>OW387024.1:10000000-12500000 GCA_936439885.1 Nowickia ferox | reverse complement strand
GTGGAATAGAACTCTTCATTGTAAACCATGGTTTGAAGGACCATAAGAAAATGTTTAATATACTGTTTTGGGATATAAATTGCTAAGCAGGGTACTATAATGGGAGGTGAGCCGGCTGTTAGTTTTCTCTATAAAAGTATACTCCATTTCACGAGTTAAAACACGCAATGCAAAATTTTAAGAATTTTACAATATCTCTGCTTTCATATGAAGGCTGACAAGAAGGTCAATAGAATTTTTGAGTCTAAATATGCAAAGCGATGCTCATGAGCATTTTTAAGTGGCTTTCTAAACGAATTTAGTTTTCAATTAAATAACGATAAATATTACATCCTTTAAAATCTTAAAATAATAACTGTGGAGACAAAAAATTATACCTTACCGGACATTAACACAGAGGCATTGACTGGAAGATATTGAGGGGCTACTTCAATGATACTGAGTTCCTATGAAGGTGGGTTTTTTCAGCATTTGAGTAATGTCTCGTCTCGTCTCCTCATCATAACCTAACCTAACCTAACAGCAAACGACAATAAGCGGCAATTAAAGTTTGTATGTATTTTCCTTGCTTTCACATACAGTGTGAACAGAATTTCATTGCTTGGAGAACAAATTAAAAATTCCCAAGTAACTGAGCAAACAATAGACGAAAATATTAGAACATATGCGATTCGATGTGGCATTTTTGTTCTGCATAAAATGCAAAATACCTTCACCACTCACGAGCGCTATCCCCCCTACAGCCTGCTGCAGATAAATATTCTTGGGAAAAACAATATTTGTGTCCACAATTTGCTTTGGAAACAAACAACGTCTGTAGCGATGGAATTTCTTTCAACCAAAAGCTTACATACAAATAAATTATTTAAATCATATATTATTTTAAAGTTTTTTGTCTTTCATTGGGACAACATGTTGTTTGGGGTATACAAGGAAAGAAGTAGCACATTTTGTGGCAAACGTTGAATGAACACAGTTGCAAGAAAATTTACGAAAAAGACACCCACAAAAATTAAGTTTTTAAGTTTTTCCCTTGGCACCCAAACGATTCGAAGGGCTGTGTATGACTGTGTATGTGTATGTGAAGGAGTTACAACAATACAAAAACCGAACAAATAAAATGTCGCTTAATTAGACATGAGAAAACCGCAAATGAGTGTTAAAAGTATTTTACAACACATTCAGTTTTTGTTTAGCTTTATTTCTTTTCCAAAAAAGGACAACTAAAAATAAAAAACAAAACAAAGAAATTTGGGAGAGGAAAAAGAAAACATGAAAATGTACTAAAGAATTAAAGTTTGAAAAGAAGTTACGCAACAACAAATGGGACTTTTGTGAAAGAGCTGTTGATAAGGAAGATGTTTTGAATCAGAAGAGAATGCTAAAAGGCAGCGAAAGTAATTAGAAATTTGTCATAAGTGAAGTTTATTAAAAAAAAAATTCGACACAATTGTTCTTTCACAAAGTTATGATTTTTTATAAAATAATGGATTTATATGAAGAATCCATCATTATCACAATTATGTTGTCCAGTCAACTCCATGCAAGTTCTTATAAATACGAGCTATAATTGTAAAATCGGAAATATACAAAGAAAATATGATCAGCATCTTCTACAACATTCGTATTATAGTGAGGTTCTCTTATGTAGAGCATCTCAGCGAATCTGAAATAACACACTAATGGATGTGCACACTTATATTAAAGGAAGTAACTTTGCTGCGTGTTTGGAAAATACGTAGAATTACCTTCTGTTGACGCGAATTTAGGTTAGGTTAAGCTATGTTGAAGATGAGCACCTACGTTCACCTAATTCTATATGGGATCAAACTTATGCCCAATTCTGCATATTATGCACTCTAACTGAAGATGCAGCAATAAACTACTCACGCCAAAAAAAAAGAGTCTGTTCTATGTATTCTCCTAGGTCTCCCTAATCAGAGGCCTTAAGACATTGCAAGACCGGTACGTTGTTCAATGTCACAGGCACTGCTTCAACGTTTCGTCCTCCTCCTCGCATGCTCAGGATGTGATATTCTCTACCAGCCCCATGCTCGCTAGGTGAGAGCTCATCTCCGTGTGCCCGCTTATCATGCTCCTGAGTTTTGATTTATTCAATATTGGTATATTTCTTGCCTTCTATTGATCCGGATTACCCCATAGGATTCTGATTAATCTTTCCCTCAGTAGCATTTTACCAAACTCCCTCATTTTCTCTGAGTAACCATTGCTTAAGTTCGCTTTTGAGTCTCTTAAAAGTTTTGACGTTTTGCAGTGAAATGTTATTTAAAAATAAGTCAATCTTGGGAAGGTTAAGAGCTTTTCAGTTCCTTTTACAACTGGATATTTCGGGGTCCATATTATCTGTAGATCAGAATAGTATGCTTGTGAAGTTTTCTTATTTTTTATATTGAAGGACTTCACAGGTTTTAACTTCCTCCTTCATTAAGGATTTGGCAAGAGCTTTACTATCCAAGAAAATACGGGCTGGCAGCCTTCCATAAATTTCCTTTAACTATAAAACGGCATAAAGTGATCCCGCAGATGACATAATTTTCTTACGTTTTGAGTCGTGTAATAGAGCCCACTTCCCACTCGGTCACCATTTTTCGAAACGTCTGTAAAAGTATCGATTCCTGGATTATACTCCTCTTCTTTTGTTGCATCCCATTCCGGTATTAGGATATTGCAGTCAGTGTGTAATTATCTATTGGGGATTCTGTCTCATATGTCTGTGGCGACATTACCTCATGGTAAGATATCTACTATCCTTTGGTATCTAGCTATATGTAATCCTTCTAGTCATTATCTTATGCTTGACAATTGCCTGATATTTATATTGTACATTATGATAGAATGTTCTCCATCGTCTTTGTAAAAGTGGTTCCATTACCGTCATAGATGCCAATACAGCCCTGTCCTTGCAGTTTTTGAAGGGAGGTTTATATAAAACTCCTTTTATAATGATATCTACCACACTAACTATGTGTACGTACGAATTGGTCTTAATACGGTTGTGTGGAGTCAGGGTGTCATCTTCGGTTTAATATCCCATTTCGAATCAATTACTCTTCCGTGACCCCTAGATATTTGAACGTTTTAGTAATTTGTAACGTTTTATCTTGAGAAACGCGGAGATTCAAATACAACTACATTTCGCTTCTCTTTACCTTGCCCAGCTGTAGAATAAATTGAGAGTCTCCTTTGATCTTTCAACTAACCTGAATTTTACTTGTATTTACATTTAACATAAGGGAAATTTCGTGGGGTAAAATTTAGAGGTCTAACCAATGCGACACTCCAAACAACGTTGGCTAAGTAGCTGATCAGTCTCTGGGAGCTTAATGGATGTTGATGTGGAGCCATAGTTCTATTGATAGAAAGCTGATGGTGGAGTTTGTTCTTCACCCACGGGGTGAAGACGCTTGCCATCGTCAAGTAAGTCTCTGGTAGAAGGAATATCTGTTGCTTGATCAATGCTAGTGATTGCTTAGACGCACTCAACAAGACACCTTTCTTTAACAGATGCCTATGATGTGAGGTGGCTTACAGAGTGTGCCATATGATAGTCCTCTTAATGGAACAAGGTTATTACAGCAATTACCCGCCTAAATCTTTAACACATCTTCTGACAAAGTCTTAAATGTGTTGGGCTTTATTATTCCATATTCAGTCGCAGTTACAAATGATATAGCTTTCTGCTCCCGAAAAACATGGCAAAGAGCTTTAGAAATTTGCACTGCTGAAATTACAGTGCTTTCTTTTATATTTTAAAAGAATTTTTATTTTAAAAGTATTTGTTTCATTAATTAAATTGTATTCTTTTATACATATTAAGCAATCAATTATCGCAAAAAAAGGTATTCCAAAATTAAATTTTTTCCCACACATTTATAACATTTGAAAAGATATTTTAACCCTCCAAAAATTTAACACGTGGCAACTGGCTGTTAAACAGGAGCAGAAAGTAACAGAAAGTATCATGTCTATAAAACACTCTGAAGTGTGTTAATTTTTAATGAATCAAAAAAAATGTTTGTGCACACATGTCATCCTTTTTAACACATACACTTGCACACACACACACATTCACACATGCACACTGACTTGCATAGACAATCCTTGGTGTAGCACAAACACCTAGAAAACAATTTAAATTACAGAAAAGTACTAAAAAATTTAGCAAAATTGAAATGAGCAAATTGCTTGAATGGCAAAAAATACATATTGAGATATTTTTGGTAATTCCTTTTTATTTCAAATGAAAATAGAGGAAAAGCATATAAAACAAATGTGTGAAACTAAGCTTGAAAAGTAATTGAACTTAATTCGATTTTTAATATTTTTTTCTTCCTGAATAAAAAAAATATTCACAGGTGATGAAATTCCCGCAGTAACTAGTTTTTATATTTTCATGAGCCAAGCAAAAAAAAAAAAAAAAGAGCAAATGAAAATTTTTTTATGTTAAAAGGTATAATAGAAAATTTGCTTTAAGTTTGAAATTTTTTATCTTAATAGATCTCTATTTTGGCCTTGTGCCTTTTATCATTTTAAATCTTTTGTTAACAAATTGTATTGAAGTATCGAAAATGCTGTAAGAAGGTGCTTCAACCAGCATAAAAGCACAATTTAAGTCATCATTATTTTATTTATTTTTTTTTCATCCTGGCACTCTGACCGTCATTAAAATATATACATTTCAATGAATAGAATGATTGACAACAATTTGATTTGAAGTATCTACTATTTTGAATGAATTTGTAAGTTCATGTAATAAAAGCCTTTATAGTGGTTTACTTACGCGTTTTTTTCTTTCTATTTTTGCAACTTATTGGATTAAAAATAAGAAGACACAGTAAAATAAATAAACGAAAATTCTAAGGGAAGGTTATCGTATAAACGTTGGGGGAGTCTCACATTTGCATAAAAGCCTAATATGACGACCTTGCGCCACTGCATTCTTAATACTTAGTTAAATTAAGCGTTCAGCACCGATTCCCTATGGGCACAAGGAAAGCATAAATTAACAAAAAAAATTTTTGACGAAAACTATTTTATTAAGTGAGAAGTTTGCGTTGCTTTAAAAAACAAAATGCCATGTCAAACAATTTTGCGTCCATTTCCATCAAAAAAGAAGTAATATCGCTTTTTGAGAAAAAGTTTGGTTGTTTCAAATCTTAAAAAAGAACTTTTGCGGTTTTTCATAAAAATTATGGGTACACTAGACCAATTTTCAAAAATTGAAATCTAAAGCTTTTCAAGTACCCTAAGTAATTCGACTTATGCAACCTTAATACGGCCAAGTCCAAATTCCACTTGTGGCATGCCTTCCCCTTTTTGCTGTAGATGATAAAAAGAAAGAAAACGCTCTTCCTATTCCAAAATTGACATCTTTTATATGCATAAATGTCAAAGTGATTACAAGAAAATGCTTTTTTTTTGTCGCACAGTCATATGCTCGAGTGCTCTACAAGATTTATAGAACTGGAAAAAAATATAAACCAGCTTAAATTAAAAATTTTGCTGCAACGACTTGTAACACACCCTACAATCTTAAGAGGAAGAAATGTATAGTAGAAATTTATAAAACCAATTTCAGATAGAATTTTCAAAAATGTATAAATCGATTATACATTCAGAAAATCCACATTGTCATAATTTTTTTTTAGAAAAAAGTGTTTTAAGGCTTTCAGGAAATAAAAAGGTTAGATTAGGTTGACGAGAGGAGCCATTACCTTCATGTCAGGGGAAATACACATAAGCCACTATTGGCTTATTGTGCGCTCTCATGAGAATTAAAAATAACCACCTTCCAGTCAATACCTCTAAAGTGGATAATGTCCTGTAAGATATCATCCTAAACAAAAACTTGATCTCGACTGGGCGAAAGCTGGACAATAACAAAGAAAGTGCTTCATTGTCTCAATGTCCTCCATGCGTGCACTGCGTTCATTGTTAGCTGTGGTTTCAATCCGGTACAAGTGCTTTCGTAGGTTAGAGTGTCCCATTTAGACGACAGTCGGGTTTCCTAGCTTGAGCTTATTTACATTCAACAGTTCCCTTGTTTTGTCTTCTTCCGGGTCGCCCCATATAACTTTACCTATATTGACCACAGAGGTAATATGTGGGCCATCTACACCTAATTTGTAACTTAATCTTTGCGGCCTTGAAATGCTTTGCATTAATAATAGTTAATGTCTGTAATGCTCTGGCCTTATTCGCGAGCTCATTTGAACACTCATTACTGATTACGCCGTAGTGACCTGTCGTCACCCATACTAGATGAAATTTACCATGTACTGCGTAATGATTTATCATATTCTTGCAATCTAAAAAGTTCTTAGAGCTTACTCTTTCGCTTGTGATTGCCCTAATTGCCGATTTGCTTACAGAAAATATGTTGACATCAGTGGCTCTAAAATTCACACTGATTCATTTTAAAATCACCACGTGATCGCACGAACTTCCGCCTGGTCAGGTAGTTGGAAGAAACTTAGGTCCGTTCTTTTCCCTATCTTCGAGCCATCCGTGTACAGCAAGCTCCCACGGGTGTTTGTTCTAGGGTTTGATTGAGCCAGTAGTGTCTTTCTGGTATCAATGTCTCGCCTTCAGCTATAACCCTAGTCTCTCGTACCCGGGCGGACATGTTCAATGTCTAGCCATATCCGTCCAGTGAAGTCCATATATTCTGATGGTGTGATATGCTATGGTATCTGATCCATTCTCCATTATTTGTATCTAATGCGAATATCTATGCACTGGACATTAAGAATAGCCTCCAATCTCATGGTGGGTGTGGTTCTTATAGCGCTACTCCACACTTCTCCAGCTTCCAATTCTATTTAGTGTTCCAATTTAGGGATGTAGAGCTGGCCAGGAAGATGTTGAAACTCTCGAACACTAATTTTTTCACTGTCCATCATTCAGTCAAATCAGAAGATAAGTCCTCCACCTGGAAAATATACCAGATATAGAATATGTTAGGTATTCCGACTGAAGAAGACTATGCAAGTATATTGAGGGAACAAGGTTCCTAACCTGACTCAGTTCGATAGGTTTTGTACGGTTCTTTATTGGGTACTTTCCTCCCGGTATCTCTCTTCAGAGGGCAGAGCATGCTATAAAAGCATAAGTGTAATCCGCAACGCATTGGCGCAGTATTGATTGCCCCTTGTTTCAACCTAATCTAATCTAACCGAAGGATATTTTTTGCAACTTTCGAAAAGTGTTGATTCGTTTAAAAAAAAATTTTGGTTTCAAATTAGTGTAAAAAATATATATATATAGGGTGTTTTTTATTGAGGTATAGAACTTTAAGTTGGCATCACTTTTTTAACTGGCGGCCATTTTGTCAGCTGTCAAGTGATTAATATTTAATATTTAGTTTGGTTTGCCATTTCATCATGAACAGGTTGACAAAAGAACAACGCTTGCAAATCGTGCAAATTTATTTCGAAAATAATGGTTCAGTTCGCGAAGTTTACCGCAAGCTCCGTCCATTTTATGGTCGACATAATCGTCCATCAGAGCAATTAATTCGGTTAACCATGGATCGTTTTCGCACTACGTTTACTCTATGTGATAATACGCATCCGCAGAGACGTCGAACAGTGCGCACCGAAGAAACAATTGCCGCTGTAGAGCAAAGTGTTGAAGAGGACCCGAATGAATCGATTCGCCACCGTGCACAGTAATAACCGACTATTTTGTTCCCGAATTGGATGGCATGAATGTGGATGAGTTGTGGTTCCAACAAGACGGCGCTACATGCCACACAGCGCACGTCACAATCGATTTATTGAAGGAAACATTCGATGAGCGCATAATTTCGCGGAATGGACCTGTCAATTGGCCACCAAGATCGTGTGATTTGACACCATTGGATTATTTTCTTTGGGGATTGTGAAGTCGCTCGTCTACGCCAACAAACCAGAAACGTTAGGGGACTTGGAAGCCAACATTCGTGGCGTTATTGCCAACATACGGCCCCATATGCTCGAAAAAGTGGTTGAAAATTGGACCTGTAGAATTGGCTTTATTCGAGCCAGCCGCGGCGGCCACATGCCCGAAATCATATTTAAACGTTAATGGCATAAAATTATCCTTCCAATAAAGCCAAATTGATGGACATTAAAACGATTTTCTTGTATTTTATTTCAATTCGAAGTTCTATACCTCAAAAAAAAACACCCTATATATATATATATTTTTTTTTTTTAAAGAAAAGTAACGCTCAGGAAGGAATACCTACTAATATTACTGGATGTTACTTTCTTTAAAAACGCGATAGTGATAGAGAAGACAGGTGGTGAAGGAAGAGATAGAGGTTTACAGATTACAACTTTGGTTATTGCACTTGTTATTTTTGAGGAACGTGCTAACTTCTTCAGCCAACGCCATCCTGGAAGGAGTTTTTGTTTTACAAATATTAACCAGAATATCCAAAGGCATTTTCAATGCTTTATTTTCATTAAAAAATTATTGCCAAAACCATAAGCCCTCCTAAATACATGTTGTAGCGTCTCAGAGAGACAAAATGTTAAAGTAATACCAAATACCTTAAAAAGCAGAGAAAATATAAATTTGTCAACCAAATTTTAGTAACTTTTCCTTTAGCTGTCCTGTTTCCCCTAAACGTTTTGCAGCACATATTTGTTCAGTTGGTTGACACAACCACTTGCCACTTGTTAACACCCCTAAGGAATAGTATTTATATCTTATTTTAAAATCATTCACTCATTCATAGTCAGTCATTGATTATTTGACATACACCCACATACTTGCGCTCGTAGTACATGTTTCAAGGATTCATTTTATTTATATCCTTGTAGCTTTTGGAAGATGATGATACCCAGGTGCTGTTGATTTCTGCTTGAGTTCATTCATTTCCTTAACCAAAGACGTTGTTGACGATTGAATTGAAAAACGGTTTTGGGAGAATATTTAAAATTTTGGTAAGATTCCCTTTGATGTTCTATTTTTCCCTTAATATTTTTTTATTATTATTTTTTGTTTCTTTGTGCAAAACGTTTTATTTTGTTCAATGCCATATTTCCATATAATTTAAATTTAGATTTACTACAATTTCATATTGTATAATGAAATTGCTCTCTTTTTTTTGCTAAGGAGAAAAGGAATAATTGCTTAAGTTGCAGAATAAATTTTTTAAACATTTCAGAATTATTTTGCCTTGTTATTAAAATTTTAATCGCAAGTTTCATTAAATGGAATTGAAAATAAGTAGAAATAAATAGAAATGCATAATTTTTTATTTATTCCCTTATATTATTTAAAATACTTATTAAATCTATGTTTTTCTTTACAATTCCCTTATTTAATTTCCAAGAAAATGTTGTCTTGAGCAAAACTCCCAAGTTAAGAATGTTGTGCATCATCCTTTTACTGCATCCAAATTAAATATGAGCATAGTTTCTTTAATAAAATCAAATCTAAGTAAAAAAAATAAAAATGAAATAAAACGATGACTTGCCAAATATGAAAAATAAAAATATATGAAGCCTTTCCAACATGAGTGTATTGTTAAGTTTCGACCAACTTGAAGCGCACATCTGGTCTAATACATTTATACAATTATCCTATTACATTTATATTGGATTATTGTAATGCTGGTGGGTAGAAAGTCTTAAAAGTTCTTTAAAATAAATAATCTTCAAGCTAATTAAGTTTTAAGGCATTTTATAGGGCAAAGCCATGTTCCTATAGTAAAGATAGTTTATATATCCGACCATGTTGTTACGTTTTCATTCATTGAAGTTCGTAATTGCAAACAAAATAAAAGTCCAGCGTATGCAGTTTTATTATAATAAGAACACTTTATTTAGTCCCGTAATAGTGGTTTTTTTTTAAGGCCGATATAACTTACTTAAGGTTTAACTGCCAAATGTACTGATCGGTATACTCTTGCAAATCATATGAATAGATTGATGCTTTTAATACGAGGACGGATCAATATGAAACACAGTTTTTTTTTCAAAACAAAAATTTATTTTTCAACATAATCTCTTAACTCAATACACTTACTCCAACGTTTCTCCAGTTTTTGTGTCCCTTCCAAAAAATAGGATTTTTTGAGGTCCTTAAAATAGACATCTGTTTGGTCAATAATTTCATCGTTGAATCTAAATCTCTTTCCACCGAGCCATTTCTTTGGGTTTGGAAATAGGAAGTGTAGTAACTAGGGGCTAAATCCGGAGAATATGGCGGACGAGGTACCAATTCATAGAGTTTTGCCATTCAGATTGCACGTGTGCACCCGTGCATTATCTTGATGAAAAAGAACTTTATTCTTGGCCATATGGGGTCATTTTCTTTTTAAATCCTCATTAAATCGATCTAAGAAGTTGGCATAATATTCGCCGTTTTTTGTGTTTCCCTTTTGAAGGTAATCGATGTGGATTATCCCTCGTGCATCTCAAAAAACTGTTGCTATCATCTCATTGGCCGACAAGCTTACCTTGGCCTTCTTCGTAGCAGGTTTACCCGGAGAAACCCATTGTTAAGACTGCTGCTTGGTCTCCGGAGTGCAGTAATGCATCCATGTTTCATCCACAGTTACAAAACGCCGCAAAAACTCCTTCGGATTGCGGTTAAACAACTCCAAACAATCCTTTGAAGTTGTCACACGTTTACGTTTGGTCATTGAGAGCACACGCGGCACCCATCTTGCAGACAACTTTCTCAAACCCAGCTGATCACTTAAAACCGAAATTACACTGCCATATAAAATGCATATGGCATCAACAGTCTCACGCACTTTTACTCTTCGATCGGCCAACACCATATCTTGGATTTTTTCGAAATTGTCGGGTGTACTGACCTCAATTGGCCGTCCAGAACGTTCAGCGTCATTTGAACTTGTGCAACCACAACGGAAGTCAGTAAACCACTTTTTTTACCATTGAAATCGATTGATTGATTGGTTTGATTTGGGGTTTTTTTCGCAAAAAAAATTTTAATGAGCACTCGAAATTCACTTTTTTCCATTTTTAGAAAAATACAGTAGGTTGTATGTTTTGCTCAAAATTTTAATGTAGTCTGTTAACAGGTGGTACTTGATGGGAACAGTGTTGCATTTCATATAACTAGGAGGGAAGTTCGAAAAGTCACGGACTTATTGATCCGCTCTCCGCTCTCGTATCAATCATTAATTCGTATAACTTAACAGGTTTGGTCTGAGAGTGGTCGCCCTTGCACACTACGGGATACAAATTTCTCGGAAAATTCATACTAGACGAAGTATCGGTGGTATCACAACCTGGTATAGAGGACCTATTGCCGCAGCGAACAGCCACCTTAACCAAGCAAATACTGATTTATTTAACTTCAAATGCAATTTTCGGATATCTATCGCACATTAAATAAAATTTACTGCTGCTGCTGTATTAATTTTAAGTTTTACAACACATCGAGTACAAGTGAGTTCATAACAAGTGCACAAATTTACAAATCTTTTTTTTTCGGATACTTGAGAGAAAATACAACTCTGCTTTTAGCTTTTAGAGGAACGAGTGTATATATTGTACATTAGAATTGATTTTTATTAACAAAACACTAAGCTGGTATTAGAGTACATACGAGTACATACAAACATAAGCTTGTACGTATACAAGTATGATGTGTGTGTGTTTACAAGCTTTTGGGTTTAACATTTAGATTTAGTTAATGCAACAATCAGGACTCAAGTATTAATGCAAGTACAAAGTACGTAAGTGTGTATATACATATTTGCTTAAACACGAAAACAAGTGGTTTTATGTTTTCTATATGTTGTATGAAACCATGCTAGAGCCACTCATAATAATTTGAATATGAGCAATGGAGTGCTTGAATAACAATTGTATTGTAAGGTAGCTTGCGTGAGGTATACAAATATCTGGATTGAAATAAATTTAAACTTTTGGTAAAATAAAAAATATTAAATAAATATACAAATTATTTATTCAATATTTATGCTTAAATGAAGAAGATTTGTTGGCAAAAATAAATCCGTGAGTATACACGTACTTCCAAAAAAAGTCTATTTTTAATCGGCTTAAAAAAAAGGGTTAGGTTCTCCACTTTGCTTGTATTCTTTATGTGTATTAATTCACAACTCTGTCATTTGTAAGGCGATTTCAAATATTGCTTTTTTGTGTCAGAGATTATAATATTTCCGTTTAGTCAAGAAGTGGGAGGGGCTATGCCCACTAAAACTTATTTTTCAAATTTATGCACTTCTACCAATCCGACTGCTGCTTTCTTTAAGAAAATGCTGCTATTGCAAACTCATTTCACAGGTTTTGTTCCTCTCTAATAAATGAAATATGTATTTTTATCACAATATTTTTCGACGTTGTTAATTTCATACTTCAATGGTTACTTTTGCTTGTTGAAAGATGTTTGTTTTCTCTCTTTTAATATATGAATTTTTCCTGCAACATTTTTTTTCGTTTATCTATATTTCTATGTAGCTTTTGCATATGACTTCCTTAAAAAAAATGTTTTTCTTTTGTATTTTTTACCATATGACTGCTTACATGTTGGATACATAATCATAACTTACATTCCATCTTTGTTTCTTTTCTAGTTCTATCTTAGTTTTTGAACATACTTGTTTTTTTGTTGTTGTTTCTTTAATGAACTTTTTATTTAACATTCAATGATGTAGATTATTTTCGAGTGTGTATGAGAGTGTTTTTCTGCGTTTTTTCCTTATGCTTATACATGAATGAAGTAGAATAAAGACATTATTTTGGCATTTTGCCCAAGTAAGCAGAAAAACTCTTTTGATTTTTTCCTTTTTTTTTTGTTTAAATGAAGCCCAGTGAAATGTTGAAGGTTAAGGTATATACTCATATATACTCTAGAAGAAGATCCGGGCAAAACTTTTTCCGTTTTAAAAAATAAATTGGAAATAAATTTGTTCTTAATAATACAGGGTGGGCCAAAAGTTACCAGGGGGTTTAAAAGTTTAATAACTTTTTCGTTTATTAATTTTTATTTTATTTTTTTTCTCAGATTATATAATATACAAAATGGAATTTCTTTTTACACTAAGTATGAAAAATAATGTCTCTTAAATGACCACCGTTTTCAGCTTCGCACAGATGGGCGATTATGATTATGAGTGATGAAGCTCATTTTCATTTGAATGGCTTTGTTAATAAGCAGAACTCTAGGTTCTGGGCTTCTGAAAATCCAAGAGCCATTCATAAACGCCAATTGCACCCCATTAGGTGTACAACATGGTGTGGGATCACATCTGAAAATATCATTGGGCCTTACTTCTTCGAGAATGAAGATGGAAGTGCTGTAACCGTAAATGGAGAGCGGTATCGGTTTATGATAGAAAATTTTTTACATCTTGCTCTTGAAAACATACCTGGTATGTGGTTTTAGCAGGACGGAGCCACTGCCCGAGGCACAATGGCACTTTTAAGTCAAATTTTTGGAGAGCGAATAATTTCCAGAAATTCGGAAATAATTTGGCCCAGCGCGATCGCCAGTTTTGACAGCACCCGACTATTTTCTTTGGGGTTATTTGAAGTAGCGAGTGTACGTGAACAAGCCAGAGACAATCCTTGAACTCAAGGCAAACATTGTTGCAGAAATTCGAACGCTACAGCCACAAATTTTGAAAGATGTTATGGAAAATGCTCTAAAACGAGCCCATCAGTGCGCAGCTGAAAACGATGGTCATTTAAGAGACATTATTTTTCATACTTAGTGTAAAAAAATTTCCATTTTGTATATTATATAATCTGAAAAAAAAAAATAAAAAAAAATTAATAAACTAAAAAGTTATTAAACTTTTAAGCCCCATGGTAACTTTTGGCCCACCCTGTACTTAAAGTTGCAATTGTCCATGTCCCTGTCTTTTGTATAACTATGGTTATGTCTACGTCTATATTAAAATATATGACTAGACCTACATCTATGTCTATATACATATATCTTTATGTTCCATAGCTGCAGTATTCTTCACTATAAGAGGCGACATGAAGATCACGGGCTTCTTCAAAAATTGATTTTTAATATCTCTATTTCCTTCATTGTTTTTATTTAAATTATTTGGAATCATTCTTTATAATTGGGTCCAAACTCAAAGCAGTTATCTTCGTTGCTGCTGCAGTAACGTTAAGATCCCATGAGTCCCTTTTCAAGCAGTGACGTCCATGCGAGGCTTGACATCCATATGCCAAAGCCAGATCCGTGTTAACCGGTAACTAACATCCGAACCTGCACTGTCAACTCATGACGACGAACTTCGAACGTACTTTGAGACTTGCTTAGTTTTTACAGAATGGAGGCGGTTAAGGCATTAGCCTGAGAGTAATTTCTACACCTTAAAGCTAGAATATATTTCGAAATAAACAGCCGTCCCTAACAGGGGTTCACACCCTGACCAGGGAGCTACCCTCTAGGGGTACATTCACGCCTGGATTTAGTGTCAGGGAAACTCAAGGAGCTCTCGGACTTCTTGCTACTTCCCTCAGGAGAAGTACACCATTTGGTAGCGGGCCAACTAAAAGGGGCCATACTGAATAATAGGCATTCTTGGGAGATCTATGTAGTAAAACCTCTAACGTGCAATAACTCAGGGTCGGCCTGACTCGTTACACCTGTTATCTTCACCAAAGGATACCCTTGTCTATGTCTACGTCATTTTTGGGCGTAATGATTGCACGCTATCAATAGTGATCCCAAGATAACTTCACTAGCACCACCTCGGGAATACTTCAGCATTTCATCAGAATGTATAGTTTAATATATTATTTATACATCCCCCTTACTTTCTTTAAGTAAAGAGGTTCGAAACTTCCATGCACACTCCGTTCATTATTTTGTTAAAAAATTCTTCGCAAACCTTCCATGTAAATTCAGAATATAGCATAACGTCCCTGATATTTTCAGGTATTAAGTTTACACTTAGCTTAATATATAAAGCTTGTCACCTTTGTTCCAGCCATTTTTACAATTGAAAAATTATATGTCTTGTGCCTTATTGTGGAGCATCGCATGGGTCGCAGCTGCTTGTCTCTTTCAAATTGAATCTGTGGGTTATTATTGAAATTGCCGTGATTTGTTTTCGCCTGAGTTGAGAAATAATCCACATCTCCATGTTGTCTTTCAATCAAAACTCTGATATTTGGGGTGAACTTATATTTCCACAATTCATTCTGTGCTATGTTCCAATATTCTTTACATAGCCATAGTTCTGTACCTTCAGTTAAGCTGGGAAGCTACCGATGTCTAAGCATAAATTGAAAACTTCAAGTAAGTATCTAAGATAAAGTTCACATAACTTATTTATTACTTCATTTGATATACCATGTGGTCGTGCAGTTTTATCGGCGTTAAGCTTATTTCTTGCATATTTTATCTCATTTACATTTATGCTGGTACAAACATTGACTTTGCAGCTTTGGATCCCTTATTAGTGTATTTTCATTATTTCTATTTTTGTTGTTACCCTTGTTGGTTTTTTAATATGGATTTCCATTGCTATGTCCATATACATATATCTATGACTACGTCTATGTTTACATCTATGCCTATGTCTGTGTCCATGTGTATGACAAGGTTTTTGTCTATGTGTATGCGTATGTATATATCTGTAAATGTGTCTGTGTCCATATCTGTGTCTATGTCTGTCTATACCTGTGTCCATGTCTGCGCTCCTGCATGTGTCTATGTCTACGTATATGTCTATGTTTATATCTACTTCTATGTGTTCTTGTCTATATCTATGCGTATGTCTATATCTGTGTATGTGCCCATATCTGTGTCTGTACTTATGTCCATGTCTGTGCATCTGTTTATGTCTATGTCTACGTCTATACTTACATCTATGTATATGACCATGTGTATGTGTAGGTTTTTGTCTATGTGTGTGCTTATGTCCATATCTGTGTCTATGTCTGTCTATATCTGTGTCTATGTCTGTCTATACCTGTGTCCCTGTATGTGTCTATGTCTACGTATATGTCTATGTTTATATCTATGTCCATTTCTATATCTATATCCATTTCTTGTCTATATCTATGCCTATATCTATGTCTGTGTCCATATCTGTATCTATTTCTGTGCTTATGTCCATGTCTGTGCCTCTGTTTATTTCTATGTCTAGGTGTATATTTATATCTATGGCTATGTCTGTGTCCATGTCTAAGCGTATGCTTTAATCTGTGTCTATGACTTTATCTCTTTTTACTTTGTATTTATTTTCTCAAAGTCCATTTCAATATATATGTCATGCCAATTGGCTGAATAGTATTTTTATTTCCTACAGCCGTTGAACAAACTTATTACAATTTTTCGCTGGTATATTTCAAGCATTTCTCTTTCGCAAGTAGATTCTATAAAATGTATTCCCACATTTTCATACAATTCATACTACTTATGAAAAGCCAATCATATTAAACATGTCTGTATGTATAATGAACTGTTATATGTAAGCCAACATACTTATACAATCTAATATTGTAAATGCAAGTCGAGGAAGGTTCTGTATTGAGTTAGTAATGGTGACCACGTTCATTTTGTCTTGCCTGTGCCTTATTAAAAAAAAATAGGAAAAACTTTCAACTGAATGTAATTTATATTATGAATTGTATACATACTTGGAGAAAAGGTTGTAAGGACTTACAGAATTACTTCTTTTGCATTATTTGTTTTTTGTTTAGCTTGTACTTTTAGTCTTTCAAGTATAATCTTATTTAATTTGTAACGAAATTATTTGGTAAGTTTTCAAAAAGTTATTTAAAAGTAAATACATACAAGTTCAGTTGAAGTTATGCAATGAAAAAATGTGCGGAACTAGAAGTTGTTTTATGAAAAAATTTATTTA
Source organism: Nowickia ferox (assembly GCA_936439885.1). NCBI lineage: Eukaryota > Metazoa > Arthropoda > Insecta > Diptera > Tachinidae > Nowickia > Nowickia ferox. Next base: position 12,483,151 of record OW387024.1, on the reverse strand, counting down.
TGTTATTCATTAAGGTAACTTTTTTAATTTTAGTGAAAATCAAGTTTTTTTTTCTATTTTATTGGCAAGATTTTGCTTGAAGCTAAAGACAACTAATATAATTAAAGTATTGCCAAATTCACCACTTTATTTAAATTAAGAAAATTGTCAGTATATTTCAAAACTTCTAGTACATTATTTTCATTAAGAATCAAATTTACAACATTGACAAATTTTTAAATAAAATTATAATTGTAAAACTTAAAGTCACTTAAAGTCACAGTTAGTTAGTTGTGAATAAATTTCTTACGAAGCTGAAATCTCTTGTTCATTACGGCACAATATTTCAACAAGTTTCGATATCAGAAATCGCATTCTCTTAATTCGACTTCTTTAGACGGTTACTGATTTTTTTACATAATTTAAATAGTTTTGAAATTTCTGATATCATGGTTTTTGAGCCCAGTAAACTATAAAATGTATAGTATACATACTGAACGTTTTTATTTTGAGTGGTTGTTCTGGCTCAATGTCGGCTCGTAGGACCAAAACGTTTATTTAAAAAAATGGCAATATATACATATTTTTAGTTGCACGTATTCTTAGCGTAATTTATATAGTTTAGAAATTACTGATTTCATGACGTTTGAGCCCAGTCAGCTACACATGCTCCACATTTTCATTTTAGGCCGGCTCGAAGGACCTAAAAATCAAACATCATGTTCATAAATCTTAAAATAATTATGTCGTCTAGAACTTGATTAAATGGTGCCTGTCAACTACAAAATTTTTTTAAAATATTTTCTTTATTATGTTGAAAATTATTTCTCTCATCTTATTGTTCATCTCTGCTTGTATCTCCTTTTCTAAAGCTTTTTTATTTTAGAGTTTTCTTTTTCAATATCTTGTTTAATATAAATTTATAGCTTTTTTAATTAAACATTTCTTATTTCGCTTTAATTTAAGCATAATTCTTTTTCTTAGCGTACGAGTATACCTTCACTTTTTGCACGCTTTTCCATAAATTAATGAAAGGAATGTTCCTTATTACAACATTAGTATATATGCCCCATTATTTGTCACACGACAAGCAATGACATATTTAACAAAATCTAGCGTGCAATGTTTCTTGATTTTATTTCGTTTTATTTTTGGCGTTTTATGAAAATAATGAAATAATTTCTGGAAGACGAAAGCAGAAAATAGAAACGTTCAAATGATAACAATTTATCAACAAGACACTTTTATTTAATGTTCGCTCTGCAAAACAACCCACCATTTATAATGGAACAACTACAACATGTAAAACAACATGTCTAATGACATTTTTCTTGTGCTTATTTTGGTATGATTTTAAATACCTCTTTAATTTAGCGCCTAAATGTAGACAAGTGCAAGCACAAGCACAAATGGAAGTGGTAGAATGTTTTTTATACCCCGTAGCTCTGGAGAAATAGCAATCTACCCTTTACGTACTCTGAAGTTCCAAAAATTAAATTAAATAATTATTGTCCACACAAACTGTTTAGTGGTTAAAATACAATTAAAAAAAACTTTGTTGGAGAAAGCAAATTGCGGTTGAAGTCTACTTAGGAAGCAACGAAATGCATCAAGGCCTGCTTCAGAAACATCAAATAAACTTTTTTGAACATGTATATTATTTTCCCCAATTAAAACATTTTTTAGTTCTAAAGCCCATTTCTTTGCCACTGGTCCTTCGAACTATGTGGTTTCTATTTTAAGCACTACTACAAACTGCGGCATAAAATTTAACTATCCTGACATCTACGGCAACAATTAATGAATGAATTTTATTCTCATAATATTGTAACACATTCCCATACTTGTAGTCGACTTCATTTACTTGCAATCTAAATTTTATTTTAGTGCTTCGTTTCTGAATAACGACAATGAAACAAAAATCCCAACTTTTTTATCATAAGATCAGTGGTTGGTGGCTGTTGGCATTGTTGCTTTCGTGACAAATATTTATGTCTATGTTTGTTTATTTTTGGAAAGTTCTGTGCTACAAAATGAAATCAATATAATGGATTCATCATTACATATGCATTGGATCCAAGAAGTGATCCCCTGGCTATTTAAAGCAAGATTGGGTATTTTTAAACGATACTGTTTGTGTATTTGTTAAACAAATAAAGTTGTTTACGTCATGATCATGGAATTTGATAATGTTGATTCAAACAATGCAAGTTAAATTTCGACGATTTTTTTAAAATAATTTTGTCTGAGAGTACGAAATAAAAGGGAAGAAAAAATATGTTATCCAACAAGGCAAAACGGCGCACAGTGAGATTTTGGAGTCAGAAACCCCATTTCTAGACCACTCATTTCTTAAATCATATGATGATATGGTATGATTGTAGAGATATGTTTAAATATAAAATGTGCATTTATGGCTTTTTAGATGATTTTTTTTTTAAATTGAAGTAAAGTCCATGCAAGGTTACTCTGCAAGATCTGACAGATATTTTCACTCACTGGCTCACTACATACTATCAGACTTTAATATATAGTCGAGCTTTTGTATTATGAATTTCACTATAATGAATTTTTCTCCATAACGAAATGTATTTTGTTAATGTTTTCCTCAAATGTTTAACTCCCTGCAACGAATTTCTTTACAACGTATTTTTCTCTGTAAGTGACCTTTTATTGAGACACAACTGACCTTCGATATGCTAAATAATCTCCCTATAAAGAATTATTTTTTTCATCATAATAAATTTTTTTTCATTCGTGCTGAGTTTTTTTAAAATCCAAAGTAGGTCATATAAATTTGTTAATTAATGTAAATAAAAAGCAAATGTTTACATAAAGAATTTTCTCTACAACATTGAAGTTCGTCGGTACCCAGCTACTCCGCTGGGGACCATTAACACACATATGTCCAAACATATAAGCCTCTAAAAATTAATTTGTTTTTGATTTTTATTGGAAAATTATTATGTAGTCCCACTTTCTTTCAACAAAATGAAAGGTGGGCATCTTTTCTTTCGATTAACAAAATATTTTTTTCAAATTTCCGGAGACAAAAAAATTCTTATCCATATTTTGTTAGGGTTTCATGGGCTGTGGGCGTGGCTAATTTCGATTGAACTCGGCATGTGTCTTTTTTTCATTCTAGAAAGTGTATGTAGCGAATTTGAAGATTTCTGCTTAGATAGAAAAAATTTTATGCGCAAAACATCGATGTGGATTGCGTGCGTGGTGCGTGGTGAGCATGACCAATTTTGATTAAATTGAATTTTTTTTTTAATTTAGTCAATATAATATGATGATAGGTGCCAAATTTCAATGACTTAGGACCCTTCCTTATAGTTGTTGCACAAATGCGAGATGGAAAAATCCAGCAATTGTGTTCATATATAGAATATAGTGTTGATATATAATAAAAATATATAATAAAAAAAATTTATTTGATATATAATAAAATAACTAAATACTATAATTACTATAATTTTATAGTTCACTTAATTCGTTGAGCATGCCAACTAAAGCTACTATCAACTAAATATTTTCCCTTGTGCTTTAAGTTTAACTCCTTATTGCCAAAATTTGTAATGTGCCATTTGTATTTTACTTTCATACAAAATGTAAAATTTTACGCTTGTTAGAGTTCATTGTTATTGCGTTTATTCCCAGCTCCCAGTTTTATATATCGGATTTATTTATAATATTGCGCTTGTATTGTCGTTAAATGTAAACAATATTTAAGAATGTTGTAAGTACTCTTAGTGTTTGATTTGAAAATTTATTATCATTTGTGTAACTCGCGCAGTAATTTGTCTAACCTTCATTAGAGCTTAAAGTCTAAAGTCATTTTTGCTTTTGTAAAATAAAAGTGAATGTTGCATTTTCTGTACATGTACAAATTGTGTATTTCTCATTTTATTTTCAATGGAAAACTTCTTGTAATAACACCTTTTTATAGCAACCTATGGCTCCAAGGTTTTAAGCGCTAAGGCAGTAGTTGTGCTTGGTGCGACCTCTACATGTGTCTTCTAACTACAATCTGGTCCGAAGGACCATACACAGTTAGTTAATCAATTAAAAAGTACTCGTATTTCACAATATTAATATCAAGAGGAGTCAATACCAATCTTCACTTCAGTTTATGTGTAAATTTTTAATACCTTGTTAGTATAACAGCTTCATAAAACTATTATATCAATAAAACATTCTAAATTTGTGTTGAAGTAAAGATAAGTATTATCTCTTGGCAATTCTAATCTGTGGAAATTGAGAATATTTTATCAGTATAACAGTTTTATAAAACTGTTATATCAACACCAGTTATATTAAAGTGTAATACTAACAAACTATTATTTTTATTATTAATCTTCACTTCAGACAACATATTAATTTAAAGTATTTTGTTAGTATAAAAGTTTTATTAAACTGTTATATTAACAACATTTCTATTAAACTGTTATACTAACAAATTATTAATCTTCACTTCGGACAACGTATTAATTTAGCATATTTTGCTAGTATAAAAGTTTTAAAAATCTGTTTTACTCAGAAACTGGGACTTGTCAAAAGAAACTTGTCATCTTTATATGAAAAATTTCTAAAAGTGTTATACGCACACACACACATGTGTATGTATGTATGTTCGTATGTAAATATGAATGTTATGAAAACAGAAAGTATTTTTTTGTGTGGAAAAGCTTTTAGCTCTGAGGTCACCGTTAGAATCTAAGCTTTATTTTTATAAGTATAACAGTTTAGCAACAGTATATTTTGTATAAAGCGAAGTAACACTCAGGCAATGAATTCCTACTACTATTACTAGGTGTTGCCTTCTTTAGCAAAGAGATAGTGATAGAGAAGACAGGTGGTGAAGGAAAAGCTAGAGGAAAGCTTCATTATTTTAAAACTCTGCTTTTTGCACATTCTTAATAATGCAGTGTCGCAACGCCTCTGGTGTCAATGAGGCGTATTAAATTTTATTGGTTATTTTACTTCGCCGATGACTCTGCTACACAATACCGACGAAGGAGGCCGCTCTGATGTTACATTAGGATTAGTATCTGCGGTATATTTCAATGACCAGTGTCTCTGACACTAATGCACATCAGAAAAATGCGTGGTGTTCTTATTTAGAGACTGTCAGAACAGGGTTCAAACCCAGAACATTCGGTTTTGTAGTCAACGTGCCAAACACTTCAGGCAACGCCATCTTTTGTTATACTAGAAAAAAACTATGTTAAAATGATATACTCGTATTTGCTTTTCAATACCCAATATTGTTTCTAAAGTTCGTAACACAGCTAAATCTAATGTTTTGTTTCTATCAAACAATAATATTTAAGAACTTTTCTACATCTTATTTACAAATTTATTTGTTTGACTTTGAATTTACTACTTTAATTTAAAAATATTCCCATTACCATCATACTCGTACTTATGGTCAGCATCTTGAACAAAAGTTACGGTAATTTTCAGTAAAATTAACCTGACCATAACCCTCAGGTCATGTGGTAATAAATTGTTCAAAGTGCATGCAAAAAGTAACAAACGGCATAAATTTTCAACGCCACAACCACTAAAATTTCCTCAATACCATAACAGATAACGTAGCAACACCACTATTGTTATAATCAGTAATTATGCACTTGTAGACTTAGAACGTATGCCAGCCAACGCATGACAAAGGTAATATGAACGCTTATGCAAGCAGCAAATATTGAGTAGTGACGAATTTGAATATGCATACATACATATAAATTCTAAAGCGAATTTCGTACTTGTGTGATTTTAAATTTTGCTGCCTGGTTTGGGGAAAATAAACTTTCAATTCTCTCGCATTTCTCGGCACTACTCAGTTTTGTTGGCAAATGGATGTAATATGACCGCATGCACGACTGTACGGCAGGCATGTTGTGTGTACGAACAATTAACCAGAGTGTGAGGTATCTAATGATGCCTTTAATTGAATCTAATCATCATTAACAATTATAGAAGAGCATTTGTTCTCAACGGACATGAGATATGAGTGGAAGAGCCAAAGATTCGTTTATATTTAAAAGACATAATTTTCTAAGGACACGTTTTAGTGGGCGTTGAATGTGTCACAAGTCCGTGGAATGATAATGATTTTAAAGCGAGTAGTTTGCGACAGTCATAATGCCTGCATTTGTATTGAGGCAAATTTGTTCTTTCCTAGTGTTTTCCTACCTCCGCTTCAACTGTTTTTCTTTATTTTTTATAATAAAGTCAAATCATATGCAAGTAATCGAGGAAATTTACTTCCGATTGCAACAAAGTAATCAAGCAAAGAAAAACGCATGCAATTTTTTTTAGCATATCTTGGAAACGAAAAAGAACTTCAAAATATTATTCCATCTTTCCAGCTTCAGTATACAGAGTATGTATTGCATGTGCGTATGTGCTGCTTAAATACATGCATAGACCGCTACATAAGGCGTTGAAATATTTCCCTAAAGTCCCATCACGTTGTAGATTCCGCCAATACATTTTCATATACAGAAAGTCCTTTTGTAATCTCGTTGCACAAAATTTCGTCTGCCATAATGATGTCGCATGAAAAAGAACGAAAAGATTGCTTGAGCAACTAAATATTTATATGACCAATTATGAAAGAGAATACTGTGGGAAGATAGCTCAATTGATGAGGGCCTTTATTAAAAAACTGATTGATTTTTGAAATTGTTAATCTTCATTTCTTAATTAAATATCTCAAATTATATTCTATTTTAGTCTAACGAGCATATTTATAAGCTATATAAATATTTATACGAGGATGGATCAATGAGTCCGCGACTTTTTGAATTTCCCTGCTTTTAACTGAAAAGGCAGTACGCCTGCCTGCTAGCAACTGCCAATTGACTCCTTTCAAAATTTTAGCAAGCTGTTTCATTTAGTTTGTGTTTGGCACCCCTGAAAGGAAAAAAGTAAGATTCGTATGCTCATTAAAGACACTACTTTTGAACAAATGCAACCCTATAAACTCCATCATATCAGGGTTGTATTTTCTGAAAAGTCGTACGATTGTGTAGAATAGTAAATCGTATCTTTAAGCATTATGTTTTTTGAGGAAAAAATGTCACGCAAACCAAGGCTAAACCTGATAAATATAATGGGGACTCTTCCCCATCAATTTCAATTGAAAAAAGTGGTTTGCTAAAGTATTTTGGGCCCGCACAAGCACGGAAGATGCTGAAAGTTCTGGATATCCAGTTGAGGTCTTCGGACTGTTCCCCGACTTAGCCCTGAGTTACTATTTCTGGTTCCCAAACCTGAAAAAATAGCTCGGCAGTAGGAGATTTAACTCCACCGAGGAAATCATCTCACAAACAAATCTTATTGTTTCGGAAGGGTTACAATATTAGAGAATCGTTGTACAAAGTGCAAGGAGACTATATTGAAAAGTAAAACAATATTTTATCCAAATACCTATGCTTCCTTCAAAAAGACACCTCCGAGTGGAGGTGCATTTTTGGCATCACCCTTGCTAACCTAAACTATTATAGAGATACGATTATCTTAATGAAAGTTACAGAATTCACGCCATGCACCCTCGGAAGCCACTTTGATTTGCAACGAATGTAAACATCTTTGAACATAATTATTCCTGACTATGAGCATGTACATACATTGCTGAGGTACTCCAGCTATCTAAACTCTCACTGCTAAGTCCGAGGTTAAAGCAGCATCTGTTGGATGGCAACAGTACCCAGAAGAGTGTCTGGCTGACCAGTCACTAGCATTGATTTAAAATTGAAGAACCAAGACTATTCTCCTAGCTACTTTTACAGCAATCACATCCACTACATTATATTATACGTGATAATATGCAGCAATTGTGGTTGCATCACCTTCTTCAGGTATCCTCCAAGAGAAAACCTCACCAATCCCTTGCACAGCTTTACTGCTCATAATGTAATTTGATCAATGCTGCCTCAAACAGAGTTCATTACCTACTTACCATGTTGAGTGCTATCTATTTAACTTTTAGCACAGATCTTTTGTTAGGACACCGGTGCTTCGATGTTTCACCTTGCAGGGCTTAATCTCTTCACGTTTTCTCAACTCATTGCAGTTCCAGATGAAATATTGAGCCATAAACGTCAAAAAAAGCTTGACCGACACATTTTTCGGACCTAGTTTTTGTTTCTACGAAAATCGATTATTTACGATAGCAAATAATCAAGTTCGACAGTTAAGTCGCTTAAGCTTTTTGGAGCTTATAGCACGATATGTGCACAATCGTTCCACTGTTATTCCAGAGATTGGTTAGTAACACATAAGTTTTATTGGGAAATAGCTAAAATTATGCTCAACAAAACCTAAATTACCCAAGAGAGATGCTCTGAGAGGCAAGTTAAAGAATATAAGTGACTTGGAGTTAAAGAGGGGAAATCCTCTCTCTAAAGAAGCATTGTGCCAGGTTTCTTAGGTCTAACTTCATTAGATCCGAAAAGTATCTAGGATACCTAAAATGGCAGCCTTGCAACGCAGGAAAGAGTAAGAAAAGGTATGTTATAGCATCCTCTTCCTCTTGATATATAGAACTGGAACAGTTGTCATTGTAGGAAAGTCACAGTATTTGGGTATGGGTTTAAACGGCACAATGACCTGTGAGCTCTTATATGTGTACGCAAAACCCAAAGAAGATGCAATGTTCCTCTTTTGTCAATGCAAGGTAATAGGTTTCCCGCAATTAAAGAAGAAGAAGGGCTAATTTTTTCACATGATTTGCACTATCGTTGAAAGTACATCATCCATACATTTGCAGCAGGATGAAAGAGGAATGCTACAAATATTTTCAATTTACATATCTTGGAACATGAGCTATACTTACTAGATTATGCACTACTAAGTTTGCAGTAGTGGATTCACATCCATTTTAGAATAATGCTGGAAGGATCCGGCATCTTGTCGGCAGAAGTGTGACATTCTCAGCGATCTTATAGTGGTCTTGTTATCGCTTACGATACATATACCTCTGATAGAAACCTGATAGAACCTTAGCTAACCTTACTTTATATCTTTTTCATTGCGTATATTTTTGGCGGACCCTGCATTCATTCGCGAGGCAAAAGGTTATTTTGACTCGGATTTCTAAAAACACTCAAGTCATATAAATTCTGTGATAAGCACCCTTCAACCTCCATTTAAATATTTTCTTACATAGAAGATTTGCGCTTGAAAGTTACTTGACGTGGCCCTTTGTTTCCTTCCCAAATACAGCCCTGTGTTTCCTACAATTATGTGTTTTCTTTGCCTGACACGCACAGGCATACATGATTACATACACACTCTTCTGCTTATAATGCATTTATCGAGTTCAGAGGTGGCCAATAAATTTGAATAATAATTATCGCTTGCATGGACACAAGCAATCCAGGAATACACACTTACGTAAGTAATACACACGCTGCTACCATTGGGCACTGACTGGCAGCCAGGCTCTTTATTATTAAAATTTGTGCCCATTTATCCTGGCATTTATGGTTTTTCTCCAGAGAGATGGTTTTATAATTATCACATGAATGGAACAGCTTTTTTGCATATTTTTTTGGGAGCAAATTGTCTGTAATTTTAGTCTTCTGCAAGGCTTGTGGTGGTTAACGATAAGTGAGGATAATTTATAAAGAAAAAGAAGAAATTGCAAGTATTGTTCTTTTCTATTTGAAGATCTGCTCTTTGTTAGTTGGTGAAAATATGTTTGCGGTTATTACCGATTATTAAATGAGGTATGGAAGATAATTTTTAAAAAAATTATTAACTTGTTGCTTGATTTTTCATATTTCTTTTAAAATTTGCCACTACATAAGTTAAGTTATCTGAAGAAAAATTTTGAAATTCTTCTGTTTTTTTAGAGGTATAGAACTTCGAATTGAAATAAAACACAAGAAAATCGTTTTAATGTCCATCAATTTGGCTTTATTGGAAGGATAATTTTATGCCATTAACGTTTAAATATGATTTCGGGCATGTGGCCGCCGCGGCTGGCTCGAATAAAGCCAATTCTACAGGTCCAATTTTCAACCACTTTTTCGAGCATATGGGGCCGTATGTTGGCAATAACGCCACGAATGTTGGCTTCCAAGTCCCCTAACGTTTCTGGTTTGTGGGCGTAGACGAGCGACTTCCCCAAAGAAAATAATCCAATGGTGTCAAATCACACGATCTTGGTGGCCAATCCATGGTTAACCGAATTAATTGCTCTGATGGACGATTATGTCGACCATAAAATGGACGGAGCTTGCGGTAAACTTCGCGAACTGAACCATTATTTTCGAAATAAATTTGCACGATTTGCAAGCGTTGTTCTTTTGTCAACCTGTTCATGATGAAATGGCAAACCAAACTAAATATTAATCACTTGACAGCTGACAAAATGGCCGCCAGTTAAAAAAGTGATGCCAACTTAAAGTTCTATACCTCAATAAAAAACACCCTATATTAAAGCATTGCCAGACATAAAAAAATTTTTAGGTATTCATATTTTCCAAGTGGCAGAACCTCCACATTTTTTTGACAAACGGTAGAACAACTGAGCAAGTTGTGTGGAAGTTCCAGGATCAAAAAAGACTAACCTTCTTTATTTTATGAATTTTACATTTTGAAAACTTACTTTAAGTTGAATTCTAGAAAAAAGGTAAAAGATGTAAAAATATATATTTTCTATATGCCCTTTATTTAGAGTTATAGAATAGCGTACATTTCCAAATCAACATTATGTCACAACGATGCACTTCCAAGCATCCTTCACAACATGTTTTAAGTCTTAACTTGGTTTTTATTTATTCATTTTTTAATTTTCAATATTAAACTGCAGAATTTATTATTTTATCGCCCAACAATCAAAACTAACCGCAACATCTCCAAAGCGAGGTAACATATGGTCACCCACCCTCATGCATTATGGCAAAACTGTTTCATAATATTTTTAAAGTAACCAGGAAAACAGAATAAAATGTTTACTGTATTTCAACCTCAATCAATCATATACTAAAATGCCATTTTCTTTTTGCTTAAAAGCCAGAAAAAAATTAAAACAATTACAATTGTTATAAAACCATTTTTGTGCAACGTTTGCAAAATCCCTACAGCAACATTATTTAAGCTTAATTATTATTTGGCTTTTAACGTATTTTAATGCAATTATAAAATCAAAAGCTGCCATTCATTCTAATACATGCATGTGTGCTACTTTCTCTGACCCCATCTCTCTACCTCTCCCTCTCTCTCTCTTTCTATCCTTTTTACATTCCCCCCTTCAAAAAGTTTAAACCACTTGCGTTTTGTTTTGCTTACGTATGCAAAAAATGAAAATAGCAAAAAAAAAAAACAACAACACAAATTTGCTACAATGCAATCAGTCAACCGGCCAATTTTTCGATGGTAAAAACCAGCCTCCGATTACATTAAAAGAACCAAATAAAACCAATGGTTATTTAGCCGGCCATTTGTTGCAAAAAGAATTCAAACTTTCTCACACACACACACACTCATGCAACGGTCATCGAACCGATTAGATTTAAGGGAATGGCAAATATACCAATCACTCTACCAAAAACATTTATGGAATTTTTTTTGACTCTTCCTTCATGCTCTTAAAAAGTTTTAGATTTTGTGCATTTTTATGACTAAAACTGGCATGTTAACGCATGTTCCAAAATCATCAGTGCATGAAAAGTATGAGTTGTTTTTATAGATTAATTTTAACCGATGGGTTGAAGATAACTTAAGGGAGGCAGTGGTAGTGAGGAAAACTAAAACGATGAAGGGCACTACACCTTTAAGCTTACTTACTTAAGGCTCGTAGTATAGCTCTATGCATATGCAAGCTTCTTGTTTATGTTAAGTTAGGTTAGGTTGAAAAGAAGAGACATACACATAAGCCAGTATAGGCCTGTTGTGCGCTCTCATGTGTATAAAAAACGAACCCCACCTTAATCGGAACTCAGTATCGTTCATGTAGTCCCTCAAATTTTTCCACTCGGCTGAGCGAAAGCTGAACAATAACAAAAGAAACGCTCCACTGTATCTATGTCCTCCATACATGCCCTGCATTCATTGTCATCCGTGGGCTCCGATCCGGTACAAATGGAGCGCTTCTGGTTTAGGGCAGACTAAAGCAATATTGCAGTTCTTTTCATATACTAGTTTCATTCTGTAGCTCAACAGGAATGATTTTCTCTCAGGTGACTTTGGTCTAAGCTACCTTATGTAAAACAGTGACCAAGTTTATGCTTAGGAGATGATGAGACAACTTCACACATTCTCTGTGATTGTATTGTCTTATCTAATAGTAGAAGGCGTATTTTTCATACTGAGTTTCTGTATTCAGATGATATTAGACCCGTTTGTCCAACCTCTTTGCTAATTTTCATAAAGAGAGTGATATAAAGCTTGATTTAATTTACACCTCTATGGCACAAAAGACCGACCAAATGTCACAGTGCGAACTTTGGACCAGATCTTTCTCCTATTCTTTTCTATCGCCTTATGGAATTCCGATGAAATCTCTGCCCAAACAGTAGACTGTAAGAGCTAATAAAATTCAGCTTGTTAACTTTTGTTTAACCTTGTTTAATGGACGTTGCAAGCCTCAAGGATGCAATAGTTACGTTCACTGACCCTTATCAGTTTGGAGGCGTGGCAGACAGTCCCAGCTCTGGAATAGAATACTTTAGCTTAAGCAGATTCTCATCTTGAAATAAACATATTACAGAAAATACAAGATTGGAAGTGATTTGTCCGAACGCTTTTGCCTAAGTTTGTAAATACAACCTGATCTTCATTGGACTTTGTGAAGCTGTCCTAGGTTAGGTTTTATATACCTCGCTTAAATTTCTCCCTTAGGGTAACTTTAACGCCCAATTAGGATGCATGTCAAGGGTGGTCCAACCAAAACACACGATGTTAATTGTGAATAAAACAAAAAGTTTTCAGAGAATTATCTCAATATTTTTTTTTTATCAAAATAGGAGGATCTAATGCTTACCATGGCTTCGCTGGCATACCTCTATCAATGACTCAGGGACATAATTGAGGTTCAATGTCTCGTTAATGTGACAAATTATCTCATCCTTAAATTGTTCTTGGCTTATTGATGAACACTTTTTCTTTTAAATATTCCCAAAGAAAAGAAGTCCAAGGCTGTCAAATCACATGATCGTGGCGGCCAATTAACATTGCCACGACGTGAGATAACACGGCCATTGAATTTGTTGCGCAAAAGAGTCATTCTTTCGTTGGCTGTGTGGCAAGTGACACCATCCTGTTGGAACCATATATCGCCCAGCTCCACATCCCTGAATTTCGTTATCATCTCTCTCGATAGCGCACACCATTCACGCTAACTGCTGGGTCTACCTCATTTTAGAAGAAGTACGGCCCGATGACGCCACCAGCCCATAAACCGCATCAAATAGTCACTCTTTGTGGATGAATTGGCTTTTTAAAAACCACTTATTGACTCTCATTTGCCCAAATGCAGCAATTTTGCTTGTTAATGAAACCACTGAGGTGAAAGTAAAGTCACCATACACTTCTGTCGGCTCAAGCAACCATTCGACGTATTGACGACACTTGAAATGGTCATTAGGCTTCAGCTCTTGAGTCAATTGAACCTTGCGAATGTATAAATTCAAATCTTTATTCAAAATTTCGGTTCAGTGATGCTCGTGAAATGTTCACAATGACGAATCTAGGTTGGCGGCTCTTCTGCCCCACTATCGCGAATAACAGTAATGTTTTCCGGGAAACGAACTGGGCGAGAGTGCACAGGTGTTTTCACATTTCTTACAGATCGGGTTAGCTAAAATTTGCGCACAATTCTCCCGAAAATGAACGCTCATTTTCGTAAAAGGCTTCAATAATCTTAAAGCGCTGCTCAATTATGTACTTCTCCATGGTTGAATTTATCAAACACTGAAACAAGGAAATGTCAAATTAAGTTGGGCAAAAGAAACTTAACGTCAAGGTGTGACTGATAATTAAAATAGTGCATTATGGTTGATCCCCTTTATGGTCTTCAAAAAGATACGACGAGACATAATCTAAAAAGAATGTCTGCAAACGGAGGACTTTTCGTTGAATCTTGTCTAATTAACAACCTTGATATAGATCAAACGTTATTTTTTTAATGAAACACAGCAAAAGTTAACATAGTGCTCCAACGAACATGTCACTTGCAATCAAATTGCCCACATTGCTGTCAGCAATTTTTATGATATGACTTAGCTTTATGTTATGACGCTTAAAGAGAGTATTTGTAGAAGATCTAGCTTTTTAAATTCTATGCAAGATATAGGGAAAAGCTTTATAAAAAAGCATACATTTTATGTTTTTGCATACACATAAACTTAATACTTTGCAGGGCAAAACGAGAGCCTTTCAAGATTTCTTTGAAGTATAATAGACTTTTGAACGGTGTTATGCAAAGAGGTGCGCTGTTGTTGTCTGGCTCAGAACTCTTCTAAAAAAGATATTTTCAGATATAATAGAGTAACTTTTATACTCTGAATAAATCTGTTAAATCTTTTAACGCTCTGCACGAACGTCATTAATGTATGTATGTGTGTATAGTCCTGTTTTGTGTTCAAAAGGTGCTACCACAGCAGAATAATAAACACTAAACTATTAAAACTGATGTTGCATACCGAATTATGCAGATGCAGCCAGCATAACCGTGCATGCAGAGGAGATACAAACACATACTTATACACACACATGTCTACATGCACACACATACATGCAATCATTTCTATATAAACAATGTGTTTTAATATGTCCAAAAAATGCCACAAACTCGCAATTATGTACAAATACAGGCCAAGTGATAAGTGATTTAAATCATTTAAAAAAATTTATATATAACAAATATGGTCCTTCGAACCCGAATGATTCAAAAATATTGCTAAATAAACAAAAACAAAGAACGCTAATAAAAAATATATGACTGCGATTAATTATTGTCGAAAAATTCGGCTTTAGTTACGCTTGAAAATGATGAGATGTTTAAAAGAATTTTCGAGCTTCTCTAGCTTTTGCATGGCGTCCGCAAAATGCCAACACAACACTTTCTTTTCATAAATGAATACGTATCGATGCATGAATACTCGTAAGTATGGGTTAACTGTGCACATGTGTGTGTGCAAGTGTATTAAAAATTCACTGTAACTTTGAATTAACATCTTTCAATGTTTCTGCAAAATGTTTATGAAACGGCAGCAATTTGCTGCCTTTTTTTGCATACATGTACTTATGTATGTATATGTGCATATGTATGTACATGCATTTATGTTTATATACGAGTATAAGCACTTTGTATCATGCAATAGGAAGTTGAGTTTTGGAACTTTGTGGCATTTTATATTTTGAAACTGCCTGGTGGTGTTGCACCACCCCATTTAATTTTACTTTGTGTTTTACAAACGGAAACGGATGCTGTTGCAACGAGAATAAATGGCCAATATATTAAAACGACCTCGTTTGATCGTTTAGCATACTCAAACCCATAGACAAACGCATACATACTTTTCAATATTACTGCATCAATTTGATTCAAGTTTTTTTTTTGTTTTATTTAGAGTTTTAACTGCAATTCTGTTTTATGCCACTTGACACACTGAAGCGTAAAATTAATCGTGGCATATGTTTTTTTTTTTTTTTTTTTAAGGGAAACCAAAAATACCCGTAGCATGCAAGACAATGTGTAAAGAAATGGAACAACTTATGTACATATGTTGTTTTATCATATTCTCTTTCGTACCTTTTTGGTGTTAAGCAGAGAAAAGAAATTCTTTTAAACAGAATTTCATCACTCCACAATTGTAAGAGAAATTTATGAAACCACAATATAACTTTATAACATCCTTAAAAGGTTTTTTATTAAGATGAAATCACTATTTGGATTCTAAGAAGTTTATATTTGTGAAAAAGTTCTAGCTAAGAAATAGCTCCCTGATGGCTCCTTATGGACAAATTTAAGGTAAAGAAGTAAACATACTTTTTCTTTGACAAATTCAGCTTTATTCATACCAATGCAAAGTAGAAATATGGGAATTAATAATGGAATATGATGTCGCACAAATGTGCACCTCTAGCACGTCGACAGATGTCCGCTCGTTTCACATCTTCCAATTTTTTACTAAATAAATGTCCCAGGACGACAGACCGATTCTTGTTATTTCATCATTTGACAGCCCTTTATATGTGACTGACGACAGGGAAAGTTAAAAGGGATCGAAAAAATTGATTTTTACATATTACTTTTTATAGTAGACAACACGGTCCTTCTAATGCAACCAACTGCAGCTTTCTAGCTGCATTAGTTTTGTCATGAATTGGCTTCCAAATACACTTTTGTTAAACAAAAAAGTAAAAAAGAATCCGATGTGACAAACTTTTCTACAATTGATTTAATTTGCTTGAAACTCTTCACTCAGTGGCTTTCGGGATCGCTGATTAGGAGTCTGGTATTAGATTCTAAAAATAAAAAATGACGGATCCAATATGGCGGATAAGTTTTTTTTAAATAATTAATCAGATATGTTTTAAAATCGTTACTCAAAAGGCTTTGCGGTCCCTGATTATGAATTTAAAGTTGGATTTTTAAATTAAAATTAAAATTAAATTAAAATTAAAAAAAAATGGTGTATCCAATTTATCTCTCAAATACGCTACACCATGTTTCTATATCTTTGAGGAGGGTTTATGATTTTGGTAATAAATTTTTAATGAAAATAAAGCATTGAAAATGCACATCGATATTCTGATTAATATTTCTTAAACAAAAGCTCCTTCGAGGGTGGCGTTGGCTGAAGTAGTTAGCACGTTGCCTACAAAACCGAAGATCCTGTGGGCAAATTACGGCATTCGTTACGACTCGTAATTTAAAAATATTTCCATATAAACTCTATTGAAATATTTTTAAATTACGAGTCTTATCGAATGCCATAATTTACCCCCTGAGTTCGAGCTTGGTTTCCGACAGTCATTAAGTAACAACACCACGCATTTTTCTCATGTGCATTAGTGTTTCTTTCTATCACTTGTTGCAGAAAAGTTCAAGTGATGAAGTCATATGCTGAACTACTCCTGCTTCAGCGGATACTAATCCTAATGTAATATCAGAGCGCCCTCCTTCGTCACTATTGTGTAGCAGAATCATCGGCTAAGTAAAATAAGCAATCAAATGGGTACTAAATCTAGTTTCAAAAAACTTAATACGGCTCATTCACACCAGAGGTGCTGCAACACTGCGTTATTACAAACGTGTAAAAAAAAATTAAGCTTTCCTCTATCTCCGCCTTCTCCACCTGTCTTCTGTATCACTATCTCTTTCTTAAAAGAAGGTAACACCTAGTAATACATAGTAGTAGGCATTCATTGCCTGAGTGTTCATTCTTTTAAAAAAAAATCTAATACGAGATTCATAATCAGCATCGATATTTTTTTATAAGCCGACAATTACCAGAAAAGCAAGTAGAAGCTTATTTTAGTTATATACAAAAACATTTAATTCCTTTATAGTTTCAGAAAATACTCATCATGGTTTTTAAATAACAAAAATTAAATATTTAAAAAACACCCGCTATATCTAGAAAAGATGTGATATCTTCTAATAGGCTGGACCGATTTTCTTCTTCAAACATAAGAAGCTAAGACCACTCTCGATAAAGTCACCATTCAAAAAAATAAAAAATAAAAAGAACTGAAAATCGGTCCAGCCGTTGGTCTGTCGACTTATTATTTTTGAAGTTTTATTTTAAAATTTTTAGTGTCAACTTTTTATTTTTTAGGGGCGTAGTCACGCCCAATTTGGCAAATAGTGTTCGTCCACTTTTCTAAATTCAATATCGCGTCACTTTCAGAGTTCAAGATGTGTGTCAAGTTTCGTAAAAATCGATAAAATAAAAGCACCCGAAATATAATGTTAATCTTTAAAGGACATGGCACCGCCCACTTCTCTAAGCAAAACTTATGTAGTACTAAGAGTCGAAACTCTTTGCCAAGTTTTGTGGAAATCGGATAAGTCGAAGTACCTATAATTTAATTTTAACCTTTCATGGGCGTAACACCGCCTACTTTTTTGAACACCAGATTAAGTATTTTGCAGAGCTCAAAGTATGTGCCAAGCTTCATAAAAGTCGATAAAGTAAAAGAACGCGAAAGCTCTCAAGGTCTGTGCCAAGTTTCGTAAAAATGTATAAAGTAGAAGCACGTGAAGTGTAATATTAAATATTAATGCACGTGGCCGAGCCCACTTTTTGAATGCAAGATTGTGTCTATTTTAGAGCTCTGGGTGTGTGCCAAGTTTCCTAAAAATCGGCCAAATAGAAACATGTGATTAAAATACAATATAAAGATTTTTCGAGCGTGGCTCTGCCCATTTTTTCAACTTCGAGATTGTGTCGTTACGAGAGCCCCATGTGTTGGGTAAGTTTCTCAGAAAGCGATTAAGTAGAATATCATAAAATCAAATAAATAAAATTAATGGGAATGTCCCCACCCACTTTTTTTTTAAAGATGATTAATTTATTCATATGACTAAGTGTATTTTCATGTATGATTTTTGAGTACAAAATCTTAAAATTATGGCAAATTTTAAAAAACACAAATTCATTCGATCAGCGCTTTCGACTACAGTCGAAGATCGAAAGTAATAGGTATGAAAGTAAAATTATAACATTTTTAATTTTAAAACGAACTATGGGTAATTTAAAAATTCTCCACCATTAATTTACAATATTTCAATCTAATTTAAAAACTCTCCATTATTAATTCAAAACGTTTCATTTTTAATTTAAAAATAATTTATTTTAAAATAAAGATGCACCATTATTAGTTCAAGAATATTTAATTCTAAACTCAAAAACATATTTACGTTCTTTCTCAGTCGTAAAGCAGCTCTGGGCGAGTCAACATCAAGCGTCGTTGGCAATTATCTCTTAAGTGCAACCAGGCCACTGTTGGCCAATACCTTCGCGAGTTTTGCGTCTCACTCGCACTGGTTGACTGATCTGCCACGGATAACCGTATATTCTTGCGGTTCTTTTGTGGAATTTCTTTAACAACCACGTTGCTACTTCCTATGTGAAGGCATAGGTCGTGTACAGTCAGTCACAAAGCCTTTTTAAAAAACTGTTAATAACATCTTGGGCATATGGTCTAGCTACCCCGCCCATATTTGTGCAACAATACTTTGCAAATTTACTTTGTAAAGTATTTCCTAAATAAATAAATAAATAAATATTTACGTTCTTAATTTGAGTATATTCAACTTTATATCAAGGTTGTTGTTTCTTAAAAAAAAAACAATTATTTTTGATTCCAAAATAGTACCTATTCATTTAAAAATTAAAATTATTTTTTTTTTAAATAACACAAAAACAAACTTATAAAGATTCGTTTTTAAAATGAAATTGTTTCTTCTTAAATTAAAATTTTTTTTGTTGTGTGCTGTTCTGGGAGAATTTTTCCTGCTGAAAAATAGTTTTCTTATGTTCAATAGGTATGGGCAGTATTTTTACCTCAAACGTATATGGCAACACTGTGTACTATATACTTTAATATAATATATACATACATACATGTCTATATGTAGATATGTGTATCATCTAATTTTTCTCTTAGCAACAATTGGAAGAATTCTTTAAAATCCCTTTTCTTAATTTCCATTTCACGTTTTATATTTGTAGTTCTTAACCATTTTTTTGTAGTTAACGGGATTTCTTTAATACATAAGTATATACATACATACATACATATGTATGTACATATGTATGTAATTTTTTCACATACATACAGCCATAAATCTGAGCTAAAGCAGTGCAGTATCTGTCAACTTTTTTTAAAGACTGCCACTCAAATATTCTTATATTTTTGTAGGGAACAGCAAAGTCCCTCCCTCGCTGCCTTTGTTATTACTTCCCAACACCCTTTTTTAAATTGTAGGTACATAACATAAAAAAGTCTTTACGGGTCTATAAGTATGCATTACCTGTTTTCTCCTTAAAAAATTCAAAAAGAAACTCCAAAGAAGTCCACAAGAAAAAAACTCACTCAAAACTATTTAAAAAACTCATTGTAGCTACTTACATTTTCTTTCTTCAGTAGGCTCTAATATTAAAATGGCGCTTGTGTTTGTTCCCAAATATACAAACATACACATTTTCTACTCCTCATACCGCCCGCAATTCAAAACATCCTCTCACACACATAAATCAAATGGTGCCCACTATCCTTTTTTTCTATTTGTTCCATTCAAAGACAATTTAAAAAAACAATTACGTACATAACTCCAACTCCCCTTATCGTTACTTCCCTTTTGATACATATTTTGTTGTTGCCAAAAATTCATATTGCTAAATGTATCCCACATTTCTACACTTGTTGCCCTTACTCATTTAAGAAATTTCGAAAGCTGCAAAGGGTTTTTTCTGCGGATCTTCCACAATTTCTCGCAAAGTCAATGATAGATAAGTTACTCAAAACTTCTTAACTCTCCTTATGAACATTAAAGGCTGCCGAAAGAAAAGCTCTTATTCCTTAATTCACAGATCTTCGAACTTAATTGCCCCTACTCTTAACATTGGAAACTCGAAAGCTGTCTGAATGTCCCCCCTACTTAGTTCTAGTTGCATACATACTTTCATTTTCAATTAGTTTTTGTGGTGTTCGGACGTGTTCTGTAAGTTGTCCTATAAATTTAATAAAAAATTGTGTTAAAAGTGTTAGAAAATTTAAAAGTTTGAGAAATAATTGTAATTTAATGAATATTCTATTAGAATTTGCAAAAAAATTTGAGGAAAATTAAATTTTTCCTAATAAAATGTTTGTTAGACGGTTTTCTTAATGCATATGTTTGTATGTATGTACATACAAAACTACTTGTTGATTTATCAAAATGTCTTCCTCATACATACATTCACGTATAAAATTGCAACTATAGACAGCGCAGTCTCTGTTGGTTTCCATTAACTGCAGCAGCATTGATATCATGGTGTACAAACCACACTGTAAAATTAAAGAGAAATGGGCTGTGAGCATGTGTAAGTATTCCTTTGGAAGGGAAATATAAAATAAGAGCAAAGACACAGTACTTTACGCTGTAAAGTTAACAGAGTCTGGGTCTGTAAATGCTACAGAATATTTTGCTGTTACTTTCACAGTTCAAAATGAAATTAAGAAAATGTATAAAGATGAGATGATTTTTTAAAATTTTCATATAAATATACACACATACATATGCATGTACATATGTGAACTTGAAAATTAGTACATATGTATTAAAATAAAAAGTAGAATAAATTAGAGAACTTTATTAACTGAAAATTCATTAAATTACATTTTGAAACTTAAGTAGGAAATTGTGCACTGGAGATGGCTGTTACGTACAAAAGTATTTATGTATATTCTCGGTAAGTTTTTGTAAAATAATTTCACAATATTGAGAATTGTAAATATGCGTGTGCAGACAAACAAGCCGGTATAAAATGTTGGCGGCGTCAGCTAAAAGTCTGATAAAGGCAACTTTCAGCCGTTGACTTTAATATATGTATTTTAAAGGAAATGCATCAGAAACGTAAATCTATATAAAAAAAAATATTTATTTATAGAATTTTAATTATTTTTTCTTAGATTTTATAGAAACATGTACATATGTACATATCGTCAACTTAAATGCAAGCGGACGTAACTTCAAAAAAATTGGAAATCGAGCTTTTGATTATCAAACTAAATGTTCACCCAAATTTTTAGACCTCTGCGATCAAAAATGACGATTTTATTAAAGAAATTCAAACGGACGTAATTACGAATACATCTATTCTTTATTGCAAAGAACATAACTAACATAAAAGCTTAAATATATGTATATAAAAAGGAAATAAATGTTTAAAAAACATATAAGTATCCATACTACAAATAAATTTCTCAGAAAATATTCAAGAATATGTACCTACTTTATTATTATTAATTTTGAAACGTTTTTAGTTGCTCCTGTAAAAACTATAAAAGTGTAGTTACGTCCGTTTGCATTTAAGGTGACGATATGGTAAGGTAGTTGGAAAACAAAATATATGACTGTTGTAAACAACCCCTCATATTTTCGAGTACTATTTGAAACATAAACAAATACAAGTATGTATTAAAAAAATTCAAATAATATCTCTGGTAGGAGAACACTTTTAAACTTTCAGGTCGATTTTCAGACATTTATTTCTTTTGCAGTTAAATTTTAAAATTCGTTGTCAATTTAAATTTTTTTAAGAAAATATCGTTTTACACAATATGAATGATACATTTAATTTGAAATATAACAAAATGTAAGCTAAATTAAATTCAGTATTTTTCCATTTTCATCGAATGAAATATTTTTTTATTAATTAATGTGATTTTCTAAAGAAGAGAATATAAAATAAACTAGACTTTTTAACTGGGAAAAATAAAAGAGAAAGAAAGACAAGTATAGGTATTTCCCCCAGCTAAAAAGTCTAGTTTAATTTGTATTCTCTTCTTTAGAAAATCACATTAAGTAATAAAAAAATATTTCATTGAATAAGAATGGAAAAATACTGAAATTAAGCCCGATAAAAAAATTATTCCTGATTAAATATTCATTTTAGTTCAATTAAATTTAAAATGGCTCAATTCTTGCTTTCTTTTAAAAATTTTCATAAACCTTGTTATACCAGGGTGGTATTTTCTCAAAAGTCGTACGATCGTGTAGGATAGTGAATCGTAGCATTAATGCAGCATTTAAAAATAGTTTTTTGTCTTAGCTAGAGTATGTATGAAAGCTTTAAAAGCCGTTGATGTGAGAAAGATAAAAGTTCTGCTGGTTTGAGATTTTCTGCAGAGGGCAGCTTTTAGCGTGGTTTTGGTAAGGATTTTGATTTCAGCTTAGCCCTAAGCACCATTAATTTTTTTAATCGTTCCACATAAAATAATCGCCCAAAAATTCTACTGCAAGTTTTTACCGTATACAACTTTTATGTCAAAACACTTCCAAAATTAAAGTTTCCAATAAATTTTCATACCATTGATGTGAAACTGTAATAACCATAAATTATGATTTTTTTTTTGTGGAAATTTTTCCATGGCGTTTTGCTTTTCTAACTAAACTATTTATTACTACCGAAATGCTGTTTTAAAAGCTTTTTATTTACTGCCATTATTCACATTAAATCATAAATATTTTTGGGGCAAAAAAACAACGCATAACAAGTACTTTGACACATTCATGTTCCTACAACATGGAATGTTTGTAAGAAACAAAAAAAACCTTCATATCTAAACATGCAAAAGCCATAAGTCCCATGTTGTTGCCGTGAAAAGAAAATGAACAAAAATAAAAAATTAGAAAAGAATATTGTCACTTTTATCTAGAAAAATAAAGATAAAAGAAACAACAGCAAAACTTGGAAAAATATATTGCCCATATAGCAAAAATTCTAAAGTGCCATAAATTCATCATGTGTGCAATGTTGCATTGCAAACAAGCTGTTGCAGTTGTATGGTTATTTACTGAAATACACATGCATATGGAAAATGTGTAAAAGGAAAGCAGAGTGAACACACTCCTACGCTAAAATTAATGGAAATAAATAGACGAAGAGATAAACAAAAACAATAAATGGATGCGAGTATAAGGCGACATAAAAGTTACTTAGTCAGGATATTTTATGATTGCTAGTTTTTATTCTAGTTATGGTCCTTCGCACCATATCCTATAGTCCTTCAGACGTTAAGTCATTTATTCCTAATTTGAACTGTGCCTCTCAAACTTGCTCCAGTAAAATGTAACATTGTTGTAATTGTTGCAGAAAATGTGAATTTTTGTTTAAATATCAAAAAAGCATTTTTACTCTGCCACCAAATACACAAATTTTAGGAAATTTGTGCACTTTTTCTCTTAACAAAAAATTTGTTATCGATTGTATTTCACCTTCTTAACCACTCTGCTCTGACCATAAAATATTATGTAGTGTATCGTATCAAACGGCATGTTATAGTTGCCATCAAACAAAATGCTATAAATTTCAAGTTTTCTTTTTAATTTTTCTCTATTTTCTCATTTTTTTTAATGAACATTTATGATAAAAATTTTAATAAATTGGTTGAGATATAAAACAACGAATTTGGAAATTTCTTTTTAATGCTTTCAATGTAAAATATAAAGAAAACATTTTGTTGTTCCTCCTATTACAATCGGTAATTGCACAGTAGTGCAAGTATGGCGATACAAGAACAGAATATAATTAATCGCTATTAAAATACTTTTCAGGTGGATTTCTTCTGTCGTTTAAAGCCTGAATGAAAATAGAACTATTACTCTCCTGAGCTACTCTTAAACGGGAGTACCACGGGCATAATTATTCAGTGGGTAAGGCGTGAGTAATATTTTTTAGATCTAGATCGGGTGTAATTCAAAATTCGTCGGTATTAAAAACCACTTTTAACTTTTCCTCTTTTTTTCGGTTTTATTCTCCTCCTCTTGCAACTAAATTTTTTCGCCGTTTCTTGCTCATCTAAATTTAAATAATTTAAGAGCATATATAATTTTTTTTAATTTTGCACTTCCGATGTCACACGTCACAAATTTTACACAAGTGCCACTAATCACAAATCTGGATATTTTTCGGCAAGTTTTTATTTTATCTTAATTGTATTAAATATCTCTGTTTCTACTGAATATTTGGTGAGCTTTCCGGATGTACGTTCACTGCACTGATAACAAGTGATGTTTTTCTCTGTCGCACGTGACATCGAAATATGTGATTTTGCAAAGCTATCGCATAGTTTATTATGCATTCTCTTTTGACTCTTTGTGCACTCAGAAAAAGGTTACAGAGCAAAATTCAATGGTAAGTGGCTCCCTTTAAGAACGTTTATCAAAACAAAACGTGCAAAAGAAATACCCCAAACAAAAAAGAAAGTTATACTTTTGTTACTTTGTAAATTATGTAAATTTTTTAAATTAGTTAAATTTGATTGTTTCTCTATGATAAAACAAAGTGTTTTCAAGAATTTTTAGTTTCTTAGTATCGGTGAACTTTCTGTATAAATTTTCGTAGATAGTTAAATAGTATACTTTCACCTTTCTCTGGGTGGTCTATTTTTTGTGATCCCTTTTGCTCTGCAAAACTTAAATTCCGCGAAAAATTAAAATTTACCAAAAATATATAGTTTATTTTTTTCTTATAATATCTTAAATATAAACATTATAATGGCCACTTCTAAAACATCTTAAATAATATATATAGTCCTTAGCATAAAATACTGCAGTCCATTATCAATGATAAGAGTAGTTTGCGCGGGATGATAATTTCTTTCTGATCAAATATCAATGAATCACATTATTTATGTTTACATGTATTATGTATGCCACGCCCACAAATACACATAATTTGTTTTAATTATTTGGCTGCCTTAGTTTTTATATGTCCTTTTTTAAATGGCCTAACAATTTTTAAAATCGTTGATTTAAAAAAAAAATTTGGGGTTTGGCCAATTTCACAGTACAACAGCCAATCTTGGGGGGTGAGAAATTCCAAGTCAGGGTGATGGTACTAGGTCAGTATAGTAAAACCCTCAAAGGGTTTGGCGTTCGTATGTGTCAGTTTTTTTATGACCTTTTAAATTTTTTCTTTTTCACTTGTCCGATTTTGATGAAACAAATTTAGAAAAATTAAGAATTACAATTTCTCTAATCTGTTTCTATACCGTTTTCCTATATGTGCAACACTTTCGAAGTTAAAAATAAATTTGTGGAGGCAAAAAAATATTTTTTTGCCTAAAAATTTAAATATTTTTTTTTTTAAATTCATAAAAAATCCAAAATGGAAAAAAGTGCCAAAACTAATTACTTTCGCGTAAAGTCACATAACTCATAAGCAAAAAACACGAAATTAATAACACTTGATCCTTTTTTCCGTTTTGGATTTTTTATGAATTTAAAAAAAAAATATTTAAATTTTTAGGCAAAAAAATATTTTTTTGCCGACACAAATTTATTTTTAACTTCGAAAGTGTTGCACATATAGGAAAACGGTATAGAAACAGATTAGAGAAATTGTAATTCTTAATTTTTCTAAATTTGTTTCATCAAAATCGGACAAGTGAAAAAGAAAAAATTTAAAAGGTCATAAAAAAAACTGACACATACGAACGCCAAACCCTTTGAGGGTTTCACTATACTGACCTAGTACCATCACCCTGACTTGGAATTTCTCACCCCCCAGACAATAATCCCAAAAATGTTCCACAGTGTTTTTTGAGCCACTGTGCACTGCATTACCCATAATCAATTCATAAACTTCCTTGCACTTCAGTATCAGCGATGCCAACTTGGTGCTTTTGGCACTATTTTTCGTGCTTTTTGAAGACTCAAAACGCCAAATTTCGAGCGTTAGTGCCAAACTAAGAAAAAGCTGTAAGTAGTGATTTTAAGAAATTTGTGTATTCCTTAAAATTACTTGTTGTATTTATTTTTTCAGTGTAAAGCATATAATTTTCGTCTGATATATTTCATTAAGGGTATTAAACATTATGAAACTTCATTCGTTTGGATCTTCACTCCTTTTTCACTTTAGAGCTTTTTTTAAAATTTGATGTGCTTTTAGAGCAAAAAAGTTGGCTGAACAGTGAGTTCAGTAGTCATTAGTTTTGTCTTAAATAAGACATGTTGTATTTAACTTTGTTATTTTATTAAAGTATCCATTCGGCCTAATATTCTCTTCTTAAAAAAAAAACTTATCCTTTCAATTCGCATCAAAAAAATTTATTTGAAAATTCTTTTTCCCCATGACTAATTAAGTTAAATTAAAACTTTTACTTATTACAACAAAGAACGTCACATCATTAATATTTATAGGAAATTCAAAATTGCTTCTGAAGCATTTAGTTTTTATAATAAAAAATCTGCTTGCAAGAGCTAAAACACAAATTGGTTAAAAATTTACAAAAAGGCAGCAAATATTAAAAAAAAAATAAAACAAAAAAGGAAAAGTGCTGGCATCATGCAGTAGACCAAAACAAAAGGCTAAAATTAGTTTAGCACCCACAGTGGAAAAAAAAACTTTAAAAAAAATCTGACAATTTTTCTATGAAGTAAAACATAAAAAATATATATAACGGAAATAAAAGAAAATTGTACAACTCATCAAAAGATCAAAATAGTTAGTAAAAATTGTTCCAATGAATGCAAAATTTAAGAAAGAAAAAAACCACACACACTGACACACACCCTAATTTTTCCTGCGTAACATTTTTATTTTACACAAAATTGCCTTTCAATCCAACACATACAAACGTTTAGCCACAGACATCCTGTGAATTTCCAGTAAGGAACAATGCGAAATGCTGTGCCTGATTGATTTCATTTAATGTACAATTTTCCAATTAAACAATGGCGCAAAAGTTGCGAAAGAAAATGAACGAAATCGAAAATCAGCAATAACATTTACTTTTTAGCCATCACCATACACACATGTATCATTTTCTTTGCAAAAACCCTAGTGTAATATTTTTTCTATCTGCTTTCTACATAGAAATAACAGATGAGAGAACAGCATCACATCAATTTTAACTAATAATGAGTTTCATCTGAATATACTTACATATGTACATGTATGTATGTATTTTTTTTTACTAAACATTTTTATTCATTTTGATTTCTTTTCTTGTTATCCTTTTGTAGCTTTTTCTATAAGAATTGAGCCTAATTGCGGAAGTTATACTCTAGAGAATTAGTTTTATATTAACTTTTGAACTCTTTTTGTTATTTATTCTTTTGTTTCTATGCTAGTACGCTACAGTACCATGTAGAAAATTTTATAAAGCAATAGAGAGAATTGCCCATGTGGACTAGGAACATTGAAATATATGTAGCTGGCTGCCCATGTCAGGTCAGGTCATTTGAAACAGATTCTGAGCCCTATAATCCGTTAGAAAGATATTTTGAGGTACACGCTATTGAAAAGGAAAACCTTTGACTCAGGATAATCTTCATTATATGAGTCATAAGATCACATAATTTATTTTCACAGCTTGCTAAGAATATAATCTTTTGAATTAGTTTTCAACAACTTCAAAGCGCTGTGCGAGGAAATGAGGTCATTCTTATTAAGCTGTAAAAATAATGTCAAAGTCTAGTTGGAAAAGGCTCTTTTTTGCTTAAGATTGGATAAGAGCTATCAAGTGACAAGAAGACTTCAAATAAACACTTTAAAAAGTCTGGCTATTTCTAAGATCGTAGTTTCCTCCTCCCTCCTCATACACAAGTAGTGATTTTGTTAGCCGTCTTCAACTTATTTTTTATAATTTCAACTAGCAAGCAAAGTACTTAAAAGAGTTTCCTCTTTGAAATAATAATAATATAATAATAATAATATCTTCGGCATTGCTTTCACTGGAACTATGGTCTAGTTCCTAAAGATGTTTGCTTTCACCTAACTCAGCTCTGCATATGTACTGTCTTAGTTGCTCCATACTTCATGCGAAACTCCCCCAAGAGATTTCCCTGCAGGATAACAGGTGTGACAATCCTTTAAATATCGCTATGAGTAATTCGACATTTTCAAGACATTACTTTTATCTGGTTGCCTAGAAAACTTATAAGCTACTACCCAATCACTGAAATAGCAACGTAACGGATATGTACATAAGGGAAGTAGCTTTGCTATGTACCTGGTAAAAGATGCATCATCACCTTGAATTACACTGGGCTTAGAAAACTATAAAAAGATACATACAGCTACCGAAGGCCAGCTCATAACAACTTAGCGCAACTTGTGAATGAAAAAAAATCGCTAATTTCGCATGTTGAAGGGCACCAACACAACAGCTTCGTACTTTTTCTCACTTCACATCCTCACAAGTACAAAGTGAGTGTTAATGTACCTCTCGGTAATTCAGATCATAATTGCAACCTCATAGTGCTTTCTTGGAGATCCTAAGGTACCTTAAGTATTAATATCAAATTGTGATTAGGTCTTCAGGTTAGATACCCGAGTTTAAGTTACATCTGTACCCGAAACTATTATTTTTAACATCATCATAAAAGTTCTTTCGCACTACTTATAAAAATTTCCTTTAGTACCATGGAATTAGTTATACCCCGAGAACTTTATGTCGGACTCATTAATTACTACTCTATAAGGTTTAAGGCAAAGTTAGGTATATAATATAAAAGAGAGTAAAATGATTGCTTGCACGAATGTACGTGTAAAAAAGAGGATAACGAAATGCCCACGGGCGGCTTTTTGCTTATCTCAGGTTTAAGGGATATTAAAAGTTTATGCTCTCGCTTTATTCGTTGTCTTGTTCAGAGCTTCGTTTTATTAACAGATAATCCCAAGATAATCTTGATATTAAACAGAACTGTCGTGAGTACTCCTAAATTAGATATTTAAGATGAGCATCCCATATGGTTCTATCGATAATGGTGGGAAACTTCATTGCTTGAATTTTTAAAAGGATTAAGTACAGCTCTCGATGGCTATAAGATCTCATGTAGATTTTCCATTACTATTTCTATTGTCAAAATAAGAAGAGAGAGGCAATGGTTGCTTCATCTCTCTTCATCAGCAAAAAGGCGAGAAGTTATTGCAGTTGTCGGAAGGCGAGTGGTAGGTTTTTATAATTAGGATTTCCGTGATTTATTCTATGCTATAAAATAGTTTGTCTGTAGTTCTTCTGCTCCCTTTCAAGCTCCCATTTACACAACAACCTTCCTTTTTATCTCTCTCTCTCTCTCTTTTCCATATTATCCTTATGTCTCAGAGAGGGAGCATCAGTGCTGTATGCTTTCTCAGTTTTTTCCAGCAGTCTGTCAGCTTATTCCATACTTCTTTCATATACTCGAGAAGGAACTTGTATAATTTGTAAATAATATTAAAATACAAAAACGGACGTCCGACATGTTTATCTCAAAGTGAACCTTACCACTAACACACGTAGTTATTGTTTAGTTTCTCGAATTGGACTTCATGAAGCTGAATAATTTTTATCAAAATTATGAACAAATATGAAACAGGGTTCGAGGCCAATGTACGGTCTTATTTGGGAACATGTAACATCGTTGTTTGTAAAGCGATATTCGTGTATTAAGACCAACATAGTGTTGCCAAATGAATGCAAACCTAGAAAAGTTGCCCGATTTTTGTATGATCACGCTAATCTTGAGAGCGGTTCTTAGTTCCATAGCATATAGTATGGATTAGGTACCAATGGTTAGTTGTTCAGTTTCTTTTTTCTCTATAAAACTAGAGATTTAATACCTTTCCATTCCTTACCAAGCCAATATTATAATGGCCATGTACTCGTATTGGGTGTTTTTTATTGAGGTATAGAACTTTAAGTTGGCATCACTTTTTTAACTGGCGGCCATTTTGTCAGCTGTCAAGTGATTAATATTTAGTTTGGTTTGCCATTTCATCATGAACAGTTTGACAAAAGAACAACGCTTGCAAATCGTGCAAATTTATTTCGAAAATAATGGTTCAGTTCGCGAAGTTTACCGCAAGCTCCGTCCATTTTATGGTCGACATAATCGTCCATCAGAGCAATTAATTCGGTTAACCATGGATCGTTTTCGCACTAAGTTTACTCTATGTGATAATACGCATCCGCAGAGACGTCGAACAGTGCGCACCGAAGAAACAATTGCCGCTGTAGAGCAAAGTGTTGAAGAGGACCCGAAGGAGCTTTGTCCATCAACTTTATGGAAGATTTTGCGCAAAGATCTTGGCTTGCGACCTTACAAGATCCAGCTTGTGCAAGAATTAAAGCCGCGAGACCATGCAATGCGTCATGATTTTGGTGTATGGGCCGAAAATGAGATTGATCTCGATGCTGATTTTCATCGCAAAATTTTGTTCAGTGATGAGGGTCATTTTTGGTTGAATGGCTACGTCAACAAGCAAAATTGCCGCATTTGGAGTGAGGAGAATCCACATGAGACCCTTGAGACGCCATTACATCCACAAAAACTGACTGTTTGGTGTGCTCTATGGGCTGGTGGAGTCATTGGGCCATACTTCTTCCGAAATAATGCTGGAGAGTCAGTTACCGTTAATGGAGACCGGTATAGAGCCATGATAACCGACTATTTTGTTCCCGAATTGGATGGCATGAATGTGGATGAGTTGTGGTTCCAACAAAACGGCGCTACATGCCACACAGCGCACGTCACAATCGATTTATTGAAGGAAACATTCGATGAGCGCATAATTTCGCGGAATGGACCTGTCAATTGGCCACCAAGATCGTGTGATTTGACACCATTGGATTATTTTCTTTGGGGATATGTGAAGTCGCTCGTCTCCAACAAACCAGAAACTTTAGGGGACTTGGAAGCCAACATTAGTGGCGTTATTGCCAACATACGGCACCATATGCTCGAAAAAGTGGTTGAAAATTGGACCTGTAGAATTGGCTTTATTCGAGCCAGCCGCGGCGGCCACATGCCCGAAATCATATTTAAACGTTAATGGCATAAAATTATCCTTCCAATAAAGCCAAATTGATGGACATTAAAACGATTTTCTTGTGTTTTATTTCAATTCGAAGTTATATACCTCTAAAAAACACACCCTGTACATATAAAAATCGCTAGAAAGGAGTAAAAAAAAAGAATGCCAGTTAACGAGTTGTTATAGCCTTTCTTTTTTATTTTATTTTTTTATAAAGGTCTTCAGTTTCCATTGTACAATCATTTTATTAAGAAATAAAATTAAAAGAAAAAAAAATGCCAGAAGATTGTATAAAAATGGCAATTAGTGTCTATGAATAAAGCTGTGTAAATCACGATTAATGAACATTAACATGACCAAATGACTTTGAACAATACAAATTGTTCCCATGTTTTGTTTTAAAATACGCTTCTTTTCTATATTTCTTTCTTTGTTTTTTTTTTCTTGCTCTGAATCTTGTAAATACTTTAATCCTTGAAAAGTCATTTTGCGTTAAAGTTTTGTAATTTTTATTGTTTTTTTTATTTAACTGACCATTGAGACTTATTTTTTTTAGTATTCGAGTACTTAATTTTGCAATTCTGTTGTTGTTATTAATCACTGGTAAATATCTTTTTATATGACCATCACCTAATTGGTCATTAGTGGAGGAATAAGATTGGAAGACTTAAAAACTGGTGATAAGTAAGTGATTTTTAAAATAAGCGTAAAAAAATTCGTAAAATTTATATGTAAATTTGTTGAGGGTGTTGTTGGCTGACTACAAAGCAAATGACGGTATTCGATAGCCCGAGTTCTATCCCTGACCACTCTCATGTCATATCAACATCATAGATTTTTTGGCAGCGCCCTCTTTCGTTCACAATTGTAGCAACTAATCGTGGGAGAAGTAAAATAAGCAATAAAATGGCTACATAGCTTAATATAATGCGCGTAATTAACACCAGAGGCGCTGCAATGATGCTATAAAAAAGAGCAAAACGCACAATAGCGGAGTCGAAAAAAGGAATCATATCTTATTAAATAAAAAAATTAATCTTTCCTCTATCTATCTATCACTTCACCATGTGTTCTTTTACTATGTCTTTCCTACTCTGAGTTATTTGAATCCAAGTGTTCTATCAAACATAACCTAACCTTTATAGGTTTATTTTTGGTCATTGTAGGATTGTATAGGTCCAGCAACAGAGCAATATTTTTGAATATTTAAAACTTAAAAGAGTAAAGAGATAATTGCTTATACTTTTTTACAACTTAAATGATTCCGAAATTTCTCCGATTTTTATTTTCTAAGTTACCGATATATCAAGTATAAATATATAATTTTTTTTTTAGTTCTGGAGTCTAATCATCTCTTTCGATAACGAGCTGATTCGATTACGTTTTTTCAGTTTTAGACTATGACATTCGCTATCGCACAATGTAATAATATGGTTGGATTTCAAATGCCATAATTTCAAACTGAAGAAACGCGATAGAACCAGCTCGTTATCGAAAGCGACGATTAGACCCCTGGCTTTCATTTACGGTGAGTTGCATGCAGCCAATTTTTTAATGTTTTTTTAATCTAAGTGTTTCCGAATTTTCTCAGATTTTTATTTTTTCTAAGTTTCCGATATGCACGCGTATACTCAATAAATATTTTTTTTTTATAGTTCTGGCTCTCATATACGATGAGTTGTTTCATTTAATTTCTTAAATTGTTTTCTAACTGCGGACAATTCCGAATTTTCATTGTGTATGAACTTAAAACGAAAATGCGAATAATTAGATTTTAGTTTTAACTTTTAAGAATTTTTAGTTCAATTTAAATGAATTTTAATTTATGTTTAAACCCTGAATTTTTTTATTTAATAATTGCCGAACCTTTACAATATTTATTTTTTCAGAATTCTTCCCGAATTATTGTTTTTTCCCCCTAATTTCAGCTCTGTACAATATGTCCTAAATAATATGTTCCCATTACCTTGTCACTCCGAATTTAAATTTTGTGTGTACTAAAGTACACTCTTAGTAAACTTTTTTGATTCGAAAGATTATCTAGTGTCTACAAATTTATTCCATTATTATATTTGAATTTAGTGTCTAAAGATTATTGCCAGGATTGTATATCTCTTACAAAAGAGTAATTGTTTCTAAAATGTTTATATCCAATCTTTTTCCGACAATATATTTTTCCCGAATTTTTCCTGTAATAGTTTTTTTTTCGAATTTTATTTCTTTTGAAGTTAATTTAGCTTAATTTTTTAAGTCTAATCACACTCAAAATTTTAGTTCCCTATGATATCAAATTGTTTTTTGCAGTGAATGGTTTTTTATTTATAACTTTAAGGATTGTTTCTTGTTTAATATTTGCTTTACGCTGCAACCAATGTCCATTCCGAATTATTTATGAATGCAGTTTTTATGAATTTCAGTTTTGTATAGTCTGCAAGAGTGTTTCTGACTTGTGGCTCTCACTGGCCAGTTTCTAACAATATATTTTCTATTAGAAAAACTACGAGTACACGTAAAGAAATTTTTTTCGGAGTATCGCTTTTATTTCTGAACTTGAAAGCTTTGGACCGATTTTGAATGCATCTTTCAAAAGTGGAAATCTTGATTAATTGCTCTTGCAGCAAAGTTTTATGTACATATTTTCATTATTTTTAACTCCTAATTTTTTCCGAATTTCGATGCTGTTGAGTCGAAAATATTTTTTGATGCCGCCTTCTGCCCGACGAACAAGAAGTTTAAGTTAATTTTCCACATACATATTTTCTAATCCAGCGGTTACTCCGAATTTTTGTTGTATGTCTTCTAAAGTGATTTCTTAAGAGCGTTTCTTTTAAATAATCTCTCAAGTGTGTATATCCACAACTTTCAACTCCGAATGTTTACCGAATTTCGATGCCGTCTTGGGTTAACAGTAATTTTTAGTTAATTTATAAAAAAAATTTCTATGCAACGTTACTCCGAATTTCAGCTGTGTGTGTTCTGAAGCGATTTTTCAGAGAATTTTCTATAAATAACTCTTGCTTTTGCAACAAACTTTCAACTCCGAACTGTTGCCGAATTTCGATTTTCTGGACTTACAGTAAATTTTAGCCAATTTTTAAAATAATTGCTATCCAGCGTTTACTCCGAATTTTAGTTGTAGGTGTGCTGAAGCGATATTTTCCTAGCATTTTTTTTATAAATTGTTTTGGGGACTCTAAACTAAGTTAAAGTGTACATTTCAATTTTAATATAGTTTTTTTTAATTGTTTTCAAGCTTTGATTATTGTTTGTAGTTATGAATTTTAAGAACTTTTAATTTTTTTTATAACTGATGAATACCCAAGTCCAGATGACTATTTTCGCCGCTTTTAATTTGAATATATTTGTAGGTATCCATACACGTTTGTTAGCACGTCTTTTTTTTGCATCCCAAGTAAGAATTTGTATAGCCAATTGAGGTGCGTCTGCCTTTTATGAATATGACATGTGAATACCAGTGCTTTTCCCAAAAATATTTCTTACCTTTTTATTATTGGCGCAGTTTTCCCACTTTTTTTTATGTAATATTCATAATTTATCTAAAAAACCAGATATGGAAATGAGAACTGCATGGAACTGAGAATCGCCTTTCAATAATGAATAAAACTATTTAACAGCTTCTTCATTTCAATCTTTGTTGTTACAACTTTCGAAGACAAAGTCATGGAGAAAACTATTTATAATAATAAGAAAATTACTTCCGTTTCTTCTTTCGATATTATTTCCTTTATAGCAGAAAACTAAATTTCCCTGTTACGCGTAACTGCCACTCATGTGTTAAACGAGCCAAGAAAATTACAAAATAATTATTGTTCTAATGCTAAAACTATAATAAAGACATTATAATTGCAGTTTCGCCTCTGACGATTACAGATTAAATAAATCCCAACATTTTAACTAGATGTAGTCGTAATTCTAACGACTATTTAACTTTGCGTTTTTGCTTTTTTTGTTGTTGCTTTTTGTAACAAACACTACAAATAATCATGATGAATAAAGGTAAAAACATGAACATGGCACTTGTGGCGGCCGTCATTTGCCCCAAAAATAAATACTCGACGTTGCAAACGCATTTAAACATACGAAAACATGAACATGGCCATGTACCTTGTGCGACTTAGTAAGGATTTCAAACAATTTTAACATCTATTTCCGCTACAGCGAACACATTACAAATGAAAACGCATACAAGCAAACTAACGAAAGAGAGATAAGTGTACTACAAGTAACACCGTCGTGTGTGGTATAATAGATTTTAGTTTGTCTTGAAATTTAATTTCGTTATTTTTTTATGCCGCATTTCTCAAATTGCTATGGAGTTGTGTGCAAAAAATAAAAATAAAAAAATATAAGAAAAAAAATTTATAAACATTCCATTTACTCATTTTGTGAAATCGTTTATTTAAGATAGTGAGGCGGAATATATAGTAATCGAATATTAATAAAATTCTCAATTAAAATCTGGTAGAAATTCCCTCCAGCAATTCAAATTAATAGGAAAGTTATTCAGAAAGATGAATATTTAATACAATAAAAAAAACTGTGTGGAACAACAAATTACCTGTTTTATTTCTATTCCTTTCAGATATTCATCAAATCAAACAAATCCATGATTCTTTTCGTCTTGTGTCTTGCTATACGACAGGTAAGTGTTTTCCAAAAACTTTTTTATTCTTAAAGACTTTTATTTTCAACTTTATAAAATTACACTACACAACATAAAAATAAGTAACAATCTTCCGTCTAAGCACTGATTCTGGCAGTGATGATCAGAAGAAAAAGATACATGCACGGTTTGGAAAGTTTAACTCTGAATTTATTAAATTCGAAAGGCTTGCACTGTAGGTTTTGCTGTTCTATATAAAATAATACGAAGTTCGAAGTTTAATTATTATTGTTCGAACTTTATGTATTTCTATATTTATGATTTTATTAGGCTTAAGTTCGCATCTTTCTGTAAGCCAAATTACATGTGATAATTATTAATGAACTAATAACACCAACGTTAATTGTAAATATTCTGACAAACACTAGCAGAACGGAACAACTAGCTGTTTTCCAAGGTCACTACACCTTCATCATCAGCGTTCTTTGTGTTTGGTACTCGTGTGTGTGGTGTCAGTTGATGTAGATTTCTGCTTTATATACTCAGCTTTTCAGTGCAAATAAATGGAATATGTGAATTGTTTTCATTCATCGTGTTACAATTTGCTGAACACTATTTTTAACATCTAACTCGTCTCCATGTGGGTATTTTTTCGCTTTCAGAAAGAGGGAATCAAAAATAACATTTAAGGGGGCGGGGGGTGGCAGAGAATATCACGGCTTAAAATCCTTAAGTACAGCAAAGTTCATAAATTATGAAGGATTCAAGAAATTATGCAAAACTTGCGTTAGTTTCGTATTTATTCACAAATGTCTTTGAGGTACAGGATTTGTTTTACAATATGCCTTAAAATCCTACAAGGAATATTTTCATGTAACATACTTATTAAGCCTGTAACTGAACTCAATATGGGCCTGTTTGTCCCCTTCGAAAAAAAGGGGATGAAAAGCAATGGGCTGTGTGCGTGCAGTCGTGCTTTTTCGCTTACACGACACGTCACGTGTTGCCAGCAATCATTGATGAAAATCAAAAAGTCTTATGTATAATCAAAAATTGGCATAAGTGGCAAAATTGAAAATGATCTTCAAGTGTTTTGCCATACAATTTTACAATTAAAAATCATGCTAGGATGTTATCGTGTGTTTAAAATACATTATGCGGCGATTTTCAATGTGAAATTGTATAGAGGAACTCGTCAACACGTAGTTTAATTTTATCAGTTATGCTAGTTTCAAGCCAGTTTTTGATTATACATAAGGCCGTTAATTTCTTTTATTTGACGGCTGATTGTTTGATCGTCTCCAGCTCTGATTGTCAAAACAAATCAGTTTCCTTGTAATTATTGTCAATGATGGAGAAGTGCGCGGACGAACTGAAGTTTATATCACGATTGACGTGTTTGCTTGTAGGTCTCCTTTTAAGCAACAAGTATACGACACACACATATTAACAGATTGACAAGTTCGTCAACGTCTCCAGGCCACTTCACTCATTTTCATAAGGGTCTTTTTGTAGGTTTCGATAAAGTGCATCAAAAAGTACCCTTAAATGGGAATATCACTGCTTGAAATGTTTTGCAAAAATATTCGCCAAAAAATTGTACTTTGATTCCTAAAGTATAAAGATGGAAATGTGACAATAAACCACGGAAATTAGTCAAAGTTTGAAAGGATTTTAAAGGAAAATTTCACAATTATTCATGCTGGCATTTTAGGTATAAGATAAGCTTCACACTTTTATCTATAATCCTACGAGGAACATTTTTGTGAAATATATTAATACTCTAACTCATGTACTAATGGATTTTGGGGTAAAATTGGCTCCAGCATGCAATTGAAGGTTCCACTTAAATCATATCGAGAACTTTTATTCTAAAATTGCTACGATACTACCGGTCCCATAATTAGCCGACCAGACGTGGTGGCAATTGTTTGAAAAAAATTATTTTGGTGAAATGTGGCAACCTTATAAAATAAAAGTTTTAAGTTTCCAGGCCCCACGTTGTTTAGCATTTTTTTAAGCCGATCTCAGTGAATTTGTCAAAGTTCATTTGAAAGGTCTCAGTCCTAGAGCGAGTGACCTATAATCAAATGCAGTGTTGCCCATAACAGTTGTTTTCTATGGTTATGGTTATGGCACGTCTGATTGAACCTTAACGTAGTAGTCAACCAATTTAAGTGTAAACAGCAGAAACTCTGAAGAAAATCCACTAAGTGGTATTGGATGATCATTGACTGAAGCTGCTTGAACTAGCTGAAATGATAGACATTTCAAAAAGCTCTATGCATCGCATATTGATCGAAAATTTAAGATAAGAAAGCTATGCGCATGATATTTAGGAGCCGCTTTAGATCAAAAACAGCGTTACGAAGCGTGTTTGAAAATGTTTCACCACAATAAATCCAAATTATTGCATCTTTTCGTAATCATGGATGTGATGTGGGTCTACTCCTTCATACCTGAGACAAAGGAACAGTCAAAGTACTAAACTGGAATGGAAGAATCGTGCCCGAATAAGGGAAGGCAGTTCCAGCTGCAAACAAAGTTATTATGGGTCTTTTTTGGAATGCGAGTGGGAGAAGTTTCGTATTGATTATCCTCAAAAAGGAAAAACAATCAACGGCGAGTATTATGCTTGTAAATGACGAAATTAAGGAAAAATGCGGTGTGGCGAAATAGAAAGTGTCGTTTCGCAGCGACAATGCACCAGTTCACATATCCACTCTTGCGATGGCCAAAATCAACAATTTATATCCCGAATTGCTTCATAATGAATTTTGTTAGCCAGACTTAGCTCCCACAACTTGTAAGGTTACCAGGGGTGTTACCTATCGACTACAAACCTTTATAAATCATTGTCTTCCACGCAGTTTACGTATTTTCTGGCCCCGTGTAATAACGATTGCAGAGCTACTACGCCAAGAAAATCAAATGGATGCGGCTTCTGAAATTTTAAAACATAAATGGCAGTAAATAACATTGCGAAGCAAGCGTTGCGTTGGAATCCGTTTACACAAGCAGGAGGAACAGTTGGTAGACCACGGACAACTTGGACACGTTCTACCGAAACGAAATGAGATCTAGTGGATTAAGATGGAATCAACTTACATATTGATGGAAGACGGATGTTGTAGGCGCCCAATGCTTCAATGGAAGTTAAAGGAATAAATATATATAATATATAAAAACTTAATAGAATATCTGGGTGGTAAACGATTTGCCAACAATGAAGAGGTGGATTCGGCAGTTGATGGTAACTTTAAGAAGCTAGACAGTTTTTACTATAAACAGGTCACCGAAGTTATTAAATATCACTGGAGACAGTGTATCGAGAAATAATTTTTTTTTTTTTGCAAATTTCTCGTGTTCTCTTTGTTAGGTTGGCTAGTTTTGGAACCGCTCTCGTATCTGCAGTTTGCTCAAAAATTAATGTCTTCACCGATTGAATGAATTATATAAGTATCAACTGCCACTTAATAAAAAAATTGTTTCAAAACGTCGTTACACATAACATTGTAAAATTTTGACTTTTGCCGCCGTATTAAAAAAAAAATATTTTAGATTTATTAAAGTTTTATTTGACATATTTCAATGGGAAACTTGTCAAATAAGCCTGTAATAAACCTTAAATATTTTTTATGAATACGGTAGTTGGAATATAAATCATAATCATGATATTACGAAAATGCTTAATTACATATTACCTGCCGTATTCAGAAAAAAATATTTAAGGCTTATTTATTTATTTGACATATTTCTATGGGAAATTTGTCAAATAAACCTGTAATAAACCTAAAATATTTTTTTACGAATACGGCAGTACATCATTTACGGTATTTTAAATCACAATAACAACAATTTCAATCACAATTGAGAACCCCCTTCTATTGTGAATGTGGCTAAACAATCTATTAACTCATTCACAATATCTTAAATCACAATAAATTTGATTTCATGCATAAATACTTTGAATTCACACGAAAACGCTTTGTAAGTAATAATATCGAATGCATAGAAATCTGTCTGGTGTCGAGGACCATCGTAAGACCGCCAGACCTTTAAATTACTAGCAGGCTTATTTATAAAAATTAGTAAGGCTTAATAAACAATTTGCATAAAAAATTTCACTTATTGAGACTTTATAAGGCCTTAATAATCCTTATTAATAGGTCAAGAGGAATTCAACAAGTATTTTATCTAAAATAGATTATTAAGGTATTCCTTGCTTACTCGATTCCATTCTCGGTCACTTCTTCATCTTTAGTTTGTTATATCTTAACAATTGATTCATTCGTACGTTAATTTTTTCGATCACTCACACGTTGTCTCGTTTTTTAGTTTTTTTTTTTTTTTTTGCTTTCTTTTAAGTTGATGTAATTTTCAGCTCACCTGGGTGCAAAATATTCCTTTGTGCACGTGTGACAAATGTAACTGCATATGAGAAAACGAGTGTGTGTTTCCGTTTAAAAACATTACAAACCCGTAACATTAAAAAGATTTCTGAACAATTTTATTAAATTGAATTTATCACACATTTGCACGATGTTGCTCAGTTGCTGCTGTCATTAGACAAAACAACGACTTAACGATGAAAAAGAAAACATGCACAAAGCTCTTCAGTTTAACGGGAAATTATTACTAATACTTGTTGCTTTGGTATATTGCAACATTCGTATTCGAAACAAGTTAAAAACATTGTGATTAGATGCAGTAATGAAGGTGGTATATTAACTTTTTCTGTTAGTAAAACAGTGTTCACACACAGCAATTTTTGTCCAGGAACTTTTGTGGTTATAAAAGAGAGAGAGAGAGATAGAGAGAAAAAAGTGGTGTGGTATATTACCCTCTCTCACCCATAAACACAAAAATTGCAGTGTGTGAACCCAGTCTAAAAGTAACAAGCTGTCGATGTTGCTAAAAAGTTCTTAAAGCGAAAATGCTGTGAGAAGTAGTAACGATAAAGAAAATTGCTAGCTCTACACAAGCTAAATCCAATCGAAATTTAAAAATATTTCCATATACTTGTAAACTGGAAAAATTTCGAAATTTCATAAGTACCGCTGCCAGTCAATTTTCAAACTTTTTCACGGTTTTTATACTTCTAAGAATTCTTATATTTTTTCCCTGAAACGCATTTCTTTGTTCGCTAGATCTACAAATCTTCAGCAAACTTTTTTCCCCATATAATTTCGCTCTCACAGTGCGAGTGTTTTTAACACACGTGACATTCCATTTTACTATTTAATTTTATTTTTCTCATTTCACACCACCATTCATTCGAGCTTTAAACGAAAACTTTCTTGAAATGATGCTTTTAATTTGCTATTATGCACGTGTGTGTGTGTGTGCGCGAGAGTGTGTGTTCTGATGCAAAATGAAACAAGGACACGCCAGGATAATTTCATTCAAACATTCTTTAGCGTAAATTGTTGCTTTCTTGTTTGGTGGAGCATGTGATATTTAATTGGTGATTCAAGAAGAATTACAAAAAAAAGAACTGCAAAATCGTTATTGTCATTTGAAAGGAATGCAATTAAAGATATGTAGAACTTTTCAGGGGAAAATTACAAAAATCAAAAGTAGAAGGTTTCCATTTGATACATGTAATAATATCAGACAAGTGTAATGTTAAAAAAGATTGAAGCAAAAAAATTCTCATTTGCTTCAAGTTAAAATTTATATAAATAACTCATACTTAGAGTTGCCACAAGGCTGAAAGTTTCCATAGTGACTGAGTACAACTAAATAAATTTTAAAAAGGTTTTCCTATTCTTACAATA
Source organism: Nowickia ferox (assembly GCA_936439885.1). NCBI lineage: Eukaryota > Metazoa > Arthropoda > Insecta > Diptera > Tachinidae > Nowickia > Nowickia ferox. The sequence continues at coordinate 12,441,284 of OW387024.1, read as the reverse complement.
AATGAAAAAATTTGGAATTTTTGTAAGATTTACTTTTTATTTAAAGCGTACTCTTTCAAAGCATGCCTCAACTTTAGGCAAAGTAAATATTGCAGGTTAAATTTTTTAAAATTCAGCAACAAAAACGTTTGTTTTTTTTTTTGCATTCTTCAGATGAAAAGAAGCATAAACAGAAGCAATTTTTCATGACTTCGGAGTCAATGAAGAAGCTGAAAAGAAATCCTTCAAAGTCAATCATTACATAATCTCCGAGAGCAATAAATGTTTACTATAAGCTAATGATTTTAAATCGTAATTCAAATTCAAACTAAAAATAAAAAAATAAAAAATTTCCAATACTTTAGAGTAGAGAAATTTATCCCCATTTTTAAAGATTAACATTTAAGTAATTGTTTTCAATCCTATAACATATAAAAACAATTTTATTGAAATAATATAATAAAAGAAAAAAAAAACATTTAGTAAATTTAAACATTCCTGTCATTATCACAGCACGGCATTGCACGTGTAATCCTGGTGTAAATTGAATTTTATCCATACTGCCACCAAAAGACTTGAAGCAAGCAGCAATTCGCTTCCGAAATTTACAACAATTTCTTTTTGTTTTTGTTTTTTTTTATTATATCTAAATATATCCTTGCTGCTGCTGCTACTCTTAACGTTAGTCCTTGCTATTGAAAAATTCTAAGCGGATATTAGTTTGAACGATTTTTATTTATACTTTGCAACAGCGTCAAAAAAAAAAATACACATAAAATTGCAATCAGCCAAAGCAGGCGAAATTGAAAATAAAAATACTCGAGACAAGTGCAGTTAAAACTATAAGTTTCAAAAATAACTTCACCACCTCCCAAACATAAAGCAAGAAGAAATCTTCTAAAGGTACTTGGTTCAATATAAAGAAAGGGAAGCGCTCCAGTGTTTAAGAGTATGTTTGCATTGATGCGTTTTCCAGGATAATGATGCTGTTGCTTGTTTCTACTGTCTCGTGTATTTTTTCTTTCTTGAAAGTGTTTGTATGGGTGCAATTGATTGCAGGAAGTGTCAATATTATCGATAATATTGTTGTTATCCTCCTTAAACTTGATATTGCTTTTTTCTGCTTTAAATTTTTCTTCTTGCCTTAGATGTTGACATTGATAATCATGCGATGTAGTGACGAAAGTAATGTTGCAATGTTATGCGACTGCAACGTATATTTGATATTGTATTTGTTGCGGCAGTGAGCGACGCATTTTAGTTGAAAGTGTTTCTTTGGAATATTTTATGGGGTCTTAATCACTGCTGTTTTGTTACTTAGACGGAAGTATTTTGTGTTTTACCAGCAAGACTCGTGTCTGGAATGTTTTATTAAATTCTTTGCTTTTGCCCGATTTATGTTGGTTGTCTTTAAGAAGGTATTAAAAGATACAGGGTGCAAAGGTTTCAGTTTACTAATATATTTAGTTGCCATGCATTTTGATTTGTTGAAAGTAATGATAAAAGGCGGAGAAGCCTATTCCTTTTGTGTCAGTTTACAATTGTGCTTTGCTTCTAATACCATAATTTAGTGGTCGCTTGAAGCTTCCTCCTTATTTCCCTGATATGTATTCCAAAAATTTATGATATGCCTCTAACAAGCGCTTGCATTCTTTGTACTCCTTCGAATCTCTGCATTTTCGCCGTATTTATGTGCAGGCACTTTATTGACTTACAAAATATATCTATTATATTTCTTTCAAGGTTAAATTGCAAGATTCTTATTAGTCCCGGTAAACCATTCCCAGTTTATTAATTTTTTTTTATGAATAAAATCCTATTCTAAACAGATACCGACGGAAGTAAAAAGGAGAGCGAATTTCGAATTTTCGTAGTTGGAGTTGATTTAACTTATCTGAAAGTACGCAAATGATTTTGTAGAATAGGTTAAAAGTTAGGTTAGCAGGTTACTCATAAGAATGGATGAAAATTAAGAGTCCAGCTCAGTTGGGTCCAAGACAATGATCTCTTTTTGTGCTACCTGTAAGAGAGAGAGCGGGGAGGAGGAAAGTGTGAAAAGGTAGATCTAGAAAAGAGATAGCTGGTTGTTATAAAAGAATAACGAGTGGGTCGAGAACTGAATCGTGTGCGTGATACGCCAAAGGGGACGGAGGAGGCACAGGCTATACCAGCCACTGCTTCTAATATAAAAGCTCAAGTTTTTAAGTGTTATTTCCGATATCTCGGAAAGGCTACTGAAGAATAATCTGCCAATGAAGTGCAGAAGTAGATCTTCCAGAGCGGAACAAAAGCAGAGGAGATGCAACATATTTTCCTCCTCCTCATCATTGCAACTGAAGCAGTAGTCATTATGCGGGAGAGCCATACGTTTAGCATGGGTTTCGAAAGCGCAGTGGCCGATCCGTGTGGCCACGAAAATAGGTCAAATAATAGACGAAAATATCCCTGGGCACTATTATTCAGAATAGGTCTGATAGAAAAAGTTCAATACATATTTTAATTTTCGATGGTCCATCGAATCGTGTTGATTTTGCCATTAACACAATTCCTTGAAAGACTTAGTAAAATAGAAGTTTAAATTTTTTCAGTAAGCTATTTTATTTCCAGTTGTTTTATTTAATCGGATAGTTGGCAAATAATTTTTTTTTTATTAGAATAAGGAAAAATCCCAGGGAAGTGTTATTCAGAATAGGTCTGATAGCAAAAGTGCAATATCTGCATATTCGATGGTCCTTCGAATCAGTTTGAGTTTGCCTTTAATGTTTTAGTAAATTCATCTTAAGGATAACATAAAATATTACCAAAACGGCAGTCAGACAAAGACTGGCTCTCTTATAGAAGCGTTACATATAATTCCGGACACAGCTCAGCACGCCTAACTTAACACCCTGTTTTCGTAATAATTTCTAGTGTTTTATCTACCATAATACTGCAAGGAAAAACCATCCATTGTTACATTACAAAAAACTACTGAAATGGTTAGAGAGATTTGATAAGGAGAAGAAAAAAAAATAATACAAAAGAAAATCCATAATGATGGCAATTTCCTAAAGTATACAGTTTTATTAACATTTGTTTCAAATAGATTTTCTCACAGCAACACATTGATTTCATTTTATTACTTTGTGTTTATTCTGTTTTATTTGAGCAATACGTAGCCCAGTGGTGAATTTCAGGTGATTGGTTAATGTAACTATCAACTACGGCAAAACTTATAAGCTACAGTGCTCGGAAGTACAACAAGTAATATAATTTTTGAAGTCACTTTCACGTGTTTAACTGTCTTAAGAAATGCTGATAAGATATTTATTATTCATTTCTAATAGTTACTAGGTGAAAAATAGGGCCTCAGGAAGTGTGGCACGTGCACTCATGTTTCCATTCCGAGATATTTAACAAAATTTAAAGTTAAGAACAGGTTGAATGTGCAAGTTAATTCTAAATGCATGCAAATGTTAATTTACTACTTGCAAGCCCTCTAGCATATTTATAGTGGATGCTTTAAGCTCTTAAAATTGATTTAAAAGTTTCTGTCTCAAGTTCAAAATTTAAACAGATTGCCTAAAAATAAATAGGGCTCTTTACAAAATATATCGGATTAATCCGGAAAAAATAGTAAATATGTTTGGAAAATTATCGATCAAAAAATCTAAATTTAATTAAATAAATTGTATTATCATAGAATCAATTAATTTCTTCGATAATTGAATTTGGCTATAGAAGTGTGTGTAATTGCAATTTAATATAAATTTTTATCGTTTCATTGGATATGTTGTTTTCGTTGTAAAAGTGGTTTTATGATTCGATTACGGATAGAGAATGAACTGCATTATTGGTTCAAAGGACCAGTGCCGTGCGTGAGAATAGATTACAATAACTACGTTGTTAAATAGCTTCAAAATAAAGTTTGTCTCATCCCGTAATTTGTTTTAATTTGCCTGCAAGATGCAAAAAAAAAATGGCAGGTTTTGTCAAAAATTACAAAAAAAAATTTTTAGAATAAAAAGCAAGAAATCATTAAATAACTATTGGAAATGACAGCTATTATCAAAAAGCTGCGGTCGAATAAACTGGCAACGCAACTAAAGTTCGTCCGCTATCCACATTATGCACCCAAAGAAAAGTATCTTCTCGTCGTCGTGTTTTCTGGAATGAATCAAATATATTTGCTTGCAAAGTTTTATTTTGATAATGCAGGTAAGAGATCACTCATTTTGAAGTATAGGGTATTACCTACTAGAAGTGTGAGTTTAAGGGTCATACGTGAATACTGTGAATACCTTACAATCACTTATAAGTGAAGATGTGATGTCATTAATTTTATATTTAGCACATATCACCCAATTAGAACAGACCTATCAACCAACAGTTCATCTGCGATGGAAGTTGTAAGTGCTGTTTAGGCTTTAAAAACCACAAGACATCAGGAGCCGACAACATTGCGCCGCAAATGCTGAAAGCAGATCCCAAAATCATTGTGAAAATACCTGAAAAAGGAAATCTGTCGTAGCATGGTCAATAAAGTGATACCTCACATCATCACAGCGCCACTCACATCTGCCTTAGAGCCTGAGCTCCGCCCTGAGCAGGCTGGTTTTTGGGCAGTTACATCCTGTGTTGATCAGGGAAACACAGTCTGTGGAGTGGAGATCCCCTATACCTGATATTTATAGACTTTGAATAAGCATTCGACAAACTATCTCATAACACTATTTGGAAAGCACTTTAATGCAAAGGAACCCCACCAAAGTTAATATTGCTAATCAAAAGTCTGTACAACTGCTCGACTTGCAGAATACTACATGACAGCAAATTAAACAAGAAGATAGAAGTCAAAATGGATGTAAGACAAGGATGCGTTAGGTCACCTCTTTTATTTCACATCATTCTTGATGTTGTGCTGAAGAACGCTACAGAAATCTCCACTGAAATTTAATAGAAGACTTGGACTACGCCGATGATATCTGTATCTGCTTCCTATCACATACGTTCAACTGCTAGATACAGTGACAGCGAGCGCAGGTTTGAAGTTCACCTTGGGATAGACTAAGCCCATTCATGTAAATTCAGACGGCAGTGTAGGACTCCAAATAAATAATATACTTTTGGAAGATGTTGACAACTTCTGCTATCTTGGAAGCATAATTAACAACACAGTTGGATCAAGTGCGGACATCGCTAATTGAATCAATTGTGATAGGCGCTTGGCCTCCTAAATCCAGTATGGAAGGAAGGTTTCGCATAATTCGAGAAAAACAAAAATTAAATTATTTAACTCCAATTTAAAGTCAACCTTATTGTAGGGTTACGGGACTTCGAATGCAGCCGTCCGCGATAAAAACGCCTTGCAGTTATTTACCAACAGATGTCTTAAGTGAATAATGAAAGTTTTATGGCCAAACATGATAACCAACACTGACCTATGGGCAGCCACAAACCAAACACCTTTGAACATCGAAATTCTGAAAAGCAAATGGAACTGGGAGTCTACTCTGTATTTTAAAACGAAAAAAATAGTTTCGAATATGTGTGTTATTAATATTACAATTCGAAAGCAGTTGCTTTCGTTTCGAGTTACAGAGTAGACCCCCTGGTTAGGTCACACATCACTCAAACCAGCAGATTACCTAACCAGAACAGCCATCGGTTGGAACGCACAGGGGAGCAGGAGACGAAGGAGACCAGCTCATATAAAAACAATTGGACAAAGAGGTGGTAATAGATAGCTCCCAATACCTAGAATTTATTTGTTACGGCGGAACGATGGGAAAATGTGAATATATATTTAAAAAAAATAGAAATACCTGCAAAATTTTATAAAACTACGTCCGCTATTTTCACAAAACTTTTTAAAAAACTTATTAAAGCTATAAAACCGGAACTTGGATTTCATTTTGCTACTTTCGAATCTCACTGCCCTGAAACTTCCGGGGCAGTGAGATTCGAAAGTAGCAAAATGAAATCAAAGTTAAAACTGTGGACAGTCGTAAAGCAGCATTGGTAGAGTCAACATCAAGCGTCGTTGGCAATTATCTCTTAAGTGCAACCAGGCCACTGTTGTTTATTGGCCTTTGAGAGTTTTACGTCTCGCTCGCACTGGTTGACTTATTTGTATATTCTTACGGTTCTTCTGTGGAATTTCTTTAACAACCACGTCTGCTACTTCCTATGTGAAGGCATAGGTCGTGTAGGTACAGTCAGTCACAAAACCTTTTTAAAATACTGCTAATATCATCTTGGGCATATGGTCTAGTTGCTCCGCCCATATTTGTGCAACGATATTATGAAAATTTACTTTGTATAAATAAATAAATAAAACCGTAGAGTTGCTTATTGCTTTGAAACCACAGATAAAACCGTTTATTTTACAATGGAATTGCACCGTGTTACCTCAGCATCGTATTACCGGTAGTACCGTATTGTTAATACTCAAAAGAGAATGGGTTGCCATATCACGATTTTTACAACGCTTTATCTTGAACAAAAACCATTCAATAAAGTTTCCAATTGGTATTTTCAAACGTTTGTAGAAAGGTGTGTTGCTTGCAACTGAAACAACATAATGTTTAAAGTTTCTGTTTCGAATAAAACTGAACTAAAGAACAACAACAACAAAAAAAAACAAGAAAGAATCGTTTATCTATTTGAGCATCATTTCATTTTGCTCCATAATGATTTCGAAATTATAATTTTTTTTCTTTCTATTTTACTTCACGCAAAGCCGGTAAACTGTCAAACACACGCTGTAACACATAATAAAAGTGAGAAAGAAGTTGTTAGGATTAAGAACGGGAAATTACGGGAAACAATTGACATTATTCTTGCCATTGTAATTATGATAATGGACAGGCCATACATTTAACGTCAGTATGTTGCATAAGATTTGCTGGTAGGATATCAAAAGAATGGCTTGAGAATTAAACTAATGGAAATCGAATTATAAAAATAAAATTAAGAGCAATAATTTATTTTTTTGCTCAAATTAAATGTCAATAAAATATCAAAAGCCATATCTCGCTGTATCTAATGTCTAATAAAATAGCTGCCAAATAGTCTTCAATACAATCAGCAACTCATCCAGTGGCTTATCTCTTTCTGAAAATTTAAATACCAAAAAATTAAAATAACATTTTTTGAGGATTAAATAAATATAAGAAATTAAAAATTTTTCCTTAATAACTAATCTTTTTAACAAACCAATAGCTGATTAATGAATACGAAAATTGGTAATAATTACAGGAAAACCATTTAAACAATTTCAACAAAAAGAAACTATAATAAAACTAAAACTCTTATATATAAAAAATATCCTTTTTTTATTTTACAACAAGCTGGGAAAAAAAAACTTTCCATAATGTAATTAAAAAGGAAGAATTATACGAAAAAAATAGAAAAAATTATAAATGAATTGAACAAACCTGAAAGTAGAAAAAAAACCGAGTGGAAACAATAACAATTCAAACACGTTAAACTGGCTGCACTATGTTTGAACACGCCTTCTTAATTTATAACATTTGTTGCCATACTCCGGCTGCCAAGAGACGTGAAATAGAACTTGAACAAAAATACAAAAATAAACTTACAACAGAAAAATCATAAATTTAAACAGCAATTGCTACAAACCAAATCTTAATTATAAATCTGAAGCAGGAAGCTCTACAACAATTACGCAAAATGAAAAGGAGAGTACGAGGAAAAAATTTGAAAAACTACACTTTTTATATAAAAATATAAAAAGTGACGTTAGCAAAATAGAAAATGAAAATTGGAAGATTCCTCTAGAAGAATATGATTTAATAGAATATTTTTGCAAACGAAAGAAACACAAAAAAAAATTAAACAAGCTGGCTCTAATACCACATAAATGATTTTTTCCTGAACTTTTCACTGGCAACACACACACAAACACACACACTGAAAAAGTCTGTAAAGAAGCGGAAGCTCTACAAGATTTTCGCTGACATAGCACCAGCAGACTACTGCTACTCGTACAAATAACAAAAAAATAATAATTTCCAAAAATAGTGGCAGATCTCTTTAGGTCTGTAAGACATACTTTTTTCAAAAAGTACAAACATTTTATAAAATGTACTTTTTGTTAAAGATTTTTTAAAAAGAAGTACTTTTTATAAAAGGAACCTTTTATAAAAGGTACTTTTTATAAAAAAGGTTCTTATTAAAAGGTACTTTTTTTATTAAAAGGTACTTTTTTATTAAAAGGTACTTTTTTATTAAAAGGTACTTTTTTATTAAAAGTTACTTTTTTATTAAAAGGTACTTTTTTATTAAAAGGTACTTTTTTACTAAAAGGTACTTTTTTATTAAAAGGTACTTTTTTATTAAAAGGTACTTTTTTATTAAAAGGTACTTTTTATTAAAAGGTACTTTTTTATGAAAAGGTACTTTTTTATTAAAAGGTACTTTTTTATTAAAAGGTACTTTTTAAAAAGGTAGCTCTCAAAAAGGTATTTTTCAAAAAGGTACTTTATTATTAAAAGGCACTTTTTTATTAAAAGGTTCTCTTTTATTAAAAAGTACTTTTTATTAAAAGGTACTTTTTTATTAAAAGGTACTTTTTTGTTAAAAGGTACCTTTTATTAAGGTACTTTTTTATTAAAAGGTACTTTTTTGTTAAAAGGTACCTTTTATTAAGGTACTTTTTATTAAGGTACTTTTTAATTAAGGTACTTCTTATAAAAGGTATTTTTAGCAAAATTTAGTGATGGAAGGTAATTTTTTCAAAATGTAATTTTTATATTTTATTTTTATTTTTTTTTTATTAAATATATTTTCTATAAAAAGTACTTTTAGTAAGAGTCCTTATGAAAAGTACTTTAGAAATTGTACTCTTAGTGAAAGGTTCTTTTTTTTAACGAAAATTTCTATAAAGAGTAGTTTTTATAAAAGGTACTTTTTATAGTAGACACTTTTTATAAAAAGTACTTGTTTATTAGAGCGTACTTTTTATGATAGGAATCTTTATCAAAAGTATTTTTTTTTATTAAAACGTACTTTTTGATTAGTTCTATTTTTTGAGTTTATTTCATTCATTTAAAGATCGCTGTAGCCTAGAAAACATCCAGCAAGTAACCAACATGTGGCATAATTGTAATACATAAAAATAAAGTAGGAAAGAAAAAAAGAGCAAATTGTGACAGCCTCAAGCCTTTGGGATATTTAAACCCATAGAAAAAATTTTCATCAGCTTAAAACGAAGTTTTTTTTTGCCAGCTTTCAAAAGCTACGAACTTCTGCAAAACGGCTATGCATGAATATGTTGCTCGTACTTTTCCTTGTTTTTTTTATCTCACTGCAAGTAGTAGTTGCAGTAGTAAATTATGACATTTTACTGCAAAGTTTATGTTCATGCAACATCTCGTTATGGTATTAAGTTATTAAAGTTTTTGCTTCTCTTATTTCTTTATAATTTTTTCTTTTTGTGTGTGTTAGTGTAAGCAACATGGCTACTGATGCTGCTGCAGATGCTGCCGTTGTAGTTGCAACATTCATGTACCATTTAAATGCTAATTGCTCAATGATAACAGCTTTAAGGAATAAGAATTATGGATGACAGAAAGAGGGAGAGGAGAGATTTGAAATAAAAAGTTTTTGTTTTGCAAAGAGGAAAAGAGACTTGGGAATTATTATTGTTTGTTATTAACTGTAAATAATCTATGGATTTTCATCTTTTAATCGCAGTACTTTTCTACTTTTGGATTTTAGTTTCCTGCTTGTCTATTTTTATCTTCTGCTCTTCCATTTCATAGTTGCAATAAAGCAAGCAGCAAATTTTTTTCAACTTTTTTGTTTGTAACAACAATCTTTTGTTTCTAGTTTGACAATTCCATTAAAAGTTTATGAGTTCGTTTTTTTTATAGTTTCTTTAATTTATTATCGAAACGTGTCAAATTATTCAAATTGTCAGATAGTTTTTAGTTTTAAAGTAGAACGAGTGTAATTAAAAATTAAAAGAAAGGAAAGAAAAGAATTTGGGAAGGCAATCAATATGCGTGAAATAAAAATTAAATAATTGTAATTATGCAGTTTTTTTTTCTAGAAAAAGTGCAACATTTTTAAATATTTTTATTAATAAAAATGGATGATATATACAAACCATTCATTGCGAATTTTCATTGAATACTGCAATAAATGTAACATTTTTCAAACGCCATAAAATATTCATATGGACTTTTCCATGATGTCAAACGTGACCGTCGCGACGTATATATGCATTTGAAGAGAAAAAAAAGTCAAAGTAAAATGGATTTTTTGTTTGTCAACAAGCCTAACATATAGTTCAAAATTAGCCCTGTAATTGGTGCTAAGTTTGATTTCAAGCAATTTTTCGTTTTCCAAATAATTGCCAAACACTAAGCAATTCGCACGTGACAAGAACAGAGGTTGCTTTTGCAATTAAAATGTTGATTTCAGCGCAATATTTAAATGTGACTAATTCTAAAATGTTGTGGATTTGTGTGTTTTTAAAATGGGTTTGATTTTGTTCAAAAATTATTTACATGTATTTTTTTTTAATTCAATTTTAATCGCATGTCGCATGTGACATGCCACACGTGACATTCCCCCCCCCCCATCCCCTCATTTTATTTATATTGTTATATTGAAATTATACATACATAAATAAGCAAGCATAGTAAATATGTTTTCAAATACACTGAAGTATTCATGTATGTGTGTTCCTTTGCGCGTGGACCGTTCATCCCGAGAGGATGAAGGATATGATAGTAGTAAAAATTGAATGTGGCGGCCAACAGACGCCATTTTGTAAATACGAAAAAAATAACAGTCAGCGAACTATATCACAATGGGTATCATTCGACAGGTATTTTAAAACCATCTCTAGGTTTCTCGTATGATTTTTCATTTCGAATGACCATTTAGGCTATTTAATGGTTAAAAGTTGGTCGCAGTCGGGTTTTTTGATTTTATTTAATTACTACTTCTTTCTTAGGCTCTGCGTGAAAGATAAGGTCTATGCCAAGAGCACACAATTGATTCAAGACCTCAAAGTTAGAATTCGTAAAGTTATCGAGGATACTCAAGCGCGAAAAGATCATGCTGCAATCGTAGCGGTGGCGGCTACTTAACTGATATTTTTTTGCATTATTAATGGCATATTCTTCTTCCTTTATGTAGTGATATAAAAATCCGATGATTTCGATTAAAAACACTCGTATATCAAATTGAAACCTCTTACTGGAGGGCCCTTTATAAGATTTGCTAACGTCTGCACACACATTTTGGCGGCGTGCAGATAGAATTTGTCTGATCACTGTTCAAATTTAGTGTAGTTTTGATAATTATTTGCGAATATAACATAAAATCAAAACCAGAAGGTATCATTCTTGGAACATTAAGTCTTACATACATAAATAAAAATTTTTCAGTGCACGAGACATCATGCATGATGAGATGGATATATTTCAAGTGCTTGACGTTGTGTTTGTGTAGTGTAAGTGCAAGTTCTACTATTGGTTTTTTTCTTTTCTTAAGTATGAATAGCTTTGATAAACCTTATGCATGCACCTCTTAAAATTTTCATCACTTCTATTGAACAATAAATATATCCGTCATAAAAAAAAATAACATCATATAAAATTTTCTTTGAAAAAGCAATAAATTGTAAAATCTCTTTTAACTCTCAACTTTTCGCAACTTCTGTCAAAATCTTAAAATTGCTTTTAAAAACGAGTTAAAAAAATCAAATAATCTTAAGAATTGTTTATGTGCTGGTGTTTTTAAAAGTATTATCTTTTCACAAAATGGAAGAAGAAAAGAAAGAAAAACAACACGAGCCTGCTGTGAAAAACTAAACTTTTACCATGTAGTGCACCAAAAAACTTGAAAGAAAAAAAAAATTAAATATTAAAAAAGTTAAGCGCAAAAAGAGTTGTGATAATATTTGCAAAACTATTTACATTTGAGTGGTTGCAACAGAGCTGCTCTACGCCTTCGTCCAACAACAAGTAAATAAATAAACAACACACAACAACACGAGCCCCACTAGCAAACAAATAATCCTAAAAGCAGGCAACAATTTTTAGCAACCAACCAAGTATCATGTGAATTTATATTGAATTTTTTTTATTTCGTTATCGACAGATTGTATGCGTTTTTATGCATTTTATATGCACGTTTTAACAAACTTTTATTTACGCGAAATAAGCAAAGTTGTTCTCTGTTGTACGTTTTTTCTTTCCCCTTTTTTTAGTTGGGGGAAAATTTTCATTAAACTTTTCTGTGTTTTATTTAAAGTTACAGACATACATATCTGCTGAGTTGTTGTGGTGCGAAAACTAAAATGAAATTTAACTTTCAAACTTAACGGCTTTTAATATTAAATATATTTGAATTTTTTCGTTTTGATATTTTGGTTCAATGATTTGGTTTTAGTGGAACTTTTAGCTTAATCATGAGTTTTGTTTATGTGGAAATGAGATTCAAATGCTTGTGTGTGTCAATTATTTGACAGTTAATTTTAAATTAATAAAAAAGTTTTATTGCCTACGCACGCAACTTGTTTTCAATAGGGGAAAAGAAAAGAAAAAATGAGAAATTATGTCATCAGTGTAATAATAATTATGCACAGTGGCTTAAAACGTTAAAAATTCATTAATAATAAAATTGCTAAAATGTTTTCAAAATATCACAGCAATAATTTTTTATCATCAATAATAAAAAACATCACGCATACATTTTTCATAAAGAAAATGGGTGATAATTAAAAAATTATTATATAAATTATATAAATTTTTGTCTTATCATCAAGTTCTATTATTTTTATAAAAATTTATTAAAATGATATTGTTACAAAAAAGACAAAAATATCACCGTTATATTTTATTTGAAAGAAAATTATCACAGTAAAATTATAACAATGAGAATTATATTTTATTAATAATTATTTTAGGGATATTTAAAAAAAATTATTATAGTGATAGTTCTTTCTTTAAAAAATTATCACAGTGATAGTTTTTCTTATGTTACGTAATATTTTTTGCTGTTACATTTTATGAAAGTTTCACTTTTCCATTAATCTATCACAGTGAAAACTTTTTTATTAAAAATTATCAGTGATAATATTTTGTTGTATAATATTATAATTTTAATAATATTTGGTAGAAAATTATAACAGTTATAGATTCTTCTGTAAAAATTATTACAGTGATAATTTATTTTCTGTTATCGCACGAGTTTTTTTGTGTAGAAATTATTTAAAATGAAATTTTTTCATAGAAAATTATCACAGTGATAGTTTTTAATGTAGAAAATTATAACAGTAAGAATTAATAATTGTTGCAAATTATAACAGTTATATTGTTTTAAAGAAAATTATAACAGTGATAGTTTTTTTTTAAATTTATCACAGTGATAATTTTTTGTTAAATAATTACGCAATATTTTTGATAAAAAATTTTATGCATGTGACTTTTTTACATAAACATATCGCAGTGATAATTTTTTAAAGAAATTTATCACAGTGATACATTTTTCTATTATATTGTTTCAAAGAAAATTTTTGGAGTGACAGTACGTTCTTTTAAAATCATCACAGTGATAATTTTTTGTTAAATAATTGCGCAAAACTTTAGTTTTCAAATTTTATGCATATGACTTTTTTTACATAAACTTATCACTGTGATAAATTTTTTATTGAAATAGTTTTTTCTTAAAAAATTTGTTCCAGCGATAATTTTTGTTTAATAGTTAGCTGCTGTTGATTTTATAGAAATTAATTAGTCTAAAATTTTACTATAGAAATTTATCACAGTGATAGTTTTTGATACAGAAAATTATACAAGTGAAAAAGTTATATTTTTTTCTTGAAATTTTTTTTTAGAAAATGTTCATAATATTTTTAATAGAAAACTATTGCAGTAATAATTGTTTCCTAACAAAAAAAAGGTTTATATTTAAAAAAATAAAATGTTTTTTTGAAGAAACCTGAGAAGCCAACTTACAATTGCAAATTATTATTGTTGGACCTTAACAACTGCTTTTTTTAATCGTCTATTGTAATCAATTTGAAATGCCTTTATAAATTTCACCTGAAACAAATAATCATAATTTTAAATGTCTCTACTGGTTGAGTGGCTGACAATGATGATGACGATGGCGAGATATTTTGTATCGAGTTAAATGACAATTTTCCAAAAGGTCATCAAATATTATGGGGAGCTTTGCTAATGCTGGTTGTTTGTTACTCCAGCCCACCAACCACTGCAAATGATAGTCATGATGATGCTGATGAAGAAGATGTTACCGTTATCTATGCATGATATTGCTGACGATACACACTTATTTACACAGTGTGTATACTGTACATTCAACGTAATATTGAATGGCTGTCACAGGCAATGTAACGCTATATTAATCTTCAATAATGATGAATACTGAATCAGCATTTTAAACGAACCAATGAACAACAATTAATTTGTAACAAAAATTTTGTTCAACTCCTCACTTTCCCTCCCAGAAAGAATTGTTTTATATTTTACATCGTGCTGTGATGGAATACTTCGGGGCACATACATACATACTCGTATGTATGTATGTACATACACGCTCAAGGAAATTTGCGAAGGGGGTCATTTGAATAATGAGTGCGAGGTGATGTGTTGTTGATACGCGATATACGAGTATGTTCAGACAAATTTAATGACTTTAAATTCTCTAGAGTATAACAAAATAAGAGTGAAAATAAAATCAAAAGTAAATCTTAATTAGTGTTATTAAAAGAACACTGCGTTTGAAAAATCAAACTGATGATTCTTTTCCACACTCTGCTGGATGTCTTTGTGCACAGGGTGACTTACAAAAAAAATATATATATATATTGATGTTGGCAATGCCATAGTTTTCAGCAGAAAGAAACATTTCATAGCAGACATTTTCGAAAGAAAATTTTGGAAAAGTTCCAGTTTATGTATATGATAAAATTTTTCGACCAGAATATGTAGCTTGGTTGTCGAGAGGGGAATAAAAAGGACTAAATTTATACACGTACGTGCTGGCTGGAAATTAGGTTTGCACTTTCTTTCGCTATGTCAAGCCTGGAGCTATTCCACATTTGTAAATTTAAAATTCTCTAAAAGAAAAATTTCTTTGCGTGAACGTAAGTGCAAGCTTAAAGAAAAAAATTAAAAATTGCTGTAAGAAATCTTTCATCACACAAAATGGCAAAAGCTAATCCCACTGTAAGAGCTTAAACTAATGAAACGTGTAAGTTTTATATAGGAGAAATTATCACTGTGAACATTTTTCATTTTTTACATCTTTGTAATAATTTTCTATAGAAGAATATATTCATATAATCATTTAATATATTAAAATTATTCTTGTGATAATATTCTATAGAAAGATATGTTCTTGTGATATTTCGTATAATACGTGCTTCTTTATAAATCTTTTCTGCGGCAAGAATTACCTTTTCAAGAATTTAATAAATAAGAAACCTTGTATAAGGTTTCAGTTACCATAACTGTAATAATTTTCTATACAATTTCAATTATAATTACAATTTTGCACTACAAAAAGTTATCACTGTGATAATTTTCTAAAATAAAACATCACTTTAATTAATTTATAAAGAAAAAGTACCACGTGGCGACAGAAGAATTTTGTATTACTGTAGTAATATTACACAACATTTTTTCACTTTTATAGTTTTATAGAAAAAAAAAATTATCACTGTGATAATTAAAAAAAATAATTATCGCTGTGATAAAATTATGTAAAAGTGCCACTTTCATAAATTTTATCGGCAAAAATTTCACCTTATTATTAAACAAAAAAAAAATCACTGATAATTAATATGAATAATTATAAAAATTATCGCTGTGACAAATTTTTCTTTAAAAATTATTCTTCGATAAATATTCTTTAAAAAAAAATTTTCTCATAAATATTCTTTAAAAAAAATGTCGATTGGAAAAATTGTCGTTAGAGAAATTGTTGTTTCGATAAGTTTTCTTCAAAAAAAAACTTCCACCAATTTTGTGGTGTAAAATTAGTTTTAGAAAATTATATCTGCAATAAATTTTCTTTTGGGAAACGTAATTTTAGAAAAATTGTGGCTGCGATAAATTTTCTTTTAGATAAATTGTCGCTGCGATAAATTTTCTTTTAGAATAATTGGCGCTGCGATAAATTTTCTTTTAGAATAGATGGCGCTGCGATAAATTTTCTTTTAGAATAATTGGCGCTGCGATAAATTTTCTTTTAAAAAAATTGTCGTTGCGATAAATTTTCGTTTAGAAAAATTGTCGTTGCGATAAATTTTCTTTTAGAAAAATTGTCGCTGCGATAAATTTTCTTTTAAAAAAATTGTCGCTGCGATAAATTTTCTTTTAAAAAAATTGTCGCTGCGATAAATTTTCTTTTAAAAAAATTGTCGCTGCGATAAATTTTCTTTTAAAAAAATTGTCGCTGCGATAAATTTTCTTTTAAAAAAATTGTCGCTGCGATAAATTTTCTTTTAAAAAAATTGTCGCTGCGATAAATTTTCTTTTAGAAAAATTGTCGCTACGATAAATTTTCTTTTAGAAAAAATTGTCGCTGCGATAAATTTTCTTTAAAAAAAATTGTCGCTGCGATAAATTTTCTTTTAGAAAAATTTTAGTTGCGATAAATGTTCATATATATGTATGTATATGTTTGCTGTAAAATGTAATAATTAAACAATTTTGGTTTATATTCTTCCATCTCTCCCAAAACAACGCGTAAGTTGATTATAAAAAATTAACGAAGCATGTTTTGCTGAACAAAAAAATCCCACGTTACATAACGACATAATCACCCACTGTAATTGGCCAATCAATTCAGGCATTGTAAACATTTATAACATTAACTGTGGTGATTTTTTATAACAAAGCGCCAGAAATAGAGGCAAGCAATAGCCCAGACACTGACACCAAGCCAACCTTTGAGTCAAGTTTTTTTTGTTGCTGTTTTTTCTTGTCATATAGAGGGCAGATCATTACACAAAATATGGCGTTTTAAACATCAAACAATGTACATAAATGCCTGAAAAGACTTGTTTGCATTGTTAGAGAATGTTAGTCGGCTTCCAACAAAATTGTTTAAATTGCATGTATTGCAATTTAAAAAAAATCTTTGTATGATTTTTGTTTGTATTCTCAATAACTGATGAGTTTGAGAAAAAGAGACAATTTTACAAGAAAAAAATCGCACTGCTTTTTATGTTAAATGCCACATATTCAATTTTATTTTATTATTTTTGGAAACATTTAATTTGTTAAAACAAATGGAAAAAGAAGTACAAAATAGAACATATTGTTAAAATAAGACAAACTTTTAAAATAACTTTTGCTGGCTGTCTATTTTGTCATGTCGTTTTCTTTCCCTTATAAAACCACCAAGCTGTCGCCTTTTGTTTCCAAAAGAATTAAAGAAAACATGAAAAAAAAATTACAAGCCTTCAGAAAAGTTTTGTGTCTTCATTATTCCCAGCATCAGCATCATCAGCATCTTCGTCATTTTCACAACTCTGAGTTTTGTGGCAACTTTGCATTTTATAGACTTCAACTCATTTTAAAAATAAAATAAAATTTTTTATTTTTACACTTCTTTTATGTATCCGGATGAGAATTTTTTTTTTGTTGGTGATTGGGTGTGTGAGATGAGGAAATATTGTTAAAACTTTGCCTTTTTTGAAATTCAAACTAACAATTTGTTGGTTTTTTTTTATATTTTCTAGTTAATTTTTGTTTCACATAATGACATTAAAACAATTCTTTGATTCTTTTATCTGCAACTTTATGGAAGTATGTATGTGATGTAGCTTGTTTTGGAACTGTCGCACATGATTATCTTGAGGCGTAAGAAAATATGTGGGAGGCTGAAAGGTCTGCTAATTAATCACTTCGATAATTTTTTAGAGCAAATTTTTTTTTTACATAAAATGTTATACCATAGATAAAAAGTGATCAAACTGTCAAAGCGACTATCACATTTATTTTTCTTTAAAGAGAACTTTTAATAATTCTCCCAAGTAGAACCTTAACACGCTTCAAATGAGTAGATATGTATTGCTAGGAATACAATTAGGACGAATGACAAATTTCACCCAACTCGACGAATTCGTCGGTAAAAATTTGTTGCTGTGCAAAATTCGTCGTATGAATCAAGCAATAACGACGAATAATTGATAAAATTGCTTAGACGGCTTTAACACTTGCAACATTTACTTTGCAAAGTAAAATTTTCTTTGATAATTTTCTACTTTGCTTTTCGGAAGCATTTTTCGAAGCTTTTGCTTTCAAGTAAGCAATGCATTGCTCCCCACAGCTGTTGGTGCTTCCAAATCAGAATTTATTTTTTTTGCTGGGAATTGTTTTATACTGGAAGCAGTATGTTGGATCATTGTAGCCAACAAAATTAGAAATTAGTCTAACTTCTGGCCGTGTTGCCGTGAAAATAAACATTTGCCAATACACACAGATATTTTGTTTTCAACAGCTTGCAGTTTCGCAGCTTGCTGTCGTTAATGTGTTTAATGCACAATTGAAGTAAGTGCTTGAAAATTAGGCTACATGTCGCACTCTCGCTTTCTCAATGCGAATTCATAATCAGCTGAACTGATTACAGCAGGTGATAGTCAGCTGTTAGTTTCTCTGGTTTCAAAATCAAGCAAAATGCTCGTAAATTTTTCCCCGCGGAAAAGTTTGCACCATATATAAATACATATGTGCCCTTAATTATGAAAGTGGTCTAAGTCATATATTTCCTTGTCGACATATTTAGTAGTTTACATTTGAACAAATCAAAAAATAGTTTTATATTACACAGCGCAACACGACACGACAAAATATAAAATATAAAATATAACCCGTGTCTCCCATTTTTGACCCAAGTCATGCACTTTTCTTTTTATGGGCCCCCAAAGATTTGGGGCCTCGGCGTCATTTTTGCATTTTCTCAGGCTCATATCTTGCAAATAAAATCAATCTTGCAAATCAAAAAAAACTTCATCTTTAACATCAAAATCGCACAAAATTTAAAAAATTCGATTTTTTTACCTTTTCCACCCCTGTTCAGGTCCATAGGTAGCAAACCGTTAAAAATTCAAGGAAACAATCAACTAAAAAAATTTACCTAAGATCTTTATACACAACTTTTTAGAACATGTGAACTTCCTAGGAATGATTTTTAACACCTTTTAAGTGGCGCTTAGGTAGCCGCAAAAGTAAAAAATTTCTAGAAATTTTTTTAATTTCATTTGTTTGCAACGAATTAATTTAAAGCTGTACTAGTTTGGATTAATAAAAATTTATTTATTTTTAATATTTTTATAATATTTCGAAGCAAAAATGCCAAAAAAAATGCTGCATTTAAAATAAGAATAGTTCACGTTGTTAAATTCATTTTGCCCTCTCCCCTCGTATTGCTCTTCTTCTTAACTCCTGTTGCACAAGTTTGCAACCGAAAACAATTTGTAGTATCGGTCTGAGCTGCTAGAGAATTTGTGCAAATCTTAATTTATTGTGATGGCAGAAGAATCAGGCAATGCACAGACATATTAATTTTTATTTACATTGTAAATTTAATTTTGATTTTTGCCCCAGCATTTGAGACTAATTGCGCCACTCCAGCTCATTATCCACTTATTTTTGCATCTATCGTAAGGTTTGTAATAAAAATGTTTTTGTTGCTTGTAGGCTTGTCATAAAAGCAGGCCTTTGCACGATAATCGCCAGCAAACCAGTATGCAGGTATCAAAGTCGATTCCATACGCCAAGCACTCAAATAATAATGGCCCTCATTAAAGGGGCAGTTTGATACAAAATTGCCATATTTGAGAAAACTCTTATACCATTTTTTATACAAGCTGTCCTTGTAGCCGAACATCATTGTACAGACATCAAAGTCATAGCCATAGAGAGTTTGATATTTCTTGGAGTCGGCCAAACGTATTTGAAAGTCTACCTTGGCCCTAATGCCAGATAACAAGGGACGAATAAGATCAGCTGCTATATAGAGACTATTGTTGAGAGTATAAATCGTCAAGTTTGTAAAATATTGAGGACTATAAATAATGGAACTGCCAACGAATCTTAAACTACGCGACTATAAAAATAATATAAATAATATATTTAAAGAGTTTTATAGCAGAAAACATATTTACTTACCTCAACACTTGAATGAAGTTGAAGGTATAAAATAAACACAAATAGTGTTTTAGTCAAATTAAAATTTTCCATCAAGCTTAAGCTTTTTTATTTTTGGTAACGAGATCTATAACGTTTGAATGAAATGTGTGTATTTAAGCCACATTTTCATGGCTAAAAAGGCCAACGCTTAATTGATTTTTAATCGGCATTAATGTCATCTGTTTAATATTAATGGGTTCATTAATATTTTTTTTTTAATTATACCAAAACGTGAAATGTTTAATTTTGATAAGCACAAAAAAAAAAGAAAGAAAAATATCGATATTTCCCCTCCAGCTTTAATTTTTCTTCTCTTTAGAAAATCACATTAACTAATAAAAAATTATTCCTACTAAGAAATTATTCCTGATGAAAATAACAAAACAAATCTTAAAGCACCCGCTAATTGTTTTCTATAAAAATTCTCACTTTAAAAAGTCCTTATTCAACTTAATATACCCACTAAAACTTAAAGTCCTTTTATCTAAACACATTGCAATGCCTAAAGTTTGGTTTGGGTGGCAAATAAAAGTAACAACTCTTGACATATTCGAATGGAATTCAAAAGTAGAAAATCGTGTGATTATATCAAAACAAATGTTCAAACACATACATGCATACTTTACAACGTACATGCACACACACGTACACACACACACACACACACATACACAAATGTGTACAAAAAAGACCGGAACTTGTAGGAATAGAAATGGCAGCAAGATAATGATGTTGTGCATCAGCATCAGCAACATTATTTACAATTGTCTCATCTGCATGCAATTGAAGTGTCTATGTTTACGTTACGTTACTTCTGCATTTTACGCCAAAACAATAGCACGTAATTTTTTGCCTACGTAAACACTAAATTCTTACAAGACAAACATTGAAAAAAGGAAATTTTAAATCGTAAAAATTTTACCAAAGTAAATATTTATTTATCACAGCGATGACATTTTTATGAAGATAATTTACAACTATAACAATCAAAAAGCTAAAGCTTAAATATATAATTAATTTTTAATATTATTTTCTAAATTTTCAAATAAAAAAAAAAAAAATATCACAGAAATGATTTTTCTAAGTAAAATTATCAGTGATATTTTTTCTAGGAAAAATTTATCACGCGTTTTGCCTACGTAAACTCTAAATTCAACAAAGCAAATATTGAAAAAAGAAAATTTAAAAACGTAACAATTTATCTTACGAAATATTTATCACAGTGATAAAATTTTTATAAAGATAATTTAAAACCATTTTTTTCCTTACTTTTCATATAAAAAAAATTACAGAAATAAAAAAATTATAATAAAAAAATGTAAAATTATCACAGTGATATATTTTTTTTCTAGGAAAAAATTAGCACATGTAAAATTAATTATTTTAAAGAAAATTTAGCCTGACTAATTATTTTTCGAAAGAAAATTGCTCCTAAATTAAAATGCATAAAAGTGATATATTTGGAGAAAATTAATCACTTTGATAGTTTTTCTAAAAAATTCATCACAATGATAATATATCTTTTAGAATGTGTATGACAGTAAAGTAATTTTTCACACTAAGTTTTGAATAAAAAAAAAAAAAAAATCTAAAGAAAACTCATCGGTCATGATTAAAAAAAAAAATTTTTTGCACTGAAAATTTTTCTAAAGAAAACTTAAATTACGTCTATTTTTCTTTGAAGAAAAATTTATCACAGTAATGTATTTTTTAACGAAATTTTAAATTTGAATTCAGTGAGAATTTTTGTAAAAAAAAAATACTACAAAGAAATTCTTAAGAATCATAATAATAGTACAACAAATACTGAAGTATATTTATTTGACATAAAGTATTTATTTAATTTGAAAATTTTGCTTGTTATTTTGGTTAAGCAATGTCAATATGCATTTCATTACACCTTCACGGCAATCCTCAGTAGACTTCAACTCAAAAAAGCTTCGTATGTTTATAGTAAGATTCTCAATACATTATTGAGAATCACAACATACAAACATAATAAGCTTGAAAGCATTAAACAAAAAACTTTATAAACTAAGCATCTCTATTCGATTTCGCATTTCTAAGAAGTTTTTGTGTTTGGTTGTTGACCAATTCAAAGGTGTTTTGTCCAATACTTTTAAATGTGTATGTGTGTGTGTGTTCGTGTACAAATTAACTACTTTGGCATCAATGTTTTGCAAAGGAATGTTGCTACTTTTGGTAATCAAAAAAAAAAAAAATAATCCCGGAACTAACATTTTTTTAACATACATACAACCAAACATCTGTGCCCTCTTAAAGGACATGAGTAACATGAAAGTAGTAGATAAAGTTTTGAAAATTATTCGAGATTTAGACAATTTCAATTGCATGTGAATGTTTCTTAAATGGCAACTGTATTTAATGCATGTCCTTTTTGCTACGTAGTGTCTCTATATGTGTGTATATATATGTACATGTATGTGACTACGTGGCGCAGTCATATTGCCAAATATCTTACAGCATATCAGCCCCCTGTTTGTTTCATACGCTACTCGTATGGAAATAAAATTTAGTTGTTCAGTTCGCCGACGACCACAACTTATGCATGTATGTATGTAGTAGTAGCTACACTTTCGACACCTTTTGAACTCCCAGTACATACTTGAGTTGAGGCCTTAAATTTAGTTTATTTTCTTTACTCCTTTTCATCCCTTTAACTAAGGTTTATTTTCCATTATTTTCCTCCAGTATATTCATACGTAGACCTCATTTCTGCTTACCTTAAAAGTCTATAGGCTTTATGGCTTTTGAATTTATTTAAGCTTTGTGCGTTTTTTTTAGCATTTAGTATCTTATACACGTATTTTATGGTTCTATTTTCTGCAAAAAAAAATATTAATGTTGCCAGCCTTTTGACTTCAACTCTATAACAATTTTTTTTATCAAGTTCCCTGTAGGAGATCAAAAAATCCCCGCCAATCAGTGCATATGTGAGTGTCGCCTGCTTGTCGCTTAAAAAGGAGGCGTACAAATAGCCGTGTCAATACCTAAATGTATTTTGAAAATTTTCAATGTTATGTTCAATAAATCGCAATATAAACTGTTTTCGTCTGCACCATTCCATCCTTCTTTAACAATAAGCACAAAGAAACCAATGTTTTTGTGTCCATCAGAGTTGGAGACGATCAAATAATCAGTCGTCAAATTAAAAAATATCAAGCAATGCCGCGTGTGTTCAGCTGAAAAAATTGCATATGATTGATGAGTTTATTTGATAGTCTGCAGGGCCCTTAAGTCTTGTTATGTTACTTATTATTATTCATAATTCTAAATAGAATAAATTCAGTAAAGTGCGACTTTGACTCGCACACAAAGGGTTCCGTACGGACACTACATATGCACATATTTAACACTGTATGAACTGCAGCCTATATAATCGCATACCTTACCTGTAACTAGATTCTGTAACGTTTTACGAACCGCAAATCGTAATATTTATCGATGTATTTATTCCTTTGCGGTAACGATAATGTGCGTAATTTATTATTTGCCATGATCTCCATCTGTATTTTAATCAGAATTTAATTCAATATCATGTGGTATCTCTGTACAGAAAATGTCAAAATGAGTGAAATGCACAAAGAAAAATAAAGAAAAAATAAATGAATTTGAACTTGTGATTTAATTATTATTGCTTCAACCGACAGCAAATTCGATAAATTTTCGTTATATTTATTATTTACTGAATTCAGTTACTGATGTAGAAATTTTTTAAAAAATTTTAAGTAAACGGCAAACTTTTTTCGGTTTTTTTGTGATTTTTTTTTTAGTTTTGGCGCTTTTTCTCAATTTTATTGCTTTATTTCGGTTTTTGGCGTTTTTTAGGTTTGGCGCTTTTTTTTGACGATTCGTTTTAGTTTGAGCGATTCGTTTTAGTTTTCAGGCTTTTTTTCGTTTTGGCAATTTTTTCGGTTTTTGACGATAGTTCGTTTTGGCGATTATCTGATTTTGGGATTTTTTAGTTTTAGCGTTTTTAAAGAGAAGTAACACTCAGGCAATGAATGCCGTACTACTACTACAAGGTGTTACCTTCTTTAGGAAAGGGATAGTGATAGAGAAGACAGGTGCTGAAAAAAGAAATAGAGGAAAGTTTCATTCTTTTTTTTTACAACTCTGCTTTTTGCACGTTTTTCTTAATAATTCAGTGTTGCAGCGCCTCTGGTGTTAAATGAGGTGTATTAAATTTTTTGAAGCTGTGATTAGTAGCCATTTTATTAGTTATTTTACTTCGCCGATGATTCTGCTACACAATACCGACGATGGAGGGCGCTCTGATGTTACATTAGGATTAGTATCTGCTGAAGTCGGTATAATTCAGTGACCAGTGACTATGCCTTCATCACATGAACTTTCCTACAATAACTGATACAAAGGGACTAATGTCCATCAGAAAAATGCGTGGTGTTGTTATTTGATGATGGTCTGATACCGGGCTGGAACCCAGGACCTTCATTTTCGTAGCGTTTTTATTTTTATAGAGAAGTAACACTCAGACAATGAATACCTGCTACCACTAATAGGTGTTACCTTCTTTAGGAAAGGCATAGTGGTAGAGAAGACAGTTAGTGAAAGAAGAGCTCGAGGAAAGTTTCCTTTTTTTTTACAGCTGCGTTTTGCAAATTTTTTTGTGATAATGCAGAGTTGCAGCGCCTCTGGTGTCAATGAGGCGTGTTAAATTTGTTTAAGCTGTATTTAGACCTTTTTATTGGTTATTTTACTTCGCCGATGATTCTGCTACACAATACCGATGGAGGGCACTATGATGTTACATTAGGATTAGTATCTGCTGAAGTCGGTATAATTCAGTGACCAGTGACTATGCCTTCATCACTTGAACTTTCCTACAACAACTGATGCAAAGGGACACTAATGCACACCAGAAAAATGTGAAGTGTTGTTTTTTAATGGCTGTCGGGACCTTCAGTTTTGTACTCGACGTGCTAAGAGCTTTTCTCTTACGGTTTCCAAGATACAGCAAGTTGTGAAAATTACATAATTGATCGAATATTCTTTAACTTTGATTTGTAAAGTTTCAGTGTTAATTGGCTTAGTCTGCATAAAAATACACTTTGAAAATTTCAAGTGTCTAAATATAATTGTATGTATAGTACATTAGGATTTTATTATTTTTCGTTGCTCGCTTTAGAACGCCCTTTAATTTTTAACTGTCATATATTTGTTGTCCGTGGCCCTTACGGTTCTCGAGACAACAGACTGTGACGGACAGACGGGCATCGTAGCGAAAGCAATAGCGTTCCATTTTACCTTTGGTGTACGGAACCTTAAAAACTATCGATGTAAAAAATTGCTTATCAAAGATTCAAAGATAGAAATAAAACTATTATAAAACGTAATACTCGTAAGATATAAAAAAAATGATCACTGAAATAAATTTTCTTTAGAAAATCGGCAATCAGGCAGCTCTAAAATTTCTGCTTTCATGAGCATTTCAAGCCAAGCTTGTTTCGGAATATTTTGAATCTTTGCAAATGCTGTTGGTAGGAAACAGGGTTTCTATTAACTGGTGATTGAGGTAATGAGGTAATATGATATTCACAATGACATTCACAATAGCGATATTAGTAGCACTAATTGAACAATCGTTCGATCGGGAATTTCGACTACATTCGAAGATCGAAAATTGCTATTAATGAGGGCCTAGGATTTCTTAAAATTGTGTATGGAATTATTTAATAATTTTACGTCCCATTTTATTGAGAGTACTTCGTTGGACCTTGTTATTTCATTTAGCCACAATTTCATTTAGAAAATTTAAGTTCTTTTAAATTTGTGGCAACATCTTTCAACATATTTTTTTTTTTCTTTAAAATTTTAGTTGGTTTTATGTTGCTGAAGTTTTATTCTGCAAGTTGTTGCAGTCAGGTACATACATACATATATTTTCGCATATTTACACTTAATGCTACGTGTTTCGTTTGCGATAAGTAAATAGAATAGATTTGTCAAGTTTTAACTCTCGTTGCATGTACAGCAAAATGTACTTTTGTTGTTGCTGTAATGCCCCTCCTCGCCCCTTCTACTCATTTCTTATAAATTTTTGTCATCCTGTTGAGGTTTTTTACACATATTTTTTAATCCACATACATATTTACATTTAGACCAACATGTGAGTAGAGTTTTTAAATTCATTTTTACAACAAGACTCACATTTATTTAATATTGTTTTGTTTAAAAATTAAGGTCTGCTGCTTTTCGTTTGTATGTCTGTCTGTCAGCCTTTAGAATTTTTAATGCTTAGCAGTTGCAAAATAAAATCAGGAAAAATATTATTCTCTTCTTCGAAATAAATCTGCCGTAATTGAAAGCGAATGTTAAAAAATGAGTTTGAAATAATAAAGAAAAAATTTAGGTCTTGTCAGTTAAAAATGTTTTAATGATGTCATAAAATTTTCTTTTAACACACAATTCATATCGGGCACTAACTGCGAAAATAACTTAAATGCAATATTTTTCGAAATGGAGGATGTATAATTTACTTCCTCCAAGTCATCGTGTGACAGCTATAAAAAAAAATTATTCATCATTGATTGCAATTTGTATGAAAAGGGGAATATTTCGTGGGAAAATACGACTGTCTGCCGTATTCATAAAAAAAATAATTTCGGTTTAAGAAAATCTTGTATCAAAAATTTTATAAACTTTTTGCAAACCATAATCATGTGCATACCATTTTTCTTACATACCCAAACATTTTATTACAATATATTTTGAAATTTATTATTTATGGGCTCCACCGTATGGTAGAGCCACAACAAAAAATTATTTTAGACTCATTAGAGTGCTCCTCTCCACGGAAATCTTTAGTAAAAGGCGAAAGATTTATTCGACAACTGAAGAGAAGCCAGAGTAACGAATACAACATCAACCTTAACATCTTGTAGAAGCAAATCTTTCAAGCAAATGAGAATTGCTTAGCTACACACTAGTGTGATACTAACGCTTCACTAAGTACAAGAATGAAATTTTGCTGCAGTCCACCACCAAAGTAAGCAAACATAATAAAATTAAACTGAACAAATATACAAGCAAGCATACATGTGTACATACATACATACATAATAAAACAACAAACAGGCTCACACTAATAGCGATCAGGTAGTAAAAGTTTAGTATACAGGGCTGGGGTACTCGCGCCGTATACAAATATGATTAAACTTTAACGGCAAGTTTTGTAAGAAGAACTTGCAGTTAAAGTTCACGTTAACTCTTAAGCATACATTGTGAAAAGGCACGTAAATTTTTAAAAATTATCGTTTAATATGATTAACGTGGAATGATTTTTTTTTTTATAAAAAGCAAGTGTGTCGCTCTTTAGAAAAGAGACAAATGTAGTACATATTTTCAAAAATGCATTTTTGAAGTTAATAATGCAGAAAAAATCTCAAATAAAATATTTTTATATCTTCATTGATTTCTAAGCAAATTGAAAACCTAAAACTAATTTTCTGCAAAACTATTTTTTGAGTTTTGCCTCTGTTGCAACAAAGGAGCGACATGTAAATGAATTTGTTTCAATATTTTATTTTCAAGGTTAACAATTTTTTATAAAATAATAATAGTAACGTAGAACTCAAAAATATTTTTGGTTTTATTAATTATTATTTTAATAATTATTGTTTTTGTTGAGGAAGCTACAAGAAGGAGTATTAAAATATTGATTAAATATATACTGACTTATTAATAACAAATATTTCAGGTTTATTAAGCGCTTATTTTACATATTTCTATGGGAAATTTGTCAAAAACAACCTGTAATAAACCTAAAATATTTTTTATGAATTAGACAGACAATTTTTTTTTATAAAAAAGTCATTTCAAACTCATTATGTACATGCGTACATACATTAATACGTTTATAAACATCATGAAAAGGTCGGAGTTTCGTGAATACAAAAAATAATCCAATAATATCTGCAGTTCATGGCAAGGTTTTTTTTTAATTTCTATAAAATATAATTTTTCTCTTAAGTAAATAATATTAAATATATAAATTATATATTAAAATAATAAAAGCTCAAAGTAATTGTTATATACATATGCCTATAAATAATAATCAACGTAATATAATTTTATAAATAATAATGGTACTCAATTTTCCGTCTCTGATCCATATGATAACTCAAATAACCTTCATAACTAAATGCTGGCAGCTACAAAAATAAAGCACTAATAAAGAGAGAGAGAGAGGGACAGAGATGCAAATATGGAACAGTGTTGTCAGATTTATTTTGAGCCTTGTAGCCAAATGACTTGTCGAATATCGCCAAATATCGCCAATATAATAAAACATTAAATTATAGCTATAAAAATATTTTTTCATTTTGTAATTACATATATTACAAATATTGTTAAATTTTAAATTCAGCAGGTAACGTCTATCGTAAAACATAAAAATTATACTATATAAGAAAAATTAAGAAAAGTGTTTACATTAACATATAAATAGTGGAATACAAAAAATAATTAAAAATAACTTATTCCAAAAGATCAATCCGAATATGATAAATGGAACTTGAACACCAAGATAAAAATTATTATACATATAAATCTTGTGATAAAACTGAAGTAACATTTACTTAGATGTGTATTTAAGTACACATATCATGTCCTTGAAGTGTTAACTACCATCAGAATCGTTGCATGCATACACTCTAGTGCCAGCCATACACTACACAAGTTCACTGCACACGTCTGGCACTGCACAGTGCGTCTCTGTAGTGTATGGGGGTGGTTGTGCTATTTACGTAGTGACCTGACTAAATATCAAAACGATTTTGATAGGTCCTAGAATTATACACAGAATCGCCTGCATTATGGAGCATTAAAATAAAAACTGCACAGTTTACTTGTATAGTGTGTGTAACAAGCTTCTTTTACTTAGTGCCAGACTTGAGCACTGAACTTGTGTAGTATATGGCTGGCATAGGCGAGAACTCGTGCAGGCATTTTGGTGCTTCATTATCAAAATGTTGGTTCTAATTAATAAAAGAAAGTTTTCCCCACAGTGTTTTATAAACACCAAATGCGATTTTGTGAGCCATATTTTTTAAACTTCTTGATTTTCAGAAAGTTTTGTTTGAGATAAAGAGTCGCAACATTTAGAATTTCATGCACGAAATATTTTATGTTGTAGAAAAAATTCTTTACAAAAAAAAAAAATTTCATGTTTTTAACATTATTCTATTTTATTGAAATCGTAAAAATATCGCCAAGTAAATCGCCAATCGCCATTTGAAAATTTTCATCGCCAAAAATAAATTTTCGTCGCCACGTTTGGCGAGATATCGCCACATCTGACAACACTGATATGGAATTATTTTTGCCATGCGGCAGTGTTGCCAAGTCTAATGATTTATTTATATATATATTGTAAACAATTTTTTAAAGCTTTGAAAAATCACATTAACTATTTAACATTTATGTAAAATATTTTTTGTTATACTTAAATTTTTAATATTTTTTTTTTGTAAATTAAGGCTTAATAATTTTTATAAATAATACTGTAAATTTATAAATAAATTTTATTTCAGCACAAGGTATTATTATTATAAAAAAAGGTTCTAACAAAACATTTCATGTATTTTGTTTGATTTCATCAGAGATATGAACATACATACATACTACGTACTTATGAACATATGCAGTATCCGTTTTATGTACATACATATGTATGTATATATGTACATATGTATGTATATGTGTACATATGTATGTATAAGCAAAAACTGACATGAAGTTAGCATAAGTGGCAAAATTGAACATGATCTTAATGAGTTTTGCGATACAATTTTAAATTAAAAATCTGGGTAGGATTTAAAAATTGGTCAAACTACATTAAGCGCCGATTTTTAATGTCAAATTGTATGGAGGAACTCGTTAAGACCTAGTTCAATATCGGTACGTATACTAACTTCGGGCATCCATGTCAGGGCATGGACGAAACATGAACATGAGCGGTGTCCATTAGCCATTTGCGATGTCCGACATGATGCCCATACCAAGTTCATGGCTAGTGGAGACAGCTGGTTAAATATAAATCAGTACATGTACTGGAAAATCAGTACGACTGGCAACCCTATTGCAACGTCATAACTGCAAAAAAAAAAAAAAAAAAATTCAATTTTTGAGTTAATGCTGCAGAATTAATCCTCATATCGTTCTTTATATTTTGTAAAAATTTCATACTCAACTCTTGAAAGAAAAAGAAATGTTCTCTTTTTTTCATTATGTTGTTTGTAAATTGAAATTGTATATACAACATAATTTTATCAAAGGCATTATACTTCCCATCTATGGGCCACATATTAGCACGCTACTAAGCTGTTCAATATACATACTCATTTTAACTTTATTAGTGTAAAGCAGAGATGGAATCGTGAGTAACCATTCAATCACGATATTGTTTTAAACAATAATAATCACAATTAACAAAAATTCATGTTCAAACGAGACTCACAAAAAAACTATTGAACAAATTTTAAAAATCAAATACGTACATACATGTATCATAATATAGGGTCCGCCATCTAACGTTTTTTTTTCAACTAGTGCTTAATTCGTGAATGGTAACACTTAGCTCATGTCTGATTTTACAGATAATTAGTTTTATCCTTCCGCTGAACGAATATGTTGTGTTTTCGCTTCGCTAAGTGGGCCTGTGATCGACTTACAGAAAATGCCGATTTTGCCAAAAAAAAATCATATTTTCAGATGAAGCTCATTTTGACCTTGACGGGTATGTAAACAAGCAAAATTGTCGCATTTGGGGCACAGAAAACCCGCACGCATACATTGAAAAGCCGATGCACCCAAAACGAGTCACTGTTTGGTGCGGATTTTGGTCCAGAGGCATAATTGGGCCAATGAGCAAGGAGTGGCCGTTACAGTCAATGGCGATCGTTATCGGGCCATGTTGAACGAATTTTTGTTCACAAAAATTGAAGAGGATAGAGGAGGATATTGGCAGCATTTGGTTCCACCAGGACGGTGCTACGTGCCACACAGCCGAAGCTACATTCCATGTTTTGCGCCCTATTTAAAAAAAAAAGTTATCTGGCTGACCCTTTATTATCACAAACTGCATGTTAAGAGAGATCTAATGCATACAATAAAAATAGCAATTATTTACTTTGTCATGTATTTCAGACTGACTGACCTCTTTGTTGTTGCCTAACATCAAAAGTAGGAAATTCTGAAATATTAGCAGTGATAGTAATATCACCAAAATATATACTAAGTGTTATATTAAAAGTAAAACAAAAATGTTAACCATTAAAAATCAAAATACACAAAATAATCACTCATGTTAAAGGCCGTCATACACTATTCTACACAATCACACGATTTAGTAAAAAATTCAACCCTGATGTGATGAAGTCCGTGAAAATTTTCTAAAGACAATAACTCTTCATCAGATCAAGGTTGTATTTTTTAGTAAATCGTGCGATTGTGTAGGATAGTGAGTCATGGCCTTTAATCACCAAAATATCTCGTACATCACGCAATAAATGAAAACATAAATGGCTAATCACGCTGATGACGTGAGCGGAACTCATCTCTATTACAAAGTAAAAAGCATGTGTTTTGTTAACAGCAGTGTTGCCAAATAGTGCGCAATTAGAAAGGTTAATATTATAAGCGGTGAAATTTTGTATGACGATGAATATGTATATATTAAGAAAATTACATATCAAACAAACATAGTAAATGTGCTTTTAATTATCTTAATCATCTCTAAAGGCTGGTACTCTGTTCAAAGTTGTGAAAAATTTTCAGCACCTTTGATTATTTAGCGTGAAAAATTTGACATGTACTAAATGTAGCCCAACTCGCGGTAAATTTCTTGCTTTTATTGCTTGAAAGTATGCAACATTGTTAAAATTCCGTGCGAAAAAAGCACTGCTCATGTTGTTTCGCAGCTAAACTCAAATGATGCCAGACTAATTTTGCATGGAAAGACATGATTTTACGTGATTTTCACAAAAAGAACAGAGTACTACTTTTGCGAATTTATTTCGCAAATATTTCACACCAAATACTTTTATATGTAGTTTGACAGCATTTCGCACGAAATTGTGAACAGAGTACCAGGCTTAAGTCATGTTAATTTTTTTTAAGTTAAGAATTCTGTAGCTCGTTTCTGTAATTCTCGCATCGAAAAATTTCTCACATGAAGTGTGAAACAAAAAATTCCATCGTTTCTCGATTTGTGAGAAAAAAGTGTTTCTGTAATTTAAAGTAAAAAGAAGCAACACTAATTTCGTTTTTATTGGAATATTTCCAACAATCAAGTGTCAAATGAAAAGAAAATGTTACAAAAATATTATTTCAATAACAAAAAAAGAAATAATTTAAAAGAAAAAGAAAATAAAATAATGAATAAGAATATAAAATGAATGCAAAATGCTTGAAAGAAGTTTTTCTATCAACTCAAAAAAATCAAAGATAATTTCCCAAAAAAAATCTAAATAAATGTGAACATATCGACTTTTTAATAATATTTTGGTCCAACAATTCGTTGCATATCTTCTTAACTAGTTTATATTTCATATTTTTATACACAAATTATAAAGTTCATATGTTTTTGTAAAATTTTGGTTGTTCTCACCACTTTAAAATGCGAGTTGTTTTGACAGTTCTTGCGAGAAACTTTTCACAAAATATTGTTACAGAAACACTTTTTCTCACAAATTTCCAATAACATACGTCAAAAACGGTAAAATGACAAACAGTTCTCACAAAAAGTAATTACAGAAACACTTGCATGTGAGAAACGATTTTTTGTTTCAATTCACATAGTTTCTTCTTCATTGCCATCGTTTTCTGTGAGAAATTTTTCGATGCGAGAATTACAGAAACGTGCTACTGACTTGAAAACTTGTGCTTTGCATATGAGAAAAAAAAATTTATGGCAATACTGGTTCGTTGTATGTGTAACCTACTTAACCACCACCAAACTAATAAACGAATAGAAATAAAAACAAATACAGTCTGCTCTCGATAACTCGTCTATCTAGATTTTGATATTTTCCTTATATGCCAGTTCTGTTGGAAAGACATTCATTCGATAAATTAGAAAAAAAATTATGTAGTTCTGTTCCCTCGATAATTTAATTTTTTTTAATATACTTTGATATATTTTTTTTGTCTCTACACTCAATAATTTAAAATATTTTAATGTGGTGTTGCATTCAAAATAAATAAAAACGAAACAACTTCCTATCGCTCGTTTATCACAACTTATTAATGTCTCAAAAAAGGTATTTTTTCAGTTAATATTGCATAAAAATTATTTATATCACATTAAATCTTGTGCCAGGTGGACTCGATTTGCAACTCTGCAGTTTCAGTTTTATATGCAGTGTTGGCAAACTATTGAATAGTGGGTAGCAGTTGTCTAGAAACACTTTTCGGAAACTCGATACATTCAGAGTTGTATTTTGTGTGTGAAGTCTTAATACAATATTTTAGGAGTAAAATTCAACTTTGTCTAAAAATGGAACAGTACCAAAAGACAAAATGAAAAAAGCAGTCAAGCCATCAAAAAGACTTTTTTTAATAATGAAAGTAAAAATATTTTATATTAAAATATTTTTTGTGCGAAAACTCCATACTCATAAGACAAAATCCATCTCAATAAATGCAATGCTGATATTGGCCCAATTGTATTTTCTGTGTGGAAGAAATAACATATTTTCGATTTGTAAAAGTATCGAGTTAGGTATATTGAGTACAAAAATATTGACTATTATTGAGCAATGAAAAGCGGTTTAAGATGCCAGCACTCTTAACTTTTTTTCAATACACATATGGATATATAAGAAACTGCAAGAAACAAATTTAAAAAGTCTGAAATTTAAATGAAACTTTTGACAATTTGATATAACGATTAAGTGAACTCCTTCTCTGGACCGTTGCATTTCAAACTATCGAGTGTCAACTGTATGGATGTATTCATTAGCTATAAACTTTTATTTTATTTTTGTTTAAGTATGACTAATAACACAGTATGAATGATAACACAGCCACTCGCTTAGCGCTGTAAACATACATACATACATATCGTCACCTTAAATGCAAACGTACGTAACTACACAAAAATGCGAAATCGAATTTTTTATTGATTATGGTTCATTTTTATCAAACTACAGGCTACTAGACCTCTGCGATCAAAAATTATGACTTCATTAAAGAAATTCAAAAGGACGTAATTACGATGCATCTATTCTTTATTGCAAAGAACTTAACTAACATAAAAGCTTAAATATCTATAAAAAGGCAATAAATATTTAAAAACATATAGCATCCATGCTACAAGTAATGGTAGAATTACTGAAATTGTATCGTGCTGTGGCGTATCAGCTGACAAAATTCGTAGCATTTAATAAGCATGTTGTTGCTTATTGAAAATGTGTTGTCAACGTTTGCTACGTAAAATTATACAGAAAATAGATTTTTGCGTAGCAAACGTCAACTTCTGGATTACATACATACACACACTTGTATAAAGCAAAGATAAACACGATAACAGCTGACACATTCGCTGGAAGCCTCAAAATTTTACTAACTAACATCCAGACTTGAACGATAGGACATCTTCAAAAGTATGACGATACGATTTGAGTAACGAAGCCATAAATTTCGAAGAAAATTTTCAAGAACACTTGATTATTATTAATTTTGCAACGTTTTTTTTCTCCTGTAACATATGTATATAAAAGTGTAGTTACGTTCTTTTGCATTTAAGGTGACGATATGTACATGCTTATACATTTAAATATGTACGTATGTATGTATGTTTATTAGCTTGTTGGTCATTTAGTTTTGTGCGCCTTGTAAGTATATTTGAACTATAATATATACGTTTTTTCATTCCAGTTCTCATTTGGTTGATTTTCTAATATGCTTAAGTAATGCGGTTGAGCGTTGTTCAAGTTATCGCTTCTCGGCCTTATGGCTAAGATCAAAGTGTAGTATCTGTTCTTATCAGCTTAACATCTGATAGATCCTCCATCGGAGGACAACAAATGTTAAACTGATTTTTGGAAATAGACGGAATGTTAGGAGCTTGCTCCACTTCTGTCACGGGTTGGCCCGGTATTGCAGTACCGCCGGGATTTCGGCCCAATTAATAATCAATTTCAAATATTATATTTATATTGTCAGAATAAGAAGTCAGCAATGTTAAAGGTAGAGGTCCATAGCTCGCTTTTTGCGCGTTATGCTCTTTACTCGCGTTTCATCCATCCTCTTGCTTCATTCTATACTTTGTTCGCGTTGAGTTACATGCACTGCTTTTTCATGCGCCATTTTATTTTTGTTTTGATCAGCTGTGTGCCAGCGATGCCAACTTTTTATAACCCAAACGCGCTAAAGGTAGAGGTCCATAGCTCGCTTTTTGCGCGTTATGCTTTACAGGCGTTTCATCCTCTTGTTTCGTTCTATACTTTGTTCGCGTTGAGTTACATGCACTGCTTTTCATGCGCCATTTTATTTTGATCAGCTGTGTGCGTTTGTTTATAAATACTTAAAAAAATTCCTATGAACAATTTCAAAAGAGAAAAGGTTTTGAGTACGGCCGTTGTATTTAGAACGGAATTTAAGTGGGGTTTTTGAAACCACATTTAAAAAATAAAACTTCTGACCCTGAGCAATTTCGAACCGCGACAAGAATGTCTGCAGATGTCTTTGACTATTTATTCAGCATTTTAAAAGATATTCTTGAGAAGAACTCGGCCAGGGCTATTCCAACAGATTGTCGGCTGTTGTTGACTTTAATGTAAGTAAATTGAAAATTACATATAAATGTATGCACATTATTGGCTTAAGCAATAACTTTTCTAAGCAGCTATTTAATACACATTTAGCGTAGATGACACTCAGTACGTAAAAGTAATCTATAACTAATATACAAAATTTGTTACTGAGAAAAGTGTGGTGAAAAGTTAATTAAAATACATCGCATTAATGAAAATATTCACATATTTTATTAAACAAGTTTTTTTCACTAAGAAATTTTTTTTATTGAAAAAAAGAAAAAAATTATCCACGGCAAAATAATATTTATCGATAACGTAAGAAATAAAGTATTATTTAACATCTTGAGCATTCAAGAACAGCTGACTTTCTTTCATGGTGCTTGTAACGCGTACAAAAGTAGAAAGTAGACCTACTTTTTGCTTTGAACGCGCCTACGCGTTCTGCGCTTTTTGCAATGTAACTTGTCACATACTATTACATTGATTCTACTTTTTTGACAGATGCATAGAAAGCGTAGCGCGTAAAAAGCGAGCTATGGACCTCTACCTTAAGAGAACATAAAGAAAACAAATGTTGACGTATGATGAAATAATTTTTGATTTTTAAAAATTATGATTTGTTTTTTACTTTGTGTGCTTAATGGTAGAATTAGTCGATTCGTATCGTGTTACTTTTGAAGTTGTCGTATCGTTGAAATCTGGATGCTGGAGTTAGTAAATATGTGAGGCTGCAAGCGAACGTCTCAGCTGTTATTGTATTTCTCTTTGCTTGATACATGTGTATGTATGTATGTGGGAGAGAAGTTAACGTTATGCTCCGTAAAAATCAATTTTCTGCAGATTTCTACTTCACGTACGTTACGGTACATATTAAATAAACAGCAACATGTTTTATTTATGTTACAGATTTTGTCAGATGGTTCGTAAACTCACGATACGAATCGACTAATTCTACCATAAGTGTTGCCATTTTGTAGTCGGTACTGTCGAAAGAATATTTAGTAAAATTAATCTTACTAAAACCATGATCTGTGAAATTTGCTGGAAACAGAAATTCTTGAAATCATTATGTTTTCAAAAGATTATTTGAAGTGCAATGCAACTCTTCGGAATGTTGAAATGTTGACATTTAAGAAAAATTTTATGGAAAACACAATTCTAAAATGTATTTTGAAACCAGTATTTTGAAATTGTTACACACTATTATAAGTATAATAAAATTTATCCTAACAGTTTTTATCTTTTTTTTTTTTTTTTTTTTTTTGACAATAAAATCTATGATTTGTTTTTTTGTTTTATAAAATAGTCTTTTAATTCTAATGCTATATATTAGTTGTGTAATAAAACGGATAATTCTTGTATGAAGATTTTTCGACGGATTTTTTTTTTTTGAAAATTGTCGATGTTATTTTTAATATTTGAAGATTTTTAGAAAAAATTGTCCAACAACACTGAAAACAGCTTCTTTCTAAATCAGCAACTTTTTCAGTAGAGCGAAAAAGGTGTTAAAGTGACAAAAAAAGTTAATAAAAATTAATAGTTAGAAATTTAAAGATATTATAGATAAATATTGGGTGTTTTTTATTGAGGTATAGAACTTTAAGTTGGCATCACTTTTTTAACTGGCGGCCATTTTGTCAGCTGTCAAGTGATTAATATTAAGTTTGGTTTGCCATTTCATCATGAACAGGTTGACAAAAGAACAACGCTTGCAAATCGTGCAAATTTATTTCGAAAATAATGGTTCAGTTCGCGAAGTTTCATCGCAAAATTTTGTTCAGTGATGAGGCTCATTTTTGGTTGAATGGCTACGTCAACAAGCAAAATTGCCGCATTTGGAGTGAAGAGAATCCACATGAGACCCTCGAGACGCCATTACATCCACAAAAACTGACTGTTTGGTGTGCTCTATGGGCTGGTGGAGTCATTGGGCCATACTTCTTCCGAAATAATGCTGGAGAGTCAGTTACCGTTAATGGAGACCGGTATAGAGCCATGATAACCGACTATTTTGTTCCCGAATTGGATGGCATGAATGTGGATGAGTTGTGGTTCCAACAAGACGGCGCTACATGCCACACAGCGCACGTCACAATCGATTTATTGAAGGAAACATTCGATGAGCGCATAATTTCGCGGAATGGACCTGTCAATTGGCCACCAAGATCGTGTGATTTGACACCATTGGATTATTTTCTTTGGGGATATGTGAAGTCGCTCGTCTACGCCAACAAACCAGAAACGTTAGGGGACTTGGAAGCCAACATTCGTGGCGTTATTGCCAACATACGGCCCCATATGCTCGAAAAAGTGGTTGAAAATTGGACCTGTAGAATTGGCTTTATTCGAGCCAGCCGCGGCGGCCACATGCCCGAAATCATATTTAAACGTTAATGGCATAAAATTATCCTTCCAATAAAGCCAAATTGATGGACATTACAACGATTTTCTTGTGTTTTATTTCAATTCGAAGTTCTATACCTCTAAAAAAACACCCTGTACTTAATGAAGATTTTGGCCTCTTTTTTTTCCTTCTAAAAGCAATAGTTTTCTTTAAAACGACAACAGCAAAAATAGGGTTTCATGTCAAATGGATTTTAAACTAAAAAATTAACTTCTGAAAATTGTTTTGATTAAATAAGAAAATGATTAAGTCACTTGAGTCACGACAAGTTCCAAACTTTGCTTTTGAGAAAAGTGACTTTTTTCGAAAGAAGCTGTTTTGTCAGAAACGTGCTAGAACTAAATGGATGCAAGCTGTTTTGTCAAATGGCTGTTATCAGTTTTTTGTTTGAATTTTCCAATTATTTTCAACTCTATGAAAGAAATCGTTTTAGCAATTTTAAATTGGGGAAAAATCTGAAATAGGTCGATTATTGGATTGTATATCTTGTCTTCTGAAGACCGTATAAATACGGGGGTTATACCAAAAAACGCTTATTAAAATGTTATATTTACTATAAAAATTTGGGAAAATTGTCTTATCTAGAGAGAAGCCATTTTTTTAAATGTCCACTGATATAATGTTCAAAAGCCGTGCTACTATTTGCTAATCCTAAAATAATGCTAAGTTATTTCATATTTTCCGGTATTTAATAAAACTTAATATAACAAAATTTTTGTTTACGGTCTCAAATCAAACATCCCATTGTCAATTTGAAACGTTCAGCTATTTATTCCCAAATAATTTCTCGATTTCGTTCAGCAGAAATTCCCTTGAATTTATTTTGTAGCTAAAACTGTTCTTAAGCGATATATTTTATGTTATTTACATTTAATAAAAATGAATAAGAAGTCGTTGCAAGTTGTCAACGTATGACCATCGATTTGGAATATAATTGCACTGAGAGCATAATAACCAACATATCACAAAGCTTCGTAAGACGAATGAGTGCCCATGTTTATCGTTAAATTAGATTTTCATATTAAAATTGAACAAAAACGGAAAAACTCTCGAGTAAAGACCTTCCTAAATTTAATTAAAAAGAATTTTCAATTTCCATTTATATTATTGATTTTTCTAATTTTTAATAAAAATTTCTTTCTTTCCAATATATAAAACATGTTTAATTAAAAAAGAAAAAAAATAGTTTAATTTAGTTTCCAAAAAAGGTTTTTAAGTCTTCCAGCTCTGCAGCCGTGTTTTTGATTTTGCTGATTCTTACTCCTAATCTTTTTCTTTCTTAAATGTAAAATATATTTAATGTAAAGAGCAAAATAAAAAATTACTTTGAACTAGTTACTTTAAAGTTTAAATCTCCCAAACCTGGAATCATTCTTTTAGATTTTTTTTTATTTTGCTTACTACTCTTTCTTTTTTTTAAGAAGAAAAGAGAAAATGAAAAAAATTGGCTTAGTAGGTTACTTTTATATTCCGCAAAAGTTTTAATTTTGCAACCCTGGAACAGTATATTCGATATATCTGATTTTTAATACTAATTTATAAAGTATATTTAACAAAGAAAAAAAAGTATAATTTAGTAACTTTTATCTATAAAACAAGTTTAAATTTTCCAGCTCTGGAGCTGTTGTTTAATTTTCTGTTTTTTTTTCTTTCTTAAACAGAAAGTACCCGGCCTATGTCTTCCCCTAGCCCGGATGAGAAAGGAGGAGCGAACAACGCAGTGGATCAATATAGAACTTCGCCTGGGTAACCTCAATTCGGAGCAGCCCTCTCAACCCGGATAGTGGACAATGACCCGAAAATCAGACCACAGAACTGGTGACGAATTAGGACTGTCGCTTACGGAACAAGGACGGTAAGAATATTAATGGTAAGGAAGCTGAAATCTTCGATGAAATTAAGAAAACTAATGTTAAATACCTTGCCATAACCAAAACAAAGAAACAAAAGGGACAAGGATGTGAGATTATTAAAGATTCGTTCTACTGTACTCAGGAGTAGCAATGAATGACAGGGCTGGAGCTAGGCTTAAATTTTTAATCCATATGCGAATGTAAATTAATAAAAGAACGAATTATGTCTCTTAAAATCAAGGAGGGAAATAAGTTTCTGAACATTGTTGTGGCCTTTGCACCAACGGAAGATGAAAACGTGCAAGAAAAGGATAGATTCTTTGACTCACTTCATAACGTAATTGGTGATATAACAACAGATATTATACTGCTACAACATCTCAACGGAAGCGTTGGCAAGAATCGTGAAAAATATGAAAACGTTATAGGCAGATATGGAGAAAATTATATGAAATACATAAATGTTGTCCGACATTAGCAGATCGATTTGAAATATATTTGCACTGAAAGCATAACGAAGCAGGTATCAGTTATTATTAAAATAGCTAAAAAGAAATTGATCTGGATGGAGCTCATTTTAAGAAAGCCTCAAGATGACATTGCACTAATGGCAATCGACTGGAACACGCAAGGAAGTAGACGGCAAGACAGACCATACTTGGTGTAGAATGCTGGAAATGGAAATAAACTAATCAGGCAGAAGACAGATCAAATTGGAAAAATTTGGTTGTAACCCTATGTTTCTCCATGGAACATTAGGAGAATATATATGGAAAAAATTAATTGAATAATGGTACCCGAAAAGAAAAAAAGATCATAGTAAAGACCATAAACTTTTCTACAGAACCCTTAAAAATCTTAGGAGACTGAAAGATTGTCCAATCAAATCTATTCGAAGCAATAAAGAAGCACTCTTAAGAGATCATACTAAGATAATGGAGCGGAAGAGTGAGTATTTTATACATGTTTTAGCAGAAAACTATACTTCCGCCGGATGAAGAATATCTTACCCAATTCATAATGGATCACAATCGTTGGAAACTACACCATCTAATCACAATTTCGTACTACAATTTCAAAGGCCCGTAACTCGGAAGCTAAGCCTCGCCGACAATTTTTTTATTTAACTTTTTCTTTTTATTTATTGATTTTCTATTGAATAGCGAATTTTTATTATTTGACCAATGTCACACAACGTAATTTGTACCGAAATGAAATACAGAAGACTGAGCCAAACAACATAAACAAACAAGACGAGAGAGAACACGAAACGATACTATGCGAGCCAGCTGAAATACCGAACCTATGAAGAACAAAATCTAACGCAATAAGTTAAGATGGTTTTGACATGTGGCTAGAATGTCAAAGAGCAACCGCCTACCGAAACGAGTATCAGAAGTAAGACCAAGTGGGACGAGAAGCAGAGCAAAAAGTAGAACAACAGCATTCTGACAGCACAAGGAATCTGTTGTCAAAAGCAGAAGCATAGGAAAAATTTAGGCTTTTTTGGAAGAAAATCATAGTAAAAACCAGAAACTTCTATAGAACCTTTGAAAACCTTAGGAGACCCAGAGATTGTTCAATCAAATTTATTCAAAGCAATGAAGGAGAACTCCTGAGGGATGATACTTAGATAATGGAGTGATGGCGTGAGTATTTTACACATATATTGAATGGCGAAGAAACTCAGTTTTAGCAGAAAACTATATACATCCGGAGGATGAAGAAGCTCCTGGCCAAATGCACTCCTCAAAATGAAGTTAGGTGAAGCTGCTGGATGTGATGGTTTAGCTCCAGAACTTCTGATTAGGCACAACTTCTGCTACACAACATGATCAATGCAGCATGTAGACAGGCAACGATTCCCAGCCATCGGCAAGTAGCCATAATTAATAAAACTTTTAAGAAGAGAAATAACCAGTTTTGCGAAAATCACCGCCTGCACAGACTCGTGCGATTACAATATGATCACAACCTCCTGCTATCAAATACCCGCCCTAAACTTGCTATTGTTCGAAAACAGAAGCCAGAACACAAAATTAATATTGCAAAACTTAATGATCCATGAGTAAAAACAATAACTGAAGGAAAGTATAAATAACAAACTTGGAGATGTCGATAGAGAGGATGTGAAATCTGTGGAATGATGTAAAAAAATATAAATACGACTAAGAGAAACATTCTAGGAAGCTGTATAGCAACAAAACAAGATGAATGGATGACAGATGAAATTCCAGACCTTCGAATCGAACGAAGCAAATACAAAAACTTGAGCTAGGAAATCTACTGGGAATCGAAGAAAGACATCCGAACTGCAACCCGAGCTGCTAAGAATGCACTACTAAACCGTGAAATTATTGTATAACATTCGTTGGGAAATACACCATGTAATCACAATTTTATACTACAATTTAAAAGGCCCATAACTCGGAAACAAGTCTCGTCGACAATTTTTTTATTGAATTTTTTATTTTTATTTATTAATTTTCTATTGAATAGCGAAATTTTATTATTTGAGCAATGGCACTACACTTAATTTGTTCCGAAATGAAATACTGAAGACTGTGGCAAACAACA
Organism: Nowickia ferox; assembly: GCA_936439885.1. NCBI lineage: Eukaryota > Metazoa > Arthropoda > Insecta > Diptera > Tachinidae > Nowickia > Nowickia ferox. Next base: position 12,398,479 of record OW387024.1, on the reverse strand, counting down.
TAAACAAACAAGACGAGGGAGAAAACAAATCGATACTATACGAGTCAGCTTATATACCGAACCTATGAAGAACAAAATCGAACGCAATAAGCTAAGATGGTTTAGACATGTGGCTAGAATGTTATAGAGCAACCGCCTGCCGAAACAAGTATCAGAAGCAAGACCGAGTGGCACGAGAAGCAGAGGAAAAAGTAGAACAACAGTATTCTGACAGAAGAAGAAATCGAGCCTAGAACTGCCAAAAACAGCGACACATGAGGCCTGGAATGAGTAGGTAAGTAAGTAAGTTAGTTATACATACATATGTATAAGTTTTCATAGCAAAGTAGAACGTGGACCAGAGATAGGGAGCGATCATTACCTACTGGTACTGCGTAAATTAGTTGAAAAGTCATCAAATGAGAAAACATGAAAACACAGATTAATATATCAAAACTAAAACACAGTGCAGTTCAAGAGCAGTAACATAAGACAGTGTCTGAAAAGAGTAGAGCCAGATATTATATAGTATCCGGTAACATAGACACCACACGGAACGAATTTTAAAATATAATACTTGATTCTGCGAAAGAAGTAATCTATGCGGTAGACGACATGTCAAAGCCTTGAAAAGAAAAGGAGATGGAAACGAGTATTTAAAATATTCCTCTATTTTACCACTACTACAAAAAATAATTTAAAATATTAAAGGACTTAGTCCGGTTGTCAAAAGCAGAAGCATATGAAGAACTTAGATCTTTTTTGGAAGAAAATTTTAGTGAAAACCAAAAAATTTTCTATAGAACCTTTGAAAACCTTAGGAGACCCAAAGATTGTCCAATCGAATTTATTCAAAGCAATAAAGGAGAACTGCTGAGAGATGATACTTAGATAATGGAGTGATGGCGTGAGTATTTTACACATATATTGAATGGCGAAGAAACTCAGTTTTAGCAGAAAACTATATACATCCGGAGGATGAAGAAGCTCCTGGCCAAATCACAATGGCTGAATTCCGCAATGCACTTCTCAAAATGAAGTTAGGTGAAACTGCTGGATGTGTTGGTTTAGCTCCAGAACTTCTTATGAGGGACAGCTTCTGCTATACAACGTGATCAATGCAGCATGGAGACAGGCAACGATTCCCAGCGATCGGCAAGTAGCCATAATCAATCCAATTTTTAAGAAGGGAGATAACCAGGTTTGCGAAAATCACTGCAGTACATCACTTTAATCTGTTGTGGGAAAAATATACTCCATGAAAGACTGAAGGACAAGATAGAAAATCAATTTGAAGGGGAACAATGTGGTTTTGGACAAAATAGTGGAACCCCAGGTATAATATTTACGGTGAGACGAATTTAAAAAAAACCATTGAATTTAATAGGAAAACTTATTGCTGCTGTATAGACCTGGAGAAAGCTTTCGATACGACAAATATTGTAGGTGCTTCGGGAACGGAATATTGACAACATATTGATCAGACGAATCAAATGCGATTACGAAAACTTCCGACATAGTTTAAGAACCGGCAACACCACATACGAAAAATATATGACAACACGAGGTGAGTGACCAGGCGATATACTAAGTTCATATCTCTTTATCATCGGAACATGGAATTTTAGAAGTCTCTACGAAGCTGGAAAGCTGAATAGCACCATAAGTGAAATTAATAGATTGAAAAGAGGCATACTAGGTATAAGTGAAACATGGTAGGAAGACAGTGGCGAATTGAGATCCGATAACACTAGAATGTATCACTCAGGAAATCAGGATGATGTCAACAAAAAAGGTGTAGCAATTATTGTCTTAAGTCATATAGGTAACTGTAAGTAAAAACGTTGTAATGGAAGTGCCGATGAAATCGAAGAATTCTATAATGATATTGGCAAATTATTTAAAATGACGAAACAACATGAAATAACAATTGTAATGGGCGACTATAACGCAAAAGTTGGAAGGGATGAAGTAATGTGAGTCATCGTTGAACAAGGATTGTCGAACGAAATGAGAGGGGAAACAGACTAGTGCAATTAAGCCAAGAATACAAACTGAAAATAATAAATACCCTATTTGGCCTACAAACTAGAAGATTGTATACATGGAAACCACAGGCCAATAAAGGAAACGTTGTGAGGAGCGAACTCGACTACAATTAATTAACAGACGATATTGCACCTGTACGACAAAATGTTTAAATTAACCGGGAGCAGACGAACCATGTGATCAGAAGCTCAACCTCAACCTCAAATACCGGCATTAAACTTGCTATTGTTCGAAAACAGAAGCCAAAACCCAAAATTAATATTGCAAAACTTAATGATCCATCCATAAAAAAAGGAACTTAAGGAAGTATGAATAATAAACTTGGAAATGTCGGTGAAGAGGATGTAGAATATATGTGGAATGATGTAAAAAAATATAAATACGACTACGAGAAACATTCTAGGAAGCTGCATAGCAACAAAACAAGATGAATGAATGACAGATGAAATTCGAGAACTTCGAATCGAACGAAGCAACGCAAGCTGCCCTACTAAATCGTCTTATCTACATGAAAAACTCAAGGAACTCGCCGGAGTATATAAAAGGACATCGGCAGCGATTCTGCTTGACGACAACAATGAAGGTATATTCGAGATGATGGATAAAAAACGCATTTGGGGAGATTATTGGATAACATTCGTTGGAAAATACACCATGTAATCACTATTTTGTACTGCAATTTAAAAGGTCCATAACTCGGAAACTAAGCCTCGTCGAAAATTTTTTTTTTTAATTTTTTTCTTTTTATATATTAATTTTCTATTGAATAGCGAAATTTTATTATTTGAGCAATTGTACTACACTTAATTTGTTCCGAAATGAAATACTGAAGACTGTGGCAAACAACAAAAACAAACAAGACGAGAGAGAATACAAATCGCTACTATACGAGTCAGCTTAAATACCGAAGCTATGAAGAACAAAATCGAACGCAATAAGCTAAGATGGTTTAGACATGTGGCTAGAATGTTATAGAGCAACCGCCTGCCGAAACAAGTATCAGAAGCAAGACCGAGTGGCACGAGAAGCAGAGGAAAAAGTAGAACAACAGTATTCTGACAGAAGAAGAAATCGAGCCTAGAACTGCCAAAAACAGCGACACATGAGGCCTGGAATGAGTAGGTAAGTAAGTAAGTTAGTTATACATACATATGTATAAGTTTTCATAGCAAAGTAGAACGTGGACCAGAGATAGGGAGCGATCATTACCTACTGGTACTGCGTAAATTAGTTGAAAAGTCATCAAATGAGAAAACATGAAAACACAGATTAATATATCAAAACTAAAACACAGTGCAGTTCAAGAGCAGTAACATAAGACAGTGTCTGAAAAGAGTAGAGCCAGATATTATATAGTATCCGGTAACATAGACACCACACGGAACGAATTTTAAAATATAATACTTGATTCTGCGAAAGAAGTAATCTATGCGGTAGACGACATGTCAAAGCCTTGAAAAGAAAAGGAGATGGAAACGAGTATTTAAAATATTCCTCTATTTTACCACTACTACAAAAAATAATTTAAAATATTAAAGGACTTAGTCCGGTTGTCAAAAGCAGAAGCATATGAAGAACTTAGATCTTTTTTGGAAGAAAATTTTAGTGAAAACCAAAAAATTTTCTATAGAACCTTTGAAAACCTTAGGAGACCCAAAGATTGTCCAATCGAATTTATTCAAAGCAATAAAGGAGAACTGCTGAGAGATGATACTTAGATAATGGAGTGATGGCGTGAGTATTTTACACATATATTGAATGGCGAAGAAACTCAGTTTTAGCAGAAAACTATATACATCCGGAGGATGAAGAAGCTCCTGGCCAAATCACAATGGCTGAATTCCGCAATGCACTTCTCAAAATGAAGTTAGGTGAAACTGCTGGATGTGTTGGTTTAGCTCCAGAACTTCTTATGAGGGACAGCTTCTGCTATACAACGTGATCAATGCAGCATGGAGACAGGCAACGATTCCCAGCGATCGGCAAGTAGCCATAATCAATCCAATTTTTAAGAAGGGAGATAACCAGGTTTGCGAAAATCACTGCAGTACATCACTTTAATCTGTTGTGGGAAAAATATACTCCATGAAAGACTGAAGGACAAGATAGAAAATCAATTTGAAGGGGAACAATGTGGTTTTGGACAAAATAGTGGAACCCCAGGTATAATATTTACGGTGAGACGAATTTAAAAAAAACCATTGAATTTAATAGGAAAACTTATTGCTGCTGTATAGACCTGGAGAAAGCTTTCGATACGACAAATATTGTAGGTGCTTCGGGAACGGAATATTGACAACATATTGATCAGACGAATCAAATGCGATTACGAAAACTTCCGACATAGTTTAAGAACCGGCAACACCACATACGAAAAATATATGACAACACGAGGTGAGTGACCAGGCGATATACTAAGTTCATATCTCTTTATCATCGGAACATGGAATTTTAGAAGTCTCTACGAAGCTGGAAAGCTGAATAGCACCATAAGTGAAATTAATAGATTGAAAAGAGGCATACTAGGTATAAGTGAAACATGGTAGGAAGACAGTGGCGAATTGAGATCCGATAACACTAGAATGTATCACTCAGGAAATCAGGATGATGTCAACAAAAAAGGTGTAGCAATTATTGTCTTAAGTCATATAGGTAACTGTAAGTAAAAACGTTGTAATGGAAGTGCCGATGAAATCGAAGAATTCTATAATGATATTGGCAAATTATTTAAAATGACGAAACAACATGAAATAACAATTGTAATGGGCGACTATAACGCAAAAGTTGGAAGGGATGAAGTAATGTGAGTCATCGTTGAACAAGGATTGTCGAACGAAATGAGAGGGGAAACAGACTAGTGCAATTAAGCCAAGAATACAAACTGAAAATAATAAATACCCTATTTGGCCTACAAACTAGAAGATTGTATACATGGAAACCACAGGCCAATAAAGGAAACGTTGTGAGGAGCGAACTCGACTACAATTAATTAACAGACGATATTGCACCTGTACGACAAAATGTTTAAATTAACCGGGAGCAGACGAACCATGTGATCAGAAGCTCAACCTCAACCTCAAATACCGGCATTAAACTTGCTATTGTTCGAAAACAGAAGCCAAAACCCAAAATTAATATTGCAAAACTTAATGATCCATCCATAAAAAAAGGAACTTAAGGAAGTATGAATAATAAACTTGGAAATGTCGGTGAAGAGGATGTAGAATATATGTGGAATGATGTAAAAAAATATAAATACGACTACGAGAAACATTCTAGGAAGCTGCATAGCAACAAAACAAGATGAATGAATGACAGATGAAATTCGAGAACTTCGAATCGAACGAAGCAACGCAAGCTGCCCTACTAAATCGTCTTATCTACATGAAAAACTCAAGGAACTCGCCGGAGTATATAAAAGGACATCGGCAGCGATTCTGCTTGACGACAACAATGAAGGTATATTCGAGATGATGGATAAAAAACGCATTTGGGGAGATTATTGGATAACATTCGTTGGAAAATACACCATGTAATCACTATTTTGTACTGCAATTTAAAAGGTCCATAACTCGGAAACTAAGCCTCGTCGAAAATTTTTTTTTTTAATTTTTTTCTTTTTATATATTAATTTTCTATTGAATAGCGAAATTTTATTATTTGAGCAATTGTACTACACTTAATTTGTTCCGAAATGAAATACTGAAGACTGTGGCAAACAACAAAAACAAACAAGACGAGAGAGAATACAAATCGCTACTATACGAGTCAGCTTAAATACCGAAGCTATGAAGAACAAAATCGAACGCAATAAGCTAAGATTGTTTAGACATGTGGCTAGAATGTTACAGAGCAACCGCCTGCCGAAACAAGTATCAGAAGCAAGACCGAGTGGCACGAGACGCAGAGGAAGAACTAGAACAACAGTATTCTGACAGAAGAAGAAATCGAGCCTAGAACTGCCAAAAACAGCGACACAATGAGGTCTGGAATGAGTAGGTAAGTAAGTAAGATAGTTATACATACATATATATAAGTTTTCATAGCAAAGTAGAACGTGGATCAGAGATAGGGAGCGATCATTACCTACTGGTACTGCGTAAATTAGTTGAAAAGTCATCAAATAAGAAAAGTCGACGACGGAACATAAAAACAGATTAATATAACAATACAAAAACACAGTGCAGTTCAAGAGCAGTAACATAAGACAGTGTCTGAAAAGAGTAGAGCCAGACCATATATAGCAGCCGGTAACATAGACACCATGTGAGACGAATTTTAAAATAATAATACTTGATTCTACGAAAGAAGTTGCTATGCGGTGAAGCAAAATCAGGTAGACGACATGTCAAAGCCACTAGAAGGTATAATGATAAAAAAGAAAGGAAATGGATACAAGTGTATAAACGAGAGAAAAACTACTACTACAAAGAACAACGTAAAAAATTTAAGGAATTAGTCCGGTTGTCAAAAGCAGAAGCATATGAAGAATTAAGGCTTTTTTTGTAGAAAATCATAGTGAAAAGCAGAAACTTTTCTATAGAACCTTTGAAAACCTTAGGAGACCTAAAGATTGTCCAATCAAATTTATTCAAAGCAATGAAATAGTCATCCTGAGAGATGATATTAAAATAATGTAGCGATGGCGTGAGTTTTGCAGAAAATCATATACATCCGGAGTATTAAGAAGGTCCTGGCCAAATCACAATGGATGAATTCCTCAATACACTTCGCAAAATGAAGTTGGTAAAACTGCCGGACGTGATGGTTTAGCTCCAGAACTTCTGATTAGGCACAACTTCTGCTACACAACATGATCAATGCAGCATGTAGACAGGCAACGATTCCCAGCCATCGGCAAGTAGCCATAATTAATAAAACTTTTAAGAAGAGAAATAACCAGTTTTGCGAAAATCACCGCCTGCACAGACTCGTGCGATTACAATATGATCACAACCTCCTGCTATCAAATACCCGCCCTAAACTTGCTATTGTTCGAAAACAGAAGCCAGAACACAAAATTAATATTGCAAAACTTAATGATCCATGAGTAAAAACAATAACTGAAGGAAAGTATAAATAACAAACTTGGAGATGTCGATAGAGAGGATGTGAAATCTGTGGAATGATGTAAAAAAATATAAATACGACTAAGAGAAACATTCTAGGAAGCTGTATAGCAACAAAACAAGATGAATGGATGACAGATGAAATTCCAGACCTTCGAATCGAACGAAGCAAATACAAAAACTTGAGCTAGGAAATCTACTGGGAATCGAAGAAAGACATCCGAACTGCAACCCGAGCTGCTAAGAATGCACTACTAAACCGTGAAATTATTGTATAACATTCGTTGGGAAATACACCATGTAATCACAATTTTATACTACAATTTAAAAGGCCCATAACTCGGAAACAAGTCTCGTCGACAATTTTTTTATTGAATTTTTTTATTTTTATTTATTAATTTTCTATTGAATAGCGAAATTTTATTATTTGAGCAATGGCACTACACTTAATTTGTTCCGAAATGAAATACTGAAGACTGTGGCAAACAACATAAACAAACAAGACGAGGGAGAAAACAAATCGATACTATACGAGTCAGCTTATATACCGAACCTATGAAGAACAAAATCGAACGCAATAAGCTAAGATGGTTTAGACATGTGGCTAGAATGTTATAGAGCAACCGCCTGCCGAAACAAGTATCAGAAGCAAGACCGAGTGGCACGAGAAGCAGAGGAAAAAGTAGAACAACAGTATTCTGACAGAAGAAGAAATCGAGCCTAGAACTGCCAAAAACAGCGACACATGAGGCCTGGAATGAGTAGGTAAGTAAGTAAGTTAGTTATACATACATATGTATAAGTTTTCATAGCAAAGTAGAACGTGGACCAGAGATAGGGAGCGATCATTACCTACTGGTACTGCGTAAATTAGTTGAAAAGTCATCAAATGAGAAAACATGAAAACACAGATTAATATATCAAAACTAAAACACAGTGCAGTTCAAGAGCAGTAACATAAGACAGTGTCTGAAAAGAGTAGAGCCAGATATTATATAGTATCCGGTAACATAGACACCACACGGAACGAATTTTAAAATATAATACTTGATTCTGCGAAAGAAGTAATCTATGCGGTAGACGACATGTCAAAGCCTTGAAAAGAAAAGGAGATGGAAACGAGTATTTAAAATATTCCTCTATTTTACCACTACTACAAAAAATAATTTAAAATATTAAAGGACTTAGTCCGGTTGTCAAAAGCAGAAGCATATGAAGAACTTAGATCTTTTTTGGAAGAAAATTTTAGTGAAAACCAAAAAATTTTTTATAGAACCTTTGAAAACCTTAGGAGACCCAAAGATTGTCCAATCGAATTTATTCAAAGCAATAAAGGAGAACTGCTGAGAGATGATACTTAGATAATGGAGTGATGGCGTGAGTATTTTACACATATATTGAATGGCGAAGAAACTCAGTTTTAGCAGAAAACTATATACATCCGGAGGATGAAGAAGCTCCTGGCCAAATCACAATGGCTGAATTCCGCAATGCACTTCTCAAAATGAAGTTAGGTGAAACTGCTGGATGTGTTGGTTTAGCTCCAGAACTTCTTATGAGGGACAGCTTCTGCTATACAACGTGATCAATGCAGCATGGAGACAGGCAACGATTCCCAGCGATCGGCAAGTAGCCATAATCAATCCAATTTTTAAGAAGGGAGATAACCAGGTTTGCGAAAATCACTGCAGTACATCACTTTAATCTGTTGTGGGAAAAATATACTCCATGAAAGACTGAAGGACAAGATAGAAAATCAATTTGAAGGGGAACAATGTGGTTTTGGACAAAATAGTGGAACCCCAGGTATAATATTTACGGTGAGACGAATTTAAAAAAAACCATTGAATTTAATAGGAAAACTTATTGCTGCTGTATAGACCTGGAGAAAGCTTTCGATACGACAAATATTGTAGGTGCTTCGGAAACGGAATATTGACAACATATTGATCAGACGAATCAAATGCGATTACGAAAACTTCCGACATAGTTTAAGAACCGGCAACACCACATACGAAAAATATATGACAACACAAGGTGAGTGACCAGGCGATATACTAAGTCCATATCTCTTTATCATCGGAACATGGAATTTTAGAAGTCTCTACGAAGCTGGAAAGCTGAATAGCACCATAAGTGAAATTAATAGATTGAAAAGAGGCATACTAGGTATAAGTGAAACATGGTAGGAAGACAGTGGCGAATTGAGATCCGATAACACTAGAATGTATCACTCAGGAAATCAGGATGATGTCAACAAAAAAGGTGTAGCAATTATTGTCTTAAGTCATATAGGTAACTGTAAGTAAAAACGTTGTAATGGAAGTGCCGATGAAATCGAAGAATTCTATAATGATATTGGCAAATTATTTAAAATGACGAAACAACATGAAATAACAATTGTAATGGGCGACTATAACGCAAAAGTTGGAAGGGATGAAGTAATGTGAGTCATCGTTGAACAAGGATTGTCGAACGAAATGAGAGGGGAAACAGACTAGTGCAATTAAGCCAAGAATACAAACTGAAAATAATAAATACCCTATTTGGCCTACAAACTAGAAGACTGTATACATGGAAACCACAGGCCAATAAAGGAAACGTTGTGAGGAGCGAACTCGACTACAATTAATTAACAGACGATATTGCACCTGTACGACAAAATGTTTAAATTAACCGGGAGCAGACGAACCATGTGATCAGAAGCTCAACCTCAACCTCAAATACCGGCATTAAACTTGCTATTGTTCGAAAACAGAAGCCAAAACCCAAAATTAATATTGCAAAACTTAATGATCCATCCATAAAAAAAGGAACTTAAGGAAGTATGAATAATAAACTTGGAAATGTCGGTGAAGAGGATGTAGAATATATGTGGAATGATGTAAAAAAATATAAATACGACTACGAGAAACATTCTAGGAAGCTGCATAGCAACAAAACAAGATGAATGAATGACAGATGAAATTCGAGAACTTCGAATCGAACGAAGCAACGCAAGCTGCCCTACTAAATCGTCTTATCTACATGAAAAACTCAAGGAACTCGCCGGAGTATATAAAAGGACATCGGCAGCGATTCTGCTTGACGACAACAATGAAGGTATATTCGAGATGATGGATAAAAAACGCATTTGGGGAGATTATTGGATAACATTCGTTGGAAAATACACCATGTAATCACTATTTTGTACTGCAATTTAAAAGGTCCATAACTCGGAAACTAAGCCTCGTCGAAAATTTTTTTTTTTTAATTTTTTTCTTTTTATATATTACTTTTCTATTGAATAGCGAAATTTTATTATTTGAGCAATTGTACTACACTTAATTTGTTCCGAAATGAAATACTGAAGACTGTGGCAAACAACAAAAACAAACAAGACGAGAGAGAATACAAATCGCTACTATACGAGTCAGCTTAAATACCGAAGCTATGAAGAACAAAATCGAACGCAATAAGCTAAGATGGTTTAGACATGTGGCTAGAATGTTACAGAGCAACCGCCTGCCGAAACAAGTATCAGAAGCAAGACCGAGTGGCACGAGACGCAGAGGAAGAACTAGAACAACAGTATTCTGACAGAAGAAGAAATCGAGCCTAGAACTGCCAAAAACAGCGACACAATGAGGTCTGGAATGAGTAGGTAAGTAAGTAAGATAGTTATACATACATATATATAAGTTTTCATAGCAAAGTAGAACGTGGATCAGAGATAGGGAGCGATCATTACCTACTGGTACTGCGTAAATTAGTTGAAAAGTCATCAAATAAGAAAAGTCGACGACGGAACATAAAAACAGATTAATATAACAATACAAAAACACAGTGCAGTTCAAGAGCAGTAACATAAGACAGTGTCTGAAAAGAGTAGAGCCAGACTATATATAGCAGCCGGTAACATAGACACCATGTGAGACGAATTTTAAAATAATAATACTTGATTCTACGAAAGAAGTTGCTATGCGGTGAAGCAAAATCAGGTAGACGACATGTCAAAGCCACTAGAAGGTATAATGATAAAAAAGAAAGGAAATGGATACAAGTGTATAAACGAGAGAAAAACTACTACTACAAAGAACAACGTAAAAAATTTAAGGAATTAGTCCGGTTGTCAAAAGCAGAAGCATATGAAGAATTAAGGTTTTTTTTGTAGAAAATCATAGTGAAAAGCAAAAACTTTTCTATAGAACCTTTGAAAACCTTAGGAGACCTAAAGATTGTCCAATCAAATTTATTCAAAGCAATGAAATAGTCATCCTGAGAGATGATATTAAAATAATGTAGCGATGGCGTGAGTTTTGCAGAAAATCATATACATCCGGAGTATTAAGAAGGTCCTGGCCAAATCACAATGGATGAATTCCTCAATACACTTCGCAAAATGAAGTTGGTAAAACTGCCGGACGTGATGGTTTAGCTCCAGAACTTCTGATTAGGCACAACTTCTGCTACACAACATGATCAATGCAGCATGTAGACAGGCAACGATTCCCAGCCATCGGCAAGTAGCCATAATTAATAAAACTTTTAAGAAGAGAAATAACCAGTTTTGCGAAAATCACCGCCTGCACAGACTCGTGCGATTACAATATGATCACAACCTCCTGCTATCAAATACCCGCCCTAAACTTGCTATTGTTCGAAAACAGAAGCCAGAACACAAAATTAATATTGCAAAACTTAATGATCCATGAGTAAAAACAATAACTGAAGGAAAGTATAAATAACAAACTTGGAGATGTCGATAGAGAGGATGTGAAATCTGTGGAATGATGTAAAAAAATATAAATACGACTAAGAGAAACATTCTAGGAAGCTGTATAGCAACAAAACAAGATGAATGGATGACAGATGAAATTCCAGACCTTCGAATCGAACGAAGCAAATACAAAAACTTGAGCTAGGAAATCTACTGGGAATCGAAGAAAGACATCCGAACTGCAACCCGAGCTGCTAAGAATGCACTACTAAACCGTGAAATTATTGTATAACATTCGTTGGGAAATACACCATGTAATCACAATTTTATACTACAATTTAAAAGGCCCATAACTCGGAAACAAGTCTCGTCGACAATTTTTTTATTGAATTTTTTTATTTTTATTTATTAATTTTCTATTGAATAGCGAAATTTTATTATTTGAGCAATGGCACTACACTTAATTTGTTCCGAAATGAAATACTGAAGACTGTGGCAAACAACATAAACAAACAAGACGAGGGAGAAAACAAATCGATACTATACGAGTCAGCTTATATACCGAACCTATGAAGAACAAAATCGAACGCAATAAGCTAAGATGGTTTAGACATGTGGCTAGAATGTTATAGAGCAACCGCCTGCCGAAACAAGTATCAGAAGCAAGACCGAGTGGCACGAGAAGCAGAGGAAAAAGTAGAACAACAGTATTCTGACAGAAGAAGAAATCGAGCCTAGAACTGCCAAAAACAGCGACACATGAGGCCTGGAATGAGTAGGTAAGTAAGTAAGTTAGTTATACATACATATGTATAAGTTTTCATAGCAAAGTAGAACGTGGACCAGAGATAGGGAGCGATCATTACCTACTGGTACTGCGTAAATTAGTTGAAAAGTCATCAAATGAGAAAACATGAAAACACAGATTAATATATCAAAACTAAAACACAGTGCAGTTCAAGAGCAGTAACATAAGACAGTGTCTGAAAAGAGTAGAGCCAGATATTATATAGTATCCGGTAACATAGACACCACACGGAACGAATTTTAAAATATAATACTTGATTCTGCGAAAGAAGTAATCTATGCGGTAGACGACATGTCAAAGCCTTGAAAAGAAAAGGAGATGGAAACGAGTATTTAAAATATTCCTCTATTTTACCACTACTACAAAAAATAATTTAAAATATTAAAGGACTTAGTCCGGTTGTCAAAAGCAGAAGCATATGAAGAACTTAGATCTTTTTTGGAAGAAAATTTTAGTGAAAACCAAAAAATTTTCTATAGAACCTTTGAAAACCTTAGGAGACCCAAAGATTGTCCAATCGAATTTATTCAAAGCAATAAAGGAGAACTGCTGAGAGATGATACTTAGATAATGGAGTGATGGCGTGAGTATTTTACACATATATTGAATGGCGAAGAAACTCAGTTTTAGCAGAAAACTATATACATCCGGAGGATGAAGAAGCTCCTGGCCAAATCACAATGGCTGAATTCCGCAATGCACTTCTCAAAATGAAGTTAGGTGAAACTGCTGGATGTGTTGGTTTAGCTCCAGAACTTCTTATGAGGGACAGCTTCTGCTATACAACGTGATCAATGCAGCATGGAGACAGGCAACGATTCCCAGCGATCGGCAAGTAGCCATAATCAATCCAATTTTTAAGAAGGGAGATAACCAGGTTTGCGAAAATCACTGCAGTACATCACTTTAATCTGTTGTGGGAAAAATATACTCCATGAAAGACTGAAGGACAAGATAGAAAATCAATTTGAAGGGGAACAATGTGGTTTTGGACAAAATAGTGGAACCCCAGGTATAATATTTACGGTGAGACGAATTTAAAAAAAACCATTGAATTTAATAGGAAAACTTATTGCTGCTGTATAGACCTGGAGAAAGCTTTCGATACGACAAATATTGTAGGTGCTTCGGAAACGGAATATTGACAACATATTGATCAGACGAATCAAATGCGATTACGAAAACTTCCGACATAGTTTAAGAACCGGCAACACCACATACGAAAAATATATGACAACACAAGGTGAGTGACCAGGCGATATACTAAGTCCATATCTCTTTATCATCGGAACATGGAATTTTAGAAGTCTCTACGAAGCTGGAAAGCTGAATAGCACCATAAGTGAAATTAATAGATTGAAAAGAGGCATACTAGGTATAAGTGAAACATGGTAGGAAGACAGTGGCGAATTGAGATCCGATAACACTAGAATGTATCACTCAGGAAATCAGGATGATGTCAACAAAAAAGGTGTAGCAATTATTGTCTTAAGTCATATAGGTAACTGTAAGTAAAAACGTTGTAATGGAAGTGCCGATGAAATCGAAGAATTCTATAATGATATTGGCAAATTATTTAAAATGACGAAACAACATGAAATAACAATTGTAATGGGCGACTATAACGCAAAAGTTGGAAGGGATGAAGTAATGTGAGTCATCGTTGAACAAGGATTGTCGAACGAAATGAGAGGGGAAACAGACTAGTGCAATTAAGCCAAGAATACAAACTGAAAATAATAAATACCCTATTTGGCCTACAAACTAGAAGACTGTATACATGGAAACCACAGGCCAATAAAGGAAACGTTGTGAGGAGCGAACTCGACTACAATTAATTAACAGACGATATTGCACCTGTACGACAAAATGTTTAAATTAACCGGGAGCAGACGAACCATGTGATCAGAAGCTCAACCTCAACCTCAAATACCGGCATTAAACTTGCTATTGTTCGAAAACAGAAGCCAAAACCCAAAATTAATATTGCAAAACTTAATGATCCATCCATAAAAAAAGGAACTTAAGGAAGTATGAATAATAAACTTGGAAATGTCGGTGAAGAGGATGTAGAATATATGTGGAATGATGTAAAAAAATATAAATACGACTACGAGAAACATTCTAGGAAGCTGCATAGCAACAAAACAAGATGAATGAATATCAGATGAAATTCGAGAACTTCGAATCGAACGAAGCAACGCAAGCTGCCCTACTAAATCGTCTTATCTACATGAAAAACTCAAGGAACTCGCCGGAGTATATAAAAGGACATCGGCAGCGATTCTGCTTGACGACAACAATGAAGGTATATTCGAGATGATGGATAAAAAACGCATTTGGGGAGATTATTGGATAACATTCGTTGGAAAATACACCATGTAATCACTATTTTGTACTGCAATTTAAAAGGTCCATAACTCGGAAACTAAGCCTCGTCGAAAATTTTTTTTTTTAATTTTTTTCTTTTTATATATTAATTTTCTATTGAATAGCGAAATTTTATTATTTGAGCAATTGTACTACACTTAATTTGTTCCGAAATGAAATACTGAAGACTGTGGCAAACAACAAAAACAAACAAGACGAGAGAGAATACAAATCGCTACTATACGAGTCAGCTTAAATACCGAAGCTATGAAGAACAAAATCGAACGCAATAAGCTAAGATTGTTTAGACATGTGGCTAGAATGTTACAGAGCAACCGCCTGCCGAAACAAGTATCAGAAGCAAGACCGAGTGGCACGAGACGCAGAGGAAGAACTAGAACAACAGTATTCTGACAGAAGAAGAAATCGAGCCTAGAACTGCCAAAAACAGCGACACAATGAGGTCTGGAATGAGTAGGTAAGTAAGTAAGATAGTTATACATACATATATATAAGTTTTCATAGCAAAGTAGAACGTGGATCAGAGATAGGGAGCGATCATTACCTACTGGTACTGCGTAAATTAGTTGAAAAGTCATCAAATAAGAAAAGTCGACGACGGAACATAAAAACAGATTAATATAACAATACAAAAACACAGTGCAGTTCAAGAGCAGTAACATAAGACAGTGTCTGAAAAGAGTAGAGCCAGACCATATATAGCAGCCGGTAACATAGACACCATGTGAGACGAGTTTTAAAATAATAATACTTGATTCTACGAAAGAAGTTGCTATGCGGTGAAGCAAAATCAGGTAGACGACATGTCAAAGCCACTAGAAGGTATAATGATAAAAAAGAAAGGAAATGGATACAAGTGTATAAACGAGAGAAAAACTACTACTACAAAGAACAACGTAAAAAATTTAAGGAATTAGTCCGGTTGTCAAAAGCAGAAGCATATGAAGAATTAAGGCTTTTTTTGTAGAAAATCATAGTGAAAAGCAAAAACTTTTCTATAGAACCTTTGAAAACCTTAGGAGACCTAAAGATTGTCCAATCAAATTTATTCAAAGCAATGAAATAGTCATCCTGAGAGATGATATTAAAATAATGTAGCGATGGCGTGAGTTTTGCAGAAAATCATATACATCCGGAGTATTAAGAAGGTCCTGGCCAAATCACAATGGATGAATTCCTCAATACACTTCGCAAAATGAAGTTGGTAAAACTGCCGGACGTGATGGTTTAGCTCCAGAACTTCTGATTAGGCACAACTTCTGCTACACAACATGATCAATGCAGCATGTAGACAGGCAACGATTCCCAGCCATCGGCAAGTAGCCATAATTAATAAAACTTTTAAGAAGAGAAATAACCAGTTTTGCGAAAATCACCGCCTGCACAGACTCGTGCGATTACAATATGATCACAACCTCCTGCTATCAAATACCCGCCCTAAACTTGCTATTGTTCGAAAACAGAAGCCAGAACACAAAATTAATATTGCAAAACTTAATGATCCATGAGTAAAAACAATAACTGAAGGAAAGTATAAATAACAAACTTGGAGATGTCGATAGAGAGGATGTGAAATCTGTGGAATGATGTAAAAAAATATAAATACGACTAAGAGAAACATTCTAGGAAGCTGTATAGCAACAAAACAAGATGAATGGATGACAGATGAAATTCCAGACCTTCGAATCGAACGAAGCAAATACAAAAACTTGAGCTAGGAAATCTACTGGGAATCGAAGAAAGACATCCGAACTGCAACCCGAGCTGCTAAGAATGCACTACTAAACCGTGAAATTATTGTATAACATTCGTTGGGAAATACACCATGTAATCACAATTTTATACTACAATTTAAAAGGCCCATAACTCGGAAACAAGTCTCGTCGACAATTTTTTTATTGAATTTTTTATTTTTATTTATTAATTTTCTATTGAATAGCGAAATTTTATTATTTGAGCAATGGCACTACACTTAATTTGTTCCGAAATGAAATACTGAAGACTGTGGCAAACAACATAAACAAACAAGACGAGGGAGAAAACAAATCGATACTATACGAGTCAGCTTATATACCGAACCTATGAAGAACAAAATCGAACGCAATAAGCTAAGATGGTTTAGACATGTGGCTAGAATGTTATAGAGCAACCGCCTGCCGAAACAAGTATCAGAAGCAAGACCGAGTGGCACGAGAAGCAGAGGAAAAAGTAGAACAACAGTATTCTGACAGAAGAAGAAATCGAGCCTAGAACTGCCAAAAACAGCGACACATGAGGCCTGGAATGAGTAGGTAAGTAAGTAAGTTAGTTATACATACATATGTATAAGTTTTCATAGCAAAGTAGAACGTGGACCAGAGATAGGGAGCGATCATTACCTACTGGTACTGCGTAAATTAGTTGAAAAGTCATCAAATGAGAAAACATGAAAACACAGGTTAATATATCAAAACTAAAACACAGTGCAGTTCAAGAGCAGTAACATAAGACAGTGTCTGAAAAGAGTAGAGCCAGATATTATATAGTATCCGGTAACATAGACACCACACGGAACGAATTTTAAAATATAATACTTGATTCTGCGAAAGAAGTAATCTATGCGGTAGACGACATGTCAAAGCCTTGAAAAGAAAAGGAGATGGAAACGAGTATTTAAAATATTCCTCTATTTTACCACTACTACAAAAAATAATTTAAAATATTAAAGGACTTAGTCCGGTTGTCAAAAGCAGAAGCATATGAAGAACTTAGATCTTTTTTTGAAGAAAATTTTAGTGAAAACCAAAAAATTTTCTATAGAACCTTTGAAAACCTTAGGAGACCCAAAGATTGTCCAATCGAATTTATTCAAAGCAATAAAGGAGAACTGCTGAGAGATGATACTTAGATAATGGAGTGATGGCGTGAGTATTTTACACATATATTGAATGGCGAAGAAACTCAGTTTTAGCAGAAAACTATATACATCCGGAGGATGAAGAAGCTCCTGGCCAAATCACAATGGCTGAATTCCGCAATGCACTTCTCAAAATGAAGTTAGGTGAAACTGCTGGATGTGTTGGTTTAGCTCCAGAACTTCTTATGAGGGACAGCTTCTGCTATACAACGTGATCAATGCAGCATGGAGACAGGCAACGATTCCCAGCGATCGGCAAGTAGCCATAATCAATCCAATTTTTAAGAAGGGAGATAACCAGGTTTGCGAAAATCACTGCAGTACATCACTTTAATCTGTTGTGGGAAAAATATACTCCATGAAAGACTGAAGGACAAGATAGAAAATCAATTTGAAGGGGAACAATGTGGTTTTGGACAAAATAGTGGAACCCCAGGTATAATATTTACGGTGAGACGAATTTAAAAAAAACCATTGAATTTAATAGGAAAACTTATTGCTGCTGTATAGACCTGGAGAAAGCTTTCGATACGACAAATATTGTAGGTGCTTCGGAAACGGAATATTGACAACATATTGATCAGACGAATCAAATGCGATTACGAAAACTTCCGACATAGTTTAAGAACCGGCAACACCACATACGAAAAATATATGACAACACAAGGTGAGTGACCAGGCGATATACTAAGTCCATATCTCTTTATCATCGGAACATGGAATTTTAGAAGTCTCTACGAAGCTGGAAAGCTGAATAGCACCATAAGTGAAATTAATAGATTGAAAAGAGGCATACTAGGTATAAGTGAAACATGGTAGGAAGACAGTGGCGAATTGAGATCCGATAACACTAGAATGTAGCACTCAGGAAATCAGGATGATGTCAACAAAAAAGGTGTAGCAATTATTGTCTTAAGTCATATAGGTAACTGTAAGTAAAAACGTTGTAATGGAAGTGCCGATGAAATCGAAGAATTCTATAATGATATTGGCAAATTATTTAAAATGACGAAACAACATGAAATAACAATTGTAATGGGCGACTATAACGCAAAAGTTGGAAGGGATGAAGTAATGTGAATCATCGTTGAACAAGGATTGTCGAACGAAATGAGAGGGGAAACAGACTAGTGCAATTAAGCCAAGAATACAAACTGAAAATAATAAATACCCTATTTGGCCTACAAACTAGAAGACTGTATACATGGAAATGACCACAGGCCAATAAAGGAAACGTTGTGAGGAGCGAACTCGACTACAATTAATTAACAGACGATATTGCACCTGTACGACAAAATGTTTAAATTAACCGGGAGCAGACGAACCATGTAATCAGAAGCTCAACCTCAACCTCAAATACCGGCAATAAACTTGCTATTGTTCGAAAACAGAAGCCAAAACCCAAAATTAATATTGCAAAACTTAATGATCCATCCATAAAAAAAGGAAGTTAAGGAAGTATGAATAATAAACTTGGAAATGTCGGTGAAGAAGATGTAGAATATATGTGGAATGATGTAAAAAGATATAAATAGGACTACTAGGAAGCTGCAAAGCAATATAACAAGATGAATGAATGACATGAAATTCGAGAACTTCGAATCGAAGGAAGCAAATACAAAAACTTGAGCTACGAAATCTACTGGGATTCAAACACAGACATCCGAACTGCAACGCAAGCTGCACTACTAAATCGTCTAATCTACATGAAATACTCAAGGAACTCGCCGGAGTATATAAGGACATCTGCAGCGAGTCTGTTTGACGACAACAATGAAGGTTTATTCGAGATGATGGATAAAAAACACATTTGGAAAGATCATATAGCGAGATTATTGGATAACATTCGTTGGAAAATACACCATGTAATCACAATTTTGTACTGCAATTTAAAAGGTCCATAACTCGCAAACTAAGCCTCGTCGAAAATTTTTTTTTTTAAATTTTTTTCTTTTTATATATTAATTTTCTATTGAATAGCGAAATTTTTATTAGCTTTTGAGCAATGTCACTAAATCTAATTTGTTCCGAAATGAAATACTGAAGACTGTGGCAAACAACAAAAACAAGACGAGGGAGAATACGAAACGACACTATGCATGCGAGCCAGCTTAAATACCAAACCTATGAAGAACAAAATCGAACGCAATAAGCTAAGACGCTTTGGGCATGTGGCTAGAATGTCAAAGAGCAACCGCCTGCCGAAACGAGTATCAGAAGCAAGACCGAGTGGCACGAGAAGCAAAGGAAGAAGTAGAACAACAGTATTCTGACAGACGAAGGAATCGAGCTTAGAACTGCCAAGAAGTAAGTAAATTATATACACATATGTATTGATATGTTCTCATAGTTCCTGCAAGGATTATAGGGAAAGTTTTGAATTATTTACATTGGTTGTAAATAAAAATTTAAAATGTGTAGCGGATTGCGCTAAGGCATCCGATCCTGGAGCTGGTGCTGCCAGCAACGTCTCCAGGCAGACTATGTACTTGGATTTAATCACTACATCCACGATGCAGTCATGCTTTCGTAAATACTCATATATATTTACTTACTTGCTTGAGATGTTTAGATATACCGTAATACCGAAAGTAGTGAGCTGCTTGGATTGTCGAAACAAAGGAATCGTTTCTGGTCACTCTTAAGTGAACAACAATCAGAAAACTCCGCACTTAGTGCAGCTTTGCAGAACATCTCTTGTCCCAAGTAAGTTATAGAGAAAAATAAAAAATTTGAACTAGTTACTTTGAAGTTTAAAACTTCCAATTTTTTAACCCCGGAATCGTCTTTTTGAATTTTTGTACGAATTTTATTCCTACTGAAATATAAAATTAAAAAAAAAGGTTTTAATTTTCTAGCTCTGAAAACGTGTGGAAATTACACACGGAATCCCAAACCTATACTTGCCCTTTGTAATGGATGAAGGGAGGAACTACTAATTTCATTAAGCCTAAATTTAATAAAGGCTGTTATTTGTAGAGGTATAGAACTTTGAAATGGTTTAAACTTACATGATATTTTTTAATTGAGATGAAATTTACTTTAGTATAATTTAAATATGACTTCTGGCATATGACCGACACTGCTATTTTCGATTTTTCCAACATTTGTGGCCGTATATCGGCAATAACTCGGCTTATATTTCCTCCAAGTGGTAAATCGTGTCGGGCTTTTCGGCGTTGACTAGGGACTTCACAAATCCCCACAGAAAATAGTCTAGCGTCATTAAATTGCACGATCTTGGAGGCCAATTCACGGGTCCGAATGTGAAACTATACGGTTACCAAACGTTTACTTTAATAAATCAGTTGTGACACGAGCTGTGTGACATGTTGCGACATGTTTGCTCCTGCACATCATAGTGGTTCCATTGATGAACGAAGAAGTCAGTAATCACGATGGCGGATAAACTGATTCGGGTCTTCCACTACGCAACGCTCTACAACAGTAATGACTTCTTCTGTACGACGTCTCTGTGGGTGCGTATTATCATTTAGAGTAAACGTGGTGCGGAAACGTTAATCGAATTAATTGCTCTGATGGACGTTTATGTTGACCGCATAATGGACGCGGTGTGCGCTGCGTGTTTCGAACAGAACCATGATTTTAAAAATCAGTTTGCACAATTTGGAAGCGTTGTTTAGCCTTTAGTCTATTCATGTTGAAATGCCATTACAGATATTATTATTTTTCATTATAAAATTTTTCTAAATATCAGATTCCCAGAAAAAAAAATCAATGAGCAGGCCAGTAGCCCCTAAAAGATCTCAAAGTATATGCTTCTAACCACAATCTTGCAATTTTAATGTGCAAATTCCTCAACATAAATCCTTACTCAACTTCTGATTCCATTTCCAAAAGAAAAAAAAGTCGAGAAAAATATGTCGCTACCCAATTTCAAACAAGTAACTCTTTCTTGTCACAACAAAAGCAAAAAAAGTCAACGAACCACAGTTAAAGCAAACAAACAAAACAAAATGCCTAACAAACACAAAAGGCAAAGTTAAAAAAAAGTCTTATTATATTTGTAGTCTACTTTAAGGCTCTGAAACAAAAGTCATTGCAATGCATATGCGGTAGGCATTGAAATGAAAACAAACAAACAAAAATATACCAGTTTAAATAAAACAAAAATAGATGAGAAAAAAGAAACAAACAAATTTGTCACCTTATTTTCTTGCCTACATTCGCAAAATGAAGAGCAGATACACACACACACACACATGAGAGAAGGGTAAGTGTGAATGCATTCATATGAGTAAACTTAATACAACAAAATGCTGTAGTAGCACTGCTGGTGCATTTCAGTGTGTGCGTGTGTTTGTCTATTAAGTGTAACATACACTAGGGCGTCTACATTAAAGTAAATACTATGCGCACTTGTTTCCATATATGAAAAAAATCACACACTAAAAATGAAACCTGACCAAAATGAAGAAGAAACAAAAAAGAAACACAAACACAAGAAATGCAAATAAAATAAAACATCATGCATTTGTATTCAACATGCCGTAACATGCAATAACTCTACGCATACATGCTGGCATTTGGCAAAATATTATGAGAATGGGTGTTGTAATGGAAATAGCTCCAGTTCTTGTGAACTGCACATGGTTATACTCACAATTTATGGCCATTCCAGCCAGGCTCTTTGCTATAATTCGCATACAAAAATAGAGTCATAAGTCTTAATTTACTGCTCAATTTTCGCAAAATGTATGCTCTTTGATGCATTGAATGCATTTCTCCCTGGCACTTGAGTTGCCCTTATTTTATCTGCCTGGAAATATGCAACATTTTGGTTGGCTAAGCGAGAGAGCACTTCAAAATGTTTAACAGACAGCTGATTGGTTGAAACACTTTAGGGGAGCTTTTTGTGCGCATGAGCTTTGCCATTAAAAATTTATGGGAGAATTTAATAGTCTACTCAAAGCGCATTATATAATTTTGTGTACTTGGCTGAAGCTCCCTAAGGATTTGTAGGGAATTTGCTAGCTGTAATCTCGCTACCCGCCTTATAATACGTTAGACAATTTTGTGGTGGTTTCGAGCTGGTGGTGGTAGTCTGTGAAGTTTTTTGATTTGTTTTGGAGAAATTTTTGCATTTTGTTGTTGCTCAGTAATGCTAATCGTTATGGGAGTAAAAGAGAAAAAGCCGGCTGGTAAAAAAATGCCACAGCAGCAGTCACTACGCCGTGTAGGTATGTATGTGTGAGTATATACGTATATATACACATGGATATATATATATGTATGGATGTGTGTATGTGTAGTTAAGCACAGAATTGTTGACATTGATGCACAATAAAATTTGTTCATTAGGGCAATGGCAGAGGCGTGCTAGGAAAACTGTTTTAAAGTAACTAAATTCTTATTTCACTTTTATTTTAAGCAATAATCAAATTTTTTTCCAAAATAATTACATTTTAGTGAAAAAGTTAAGTAACTTTTTCTTCTAGGTTAGGTTAGCAGGTTGCTGGTGAGCATGGGTGAAAATTAGAGAGCAGCTCACTTGGGTCCAATACAATGAGACGATAGAGTGAGAGAGCGAGCGAGAGATAGAGGGTGGGAGGGGCAAAAAGTAGATGTAGAAAAGAGATAATTAGTTGTTATAGAGGAGGTCTGAGTGGGTCGACTGCTCCTAATATAAAGGCTAAAATTTTTGATTATTATTTCCGATAACTCAGATAATCTACTGAAGGATAGTCTGCCAAGGAAGTGCAGGCAGAAATCTTCCAGATCAGGACAAAAATTGAGATGATGCAAGATATTTGCCTCCTACTCCTCATCATTGCAACTGAAGCAGCATTCATTATACGGGAGACCCATACGTTTAGCATGGGTACCAAAAGCGCATTGACCGGTCAGGGTGGCCAGTGGCTAGATTCCTTGAGTTCTTCCTAGTGAAGTGCATGAGGTTTTTTGTTCTGTGGGAGTTTGGTCGCGGCCAGAGGATTCCGCGCCATCTCTCTTGAGCTAATTCTAGAAAGGCAACATTTAAGCGTCTATAGCAGGATGAGAGTGGGAGACCACAGAGATTATTGATATCGACTTCTCCGAGTAGGTTTCCCCTCTTTGCCAGGTTATCCTGAAATTGTCCCGTATTCATGCAGTCTGTTTAATATGATATGTACGTGAGTGCTGCGAGAGCCTATCCCGGTCTTTACCACATTCTTGGACAAGAGGAGATGTGGTATACACACCTACGAGTGACTAAGTTACCTACTGGCTGTCAGTTATAATATGGATATCTCTATTTGATATCCGATAGAACCTTAGCCAGTGTATCGCTCGTTTAATGGCAGATATCTCTACTTGTAATATACTACATTCGTCCGGGAGTCTGAAGGACATTTCAATTCCGAATTCCGGAGTATATGCGCCCCCACGAACTCTCCTTCCCCTCCCCCCGTTCAGTTGGGTAACACCTTCTGTCAATGAAATTCGAAAATTATTAATTAGTGGGGTTTCGGAGTGCAGTAGTCAATAAGATCCGGTATGTAATCTACCGTATTTAAAATGCTAGAATGACCCCAAGATCGGTGGTTCCAATAAACTTTTTTATGATGGGTACCATTTTCGGCAAATTGTCTGTTTTGGCTAAAATCGTACTAGTGTGAAGAAAATTTCGATAAAGAAGTGCATTTTCCTGACTTTATGAGGTTGTTGTGTAAGTGAAATCAAGTTCTGTGGTTTTTAGGGAAAACCACCTAAGTCGATTAATGTAGGTTGATGTCAAATCTTGGGAACTTTCGCTAAAAAAGTAAATTTCGCTAAAATTTTATTATGAGGTTTGTTTTATAAATAAAATGAAATGCTGTGGTTTTTAGGGAAAACCGCCTAAGTAGATTTGTATGAGTTATATGTAGATGCCAAATCCTAGGAACTTTCCATAATAATGTAAATTTCCTTGACTTTATGAAATCATTATGTAAATGAAATAAAATTCTGTAGTTTTATGAAAAACAGCCTAAGTCTTTTTATGTCGATTGATGCGAAACCTTAGGAACTTTCGATGAGAAAGTGAAATTCCCTGAATTTTTATGAAATGAGTATGGAAATGAAATGAAATTCTGTGATTTTTAGGAGAATCCGCCTAAATCGATTTATTTTAATTAAGCGTTATTAGTGCAAAATCTTAGGAGCTTTCGATGAGGAAGTAAATTTTTCTGCCTTTTCATTAGTTTTTTTTTCTCGCATATATGAAATTTTGTGGTTTTTAGAAAGAACTGCGCAAGTCGATGTATGTCGATTTTAAGTAATTGATGCCAACCCAATCCTAGGAGATATCGATTAAAAAGTGAACTTTCCTGACTTTATGAATTGGTTGTATAAATTAAATAAAATTCTGTGGTTTTTAGGGAAAAACATTTGAGTCGATTTATGTCGATTTGAAGTTAGGAAGTGAATTTCCCGACTTTTCATTAGTTGGTTGTATAAATTAAATGAAATAAAACTCTGTTATTGATGAGCTTTGGAACTATCGATACAAATTGAATTTCCCTGACTTTTTAAAGAGCTGAGTCGAATAAGGTTAATTTTGAGTTATTAATGGCATATCATTCTATTTGTTTAAACTGTTGACATGATTCAAAATAACCTTGAAAAATTTCAACGACATTAAATAAAAAATTACTAACTGCCTTCTTGCTAGTAAATTTGATTTATTTCATTTTATTATATAATCGATATCACATTAGGGTTTATTTCCAACATTGCCAATTTTCAAAATTTTCGCGATAGGTGTGGTTTATTCCAAATTTCTGCCTTTTTTTTACTTTAAGCAGCTTTTAAACAAATTCAAGACTTAAAATCGATTTTTCCATTCATATTTAGTGCAAGTAAATAATCGAAACTTTTTTTTGTGAATATATGTGCATGTGATTTTCGCTCCAGAGAATATTTGCATAACTTGGTATCCACGGGCTACAAAAATATCCATAGCAAGGCAATTGTGTTTCGTCGAACTATGCGAAGTTCCTCTTTCGTCCCAATTGATGTTATACAATTACGGAAATGAAGAAAAAGAAGAGTTAAACTGATTGTGTAAGTTTTTGTATTAAGAACGTGAATACTTATTTAATCTTAACATAGTCCATATGGAGCAAAATGAACGCTTCATATCCATAATAAATTTCGCGAAACACGTTTCGGATTCACTTTATACATAACTCGTTTTATTTTAAGGTTGGTGTTAAAGAAGGGGGTATGTACACTCTATACCTAACTCGCTTTATTTGAAGGTTGGCGTTAAAGAATATTTTTATGAAAGATCTAGTGATCTAGTTTTCGTTAAATATGTTGTACGTATCTCATACGAGTATAATGGGCAGTAAGAGTACAAATAGTATTTGCTTTTTACTTTAAAATTCTGGATAATCTGAACATATACATATAAAAGTTTAATTCCTTCTTCTTTGTCACGGCATCACGCGTGAATGGCAAAGAATGATATGTGGCTTAATTTATTTAAACGAAATTCGGTAAAAGGATAGCATATGAGTAAAACCGGTGAAAATTGTTCACTTGGTACCTTTTCTGTTTTTGTTAACACTTTAAGTTTTGAGCTATTTCTGGTGTTTATGTTTTACGTAGTGGCGTATGAGCTCTGTACACTTTGTTCAATGTTTCTCCAACTTTTTTATTCCTTCAAAAAAAAAAAAAAAAGACTTGTTGAGTTAGTTTAAGTCAATCCACCTTTTGTCCAGGGTTACGAAAAGGCACAAAAACTCGTCCATATTACGGCCAAACACTTGCAAAGTTGTCACATAATTACGTTTGTGAGCAACTGAGGCACCTATCTTACAGTCTTACAGAAAGCTCTATCATTCCCAAGTTATATATCAAAATTTAAACTACTGAGCTATATGATATACCTAGGGCTTCCACAATCTCTCTCACCTTCAGTCACCGTTTGGCCAATAGAATATCGTGAATATTTTCAATTGTTTTGGTTGTAGAGAACAATCACTGGCTGTGCAGAATGTCCAGCATCTTTTCCTTGAGCTGCTACAATGAAATTCAGTAGACTACTTTTTTTACAATTGAAATTGATGGTAAATAATCCCGTTAGTATTTACGAGTATCAGGATTTCTTTTAAAGGGAATTAATACTCAGGCACTGAATGAATGCTTACTGCTATTACTAGGTGTTACCTTCTTTAGGAAAGGGATAGTGATAGAAAAGACAGGTGGTGAGGAAAGAGGTAGAGGAACGCTTTAAAACTCAGCTTTTTTTGCACGTTTCTTTTTTGGTAATGCATTGTTGCAGCGCCTCTGGTGTCAGTTAGTCGTATTATATTTTTTCGGAGCAGTGTTTAGTTGCCATTTTGCACAATACAGACGAAGGAGGGCGCTCTAATGTTAGATTAGGATTAGTATCCGCTGAAACCTGTGTAGTTCAGTGACTAGTAACTATGGCTTCATCACTTCCAACTTTCCTAAAGCAACTGAAACAAAAGGACTGTAATGCACATCAGCTTTGGTTTGAGTGATAGTTCTTTTCCGCAAAAAATAATTTAATTTCACTTTGTTTATATTTTCTTCGCTGCTGTCAAAAACAAATTAAAAAACGTATCTGGATTAAATTTAATTTTGAAAGGAGTCAATTCGAAGTCATGAACTTACTGACCCGGAATTGTATTTATTTTCTGAATCAGTCGATAGAATAATTTTATTTTGGAAAAGTTTGATTTTGTTGCACAGTGTGTTTTGTGAAATACATATATAATAATAACTTTAATAATATGTAATGTTATGCTAATTTTGGTTAATATTAACACCGGCATTCATAAACGTTTGTTAAAGTTAAAGCACACCTTAAACCAGGTTTCTAATACAGCATACTTGTCTTAAACTGATTTTAACTTTAGAATAGAATGGGGGGAAAGATCTGGTCCAAAGACCGGCACTGCGACACCTGATGGATCTTTTGTACCATAGATCTATGAGTTCATTTAATTCAATCTCTGTATGACTTTCCTTATGAAGGTCAGTACAGATATTGGAGAAGCTCGCCTTATATCATCTGAACACAGAAACTCAGAATGAAAAACACGCCTTCTACTGTCACATAATACGATACAATCACAAAGAATGTGTGTCATCGTCTCGTCATCTTCCAAGCACAAGCGACACAAAGGTGAACGAACTTGGTTACTTTTCCACAGAGGATAGTTCAGTCCAAAGTGACCAGACATAAAACCAGTAACAAGCCGTAAATTATTCCTGTTGAAGTTCAGGATGCCATTATATGTAAATGGCTGCATCAAAGCTTTGGCCTGCCTTATGCCAGAAGAAGACATCCAGAACTCCTTAGCGGTCGAATTGACATCTTCTTTAATCAGAGACATTACAGTCGACCGACTTACGCCACAAAACGGCTCAGGGCTCATGAAAGGAGCAGCAGAGGCCCTCTTGGCCAGTTCATCCGCTTCCTCATTCCCTGGATGACCGCAGTGGCCAGGTATCCAAAAAATGGAAACCTTGTTCCGTATGGATAGCTTTTGTAATGAGTCAAAGCACTCTAAAACTAGCCTCGAACGGAATTCCCATGTAAGGAGAGACTTAAGAGCTGCCTGACTATCGGAAAAGATAGCTATATACGCACCTCTAATGCCCCTTTTTAAATTAATGTCAACACATTTGGTGATTTTAACTTTAACAATCATTCATAAATTTAGGAGAATTTAAATTTTTTTAAGTTCTTTTAATATTTCAAGGGCATTTTTTCGTGAAAAATGTTGTTGTTAATATTTTTTTAAAAAGAAATTAAAGAGTTAAAAGCAAAGAGCACTGTAATTTATTTATTTATTTTTTTATGTTTACTATCGTGGCCATGTCACCGGCATGTAGTGTTCATCATGCCACAAAAAATTACTTTGGCGCGTTGACTTCCAGCAAAAAGTTGGAAGAATTTGGGGAGGCGCAATGAAATGAAGTTGCAAAGCAACAAAACAAGCCAAGTATAAACAGTAAACAAAATAAGCTTTTGAATGTGGAGACTTTCGCTCTTTGAAATCTCTTTTAGCAAGAGAGAGTAAGTACGAGAGAAATGCGGCTATTCGCCGTTAAATGAAGGAAAAGCTTTTAATTGAAGTTAAAGCTTTTATTTAATTTTGTATAATAAACAATATGAAATAAGCACAATCAAAAATTTAAAATTTATTTTTGAAAAAAGTTTTATAAAAAAAAATATTTTATTCATTTTTAGTGTGAGAAAAAAAATATTTTATTAATTTTTTAGTATAATAAAAAAAATTATGAATTTATATTTTCTTTTAAATTTGTTGTCTAGGCAATTTTTATTTTTTTTTATTTTTTAAATGCTTTTGTTGTAAGAAAAGCAAGTTTGCGGCAAATTGAAAGCAACATGTTGAATATAAAATGCAACGCTTTTTATTTACTGGCCTTAGTCGTTAAAAAGTAAAGCATAACTTAAGGCGTTATTATAACAATCTGTCCATAATGCTTAATAACAGTGTTCAAAAGTAAATAAAATATTATTTTTTAAATTTGTCGATTGTGTATTACAACCACTTCATAGTTTAGTACAACTTTCATCAAACTCGTTCAGTTTTATGTTGCCACCACCACATTTCTTGCAATTTTTAACGAAACCCTTTTCCAACTACATAATTGGAATAAAAAAAGTATCAGCATACGTAAAAAGTAAAATATTAACGAACGAAAAGCAAAAATGTAATGTAGTAACCGCTTTCCCCAAACAGCTTCGTTTTTAGAAATTAAAAAAGAAAAACACTTATTAATGTGTAGTTGTATCCTTTGTGTCTGCCATACAAACCATTACTAAACTACATATACGCTCTTTAATGAACGACTAAAAGTTTCTTTTTGTTTCGTTTCCATTTTAGAGATAGACAAACATACAGACAGACACGCTTGTTCGTTGCCTATTTCTAAGACTTGCTCGTCGTCGTTTTAACGTGGCCATCGTTGGTACAACACAATTTCGTTTTTACATTGCCAAGTCTCATACAAAGCAAACTCGTGTGTTGCTTTTTTTTACATGCTTTTGGCCTGGGATGCATTTCGTTTTAGTAAAATTGTGTGCTGTTTGTTTTGCTTTTCGGTTTGCAAAAGACAACAAAAATATTGTTGTTCTTGTTGCTTTTGCTTTGCAAAAAGAGGGCCAATGCGCTTTTTAACGAATTGTAAGGATCAGTTTAACGCGAATTACGGTTACGAAAGGATGCCAATGCATAGAACGTAATAAACGTATTAATTTTTTTTTCTGTTAAAGTGTGTATTGTTTCTGCTTCTACAGGAACAAGAGATGTTAAAAAACCAAAGTGAAATTTGTTTGATAAAAATAAACTAAAACAAACAAAAAATTATTTAAAGACATTTAATAAGTGAAAGAAAATCTCTTTTAAAATTTAAGCCTACAGTAAAATATTTAAAAATAATTAAAAACCCAAAACGGAAAAATCATATCAATGTGTTACAATTGCCAGAAAACAAAGCAATTGAAATCCAAAAAAAATCTTACTCTACTAAAGGAATTTGTGTAAGCAAACTTTAACCGACCTGACCTATCACAAGCTTAAAACGGTTAGTAAAATATTATATAAATAAAGTAAATAGGCTTGGCTTAGGCTAAAAGTGTGTGTTTGCTTGAAGTATCTATGTAAATTTAAGGGGAAAAGTTTTATATCGTATAACAGTTTTCGCCAAAGTATTTTATTGGAAAAATATAATTAAGAAAATCTCTTTTAATATTGGCAGCATTTTCTTAAAAACCCCAAAAGTAGGCTCTAATTTAAAAAAACAAATTATAACTTTAACTTTTGCGAAAAATGAAGCAGCTTCTTAATTGCAAGAAATTTCACGAAGTAAAAAATATTTCAAGTGAAAGAAAGAGTTCAATTAGTACACATACATATTTGTATGAAATTTTTACACAATTTTCAATCAGAAATAATTTCTTAATCGGGCTTAAGTTCAGTAATTTCAATTCTTATTGAATGAAATATTTTTATTTATTAATGTGATTTGCTAAAGAAGAGAAATTAAACTGGGGGAAATACACAATATGAATATCGATGCGGGCATTAATTTTGCATCATTAACCTAAAAAAATTTAATTTTTATGAAATATATATTCCCTTCGTCTGAAAGTTCAGTAGAAGGGGGAGTAGGTCAAATAAAAAATGTCTTAAAAATTAATGCTCATATCGTTATTCATATCTTGTTTACTCAACTCTTGAAAGCAAAATAAAATTTTCCTTTTCTATGAAGTTGTGTGTAAATTGAAAAATTTATAGTCATTTTCGGGCAAACTGTTTTTTTTAGTTGTGAAGTTTTTTGAGTAAATGAGCGGAGTTTTTTTATTATTGCAGCAAACTGTATTTTGTAATCCCAAAAGTAGGCTTCAAGTTCTTTAAATTTTAATATATTCCACCTTTACAATATTTTAGGGCCCGTCCCCATTGTTGCCATTTTGGCATTTTCATTAGATAAAAAGCATTAATCTTTCAAAAAATTCTGCTAGATGCTTTCTGGCAGAATTTGTTGAAAATAAAAAATTTTAATTTGTTAAAAAAATTGTGCTGTATAGAGGATTTTTCTCATAAATATACATGTATTGCAGGCTAAAGGTTCCCTGATGATCTGCACTAGCAACAGTGAAATGCGCATAGAATCCAGCTCAATAATCAATTTCAATGTATTTATATATAATTAAAAACATATTTTACTGAATAAGTAAAATAATATTTTGGAACTATATTGCGTAAAAAAAATTAAAACGTAATTGTAACATTTCCAAAAAAACACCTGTTATTAACTATTTTATATATGTATGTGCTCTAAAAATATCTGCAAATACTAATAAGTTTGTATAAACATGAAATTCAAAGCCATTTCAATAATTATTTCTACATTTAAATCTGGCATTATACTTTCCTTTTGTAGAACATTTTATTAGAATTTTTTGCCCGATTTAGCATTCTCTCATTATCATTTTCTGGCAACACTGCCCGTCCCACGATGTCACCAACGTTCGATTCGTCGCACAGTTACATTGCAAACAACAACAAAAATTTAAAATTTGTTTTTGTTTTGAATGTAAGTGTGCGACGAGTCGCACGTTGGTGACATCGTGGGACAGGCCCTTAATTTTTATAATTTTTAGTAGAATAATAAAAATGCGAAGCAAAAACATATTTAAGATGTATTTTTCAAACAAAAAACCGTCTTTTAGATTTTGCTGCATCTTATATATTGCACATCGCTCGTTTATTGCAATAACATCATAACTCGAAAAATGCAATTTTTAAATTATTAAAACAGGAGCCAAAATACGGCATTCGATATGATTCGAAATTTAAAAATATTTCCATATAACGTCTATTGAAATATTTCGTAATTTCGTTCGATAACGAGTGCCGTAATTTGCCTCCAGAATTTATCCTCTTGTCATTGTTGATATTGTGTAAAAATTTCATACAAATATCTTGTTTACTCAAGTCTTTAGAGAAAACTAAAATTTTCTTTTTCCATCAAGGGTAAATGTGGGTAAATTTATGATGTTTATGATGTTTATTATGTAAATATTAATTCTTTTTATTCAAATAAGCAAGTTGCATTATCAGAAAATGTTATTAAAATAATACATAATAGTTTTAAGTTTCCTATAAAATTATGTTGGCTAATCTTGTTACGGAGAAAAAATGAAGTCTCTCTAAATAAATAATAGTAATAAATAATAGTGGGTAATAGTGGGTAGTGGGTTTGAACTAGTTTTCTGTAAAACTAATTATTTTGAGTTATGTAAGTGGGCGATATATTGAAGTTTAAAATTTGAGGCCACTAGTATTTTCTATTTGTGTACGTACAAATATGCTTATCCAAACTCGTCTAAATTTTTGTAGTAATCAATGCAAAATAGTTAATATAAAAATTCTAGAAAAAAAATCCCTAAAAATATGCTTTAAATTTCATTTATTAAATTGTTATCTTAAAACAATTTCGGCATTATTTTAAATTGACTTATTGAAATCATAAAAATATAAAATCTTAAAGAAGTGAATTTTCAACAAATTGTAAAATGAGCTTGAGCTTATTACATACGAGTACATATGCACATTTATATATAATAATTTTGTTTGCATGGGTTAATTTGTGTATGTATTACATTCATAGATGGATGGGGTATTGCAATATTTACTAAATGCTATTTCAACATGATTGCAATAATTTTTTGGATTTTGATTGGTGATTGCAGGATTGCAATCAAAGTTATTTGAGTTATTTATTGGAGTAATAAAAAAGAAAACGCAAAACAATAATAATATATTGGAATTTTTTTTTGTTCTTACAATCAGTTTGTCCCGGTCCAGACTTGCAATTTTTGTTGCAGCAATTCTTTAATATGTGGGAGAGTGTTGAAATAGAAATATATAAATTTTGTATTCCTCTCTCGCTCTTTCTCACTAAAAAATAAAAATTGCAAATCTGGACCGAGACTTTATTTTAACTTAAAATTTTTTTTAGTGAAATAACATTTTATATAAATTTAAATTCGTTGTGTTCTCTCTCTCTCTGTCTCTCTTTTTAATAATACTGGCGAATCTTTTAAATACAATGCTGTTCATACCATTGATTGCTTTATTTGTACTCTTTTTTCTTACAAATCTAAATTAAGTTTTAATGTTTTTTAATTGCATATTGAATAATTTTTCAATTTGATAGATCATATTATGAGCTTGATCATTTACGATCAGGGATCGGAAATTTAAACTGTAAATATCACACTAATAGAGAAGTGCTACGTGCACAAGGAATATACCAAGATACTCCATGTTGCATGGACTACCTAGAGATGCAATGATTTTAATTTTTTTGATTTTTATTAAAAAAAAACTCAACTTTAGCGATTATTTTTTGAGTTTTATTTATTCCTCACAAAATATCAGTTACTTTTTGATTTTTATTTTTTTGCTCAAAAAAATTTAATTTTTAAAATTAATAAAAAATAAAAAAGTAAATTTAATTTAACATATAAGAGTTTTTTTTTACAGACTCTGGCAATAAATTGAATTCTAAGCGGTTAATATTAATTTTAAAGCAAAAATTACGCTTTCGACATTTTAAAAATTAAGCAAAAAAAAAAAAAAAATCAAAAAGGAATCGTTATTTCGTAAGCGATAAATAAATAATAAAAATAACTTTTATTTTGTAAGGAATAAATACAAATCAAGGAATAATGATTAAAAAGTAATTTTTAAAGTAAAAATTATAACCGTTTCGGTAACAAAACTTACTTTACGAGTAAGTGCCCCTAAATCCTTAAAGCTTATTTCTTAATTTCTTTTATTACCATTAGGGTGGTATTTAAATTGCACATTCGGCTTAGAAATAATTCGTATTAGAATTACTTATATTTGTAAAAGCCAACACTAATGTCTTTCTTCAATTATCAGATTTAATTGTTGTAATATTTTTAAGTTAAAATGTTAAAGCTTTGTACTTTATCAGCTTGTAAAATTTTTTAAAATTAATAAAAAAAAACCATTGTTGTTTTGATATACAATCACTTTTATTGCTTTAACTTGGAAATCATGAAATCTTTTATTTCATTTTGCTAGAATTACAGAAACGGTTAAATTTTTACTCGTACATACAAACGTCGTTATTCATAAACGAATGTTAAAGTTAATGTTGCTTTAAAGTACGAATTCGGTATGATAAAACCGGTTTAAAGAATGCTTTAGCCTTAACAATCGTTTATGAATATCACTAGACCAAAATTTTATTATAATATATTTTTATATTACATAAATATAAATTTATTTATTTTTAACTGCTTCAGCTTATTGCTTCAGGCAAGGAGTTGTCTCTAAAATATTATCCATTATCTCCTTTGCATTAGCAATGTGGTTAGTAGAACATTTTATATCTTCCTCGATATTGCCAAGATTATTTGAGGTGCACTTATCTAAAGCCGTTCTCATGTTATTAACAGCGTTAATGGCTTTAATTGAGGCAGACGAACAGTCATCGTTTAAATCTCCAGCGGTTTTTTTAATGATATACTTAGCTTTTTTCTCAACTTTTGAGGGATGGTATATCATGGAATTTATTTTCATATGTTGATCCTTAGCCATGCAGTTCTTAATAGCCGCAATAATGTGGTTAAATAATTTGGAATTTGCAACACCAGCTTGATTAAAGTAATCAGGACTATCAATATAATCAATATTATCTATGGCTGTAGTTTGCTTCTCACAATCGTTTAGCAGTTTATACATTTCAATAATAAGTTTATTATGGGGAGCTACGCATTCTTTATACGTATTGTTTAAATTTTCAATTTGTTTCACAAAATTTGCAACGTCGGTAGAAATTCCTTCATTATATATAATTAGCAACCACAAGGTAAAAACCAAGAAAATATATTTCATTGCTTATATTTTTTCTAATAGATAATGTTGAAGGTTTCGCTTTAAATTTAACACTAAATAAGTTTTACGAAATTTCTTAAATAAATAATAATGAAACCATGGCACGCACAGTAATATATGTGTTAATACAGCGGACTGTGGCTATAGCGAACTCCGTTAAAGTTGAAGTTCGTAATAGAGGGAGCAACAAATAAAACATAAAGTTAAAATTTTAATCGTTTCAATGCAACTTTTGTTTTAAAATTTAATTATTCTAATGCTTAGTTAAAAGTTTCATTATCTCACTTAACTCTTTAATAAAAAATTCAATGAACTCAAAGTTTAATAAAAAATGTAATCAATTACATGTAATTGAAACAATTAAGTTGATTAATTAATTAAATTAAAAAGATTTAGATTTGTTTAAAAATTGAACTAATTAAGAAGTTTAATTGTATTTTTATTTTTTAGTTAAAGGTTTTGTTTGGAGACCATAATATTTTCTGTGTAAACAAAAACAAATTAAATTTTTGTAAAACATACTTTCACTTAATTTAAGAAAACAAAAAAACTAAGGGACCAGAGGCAACAATTTCAGATTTTTTCTCTTTGTTTTAAGCATATAAATTTGAATGTAATTTTGTTTACCGGACTTAAAAGAAAGTTCGTTATAACCAGACTTCGCTGTAACAGTACCAATTTGCTCGATATATTTATGAGGTGTTGTTGTTCGTTATACACGATAATTTATTATAACAGATTTTTTTTTTATATATTTATGAGAAATATGAATAAAAGAAGAGAAAAAATTTTTATTTGTGCTCCGTTCTCATTTTAGTGCTTTAATTTCAAGTGGAAAAACCTTCGAGTCAGTATTCAAAATTTGTTTTTCTATATTTATTTTCATAGCTTTTTTTCCTTATGTGTAGTTGAGTTTTTTTTATTTTTTTTTTGTGATTGTGAGTGTTACTTTAAAACTCCGTCGTTTGTAGACACTTTTCATTTTTGTCTGATGGGATATATAGTGGACGGGACCACGCCCATTAAAATGTAATATTATGTTTCACATTCGTATACTTAACCGATTCTTACGTAAACTGTCTCCGAAAGTGACATAATCTTGCATGTAAAAATAGTGGGCGATTCTTACATAGTCTATCACATCCTAAGCTCTGGGCGGGGCTAATCAAGCATTATATTGTATTACTTTATTCTATTCTTTTACTTGTATAATAATGCAATTTGATGTTTTGCAAAAATGGGATGGGCCACGTCCATTAATACTTAATAATAATAAAATCTAAATATAAAACTTAAAAAAATAGGGCATTACAACCGGTTTTCACAAGTCAAGCAGTCGAATCGTCTAGAACACTTTTAAGAAAATCAGTCTAAAAAATGTGTACTTTTCATATAAATTCTCTACTCAAATCGAGTAAGCAGGGGTTAGTGTCTGTTTGACTATATTGAAAGAAATTTCTCGATCATCAAATTAATTATGAAAGCAAAAAGAAATTTAATATTTTATTGTTTTCAACACTTTCACAAAAAACATGAATATTTACACAACATCGTACAGAAATTCCTAAAGGCCGTGTCAGATACAACTTTTGCTTCGCGTTGCGTTGAAAATTCGCTTTGACATTTAAGATGAAATGTACATGCTTATATCAAACATGTCCCATAAAGTACTTTTAACGCAAAGCGAAGCGAAAACTTAACCAACTCTGAACTTTTTGCGTGCTTTGACAATCAGTTGGCATAATTATCTTAATTTGTTTGGCCAAACTCGCATGTAAATATGAAATTTTAATAAACTTTTAATAAATTTAGATAAAAAACGAGTTTGTTTTATCAGAATAATAAAATTTGAGCTGTATTTTGTGCATTAAACAAAGAAGTAAAACAAAAAGTGAGTGTTGTCAAAGTTTTTATTGTGTCATACACATTTTGCTTTGCGCTTTTCTGAAAACGTTAGAAACGTCACGCAAAGCGTTGAAGTTGTATCTGACAACGCCGTAAGAACTCGCGTTCTTTGTCAAGTTTGGGTTCAACAACATAGGCATACTCGTGCATGTGCCTGCATGAGACCTTGAATAAGAGCACAAAAAGAAATTAAAAAATTTATTTATATAACAATTTAGAGGTATGAAAGAGAACCTCTAATAGATTTAAAAAATAGCGGTGCGTAAACGCTGTTAATTTGTGAGCGTATAAAATATTTACTCTCTTTTAACAAATGTTCAACTCCATTATTATGAATACGAGCACAAATTCAAACAAAGCATGTTGATAAACTTGAAATTTTTTTTACTGCCTAAAGAAAAGAAGAAACGAAAAAACTAAATTTGAACAAAAGCATTTACTTTTTTTCAATATGTAATACAGTTTTCGTTGCGAACCGATATAAGCACAATCTGTGCATGCTTGTCAAAAATCTGCTTGCTTTGAAACTTTGCTGGTCGCTCTGCAGTCCCATATACTCACTTAGATTAGTATGTTTCTAAATTGCGTACATTTTATAGCTGGCGAAACGGTTGTTGTGGAAGTCGTAGGCATCTCACAAGGCTCAAGTATTTCGCAGAATGGCTGCCGTGTGTGCTCACAATCGACTACAAACGCAATCGTGTGACAACCGTGAACGAAACGTTTACATAGTGGGTTTCTCAGGTGAATTGGCGCCAAAAAAAAGCCTGAGGTGGGCTTTTCATCCAATAAAGTCAGGCTGCCGTGTTTTG
The DNA here is from genome assembly GCA_936439885.1 of Nowickia ferox. Taxonomy (NCBI): domain Eukaryota; kingdom Metazoa; phylum Arthropoda; class Insecta; order Diptera; family Tachinidae; genus Nowickia; species Nowickia ferox. Next base: position 12,360,445 of record OW387024.1, on the reverse strand, counting down.
GAATACACGCGGTATAATCCACCTTCAAAAGTTTTATACAATCAATGACTAATATTATGCCAACTTATTGGGTCGATTTAGTTTGGGTTTGAAAAAAAAAACCATCGAGTTTGGAAAAAAAAAATATTTTCGACCAGAACTATGGAAGGGTGGACACATATACACCTTATCTAGCAAAGTCCATAAATTGGTGTACGAATTGCTCCCTCATTCGCCTTCTTCTCTTGATTGAGTCCAGAAAGAACAATTTCTTGTTCCTTAATCTAAATAAATGGATGGGCGGAAAGAGATTTGACGTTAACGATGAAATTATGTCACCAACAAATTCCTATTTAGATGACATCGACAAATCTTATTCTTATGGAGGCGTAAAAAAATTAGAGAAACATTTTTTAACAAAGTGATGTATAGAGTTCAAAGAAGACTTCATTGAAAAGGAAAATGATTTTTGTACCAGTCACCCCCAAGGATGAAAGATATGTCAATGAAAATTTTAACACAGGAACTTTTTTTGCCACACCCCAAAATACAGTATATTTTTGTTTTTTATATATAGCGCCGCCATTTAGAGTCCGGTCTCAACATGTTACATGTCGTTGCTCACGGCTTGACTTTGGCTTAATTCGTGCCTTTGGTGTCCTTTTAGGTTATGTTGGGTTAGCAGGCTGCTGGTAAGGAGGGTGAAATTTAGAGTCCAGCTAACTTGGGTCCAATACAATGATCCCTTTGTGCTAACTTAGTTAGTTGAAGAGAAGATAGTGAGAGAGGGTGATAGGGAAAAAATAGTGATAGAGAAGACTGGTGGAGATGAAGGAAGAGCGGGAGGAAAACTTCATTCTTTTACAACTCTGCTTTTTTTGTACGCTTTTTTATAATGCAGTGTTGCTGCGCCTTCTTGTATCAAATGAGGCGTATTAAATTTTGAAGCTGCGTTTTTTAGTAGCCATTTTATTTTATTGGTTATTTTACTTCGCCTATGATTCTGCTACACAACGAAGGAGGGCGCTCTGATGTTACATTAGGATTAGTATCTGATGATGCCGGTGTAGTTTTTAGTGACCAGTGACCAGTGCCTTATGCCTGCATCACTAGAATTTTTCCCACAACAACTGATACAAAGGATACTAATGCACATCAGAAAAATGCGTGGTGTAGTTATTTTTAATGACTGTCGGAGAACGGGCTCGAACCCAGGACCTTCGGTTTTATAGTCAACGTGCTAACTACTTCAGCCAACGCCATCTTCGCTGGTTTCACTAAAGGGCCACTCAGACTATTACGCTTTGTATTTATACATGTCAAAAATTCAAATAATACGTGCAAGTGCGATATTGTGAATGCAAAATGTCATAACGAATGGTAAATAATACGATAAAAATCTGGCATCCCATAATACTAATAATTAACAACCTCCTCCTTGAAGTTGGTTAAAAAAGAACAGTCATTAACTTTTTTTCTTAAGCGACACCAGCCAACAATTTTCAATGTAATTTTGTTTACCGGACTTAAAAGAAAGTTCGTTATAAGTGGAAGTTCGTTATAACCAGACTTCGCTGTAACAGTACCAATTTGCTCGATATATTTATGAGGTGTTGTTGTTCGTTATAAGCGATAATTCGTTATAACCGATTTTCTTTATATATTTATGAGAAATGTAAATAAAAGAAGAGAAAAAATTTTGATAAATTTTTTCTTTTCGTCTGATGGGATATAGATTTTTTTTAGTGCCATTGCCACTATAGTGGACGGGACCATTTTTTGAAAATTTTCTAAACGATAATACTTTTCATCTGATCAGAGTTGCATTATTACGATGCCGTGCCGTCGTTTATGGTATATGTCTTTGTCTTAAACCCGATATAAATATTGAATATGCTTATCGTATTGAATAATTTTTCGTGTAAGGCATGCCTGAAATTAACAAAACTGTCTTTCTGTTTTCATTTTCTTTATCTTATTTATATCAAGTAGTTTAACCGCCGTTTATTTTCAAAGGACGGCACGACCACAGCTTGCTTGAAACTGCTCTGCCGCCGGAAGTAAACAATTAATGTAGGCATGTTAATCCTCAACAGCTGTTTGCTTTCTACTTGTTTTTTTAATGTAATATGAGGTGTGATGGTGTGAACACAAAATATAACTTTACGTTCCATTTTTTGACAGTCGAAACAAATGTCTAGATTTTTTTCTCGTAAAGTGTGATGATAGTCTGAGTGGCCCTTAAGGATCAATCCTGGTATATGCGAAGTCTTTGGACCACCCAGACGAACCTTACCTAACCTAACCTATGTGACTTTAAAATTGTACGTGTGCTTCTGTGCTGTTTCTTACATCACACTGTATTTGCTGCTGCTTTTTTTACTTCGAGTGTTCTTGAAATCACAAAGGCAAATAATAGTTTTAGCAGCAGAAGAGTTGTCTAGATTTTTTTAGTTGAAGAAAATTAATAAAAAACACATTGCGTAATTTATTTATGTCATTAGGTCGAAAATCTCTGTTGTTAGGGCCTTTTTATAATTTAAATTCTGAATTTATTATGTCTTTAAATATTATAAATAAATAAAAAATATTTATGTAATTCTTTAAAACAAAAACAAATTCTTTCAATTCTGTATTTTTTTGTTTGCAGGTCTAAATATATTTTTGAAAAAAGCAACTGCTGCTGGAAAATCAATAGAAGTAAATTGGAAGCTAAAAATAAGATATAAAGCAAAAAACTGGAGATACTGTTTGCAACATTTTAAGAAATGACAGCGATAATTAAAATTTAATGGAATAGAAAAAATGCAAAAAGCAAAAGTTAACAATATTTTGGGTTAAAGAAATAATAAAATAAAAGGGAAAATATAAAATTAAATTAAAATTTAGCTAATGGAAAATGAGATAAGTAAGTCATATAATGCTGAAATGTCTTGTAAAAAGCATCTGATACAAAATTGGCAGCAGTAGAACAAAATTTTGGGTTTGTTATAAGAAAAACACTTCCCCAAGAAGAAAATACTGTTTTTGATACACATCTTGGGCGACAGTATGAGCCTAAATTAGGCTATTGATGTAGTAAAAGGAACTAAAAATAAAGGATCACGTGGATGACGTTAAATCATGAATAAAATATAAAAATTTTAAAGCAAGAAAAAAAAAAGCTGGAAAAACTAAAAGTATGATGCAGTGAAATAAAATATAAGAACAAAACGATTGCATTTGGAATCTTTTCGAAAAAAAATTTGAGAAAAACTCAAACAGACTTGTCTCTTGATCTTAAGCATGCTGGGCAGAAAAATTTGAGTAACAAAAATTCGCCTAAGGTTAAGGTTACAATTATTGCAACTTTATTTGCAGAAAATTAATGATTTAAAAATGTATATAAACCACAAATAGTATATCATATCAGTCTATTATTTACAATAAATAAATACTAAATTAAATGAAAAATGGAATCTTACAGAAAAATTTTCGGAAATATTAAATATATATAAAATAAAGTTTAAATATTAAAACAACAAATCAACGCTCGCTTAATGTAGTAACGGTTGTGAAGAAAATTTTTTAAATGTCAAAAAAAAAATAATAATCCCAAGAAATTTAACATTATTAAACTTAACATAAAACTCACGTATACGTAAAGTAAAAATAACGTAATTTACATACAACACAATATGAGCATAACGTAACATTAAGTATTGAAAAAAGTAACTTAAATCAGGCTTAATATAACAATAATATTTATAAAATAAAAAAACATACATATTATTTTTGATAATAAAACAACATTAGCCAGCAATCATATCAATATTTAAAAACATTGCAATTGGACATCAAAGCAAAAACAGAAAATTTACCAAAAACATCAAAAGACTATACAAAAACTTTTTTTTAATAAATAAGTATTATTAAAATCAGCATACAAATAATTATTAGGCTCATAAAAAGCAACTGAATGTATAACTCAAATTAAAATTAAAAAAAAGAAGAAAACAAAAAACCGCCACAAACTTAAAAAAGTTCTCACAAAATTATCATACCAATTTGTACCAATTAAATATATTTAAAATTATATTTTTTTCCAAGCACTCTCATGTTTGAAAAAAAAAATAACAAAAAACTGAATATTTTTAGCAAAAGCTTGTAACTGTATGTAAATTTAATTTTAGTGTAATTTAAACAAAATAAAAGAAAAGACTAGCAAAATATTTAAAATATACTTCGCACAAAACCTCCCAAAAGCTAAAGCTGTCTGTCACCCCGTGTTTATGTAAATGCATTTCATTTTAAGTGTTTGATGTTCATACACACACTCGCATATTTGTGCAGCTAAAATGAATATTTAAAATTATTAAAATAAATAAAGTAAATAACGCAAAATAATAGAAGAGAACAGTTAAAAAAAAAAATTCTCGAACACTAAAAACCTAAATTTCAATTATCGAACTGTTAATTGAATTTTAAAGCAACAACGGATGGCATTACTCCTCACTATCAAAATATCTCAATCACAATAAATCAACAGCAGCTAAAATTTGTATCAACCATTATATTATGGGTAAGTAAATATTATCATTATTATACATATACGAGTATTTAAATATCAAATTTAAATTTAGAAAATAAAATAATTTGTTATTTTTATGACTACATTAAACATTTTGACAAAAAAGTTTTAATTGTTGTGTAAATAACGGTACGTTAGCATTTTTCCCTTCCTTTTGTTTTAACTTACTTCTAAAAAAAACTATTCTCAAAAAAAAAGATATTGAAAAAAGTATTTTCAGGCGGAGTCTTGTGGAAAATTTTTATGAAAATCACTTAAGAAAATTGGCCCCTGTTTCTACAGCCCAGACGGGTGACTTGAGTATAAAATTTATATGGAAAACACAATTTTTTTTTGAGTGATTTTCATATAATTTTCTAGACGAGTCGTCTGCCTGACTTATAGAAACTGCACATTAGTACTTTCCATATAAATTTTATTGTCAAGTCGTCCGCCTGTGTTGTAAAAGCAGGGGGTAACACCCTTTTTTTCATAAAAATTTTCTATACGATTCGTCTGCCTGACTTGTGGAATAGAGCTGGGTCCAACTTTAAATTACATGGGTTTGAACATAGGTTTGTGGCAAAAACGAACGAATGAACGAGTTGGACCCAGCTCTATTGTGGAAACTGCACATAATTCTTACAAATGGTTTGTGTCTACTAAATTTTGTACTACATATATTATATTTTGTTTGTTAAAGTCATTTATTCTCTCTTATTAATTAAACGAAATAGTGCCATAGTATTTCAGGTTGAAATTTTTTCGGTAAGGTAAGCGGCCACAGTGCTGATAGATAAGAAGGTGCAGGGTAAAGTTAATATCTTTTTCGACCGCCAAGCAGCGCTTCTATCGCTAAGATCATATATTACTTCGTCGGGGCAGTGTAAGAGTTTGCTATCTATGCTGGGTGGTCGATCTGACCTCACCCTCATCTGGGTTCTAGCGGACGAGCTGGCTACAGCTGGCTCTGCTATGAATGCCTCCAATGCGGAATCAGTAGCCATGCTGTTTGGTACTATTGCAAGCCAGCACTAACTCTACAATTTTAGGCGCTCAATACAATTAACAAATAGGAACCGTAGGGACATCTCGAGACTCGTTGCAGTCATGAAGGGGCTCTGGACGGTCGACAGTTATCCTACTAGGTCTGTCCTATAATGAGTTCTGCCAAAGTTGGCGAGAAGAAAGCAAAGAAGAGACAATCTTCTACTGTCCTTGCGAATATCCAGCTTTGAATCTTTTGAGACACAACATTTACTAGACTATTTTTCAGATTTATCTGAAATTAGATTGAGTGACCTTATCAGATATTTCAACGCGACGGGTTGGATCTAGTAACGATCACCGTGTCAGAATACTTAGATACGGTTCGACATAGATTGACACCGATGAGTGTAGTGGTCCTTTCAAAAAGGAATAATCTAGATACTACTTGAATGCCTGCCGCGTAGTAGGCAGCCACGTAAACCAACCAACCGTAAGCAACTAATCCACTGTTTTCACAACCCAGACTTAAAAAGCACTTGTGGAAATGTGGAGTGTAAAATTTTTTCCTCAAAAATATCAAATTTTTCGCCCGGCCAGTTTGGCTCCAATTCTCTTGAAAAACAAAAATCCAGCCGAAGATCTTCACTTGGTCACTTAAGCTAATGCTGCAAATATTTCTTCGCTATCAACTTAGGAGAGATGTTTCTTACTGTTTAGAAGTGGTAATTTTGACACGAAAGACAAAGACGGCACAGGTCATCTAAGATATTTCGGAGTTGATGAATTGCAGGCTTAACTCCGTGAAGTTTGCTTGTCCAATTCCAGAAGCCACTCAAGCAAAAATTTCAAAATGTTTGCAAGCAGCAGTATTCATTCAAAAGCAAAGGGTGGCGTTGGCTGAAACCGAAGGTCCTGGGCTCCATGCATTTTTCTGACAAATATTGAATTCCTTTTGTATCAGTTGTTGTAGGAAAATTCAAGTGATTAATGCTTAAACACTGGTGACTGAACTATACCGACTTCAGCGGATAATAATCCTAATGTGACATCAGAGAGTCCTCCTTCTTCGGTATTGTGTAGCAGAATCATCGGCGAAATAAAACAACCTATTAAATGGCTACGAAGCACAGCTTCAAAAAATTTATGACACCAGAGGCGCTGCAACACTGCACTATTAAAAAAATGTGCAAAAAAAGCATAGTTGTAAAAGAATAAAGCTTTCCTCTATCTCTTCCTTCAACAACTGTCTTCTTGATATTTTTCCCTTTCATGAAAAAGGTAATACCTAGTAATAGCAGTAGGAATCCATTGTCTGAGTGTTCGTTCTCTTAACAAAAAATCGGGTACCACAAGTTGAAGCTTAGAGGCATTGAAAGCCGATTTTGCATGTCCGACATGCAGCTTGAACAAAATAAAAAGAAGTAAGTTTTGAAGCTAATCATTACTTGTTGTCAAAACACGGATCCATTGGGATAAGCCAAACTGCCAGAAATCGTATGTAAAGCCCAGCCAACCGACCGAATCAACAACAAAGCCGAATATCCATGATGCCAAGGATATTCTGATTTCTGCCAGAAACAGAAGGGTTCCGTCTATTACAAGCTGCTGAAATTGGGTCAGATAATCACATTGGATTTTTACCGAACACAATTGTTTCGTTTGAGGTGAACATAGGCCAAAAAACACCCGGAAACCGTAATATAAAATAATTATAACAATCGGCCACATGTTGCAAGATCTGTTATAAACTATTTCCGAAATAGTGGTTGAGAAATTTTGCCTCACCCACCCAAATCCTGCCCCATCCGACTATCAGGGTCAACGTAAGAGTCTTGATTCGTTCTACGTCTCAGAAATTGAATAATCCTTTTGTCGCGGAATCCCCATATTGCCACAGAGATGAGAGAATGACCTTCAAATTTACTTTTTATTAAATGTATCTCTATAGGAAAAGTCTGCTGTGATGACACGGTGGACTTTTCTATAAAAAAAGTGCTCTGCCAGAAGCAAATTTTATCTACATAAGTGCTTTGACGTTCAAGTTTTCTATCACAAAAGTGTGTGTTGATGACAAAGTGAACTTTTCTCTAAGAAAATTGTGCTGTGACAGCCAACTTTTCTATAAGAAAAATGTGCTGTGATATGGCACATTCAACATTTCTACAAGAAGTAAATTTTTTGTAAGAAATGTGTGCTGGATAGCCAATTTTTCTAAAGATAGGTTGTTCTATAATACTCGTATGCTGCATAGCAAAATATTCTATAAAAAAATGTGCCATGAACAGTCAACTATAAACACCCAATTTTTCTATAAAAAAAAATATGCTGTACTAGGCACCTTTTTATAAAAAAAGTGTTTTATGAAACTCAACTTTTCTATACGAAAATTGTGCTGTGACAGCCATCTTTTCTATAAGAAAATTGTGCTGTGACAGCTAACTTTTCTGTAAGAAAATTGTGCTGAATTGAACATGGTTGTTCTATAAAAAAAAGGATGATGTATGAGCTTACCTTTCTATAAGAAAAGTGTTTTATGAAACTCAACTTTTCTATAAGAAAATTGTGCAGTGACAGCTATCTTTTCTTTAAGAAAATTGTGCTGTGACAGCCAACTTTTCTATAAGAAAATTGTGCTGAATTGAACATGGTTGTTCTATAAAAAAAAGAATGTTGTATTAGCTCACCTTTCTATAAGAAAAGTGTTTTATGAAACTCAACTTTTCTATAAGAAAATTGTTCTGTGACAGCCATCTTTTCTATAAGAAAATTGTGCTGTGACAGCCAACTTTTCTATAAGAAAATTATTCTGTGACAGCCAACTTTTCTATAAGAAAATTGTGCTGTGACAGCCAACTTTTCTTTAAGAAAATTGTACTGTGACAGCCATTTTTTCTATAAGAAAATTGTACTGTGACAGCCATTTTTTCTATAAGAAAATTGTGCTGTGACAGCCAACTTTTCTTTAAGAAAATTGTGCTGTGACAGCCAACTTTTCTTTAAGAAAATTGTACTGTGACAGCCAACTTTTCTATAAGAAAATTGTGCTGTGACAGCCAACTTTTCTTTAAGAAAATTGTGCTGTGACAGCCAACTTTTCTATAAGAAAATTGTGCTGTGACAGCCAACTTTTCTATAAGAAAATTGTGCTGTGACAGCCATTTTTTCTATAAGAAAATTGTGCTGTGACGGCCAACTTTTCTATAAGAAAATTATGCTGTGACAGCCAACTTTTCTATAAGAAAATTGTGCTGTGACAGCCATTTTTTCTATAAGAAAATTGTGCTGTGACGGCCAACTTTTCTATAAGAAAATTATGCTGTGACAGCCAACTTTTCTATAAGAAAATTGTGCTGAATTGAACATAATTGTTGTATAAAGAAAGGATGCTATATTAGCTCACTTTTCTATAAAAAAAGAAATTTTGTTGTGACAGCCAATTTTTATATTCGAAAAAGGTATTGCATCTGCTAACTTTTCTATAAGAAAAGTGTAATATAGAAAAAAAAATACTGTCTCATCCCAGTACACTTTTCTTAAAGAAAAGTTAATTGTCACATTCACAAAAAAACGTAACTACTAAATAGCAATCTCAATGCCTGTAGAAACTCTGGCCAATTGTTTACTAATTTAATATTAAATAATTAAAGCATACATGAACAGAAAAACATTAATTTTCCCACATTATCATATTATTGCACAAGTTATTTCTATCAATTTCAAACTTCACTGCTTTAGAAAATGCAATTATTGAAATTTTTCATTATTAGATTTCAAAGCCCCAGTAAAAATGTTCAACTACTTGAACATAAATGTTGCACGTAACTGGCAGCGTCAGAAATAGTAGTAGTAGTTCAAATTAAAAAAGTAAAGAAAGGCAACTGCAGGATGCAACAGCAACATATTGCAACATTTTTATGCATCATTACATGAAAAGGAAATCAATTAAAATTTAAACATGAGTTTTTACATGCAACACTCACAGGAGCAGAAGACAGATTAAGATGAAATGGCAGGCAGAGCTGCTCATTTATTTGCTAAAAATACTAGAGATGTTATTAGAGACGACCTTAGATCTGTTTTATAAAATTCATATATGCAAATGGAAACTAAATGCCTTTTGAAAATTTCGAGGGCTAGTTAAAAGAAAATGATTTAAAAAGGGATTTAGCACAGTGGAGTCGTGAATGGGTTTGTTTTTCTGCTTCCTTCTTGCTGTTCCTATAGAAATTACGTTTTAAAAAAGCATCTTTTAAAAATGTTACTACATTTTTCAATTAAGATTTTAATCAATTGGTTAAAATATCTCTTTGCAATATAGATTAAAAATACAAATTCTAAACAAATTGCTAAACGTACACAATAATCGATTGATGAAATAGGTATAAAAAAAATTGGAAAATATGCATAATAAAATCCTCTAGAATTAAAAAAAAACCTTTTAAGCACTGTCGAGGTAGCAAAACATCAAATCGAAACGAGTAATCAATGAACGGCGATATTTGATTTTTATTTAAAAAGAACATTTTTGCCAGCAACACTTCAGCGACAACTACAAACAACGCACTCTCTGGGCAAAAAAAAATCGTATCAAGGGTACAATAAAATTCAGTTTTTTATTTTGCAAACCTTTTATTTTTCTGTTGCATATTGCAGTCAACGTATTTTCATTTTGTTTCATTCTTTTCATTTGAATTTTGTTTTAGTTGACTGACTGCGGCCGTTGCCGTTTTTGTTTTGCAACACAATTTATCTCTTCCCCCAAAATTTTTGCACCAGTACATCTCTTCTTTTCCTTTTTTTTCTCTCCAGTGATTGTTTAACTGTCTATTTTATTGCAATTTGGTCCTTTAAAACAAAATGTTATTGAATGCTGATTTTTATATTCGTATGTACATGTGTCCTTATATTTTTCGGCCTTAAATGCACTCACATTGATTTTGACTTGAATGAATGCGAATTGAGTTTTTCGTTTCAATTTGCGGCTACATTGTTATTTTTGTATAATATTTACTATATATGTACATATGTATATATTTATTTATTTTCATTGCATGTGATAAAAAAAAAAAAAGAATTCATGTTAATTTTGTTTTTTTGCTATTTTTGCAACAGATATTTCAAAAACTTTTTTTTTTTGTATATTTCTTTCAACTCATTTTATTCATTTAATAATAGAGTTTTGCAACTCTAAAGTTTAAATTGCAACATATTTTTTCTCTGTAATTGGAGAGAGAGAGCAAACAAAAGTAATCAAATTTAAATATAATAAAATTAAAATTCCTTTTTTTTATTTGGCTAGCTACCGGGAGCAAAGTGCCAGGTTCTTCAAGAAATAGAAACTTTCTCAAGGCCTCATTTGATCCAAACCTGCACACAGGAAGTAAAGAATCCTAGAGTCCAATCCTAGATTATAAAAGGTCTCCACCAGTCAAAATCTTCTTTAAATTTGAGTTATATTTGGTTCTCCACCAGGTTCTTTAACCAATTGCCCTCATTTGAGTATTATATTTGGTCTCCATTAGGTTCTTCAACAAATTGCCCTCATTTGAGTATTCTATTTGGTCTCCATTAGGTTCTTCATCAAATTGTCTTTAATTGAGTATTTTATTTGGTCTCCACCAGGTTCTTCAACAAATTGCCCTCATTTGAGTATTCTATTTGGTCTCCATTAGGTTTTTCATCAAATTGTCTTTATTTGAGTATTCTATTTGGTCTCCATTAGGTTCTTCAGCAAATTGTCTTTAATTGAGTATTTTATTTGGTCTCCACCAGCTTCTTCAACAATTTGCGCTTATTTCAGTATTCTATTTGGTCTCCACCAGGTTCTTCAACAAATTGCCCTTATTTGAGTATTCTATTTGGTCTCCATCAGGTTCTTCATCAAATTGTCCTCATTTGAGTATTCTATTTGGTCTCCATTAGGTTCTTCATCAAATTGTCTTTATTTGAGTATTCTATTTGGTCTCCATTAGGTTCTTCATCAAATTGTCTTTATTTGAGTATTCTATTTGGTCTCCACCATGTTCTTCAACAAATTGCCCTTATTTGAGTATTCTATTTGTTCTCCACCAGGTTCTTCAACAAATTGCCCTTATTTGAGTATTCTATTTGGTCTCCACCAGGTTCTTCAACAAATTGCCCTTATTTGAGTATTCTATTTGTTCTCCACCAGGTTCTTCAACAAATTACCCTTATTTGAGTATTCTATTTGGTCTCCACCAGGTTCTTCAACAAATTGCCCTTATTTGAGTATTCTATTTGTTCTCCACCAGGTTCTTCAACAAATTGCCCTTATTTGAGTATTCTATTTGGTCTCCACCAGGTTCTTCAACAAATTGCCCTTATTTGAGTATTCTATTTGTTCTCCACCAGGTTCTTCATCAAATTGTCTTTATTTGAGTATTCTATTTGGTCTCCGTTAGGTTCTTCATCAAATTGTCTTTATTTGAGTATTCTATTTGGTCTCCACCAGGTTCTTCAACAAATTGCCCTTATTTGAGTATTCTATTTGTTCTCCTCCAGGTTCTTCAACAAATTGTCTTTATTTGAGTATTCTATTTTGTCTCCATTAGTTTCTTCAACAAATTGTCTAGAACTCAAACAATACTAGGTTGAAAAATAAAATAACTCTTTATATAAAAACCTATGTTTCTTCAAAAAGTCACTGAGTTAATGATCCACCCTCGTATGTACTTATATATACATAACAAACAAAACGATTGCATATGCCCATGAAAAAATCCAAAAAGAACCGCAATTAATTACGGTTAATCGAGGAAAAAACATTAACAATGCGATGGCCACAAAAATTCTCGAAACCAAGACAACAACAAAATGCCTGGCCGGATTTAAAAAATAACTTCGACGACGCGAAAAAGTTGTTCTCTTACCCAGAGCTTAACACTTAAATTATGTACACATGATTGTCAGATCTTACAATATTTTCAAATCTGTAAATGTTCTGACAATCAAAAATTGCCAGCCCAAAGTTATATTGTTAGTTCACAAGTTTGTATTAAATATTTTTAGGAAATCTTACAAGTTATTGCCAGACGATGTATGACAATATATTTATCTGGCAATAGCGCCAGTCAAAAGATATGTCCGTTTGGTCACACGGTTGTCATATGCGAAAAAATGCCAGACTCAAAGCTTTTGACTCAAAGCGTTTGACAGAAATATTCAATTACTCATCGTTTGTGCTGGTCTCAACATAGTGTCCACACCTGATGAATTTATATCATGATGAATGTCAAATTGATATCATGATGAATATTCGTCACGTATAGACTCAATATATTATTATTATTATGGCAGCGTTATGATATAATCATCAGAGCTCACGGCCTGATAAATTCATCTTGATATCAAGTGTCATTTTATGTGTCACTGTGCATTTAACGTTTATTTATTAAAAAATTTTCGTTAGAAAAAAAGACACAACAATTATTTGTTACCGGAAGATTAAACAACACGCAAATTAGATATTTTTGGCAAGTATTTTGCAAATATTTGTTTGATGCATCATGATATAACATCATCAACGTGTTGATATTAATGAAAAAATGACAGTTGCTCTGCCGGCGTTATATTATGAGTTATGATATAGAATCGTCAGGTGTGGACATTATTTAAATGTAAAAACTTTAAATATTAATTACCAAGGACCACAAAGAAGCAATTGTATTTCGCCTGCATACATGTGCCCTTAATTATGAAAGTGGGTTAAGACATATATTTCTTTGGTCGAGATATTTAGTAGGTTACATATCAACAAATCAAAAAATCCTCTATCTATATATATAAAATCGTAATGTGTGTTTGTTCGTAAATCCCCGACCATACAGTAAAACATTTGCTGCAAAACTTTTGAGTTTATTGATGAAGGGGAAAATAGTAATGGAAAAGGATACTTTGTTTCATGTACACGCAGTTCTTGTTGAGTACGTCAATATCTCCTCATTTTCTTGAGAAATATATGAGAAAATGTATTAAGCTGCAAAACAAAAACTTCACAGTGTGAACACGAATGCAGTTTCAAAAGAGAAATCAAAAATGTTTCGCAGCAAATGTTTCACTGAATTAAAGGGGGACTAAAGCATGATCTCTGAAACTATAAGAGCTGTGGAACAAAAGTTTTCAACACAGGTTCGAGCCAATACCCCGTAGGATTTTGTTTTGTTTTTGACCCAACAACTGACCACTGTGTGGAGTAATGTGGAGTAAAAAAAATTAAATAAAATAATAGAGTATAATACAACGTTTGAGAGGCACAGCTAATATTTTTATATATTTTATGTACATTAAATATTTATTGACGTTATTTTTAAGATTTATTTAATTTATTTAAGGCGACATATATTTTTACTTTATTATATTTTTGCACTTTCCTTTTTCTTTACAAGCAAGTGTTTGCAGTGTTGCATATAGAAAAATTCTCTTCTGGCAATGATGCCATTTCCTGATGCATAAACTTCACGCATCTGACAGAAATAAATTGTCAAATTACAAATACTATATACTATATATATGTACATATACTATGTATCGTTAGCTGAAATGCAAAATTACGTAGCTACACTTTTTTTAAATTTTATAAAAGAAACAAACAAGTAAACCAAATTATACAAGTGACTGATGTAAAATTTCCTTATATTCGTTTCTACTTCGGCTGATTGTTGTTAGTTACGTGGTTTTGCTTATCAGCTGACGATATATAAATGAAGCACATTTTTGTTTCGATAAACTTGAAAATGTTGCATACTTCAAGCAACGAAAGCAATGCAAAATATTTTTTAAAAATACAAATAAATGGCCATAAAATAAAATATATTTAACATGAACTTATAAATAAATACGAGTAAATGTATGTAAATATAAATTTACTAACAAATTAAGCACAGCACAAATTGTACGAATAAAAAATCTCTTCCAATATGTAACAATTTATGACAATAACAAATTGCAAAACTACTGGAAATTTTTGCGATTGAACACAAATACGACCAATAAATGAACAAAATATAAAACAAACAGAAAAAAATACTCGTACATGTAGAAAACATTTTTTCCTGGCTAGATGACTGACTGGACTTTTTTGTTTTGTTTTTTTTTTTTTTTTTTTTTTTTTACTGTAGGCCGAAGGAAGGGCGGGCAGACAAATAATTATAGAGAGATACAATTTTGTAGACGTGGCAGTAGGGGAAAGTGCATAGTACAGATTTAAAAGATACAATGAAAATTATGAACAATTTAACATTTACAACACAGAACAACGACAGCAACAGCATAACAGCAGCAGCAACAACAAAATTGAGTTTGTACAATAAAAAATTGACTTGTTCAACAGCAAAAATGGGCATATTAATTTGAATTCGAACGAGGAAAACAACGGCAAAAATGGTCTTGCTATTAAGTTGACTGAATGACACCCTTTTAATAGAAATTCAAGGATAATTCTTATTTGAGGCTGCAGCAAAAGAATCTGAATTATATTTAGCTGCTTAAATTTTATTGAAAGTTGCATTAAAATTAAAATAATTTTAACAAGAAAAAAAAATTGATTCCCAGTTTTAAAAATCAAAACACCCAAAATTCCAATATTCTTCTTTTAATAGACTCTTAAATTATACAACCATACTAAAGTTTTATAGGCCTTATTAGTATCAGTGTATAATTTTTAAGGCCTAAAAAAAATTCCTAAGGCAAAATGTAAAACTCCCAAAATTTTAATTAGTAGTGCCTGCTGTTTTTTGTAGCTGGCAAATACTTTAACTAATAAATAAATGTAAAACTGGGTCTAGAAAGCCGAGCTTAAAGCAATAGAATATAAATAAGCTAGCAGTTGGGGTATTGAAGCGCATTAAAAATCCCCTGGAAAAGTAGTTCTTAATACATGTTGGCTGGCTACGAGCAGTAGCAAATAGAGGGCACGTAAAGAACTATGCAAAAAGGATATTTATTTCATTCTATTTAAGCAATTACTTTTTTTTGTGAATTTGAAAAACAAATTTCCAATTTTTTTTAAATTTTAGTAACTTCTGATATTTTACAGCGGGAAGTTAAAAATTAGCAGAGGATTGCTAAAGCAAAAAAAAAAAAAATTCATATCTTGATACTGTTAAGGTCGTTTTTTAGTAAAATTTTTAATTCCTAGCGCTCATATCAAAATGCCCAAAATCCCCATTTTTAAATTTAAGCTAATATTTACAATTTTCCATCTGATTAAGCAAGCTATTCGCTTCATAATTTATCAGAGAATTTTTTATATATTACCTTTAATTGGAAATATTTCTCTTTTATCGACTTGTTATATAAAATTGTGTTTATAATTTTAATTTTGCTGTTAAATAAGAAATTAATTAATTAACAATGAATATAAAATGTCATGTTAGTTATAAAACTTTAGCTATCTATACTTGGATCAGATGCTGCTCAATAACTTTGGAAACCAAAAATAATCTCAGAAGTGTAACGATTTTCAAAGGTAACGGTCTGTCCCACGAAGTCTACAGAAAATGTGCGATCGATTACTTTTCCTGAAAATAAAACAAATTTTCTTATTTTACCGTTGTTTTCTGTTGATGGATTTCTGTCGACATCGTGGCCATAGACGTTAATTTTTAAGGAGCAAATAGTTAAGCCAGTAGTTTTATTTTTATAAGTTAAATATTACGCAATTCACAACATGATTATAAGAATATTTTAGCACCTTTTATTCCAGATTTAACCCATTTTGTAGGAAAAAAACTCCGCCAGTGTACTGATTGAAGTTATTATATAATAAACTGTTTGTGCCCGTGGCCTTGCCTTCGCTGTGACTTAATTTTTGCTAACGTATAAGCGTAAAATTAAAATACCATATGTGACCTGCTCCACGAAAAGGGACCTCTGGGTCGAAATTTTTTTTTTTACTTTTTGTGTGATTCTTATAGGAATGCCGCAAACCGCATTCCTGTCTTTTAGTTTTTTTTACAAATCACCTGTAAAGATGAACATAATTAATGAAAAAATTTTAAAATGTGATATAAACAGATAATATGTATAATATTTGAAATTTAAATCAAAATTTCACTCTTTTTTACTCCTAACACGCTTTTCTGGTGGTTCTGCTGTATTTTGCTGCTTTTCACCTTTGTCTAATTTTTTTTTCGGAAGTTCTTCCAGTTTTTTTTTTGTTATTTTCATCTCCGATTTATTCACCATTGTAGCACGTTTCTTTATAGATTGTTTATCTCCGTCTTTGTTTCTGGTTTTCACATCAGCTTGAGCTTTTTCAACTGCAGCTGAGAAATCACCAACGTATTCTCTGTACAAAGAATTTCAATGATTAGTTACACATTGTTCATTTTTTACACATAATAATAAATTATTTTAAAAATACATCTGCAAACGTCGCATAAGTAATCGGAGGGTTTCATAATGGTGATATATGGTACATAAAGGTTCCAGATTTTCCTGAATCTTCTGGTTGAAGTGAAGATATGTACGTTCGATACAAAGAGGATTTTGTTTCAGATGAGGGGAGTTTCATTAATTTATAATCTTTGAAACGAGGCATACGTCCGGGTAATGGAATCGCTAATTGATCTGCCGTACTTTTTATAAAATCTACCACTTTAGTGATTTCTTCCGGGTGCAGTGCGGCCGGATTAGTGCAGGGTTTGTTCTTCGATGCGTGAATTCGCATCACAACACCAATGCGATCGAAATGTGCTAGTAAACTCTTATACCTCTTCAGTCCACAAACGTGTAGAAATAGAAACATTTTGCGGCAGATGGGCAACTGATGAAAGTAAAAAAGTACGTGACCTTTTGAGCTGTCTTGAGTTGACTTACGTCCATACTTGATTTTCGCCAATATATCTTTATAGGCGTCATTGAAATCGTCATGCCCTTTACCAGACTGAATTTGGCTTAGAATAACTAAATCTTGTTCATCTTTCTGTAATTCCAAAAAGTTATTTCTTGCAAAAACAATTCGTTCTTCCGGAATTACAGTATTGCATCCATTCGTACAGCAAGGTTTTTCTAAAAACTGCGATAAAGTTTGCTCTTCCTCAATATCTTGAAGAGATAATTGCAGCACTTCTGAAACTTCTGGAGATGAAAATGCATCCGACTCATCACTGACTATAGGTAAACATTCTTCTAAACAATCGCTGAAGTATTGTTCTTCAACACTATTAAATTCGTCTTCCAGACACATTTTCTTACGTTAATTAAGATTTATTTTAACCTGAAATTAATTTAATAATATATAAATTAAATAATAATAAATAATAGATTCAATTCTATCGGCTTAAATCCAAAACATTGATAATTTGATAAGGAATAAAACAGGTCTAGTAATTTTGAAAACTAAATTAGCAAAAACAGGTTTTTAACTGTTAGAAATAATTTTCATAGAGGCAACACTGCATAGTGAACATCGTACAAAGTACCAGAGAGTCGGAATACATCGCCAGATGATCAGTTTGAAGGAAGAGTTGCATAATAATGCGCAAAACACGGAAAAACGAAGCTTTTTTTTAAACGCGTTTTTCTCAATAACTTCTTTTCGGCGCAGAGGTTCCTTTTCGGGGAGCAAGTCACATATGCTGTTCTTAAAGGCCATGACTCACTATGCTACACGATCGCATGATCTACGAAAAACATTAACACTGATCTGATGAATTGTTATTGTCCTTGGAACATTTTCATAAACTTCATCATACCAGGGTTGTATTTTTTCAAAAATCGCACGACTGTGTATGAGAGTCGTATCACGGCCTTAACTTTATACTCGTGCATATAGGGTTCTGTATCACTGTTAAATTTTTCAAAGCTCAATTGTTCTTCAAAATCGCTTCAGAAACGTTTTAATACATAAAAAAAAATCATCAGTTATGGTGAAAATGACCAAAAAATTGCTAAAACTGCAAATCCAGTGTAGGTTTGTGCCTCAAAATATAAATCCTGCGTGTCCTATAAATGTTTTAAAATTCATCAAAATCGTTTGAATAGTTTCGAAGAGGCACAAATTGCCCACTGTCCCCTCTTCGACATAGTTTGTAAAAAAATACGAAGACTGTGCCGTGCTTTTAGATGCAGATGTATTTATACTTGGAATTGCATACAAATCGGTCGCACTGTTTTGGCGGGTATATATTCCCCCCGGGCCCTCTCTTATTAACAAAAAAAAAATATGATTATTACAATCGGTCAATCTGGTTCTTATCGAGACTAACGAGTGGTAATTCATTTATATAGGGTGTTTCGTTAGCTTAATATAACAAGGCCCTAACTCTTTTTTGTAGCTACGCTATTTATGGCGCGATACAGGAGTTAGGACGTGATTTTCGTAACAAAAATAATCGACACTATTACAGTTATAAATTTATTTTTGCTTTCATTTCTTTGTACTTAAAAGCAGAGTATGAAAATAAACGAAACAAATTGTTGGATTTTGTTTTGTATCGTTCTTTGACGTGACTGAAGCAAAGAAAAAACAAAAACAATGAGATTGAGGTAACGGTATATATGTAGATAAACAAAGAATTTAAAAACCTCTATTACCTAAAGTAGCGTGTGTCCAGAAAAAAAAATTGTATTTGCTGAGGAGCAAAGTGGCAAATTATTAAAGCTTGTATGCTTGCATACATATATTCCAGCATGTCTGGCTGAGCAGATGTTGCATCATACCCAACATCTACAGAAACAGTTTTAACTGTCTACGAAACCCAGCACTCAGCCTGCTACAGCAATTGTCGCCTATAGTGATGTGAAAAATTGTGGCCAGAGCCTATATTAATCTGTGAAATCTTTTTTTTTTTTTTTTTGTACTACAACAACTACTTTTTCGACATGTGTGTTTGCTTTTTACGGGTCTCGGGGTGATAAAGTCAAATGGTTGTTATTTTTATGTTTTTTTTTTCTGATAAAAAAATCAACTTTTTTCTGTTTCTATTTTTTAAACTGTTTCCTATCATAGATTTTTTTTTTTTTTTTTTGAAATTTGCTATCATTTATAGCAAAATCATAACGGGCGAACAAAAATCGCACAAAAAAATAATATTGCATACTTTGGGGAATAATGTCACAGCTGTTTGTGCACGATGTGTGTGTGTGTGTGTGTGTGTGTGTGTGTGCGTGTGCGCTCGTGTTTGATGCAGCGTACAAAACACTTTCACATTTCCATAGATTTGCGTTTAATATACCTGAAGCTGGTTTTTAGTTTCCTTTGTTTTATTAATTTGCTTGGCTTTTTTCAGTTTTGTAAAATCCATACAATTTGACAGCCAGTAGCCAGAAATAATTAAACTTAATCGGATTAATTTAAAAAAAAAAAACTACATCTACCTACATCTACATCAAGTTTGCTTAATTTTATTTTGTTTTTGGCTTATTTTAAAGCATTTTAGAACGTTATAAAAAAATGTGTATGATGATGATTTTTGTTATGATTAATCCTATCGGAATTGATAAAAAATAAATAAATTTGTTGAGGGCTAATAAGCGAAGCAATTTAAAAAATTATGCAGATTTGAAAATAAAGCAAATAAGTTGAATATAATACTCGTAATATTTGTGGTAAAGGGTTTTAAAATATCGATGATATCAATATAGATTAGTAATAACATAATCTTTATATATGCGAAGTATTAAAGAATTTTTTTTTGAATTATTTTATTTTCTTGGTTTTTATTTTATTTTTAACCGACTTCAAGAAAAGGAGGAGGTTATCAATTCGTCTGTATTTTTTTATTTTAACATTGTTGCTTCACAGCTTGGTACTTTTTGGACCGATTGTAAAAATTCTTTTTTGTCTGAGAGGGTGCAGCTTCCAAGTGAACCCATTGTAAAAAAAGTGGCTGGAGCCACGCCCACAAATTTTTTATTTAATTTTAGTATATTCTTCTTATTTGATTGCAGGAAAAGCTAGCGAACACCTTTGGTTTGTGTAATTACACAATTTTTAAGTTGAACAAATGGGCGGGGCTGCGCCCATTATATTTCACTTGGTTATGCTAAACCAATTTTTACCAAACTTACCACACACCTTCAGCGGTAAAATATACACAATCCTCTATTATAAAAAATGGGCGGCATCACGACCCTGGAATTTTAATCACCCTTATTCCAGTTGTCGCCATCGACGTCACTTACACAACACCAAAAAATTGGGGTTTGTTTACTCTCTCTTGACAATCTATTTCCGTTCCCTAAGGTCTAGAAATTAGCATGAACCTGCCAACAGCAGTCGGTTGTTTTCGACAACGGGTACACAAGTCCCTATTTTTTGCTATTGTGTTAAAGTTACGTCGATGTCGACAACTGCAATAAGAGTGACTATTTTAGTTTAAGTGTGTCTGCTTTACCGATTTATAAAAAAAACTTAACACACACCCTGAGCTCTGAAAAACACACAATCTTGAATTTAAGCAAATGGGCGGAGACACACCCATTAAGAATTAATTTTATCAGGGCAATTATGAATAAAATTCCGCGAGAAATTTTTCCCTTTTCCAAATAAAATATTTTTGTTTTCCCTATTACTTGCTATTGCTTGAAATTGTTCACCAGGAAAAATTTCTCGCGGAATTTTATTCATGATTGCCCTCTATATTTCACGCACTTAACCAACAGATTTTCGACATTTTTTTTCGTTTGAAAGATTTTATTTCCAGTTTGGTCCCATAAATCTTTTTCGAAAATGCTCAATCAGAGGCCAAATTTCGGCTTTCGATACGTATCGGAATTTCAAAATATTTCCACATAAACTCTATTAAAATATTTTGTAATTTCGTTCCACAGCGAGTGCTGTAATTTGCCCCAGATATTTGCAATGAAGTCGGGTTTTTTTTTGGCAGAATTATTTTATTTTATTTTTAATATTTTATTTTATTTAGTTTTATTTAATTTTTATTAAGATCACTTCATTTTGCTTGATTTAAGAAGTTTATTTCTGTGTTTAATCGAATAATTTTATTCGAGTATAAGTTGGTATGCAATTAATTATTAGCACAGTTTATTTATCTTTTAATTTCATTAAAATCAATCTCTCACATTTGTATACCCACATAATTGTGTACTAGTGAAGTAACGAATATTCGTATTTGCCTACGATTCTGATATTCGGATTTTAATTCTTAAGTATTATTAAAAAATTATAGCTGCTTGTGAGCCAAGAATATTCGAATATAAAAAGTTGTTTGAAATCAAAAGCTTAAAAATTGTCGTAAGAGTTTTTCGGAAAATTAATTGAAGTTTTTACTCGAGTGATTATTAGAGTAATTAGATTAGAGACTAAATATTTATATGATTCTCATATAAACTTTATTCAATCAAATATTTTCGACAAAATTATTCGAATAAAAATCGTACTAAAAGTGTTATTCGATTTGATTAAAATTACTTGCATAAAATCTGTTCGACCAAATGTGCATATATCATAAAATTAAAATGATATAGACAAGATTCATTCGAATATAATTATTCTGACTTATAAACTTTTATTTTTCAAAATTATTATAATAATTATGACAAAAATGATTTTGCTCGAGTAATTTTATTTTTTTTATGTATGTAGATATTACTCCAACAATTTTTGGACTTATTTCAAATTTATTGGACACATTTTTATTCAAATAAAATTATGATTAAATATTTATATGATTTTCGCATGAATTTGGTCGAAAAAAAAATTTTCCCGTCAAAATTATATCGAATAGAGCAAGACAGACAACTGTTTCGTTAATTTAACTGAAATCAAAGTTATTCAATCAAATTTTATTCATAAATATCAGAAGAAAAAAATATTCGAATAAAATTATTCCTTTAAATTATTCGAATAAATATTAAATTTTTTTAACCATTAAAAAAAATGATTTCGTTCCCCTCTCAATATATTTTGCAATTTCTCTGAACAATCCGCTGAGAAAGATTTTATTTACTCTGTCCATAAGTTATCGTTTCAGTCTGAAAGCAATTACTACAAACCCCTGTTATGAAGCATTGACAATTATTTAAGTTTTTATCATGATGTTTATACAATTTTATATGGAATTTTTTTTTTGTATTATTTCTTAAAATTACCACAGATATTAAGATAGAGAAAGGCCCATCTTTAAGGTTGTCTTTATTATGGCATTCTTTTTGTGAAGAATAAAACTTTTCAACCGATAATTTTCTTTTACTATTTAACTACTTCTTTTGCCAAAATCTCACCCCCTAAATATATATATACATATGTATATAGTCGTATTCATCTGCATTATCGTATTTATCTGAATATTTAATCATACTTATAGACACATGAACCCACAAATATTTAACTACATAGTAAAGCATTTATGAAACCCCAGTAGGAAAAAATTTCCACAGTACGTTTGAAGTTAGCAGGCTTGTTTTGACTAAATATATGAATTGTAGATGAAAATTGGAAATCAAGAAAATTTTCCTAAATCCTTCAAAATTTGTTAAAAATCTTAAAAAAAAGTGAAACATAAAAAAATTCGAATGTTAGTTAGTTTTAAAAATTTTTCTTTACTTGACACATTCGAAATAGCAAAATTTTAGTGCAAATAAAAGATTTTACAACAAAAGGACATATCGCTTGCAAAAATTAAGCAAAGCTACTGAGTTCTTAGTTTTAATTGATGTTCGAATTTTTTCGAACTTAGTTCGAATTTTCGAATATGTACTCATTTAATGAATTTTCGTAAAAACAACATTTCCACTAGAAAATGGATTTTCTCAAAACAACCACAATAAGTAGTGCTCCTCTCAAGCATAATTTCCTAATAGGCTCAACATAAAAGAAATCTTGCATAAAAAGAACGAAAACAAAAATGGCCAGAAATTGTGTATGAAACATTTACGAGTACATAGTGTCGTCATGTACAATTAATTGCAGCTCATTAAACTTTATATGTGGCATTATCCTTAAATGTCTGACAGCCTGAATTGTCCAACAATAATAAAATCAGCATGTATATACATTCATGGATACGTGTACCTACGAGTACATTTGCTTGTATGTATGTATGTGTGTTATGTTTGTTGTCTGTATTCCCCAGCTATCCTTAAATTTCCTTCATGATGATTGAGTTGAAATGGTAAGCAGCCTTAAAAACCATTTAGCCATTTAATTCTCCAACAATTACACATATTTATACAATTTATCGTATACGAGTGCCCAACAGAAAGAAACGAATGTGTAGCAAACATAACAATATTTATCTAAATATTAAAATGAATTTATAGAGTTTTGGTTTACTTGAAGTGGGTAAAAAGTTCTTAGGAAATCAGTAAAATGAAAAGGTCTACGGTCTAAGGCTGGCTTTCGATAGTTTAGTCCTTGCAGCTGCAAGAAGAGGTACTAAAAGTTGGGTGAAACAAATTTATATATTTTTTTTTATAATGATTGTGTTATATTGTTGGGTTTATGTGCAGTAATGTTATAAGGGAATAAAGTACATTTTCCGTATGCAATATTATGGCGAATTCATGCCACTGTAAATTGATTAGATTGACTTTAATATGAGAGACAAAAGCAAAAGGCATATTAGAATTAAGGGAAGAGATAGTTATACCTGTTTTCTTTTGAATCGAAGAATTTTAGAAACTATGTTCGAAATTACGAATTTTTTTTCTCGAAATTTTACAAACTACTAAATTGGTGCAGTTGCTTTTAAAAAAAAGGTGCTTCAAGCTATAAATATCACATATCATATCAATAAATGATAAATAGCCTGTGTTTGATATTTTTAAAAGCCTGAGTTTTGAATCAAATAAAATGTAATACAAAATTACGTTGAAAGTATATAAAACTGCATTTTTTTATCATTGAGCTCCGTCAAATTAAAAAAATAGTTCGAAAAAGAATTCGAACAAAGACATCTATCAGAATTGCGCACATTTTGCTTTGATAAAATCTAAAAATAAAGAATTTTATGTATGTCTATTAATTAAAGTGGCCGTTAGTTGTATGCAGAATTTTTTTTTGATTTCTTTCTTTTTTGGGGGAAACACACCCCCACCCCCCCCCCCCCCAAAATCGGTCCAGTTTTATGTAAACAAAAATATTAAAAAATTTCATGGCGATAAGTTTGTGTTTGAAATTTCACAAAAAGCTTAAGTCTACATATATTGCATTAATTTCCTTACAATATTTTTTTCGACTGTGGTATAAATAAAATCGAATTTCGGAAACTTCGTAAATGGGTACAAGATCATCTAAAAACGATAATTTTTAAAGAAAAATACATTCAATGTAATAAAAATCATATATGTAAGCTTTCGAACGTATGTTCGAATTTTCGAAGTTATGTTCGAATTTTCGAAATCGAAAAATTTACTTCAAATAACGAAATATTGGTTAGGGAAAAGCTAATCAAACATTGAAATTTTTTAAAACACTTGTTAATTTAAATTAAATTAAATACGTATTATCGATGTTATAAAAACATGTACTTATTTTCGGTTTTAATTTCATTAATTTAAATTTTTTTCAATTAGCCTTGGAACATATAGTGCCATTACCGCCAAAAAACCTTAAGCGACATACATAATTTTGGAACTTGATTTTTTTCTACCAAAATCGTTCATTTGCAATTATAAATAATCGATTTTTGGCAAAAAAAAAACGAGGTCCAAGAAATTGTTGGTTAAGTTATTTTTAACGGTTATGGCTCGCTATGTATAAAGTAAAAATTTAAATTTTTTTAAAGAGTTTTTCCAACAAAAACTAATCCACCTACCTATAATTTCATTAGTTCTTTAAAAACGTACAATTCCTGAGCAATCCTTTTTATTTAAAACACATATATGAAATATTTCGTCTTCCCATTATCATGTCATAACCTGCTTTTGTGTTTAACGTACAGTATTTAGATTTAAGTTCATCTCTTTATTTGTACTTTGTACCATTTTGATTTTATATTTCATCCCTTTTTATATTGGAGTTATTTTTTCAAGTGTAAACTCCCGTAAGGCTTGCACTATGAATGACTTTACAAGCAGACATATAAATTGTTAATGCAACTTTATTATATTCATATAAATTATTTTTGCAATTGCCTTTTTTTCTGTTTCGAATTTAATGGCCCGTTCAATTGTATTGATATACTCGTATTTATATTGATGTGTTTTTTTTTACTATAAAACAGAAAATAAAATTGAGATTTATTTATTTAACTCTCAGTTCCCAGTTTATTTTTCTCAAGGTTAAAGCCCTTTGATTAAATACTTAAAGTTATACAGAGTTCAATTCAAGTAGGAAGAACATTTATAGCAATTGAACACTTTTTCTAGAGAAATTATTACTTGCATACCTAGCAATGGTTGCTCATTTATTACTTTTAAATATGAAAAAAATAGTAATATGACTAATCTGCTCTTTAAAGAGTCATCACCAGCAGCACTATTTCGATATAGTAGGAAACCTGTAGAATTCTCCGGTGAATTCTCTGTGAAGACCATGAATCCTTCCAGAGTACATTTTAAAAAAAACAAGTTTTGTATTAAATCCCATTGGAATAATTTTATTAATCATATCTCGGGCCATATTTTGCATTGTAAAATGAAAGTACGAGGTGTGTTCAAAAAGTATCGCAAATTTTGAATTTTCGCGGGTTAAGTATATTCGAATTTTGATTTTTTTGTGGCGTTATGTTGGTACTCATGTCTCTCACTTATGCCGATAATTTCGGCCATTTTGAATGTTCAGTTAACTGTTGACAGCTGCTTTTCTTGCACGTGTTTTGGCTCATGTTCTTTTTGCTTTTTAATACTTTTATTGTTGCCCAATGTGACAGCTTGTAAAAAGGTGGTGCAAAATAAAATAGATGCATAATCGATAAAGATGCTTGTTTTGTAAAGATTTTTGTTTGAGGCATTCAAACTTATTATGTTTGTATATTGTGATTCTCAATGTAGTATTAAGAGTCTTACATTAAAACATACTAAGTTTCTTAGCTAAATTAAAAATTTTTTTGGCTTGAAGTCTACTGATGAGTTCCAAAAGCGGAAACGAAATGCATATAGACAATTGCTTAACCATAGGTTAGGTTAGGTTAGGTTAGCAGGCTGCTGGTAAGGAAGGGTGAAATTTAGAGTCCAGCTCACTTGGGTCCAATACAATGATCCCTTTGTGCTACCTTAGTTAGTTGAAGAGAAGATAGTGACAGAGGCTGATATGGAAGGGATAGTGATAGAGAAGACAGATGTTAAAGAAGAGATGCAGGAAAGCTTCATTCTTTTACAACTCTGCTGTTTACACGTTTTTTTTTGATAATGCAGATTTGCAGCGCCTCTAGTGTCAATGAGCCGTATTAAATTTTCAAAGTTGGGTTTAGTAGCCATTTTATTGGTTATTTTACTTCGCCGATGATTCTGCTACACAACGAAGGAGGGCGCTTTGATGTTACATTAGAATTAGTATCTGATAAAGTCGGTATAGTTTTTAGTGACCAGTGCCTTATGCCTGCATCACTAGGACCTTAGTTTTGTAGTCAAAGTGCTAACTACTTATATATATTTTTTTTTTTTTTTTGTAATATTTGAACCTTGGAGACGTTAGTTATTACAAGATATTTTTGTACCGGAATCGTACTTTTTTTTTTATTTAAAAAAATTCGAATTAAATTGACTGAATTATTAAATATTTTATTGACAGACTTAAAAATAACTATGTGAATAATGTTTTTCGTGTAGTGTGGTTTCTGTGTAGTGAAGCTTGTAGGATGATGAAAGTATAATTAATGCAAAAATGCTGCAACATTGGTCGCCAAACTATTTTTTTTACTTAAGCAACACACACACACACACTAACCTGATATTCCCCTAAAAACAATTTGCAATAGTCGGAAATGGTTGGCCTCTGAACATTTTTTATCAATAGGGCAAGTTTTTAAGGGCATGTGCAATTTTGTGCCAATTTTCGTGGCATTTATTGTATCTTTTCAGGCCATTTTGCCAAAAAAATTTTAAGTTTGTGTGCCTTTTTAAACTTGCCCTGGTTATCAATAAGAATGATCCAGATATTACTCGCATGCTGGTAGATTAAATCTACCTTATAATGACTTCTGTAGAAGCTGTCGGGACGAGGAAGAGGAGGAAACTGTTGAGCATTTTCTCTGTCATTGCCCAGCACTTGCGGAGGTGCGGTCACTCTACATGGGGGCTCCGATACTGCAAGGTTTGGAGAGTCTGTCGGAATGTGACATCGGCGGTATGAATTCATTCATACGCCTTTCGGGTTGGTTTCAGCAAAGCATAAATAGTGAATAGGATGAATGAGGATGGGCAGTCCACATCAATCCGCCCAGGTAGCACAACGGGACCTCAAAGGACCCAAGTGTGCTGGTTTTTACTATAAATCAGCAGCTTGTTATAACCTAACCTAACCTAACCTACTCGCTAAAGAACATAATATGTGCATATTCACACAAACATACAAAACGCTGTTGAAGTAAACATTCAAAGCATAACAACAACTATAATGTTATAATAGCTGAATTATGAAACATAACATAATGTTATAGCTTCTGCTTGTAAAATTATATACAGCCACACAAACACGTAAGCCAATGATGAGGAAAGACCCTGCTGTTCTATTGCCAAAGTACATACACGAAAATCAACAGAACGAATTGAAACATGAACTAATTATGTGAGCGAAAGCTAGGATTGAGAGGATTTTTATTGTACTGTGCCGCTTGGAAATGTAGTGCTAAAATTCTCTGGAACGCTTAACATATACATATATATTTATATATATATATATATATATACACTATATTAGCCCGACAAACGTTGTCTTGCCCTCAATTATTTTTTTTTTACTACATATTACTCCATGCAAATAAAACGAAAACCTACCCGGTATTGAACCTCCACATGTCTTATAGTTCCACAAATCATGCGTTAGTAACAAACACACTCTGTGATATAGATATATATATATATATGTATATAGGCGATGCATCCACTGAAAGTAGCACTAACAGCAGTAAATTATTTACACTACATGTGTGACTTGTAATTTAATTTTAAATGGTCGAAAGCTAATTAACAAGCTGTTGATTGTACTGAGACTTTCTGGATGCGAATAACATTCCTCTAGAAGCTTTTTATTTTGCGCGGTAAAAACGTAACAATGTGTGTATACAAAAATTATCATATTAAATATTATGTTTATACGTAACAAAAACAGAGAAGAGCAAGTAAGACCAAGATTCTATGTAAAAGCATGGGCCAATAAAATTACTGAGATCCACTTATTGTTGAGTACAATACGTATCAGCATAATTTCTCAGAATTTTTTTTTTAATTACCATTAGGGTGGTATTTAAATTGCACACTCGGCTTAGAAATAATTCGTATTAGAATTACTTATATTTGTAAAATCTAACACTAATGTCTTTCTTCAATTATCAGATTTAATTGTTGTAATATTTTTAAGTTAAAATGTTAAAGCTTTGTTCTTTATCAGCTTGTAAAATATTTTTTAAATTAATTAAGAAAAAAACCATTGTTGTTTTGATATACAATCACTTTTATTGGTTTAACTTGGAAATCATGAAATCTTTTATTTCATTTTGCTAGAATTACAGAAACGGTTAAATTGTTACTCGTACATACAAACGTCGTTATTCATAAACGAATGTTAAAGTTAATGTTGATTTAAAGTACGAATTCGGTATGTTAAAACCGGTTTAAAGAATGCTTTAGCCTTAACAATCGTTTACGAATATCACTAGACCAAAATTTTATTATAATATATTTTTATATTACATAAATATAAATTTATTTATTTTTAACTGCTTCAGCTTATTGCTTCAGGCAAGGAGTTGTCTCTAAAATATTATCCATTATCTCCTTTGCATTAGCAATGTGGTTAGTAGAACATTTTATATCTTCCTCGATATTGCCAAGATTATTTAAAGTGCATTTATCTAAAGCCGTTCTCATGTTATTAACAGCATTAATGGCTTTAATTGAGGCAGACGAACACTCATCGTTTAAATTTCCAGCGGTTTTTTTAATGATATACTTAGCTTTTTTCTCAACGTTTGAAGCATTGTCTATCATGAAATTTTTTTTGGTACGTTGATCCTTAGCCATGCAGTTCGTAATAGTCGCAATAATGTGGTTAAATAAAACCATAGAATTTGCATCACCAACTTGATCACAGTAATCAGGAGTTTCAATATAATCAATATTATCTATGGCTGTAGTTTGCTTCTCACAATCGTTTAGCAGTTTATACATTTCAATAATTCGTTTATTATGGGGAGCTACGCATTTTTTATACGTATTGCTTAAATGTTCAATTTGTTTCACAAAATTTGCAACGTCGGTAGAAATTCCTTCATAATACATAATCAGCAAACACAAGATAAAAACCAAGAAAATATATTTCATTGCTTATATTTTTCTAATAGATAATGTTGAAGGTTTGGCTTTAAATTTAACACTAAATAAGTTTTTCGAAATTTCTGAAATAAATAATAATGAAACCATGGCACGCACAGTAATATATGTGTTAATACAGCGGAGTTTGGCTATAGCGAACTCCGTTAAAGGTGAAGTTCGTAATAAAGGGAGTAAATTATTTCCACACATAATATAAAGTAACAGGAAAATGATATTTCTCCAATTAAAAGCTTTAGTTGGAAAATATGCAAATAATCAATTAAAACTTTAATTGATTCAATTGAACTTTGGTTTAAAAATTTAAACAAAATTTAAACTAAATTTCTTGTTAAATTAAAAGTTTAATAAGAAATTTAATTGAATCAATTACAATTTAATCAATTAAATTTAAAAGTTGCAGTTTTTTTAATTTAAGTAATTAAACAGTTTAATTGATTTTCGCAAAGATAATTTTTCCAGTGTAAAAAATATAATGCATTTTAGGTTACAAAAAAGTTAAATTCTTGTACAACACACTTTCACTAAATTTAAGAAAACAATAATTCTGCCAAAAAAAAAAACTCGACTTCAATGCAAAGATCTCATAGAACATTTTCGAAAAAAAATATGTGGTTCCAAACTGGAAGTAGTCTTTCAAAAAAAAAAAAAAAAAACTTTTGAAAATCCGTGGGTTAAGAAGAAGTACGTAAAATATAAAATAAAATTTTAATGCACGTGGCTCCTCCGTTTGCGTGTGTTAAGTTTTGTAAAAATCGGTAAAGTAGAATCATGTAAAATAAAATACTAAATTTTAGTGGGTGTTACTCCGCTTATTTTTTTAAATAAAAGATTGTTTCTTATTTTAGAGCTCAAGGTATGTGGTAAGTTTTGTAAAAATCTGTTTAGTAGAACCACCTGAAATATAATAAACAATTTTAATGGGCGTATTCCCACCCATTTTTAATCTCTAAAATTGTGAAGTTAAAAGAATAAAAGGCGATTGCTATGTTTCGCAGCAATCAACTAAGTAGAAATCATAAAATCAAATAAAAAAATGTTTGGGCTTTTTTTTACAATGGCACTATATGGAAGTTATATCCCCTCAGATAAAAAAAAAGAAGAGAGGTGTCTTAGGACACCCGGTTGTAGCTAGCTGCTTAGTCATAAAGAACAAAGTTAATGTGTTAAAGAACAATGCAATAAAAATATATTGTATGATGATGGCAAATACGTCGCAAATATTTCAAAACTTTTCCATTTATTTCCCATTATTTTCTTTTCTAGCAGCGTACGATTAAATTGATGTATTGCTTGTGGCCGGCGGCGGCTGTTAGCTGGCTTACAGTCGATCGGCTGTGTTCTTTGGTTTGCGCTCATGTGCAAAAACAATACATAAACAAATTGTTTTTGCTTCACTCACTTCAAAGAAAGAGAAATAAATTTATAACTGCAATATTGTCGGTTATTTTTGTTACGAAAATCACGTCCTAACTCCTGTATCGCGCAATAAATAGCATAGCTACAAAAATATTTTTTACAATCGGTCTAAAATGTACCGAGCTATGAAGTATCAATATAAAAAAATAAAAATAATACAGACGAATTAACAACCTCCTCCTTGAAGTTGGTTAAAAAAGAACAGTCATTAATTTTTTTTTCTTAAGCGACACCAGCCAACAATTTTCAATGTAATTTTGTTTACCGGACTTAAAAGAAAGTTCGTTATAAGTGAAAGTTCGTTATAACCAGACTTCGCTGTAACAGTACCAATTTGCTCGATATATTTATGAGGTGTTGTTGTTCGTTATAAGCGATAATTCGTTATAACCGATTTTCTTTATATATTTATGAGAAATGTAAATAAAAGAAGAGAAAAAATTTTGATAAATTTTTTCTTTTCGTCTGATCGGATATAGATTTTTTTTAGTTCCATTGCCACTATAGTGGACGGGACCACGCCCATTAAAATGTAATATTATGTTTCACATTCGTATACTTAACCGATTCTTACGTAAACTGGCTGCGAAAGTGACATAATCTTGCATTTCAAAATAGTGGGCGATTCTTACATAGTCTATCACATCCTAAGCTCTGAAAGTGATATGGTCTTGCATTTAAAAAAGTGGTCGGGGCTAATCAAGCATTATATTGTATTACTTTATTCTATTCTTTTACTTGCATAATAATGCAATTTGATGTTTTGCAAAAATGGGATGGGCCACGTCCATTAATACTTAATAATAATAAAATCTAAATATAAAACTCAAAAAAAAACAGAGCATTACACCCGGTTTTCACAAGTCAAGCAGTCGAATCGTCTAGAACATTTTTAAGAAATCAGTCTAAAAATGTGTACTTTTCATATAAATTCTCTACTCAAATCGAGTAAGCAGGGGTTAGTGTCTGTTTGACTATATTGAAAGAAATTTCTCGATCGTCAAATTAATTATGAAAGCAAAAAGAAATTTAATATTTTATTGTTTCCAACACTTTCACAAAAAACATGACTATTTACACGACATCGTACAGAAATTCCTAAAGGCCGTGTCAGATACAACTTTTGCTTCGCGTTGCGTTGAAAATTCGCTTTGACATTTAAGATGAAATGTACATGCTTATATCAAACATGTCCCATAAAGTACTTTTAACGCAAAGCGAAGCGAAAACTTAACCAACTCTGAACTTTTTGCGTGCTTGGACAATCAGTTGGCATAATTATCTTAATTTGTTTGGCCAAACTCGCATGTAAATATGAAATTTTAATAAACTTTTAATAAATTTAGATAAAAAACGAGTTTGTTTTATCAGAATAATAAAATTTGAGCTGTATTTTGTGTATTAAACAAAGAAGTAAAAAAAAAAGTGAGTGTTGTCAAAGTTTTTATTGTGTCATACACATTTTGCTTTGCGCTTTTCTGCCAACGTTAGAAACGTCACGCAAAGCGTTGAAGTTGTATCTGACAACGCCTTAAGAACTCGCGTTCTTTGTCAAGTTCGGGTTCAACAACATAGGCAAACTCGTGCATGTGCCTGCATAAGACCTTGAATAAGAGCACAAAAAGAAATTAAAAAATTTATTTATATAACAATTTAGAGGTATGAAAGAGAACCTCTAATAGATTTAAAAAATAGCGGTGCGTAAACGCTGTTAATTTGTGAGCGTATAAAATATTTACTCTCTTTTAGCAAATGTTAAACTCCATTATTATGAATACGAGCACAAATTCAAACAAAGCATGTTGATAAACTTGAAATTTTTTTTACTGCCTAAAGAAAAGAAGAAACGAAAAAACTAAATTTGAACAAAAGCATTTACTACATTTACTTTTTTTCAATATGTAATACAGTTTTCGTTGCGAACCGATATAAGCACAGTCTGTGCATGCTTGTCAAAAATCTGCTTGCTTTGAAACTTTGCTGGTCGCTCTGCAGTCCCATATACTCACTTAGATTAGTATGTTTCTAAATTGCGTACATTTTATAGCTGGCGAAACGGTTGTTGTGGAAGTCGTAGGCATCTCACAAGGCTCAAGTATTTCGCAGAATGGCTGCCGTGTGTGCTCACAATCGACTACAAACGCAATCGTGTGACAACCGTGAACGAAACGTTTACATAGTGGGTTTCTCAGGGTGAATTGGCGCCAAAAAAGCCTGAGGTGGGCTTTTCATCCAATAAAGTCATGGCTGCCGTGTTTTGGAATACACGCGGTATAATCCACCTTCAAAAGATTTAATTTGGGTTTGAAAAAAAAACGATCGCGTTTGGTAAAAAAAAATTATTTTCCACCAGGACTATGGGAGGGTGGACACATGTACAGCTTACCTAACAAAACTCGAGGAATTGCTCCCTCATTCTCCTTCTTCTCTGGATTGAGTCCAGAAAGAAAAATTTCTTGTTCCTTAACCTAAATAAATGCATGGGCGGAAAGAGATTTGACTTTAACGATGAAATTATCTCACCAACAAATTCCTATTTAGATGACATCGACAAATCTTATTCTTATGGAGGCGTAAAAAAATTAGAGAAACATTTTTTGACAAAGTGATGTACAGAGTTCAAAGAAGAAAAATTTTTTAACAAAGTGATGTACAGAGTTCAAAGAAGGCTTCGTTGAAAAATAAAATGATTTTGTGCCAGTCACCCCCAAGAATGAAAGATATGTCAATGAAATTTTTAACACAGGATTTTTTTTGCCACACCCCAAAATACAGTATATTTTTGTTTTATATATATAGCGCCGCCGTTGTTGATGGCTTGACTATGTCCTAATATGTGCCTTTGGTGTCCTTTTAATCATACATCAAATTCTGGGCGCCACTTATGTCATTTAGGATCCTTCCCCCTAATTTCCAATATTATGCATGTGTCAAGAAAGTGCTTCTAAATTTTAGCGTGTCTAAATTCTAATGTACTGACATTTGTGATACGCCTTAAAAAAGTTCAATCCTAATACAAAACAAAAAAATTTCCACCAGTCATCCCTAAAATGAAAGATATGTTAATGCCACGCCCCAAAATAAAGCATTTTGTTTTAAGATAAAGCGAAATCATTAAAAGTCCGATTTCAACACATGGTATATCATTATTAATGGCTAGAATATGGCTTCATTTTTGCCTTTGATTGATTTTTAATCGAACATCAAACTCTAGTTGCTATTTATGATATCTCTGATCCTTTCCCTCTATTGTTAGATTTTTCATAAATGGAAAATAAGCCCTTCTAAAACTTTATAAGACAATCTTTTTATATAATTTTTTTTAAGTTTTTTTTTTAAATTTCATAAAATTTTAGAAGGGCTTATTTGCCATTTATTATGAAAAAATGGACCATAGAGGAGAAAGAAAAAAATATTACCATATGGAAATTGCTCTCTATCATAGTATAAACATTAGACTGGTCGCAGCTTGTATGGGATTTTTGTTTTAATTCCTAATATATGCGCTGTCTAAAATATGAGGTTTACTGTCATAAATGCGGTCTTAATTTTTTAGCTCGATCCGACGGTGCCTTCTGGTGCCTAGTGGGGCCTTAGTACCCAATACAAAAAGGGGGATTTTGTTAAAAAAATGGAAGTAATTCTGCAGTTTCTAAGCGGGCCGTCCGATTGTTATGAAATTTCATGCAGAATTTGAAGAGGTGTCACAAAACTTAAGCCTGGAATTTTGACTATATGTACTTAAAGGGGGCGGAGCCACCAAGCCCCAAACTGAACAACCTTGGGTCAATGAAATATTTAAACCGATGCCGTGCTGATGTTTTTGTCTAATAAAAAATATTTTTTGCATTTGGGATGAATTTTTTTTTTTTGCTATTCAACAGTTAAAAAAAGTCTGCTTTATTTATTTATGGATTTTCGCTTACAGTTTAGGCAATATTCGAGAAAAAAAATTAACATTTTGGCTTTTTACCAAACTTGGTCCACTGCTCTGATACTGGAGAAGTCAATTTTGTTCGATTTAGAAAAGTAAACTTATTATTAATTAAGAACAAAACTTGTAACATTACAAAAACAAAATTTTGTATCAAAAGCACAATTAAGTCAAAAATGATTCGCAATTTAAACTAAAATTTTGAAAAAAAAGTAGATTTTTCACCGTTTTTTTTCGCTATTATAAAAAATTTAAGCTAAATATCAATCCCATATTTTTACTTATTGCAAGGTAATACTATAAAAAATATTACAAAGAAATTTTTTGTTGAATATTTTTGTTATTGAAGGAACCAGATCGTTTCGAAATATACCAATTTTTGTTATAAATATCAAATTTTTTTTCTCAAATTCCAAAGCTGACATCAAAAAATTTTACCATGACAAGTTAAGACAAGATATGTTTTTATATATTTCCAAGAATGTTATCTGCATCCGTCAAAAGATAAGAAGAACACAGCAAAAATACTTAAAAAATCCCATTTTTGGGATTTTACTAACTTTTTTGGGAATTGCCGGCAACTCAAAAGCAAATTCTGCTTGGTTTTACTTTCTGTGTATTGCATAATTTTTCACCTAAACGAGCATTTTGAGCCGAAAATATTGATAATTTTCAAATACATAACAAAGCTTACAATAAGCTGGTATGCGATGTTTTGATCCTTATATTCGCATTTCAAAAAAAAAAATATTACTTTTGTCGAATATTATATATATCTAACCAATATTTTTACAACATGTTGTACTATTGCTTATTAATATGACTTTTATGTGCAACTAAACATATAGACATTTTATCTTTATTTATTGTATTCAGGAATTCTTCCTTCCTCCCATTTTCATTATAAAATGAGTAGACAACATAAAAATGCTCATACAGACATACATACTCGTACATATGTATCAGTCGTAAAAGTTCTAAAGGAATTCAAATTATTTTGTTATAAAATGCTTGTGTTACTCTTTGATTTTGCTTACCAACAACTAAAACACTTTAATAACAAGATAACCCTGGATTTAGTATATCTTCTTTTTTTCTTACTGCCTTGTTGCATTTGTAGTTTGCATTCTACCAGAGTTTTATGCTTCGAATGTGTGAACATTTTGTAAATGATTTTATACCCTTAAGGTTTAAAAATCGATAATTTGAGTTCCCTTAAATTTCTACACTTGCACGCAGCGGCCAACAATTTGATTCAAATATTCAAAGCTGCATTTTGTACAAATGTACAAACGGACAAGTGGTGGTGGTATGTATGACTTGTCCACAAAATTGCTGCAACAGCAATGGCAATCTCTAAATTCCAATGGCTATTTTTGACAGTTTATTACTTAATTATAAATTGACTTCATCATTATTATTATCACCCTCTCCCAACATTAGTTTAGTCTCGGTAATTGCAAATATGCAGTTGCATGCAAATGTTTGCAGTTGTATTAGCAACGAACGCAGTGGCAATACGAATATTGTGTTAGTGGCAAATTTATAATGTCCACAGAGTATTGCATAGAGACAAAGCCAAATGTTTAGTTAATTGTCAGGAAATTTCTAATTAACAATTTAAAATTATCTCCCATTTACATACATTTGAAACGTATGTTCGGCTGTGAATTTAAGCAGGTGGGAACAAGAACAAAAAAGTAAAGGGGCCAATAAAACATAAAGCATGAGCAGACAAAGTAGGATTTTAGCTCACTCGAATCCACTTGTTTTACGTAAGAGTAGGAAAGAGATAAAGCGAGTACATGTGGTGACATTGACAAATAGATAAAGAGCAGAAAAAATAAATTTCATTGTAGGTTTTTTTAATTTTTATAGCAGCGTTGCAGCGCCTCTGGTGTAGGTTCCTTATTTTATTAGCTATTTTACCTTGCCGACAATTCATTGCTGCAAATATCGACGAAAGATATTGATATCAGAAAATCTATCATAGTAGTATGACTGAGTCTGTTCTGGACCATTATTTGCCTTAAAGCCACCACCAGCTCCTTCGTAAAAGATTTTTTTTTTTCCGAGTATTTTTACATTATATTTTTTATTTTTTAAATCTATTTCTTTTATGAAAACATTTAGCTTTTTCAGATTTTAGATTTTTTTAGATTATTTTGCTTATAGTACTTAAGGCTGGCCAGCTCTGTGATTATTTCATATTTACTAATGTAAATTTAATAAAATTAAATTTTATTGTTAATATTGTGCATGTGAAAAGGTAAAATGTAATATTTGTATATGACTGGAATTTCAATATTCTATTAATTTTCATACTTAATTGATTTAATTTGAATCGATGTGTTTGTATTTGCAAACCAATGAATGTTTTGAGTATGTACGAGTGAGTATTTTAAAAACATTGAACGTGACCAAGTACACAAATAAATTCATGAGTAGACATAATTTAAAAGGTTCAGGGATTTTTGCAATTGCAAATATATTAATATAAAGCATAACTAAAGAAAATATTTAAACTTAGAAATGCCAAACAAAAAAGTTTTTAAAAATGATTTTTTGGTTAAAAAAAATTAAAATAAAAATATTTAAAAAAATTTTGCATAAAGTTAAAATTGAACAAAAACGTTAGAGCGAAAAATTTAAATAAACTAAATTGCTTAAAAATTTTAAAAACTTGTACGGTTAGCAGTTAGGTAAAAAAGGACATTCTGGCTTAAGGCGAAATAATGCTCGCATATCAAAATTTTTTCCTCATAATATTTAAGGGCATTTACCTCTGTTCCTAGACGAAACTTTACCATTCTAGGCGTAAGGATGTGTCGAAAAAGGATATTGGAATGTTGATTTAAATGCTTGCAAAACTAGCTAAATTTTTAGTTATAATATTAAAAATGTCAAATACAACAAATGGTTATATTATAACTCTACAAACTACTTTAAAGCCCTATGCAAATTACTCGATGTAAAAAAGGACATTCGGGTAGCTCTAAGAATATTCCAGTCAATCAGTTAATATTAAGTCTGCAAGTTTTTGATATAATAAGACGTTCTTTTAGCTAGATTTTTCATTGGTTTTCTAATTCTCAAAGATATTTAAAAAAAATTATGTAGGGAAAAATAAAAATAATTTTTTTTACGTTTAATTCAAAATTCGTTTAAAACATCTGATAAACATTAAAAAAAGTATATTAGAAAACCTTCAGATATAATACATATAATGAACTGATTTTTAGTAGGCATATTACTAAGAGATTTTTACCTCCTTTTAAGTAAGTTTTTCAATTTAAATTGTGCTCTTCTTAACATAGCTAGAAACGTTGTGAAAGTCCTTATGACATTTTGAAATGCATACTTTTTCACGGTTTTCTTCAATATAGGACATTAATCTCAAATAATGAAACAACTTCTATAAAACCCGATTTATATAATTCTACTTAAAATGTACATCAGTTTTGTACAACTTTAAAATGGTTTCAGCAGTAGTACATTTCAAATTTATAGGATATTTAGTTTCGCATAAACAATTCTTTCTCACAATACCAAACATTTTAGCTTTTCTTGCACAAAAACCCACAAGAAATTTGCATGGTAGACATAAAGATAAATAAATGGAGAAAGAAATTGCATATAAATGCCTCTTAAATGAGCGAAGAAAACCAACTAAGGCTATCTTTGAGGAGCAAAAACTGTTATAAATGTGGCAAGTAAATGCAACAAAATAAAAATAAAAAAAACCACAATTGAAATTCTAATGAAACACCCCCTTGCAACATGTAAATATAACGACGACCGACTATTTCTGGCTCTAACTAATAAACAGGAGTCACTACTTTTACTTCTAATAAAAATTAGTTTCTTTAAATGCATGTACATATTTCAAAATGTTTTTATTGCTGTTGTCTTGCATCATAATTTAAAACTAACGAATGAATGCAAAACGGAAACAACATTTATTCATTCGCTGCTTACTTCCGCTCAGGAATGCACAAAAGAAACAAAAATCAAAAGTAGAAAGAACCTTCTAGCAATAACAAAAATATATTGTTGCTTTGTTAAGTTTCTTATTTTTTGCTATTTAGCACGACTATAACATTATTTGCAAATCTCCTTTTTATAACCAGTTTATGTCCTGATTTCCTCTACTCACCTCGTTGTCTTAACATAAGACAACTTGTAGTTTATTTTAAATATACAATAACAATATCTTAAATGTTTTAATGTCAGAAACATAGTCGGCAATTTTTTCCCCTCTAAATGCATTTGTTGGTTTGTGCCTTCCCGTGCTGTTGCTTGTCCGTTCGTTGTTCACTTGTATATTTTTGAATGTTTGCCTGTTGTTGTTCGGTTCTGTTTTATTGCACTGTTATTCATAATATTTCCTCTTTCAGGCTGTTTCTTTTTATTGTTTTTGTGCTCTTCTTGGATACTTAAGTGTGTCTTTAAGACATGTTAAATGTTATGAAAACTTTTAGCTTTATCTTTGTTTAAATTCACAAACACAAAAGCTAAATAATGTAGCTTAAATACTTTAAATAGAGACTGGACTTTAAGGTTCGCAAGGTGGAGCAAAAAGAGATTCAAAAAAGTTAGTCTTTTGGCAAATTTTCTATAGAAAACTTGTTCAGTCTCTGAGCAAACTTTCTAAAGAAAACTTGTTCAGTCTCTGAGCAAATTTTCTATAGAAAACTTATTCAGAGTCTGAGCAAACTTTCTATAGAAAACTTGTTCAGTCTCTGAGCAAACTTTCTAAAGAAAACTTGTTCAGTCTCTGACCAAATTTTCTATAGAAAACTTATTCAGAGTCTGAGCAAACTTTCTATAGAAAACTTGTTCAGTCTCTGAGCAAATTTTCTATAGCAAACTTGTTCAGACTCAGCAAATTTTCTATAGAAAACTTGTTCAGTCTCTGAGCAAATTTTCTATAGAAAACTTGTTCAGTCTCTGAGCAAACTTTCTATAGAAAACTTGTTCAGTCTGTGAGCAAATTTTCTATAGAAAACTTGTTCAGTCTCTGAGCAAATTTTCTATAGAAAACATATTCAGTCTCTGATCAAATTTTCTATAGAAAACTTGTTCAGTCTCTGAGCAAATTTTCTATAGAAAACTTGTTTAGTCTCTGAGCAAATTTTCTATAGAAAACTTGTTCAGTCTCTGAGCAAATTTTCTATAGAAAACTTGTTCAGTCTCTGAGCAAATTTTCTATAGAAAACTTGTTCAGTCTCTGAGCAAATTTTCTATAGAAAACTTGTTCAGTCTCTGAGCAAATTTTCTATAGAAAACTTGTTCAGTCTCTGAGCAAATTTTCTATAGAAAACTTGTTCAGTCTCTGAGCAAACTTTCTATAGAAAACTTGTTCAGACTCTTAGTAAATTTCAGTGCAAGTTTTGAGTGATAATTAGATTCCAAGATTGATGTGTTGAAATTTATCATGGCAAACCAAATGTATCTAAAAATTTATTTATGTATAAATATTTATATTTTCTTAATTATAATTGAAACATCTTAAATGTAAATATCAAAGAAGTTTGAGTGATTTTAGCAAAGTTTCTTTTGGTCTCTAAAATGTTGTGCGAACTTTTTCTCTTAATAGCAAATACATATTTTGGTTTATATATATTTTTCATGTCCAGCAAAAAGAATGTATTATACAAATAAATAACATTTCTATATAGATCTATTAAAAGCCTTAATAGGAAAAGTTAAAAGTGCTTATAACTGCAAAATCTACCAACAGCAACAACAATAACAACATGAACAAAACAAAGAAGTAACAACAATTACAAGTTTATCCCTCTCTATGGCAAACTTAATTTACAATTAGTGTAAATCTACATCAAACTAGAAAGAAAACATAACAAGTCTTCGTTACAAAGAAATGGAATGAGGGTTAAAGAATAAAAAAGTCATATAAATATGAAATGAAGATGTTGAGGGGCCGACCACAAAAGTGTTGTAAAAATTATACAACAACAAAATGTAACTCTAGTCTAACTAAAGTATGAGATAATGCTAAAAAAATTACTACTGGACATGTTAATTCTTCTTGAAACATATCAAAACAATATTTTTAAGATTTTATAAAGAAAATTAACTCAGACTCTCAGCAACTTTTCTTTAGAACATTTTGTCCGACTCTGAGCAACTTTTCTTTAGAAAATTAAGTCAAACTGAGCAGCTTTCCTATTGAACATTCAATCAGACTCTGAGCAACTTTTCTATAAAAAAGTAAGTCATGCTCTGAGCAATTTTTCTGTAGACAATTTAGTCAGACTCTTAGGAACTTTTCAATAGAAAATATAGTCAGAGTCTGAACCAATTTTCTATAGAAAATTTAATCAGACTCTGAGTAACTTTTTTATATAAAAGTTTGTTAGATTTTTAATAACTTTTCTATAGAAAAGTTTGTTAGATTCTGAACAACTTTTCTTTAGAAAAATTTATTAGATTTTGAGTAACTTTTCTACAGAAAAATTTGTCAGATTATGAGTTAATTTTCTGTAGAAAATTTGCTCTGAATCTGACTATAGCAAATTTAATAAGACCTTAAGTAACTTTTCCTATACAAAAATTTGCCAGATTCTTAGTAACTTTTCTATAGAAAAGTTTGCCAGACTCTGAAGAACTTTTTTATACAAAATTTAGTCAGACTCGGAGCAACTTTTCTATAGAAAATTTAGTCAGACTCTGAGCAACTTTGGTCAGACTCTGAGCAACTTTTCTATAGACAATTTGGTCAGACTCTGAGCAACTTTTCTATAGAAAATTTGGTCAGTCTCTGAGCAACTTTTCTATAGAAAATTTGGTCAGACTCTGAGCAACTTTTCTATAGAAAATTTGGTCAGACTCTGAGCAACTTTTCTATAGAAAATTTGGTCAGACTCTGAGCAACTTTTCTATAGAAAATTTGGTCAGACTCTGAGCAACTTTTCTATACAAAATTTGGTCAGACTCTGAGCAACTTTTCTATACAAAATTTGGTCAGACTCTGAGCAACTTTTTTATAGAAAATTTGGTCAGACTCTGAGCAACTTTTCTATAGAAAATTTGGTCAGACTCTGAGCAACTTTTCTATAGAAAATTTGGTCAGACTCTGAGCAACTTTTCTATAGAAAATTTGGTCAGACTCTGAGCAACTTTTCTATAGAAAATTTGGTCAGACTCTGAACAACTTTTCTATAGAAAATTTGGTCAGACTCTGAGCAACTTTTCTATAGAAAATTTGGTCAGACTGTGGCAACTTTTCTATAGAAAATTTGGTCAGACTCTGAGCAACTTTTCTATAGAAAATTTGGTCAGACTCTGAGCAACTTTTCTATAGAAAATTTGGTCAGACTTTGAGCAACTTTTCTATAGAAAATTTGGTCGGACTCTGAGCAACTTTTCTATAGAAAATTTGGTCAGACTTTGAGCAACTTTTCTATAGAAAATTTGGTCAGACTCTGAGCAACTTTTCTATAGAAAATTTGGTCAGACTCTGAGCAACTTTTCTATAGAAAATTTAGTCAGTCTCTGAGCAACTTTTCTATAGAAAATTTAGTCAGTCTCTGAGCAACTTTTCTATAGAAAAATTAATCAGACTCTGAGCAATATTTCTGTCTCATTAGAAAATTTAGCTAAGATTTTAATATTTTTTAGGGATATTCTGAGCATTTGCATATTACTTGTCTTTTTTTATCTGCATTTTTTCAAGAAGTATCCAAAAAAATCGTTGTTTTATACCACCAAATGAATGAATATTCTTAATCCTCGCTATAAAGTATCAATATCTTAAATATTAGTAGAATTATATACATCGAGAAACTAATACAAATATATCTACATCTTAATCATGCTGCCATTAAACTTACAACATACTTAAACGTGCAAATATTTTAC
This sequence comes from Nowickia ferox, assembly GCA_936439885.1. NCBI lineage: Eukaryota > Metazoa > Arthropoda > Insecta > Diptera > Tachinidae > Nowickia > Nowickia ferox. The sequence goes on along the minus strand of OW387024.1, from coordinate 12,317,273 downwards.
TTTCAGCAATAGAATCTATGTAAAGGAGTAGGGGATAATAAAAAAAATAAATCTGCAAATCCTTGCCAGAGTTTAGTAATGACAAGTTCATATGTCTTATGACTTCCGACCATGTTGGCATGACACGTTTTATAACGACATCATCAGCATCTTCGTCATTTAGGGGCAGAGACATATTGTTAACAACTCACATGCAATGAACGGTATGGTATCAATGTTTGATTTCAAACAGAAGAAATTGTTATTCGTTACAATGTAGGAAAATGTTTGGTCTCGATTTCTAAGAGAAAAATCTTAGTGTCTTTAGTCTGTCGGATTTATATCTATTTAACAACTCCCCAAAAGGGAGTTTGTTCGTATACAGCAAATCACTTTTGTAATTGGCATACAGCCACATCTCGCTACTTGTTTTTCCTTTTTAACTTAAATTTCTTTTATATTAAGGAAAAATAAACTTGGAGATTGTCCATTGTCAGTTTTATGCGTTAGTTGAAAGAAATTCTTCGATTTTGTAGTTGTAAGTTTATTTTCTTATTTAAAACCAAACAATTCAATATTTTAAGGAATAAGTTATAAGTCGTGCGTGTGATTTACTTTTCAGTAGACGAAAAAGATTTTTCTCTTAAGATGTCTGCTCGATTTTCTTTTACCGATAATAATAATGTATTATGTTATATTAATTGAAAATTGGTATTGATGGCAATGTCAAACATGAAATGAAATATTAGAGAACTTCAATTGAAGCACGAGGAACATAAATGAGGATATGAAGCATAAAATAATATCTCTTAAAATAATATGTAAAAAAATAAGGTTTTATTGAAAAATTGTGTTCCATTTGTCTTAACTAAAGCCTTGGTTTTAATTAGAATTCAAAAGTAATTGCTCAATTTAGTTGAAAATAGTTTTCACTAAATTCTTAGTTTTGTGTGTTTTTGTTCCTTTTAGAACTTCATTAAACATGTTCTATATGAAAATAACAAAATTCAAAAAATATGTAAAAATCTATGTATTTATCCTGTGTGTTTTGTAAGAAGAAGAAAGAAATTATAAAAAATATTTCGCATACAGAGAACAGAATATATGTATGTATATAAAAAAAAACAAGAGGAGTTGATTGCACAAAGGAAAATTACGGCGAATCATTTCCGTTGTGTTTGCCTCATGGCATTAAGCATAAAATAACTTACACTTATCACATGCAAACACACTTACACAAGTAAGCTACAACACAAACACATATTTAGGTATATATATATATATATATATATATATATATATATATATATATATATATATATATATATATATATATATATATATATATATATATATAGTATATATAAGAATGTGTGTGATGAAAATCCATCTACAGTGAGTTTGCTAAATTTTACAAGTTTTTTGCTTTTTTGGTGCTTGCGATTCAAAGTTCTAGAAAATGGGTTTATGTATACATTTACATTGACGATATTTCGAACAAATTCCTTTAATATTTAAATTAGAATAGAGCTAGTATTTTGCTAAATAATTTCCTTTTTAGCCTACTGTAGCTGCTTATAAAAAAATTTTACTAAAAAAGCCAGGATTGTAAATGGGAAAGAAGCAAAAAATCATGAAACAGCTTAAGGACGGCCATTAAACGAACATACATGCATACCTACACATAAGTGTAGCAGTAAACATATTCGTTATAGTATAAATCATTTTAAATATCTACATTAACACATCTTAGAACACAAAATTAAACACCTTTAAAGGATTAACTACAATAACTTACACTGCAGTCGGCGAATGTCTAGCTATTTCCTCAATTACCAATAATTAGCTTTAACTACCAGCCTAAATACTAGCAATGCACACGAGTGACGACTTTAACATGGGGATGACATTGCCTGTAGTCAATTGCCACCATCTGCATAACCATTCGTCAGTGAATTCGCTAGTCAATACAATTAATTTTTCTATTAATGCATTTTTCAAATAATTGTTCGTTTTCTTTTTTTATGCAACTTTTTTAATTGACTTCTGCTGCTCATTTTAAATTTTTAAAAGGAAAGCACTTTTTTTTTACTAAAAATTACACAATCACTCACCACGAACTTCCAATTGTAACTGATGCCATTACAAAATCAAATTTATAACTTAAAATAATTTTTTTCTTGTTGATTTTCTTTGGAATAACAGCACAGTTTTTTCCACTCGCAAAAAATTTCTTTGAGGTTAAAGGCATTAACATATCCATCAGTGAGAGAGCCAAGAGACGAACTCTTGTACTACTTGTGGCAACTGTAGTAGGTAGTTGATTTTTCGTTAGGAAACTACTATTTTGAGTCAATTTCTACTTTTAAAACTGCCGGGTATGTTTGCGTACACACACATTTGCATAGAAACATTTTTATTAAAACATGAATATTAACACCACATTCCTACGCACACTCACGCAAGTTAACTGCCAGCAATATAATGAAGCACTAACTTAAAAAACGACATTAACTCCTATTTTTTAATGCAAATATTTTTGCCAGAGAAGTTTGAAAATGAATGTCATAAATTAAATTTAATTGAAATTCTTTCTAAGTTCTTTCTTCAAATGCTAGTTAACATTATTTCTTATCACGCTACTTTAAAGCAAGTTTTACAAACACTGAAAGAACTCTAAACGTGTATAAAAAAAACCATCCCATATTCAGAGTCTGACTAAACTTTTCTATAGAAAAGTTATTCAGAATCTGACTAAACTTTTCTATAGAAAAGTTATTCAGAATCTGACTAAACTTTTATATAGCAAAATGATTCAGAATCTGACTAAACTTTTCTATAGAAAAGTTATTCGGAATCTGACAAACTTTTCTATAGAAAAGTCATTTAGAATCTGACAAACTTTTCTATAGAAAAGTCATTCATAATCTGACTAAACTTTTCTATAGAAAAGTTATTCAGAGTCTGACTAAACTTTTCTATAGAAAAGTTATTTTTTCTATAGAAAAGTCATTCAGAATCTGAAAAACTTTTCTACGTAAAAGTCATTCAGAATCTGAAAAACTTTTCTACGGAAAAGTCATTCAGAATCTGAAAAACTTTTCTACGGAAAAGTCATTCAGAATCTGAAAAACTTTTCTACGGAAAAGTCATTCAGAATCTGAAAAACTTTTCTACGGAAAAGTCATTCAGAATCTGAAAAACTTTTCTACGGAAAAGTCATTCAGAATCTGAAAAACTTTTCTACGGAAAAGTCATTCAGAATCTGAAAAACTTTTCTACGGAAAACTCATTCAGAATCTGAAAAACTTTTCTACGGAAAAGTAATTCAGAATCTGAAAAACTTTTCTATAGAAAATTTATTATTCAGAATCTGACAATTTTTTCTCTAGAGAATTTATTATTCAGAATCTGGCAATTTTTTTTCTAGAAAAGTTTTTATTCAGAATCTGACTATTTTTTTTATAGAAAAGTTATTCAGAATTAGCCAGTGTTTGTACAACCTTTCTTTAGCAATATTTTTTAAGCTGGAGCAAATACTTGTTACATTTTTCTTTTAGTTTCGTTTTTTGTCAAATTGTAAAAATATATTTTGAAATGAAATTGCAGCTCTTTAAATTTCCACCATCTAACAAATATAAAGTTAAAAGCAGAAAAAACAGCCAGACAAACAAACATTGTTGCAAATGCTCGCGCCATAAAAATTTTCAAATGAAATAGACTTTCATTTGTTAAGCGGAGTATAAATGCAATTTAAAAACAAATGAAAAATCATGTTCTAAAAATGCAAAAAGGGCAAAGTTTGTATGTACTCGTATGTATGATATTTAAAAAAAAAAAATCAGTCACATAAAAAATTTAAAAACTTGAATGGAGCAACAAAACAAAAGCTTGCGGCGATCATAGAAATGCATGTTATATAAATGAAATTGCTAAAAAAAAAATATATCTAGACATGCAGTTTTCCTACACGGTCTTACAAAGGAAAATGCTTGAAGAGTCTATGTAAACATGTGGGTTTTGCTTGAAGCATTAAATGAAAAAAAAAAAAATACAGGAAAAGAAATATATACTCATGCTTGTAAAATTTTATTTTTTTCGTTCATACAAAATGTGCTTAATTGTGTTAAAACACAAATAGAGTTTTTGCAAGAAATATTCTTAAGTTTTAGAAAACTTTGACCCCTTACAAGTATTTAATTTGAGATAAAATTTTTTAGCTAAATTTACTTTTAGCATGTAAATGACCTTTGGAAATGGGAGCAGGAATATGTATGTACTCGCATAGTCGTGTTTGGTAGTATATTGATTGCACATTGAAGAAATTTAATGCAAATTGTGTGCTCTCCTAGATTGGTGGATAATAAAGGTTAAAGTTACCTTGAAAATATACGATAAATTTTTGTAGAAAAAAAAAATGTGTTTTAAATTCTGTTTAAGCAAAAAATAATTTGAATATAAAACTAATTTAGGTAATAACACGAGTTTTCTTAAATCCATTAATTTGCTGCAAATTACATTTACATTTCAACCTGAGTCTGCCCAAACGAACCAATTTTATTTTATTTATCAGTCGTATTTTTTAAATATCTCTGGCAATTCCGACATTCAGCATCCGTTTTATTTATAAATAATTTTCTTGTTATTTTACTACCATCAAGTGGAACTACTTGTGTGAAGGGCTATACGAGTACTCTTATAACTTAAACACACTAGCTAGAGCTTGCAACACAATGCGGCAAATGTTAATATATCGTGCCGTAACCGCCAAAAAAGCTTAAGCGTCATAATTTTCAAACTTAATTTTTTAATCAAAAGTGTTTAGTTGCGGTGGCAAATAAACCATTTTCGTCAAAAAAAGTAAGTCCCTTAAGATTTTTTTTTTAGCAATGATGGCTCGATATGTGTGTATATAAATACAAAAAAGTAGCTTTAAAGAAAAAAGGCAAGAACTAACGCACAATTTAAATATATACCAATAGACATGCTTAATTATATTAAAAACATTAATAATACAAATTTTAGTTCAATCTAAAAGTCTGGATATCTTTTTTTTAACACCCCGCCCAGAGCCTGACAATTTTTTGTATAGAAGTTTCTTAAAGCATAAATAATTTTTCTATTTAAAAGTTACTTAAAGTCAAAATAAAAGTTGCTCACAGTTTAGCTTACTTTTTGTGGAATCTTTCTATAGAAAAGTTGCTTAAAATTTATGTACGAAGAATTTCTAGAGCTTTTCATAGAAAACTTACTGCAAATATGTAGAGCTATTCATACAAAAATGCTCAGAATCTGTGAAGCCTTCTTATAGAAAAGTCACTCAGAGTATGTGAACCTTTTTTTTTTATAGCAAATCTGTTTAGAATATGGGAAACTTTTCCTTAGACAAGTTGTTCAGAATCTGTAAAATTTTACTATGAAAAAGGTGCTCAGGTTATATCAAACTTTTCTAAAAATTCTAGATAATGTTCTATAGAAAAATAGTTCAGATTCCGTTTATCTTGTCTAAAGAAAAGTTGCTCATAGGCGGTGAAAATTTTCTATAGAAAAGTAGCTCGCGCTTTGTGAAAATTTTCTCGAAACAGTTAATCGGAATGTGTAAAACTTTTCAGAAAAGTTGCTTGGAATCTATGATTTCGTTTATAGAAAAATTAACCATAATCTTTTACATATTTTTTATGGAAAATTTTTTTCAAATCAGTAACACTTTTCAAAGAAAAGTCAGTCAGAATTTGTTAAAATTTTCTTTACAAAATTTACTCATAATATGTGAAATGTTTGTACAGAAACATTGCTGACGATCTGTGCAACATTTTTATAGAAAAGTTGCTCAGAATCTGTGAAACTTTTTTATATAAAAGTTGCTCAGCATCTGGGAAACTTTTTTGTAGAAAAGTTGTTTAGAATCTGTGAAAGTTTTTAATAGAAAAGTTGCTCAGAATCTGTGAAACTTTTCTATAGAAAAGTTGCTCAGAATCTGTAAAACTATTTTATAGAAAAATTGCTCAGAATCTGTGAAACTTTTTTTTACAGAAAAGTTTCCGAATCTGTGAACCTTTTATTTTTACAGAAAAGTTGCTCGGAAAATCTGTTAAAGTTTTTTATAGAAGAGTTTACTAAAATACACACATATTTATTCTTAAAATTTAAACTTTTATCGCAATTAAAACTTACAAGTCGCTTATTAGACTGCTGATACATGTGCTTTAGAAAACCTTTATCTATTTTGCACTCTTGTTTCAGTTGTATTTAAAACAACTATATATTTCTTTTACCACAATAAATAAAAGACCTCTACAGACAATTTGTAGCAGAGAACTAAGAGAAAGGACTTTTTTTTTTATAAAGTAGAGTAAAAAAAGTAGCAGTGTGATTAAATGAAATTTGTACTTGAATTTGTTGCAAACGGCTGTTATCATGAGGTTTTTATATAAATATATATATATCCTTCTTCAAGTTTTTTTTATATTTTGTTTTTATTTCAAATCCTTTATAGTTTATTCACTCTGCGCTGGCAGTGCAAGTTCAAACAAAGGCGTTAAAAAATGAAATAAAATAATAGAAACGACGAACAACATCATTTCGACATTGTAAATGGTACGCAACAAACCATTATGTAGGATTTTAATTAAAATTAATTACATTAAGTGCAGCAAGTGAACAAACAAACAAACGAGTGAACGAGTGAGCAAATAAACAAACTGATGCTTACTTTTGTGTGCTACTGTATGGGTGTGTGGCTGTCTAATTGACAGTCTTGGTGCGGTGTAAAAACTGGAGCCTGCACATTTTCATGCTTATTTGTTAAAAAAAATATTAGGAACGAAAACATAGATAAATCTGTAAATAAAACTATTATATTTCGTTCCTCAGCAAAAACTTTTAAAAGGTCAAAGTTGAGAAGAAAACATTAAAGTGTTAATTAAATTTTTTAATTATTAAGAAGATGTAAATACTCGTAATGAATACTAAACTTTGATACACTGAGTTTGCTTTAGTAGCAACAATATTTTTTATAAGTGGAATACGCAAACTGGAGGAAATTTATTGCATGAGTTATTTTGTAATTTCTAGCAAAAATTGTTTTATGAATTTAAACATTTTATAGAATATTTCCTCTGAATTTCGCTTTTTAACCTAATAAATAATATTTATTATCCCATAAAGTGAAATTGACAAACAAGTGTAGAACTCCAAATGAGAAAAAAACTTTATCCTGCTTTTTTTATCCATAGATTCCATAAAAAACAATCAAGCGCCACTCAAGAAAAAAATGAAAATTAAGAATTTTCTCCCACACCGTAATTTAAACTGACAAAAAAATAGAAACCACTGAAAGTGTTTGATAACTGCGGCTAAAAATAACACCTTTCGACGGTCTCCTAAAGCAACGCGCAGTGTAGCTATAATCGATATCAAGGATCTATATTTCATACTTAGCAGACGCCAAGAAAGTTTTCTAACATTTTTCATTTCTTTCAAAGAAAACTTATTGTTATTTAAGGATTTTCAGGGAATTTTGCAAAATTTATTTGTCTTTTCTTTTTTCATGTTAAACCGTGAAATCCACTTAATTTCACAACCAGACCGAAACTTTATCTGAAATTATTAAACTCGTGCATACAAAGGCAATTATGCACAATAGCACATAAACACCGACACACACGCATACTTTTGTACCTCTTAAAAAGTGTGCTTGGAGGATATTATTTTCTTATTATTTAATTGAGGAATAAGGCCAATGAAAAAATTTAAATTTAAGCATAAAATATTTTTTTTTTGACGTCATGCATATAGATTTGTATCCGATTCATACATGGGAACTATATGAACTAAAATTATTTTTCTATCGCAAAACTGATTCTTGACTTTACAAAGAAAGACCATAATGATGAGCGATAGTGATGAGAAGCTCTTTAAATTAATTATGTTTCTTTTTTTCATAGAAACCATTTTTCATCGTTCGAAGGACCATACGGATTATGGTACATAACATCTTTAAATTGATGTTTCTGGCAGAATGAAGAAAAGCTTATTAGTAAAAATCCTTCGCTGTTAGTCTTAATGGTTTGAAGGACCATATATATGTTATAGTAGTGCGTTAAAAATTTTGATTCTGGTGAAATCAAACAAATGCTTATGAGCCAGTCTTTCGATGCTTAAAGCCTTGGAACTTTTAAGGACTCCTGGGTAAGGTAAACGGTTCGAAGGACCATGTAGATTATAGTAGTGCTTTTAAGGTTTTGTGTTTGGTGGAGTAAAAAAAAATTTGCGACAATGTCTTTTGATTCTTACAGTTTAATAAGTTTTTAAAGATTTACTGGTAGTCTTAATGGTTCGAAGGACCATATAGATTATGGTAGTACTTTAAAATTTTTATTTCTGGTGAAATCAAACAAATGTTTATTAGCCAAAGACTTTCGCTGTATAAAGTTTTAGAATTTTTAAAGACTCTCGGGTAAGCTAAATGGTGCGAAAGACTATGTTGATGATGGTAGTGCTTTTAAATTTTTTTTATTTTTTTTTTTTTTTTTGGATAAAGTTTCATTACTAAAGTAGATTTGCTGGTAGTCTTAATGGTCCACAGGACCATATAGATAATAGTAGTGCTTTTAAATTTTTAAGCTTTTAGCACTTTTAAAAATCACGAGCAAAATAAATGGTTCGCAGGACTATACGGATTACTGGTAATGCTTTCAAATTTTTGTCTCCGGCGGAATCCAAAAAATTTTTGTGCACTAATGTATTTTGCTTTATAAAAAATAATAACTTTTTAAAGATCTACTGGTAGGCTTAATGGTTCGAAGGACCATAGCAAAGTTTTTATTCAAATGAATTTTGAGCATTTACAAAGATTTGTTGGCAAACTAGCTGAGAAGAATTTTTCTATAACACTGTGTAATTTCAACGACAGCTGCCGTAAAATTTTTAATAAGAATATTTATTTTACTTTTGCTTGTTTTCCATAATTGAATTTTATGAAAACAATTTTAGCTGCAATATAAATAATTTTATTTAAAATTGCTTATGTGCAAATTAAAATTTCAGCTTTAAATTTTGCACACCAAAAAAGAAAATCACAACAACACAACAACGTAATGAAAAGCTTAAGAGTAAAATTTATCAAAATCACTCAGGCGTTAATTGTTTGTTTTGGGTCTCGTTCATCATCAACGTTCGTAATACTCATTTTGCCAAATTGCGGCTTTTTTGGTTTGTAGGTTTTTCCTTTTTTTTTAATTTTTTTAAAGAAAATTTGCCGGCAATGTTGTAGCTATTTATATTGTACCAATAAAGTATTTTTTAGCATTTTATATAAACACTTGAAATTTTTTGCAAATACTCGAGGTTGCTTGGTTTCATCAAGAAATGAATGCCGAACAACAGTTTCATAATACAATTTGGATTTTCTTTTACAGGCGTCAACTAAAATTTATACTGTATTTAGATCATATTTTTCTACCTAAAAGCCAAGTGGTGCTGTTATATTTAGAGAAAATAAAAATAAATAGAGTTTAGTCTCACTGATTATAGTAACATGGCAACAGCCACACTTGAATGCTATTCCATAAACAACCAGTAAATATAGTTTTGTGTGTTTATTTCTGCTTTAAATATTGCAAACTTTTCAATTTATATAAAATAGTTCTCGTCCAGAGTACATGCGGCCTCTTTCCTCCACAGTTTTGTATTACTTGAATGCCCAAATTAATATTCATGTTCATGCAATTTGCAATTATGGGAGCGAGTCATACATATAAATTTTTCTTTCAAATTATGGTACTTGTATTTCCACAGGATTTTATAAATTTTTTGTTGGATTTGTTCATAATATATTTCAATTGGTTTTGTAGCTATTGAATGTGTGTTAGAGAGTGATTTCGATGGCAACATTTCAATCACGTAAATTTATTACGTCAACATTTACTTTACAAACAACGCCTTTTATAAATTTTTAATGTATTCATATTTTGAGCGGCAAAACTTTAGCAGGTTAATGAAAGGGCTGCAGCCAAAAAATAAAAAATAAAATGAAATTGCGGAATAGAGGAAAAAAAAGTGAAATTCCATAAAATGATGTGATAACATGTATGACCACTAAGAGCCGGAGGCTAGTAAGAAATGAGGATTTAAAAGGGCAGTCATTTAACAGATGCAGAAAATGATGCTGGTGAAACTTTTTCCTAGTTTTTTTTTTTTTGCAAATAAATGGTCATTAATTTATTATATATTTATACAATGGCTAAATTATATTTTTGTATGTGTATATTAAATTTGTAAGATAAAATTTAATTAAGGACTTTTGCAGCATAAATGTTTCTTTTAAAAACAAATAAACAAAACATTTTCTTTAAACATTTTTTCTTTGCTCTTTTATGTGTTACTAGCGGATACATGGCGCGTTCTAACTCGCTAAAAAATCAACCACATTTTGCTTTTTTATACCTTTTTAAGTAGAAATATATGTACTTTTGTTTGAAATGAAATTTAAAACTAAAACTAAAACTAATGTGTCGTGTCGGATATCGAATTCAACAGTTTTAAAAATAATTGATTTTCAAATTGGCAAGGAAATTTAGTCCAGGAACCATTATGTTTCAAGAAGTCTAGCACTAAGCGTAATTGATCCGTTACGATACATGTATGTACCTCTGCAGTAAAAAAAAACATTGTTCTATTAAATAAGGGCCAATTCCACCAACTCTATTCAAATATCAATTCATATTTAAATGTCGATCTTTATTAATTTTTGTATGGAAAAATAGCAGGGTGCCATAGACCTTGAGTATTTCTCTTCGCGGGTTGTGTTTGTTTTATTAAAAAAAAAAAAATGGTGAAATAAGCTCTAAGTTTCATATTAAAAATTTTTGGTGACTATAAATGTACATACAAATTTTTTTGTAAAAAAAAAGTACCTAAAGAAGGTATAAATTTAAAAAAAAAAATCCAAATTCCATCAAGTTTTTTTTTTGAAGGACTAAATTTCCTTTTCAATTTAATTTCTAGGCTTATTGCTTTCGAAGATAAATAGCATACAAAAAAGTACCAAAACTCAAGTTTCGCCCTATTCATGTCCCTAAAAGTACAAAAGTTTAAAATCACCGTATACCAATCACCAACCAGTCGACTCATTATTTGCATAAATTTACATCAAATTAAATTTTTTTTGGTGCTAGCTTTACACACACAAAAATATCTTATTAAAATCTACCAAAAACAAGGTTAATTTAACATTATTTAGCAATGATTTTACTTTCTATGAGTTTCATGTTAATTCAACATGATTTGCAGTAATCTTGAAAAAAAAATTTTTTCTTTTGAAATAAATTTATTTCATGTTGATTTAACATTCCAGTAGTGTTAAATCAAAATGAAGAAACATATCAAAGAATCAAAGTTATTTCAAGTTGGAACAACATGAATTTTATACTGAAATAACAGGATAAACCATGTTGAAACAACATGAATTTAATTTAATTTAAATCTATAGACTTCAATCAAAAAAATTATTGAAAAAGCTAAAAAAACACATCATATGCTTGTAGAAAACCTTACAAAATGTTATTGAGAATTATGCCTACAAATATAAGAAGTTGAAAAGCCACAAACAAAAACTAAAAGCAAAAGTTCGTAATGTAATTTAATATTTTTGGTTTGTTTTAGAAGAGTTTTTTATAAAATATAAAATGTAAATGCAACTTTTAATGTGAAATATTTCTGTTAAAATTTTCGACTTTAGCCTTAGCCTTTCGCTTTTTTATAAGAAATAATCGATTTTATTGAAACTCAATTTTTTCTTTTTTACTTAAAGCACTTTAATTATGATTTACATAACGTTTTGTTATAGCTTTTGCTTTTGAAAACTTTTACTGGCCTAGAGTTTTTTTATTTTATTTTTTCTCTATTTGTTTGCCATTAAACTTTTCATTTACTTTGCGTAATATTCATAATGGATTTGCCAATATGAAAATTTTATTAAAATATCAAACAAACAACACCAATACCTACAGCAGCTGTGCATGTATGTGTGCATCCGTATACGATACTCGTACACACATCCATATTACCGCTACAACCATATCATATCTGATATTAACGTCATCATTTCAATTTCACTATGATGTATTTATAAACTCGTATGTATGTATGTTGACTGTTTGTCTAGATTTGGTTTCATTTCGACATGATGCTGTGTGGTAGTGAGTGGAATGATGCATATGGTTTAGTTTGTTTTCTAGATTTGCCAAGTTGGTTTAAACCTTTTACGGTTTAGCTTTTTGATCTCTTATATTTATTTTATATCTTTCTCCATTATACAAATGCACCCTGGTTGTTTAACCTCTACCGAACTCATACTTTTCGGCATTACAATTTTGTTTGATTTAATTTTTTTTTTGTATTACTCCTTCCAACGCAGTAAATTAAAAAATGATAAAAAAAATTATAAATCCACCAGATACATTATTATAATTACATTAATGGTTTTTATTTGTGTCTATATTTATATCAAATACGGATACCTTACTTTTTTTTAATAATTTTGAAGGAAATTAATTTTTTTTTTGCAAGATTTCCAAAAAAAAGAGGAAATAATGTATTTTGAAAAAAACGCCTCAAAAGGCTGTTTGATATGTTCTTCCTGCAGTTGCTACAATCTAAGCCTTATCGACAGTTTTGCCAGCTTGTCTGTAATTCCAAATCAACATTATCATAAATAATCTTTAAGCCACAATTGACTACTCAAAGTGTTTAGATAATGGAAAAATGAAAACAGAAAATTCTACTTTTACTCAGTACAGTTATCAAAATACTTGATATATTATCCTGTGAACGTATTTGTTTCTGTTAATGAACGTGTGTTTGTACTGGAAAATGTTTGTGTATTTTGCAATAGAGTTTTCCACTTCTATAAATAGGGAAGCAAATAGAAATCACAAGGTCTAAAATAAAACAGAGCTGGGAATGTGCAATAATAAAAATTTAAAATCAGTTTAAAAATTAATTAATTAAATACTCAATACACTTATCTAAAAAGCTTATAAAAATCAAATTATTCTCTGTTCTTTTTTTAGAAGAATTTGCAAGAGTCAAGTTTTGCTATGGAAAAGTTTGCTAGACGCAAGTTTTGGTATAGAAAAATTAGGAAAAATTAGCCTATTTGCAATAGGCGATAGTTTTTATATAGAAAAATTTGCGACGGGCGAGAGTTTTTCGATAGAAAAATTTGCGACAGGCGACAGTTTTTCTATAGAAAAATTTGCAACAGGCGAAAGATTTTCGATAGAAAAATTTGCAACAGGCGATAGTTTTTCTATAGAACAATTTGCAACAGGCGATAGTTTTTCTATAGAAAAATTTGCAACCGGCGACAGTTTTTCTATAGAAAATTTGCGACAGGCGATAGATTTTTGATAGAAAAATTTACGACAGGCGACAGTTTTTCGATAGAAAAATTTGCGACAGGCGAGAGTTTTTCGATAGAAAAATTTGCGACAGGCGAGAGTTTTTCGATAGAAAAATTTGCAACAGGTGAGAGTTTTTCGATAGAAAAATTTGCGACAGGCGAGAGTTTTTCGATAGAAAAATTTGCGACAGGCGAGAGTTTTTCGATAGAAAAATTTGCAACAGGTGAGAGTTTTTCGATAGAAAAATTTGCGACAGGCGAGAGGTTTTCGATAGAAAAATTTGCGACAAGCGAGAGTTTTTCGATAGAAAAATTTGCAACAGGCGAGAGTTTTTTTTATAGAAAAATTTGCGACAGGCGAGAGTTTTTCAATAGAAAAATTTGCGACAGGCGAGAGTTTTTCGATAAAAAAATTTGCAACAGGCGAGAATTTTTCGATAGAAAAATTTGCAATAGGCGAGAGTTTTTCGATAGAAAAATTTGCAACAGGCGAGAGTTTTTCGATAGAAAAATTTGAGACAGGCGAGAGTTTTTCGATAGAAAAATTTGCGACAGGCGAGAGTTTTTCGATAGAAAAATTTGCGACAGGCGAGAGTTTTTCGATAGAAAAATTTGCTACAGGCGAGAGTTTTTCGATAGAAAAATTTGCAACAGGCGAGAGTTTTTCGATAGAAGAATTTGCGACAGGCGAGAGTTCTTCGATAGAAAAATTTGCAACAGGCGAGAGTTTTTCGATAGAAAAATTTGCGACAGGCGAGAGTTTTTCTATAGAAAAATTTGCGGTAGGCGAGAGTTTTTCGATAGAAAAATTTACGACAGGCGAGAGTTTTTCAATAGAAAAATTTGCGACAGGCGAGAGTTTTTCGATAGAAAAATTTGCTACATGCGAGAATTTTTTGATAGAAAAATTTGCGACAGGCGAGTTTCTGCAACAATTTTCTTCCGGAAGAAATGCGCGTCATGTCAGAAAAACCACTTTATTCTTGAAACTTCCAGCTCTGCTAAAGTTTTCCGATATGTATTTATTTTAATTTCAAGTATTCTCAATATATGTATATGGAAGTAACAAAAAACTGTTTTGTACAGCATAAAACATTCATCAATCATTTTGTATTAAATCAACAGAAAATCAGCAACCGCAAACATATTTTGTTTTTGTGATATCAGCAAATATTGTTATTGCCGTTATCCTTGTTATAAGCGTAAATTAAACTTTTTTCCGGTGTATGTGTTTTCCCCCACTGTCTTTCCCTTACGATTTACATATTGAGATTTTTTTAAGTGACGTCTGTACTTGGCTGGTTGTATATATAAATAAATCCACCATTAAGTGGAACTAATTTCTTAAAAAATAAATAGCATGATGAAGATGTTGATAGAAGGGAGTTTCTTAAGCAGGAAATATTTGTGTATTAAAATTAGAAACAAAAATAAAAGTAATAACACTTCAAATGCCAACAAAAAAAAAATTACATAATAAATTGTAGCAACTGGATCAATGGAATTTTTTTTATCAAGAGAAGAACAAAAAATTTTTTATTTGCAATATTTTTTTTCTATAATGACTCACATTTCTTGGATAAAAATTTCAGTTAAATTATTGAAGGTCTGGCCAAATAGTTTCTCTATTCATTCAAGTCATTGGAAGAGGATGAACACAAAAATAATTTTTTTATAAGAGGAATACAGCCAGCCCCAAATTATTATATTCAAAAGACTCAGATTGCACTACATTGTTTTTTCTAAGTTCTAAGACAAATAACGGCAATCGAATAACTCTCTAGCTAAAATATCGTATACCTGGAAGCAGGTTGGTAAGAGAGAGAGAGAGAGAACACAACTCTCCCTTATCAATCTGCTTTGGTATCAAATAATTTTTATTCGTGATGCCCTACTTGGTACCTCTCCAGGTATTAGCTTCTGAATGCATCTAGGATTTGCAGAAAGAAGGCCATACCTCATGCCTTTCTTATATATATATATCGTACATACATATATAACTAACTATCTCTTTAAATAAGAATTTTATCTAGTCCTAGATTAACTTCCAATACTTTGTATCTTGTTTTTATATTTATTATATGTATATTAAATACAATTGAAAACTATATTTATCCAATACAATTTGTTCGAGCACTAAATCAGGAGTTGATGCGAGGATCTCCGCGTGTTAGGCTAGAGTACTTCCCACTGACCTACCGAAGCAGATATTTATTTTCGTCTAAAATTCAATAAAAAAATCAAAAATCTAAAGACGAAGTAACAAATTGCATTCACTTTCAAATTTGTATCCACCTAAGCGAGACGTTACGAGACGCTTGCGTTATTGTATCCTCGTAAGACAGAGAGGATGCACTGTGTGCTTTTCCGCGCCTCCGAGTCGCTTCTTTTTGTCTTAGTGCTGCTTACTTGTACCTAAAGTATTTTTGCTGGGACATTAGAATTTAAAAATAAATACTTTAATTTAATTCATCCCATGATTAAGATATACAAATAAATTTTGACCGAAATATATTAAACATAAAAGCAACGAACTTAATAACTAAAAACTAGAAAATTTATTTAACAATTTATTTACATTTTTTAACAACAAAAAGCACAACAACTCTGTACAAAAAAAAAAATTCATAACTGAAGTACACTTTATTTCTCTTTGCGTTTATTTTTGGATCCCATTAGCAACCAGCAAATAAAAAGGTATAACCAACAAAATGTTTTGCTGCTTTTCTCTTATATGTTTTACAATACAATCAAACGAACAACAATAATAACAATTGACAAAATATTAAAAAGTTTAAAACAAAAATTAAAAAATGTTGTTTGTTATTTTCTGAGCAATTAAATAAAACTCCTGCTGCTGCAACTTCTGCTGAATTTTATTCGTTTTGTGCTGTTGCTTTCAAGAGTAATTTAAATTTATGAAACTTTTTTGGACTCTTTTTGTGCATCATATAATTTTTGTTAACTAACAAAGTTAATTTAAGTTAAAAAAAAAATTAAAGTGCTTGACAGTAAAAAGTTGGTCGGACTTTTAAACACAACAAATAAGTACCTCCAAGCGAATAAAGCGGTTGTAATACATTTGTAAAATCATTAAGTATTAAGATTTTATTAGATTTTAAAAAAACAAAATTTTGTATGAAAAATCTGGGTTTCTGTTTAAAAAAATTTTCCTTAACAAAAGTCCTCTCTTCCAGTTATAAACTTTTATTTAAACAAGTTTTCGCTACAAGACAAAAATTATTCCATAGAAAAGTTCTTCGCTTCCAATTAAAAGTTAAAAAAATAACCCTACCGGCGGGGTTTGCTTTAATTTGGAAGAATTTGCCTTCATCCCCACGTTAAATTTTGAACCTGGTTCGGCTCGCCATCTTCTTCTTTTCTTCTCCCGGTTAAAGATTTTTTTAAAATTTTTCTTTAAAATGTTTTTCGTTTGCAAATAAAACAATCCTTCACTTCCAGATGAAAGGTTTTCAATATAGAAGGTCCTTGATTTGCAGTTATCAACTTGTCTTTAGAAAAAATCTTAGATTGTAGTCGGGTTTTCTATAGAAAAATCTACGCTTCCAGAAAATTTCCTCCTTTCCAGCCAAAACATTTTCCACAGAAAAATTCCTTACTTCCAACAAAAAATGTTCCTCTATAAAAATTCTTCAACTTCAAAACAGATAAATTTCTATAGCAAAAACAAAGTCGACACTTCTTATCTAAAAATTTTTCTATAGAAAAAATGCTCGCATTCCAATTAATAATTTTTTTTCATAGAAAATTTTTTTAGTTAACCCTACGTCTCCACTAGCCATTGACTTGGACATGACATGAACATGACGCCGGCACGCCGGCAGAGCAACTGTGAAAAGTTCATCAATTACTTTGTTGTGGTGAATACGTGCGATGTCCATGTTCAGGCATATCAAAGTATTTTGCGTTAGTCCAATAAAGATGGAATATATACCAATTTTGTTCTGTCTCTTTTCTTTCAGACATATGTTCGAAAATGCATGTCAGAGCATGGACGAAACATGGACATGAGTGGTCTCCATTAGCCATTTGCGATGTCCGACATGATGCCCATACCAAGTTCATGGCTAGTGGAGACCGCTAGTAACTTTTCTGACGCAAAAGTCTACACTTGCCAAACATTTTCCAAAGAAAAATTTTTCGCTTCCAGTAAAAATTTTTTCCATCGAAAAATCCTTCGCTTCCAAGTAAAAAAAAATTTTACAAAGAAAAATTCTTCGCTTCCAGTAAAAAAAATATTTTCAATAGAAACATTCCTTGCTTCTAGCTAAAAATTTTTCTAAAGAAAATATCGTCACTTTTTAGACAAAAATTTTTTCATAACTTTCAGCAAAAAATTTTTTTGTAAAAAGAAACTTGCGCTTCCACCAAATATCTTCGCTTTTAAGTTTTTTTTTCTTTAGAAAACTTTTTCGCTTGAAATAAAACATATTTTAATAGAAAAATTTTTCTTTTCCAGTTGAAAATTTTTCTATAGAAAAAGTCTTTGCTTCCTTCCAGTTAAAAAAACGTTTTCCACAAAAAAATATCTGATTCCAGTTAAAAATTTTTCATTTATTCTTCGAAAATTCTCCGCTGGTAGCTAAAAATTTTTCTGTAGGAAAAGTCGCTGGTTCCAGTCAAACAATTTTCCATGACTTCCTGCAAAAAAAAATTATTAAAAAAAAATAATATTCGTCTCCTTCTGTTTTTTCTTCAGAAAACTTCTTCACCTGCAATTGAAAATTTTTTAATAAAAAAATTCTTTATTTCCAGTTAAACATTTTTCTATAGAAAAGTCTTCTTGTTTTCTGCCAGTTAAAAATTTTTCCGTTAAAAAATGTTTGCTTCCAGTTAAAAAATTTTCCGCAGCTAAAGTCGCTGCTTCCAGTCAGACATTTTTCCATGACTTCCAGCAAAAAAGCTTCGTTCACAGCAGAAATTTTCGCTTCAAATTTATTTTACTCGTACATAAGCTAAAAATATTTTTTTCAAGTGTTTCCTTTTCCTTAAAGTCTGTAAATTTTAACCCCCATATTCATAAAATTTAAAATGAATCTGAAATGATTTTTATTTAAGATTTTTGATACAAAATTTTCCTAAAATGGATTTCAAATTCATTTTAATTTTTTATGAATATGGGAGTAAATACTTAACTTGTTTTTTGTCCTCTAAGCCATGTGTCATCTTTGCTGCATGCATTTACTTGTCTCACCACTACATCAACACTTAACATGCATTTGATTGATGGTTAGAGTGTGGGTGAACATGTTTATATTAGTGGAACATATAAATTGTTTGTTGTTAATTTACAGTGACAAATCTAATAATGAAACCGTCATATCCTTACAATACACTTTCATATTCTCTATTTCCAACTTCTAGCCACACTTCACAGTGTGTGGTTGTAAGGCTATAGCTGAAAAAGGAAAACAGAACCATAAAGGTATTTACTTGAAACTACTGGAACAAAAAACCTAAACTTCACTTTACCACCATCAACTACAACTAAAATTTACATTTAAAAACATTGAAAATAAACTGAAATCAACTGAGGATGACAGGAAGTACAAACGTAGTCGTCTGTGCTATAGCTTTACATTTTGCAGATAATGAAATGTTTGCTTAGGGAACTACCCAATGACATGTTAGGATAGAAAGCTTAATTATTGGATGATTTTGTGTTGGAACAAAAGCTTTTTTGCACTGAACTTTCTTGAAACTAGCGAAAGTATGTATTACAGTATTTTTACAGCTTGATTTTTTTTTTAAATTTTATGTTTAAACTTTTGTTTTTAAACGTTATTTTATTTCTCTATTATTATATATATTTATATTATAGTGATATTCATACCTTATCCCTGCAAACTTAATTAATATTAAGCAGCATAACGTTTTGCCTTGATATATTTTTTTGTCCCACATTTGCAAAACAAACAATAAAAACTTTAGGTGGCCAAAAGAATGTCTGTATATTAAAAGTTCAAAAGAAAACTTGGAGAAATACCATGAAACCAAGATAAATATTTAAAGTTCTACATAAGCTGGTTGTAATATTTTAATTTTATTTAACGCGTGTCAAAATCAATGCGAATATAACAAATATATTTGTTGTTGGTTAAGCACGTCTAGAATAATTTCGTTGCTGCTTAAGCAGCAGCTTAAGCATTAGCAAATAAATTTATCAATTTCATACTTTCACTTCTATACAAGCATTTGCACTAATCCTAATGTAACATCAGAGCGCCCTCCTTCGTTGTGTAGCAGAATCATCGGCGAAGTGAAATAACCAAAAATAAAATGGCTACTAATTACAGCTTCAAAAATTTAATACGCCTCATTCAACACCAGAGGCGCTGCAACAGTGCATTATTAAAAAAACGTGCCTTTCTTTCTTTCTTTACCGCCTGTCTTCTCTATCACTATCCCTTTCCTAAAGAAGGTAGCACCTAGTAATAGTAGTAGGCATTCATGCATTCATTGCCTGAGTGTTACTTCTCTTTAAAAAAAATATAAAAAAAATAAAAAATTGTATTTTTTATAAAATACTACCTTAGCTTCACAAGTAATATTTAAAAGAAAGTCAAGCAGGCAACTCGTCTAGAAGATTGCATGAAAAATCTTTTAAATAAATTAGTGCTTTTCACACAAATTTTTTACTGAAATCGATGGTACTTTGTTCAAAATTGTGAAGTACAAACACTACAGTAGTATTATCTAAGAACTACAACACTTTTGTACACATGTAATAGAAGCCTCACAAACCAACTACTCGTACTATAGCCCAGCAAAAAAAAATAAAAAAAAAAATCAGGCATTATTATCAGAACTACTTGCCGTATAATGACTTACTTTTCTGATTGAAAAACTTCCTTACTCGCTTACAAATCATATTGCATGAAATTAAAAAAAAAACTTATGTAGAACTCGACTGATGAGAAGACTGATTCTTTTAGTTTTAATAGATTACGTAAACATATTGCCAAATAATCTAAGTAAGTTGGTAATCCAGCAGGGAAGGGCTTCCATCAAAACTGCTTAATTCCAAACCCGCCAATTGAAATTTTTTTGAAATTTTTTTTACGCGAGTCTTCCAGAAGAGATACCTAAGTCTTGCAAAAATACTAGAGAAGTCTAATACAAAGACCCCACCATTGTTATACAATATCTGCATTAGTATTATAAAATGTCTTCCAAAGTCTGATAAAAAGACTACAATAATGTTTAGCAAAGGCTATAATATTTTTATACAAACACTACAGTACTCTTATAAAAATACTACAGAAGAAATTTTTTCCATGAGGGGTTGCATTATTAGTGGTGGTTTTCATAAGTAATTTAAAAAAAAATAATTACAGTTAGTTTTTAGTAATAATAAACGTTGGCCGTGGGGAGGGGGTGGGAACAGTGCCCCAGCAGACTGGTCTTTCTACGTTCATGCTTATAGAGAGACTGCCTCAGTTTGCTTACAAAGAGTACATAAGTCTTATACGGAGGTTCCATCAGTGTTTCACAAATGCTATAGAAGTATTATATACGGCCACGTGCTGAAAACCATTTCATTTTCAAACCGACAAATTTCAAGAAAAAAAAATCAACTAGAAAATTCACTTATTGAAGCTTTTTATTTGGTTTTAAGATTTCATATGCTTGAGGTATTTTGTCCGAACTTAATTTCGAATTTACTAAAGTATCTGATAAAGAGATCACTTTTTTCCTTTTTTGAAACTTTGGCGATTTCAAAACGAAATGGTTTTCAGAACCTGGCTGATAATGTCTGCACAAGTCGTATACAACGGCTACAGAAACTTGAGTGGTCTTATACAAAAGCTATGGTAGTATTATACAAAGACTACAGTGCTCTTATACAAAGACTGCAGTAGTCGAATACAAAAACTCCAGCATTCTTATTCAAAAGCTACCGTTGTATTATAAAATGTCTTCAAAACTGTTGTACAAACGCTTGAGTAGTCATTTCAGTCTCAGGCAAAGATTGCATTACTCTTATACAAAGACTACAGTGTTCGCATACAAAGGCTCCAGAAGTCTTATTCAAAAGCTACGGTAGTATTCTACAAAGTCAGTAAAAGTCTTAAACAAATACTTCGGTAGCCTTATACAAAGACTATATTACTCTTATACAAATGATACTGTAATCATATATATACAAAGAGTACAGGCGTCTTATACAGAGACTACATAAGTATCATAAAAACACAACAGTATTCTTGTACAAAGCATACAATAGCCTTATACAAAGTCTGCAGCAGTCTTTGTATTTATAGTCTTATACAAAGGCCATCGTTATCTGCAAAGGCTAGTTTTCGTAAACAGAATCACCAGCATAGAAAGTCTACAGCAGTCGTTTTTTTTAAAAGGTAAAAGAAGTGTGAAAAAGTATCTTAGTCCTAGTTTACACTATGCGAGTCTTATTGCTAAGCTGATTAGTTTGAAGGAGAGAAAGACGAGGGGAACAGTAACGTTTCTTTTCCCCTCGTCTTTCTCTCCTTCAAACTAATCAGCTTAGCAATAAGACTTGCATAGTGTAAATATGGACTTACAATGACTGCCGTAGTCTTAAAGACCATATTACAGTAGTATCATACAATAGTCTTATACAGTAGTCTTATACAGTAGTATTATACAGTAGTCTTATACAGTAGTCTTATACGGTAGTCCTATACAGTAGTCTTATACAGTAGTCTTATATAGCACTCTTATACAGAGGCTAAAAGTACTCTTATACAAAGACTACAGTATTCGTTACAAGGCTCTAGCTGTCTTATTCCAAAGCTATATATATTATACAGTATTCTTAGATAGTAGTGTTATGCAGCAGTCTTATACAGTAGTCTTATACCAAGTCTGCACTGATCTTATACAAAGATTACAATAGTCTTATACAAAGACTATGTAGACCTTATATTAGTCTTTTACACATCTCGAGTACTCTTATACAAACAATACGGTAATCTTATACTACAGTGGTCTCCTACAATGATTATTTTACTATTAAACAAAGACCACAATTGTCTTATACAAAATCATACATATTACTCTATGTGTATATTCTTCAGTAATGTGAAACAAAATTTATTACTGCGTGGCGTCAAACTAGGACCAGACTTATTATAAAAATTAAATTATATAATAAGACCATATGGGAGTTATACTAAGACAACCCTTATTATTTACTTCATACCCAAATAGTTACTAAAATCGTCCAAATTTATTTTATAAAGATTTAATTGTTTCCAAAGTTTTAATTATACTCATTACTTTTGTTTTTTCTTTATCATTTCAGATTGTCTGTAAAATGAAAATGTCCTTCTAAATAGTGAAAAACTTGGTTGCATGTTTTATGTGGTTAAAGTGTAAATTATAAAAAGAAGTATTATTGATGTGAAAAAAATATAAGCAAAAGGATATAATTTGTTACTAGATTCCAGCGAATAAATATTGCACCTATTCAGCTTCAAAGTGTATCAACAATTGAAAAGCAACATGAATTATCAAAAGGGTAAGTCAAAGAACCAATTTTTTATATACGTACATTTATATTTGAGAACCAAAATTTTCCTCAATAAAACTGAAATTAAGCCTGAAATACTTTGGTCCTTATTTATATAGAATAAAGCAAAAATATATTTTATGAATGAGACAGATTGATATACAATAGATATGTGTGTGTGTTTGTGTGTGTAAATATTTTATTTCAACAATGCTTTGCTTTTGAACCCTTAAAGTAGGCTTTAATTCTTAAATTTTGAAATGATTTGCAGTGAATATTTTTTTATTAAGGAAAAAATTACAATTAGAAAGAAAAATTAAATCCTTTTTTACTGCTGATTGTGTTCCTATAATTATAGTATTTTTTTATACAGAGAACGTGTCCAAAAAAAAACCTTTTTTCTTTTCAAACTTTTTCCATCTATATGTTAGTTTACCATCAAACAATTTGGTTGCCTTGCCATGACAACGTATGCACAGCTCACGTAACCAAAGACAACCAACCCTCTGTACAATTTTATTTTATTTTTGCTTTTATTTAGAACCATAAATGTTCCATTTAGTAAAAAGGAGTACAGGAGTCTTTCAGCTAAAACATGTGTGATTGCGTATATTGGTAGGCTCTTGTTTTTTTCACTACCGCTCTGTCTGACAATTTAAGGACATAAATGCTGTTAATGCATTTTTTTTCTATTGCGTGCCAGCTACGTTTGTCATCATTCATCCCTTTTTCTTTTAGTTTTCGTAAGTTTTGTTCATTTTATGTATGTGGAGTCAATATTATGTTTCCCTATTTCTTGGCATTTTGTTAAAGGAATGATGAACGAAGACAACGACTGAGCGAGCAGGCATAATTCAATTAAATCAAATTGCATAAGTGTTGGGGTATGTGTGTAAAAAGGAAAATTTTTGCGTTGTTGTGTGGAATATTTGATGAGAAAAGTTTGAGAATTTATTTGAAAATGTGATGCGAAAAAACAGAATTATTCGAATGAATTAAAAGGTTAAATAAGAAGATTTATTTATATGATAGAGACATTTGTGGACTTGAATAATTTACAAATAAAATAGCTTGTACAAAGAAGGTAATATTATACTTTCGATAGAGAATCAATTTGCAAAAAGTTTAAATAAAGTCTATCTTAATTTATCTTATATACATCATTCATACATGTATACATGTGTGTAAGGTCTATTCTATTATACATATATATATATATATATATATATATATATATATATCTTCAAAAATTCCAGACTTCTTTAACTTCTATCGAATAAGAACAAAAAATAATCCGAAAATGGCTGACTTTAAAAAATTTTCGTTTTCGCAGGCTTTTCTTATGTGAGAGGTTAAAAATTATCATATATTTAATGCTAATATGTATTTAATACTAATTACACAGTAAAATTTAGTTTTAGAATTACTGTGCAACTCCGATTTTTCTCTAGATGGCTCCAATTAAAAAAATGTTTCCATAAAAAATATCATATTTAGTTTTACGATCTCATAAATAATCGTAAATTTTCTATGTATTCTGACTAAAATATGATCGAAATATAAAAATAAAGGATATGCGAGGAAGTATCATGGCCTTACACCGTTTGAAATGAAATCTATAAGAGATATTAAGCGTTAAAATCCACAAAGCTTCAGCAACAAAATTTAATGTTTTTTTTTGTTTCAAATAAAAATTTTTAATATTTAGGACATGTGGATGCTAGGCATATCCTTGCTGCGTTTTCCGTAAAATTTAGTAGCTCTATAAAAAAAATATACTATACTTTACGATATAAAGCACAATAACTACATTTTGACTGCATTTTTCACTGAAATTCAATATTAAAAATAAAGGACATATGGGAGGTATGCACATCCTTGCACCGATTTAAGTGAAATTTTTTAGAAATTTTAAATGTATAATTTCGCAAATTGTGCTAGCACTTTAATTATGATTACAGCTTTGAGTAAGTTTTTGCAGTTAAGGATATGTGGGAAGCTAGCAATGTCCTTAAACCTATGAAAGTGAAATGTATGACTGATTTTTTAATATACACAATGAACTCATTTTGATACCTTATTTTGTTGAAATTCAATTATTAAAATAAAGGATATATGGGAGGTATGCACATCCTTGCACCGATTTAAGTAAAATTTAGCCGAGATATTAAATGTATAATTCCGCATTTTATGACTTATTTTTGAAATACATCTACTTACCTATAACCATAGAATTATTTAGTAAATTTGGCTGTATTAGGAGCATAATTTAAGTATATGTTTAAGATTAAGGATATATGGAAGGTAGACTTGTACTTCCACGAATTAACATTATGTTTAGCAAAAATGTTATAAAAATAGTTGTAGAATTAAATTTAATGTATTTGGACCATTATTTTTGTTAAAATGTAATTTTTAAAATAAAGGATATATGGGAGACATGTGTATCCTTGAACCGATTAAAGTAAAATTCATCAGACATCTTAACTGCCTAGTTCTACAAGTTTTGATTGATTTAAAATCGTGATTATAGCTTTAATTAAATTTTTAAAATTAAGGATATAAGGGAGCTGGGGACATGCTTGCATTTAGTATAGTAATTGTAGTAGTAGAAAGAACATTTTTTTCTGCTTTACGACCATAATTTTAGCTGCAATGAAATCAAGGATATATGGAAGCCAGACATGTCCGTGTTCTGATTGAAATCAAATTATGCCCAGAGCTTAGCATTATAATTTTGTCTGTATTTGGAACACAACTATTGCTGTCATTTCATTTTCATACATGAGGATATATGAAAGGATGTTATATCTTTGCACCGATTGTAATGGAATTTGTGCGCGTTCTTGAATTTAATTTTCTAGAAGTGCGTACAATTTCTATCTTTATTTGGATCAGAATTGAAGCTAAAATTACATTCATAGAATTAAGGATATATGGGAGGTAGGCCTATCACTGCTTAGATTAAACTCAAATCTAACAAAAAGCTTAGCTGGGTTACTTTCTCTGCATTTTTAACATAATTACTGCAAAAAATTATTTTTCGAATTAAGGATATGTGGGAGGGAGGTGCGCATGCCCTTGCTACCCTTGATATGAAAGTGAACAGAGAGCTTAATTAAGTAATTTTTGCAGTATTTTGATCATAATTTTAAATTAATTTAAATTTTTAAAAGTAAAGATGCACCGGAGGTAGGAGTGTCCTTGCATCAATTCGCTTCAAACTTGACTTCATCTAGGAGGACTCCTCTAAGTAAGTTGAACATACGCTGTCCGTTTTTATTTCATAATATTTTTCCTTATTTAATTGTTGCTTTTTTTAGTTTTTCCATTTTTTTTTAAATAAAAGTTCTTTCCATCTAATGGACTTATTCCAATTAGTTTCAGGGATAACACTTACAATACCTTTTGTTACCCCAATTTGGCTGATAATACCACACCATAGTCTATTGTATGGAAGAATTGCTAAATTGGTTTTACTCTTGTGTTATTACAAAAAAAAAGCACACACTGACCAGCAGGGATTCCACAAATCATGACCCAGTTACTTCAATTTCTTTTTTTTATATTGTAACAATAAAATAGAGAAATTTGTGTGTCTGATATTAATTTGTGTTTTTCATCTCCTCCAAAATCATCACAAAAAAAGAGGAGGAAATGCTTATGCGATTATAATGAATGAAGTATTAAAGGGAGTGCGGGGGGCGCATGCCTTAAATTTTTTTTCCAGATTTTTTCTTGCAGACTATTTTTGCTGATTCATATGTGTTCATTAGGAAGAGCTTACAACGCATCATATAACATTTACTTGCTTAAATGAATTTACATACACAAATACAAACACTGCTAACAATTAATACGGTGGCAGACAAAGAAAAGTATATTAAACTAAGTAGATATTAACGAGGGTTGTGTGAGTAATTTTCTGTGCAGCATGAATTTTTTTTCTTGCCAAAGTAACTTACATTAATTTTTTAGCTTACAAAAGTAGGACTACTAAGATTTGGCTCATATCTAACAAATCAACCCTCGTATTATTAGTTAACTTGTGAGCTCTTCTGCTGGTTGTTAATATGATTTTCTGGATTTCAGCAAGTTTCCTAAATTCTTTCTTCAAATGCGTGCGAGAAGAGCTGCCTGGAATAAAGAAGAGCAGTAGCGTAACGAATTGCTGCGCGTGTATGTCCATTTCAGATACTTCTAAGCGTACATAAGGGTTTCCATCGATTACGCTCATTCACTCAACCATACACTGAGTTGCATTTGTTAATTTTTTTTTTCAACAGTTTATATTGACTAAATAATGAAAGTACAATACAAAAATATTTTTGTATTATTTTTTTTGTCCAGTCATCTTTATAGGATTTTGAGATATTTATCGCTGGATTTAATTTTGTTATTTCGTTTTCATTTATTATTGCCTTAGTGGGGATTTTTTTCTTTCGAATCATCGTTTGTATATTCCTGGTATAAAATACAAATATACAACAAAGTTTTTCTGATTATTATTGACTCTTTATATCAGTTTGTCCTTTTGCTGCTACGATATTAAGTTTCTGCACATTATTCTATTGTTGAAATGTTACCAAATATTTTAATGTTTAACAAAGTTTTCTTTATTTTACTATGTCATTATTATTAAAGGCATATTGAAATGAATGATTGGTTTTCACTTCATAGAATTATAAAGCCCACAGCGATATTTCTTTCTTCAAAATATTCTTTTATTGAAAACTAGCCATTTAAAAATAAATAATTGACTTCCTAAAAAGTACTTTGTTTGAAAAAAGTATTTCTTTCAAGTACCTTTTAAGCAAAAAGTACTTTTTTTAATAAAAAGTACCTTTTTAATAAAAAGTACCTTTTGAATAAAAAGTACCTTTTGAATAAAAAGTAAATTTTTAATAAAAAGTACCTTTTGAATAAAAAGTAAATTTTTAATAAAAAGTACCTTTTTAATAAAAAGGAACTTTTTAATAAAAGAAACTTTTTAATAAAAAGAAACTTTTTAATAAAAAGAAACTTTTTAATAAAAAGTACCTTTCTAATAAAAACTACCTTTTTAATAAAAAAAAGTACCTTTTTAATAAAAAGTACCTTTTTAAAAAAAGGTGCCTTTTTAATAAAAAAGGTACCTTTTTAATAAAAAAAATGTACATTTTTAATAAAAAGTACCTTTTTAATAAAAAGTACCTTTTTAGTAAAAAGTACCCTCTTAATAAAAATTACTTTTTTAATATAAAAGGATTTTTTAGTAAAAAAAAGTACTTTTAAGAAACTACTTTTATTACAAAAGTACCTGTCCAGTAAAAAGTTCCTTTTAAACATTATTTTACTAAAAAATATATTTCAAAAAATTATATTTGTAATAACAAAAAATTATTAATTGAATTTTTTAAGCTTGTAGGTTTTCGGAAAATTAAAAAAAAACTTTATATTTTTGTCATCTCCTTTCCGAAATTCAAAAACATACATGAGAAGCTTTTTGCTTTAGAAATTTATTGATACTCAATTTGAATTGATTTCTATGCACGATAAAGTTTTTAATAGTATACATTTTACTTAAATTTTTTTTATTTCTTTTAAATAAAATGCGTTCAATAAGAACGAAAATAAAAGGAAACATAAGGTTATGTTTCCATGACGGTGAATGTCATAAAAGTTTCCAGCAAGAATTTCACTACAAATGCGAATCCTTTATAGTGAAAAGAACAATTGGCAAATATGGCAGATTACTGTTGCCAGACATTAAACGTATGGTGCGGGCAATTTACGATTTACAAGAAAAACAATAGGGGAGAAAGGATTTAAAAAAAAAGAGAAAACAAATTTAAAAAACAAAGTTAATCACAATTTTCAATAGATTTGTTATTAATTCCTAAAATTTATTGAAGTTTAAATTGTGAAATCTCATAGACGCTTGAATTCATTTATACACAAGTTTCGGATAATTGCTTTTAAAATACATATTCTTAAAGGCAACTTAAGAATTCATGTCTTAGCCACTCAATTTGCTATGGAGTGAAGTTAGACGCAAAAGAGCTATTAGGCTGGCTAAGCCGTCTTCTTTTTTAATTTTATTAAAGAAATGTAATAAGAAAAGCTTGGTCAGTTAATCAAAATATACTTTGGGAATAAAAAAGTATTTTAAATGAAATATATAAATTCTAAATCCCAATTATGCAAACTCAAATGTCCTGATCTCTACTCAAATTTAAATACATATAAACAACTTTTATTTAAAGTTTTCCATCAGTCTATTAGTGGCTTTTTAACAACTCTTTCTGCCAGAAATTTTTTTAAAAACATTGAAATGTGTTTCAGCAATATTAATTCTCTGCCATAATATTTTCTACTTCAAATACTGTCTAACAATCTTTTTCTCATCATCATACTGCTTAAATATATTTTTTTCTAGATAATTGTTCCTTATGTTTTATTGCTGTAAAGCAGGAATTTTTACAGAGAACCTAACAAGTATATAAACAAAAAATAAAAAGAGTTAAATTGTTGTTGCTGCTGCTGTTTTGTTTTTAAACAAAAATTAATTTGATTATATGTAATTTTAACGCTTCGTTTAATCTTCTTTTTAAATTCAAGTGTGAATGTAAGTCTGTATGTGTGTTGAAGTCTGTCAGCTTGTGTGTGGCTGGCAATGTAAAAGAGTTTAAAATAATTTTTTGTAATTTGATTTAGATTTTCTAGTAAACTGTTGCTAATAAAATTACGCAACAATGTAAATCATTATAAAATTAAAAATAAATGGTTGAAATTTAAAAAGCTTAGGACGAAAAACTGAATACAACGCTGTTAATAAATATTTGTATTCAGCTGATGGAAAGCCTTATTCAGCTGGCAAGCTTATAAAAATATAGAATTTCATGAATTCAGCTGGCAGAATTTTAGAAAAAATTATTCATCGTATTAAAAAAATTCTAAGCCAGTCAATTTATCCTAAAACTAATATAAATAATTAAGCAATTGTATATCAAAAAGTTCACAAATAATCACACAAATCAGCAAATTACTACTCGTAATATGGCAACTTCTGCTTATAAATTCAGCCACGCAAAATTAAATTACGCTTATTATATTTTTAAGACACGTGTAGCTTAGGAAAATTTTCAAGTCACTTAATACTGTAGATTTTTCGAAAAAAAACTATTTCTATCTAATTCAGCTTGCTGAATATAATTATTTTGTATATAATTATCTTTGGAGCTCTAGTTTTATAAATTCAGCTGAGTAATTTTTTTTAATGCCATTTTAAGTTATTCACTATTGTAATAGAAAAACATAATTAGAAATATATGTTTGCCAAAGAAGAAATCATTAATTCAATTCAGCTAGCTGAATACAATTTTTTAAGTTTTATTTTATAAAAACATATCATTACAGTGTGTTAATCTAAATTTTTGTTAGCTGAATACATTATATACTCTTATAATACTCCTAACATGATTATTTTTTAAGTTCGTTTTCGTTAGTAGTTTTGTGATGTTGCAGTCGAATTTTTGCCACATTTTAAACAAAAATCTAATTCAGCATAACTGCATTTGCATATCTATGTTTGTATTTTATAGATATGCAAATGTAGTTAGCTGAAAGCTGTATTTTGTCAGCTGAATAAAGTTTTTAGCTAGTAAAAATTTTAAAAGATTTTTTTGTTAGCTGAATAGCTTAAGAGTGTATTTTGAGACAGAAAAGTTTGCTTCGAGAGAAATTCAGCTAACCGAACAGTTATTTATGTTAGTTGAATCTTAAATTAAGCTCTTAATTTTTTAGGTTTAATTAAAGAAAACATTCCAAAATATTTATTTAAATAACGTCCTTAAAACAATTATGTTTTTAAGTTGTTCAAATTCAGCTAGCTGAATAGGGTCTTTAGAAAAAGTTTTGTGTTACAATATTTTATAAGAAAATCGAATTTGAAAAAAAATATATTAGCAAATTCCGTTAGCTGAAAATGAGATTTTGTCAGCTGAATAGAGCTTTTAGTTAGTAAAAGTAAAATAAATGAAAACGGAAATTAAAGAATTGCCAGCTGAATAGAGCATTTATTAAACAATTTTTTTGCTCTAATCTAATTTACAGTCTTTTAAACAGAAAAGCCTTCTTTTATATAAATTCAGCTAGCTGAATAGGTATTTATGTTACCTGAATCTTATCTGCAGCTATTAATTATTATGTATTGAGCAATTTCACTAGCCACTTGCGTAATTTTGTTTAAATCTCCCAATTAAATCTTCAGATAATATAATTTCACAGATTTTCCATTTTAAATTATTCTCCTTTAATATCATGGACGCCGCACTTTAAATAAAACAGTGTCAGATATGTGTATGAAATTTCTTCCCCAAACTCACTGCTTTATTATCCTTGTTAGATTTGTCAGCTTATTGCTGTAGTAGTGTCAGTATATTATTAGTGGCTGTGTGTTAAGTTAAAAAATAAAACACCATTTCAAAATCGCCTTAAGCTGTTTTATCTCGAAAAAGGCTCGAAAAGAACTGAAGGAACTGAACTTTTGTTTTAAACGAAGGCAAAAAATAATGACAGGCAGGCTGCTGTGCAAACAGCCTAAATAAAATGTCAGTGCTACCGTTACGTAAAAGAAAATAAATCTGTGCTACACTCACATAAAGTTGTCGTTATTTCTTTGTTTTCCTTATTACTTTTTTTTTTGACACAAATGATGTTGTTGCTCCTTAATAAAGTCATTTCACTTTGTGATCTGTACGATAAGATTTTTAAAGTTGTTTTTTTCTGCTTTATTTTCAACATTTAATTTGCATTTTGAAGACAAAATTTAATGTTTGAGTTTTTGTTCTATATTGTATTTTTCAGTCTTTGGTAAGAGAACGCGTGTTATCTTGTTATTTCTGCACTTGCTCAATGTTGCGGTGTTTATAAAGAAACATGTTGTCGCTGTTTATTTATTTTTCTTTTGAGTTAATTTATGAGCAACAAAAGGATGAGTGCTTAAATTTGTATATCCTTGATTAAAATTCGCTTTAAGACTTATACACACATTTTTATTGTTTGGCAATTTTTAAATACTGTTCAGAGCTCGTGAATGAGAAAAATTCAACTTTTTTGCTTAACTATTTCCAAGAAAATGAAATACATACACAAATAATTTCACAGTTATCAGCTTATCTTTTACTTGAATTTTCTTAACTTTTTCGAAAAATCGAAAGTTTGCTCAAAGAGCGAAATTTTATCTTTACTTTATTAAAAAATTACGACTATTATCAAAAAAAATTTTAAATTCACCCCATGCGTTTTGGTTTTACTATAATATCGATATTTTATCGAAAAATCGACTTGAAAAAATCGTTCCATATTTTTATCATGTACTTCGGTTGAGGACGCGACTAGCCTCGTCCGGCGGGATGCATAGCTACCACGGTAATGATGTGGCAAATGTCTTTTTTGGAGTTATATGACGAAACAGTCCTCCACTCAGCTTTTGATAGTCGCGAATTAATTCTTTTTGAATAATAAAGTAATAGAAGCGATGGTATGCACAACGTTATTTCTATGTATTTTTCTTGATTGTAGTGCTACACCATGTAACCATAACCTGGCCTGTTTCCGTTGCAGAAAGTCTATGCCTAGGATTATGGGTTCAGCTAGGCGATCGAGTACGGATGCCAAAAGCCTGGTAATCTTCCCGTTGACTTCCATGTCAATAGGGTGAACTTTTTTGCTGAGATGCATGAACCATTGTTCAGCTGTAAAGTTCAGTGGTAGTTATGTTGTTCCAATATCCTCTGTATATTATGTTGTTCCAATATCCTCTTTACGTCCTTCCCTATATATGTCAATGTGGAGATTGTATCCACCAGGGCTTTAATCGGTCTTCAAATCGTAAATTATAGCAAACATCCTCGTTATCGGCTTGGCCACATTGGCAGTCACGAGACATAAAGTTGAGGTACTCAAATCGTGAGCAGAATAATTATCCAGTAATAGGGCATTTCTTCCGGGTTTGTCCTTTCTGCTTACATTTCCATCAATGCGATTTGTTCATATTCATCGGTGAGTTCGATCAGAGATGTAGAGATGTAAAGTTGCTTCTAGGAACGGAAGTCGTATCGCAGGCCATCATAGATTCGATCAGTATGGTATACCTCGCACAATCAATCCTTCGTTTTTTCCTGAGGTCCCGGTTTCTTTTGGTATCTGACTTCTTTGAAGTGTGCTAGATTCGGCTTTGGTAAGAAATAATGAGAAGCCTCGGCCTTTAAAGTTTCCCAACTGTGGATCTCCTTTTGTCGGAGCCAATGCCATTGAAGGGCTTTACTCTCTAGCACCGTCAATAAAGACAGTATCAAACGGGCACGATCAAACCGGTAGCATTCCGCCAGTTCTTCCATTCGTTCTTTACAGTCTAACATATCATTGCATTCCTCCAATTACATATTTATTTATTATTATTTTATTTTTTGTATAAGAGATTATAAGCAGTCCTTTCTTTCTTGGATTAAAATTGTTTTCCACCAAAAAAAAAAAACTTTTGAGTTTCACAAGTATGTACGTCGTTTCAACAAATCAAGGAATTCCAAAACATATATTTTATATATTACACCTTATTGTGAATGGCGTCGTCGACGTCACATAAAGACAGCAACTATTGTCACTTGTCTAGTCTTTATCGGCAACAGTTGGATCTATTGACAATCTCTAAGACTTTTTAAATTAATGGAGCATGTTAATAGCAGTCAATTGTAGTCGACAAAGAGTAGACAAATGACAATTTTTACTGAAGGATTAATTATGCGTAATTTGGCACAAAAACTTGTGGTAAGGTTTGCAGTTTTTCTTTTTAAGTAATTTAAGGAAAGCTAATTTAAAAGAGGTTTTTGCACACAAAATTTATTTTTATTTTACAAACTGTTAAAAAGTTTCTTCAAAAATTTTATTAAAACAGTTAATCTTCATCACTCCTTTCCGTGTGCACCTTATTTTCTAGTTAATTGAGATTAATTTAGGATTAATTTAAGCAACTTTAACAAGTTTATGAACTTCCATTAATTTGCTACACCATATAAGAATCCTTTAAGCCAACCACTCTGTGCAAAAAAAAGGAAGACCACTATAAATACTAAAACTGATTATATGGATTATGGAACTTCATACAAGAAATTGGTAACAAGTCAAATGCATCAGGAGGGAGGGGGAGCGAGAGTCAAGTAAACTTTTAATATAAAATTAAAAAGAAATTGGGATTTGCGTTACATGGCTCAAGTACTTGCTGCGATAACACGGCAATTATAATTGGTTTTCTCATCCATTAGAAGGGGAGGAAAATAAATAAGAAATAAAAACAGAAAACTTTTTTTAAAGTACACAAACCAATATCAGGCAATTCTTACCTTTATTGGCAAAAGGCAACTAACTTTCTAATGAAACGCATAATTTTTGTTTTAAGGGGAGATCTTCCCGCTTTTTCTTAGAAGTCAGTACGTTTTTTCTCCCTTCCTTGATGTTGCCAATAGATTAAAAGTCAGTGATTACCGTTAAGCCATGATTAATAGACTCTAGAGTATTTTAAAGTAAATTGGAAAATAACAACTTTTGTTTCATTGCTTTGCCTTTCCTACTGACAGACACTGTGCAGAACAAGCAAGACACCCTTGGCTAAAGCTGTCTTTGGCCTGCCTAACTAATCTCTACAACTTAACGAGAAAAATTGTTAATTTGAAACAAAGTGAAGTGATTTAAGTGATGGAAGGGAGGGTGCCGGAAACAAAGAAGTCAAAAAATGATAAGAAAAATGCAATTGTTACAATGCTTCATTTCTTATCATCACCACTGCCAAGCAACATCATTTATTTTAAGCCATTTCCCGTTTTTGTCAATAACAATTAATTCAGAAATCCTTTTACTTTCTTTTCTATAGAATTTTGTTTACTTATTTCTTGACTTTTAATCGAAAAACTTAAATTCTAATAGAACTGTTCGTTTCATTAGTTTTATAATTAAGTTCACACTTACGTGGGACTTACAGTCGTGTATGTAATGACAAAAGCTACACTTTTGACGTCACCTGATTGTATTTTATCAAAGGATGAATGAAAAGCAATTCTAACTAATTAATAATTGTGTAGTGGTTGGAGTCCTTCCTCCATTGGAATACAATGTTGGCTCTCACGAAATCAACATTTCTCACTAAAACCGGTCGCTCTAATTATGTAACAAATTATTGCTAGTGAAGTGCAAGACGGTGTAGAGTATGTTATAATTCTCTCACTGCTTACAAATAATAAATTGGGTGCTCCAAGGAAGAATTTTAACTTATTTATGGTCCTTCGAACCGAACCTTTGTTCCGCTTGCAATCAGAAAAGTCAGTAAGTTCTATTTATTATTCGGTCACAATGCGCATATTTTTAGTTAATTGCGCTTAGCACAAAAGATGAACTGTCGACTGGCACTAATTGTTGGCTCTGCAAGAATCTGAATCTGACTGCCGAATTCAATGTCTCTGTAATTGGAAAAGACATTTAGTTCTATTTATTTATCACTAGCGATTCAAATAATCTGGATTGATTTTGCCTAATAGAAAGAGAAAGAACGACTATTTTTTGTTTATGATCCTTCCAAATAGATTGTGATCGTCAAAGTTGATATAGCTGTAGCCAAATCTAGTAGTTTCAAGTGTTATCTGATGCACTCAACCACTTGAAAACTTAGCGCTCATGATATTAGATTCAATGACACCTTTCAGAATTGCCATCTTTAAGTTATGTTGAAAAGAGAAGCCAATGCGCTTATATCAAGGACATGCTTATAACCCAGTATTGGCCTTTGGTGCACTCTAAAGTGAATTATAGGAACTTAGTATCGTTAACGCAGTCCCTAAATCTTTTCTCAGTCTGGTAAAGCATCATCTTCAAAAAAGTGGAATCTCATTAGTCGTATTTTTGCAATCAAAAAGGCTTCCAGATGTTACTGCCTCGGCCGTCATTACCCTAATTACCGATTTGATGTAGGTAAAGATGTTGTCATCTGTAGCCGTAACATTCACATTGACCCTTTTTAAGCCCTCTGTGGGCCCGTGTTGCGTACGTGGGTTCGATTCCCAAAAAAGACTACAAATTTAATATTATGTAAATAAATAATAAATGCTTTTAAATTACATATGGTAACTTCTAAATATTGTCATAAAAAGCATAATCACATGCTAGTTAGTAGTTTCCATTTGGTGCATGTTAAAACTCATAAAAGCCTTGATTAAGGATTCTAGGAATACTGCAAGCTGATACACTCTCCCTGCGAAATCTTAGACTTTTGAACGTCTATTTTGTTAAACCTTAGAGGAGAGTCTTCTCACATCCTCTAAGGGTCTGATTGTTTACGAGGATGAATCCCAGAGAAAAAAGTGACGGTAAACGTGACGTTATCCCAGAGTTTGGGATCTAAATATCCATTTGTCTCCCGAACGAAAGTAGCGTTATCCAAACAGAAATATCTGCAATCAAAAATGTGGAAAACTGGCAAAGCTTTTATCAGACTTCAAACAGCGATACCTGTTTCACAACCCATAACGAAGCCTCTGAGAAACCCTTCAGGTATCTGTACAGTCTTGTGACTTGCAAATAGTGATGATGCTAGTTGGTTTAACTTTAATAAGTATTATCTTCTGCGTGAATTTTGTGGGTTATACGCCTGAGCAGCCAATCGCAACAGATGAGTGTGCGTTCAACAATCTATCCAAATATTCATCTTAGGATGTCCTGGTTTATTTATGTCTGCCTTGTCGTGTAGACGAGTTCTGAATTGTTGATCGTACTTGACCGAAAGTTATGTTACGGATGATACGGTGTAAGCAGTGATTTACGAATATTTGGAAGACTTTTGTGACATGTTCATTTAATCCCTAGGTTTTACATCCTCAGAGGAGGATGGGCTTAATGAAGGTGGTGGAAATTCCTGTCTTGAGGTCATGGGAAACATTAGTTGATGTTCATACCTGTCTCAGCGATTAGATAACCTTACGAGCCTTGTCTATCAAATTTCCAAGGTCTTCATACCTACCGCTGTTTGTTGAGATCGTAAACTTAAGATAACTGAAGGATTGAATATATTTTATGATAGTGTCTTTAAGAAGGAGTTTGCTGTTGTTGTTTGTATAGATTATCTGCATAGTGTAGGTCATTTAGATTTGTGAATGAAGTCGACTTGGGATCTTAATAGCGGGTTATCTGCGAAGTGATCAAACCATGCTCCAAGATGTTTACATTGGAAGTCTTACGATATTCTGCTCTCATGGTCATGGAAACGTATCTATAATGTACTTTCACCTATAGTGCAAATCAGGTGGTAAAATGAGCATACCTACTAGATAACGAGGAGCTTATTGCCTAGCTTTTGCATAACAAGAATACAGCAACTAATCCGCCTTTCGTGCTTACAAATAAGAAATCTCTTGGCTGTAATAATGGATCATTTTGTCTAAGGAACGAACTTTAAAATATCAAGAGGACATGAGAACCTCCTCAAGAGGAGGACGAAGACTTAAGAAACCTGTACTCTTTCATTAGGAGCAAGATAAAGTTTTGTCGCACGACCCCTCCCTAGTGAGGTAGACGCGTCCTCGCTGTTCATTTTTCACAAGCAACTGATTTATCTTTGTTCTTTTTTAAATAAATTTTCAATCCTTTTTCAATTTCTACCTCTTTAAAGTGATTTCTTTTTCCATCATCTATAAGTGGCTGGGTGTTGTGTTTATGAACAAAAAATAAATAAATAAATGAAAACCAAAAAAAAAAATAAAAAAAAATTAAATTGTTTGCCATTAACATACAAGTCATTACCGTCATTAATTTGCATGTTTAAGCAAATGGCGAACTTTATAATGTGCTTTTTAAATGGCTTGTGTTTTTACTCCGAAACTTGGCTGCTGAGCAACAACTGTAATTTGTTTAAGAAGTACATAAAGAGGGCTGGCATTTCCTCGAGAGGAATTTTTAATCAAGTTGTTAAAGTTGAATTTAATGTAGTTATTTTATGCCATTTAATTGGTAATAATCACTAATGATGACAACTAATTTGGATCATATTACCTGCAAAGTTTGCGATTCGAGATCCTCTTTAAAGAAGTCTGCTTTTAGAAAATTTCGTTTCATAGTTTTCTAGTTGAGATATTCATTTTCATTCATTACTTTCCCACACTTATTATTTAGTCATTACAATTCAATAATTCTTATTTAACTTCAACGTGTGCTTCATTATTGAAAGAAACGTGTTAGACTTTAACCCTTATTAGTAGTGTGACATGTGACCCGTTTGTCATAATCCTGTCACATAACAAGCTTACTTAAATAATAGTCCTTTTCTACTTTCTATTTTATTATTTACTGAAAATCCATAAAAATCAGCTTATCCTGATGTAATGTGATGCCAAGCTTAACACTGACAGATTGGAACTACTATGAAGCAACAAGGCATCTTTAGATAAACTTTTCATTTATGATTGAAATCTCAAAACGTATGTACATATCCTTCCTGTGTCCTTTATATTTATTTATTTTTTTTTGCATTCATTCATCTTTGAACTGTCAGTTTGACAGTTCGAAAAGACTACAGCGAAGTTACGTTTCAAATCACTGATAAGTCAATGTTGACTATTACACGTTACTAAAGCCAGCACAGACCTTCTTCCTTCATTCTTCACATACTTTTGAAAGAGACTTGAAAATATTCAACTTGAAAATATTAATGGAGTTCTTTTTTATGCCTTAAAGAGGGTGCAAAATAAAATTGCCAAAAAAAACACAAAGACTTACCACATTTGCCCTCTTGTAGCTGTTGCTGTTTGATTTTGCTTTAAAGATATTGAATGTGCATTCATTATTGTACATACGAGTATTGACGTAACAATTGAACGTAGTTTTGCGCAATTGATTGGCATCGGAAATTGAAACGCTTTTTATTAAATTCTATTCAGTTTTCTTCTTCTTCTCATTCACTTCCTTATTTTTGTTTTGTTGAGTTGTGTGCGTATACATATATCTAAACAAAGCTCGTCCCTTATCCGTCTGCTGCAATAATCTCGTACAATTTTCTAAACACGTTACAGGGTTTTTGGAAATTGGGCAAAATGAAAACAAAAGCCAGCTTAACAATTTCATTAGGCCATCTCGCATTGTTTTATTTTCGGCCATTATGGTCTGCCACGAATCTTTTAATACAATTTAATCAAAATGCTGATATTTAAAATGGTGTGATTAGTGATTGAAATGTGCCAACAAGTGTGACTGGGTTTTTTTTGGGTTTCACATCAATGATTAAATTCAATATTATATAACATTGATTTGTGATTGACATCTAGAGTATTTGTGTGTGAGATTTACAAAAAGAAATTAAGGATTATTGAAATACATTTATACAAATGTTCTATATAAAGAGAGTATAATTAGGTCTATTCAGTGAGGAACTTTTGGTATGGTGAGGAAAAGCAACTTCAGTGATGAACTCTTATATCCTGATATAAGAAAAAGAATAGCGTTTATATATCATAAAAATGCTAGAGCGTGTCAATAAGTGCGTGAGTTTTTGAATGAA
The DNA here is from genome assembly GCA_936439885.1 of Nowickia ferox. NCBI lineage: Eukaryota > Metazoa > Arthropoda > Insecta > Diptera > Tachinidae > Nowickia > Nowickia ferox. The sequence goes on along the minus strand of OW387024.1, from coordinate 12,277,805 downwards.
GCCCAGGTTCTTGGATAAAAAAATCATTTTAATTTTCAACGTATTCTCCTTTGAGCTCTAAATTAAACTCTAAACTTTAGCCAACGTTTCTCTATAAAACTGAATAAAGTATCAAAAGTTAGCAGCTCTACAAAACTTCGGTTATAACCGTCTACAAAAAAAAATCAATTTCAAAACGATTTACCGGGTACCTTATCAATCACATTAGGGTTAAACATGAGGTAAGGTTAGGTTGAAAAGAGGAGCCATTACGCTCATGTCCGGGGACATATACATAAGCCAGTACAGGCCTGTTGTAAATCAACAAACGAACCCCACCTTTATATAAAATCAGTATCGTTCACATATGTTCCTCAATTATTTCCAGTCAATACCTCTAAGGTGGATAATGCCCGATTAGGTGTCATCCCCAAATCGGCTAATATATTCGTATGACGGACTTCTGAAGCAAAGCTTATAGAAGAAATCGTAACGTGATTGGTAAGTCTACTAAAGAGAAAAATGTCTGATTTCTCTAGCCGTAGCATGCCCTGCATTCATTTTCATTCGAGGCTCTAATCCGTTACAAATGCCCTCGTAGATTAGAGTGCCCCGTTAAGATGCCAGTCAACTTTCCGAGCTTGGGCTTTTTTAGTTTCAACACTTTGCTTGTTTTATCTTCTTCGGGATCGCCCCATACAACCTTTGATAGATTACTTACAGTATCACAATTCCATCGTGGTCTGTGGGCCATCTTCGTCCAATTATACTCCATCTTCGTTGCCTTAAAAGGCTTCGCATTAGTTGAAGTTACTTACCGTAAAGTTCTGGCTTTTTTCGCCAGTTCATTTGCACGTTCAATTCCAGTTACGGCAAAGTGGACCGGCATCCACACGCCGAATGTTGCCTTGTATTGCGTAATCGTTAATCATATTCTTGCAATCTAAAATGGTCCCAAAGTTTATTCTTTGAGTTGTGATTGTCATAATTGCCGACTTGTTGTCAGCAAATATATTAGCATCTGTGGCCCTAATGTTCACACTGATCCATTTTAAGACCTCGATGATCGCACGAACTTCCTCCTGGAAGGCTGTATTATGATCCGGTAAGCGGAAGTAAATTTTGGTCTCAGGTTTTTCTATGGAGAGACCTAGGCCGCTTTTCCCTTACCTTGAACCCATCCGTGTAGCAGCAAACTCCCATGGGTGTGTGTCCTAAGGTTCGATTGACCCTTTCTGGTATCAATGCCTCGCATTCAGCTGTAACCTTAGTCTCACGTACTCGGTCGGTCATTTCCAAAGTCTGGTTATATCCGTTCATGTGTTCTGATGGTGAGGTTACAGTTTATACCATATTTAATGTATTGCCACTCAACCGATTCTCAAGAGACTTGAAACACATTTTGAGTATTGGGAAGGCTACAATGTCGTGCTTAAAAAAGTAGTCGGCACCATGTCTTTAAAATAAATACATATAATATTTCACGTATTTCTACTTAACCGATTTTAAATAAATAAAGTATATATTTGAAGCATTGCTTAGACCACAATATCCTGTTTGCAAAGTGGGCGGGTCCACTCCCTTTAATATTCAATATTCGGTTTTCTGTATTTCCAGTCACTTAATGCCTGAAAAATTTGAAACATACCTCAGGATTTTGGAATGACACGATCAGGCAGTTATAAGAGTGAAATTTGGGATTATATCAACCGTGGGATTCTGAAGAAACTTGACACACGTTTCATATGTTAGTAATGACAGAATTTTGAGTTTGTAAAAGTTAGTTAACGATTCTCTAGATATTACAAATATGTTTTTTATTAAACTGAAACGAAACTAGTTTAAATTTTTGATTGCCTAAAAATTGTCTATAGAAAAGAAGTGTAATCAATAATGACTGATTTTCTTAACCAAAAGTTGCATGCAAGAATGCCTTTTTCCTTTAAGAAAAATTTTATCCTTTTTCTAAATAAATTGCTTGTTTTTTTGTCTGTTTCTATGATTTGATTAAATATTCAATAAAGGATATAAAATAAAACAAAATGTTGTCCAATAAAAATAATTTGATGCCTGACAGTACGATAACTAGAGCAGTGATTTTTTTCTTTTTTTTAAGATTAAATATTCTCTGCCGTTGTGCCAAGTCAACAACATCATGTATTTATTGAATATGCAAAATGTTGTTTTGCTCTAAATATGAAAATATCATATAATAAATAATATAACAACAAAGAGGGATTTACAGATTTACACAAATTTGAAGGCAAAAAAAAAAAAAAATAAATAGAAATACAATATTTTGCATACATAACGAGAAATATTTATTGAAATTACCCCCTTAAAGCCCATTCAAAATGTGTGTGAAAAGTATTCAGCAAAGAAAACAAGGATAGAGAAGAAAAAAAGGGTGTCAATTGGCCGTAATGTTATTTTTTTTTTGGTTGCTGCTGCCATTTTTAACTCCTCACTCAGCTCGTTTGCCTTTGCGACACAAGTCAATGGCATCAATGTCAAGTCAACATGTTACAAGTAGCTAAAGAAAAAAAGAGAGAAAAAAAAAGAAATTCGAAAAATGACAAATGAAATAAATGAAAGAAAATCAAGCCAATTTTTCAAAATTTTGTTCATTTTTATTTATATTGCTTGTATTTCATATGAGATTGTAAATTATGAAATTTGTTGCGATAACAATGTGATGAAAATGTGTTTAGGAGGGGTCTAAATGCCAAATGTGTTTTCATAAAAATATGAATATAAATGATATTAAATTGTCAGTATTTGATTTATATTAAAATTAGCAGCCGTAATTTAAAGGTTACTTACTATTCCAATGTTTTATTTTACTTTGCTGCTTTAAAGCTAACATTTCTCTTGAGCAATTAAATTTACAAAAATATTTCAAAATATCTTTTTAGTGGCAAGTTTAAATTTTTCTAAAAGGACACCCTTTTAATTGCTTCTTTGTCTTATTACTCTCTGCCATTATAAGTCGTATTTCATTTGGGACATTATTTATTTAGTTTTTTTTTAATACCAGTTGATTAAACATTTTGTCATGCAGCTTTTGGGTTGACATTTATTATGTTGTTGCGCTAAAGACAATAAGAGGAAAACCAAAATACAAATACAATCATCACAAAATAACAATCTCACATATGAGCCAAATAATTTTGAAAGCGATTTTAAACAATAAGGAGATATTCAGTTTCACTTTTAGAAATTAGCACACACATAAACAAATTAATTTCAATTTTGAAGGGACTGCCTTGGGCCAACTTCTTTTTATGTTTTTAGGTTTTATTTTTTATTTTATTTATTTCTAGCGAGCTTTTAGATCCAACTAGTTGTTAGCCGCGACTTGGTCCGCATAGAATTTACAAACATAGTTTCTTCAGTTCGCAGAGTTTACTAAAGTGCCCTGGAGACGATCAAATGATCATAAATCACGAGTTGAAAATCAAATAGTTTTGATATTTTTATTTGCCAGTGATTGAAAGTTTTATTTGTATGTCGACCAAAAAGCGACAAGCATATAACGGGTGTGTTTGATCATCTCCAGGGCCAATAATAATTTTAATCTCTTCCTTCTTCTTTGTGAGTCAATGTCATGTGTTTTCTTTTAGTTTTTGCTGTGTTTTTTTATATATATTATTATTAACCGACTTCACAAAAGGAGAGGTTATCGATTCGTTAGTATTTTTTTATTCCTATTTTATGTGTGTTTTTTGTGTCCTCAGAACTGCATTATTTATGAATTGATTTAAAAAATTTTTCCTCTATTTGAACTAAATTAAAACTACAATGCTTCCGTTTTTTTAATTTCGCTCTGAATGTGCGTTGTTCTGTCCAATTGTTCGTCTGTCTTGCATTCAAAATTTTTGTTAGAACTAAATTAAAGGAGGAATGCTCCCGTTTTTCAAATTTTAGGTTAATGTCCGTCGGTCTGTCCGATTGTCGGTCTGCTTGTACCCCTGTCTTGCATTACATCTTTTTGCTAAAATAATTTGCATAGACTATTTATTCTACACTGTCCAGTTTTTATTTAGAATATCCGGTTTATTGTTCAGGTAACACACACAAAATGTGAAGACTTGCTTAAATATTTGTCTATATAAACAATAATTAATAATTACTTAATATGGGAAGTACCACTACTCTCTCTTCTATTCCATAAATATTTCCATTTCTGTCTAGTTGTATTGTCAGGGATACGTTTCTAGTCCTTGTTCTTCATCCTTATTCATTTCTGAGCACATTATTTTCAAAGTAACATTTTAAGACTGTCCTAGTTATGGCAGCTTTCTAGATATTTGACAATTTGAGTTTTTTTTTATGAGTTATGCCTTTCTCTCCGTTCCTCTCATGCCAGTTCTCGCTTGACTTGACTATGCACATTCTTTTTCAAGTAGACAATATGGAATTTGAGGACTCGAACTACTTTAGCTCCCCAGATATAGCACAACTAATTATTTTTTTTTATGAGGAGTTAGCTCATTCCCCATCCTATCCCGCCAGTTTTCTGCTTGAGAGTAATCTGTACCAAATTTCAGGACTCTAATTAATGCGCTTTTTCTGTTATGGGATAATGAGAGATTTATTTGTGTGAGAGGTGCCCTTATTCCCCTTCCTCCATATACATTATTTTGAAAGTAACATATACCCAATTTAAGACTCTCCGCAATAGTTCGAGCTCTCCACATATAGCATAAATATTTTTTTTTGGTAAAAGGGGTACTCTTATTTCCCCTCCTATCCGTCTCTTCTTTTCTTGACTGTATACATTATTTTGAGAGCAATTTACACCCAACTTAAGCACTCTAACTAATATGTAGGATAACTTGTGCATTTTGTTCTTTAGGAGGGGTACCTTATTCCCCTTTGTATACCGCCAGGTTTCTACTTGACTATCCAAATTGTATTCAAAATAAACCTTACAAAATTTACAGACTTATTATTGTAGTCGTCCAAATATAGGAATGTCTCGTTAAAATTGGATACTAGCAGAAAAAAATAAACCTGCGAGATACCTGAAAATTATAACTGGGCACACTTCTGGCATTTATTAGGCCTTATACCTACCGCCTTTATATGATAATTTATATAAAAAAATGGGGCGAATATATATGTGAAATTTCGTAAGAATCGTTTGGGTACCCGTTAATTTTCTTAAACATAAGAATGAGCTATGACAGGAGCCTAAGCTCCTAGGCCTACCTAGGTAGAAACACACGCAAAATTGGGTGATTATTATCCCACCCACTTTTTTAAATACAATATTATTATGTCATTGCGAAATACTAAAACCTGCGCAAAGAATCGGTAGACTAGAAGTACATTAAAATAATACCTAACTTTATTGGGCGTGGCTTGGCCCTGTTTTCCTTAACGCCAGATTGTGTATCTGCAACATTCAAAGAGTCTTAGGAAACGGATTTATAGAAGTATATAAAATTCAATTTAAAATTTATTTTTTTAAAATAAGAAATACAACCGAATGAAGAAATTTGTTTCTTTTTAAAGTCTATCCATAAAAAAAATAAATTTGCTGAATTTAAATTTTTGTTAAAAAATTTTCATACCACCCTAATATTTCCCTTGATTTTAACTTATAAGCACATACATTTTTTTTCTTCATAACAATTGTTTTTGCTACTTTAATATTTCTATTTTAAACAGGCGTTCGTGTGTTCGTTCGCTAGTAAAACCCACCAAATAGAAAAGCCCTTGAAGGCTTTCCGTTTTTGTACCCTTTTCTTTTCAAACAAAAATTTGTGTGTGTGTTATATTTAGTTTTCGAATGGTGTGTGTGCATGTTTATTTCCTTAAATAACCCTTATAAAAATAATTGTAGTTAAAATTTGCATATGCCCTTACCAAGAACACAACAAAAATGTAATGAATAGAAATTTTGTAGATTTTATAAAATTGAAAAATAACAAATGAAACAAATGTTGCAAATATACACACACACACTCTCTCGTCATTAAGACATACAAATAACAGTAATAAATCAGAACCGGCTTGAATTTAATGAGAAGTTTTGTTAATGATTGCTTTTTAAAATTTCTAATATTTTTTTTTTGCATGATTTGGGAGGAGAGGGTGGAGTTTATTTTAAAGTTTTTTTTAATTTTTAAATTTATTTAATATAAATTAAAAAGTATTAATCTAAAATGAAATACAGGACATTTAGTGTCAAGGACACTTTGGAGAGAATACTGCAGCAGGTCTTTAATTAGAATATTTTCCTCCAGCAATTTGTAATTGTGTGTTGATAAAAATAACTTAGTATTAAGCTTAAAAAGGCGGTATATCCGAGTACAACATCAATTGCAAAGTGCTGCACATTTCACATAGAGCAAAAACTTTTTATAGTCGCCCGGAGAGAATGGTCAAATGAGGTTAATTATTTAATCTTCAGTTGGACTTGGGCGTGTTATAATCCTAGATGATTCAACATCCTGGAAAACATCCCAAGGGATCAGCTTCATATAATAGTGGCGCTTCTAATGATTTGTTTGCAAGCTGTCGTGGTGAAGAGGAGAAGGAAACTGTTGAGCAACTTCTCTACTATTAACCACCCGTTCATTCCGATAAAAGACCATTTTTAATGGTCTGTTATTTTTTGCAAGACCTTGGAAATATATCGGAATGTGACCTAAGAAATGTTAGAGTTTTTATCCAAAACTTTGCTTGGTTTTATAACTGAACCAATAGCACGATGAAGAACATCTTGCCTATCCTTCTCTGACGTTCAGATAGCACAACGGAATCAAATACGAAACAAGTTAGCTTGTTCAGTGGGAACTGGTAGCCTACGAAACTTAAGCTAAACTAAGTTTAAAACATCAATTGGCCTTATTGAAACTGCCTAGTAACACTCTAGCGGACTCTAGCCAATACTTGTAAGTTGTTTGTTCCTTTGCAAATTTCAGTAAGAATCTGTCGTTCTTCCTTTAAGCAGTTCGAAGAAACAAAAATGTGAGCATAATTTTGCTCAAAGCAAATTTTATGCAATACCATGCCTTAGGAAATATATTAGAGTGTCTGGGCCTACTCCCTCCTCGAATTTGAATATTAATTATATTTTAATTCAAAAGCGTTTTCTTTTGATTATTATTGCCATTATTTGTTAGCAATTCGGTAGCAATTTTATTTCAGGTAACGGTATAGGTTGTTAATCTTCATTTCCAAGTCTGGTGATAGGGCTGCTATCTCAGCACCAAAACGTTGTGTAATTTTTTAGCCTAAGTTTCCAAGAATTGAGTGTTCACATTCCTCCTAGTTCCTGAGACACTCTCAGGGTTCACCGACACTCCATCTGTCCTCCTCTAAGGACTTGGGATTTGCGACAGAATTTCTTCTGTGCAGTTCTGAAGGTTATACCGCCTCAAATCGGTCGACGGAGCCTGGTTAGTGAAAACAGGAGACACATTGAAAAGGATAGGCTGTGTACACTAACCGATAAGTCAATTGTATTCCCATCACTTTTTAATAGATCTCCCTATGCTCCAGTGACAGTTAAATGAACATCTTTTGATTCGAATCGCAGGATTACCCTTGATTGCATAAAACTATGAAACTGTCGAAAACACAGCCAGACATATGTAAGCCGGGTCGAAGGACCATTAAAGTTCCAACTTTGCTTTAGTTATTTAGTAGAAGTAACGCAACGCAGACAACCATTGGAAAGAATATTGGCTTTGTAGGATTGTAAACATTTTAAAGAATCTTATAGCGCAATATGTGTATCTTTTATACCGTTTCGCACTTTATCCGATTTTTATATGTCGTTTGATGACACAATCTTTAACTATATATTAATGATAACTTTTAGTTTATGTTGTTACGATAATCTCGAGCACTAGAGCGGCTTTGAGAGTTAAACTTTCCACCACTGACCCTGCAGTTATAGTGGACCAGCTAGCATCCAGCGAAGGACCACTAACCACTAAGTCGTACACAATCGTACGACTTTTTAAAAAAATACAACCCTGGTATGCTGGAGTTTATGAAAATTATCAAATGACAATAACAATTCATTAGATCAGGGATGTTTTTTTTTTTTTTTGAAAAGTAGTTCGATTTTGTAGGATAGTGAATCTAAGCCTTTACTGAAATATAAACAACATTTTCCGTCCAATGTAAACCTTGGCAATCTCCAGAATTATTTCCAACTTTACGAATGTCGTCGTCTTCAATTCTGCTCGTAGGACCATAAACCAAATAAAGAGTTTTGATTTCACTGCATGTGTTTCTGGAGCAAACTATATGATACAAACTAACCAGCTTTTTGGGTAGCATGTGAATAATGACATTTGACGTACGGCTCGTAGGACCGTAAGCAAGAATGAAGATCTTTCCCCCTATTTTAGGAGTGGGGAAAACTCATCTTATTTTTATATGCCAAATTTTGTAGATTATAGACAAGGTAACTACTGTTATAATATGCAAACACTGGAAACTGCTGCTAATATTTGGATTTTTATAAATACTGGTTAAATTCAAAGGACCACTCACAGTAACGATGTCATTGATTTTTCGTATTGTCTTTTTTAGATTGTTGATATTAAGCAACTTTTTTCATATCATGTTAGCATTTAAAATCTTCAGATATATTTTAAAATTTTTTTTTTCTTAATATTGTCAACTACACTTGGCTCGGAGGACCATAAGAAATTTTAATCAATAATTTCTCTATATATTTTTATTTGAAAAGGTTACAAATCATAAACAATCTATCCTTTTCCGTGCCATGTAAACGATGACCCTTGGGTTTACGGCTCGGGGGACCATAAATTGTAATACGGCTACAAGGACCATACATAAGAACAAAAGAATAGTGATTCCGAATCCAATACAAGATAAATTAATCCATGCCATATAAACAAGGGCAACTGGGACTAATTTTCCAACAACATGAATGCCTATGTCATATGAAATCGCACGAAGGACCATAAAAAAGAAGAATATATATCTTTTTTCATGTTAAAAAAAGGATGGAACTTGGTCTTACGACTCGAAGGACCATTAATTGTAATACGGCTGTAGATTTTAGACAAGATAACTTAATCCATGCCTTGTAAATACTGGCAACTGGAATCAATGTCACATGAATCGGTACGAAGGACCATAAAAAATAGAAACACAACTATAAGAATATTTTGCAAAGCTTATGGATTACAGAAAACCAATTTTTCGCTGCCTATATTTTATTTTTTAAACCAGATCTTATTTTTTCAGAACCTCTATTGCTTAAAATTTTTATTTTGTTGTCTTCAAATTTTTTATTTATTAAATTTTCAATTTATTTACATAAACTTTAGTTCGGTTTATTTCAAGGGGGTTGAAAAACAACCAAATAATTATGGTTTTTGGGGCACGTTTTTCCCATTGAAATCAAACAAAAATATAAAAGCAACTTTAAAAATATTTCCTTTCATTCAAAGAGCAGCCAGCATTCAACTCAAGAAAACAAACTCACGCCCTTCATTTAAATTAAAATAAGAATCAAGTAAAATAAAACTCAAGAACTTACGTACACTGTCTATTATTTGTACGTTAAAACGCCTGTTTTATTTCGCATTATGTATTTAAGAAAATAAAAATAAGAAAACTTTATCATGCTCTTATTCTTGAAAGAAAAAAATTATATATATATATAAATAATTTATAGTATTTTTTCTTGATTTTGTTAAGCCTTCGGGATATGGAATTTTAAAAAAAATCACGTGCTTATCTACTCAAACCCACACAATTAACGCCCATTTTGACAGTAATTTCAGTGTTCTTAGAAAACGTTATTAGAGGAATAAAAAAATATATATTTATAACATTTTTACATTTCAATTGCCAGCCAAACGAGCAGAATAAAATCCACCTCCAGCTTACGCTTCCTTACTTGCTCTACAGCAGCACTAGACTTCCTCCACCCTTTTCAAAATAAAGCAATAGAACTAGAAAAGAAATGAACTGAACTGAACTGAATTGAAAATCACCCCCTTTTAACTTAAAGTAAAAAATAAACACATACCCAAAAATAATTCAAATTCGCAATGATACAAGAAAATAACAGAATCGAATTCCCATTTCAACTCGAAAAAAAGTAGAAGTGTGATAGAGAAAAAGAAAGAAATTGTGAATATCACAGCCAAACAAATTTTAATTGCTGCCAAAGTCATTTCGAATTCTATTTCATTTTCTAACAAATGTATTGATAAGAGAGTCAGTCACGTTCAATGAATTGTTAACTTACAAAAAAAAAAAAGACACAGTCAGAAAGTTTGGCGGCTGACTGCTGCTGCAAATTTGATAATACACAAGTTATAATGATGCTGCCTACTCATACTCCAATTAACAAAGTAGTCGTAAAATGTATAAATCTTTCCATTGCTTAAAGCAAAAACAATCTTATTTTGTGTCTTCATTATCAATGACATGGCGTAACAATGATATCAAGAGTTGTTTTCTAAGACCATTTACGGTCTTCTAACAATAATAATTTTTTTCCCCATTTATATTTATTCCTCCCTTCCACCAATCACGCCTCGAACAATTGCAATTCATTGATTGTAAGTCAATGATACTAAAACCTCTTGTTTTTCACTTGTGTAAAGAGTTCTAAAATGTAAACAAATAATTAAAAGGACAAATTTAAAAAAGAAAGTAAATATGTTTAAAGTAATTAGCTGGCAATAATTGTGATAAGGAAAATTTAACACTTTATTTTCAGGTCTTTTGAAAATAAATTAAACAAGAGAAGTAATAAGCAGGTAAAAGGTTAATTCGTATTATTAGCTATAAGTGTAGCAAAAATTATTGAATTCGACCGAATATCTTGGGAGCTGGCCTAATATCCTTTTTTTACAACTTTCTAAAAAAAAATTTTAATTACATGTGTAAGAGAAGTAATAAGTAGGCAAAAGGACAAGTATTAGTATCATCTATAAGTGTAATAAAAAATTTTGAATTCGACCGAATATCTTGGGAGCTGGCCTAATATCCTTTTTTTTTACAACTTTCTAAAAAGTTTTTTAATTACACGTGTAAGAAAAGTAATAAGTACAAGTAGTAGTACCAGCCATAGGTGTAACATAAAATTTTGAATTCGACTTAATATTTTGGGAACTGGCCTAATATCCTTTATTTTACAATTTTCAATAAAGTTTGCTAAATACATGTATTTAGTTTTTATGTTAACTACAATTATCATTGGACACTTACAATATGTATATGTATATTGCAGGATGGTGAAAACTATAAATTTATATATATGCATGTAGGAATCCTTGTAAAATATATGCTATAAGGTTGTAATATCGTCTATGGCCTTGAAACTTAAAATATAAACGCAGTCTTATCCTAGTTATTTGTACGCCAAATTTCATTATGTTGGGAACTTTTTCTCAGAAGCGCTGCATATATCCTTTTTTGGCGATTTTCTATAAAGATGTGCATAAGCTACCTTTTTGTCTCCAGAGGACTTTAAGCGGGCTGAAATAATATCATGCTTTATGTCTGCTTTATATATAATATAAATCTGAGACACATTATAAAAATAATGCGCTTAGCCTTTTATGCAAATATTAAGCAAATACATAAGATTTGAGTTGCTGGGACAAAAATTCTATAAAAAGAGATAATTTTGTGGAAATGAAAGAGTCTTTGTAAAATATATGTTACAAATCTCTGCTCTTTTACAATTATCTTAATAAAAACTTTTATATATAGCCTATGGCTTTGAAACTTAAAATATAAATGTAGCATTATGTAAGTTATTTGTATGCCAAATTTCATTTCAATTGGCGTCATATCCTTGAACTTCTACATATATCCTTTTTTTCTAATACCACTGTTACATGGCTTTCGGTTAACGTTTTACTTAAGAATTAAGCAGCAGTTTTGAGCTTTTAGTACTTTATGCCCTAATTCAGGTATTTACTTAAATATTTGTTTGCATAAATTAAAAAGCTTTAGCTATATTTTTTTATACGGAAAATTGTCCTCCAGAAGCGTATTACGTTAGTAATACATTAACAATATTCATCTCATTATATTGACACCATTTTGTCTTTAAATACTAGATTAATTTATATGAATATTTGATTTTAATCATATCAATTTCAATTTGTTTTAGCACCTAATTAACATTTTAATTGTTCTTGCTTATGGTTTTGGTATTTGAGGTATTTTTTTCGCATGATTATTTCAATATTAAATATTATTACACAAACGCCTTTGGTATTAGTTGCAATTACGCATTTACGTGTATGATATATTTTAATGTTAATTTATTGGAATGTTAGTGGCTGTTTAAGTGACGGTATCCTTGCCTTCCATATGAGTGTTTGTCAGAGTGTATATATTGTGACTATTAAGAAAATCAATAAAAATAATATTAAATTTTACATTCCACCATAAATGCGCTGGAAATTTTGCATATATTAACAGTAGAAGTAATCATAAATGTGAGTTGAAACACCTAGCTGAATTTTATTTATTTACTAAAGGTGATAAAAATTCATTAAATTTAATGATTGCATTAAATTGTGAATAAGTGTGTATACATGGCACATTTAATAGCCATCAACAGCAGTGTTGTAAAATTTTATTACAAAATAAACCAGCGAATGTTTTCGACTTAAAAGCTACATACAATATATGTAGGATAAGTAAGGAAAAGGAGAATAAAATAAGTTTATCGAAAAAATTTTTTTTGCGATCTATATTTATTTTCAAGCACAAAAACTCAAATGAAATACATGTTAAAAAAAATATTTGTTTACCAAAAAAAAAATATAAAAAATAAAAAAATAACTATAAAAAGGATATATGACGAGCTACTAAGATTATTTGTCAACTATAATAATTTTTTAATTTAAACATTGACTAGGCTTCTGCACACTCTTTCTGAAAAGTTCAGTCCATACGACTTACTATTCAGGATATTTACATATCCTTTCAATTTATCTTAACAATCTTATGACGTATTAACAGACTTAAGCTATTTATTAAGAAACAATACGCTTCAGATCTAGAATAGCTTGTAATAATTGCTAAAAAAATACTTGATAAGACTTTTTTGTTATTTAAAAAAAAGGATATATGACTGATTGTCACATTTCTTATCAAAACCTGACGATTTTTTGTTTACTTATTTATAAAACTAGCATACGCTCTTTTTGACAATTTGAAGTACTTCCAATTGAAATTAACTTATGAAAATGGAAAAAGAAACTACATAGTTGATTAAAAAATTGTATTCGAAAAAAAGGATATATAATCGACTTCTACATTTCTTATCACAATGTGTTAATTTTTTATTTTACTTATAAGACCAACATACACTCTTTCTGAAAATTTCATGTACATTACTAAGCTTTTAAAGGTCTAACAGATTTATTATTTTAATTTTTCTTTTATGGTTTTTCAAATCAAAATAAATATTCAATTCAAATTTGAATATACTTGTATAAAGAATACAACAAGTGCCGGAAACTTGTAATTTTAATTTTAAAAATAACAAACCAAAAATTAACAAGAATTTCAATATTCAATATAAAAGAAGAAAAGAAAGAAATTTGCAAAAACTTCAATAATATTAGTTAAACAAAATTACCCATGTAAAAATTTGACAACTATACTTTCAGGAAGCATTTATTAAATATTAAAATATTAATAATTAAAGCATATCTGTCTTCTGAAAATTTAAATAAATCTCAACAAAAAATATTACTACGTTTTTGTTCAATAGAGATTTTTCCTCAAAAGAAAGGATAATTATTATATATTTTGTCAATACTGCCATATGTTTTTTTTTTTTTGTAAAAATTTAGTTCTTGATAACCTCGAATAATTTTTAAATAATTATAAAAAAGGATATATGGTAAGCTCCCATAGTTCTCAATCAAATTTAATAACTCTGTGCAAGTATGAACCACACTAATATGTTCGTTTTGCAAATTTAAAATTTGCTGAAGTTCTTTTCAAAAAGTTAGGAATAAAAAAAAATTTAATTTTAAAATACCCAATATTGGAAATGATAAATAACACTGTGGGTAACAAAAAATAATTTTTGAAAAATCCAAATAAAGGATATGCGTGAAAACTTTTATGGTTTTTTTGCCAAACTCAAAAAGTTTTGGTACACGTATTCACAACTTTAGCAAATTTTAAAGCTACTAGTGGTATTTCCATAGAGCAACCAGGAACTTTAAACTGAAAAGACTCCTTTTATGTCACAGTAACAAGAACAGAAGGATCAAAAAAGATGTGAAAAAAATAAATGTTATATTTTTAGAGGAGCTATAAAAAAAGGATATATGGTTGGCTCATGTTCTTTGAAACCAAACTTAATAATTTTCTGCAGCTGCTTTGATAACACTAAGACCCATCCTTTACCCAAGCTTAACAGCAAATAATTTAAGGAAAATTGAAAAAAATTATTTAGTATAGAATAGAAAAAATTAATTTAAAAAATACAAGGTAATTCTTGTATAGTATTAGTTTGTAGTCTGCCAGTATGTACTGCCTAGATTTCTCATAGTTTTAAGACATTTTGTTTTATTATAAGAAGAGATGAACAAATTGTTTTTAAAAATAATCTACATAGCTTAGGAAGGGCGGTGTTGCAAGACACCTCCATTATGATAATACATTAAAAAAAAAATTAATTTTTCATGTATTTTTGAAGGATTGCAAAAAAAGGATATATGACAGACTTCTGCATTTGTTTACAAAAATGCATAATTTTTATTAGGTATATTACTTACATTAGCAGGCGTCCTTTCTGCAAGTTTCAAGGCTATTTTTATATTATTTAAGCAGTTATTAGGAATTTAGCTCAATTTGAAAAATTAAAGAAAATAACTATTGAAAACACTTAAATTTTGCTCAACTTTTGAAGCATGTATGTATGTTGGAAAAAGGATATGTGTCGAAGTTTTAAATATGTATTGGAAAGCATTTTATTTTAATTTTAAAAGATTTCTTAGAGTTGAAAAAATTTTTGTTCCAAAGAGAATATGCAAAAATGCTATTAGGAAAAAAAGGACATATGACAGACTTCTAAAGTATTGCTTAGAAATTTTAAATTTTTTGTAGACGAATAGCAAAAACTAGTAGCCATCCTTTTTAAAAATTTGGTGGCTATTGTGTGAGTTTTGCCCAGAATACTTGCAATTACCTATTTAATAAAAAAATTAAGTAAATTACAAAAAAGCTTTTCATATAAAAAATTAAAAATTATTTCTGCTGCATTCATAAGAAATTTTTGATTCTAAAATGATTTTTGTAGCAATTTCGTATTCAAGTTTACCTTATTCAAATTTACTTTACTTCCAAGTGTACTCTTGCACATTTCGCTGGTTTATATTTTTCATAGAAATATCATAAAAAGTTACGTGTATTAAATTTTAATAGAACATCTCAATTATGTTTTCTTTTCATTTGTAAGAAGACTGTCCTATTGCTGTATGTAAGATTTGGCAACTTATGATGAAGATTTTATTTTATGACCTAAAAATACAATTTCAGCTATTGCTAAATATATCCTGTGATAAAAATTTATTATATTTGACTTATAACGTTTGGCTTGCAACTGCATAAAACACATTTATTTGCATATTTTTTCTGTGTGATTTTAATAAATAATGTTACATTATTTATGTAAATTATGGTAATTGTTAAAAACGGTTTCTGGTAGGGTTAACACAATAATACATATTGACACATGCATACTTAAATAATATTTTTATGCTGTATAAATTGTCGTTAATATTAAAGGATTTAATGATGTAAATTAAAAGATATGACTTGTTTAATAATACAATCAGATAATCAAGTAATTGTAGAAAAAAATACTAAGTTTTATCAACTTTGTAGTAAATTCATCAGGAAAGATATGAAAAAAGAAAACTGAGAAAAATCACTGGAATTTGTTCCACTTAAAGAGATTTTGCTTACCTTATAGAAAAATATTTAATCTGTGCAAGTATCTGTCGATATATTTGAATTATGAGCAAAATTTTGAGGTTTCAAGGTACCTTATCATACTGTTCGCCTTTAAAATTGCATTTAGAATTCATACAAGATGTTACCAATTGCAAACATCTAGGAATATTTGCTTTCTTAATGAAATAAAATAAAAAAAAAATGAATTCGAAAAAAAACAAACACACCCCTGAAGGACAATTGTTGTTATAATAAACTACGTAATTTATTTTTTCTGCCAAATAAATAATTGGAATTGAAAATACACAATTTATGCGAAACTTGCGTTACTGCAAACATTTATTTTTGTTAATTGAATCAATTTTCCAGCTCTATAATTTGGGAAGGGAATATGAAGGTACTTTTGTCAACATCCTATAACCAAGCGGACAAATGTTCAAACAGAAGATAATATTGAATATATTGTAATTCAGAACTGAGGCTGGCGTTATTTAAAAGCTGTGTACTACCAGAGAATATATTAGTTTCACTCTCTCTCTCACTCACTCTCTCTCTCTCTCTCTCTCTCTCTCTCTCTCTCTCAATCTCTCCGTAATTTAAGTAGAATATACAGTTTAATGTGCAGACAAAGTCCTGTAGCATTGCCAAGCAGAACTGTATTAAGCTCTGTACAGACGATTGTGAGACCTTACATTATTGTCAGATCTGGCAATGTGCCGGCTATGTACTGGCAATCAGATATTGCCAGCACAAGGTAGATTGTAATTTCACAAACGGTTGTATTAAATTGGTCAGAAAGTTTTACAATTTATTGCCAGACGGTTGTGCGACAATAAATTCATCTGACAAAATCGTCAGTCGAAAAATTGTCAGTTCACACGGTTGTCATATGCAAAAATTGTCAAATCTGTTGTTATGCGTTGCCAGACTCAATGCATTTCTTATATATTGTTGAATATCAATCCTTTGTGGTTGTGTTAAATGTAAAAAGTGAATATATAAATTGTTATGGACCACAAAAAGGAATTGCAATGATTTTGTCTGTATATATTTTATTATGTATTTTGTTTCTTTAAAATCAATTGTGTGTAGTGTTGCCAGTTGTAAGAAATTTTTAGCACATTTTACTGACAATATTGTAAGATCTGACAGTTAGAGCTGGTTAATTCCACAGTTTCCTGGTGACCGCCAATACTTTGTTTTTAAATTGAGAACATTGGGGTAGTATATTGACACAATCGCTCTTTTCGTGGTTGACATATTTCGACATGGACTACGAAATTTGGTTCTAGATTAACGAACAATTTTTGCGATATTCCTTTATCTATTACCAAAACGTCGTAGTCAAAGTTGAAATACGCCAACTACCATAAAAAGGAATATCTCTGTAACTTTGGAGCGCAAACTTATACCTCTTAAATAATTCTGTTGCTGAGAAACTGTTCTAAAAGTAAAATTCCTCCCTCCAAATTACTTTATAAAAAAATAGAAGAGAAAAAAACTAAATAATTAAATAAAAAAAAACTAAATAATTAAATATAACTTGCTTTGTTATATTCACACATTCGAAATGTGCTTGTAACACACGTGCGTTCAAGTAGGATTAGTGTCAGAGTGAACACACATCATGCGTGAGACGCATATTCTGTGCGAACGAGTATTCTTATGTATCACTTTAGAACATGTGTGGTGTAACTATTGCAGCGAATTGAAATAATCGGCAAACAAAAGGATTCGATTTCAAAACAAATGAAATGTTACAAAATTTTGGGGAAAATGTTAAGCTTACATTTATTTTATTTTTATATAAATTGCATTTAAAAAAAAAATAAAATATTCATCATCCAAATGCTTTTCATAGTCTCTCTTTTTGCGTTATATAAGTTCAATGAATTTAGGCTAGATGGCGCTAAGAAAAGCGGCTGAAAATATGAATAGTCTTTTTATGGTCCGGATTACTGTAGCAGCTAAAAAAGCGCAATTGTGGTTTCGTTGGTGTCATTCTAGTAATTTTTATATCAGAGATTTATCACGCTCTGGAAGGTCGGTACGGGGAACCGATAAAGGACATATTTATTTGTTTTCTCATTCGATCCACTAAATCTAAAATTTCTTTTGAGAATCCCATGCGTAAAACAGAAGAGGATAATTGTTAATGATAACCTCCGGCAGTTTTAATTTCCCAAGTAACTAAATAGCCCTCTCTCAAGAGCGGGAGAATTGTGGGAATTGTAAATATTGTCTAATATTGATGGATTTAGTTTTAGAAGTCTTTAGTTATCAATTAATCTTGAACGATTACCATTCAATATAAATTCGAATTTGGGAGCCAGATTCCGTAAATTTCACCGACGTTTAATTAGCATGCCTTAATGCTTAAATTGCTGAATAAATTTTTTTTGCTGTACAAAAATCAAACTTGTCATAAAACTGAAATGGCTAATGTAAGCTGAGGAAGTCACTGCTTGACTGCAAAGCAAATCACGATCTCTGGCCAGACTCAGTCAGTTGTATCATTATTAAAAATATTTCTGATAGGCATTAATGTTTATGCTAATGTATATCACAGTGATCTCCTTCATTGATATTTAAAGCAACGAATCGTCGGGTTCATATCTTAAAGTAATACGTCTACTGAATGCCAGGAGCACTGCAAAAAGTCTACAAAAGTAGAAAATTGCACAATGGCCGAGTTGTAAAACAGTTTAAACTTAATATTTTAAAAATTCAGTATCTTTTAAAAACACTCCTAACTTAGGATCGCTAAAATCTTCAGTGATTACATTTTCTTGCTCTTAATCATCCCATCAGACTTGTGCCGTTCTAAGAATTCAATAGTCAGCAAGCTAAGCTACTTTTTTGTTAACGATATTCTTAGCATTGTTTCATTTCTTAAATTAACACCACGTATGATACTTCTTTTCTTAAGGTTCTTAAGGTCGACACGGTTCACGTCTTTTTCATACAGTACTTCGAATTGGAGAAACTTATCACCAAAATTCATTATGCCTTCTGCTACGTTTAAGACTGATAAATTCTGTCCGACTTGCACCAATTCAAAGCGTGACTTACGTTGAAGACGTAGAAGTAATTATATAAGCATATTATGGTTCGAAGGACCATGAGTAGATCGGTTATAGCAATTGCTGACTGCTAATTGGGTAGCAGAGGGCTATAAGGAGCGAAAAAAAAGATATTTTCAAATCTTAATTAATAAAGTTTCCTTTGAATAAATAGTGCGAGCAAAATAAGAAAATGTTTTACAAAAAAAAAAACTAGGCTTGCAGGAAATAAAATATTCTTTGCAAAAAATTTTAAAATTTAAATTTAAAAAATTATCTACCCCCATAAATTTATACAAAAAGAAACTGTTTAATCGTTAGTTTTCTTATTTTAGATGTTTATCTTAAAATTCACCAAACAGATTACGTCTACTTTATAATTTACAAAACAAAATATAAAGTTAAAGTTTCCAACTAAAGTTCTACAGTCATCTTTGTAATACAATATGTCAACATACTCATGCTACCATGAGCACAAAGAAAGAGCACATCAACTTTTTCCGGGCAAGCAAAACATCTTTAAGGTACAAATTTACAACTCATGAAGGTCAACATCATCAACATGTCATTGCAAAGAAGTGCAAACAGAAGAAAACTTCGTAGAAAAAAAAACTTTCAAAATATATACACAAACATAAGACATTTGTGATCTGCTTATAAAATGTAACATATCTTCGTATACCTTTGGAAGATTTTCCTTGTTGTTTGCCAGGACTCTCAAGTAAATGTTCAAAAACAAACAAAAAAAAAAAAAACAAAAATAAACCAAAAACAGTATCTTTGGTAAGTGTGTGTTATGCCAGTAATTTTAGTAATAGCAGGGTTGCTACGTTGATTTGGTTGTATAAAATGATAATGTTTAAGTTTTACAACTTAAGTCGTCAAAGTTAAACACACTCTGGGGAAATTACAGACTCATATTATTAAAGAGCCAAATACTAGCAGAGAATATTTTACGAGATATATTCGTCAAATAATGAGACTCTTATAATATGTATGTATGTCATATAAATGTAGGAAATTTAACAAACATCTTCAAATAATTTGAGAAAAAATAATGGCTACTGATGATGAAGACCTGGCCAGCATTTTGATGGTCCTTTTTTTATATACACAAATGTTAAGGAAAACAAGCAAAGTACATACTTTATTTGATATGGTCAAAAGCAGCTTTTAAAAAATTAACCCTTCACTGGCAAAAGAAGTACAAAAGCAATCAAAAGAGTGTTTCAATAAATTTCTGGGGCCATCATTAGCACTAAATAATAAACAGACAGAAGTTCCACTCTAAATAGCTCAATGGAATTACTGCACTGTTGCTCCTTAATATAAAATGGATGTTTTCTTCACTCACACTTATAAACACTCGTACCATCTAAAACAAATTTATTATTTAAGCTATTCATAGCTAAATTATATTCATTTTCACCAAACGGCACATAGACGCTCTGTGTTTCAAATATCCAATTATTTAATTCGCCACCAATATTATTAAGCGCTTTCGTTTTTGAGAGAGCAAAACTGCAATGTAGTTACGTAATCCTTTGGATATTATTTGACATCGAATTCTGGAGTAGTCTTTCACTTCCCAATGAAAAAGAAAAACTTCAAAAATTAAGTACACTCCTCACAATCTTTTTATTACGACAACTTTAGGGTATTAACTCAATACGTTCTTATGAAGAAGAACACTTCGAAAAGGTACAGTTTAATCTAATCTCTTCAGCGCTAAGTTTGGAAGTAGTTGGTTGCAGTGTCCGATAACTCTAAAAACTAATAGATTTGGCAACAGCTGTGTCAACTGCGATAACCACAATCTGCTTAGAAGGACTATTAGCAAGAAACGTTCTACAAGGGCCTCCTGTTAAGCAAAGTCAATTCTGATTCTTTGAATGGCTAGTGAAGAATAATTAACAGTATTGAAAATCTTTAACGGATAACCTAAAATAAGTCCCAGTTGTCAGCTAAAATTACACTTTCTGTGTCGCACAATTAACTAAGATTGTGTTCATTCTGCCTGAAAAATACAAAAAACTGAGTGGATTCTCTGATTGAAAAGAGAATAAATTCGAAGGCAATAATCAGGTTCGAAGGACCATAAAATGTTGAAATTCGCAATTACCATCATTCTTTCTTTTTGGAGCAAACAAATTATATTTTATGGACCGCGAGGGAAGAATGAACAACATTAAATAGGCACAGTCTTACACTTTACTGACTGTTTACTATTAAACAAAATTAAATTATTTTATTAGTAAATTTAACGAAAATCTCTTATTAAATATTCATGTGCCATTTGGATAGTTAGGCCTTGTAACATAACTCGAAGGACCATTAACTACTATATAGTCATAAATGAGAATTGTTTTGAGTTCACCACTAAAATTTACTTGAGCATAGATACCGTCATTAAAATAAATAAAACAATCTAGTGACGTCGAAAGTGCAGCTTTTATCTTAACATACGACAGAAAATCCTACCTGAGTGTGAATTGGAAATATTCTATGATAATCTTGTCCTCTCGATTTTGGTCAACTCAGAATATTCTAGTAAAAGATTTAAGTTATACTGGAAGTCGTAATACACGTAAATTCTTTCGCATGCCGGATCATTGTACAGTCTTTCAGACTGAGATTACTTATATTAAGGAAAGTATTAAATGGGTAAAGGAAATTAACACCATACTACCACTTCGTTTTTTTACGGGTTGTAAAAAAGTTATGGAAACCTTAGGAAATCTTAAAGTTCAATCTCGCAGCGTCCTTCAATGCGCACATGAGATAAACTCATACAGCTAATGCAGATATATTGACACAATATGTATTGCAAAACATCAGGGTATCGCTGGAAATGAAAAAGCGTATAAAATTGCAAGGATGAGATCATTGCTGAGCAACATCACACTAGAATACGCCAAAAAAAATTTAAAAAATTCAAAAACAATCGAAAACAATGAGCTGGAGAACAACCGATCAAATATTGGCAGAAAAATAAAGACATTCTAAGTTCAAAAAGCCATCACTTGGGAAATAGGTGGACATAATAACAGGACGCAGAGAGTAAAAGAATCAGCTGGCTCGTATGTATTCTTAAAGATAAAACATGTGGACCTCTCCCGGAAGATGATGACAAAACTCTCGAACACTACGTTTGAAAGTGTCCAGGATCTGCTGACATTACAAGATAAATATTCTTTCCGGAAAATAAATCAGCTATAGAAAATCTTAGGGGTTCATATTGGAAAAACTTTAGAAAAATTTATTGAGGAAACTAGGTTCACAACCTGGGCAACCTCTTTATTGGTAACTTCCCCCAAATACTTCTCCCAAAAGTGCACAAAATGTAATAAGAAGATAAGTGTAATCAAGAACGGATTGTGTCAATATTGGTTGCTCTTATTTTCAATCTAACCTTATCTAACGTACATTTGTTATATACCCAGTCCCTAAGCTTCCTTACTTGTAACTACCAGAGAAATAAGGAGTTCAGTTCAAGAGAGTTAAACCTTAGGAACTGCTGGGAGGTGCTGCTTGTTTTGTGAGTTATAAAGATTTAGCTATAAGTCTTCGCTGTGTGTATCCCATTTGGCTGTAATGTAGCCTACCTAATCTTATATAACCAAGTGTATTGTTGACTATGGTGATGATAAAGTACATTCGAGGAATTAAAAATTAGTTGCAATTACGCTTCCTGCCATGTAATGAGCTGCGAGGCACCGATCAAACATCTTTTTGATAAGTAAAGTAATCCGCTTGCTGTTTAATAGCAGTCACTTCATTTATCCATGCCACCAAAGCCCTACAAAATGCTTCACTATTTTGGCTTGAAAAAGAAAAAAGTATATAAAAAGTTTGACCTGATTGTCCAGTTTGCCTAGCGACCATTTTGGGATTAAAATTTAAATAACTTTCGAACATTAATGATGATTTCAACTGTAACTTTTACCTGTTTTTACTACTCCAAATGAAATTTCATTGACAGACATTAGCAAACATGCTCTCGAATTTTGATGAAAAAAATTCCTTGAGTTTCTTATATTTTAACTTAATTTGGCCCATTTCTATACATTTACAATGCTTTAGGGTCAAATTAATGTTCATCTTTACTGGCTAATGGCGACATCAACAGGATACTCGCAAGATTAAACGGCGTGAAGAAAAAAAGTAAAAGTTTTATTAACACCCTCTTCAGCATACTTGAAAATTCCTCCTTGCATAAGATTCCTCTCATTCCGTTTTAACTCTCCATTGGCCATTAACATAAATATTTGCTGCCATTATAAGTTGTAGTACAACGATAGTAATAAAGGTGTATTTGGCTGACAGTATGACTTACTGACTGACTTTTTGTGAGGGCTTACGAAAAAGAAAAGACTTTCTTTATAGATGTACTTGTCTAGAGCAAATATTAAGTGTGTGATAAAATTTTATGATTATTCATGAAATTTTTACATGACTTTTTTCGTTAAGTAGCAGATTATTCCTTAATTATTTTAACTTTCTTCGAAAGCTTTTAAGGATGTGCTGCATTGACATGAGAGGTTTTAAAGAGTCTCTATTTTTGTAAACTTGATTGAGGATTTTGTGTTTTCAGTTCTTTGAGGTATTTAAGGTGGACTCTAAATTAAGACTTGTTTTTTCTATGTTAGTAAATAAAGCCTGATCAATCAATCGACACAAAGTCGAATATTTGCGTTGGTACCACCGCAATGTTGAATACTTGGTATAATCCGAAAAGAATATGGATCCCAACACTAACATAGAACTTTCAAAATTTACCAGTTTCAAACTAATGTTGAGACAACTTTGTAGACATGGCCCACATTTTTAATATTTTGATAACTAGTAGTTTTTGTAAAATACAAGCGTTCTGCTTTTGAGTTGGATAAATTTATTTATGGAATCAAATAATGTGAAGTTGAGTTGAGGCAAATCAGTTGTACAGTTTCTGATAGTGTTTTTGTGTTTCTTTAGTCACTTGAAACTGGTTTGTAGGAAAAATAGTGTTGTCTTCACACAGGTAAATGTGTATAAGATATACATACCTGACTGGCATGTAGGCCCTACCCTACGGAGTTCTTAACACTCGGTGAACTTAAGCATCCTACATTCATATTGGCTTAGGTTAGGTTGAAAAAAATTGTTAAGTTTGTATAAATCAACATGACTTAGACAGGTTTTATCTGTGAGTATTCCTTGGCCAAGCATTTGTTTCGTCTTCTTCATGCATATAACTTCAACAAAATTAGTTATGTGGATTCATTTGAGCGTCTAATGGATGGGTACCGCTAGCTAATACTATGCTTCCTCGTAGCTGGAATCTAAGGCCAGATTTTTCTGGTGGTCTGGAAGTTTACTTGCTATTATCTTCTTTCCACCCTCTACATAATAGAATAGAATAGAATAGGGAAAAGATCTGGACCAAAGACTGACGCCGCGACACCTAATGGATCTTTTCAGCAATCTATCTCAAATAATCTGAATTATTTCTCAAGTGCTGGTGGCCTTAGCAAGGTCCTCCGATCTGTTATTAACCTCAAATTCCTTATTTTTCAAAGGTACACTACATTCTTTGATAATTTTAGATCTGATGCTAACATTTTTTAGGGATCTAATGACAGCTGCCTTTTCATTTTCTTTCGAAGACTCCTGGCATATTTGAATAGTTTTGAATGTTATGCTAAAACCTTTTAGGGGTCTAATGGCCGTTTTTTCGTCAATAAAAATGGCATGAATGGCTAATTTTGGTTTAAATAGTGCGAGTAAGTAATACAGTATTCATATAGAGCAAGAAAGCACTATATGACTTGCAAGGTACACAAACATAGTCTACAGTACTTGAACATTGTTATACCTGACTACGAGCAGTACTACTATGATCCATCTAATCTCACACTTCTTGAAGGGCTTACGTTGACGATCCTAGTGTAAAGGATAAGTCAAGCAGCAGGAAAGATACCATATGACAGAATACTCTATTAGAGATCTCTAAATACTAGGCTCATCCCTGAGATCAGAAACAGCGTTGTTGAATGTTGACATCACCTAAAAAGGTATCTTATTCACCGAATGCGACAAACCACTACCATTGGTCCGACTCTTTTCATACAAGATTTTTTCCCAAGATGTTGGTAACAACCACAGCTTCAACGTGTGCTCCGCCAATATTACACGCAACGAATGTGGTTATATTCATTCACTCTTTCGAACAGGACCCCATCAATGCCCAGACGCAACGCCAATGCTCTTGCTTGCTGAGGTCGTATAAAATTTCGCAGGTCGACACCGCTTAAGGCTTATTTGCCGGTGGCAAATAGCGATCTGAGTAATAACCGCAACTACTACTTGTACTCCTTTCATCTTACAAGTAGCCTTCCAGCCTGTGGAAAGTAGATCCCGCTACTCAACGGAACGCAGTGTCAATTCTCTTGTAGAAGTTGTCACAAAGTCCACAGGTTGATGCAGTTCAAGATTTACTTGCCGACGGCAAGCGTCATATATAAAAACACATGGGTATAAAACAAAGTCCAATCCAGCATTCGGTCATTACAATAAAGCCGCCATTAAACCGCTAGAGGCAGATCAGATGCTGGGCTATTGGTGCCCTTTGTACCAGTAGTAAGCGACTCGAAATGAAAGAAAATTCTAATCAAAAAGCGTATTCTTTCATTCAGAATCATAGAGGTAACCGCAGACCTCAAAGATAAATTTGGAAAGACTTCTGCTATATTAGTGTTGGAACTCAGTGAGTCTACTTGTAATTTGAAAATAATGGAAATGCTTTCGAAATTGCAGGTTGTTACACACTTAAAAGACACTCAGCAAATAATGAATAAGTGCACATTCATTATTTCGTTATTTCAGAGATTGGTTAGTAACACATATGAGTAACGGGCTAAAGTAATGGCAGAAAAAGCCAAATTACCCAGACTAGGATTCATGGAATTGTCATACCTTTTGACTCCTAGAAATATCCCTGTGAGTTTCTAGGGCATGTAACGAATACATTGTACGTTGCAAAATCAAACTCAAGTATCTGGCAAGGTGAACTATTGCAGTGTTACAAAAAAATGCAACCATTACAGCTTGTGTTATATTAGAACAAATATGGGCATTTCCATAAAAAAAATTTTGCTTTCGCTAGAACATTTCAATATCATTTGCTGTTTGCGGTTTTAACACTTTTTGAAAACTTAATCACTAATAAAAAAGGTAAAGTTTGTGTGGAGGGAATATGTTGTCAGGTAGACATTTCTATGGAATTTCCCAAAAACATATAAAATATATTGTATCCTGGAATAAAATTCGGCTTTAGGCGTCTTAGCAACTACATCTGGCAGCTTTAGCTTTATTCATTCGTTCATTTACAAGTTTACCCTTACCAACTATTAAAAATTATAGTATTCATACATACATATATATTTGTATTAACATGGTTTGTGTCGGCTGGTTGAGGTTAAGATAAATTGAACGTGCGTTTTATTTTATGGAATATTGTACATAGTTGTTAGTTTAAAGCACCAGGTAGAAAATTTGTATTTTGTATCTGTCTTTTGCACATTGCGTAAATGAGAAAAAATTATGGCTAACATTACCTAACAGAAAACTGCACATATTGCAAGAAATACAGGGTGTAGCAGTATTTGAAAAATAAAATAAAAGATCCTAGGTACAACTCAAAATTTTTTTTATTATTACAGTTAAAGAAATACGTTGAAAAAAGATTTCCTTGGGTAATATATTAAAATATTGGAATAGATTTTTCCTTTTTATGATAGATACCTCCTCAGTAAGGCATCTCTGAACCCATAAAGCGAGAGTGGCATTTGGACGAATACAAACAGTATAACGAAGATCACAAATATCTAGACGAACCAAGCTTAGAATATTCAGTGCATACGGAAAGTCAACTCGATTGTGCGAAAGTTAAGCCTGGTTAGTGTCAAACACCATCAGGCAAAAGTTACAGGTATTTATCAACAGGTGTCTTTTTTTTAACAAACACAACCCGAGAAGCGATTAGCTTGTCTGGGGAAAACACCCAGGGTTTATTTTAGGAATTAAACCCACGACCTCTGGACTGAGAAGTTAGAATCGCTGTCACTCAGCACAGGGGCATCCCAGAATCATATGCAGGATATTCTGGTCTACGAACATCAGCAGCATGAATCTCTGGAACCTTAACAACGAAGAACCCATACTAATACAAATAAAACGTAAAAATTGGAGGTGGATAGGACATAATATCAAATAGAATTTTATTAATATCTCAAGGATGGCGGTAGAATGGAATCCTAAAAGCTTAAGAATCAGCGGCCGATCATAGAATACTTGTGATGCACGATACTTTAAAATCCAGGACTGTGCAATCCTATATGGGATGAGAGTAGGATTAACCGTTGATGGCGAATTAAGGAGGATTGTAGGGTCTCGATAGATATGTAGCCAAAACTTGACTTAGGAAAAACCAAAGTAGAGGATATCAGGGGCCTAATCATGGGAATTCAATGGCTTATTGACGGATCATTGGTGCACTTCTAGGAAAAAAATGGGGTTAAAAATTATTATTAACGGGTGTCAATAGATGGGATTCACAATGAACCCAACTGGATCTCCGAGTGGTGGTGTGTTATAGCACCACCCTTGCTAACCTACATGGGAAACAGTGTAAAAAAGAGATGCTTTGTGGAAGTCATATGCTCCCGAGCAATTTAATGGATAAAAAAAAGTTACAACTAAAACAGAAATATTGCACTAAAATTTTCTGCAATATAAATTAAATATTTTTTTTTATAAATTTCCTCTTTATAAAATCTGTGAAATTGCCATTACAAAATTGCGCAGGTGTTGTCTTGCATTTCCTATAAAAAATTGTTTTCACCAAAAGTATTTCACAAATGCATGAGTATAACAGTTTCATGTTTCACAGTACACAACAAAGAAGCTATTTTTATTTTTACACTTTTGCTGTACAGTATCCTTTAAAAATAGCATCTAGTGCAAGTACTCTAATTCACCTACATTTCTTCATACCTTAACTTTAACATTTAATATTATTGTTATTATTATTGGGCTATCTATATACATGTACACTTGTACGCATAGTGCACACATATTTTGTTAAATGTATACTTCGAATATTTTATATTTGCAAATGTATGCGTGTTGTTCATGTGCTTTTTGTAACAAACATTTGTATAAATTTCATTTGAAATGGGTCGTTTATTTTCGAAAATAAACAATGTTCTTATTTGTCTGTAACATGTATTGGTTGGGTATTTATTTTAATATACAAACATTCTGTACGCACATAGAAATTATATTAAAGAATGGAAGAAACACTTATAGAAATTATGAATATAAAGTTTTCTGAATGTGCGTGCGAAGTGTAAAATTTTTTAGTTTTTAATTGAATTGAAATTGCCTATACATTTTTCCTAAAAAAATTTTTTTAGTTCAAAAGTCGTCGTCCTCTGTAAAAACTTGATTTTTAAGTTAGTTCGAAGAACACGTTTGGCTATACATATGTCCTTTATAATAATTTAGCTTTAAGTTGAGCTTAATGTTGATGCTTTTACTGCACTCAATATTCATATATGCTTTTCGGAGTTATTGCTCTGTAAGAGGTTAGATATTTTTTAATTAAAAATTTTCATTACATTTAATTTTGGGTTTGAGGTAGAATAAACGGTGAATGTTTACCGAAATCCTAGTGTATTCATCTACATATCTAGTATATGTAGAACCCTAAAATCGTTTAGATTTCTAACGGTTTGAAATTATAACAGTTTAAAATTATAACAGTTCAAATCTATAGCAGTTTATTTAGAAGACAGTTGTAATATTCTGTAACTATGAACAGTTTAAACATTGTGAGCTTTTAGGAAAAGTTACTTGGATGGTTAAACTCAATGAGTCACCCTCCCACTCTTAAATAAGCTCGAATCGAAATTGCCATGATCTGCAAGCTTTTGAACACCTGTCTGACTATTAGATCGTCATGTGTTCTGGTATCCTCACATTGAATCTAAGGACGCCAGCGCGCACCTCATCTTAGATTTCGAATTACTCCGTAAACTTCTAAAAATCCACAGGAGGAACACGATCCTTTCGAGCATTCCTAAGCGGAGCAATTATATTGAACCTCATGTTCGCAATCAATAAACAAAGTTCAATTTTTAACAGTTAGGTTAAAATTAAGTTAAATTTAAGATACTATTTCAGTCCTTTATATCATATCGTTCCTACCATGTCAAGCTATCCAATATGCAAAATTCGTTTTTTAGATTCGTTACCTTGGTATCGTAAGTTCTATGATATACCTCTTTCCAAAATGCAGAAATTCTCATAGACAATAGATACATAACTGAATAAGAAATATTTTAAACCTGACCTTTTTAGCAATACGCCAAGTTTAAATACACATTTGACAACTCTTTGCGCTTTTCGGAAAAGTACAAATTTTCCATATTGGATAGTTTGACATGGTAGAGACGATATGTAAGATTGCGAGCACCTAGCGATGTTGTATTAAATTTTTCTCTCAGTGCTTGTTGTATATTACATTAAGAACATGTATGTACCATTTATAAAAAAGGTTCCATGTTTAACTCTTCTATACACAATGGTAACCATTTTGTTGTTTGTTTCTAGTTGACAGTAAACCACATACCAAATTAAACACTCCCTCCATCCTCCGTTCAACAATCGACATATTATTCGTAGAGGTGGAAACACAAGCATTTACTATACTAAAGATACATACATATGTATGTGTTGGTGCACATGTTGGTGTATTTGTGTAAGTGTCAAACTGCATCATATGTTACTTATGCAGTGGGTTTTCAACTACATACGAGTACATGCTATTGTTGCAACTAAATTTCGTTTGCTTTTCAGTACACTTTTGTAGACGTGGTGCAGCAAGTAAAAGTTTTAATATTAAATTTGTAAACGATTTACTTGGCAAATTGAACAGTGCTCAAACATTTTTCTACCCTTAACAACAAAATTGGTCCTCCACTACAGTAAAAAAAAACATTTTGAAAAGTTGTTTTTTTTTATATTCATTTCTTTCAGATATTTCCACTATCTTGTGCTAGATTTCGGAAAATAGTTTGCTGGGCGGAGGATACTGACAGTAGTATCTATGGGCATTCGATTTGAACTTGTTTATGTTATAAATAACAGGAAAGACACCTGCATGTAGTTTATGCCACATACGAAAAGTTCGGCTAAAAAAGTAATTTTCGATGTAATGCTTAGTGCGGTTCACTGGCCAATCGACCACAAATGTGTATGTTCTTAATGAAGAACGTGTTGTGCGTTAAATTGCTAAGCTTTCAAGAACCAGTTTCCTGATTTCACTAGAATATATTCCATTTAATTAGTGAATATTCAATTGTATGCTCCCCATATTAGAGTGTAATAGCCCACTTTAATAAGCTTCTTCGTCCTCTTCTAAACGCAGTTGAGCAGCTCTATTTATTCCATTTTCGTACTGTAGTATAAATAATAAGGAGATTAGAGTATTTGTTAGACCATTTGAAAAAACCTACTCAACTAAACGCTTCTCTTAATATTAAGAGCATCACACTGAATTTTCCAGTCGAGAACATCAAGAGATTCTGATTTCTTAATACCTATACCAACCATACTGACAGATCGAGCTGAAGTTTTCGGTTATGCGCCTATGAGTAACCATACGACATTTGGTCTTACACTGAGGGGAAAAAGTCGTTGCGAAATCAACAATGTCTGTGGTCAATATAACACCCCACGTTTTCAGCTTTTTGCTATTGATAATGCTGGTTGTCTACATGTAGACATTCATAGTCAAACTGACAACGGTGTGTACAATTTTAACACAAGCGTTGTTGTTTTTCTTGACACCGGATGCGGTCAGTTTGCTGTCATTGTTTCTGTCGTTACCATTGACACATTTCAGAGATTGTTATTAAATTCCAATTTAAAGTCTCATTCATCCAGCAGACTTGGTCTATTGCTGACTAATAATGAATGCTAAATGCTGCTGTCATCCGCAAAAGAATAGATGGAATTAGGAGATTGATAAAGAGGGTAGTTTAGACAAATAAGGTATAGTGTAGGATCGGGCATTGTGGTATCGCTGAATTCACCTTGAACTCGTTTGCTAAGATTCCATCTAAAACAGGTCTTATAGTGTAATCCCTGTGGAAGCTAGATAAGAATCGAAAGAAACTTTCTCCAACATTTTAAAAAAACAGCATCATGCCGTACTCCATCAAACGCCTGCGAAATATCTAGGTTAGGTTATGCTGGCAGTTTGAACCGCGGACTCACTTAGACCCTTCTAGTTAATTGTGATATCAGGCATACTCTGCTTATGCGGAGTACCTACCGTGGAACCAACCAGAGCTCAATACAAAGCTACTAATACGTTGCAGTTCTACACTAGGAATGTCAGAAAGTTCCTGAAACTGAAGAGCGCTATAGTGTCCATTCTCTTTCTTGCTAGTCCAGGGCTGTGACACAGAAAATACTCTACACTTTCCTCTTCATCTATATCTTGGTAGCTACGGCAGAAGTCATTGTGTTCGAGCTTTAACCTTAGCGATTGCCTACCTATGAGACAATGTTCGGCTAGCACGGAAACTAAACTGGAGATTTGTTTGCTATTTCTTAAAATCAAAGAAGCTGTATTTTTCTTAATTAGATAAGTCCATAATTGCCTGCTGATCATGCAATCATTTCTTGTGGCCCATTTTCTATTTGTTTCATCTTCTGTCTTGCTCCTATTAGAGATATCGTAAGCTACCGTATTTTGCCTTTACACCTTTTATCCGAGAGGAGAGCCAGTAGATCAATCGAAAGCCATACTGCCCGTGATTAAGTTAGTTGTTGGACTCTAGATAGCTAACAAGATGGAGGCTTAGGAGGATAGTGTCTATTACTGAGGAAATTAGGGAACATATTGCGATTGGGCGGTAGTTTTAGGGGTTATAAGCCTCTCATTTTTTAGGAATTGGCGTAACATTAGCAGCCTTCCAGCAGGTTCCAAATTCATTAGTATTGTGCTGAAGAGGTTAGTTAGTGGACATCAAAGCATACTGCTTTGAGACCAGCGCTGGTATTCCATCCAGTCCAGGACACTTGTTAGAGTTGAGGTCAAGATAAAATCCTTCTTACTGCACTTGCTTGAAATAATATCTCAGGCATAGTAACAGATATTCGTTCAAACGCGGGCAAGTTGGAATTACTTTTTTTTTTTGGAAGAGAAGTAAAACTCAGGTAATGAATGCTACTATAAGGTGTTACCTTCTTTAGGAAAGGGACAGTGATAGAGAGGACAGAAAGGAGGTAAGGGAAGAAATAAAGGAATCCATCATTCTTTTACAAATCTGTTTTTGCACGTTCTTTATTTTTAACGTAGTCTTGCAGCAACTCTGGTGTCCATGAGGTGCAATAAATTTTAGAAGCTGTATTAAGCCGTCATTTTATTAGTTATTTTACTTTGCCGAAGATTCTGCTATACAATACCGTCGAAAGAGGGTGCTCTAAAGTTGCATTAGGATTAGTATCAGCGGAAGTCGCTACAGTTCAGTGGCCAGTGAATGTGACTTTTCACCAATTGAACTTTTCTACAACAGCCGCGTGATGTTGTTATTTAATGACTCCGTTGGTGATCGGGCTCGAAACCGGCTCGAAATTTCAGAGATTTATCACACGGGCTTGTCAGTGTTGAGGCCGACTTTAAAAGAGACGGTTTTGAAAAATTAGCATCATCCCTTAATCTCTCAACGACTGACCAGCAACTTTTACTACTCAAAAAAGAATCATCTAGGTTCTACTTGAATGCTTGCGTGAAGCAGGCAGCTACATAAACCTAAACCTTACCCCCAGCACGGAGAGGCTGCTCGTAAAGAGCTTTTCCCTGCCTCAGTACTTTGGTACACGAAAAACTCGCCCTTTTGCGCAGCGAATGAGTATCGACATATAAATTTTTTCGCCAAACTTTTAACATTCTGAAATGTTTTATAAAATTTCTATAGCAAAACGTATTTTATTTATTTTTATAGCAACCCTGGAGCACAGAGTGAAATAAAAAAATAGCGTAGCATGACTCTATAAATCACTTTTGGAATTTGTTTTTGAATCACCTTCTGCTTATGTGATGGAAAAATTTCATATAGTAAACCTAGTTGTTATCTTTAAATGGGATTTAAGCCCACAACCAAGTGGCTGATGATCAGAATACTCCTCAATTAATCTGAAGCACTTGCTAAACTTGTAGTTCGCAAACCTCTGTGCTTTCACTTTAATTTTTTTAATTGTTTAAACTCTGATTTTTATTATATCTTTTGAATATTGCTTTTAATGTTGATTTTTCTTAACTTAGTTTTATGTTTGTATAAACTTAATTTTATTTTAATTTTTTTTTCATTTATTTTCTTATATTTTATTTTATTTTATTTTTTATTCCAGGCTACGATTATAAAATGTTTGTGATCCTACAGAAGCACTTAATCTATTCTCTTTACTTTGGTGAGTGCGCTTGATTATCCCTCTTATGGTTCTTAAAAAAAAATTCTTTCTAACTCCTGCTAAAACAAATGACTGTAGATTTTTATTCATGTGTGTGTGTGTATGTAAGGAAATGCGTAAATGTGTATGTGTTTGTGCATCAACTATTTACATAAAAATCAACAAAATAAACACAATTTTGTTTGATTGATGTTAATTGATTTTCAAAGTAACACAAAAGGTCCTGCAGACAGCCATAAAGGACATCATACTGATGTTAAAGCCCTGACAAAACACCACACAATCATTCAACTGAAAATAAACAAAACATGAAATGCAATTCGCAGATGACAATTATGCTGTTGTTGCTGTTTAATTGTTTTTGTTGCTGCCGTTGTTGTCGTTTGATTATTTCATGTATTCTATTACATTCTTATTTACTCGTCCTGCGATTTCCAGACAAAGTTTTGCTATATGTTTGTATATACTTTATTTTTTGGTTTGATATTTGGGTGACTTTATTTAGTATTTGTATTGAGATTGACTGCGCGTAGTTGCTATTTATTTTTTGTTTGTACTTGTTGTTGTTTTTGTCGATTCAAGTGTTATTTGACATGAATTTAAACAATTACATCACGTTCTTTGCGTTAAGGACAAAATGTTTTAATTCCCTGTAGCTGCTGCTGTGGTCTTTCGAGTACAAGCGAAATTGAGATATCGATTTAAATTCCAGTTTGTAAAGCATTATAGAATGAAAAAAAGAAGTTTTATTTTGTTTTTGTAGTGTGCAAATGCAGCGAAGTGAAAAACCAAACGATAGAAGTGCATTTTATAATCATGGCAAAGATAAATTTCCTTTAGAACAGTCAGAGTTTGGATAACCACGAATGAGAGAGGGAGATGAATCTAAGTTGCAGGAATCTTTTGGTGCCACCAAACGACCTTGTATGAAATTTATAAAGATTCTCAGGGCATTTTTTAATAATAAAAATAGCCTCTGATAAGCTTATCTTTCCCATTTGTTCTTCGATTTCCAAAACCTGCTTTTAACTGCCATATTTAACCAATCGTTGCAATTGATGTTGTTAATTTCAATTGATACTTGCACACCACACTGTTTCTCTCTCCCACGCTCTTTCTCTCTCACACACACACACTAATAGTATAACTCACTCAGTCCGTTGCTGCTTGTTTTCGAATGATTTGTTTGCTACATTTACAACATTTTTAACTAGTTTGTCGCGTATTTACACAACACAAAGCCAACACTGAGTTTTACAACATCAAATGTGTTGTTAATGAGTTTCGGAACTACATACGTTCTGGCTGATGAGGTTGCCATTTCCACAC
This sequence comes from Nowickia ferox, assembly GCA_936439885.1. Classification (NCBI taxonomy): domain Eukaryota; kingdom Metazoa; phylum Arthropoda; class Insecta; order Diptera; family Tachinidae; genus Nowickia; species Nowickia ferox. Next base: position 12,242,961 of record OW387024.1, on the reverse strand, counting down.
TTAAATATTTTAGCGATTTTAGATGTGTTTTCATTTGTTTCGTTTATGGACCAAAAACGGCGAAAACAGCTTTAAAATTTAAAACATTGTAAATATGTACTCGTATGTATCCAAAAAAGAACATGTTCATTTGAAGTGTACTTGCATTTAACGCTAAAATGCATTTTCAAGTGGCACAAAACATGACAGTTGCATTAATTTTCCTATCCACCGAAACATTATGGTAGTTGTTGTTACTGTTTTCCTCTGTTTTTTTTTTCGTGCAACAATTTATAGAACACAACCGACTGGAATAAAAACGACTTTAAAAGGCTATTGCGGCAGAAAGCAAAAGGAAAAAACGGCAACGGATCAAACAATTTTTAAAACAACATGCAACATGCACAGCACTCTCATACTTGCCAAAAATTTCATATATCAAGTCAGACATAACGAGACCGAAGGACCATCTACACATGGAAGCCTTTAATCCAGTAACATGTTCATGTCAACCGCGCTATTTTCATAGCAAATTTCTCTATTTATTTTGTTTTATTATTATTGCAAATTCTGTGTGTGTGTGTGTGTGCGGGACAATTTGATTTTTGTAAACGAGTGTGAGTGCATTATGCAATCATTTTGTGACAATTGTGTGGTAGACATTGTGTCAATTGCTAACAATATATACACACATATTTTGTTAAGTTTTATTTTATTTTTTGTTGTTGTTGAAGATTTTCCATATTTATATAAGCCATAAAACATTTACGAGTACGAAATTTTATAACAAAAACCAGGCTAAAAATGTAATACAAACTCTCTCACACACACACACACACACACTCACATGCTAAGGGACACAAGGATATTAAAACGTGCCGGAAACATTTGTATTGAAGTGTTTTGTAAATTTATTTTGATTTTAAATTGTTATTTAAAATATTTATAGAATTTATTTTTAATGAAATTTGCTAGAAATTTTAAATGGCTCATAAAAGTTTTCATGTCTATTTCTTATACTCGTATCTACTGCAGTCAATTAACTAAATTTAATATTATTTCCCGTTTTAGGTTTTCTTTTTTGCTAATTTATCACTTTATAATCAAGTGATATTGTTAATGCAGTTAATGTTTTTTTTTGTTGTTTTCAAATTTATGTTTGACTTGTGAACTCATTATTATGCAGGAAAATAAAATAAACACTCCTGCTCCAATAGTCTAGCTAAATACAAAATACAGTGGCACCCAAGCATTTGAAATGAAAATTGAAAATAAAATTCCAAATAAGTAACCTCAAGCAGGCAGTTTTGCTTTTTCAAAGTCACTGTAGAAATTAACTCGTTCTAAAATTACTGCATCATAAAAACATTTTCTTTTTAACTCCCCCCACCCTCCACTTCTCAACAGCTCAACAAACAATTGATGCTAATAAACTTTTTTCTCCATTGTGCTCTTCTTGCATAAAATTATTTGAAAAAGCTGCAGCAAGCACAAAAACTCAAACTCCTTTTAAAAACTTGTAATATTTAGCAGGGGGAGAGAGAGAGAGACACATAATTAAAGGATTAACATTTATTTTATTTATTTGTTCAACACAAAGACAGTAAACGAGTGAAAATTATCAGATTTGAAATAAAAGTGTTCATGTATTTGTGCAAAACTGAAAGTAGGTGAGAATGGCTAAAGGATTTTTACTAGGAACAGAATATGAATGAGCCAGGTGACGTAGAAAACGCGGCTATAAAATTGAGCGAGTACCAAGATTATTTTTAGCCATTAAAAATTTTATTAAATAAAAAAAATACATATTTACATAAAAATAAAATGACGTAACGAAAATGCGTTGTATGATATGCCAACAAATGTCAAATCTGACATACGGATAATGAATATGCATATCCTGTTCTTATAACACTCGTATTTGTGCCACAAAGGACTCATTATATATATATATATATTACTTCTTAAGGTGGAAAACAGAGGTGGAAAAAATATTACACCAATAGTTATTTTTGCCAGGAATTTTATATTTCTTAAAAAATATTAATACCTTACATAAAATGATACTTGATAATATGTTTTTTAAAACTAAAAGCTATGATTTTCTGGAGTATTTGACCTGAGGTTGGTCTCTTGCAAGTGTCCAACAATAATCTGCCAACATTCGAGGACTTCATTTGCCCTGGTATCGTTTTTCTATGATGGAAATATCCTGATGAAACCTTTCGCCGTGTTCTTCGCTAATGGAAGAAATCGAGGTGGGAGTGTAGAAAGTGTATTTTGAGTGACATATTACAACCCAATGCTTGATACGTCAAAAGTAGTTCTCCTATCAGATCTTTGCAGTTATTTGCTTTGTGGTTGCCCAAAAAATTTTGTGCGACAAGCAGATTTCTTTAGCAAACTTAACTTTTCTTCGAATATATTATCCTTTAACAACTCCTTGATCTGAGGTCCGAGGAAAATTCCTTCCTTTATTTTTGCGTCAATAACTTTAGGAAATTTTTCTCTCAATTACGTAAAACCTGAGCCGTTGCCATCCATGGCTTTGACAACATTTTTTATCAAACCTAGTTTAATATATAGTGGTCGTAAAAGTACTCTGGTGGCCTTTTGTATTCTAAACTCAAAAGATTACACTTTTTTAAATGAAAACTTGATGCAATTAAACCGTACGTACATTAGTATTAACGGAAAATAAGGTAAAATCATGAGTTGGTGTCACAACAAATATGTGCGTGACAGAAACAAATTAGTTTGTGTTTTGCAATGAGGGTATATAGTAAAGTAATAATTAGCATACAGAATCCGTGTGGCAAAGACCTTGAAAAATTAATATGAGGGCGGATCATTAGCTCAGTGACTTTTTGAAGAAACACAGTTTTTTTGCAAAACAAAAATTTTTTTTCAACATAATCTCCTTTTAACTCAATACACTTAGTCCAGCGTTTCTCCAGTTTTTGTATCCCTTTCAAAAAATAGGATTTTTCGAGGTCCTTAAAATAGGCATTTGTTTAGTCAATAATTTTTTCATCCATGGAGCTAAATCTCTTTCCACCGAGCCATTTCTTTAGGTTTGGAGATAGGAAGTAGTCACTAGGGCCTAAATCCGGAGAATATGGCGGCTGGGGTACCAATTCGTAGCCCAATTAATAGAGTTTTGCCATTGAGACTGCACACGTGTGCACCCGTGCATTATCTTGATGAAAAAGAACTTTTTTCTTGGCCATATGGGGTCGTTTTCTTTTTAAATCCTCATTAAATCGGTCTAATAAATTGGCTTCATATTCGCCGTTTATTGTTTTTCCCTTTTGAAGGTAATCGATGTGGATTATACCGCGTGCATCTAAAAAAAACTTGCCATCACCTTAGTTTGTCGGCCAAACTTACCTTGGCCTTCTTCGGAGCAGGTTCACCTAGAGAAACCCACAAAAATTGGGTCATGTTTTCTCTCCTCTTTTGAGAACGATTTTGTGTTATTGAAAGTCTATTTCTGTTCCCTAAGGTCTAGAAAATATCATGAGCCTATCAGTAGCAGTCAGTTGTTTTCAACAACGGGCTGACAAGACCCCATTAAGGTAGAGGTCCATAGCTCGCTTTTTGCGCGTTATGCTTTACACGCGTTTCATCCTCTTGTTTCATTCTATACTTTGTTCGCGTTGAGTTACATGCACTGCTTTTCATGCGCCGTTTTATATTTGATTTGATCAGCTGTGTGCGTTTGTTTATAAATACTTATAAAGAAAAAATGGAGAGTGAAATCGAGTTTTTAAAAGAATTTGTGGAGTTAGTCGTAAAAGTAATCGATAACAACTAATATGCAAAATTTGTTACTGAGAAAAGTGTGGGGAAAAGTTAATTAAAATACATCGCATTAATGAAAATATTCACATATTTTATTAAACAAGTTTTTTTTTACTAAGAAATTTCTTTTATTGAAAAAAAAGAAAAAAATTATTCACGGCAAAATAATATTTATCGATAACGTAAGAAATAAAGTATTATTTAACATCTTTAGCATTCAAGAACAGCTGACTTTCTTTCATGGTGCTTGTAACGCGTACAAAAGTAGAAAGTAGACCTACTTTTTGCTTTGAACGCGCCTACGCATTCTGTGCTTTTTGCAATGTAACTTGTCACATACTATTACATTGATTCTACTTTTTTGATAGATGCATAGAAAGCGTAACGCGCAAAAAGCGAGCTATGAGCCTCTACCTTTAATTGGTGTTGTATTGACATGACGTTGATGTTGACAACTGAAATAAGGGTGATTATCGTTTATGACAATTTTGATTGCTTGTATACTGGCTCTTTTGCCTATATTGCTCACTCTGATCTCTCGAAAGCGCTCTCTGCTGGCATTTTGCAAATTTTTTCAACAATTTTGAATTTGTTATGGAGATTGTAATATCATAAATAGAAGAAAGCGATGTACGAATTACCAAACACTTTAATAAAGTACTCGTAGTAAGATATATTTGATGTCATTAATGCCGGTAAACACAGACTGAATCGAAGGGATGAAATCATAAATTGCATTTTAGAAATAGCAAAATATATTAGACAATTAGTAGAATCTTATATGTTCTTATAGTTATATTTCCAATGTTAAAGCATGTGTGAAGATCACGAGCTGTAACCGTTGTATGAGGAGTTAAGGTGTCATAATGAGGATTCGAAGGACCATAAACTATACGAATCTGATAGACTGGGGGTCTACTCTGTAATTCGAAGCGAAAGAAAATGCTTTCGAATTTGCGTGTTAACAACATATAAATGCGAAAGCATTTTCTTTCGTTTCGAATTACAGGGTAGCGTCATGATTTTCGAAGTTCGAAGGACCACAAACAATATTAAAGCAATAGACTGGACTTGAATGTTTCTGGCTGGCATAAGCAAGCATCGTAATGGATTGTAGTCTTGAGTTGTATGTTGGGCTATAGCGTCATGATTTTCGAGGTTCGAAGGACCACAAACAATATTAAAGCAATAGACTGGACTTGAATGTTTCTGGCTGGCATAAGCAAGCATCATAATGGATTGTACTCTTGAGTTGCATGTTGGGCTATAGCGTCATGATTTTCGAGGTTCGAAGGACCACAAACAATATTAAAGCAATATACTGGACTTGAATGTTTCTGGCTGGCATAAGCAAGCATTAGAACGGATTGTACTCTTGAGTTGCATGTTGGGCTATAGCGTCATGATTTTCGAGGTTCGAAGGACCGCAAACAATATTAAAGCAATATACTGGACTTGGATGTTTCTGGCTGGCATAAGCAAGCATTATAATGAATTGCGATTTTTAAGTCGGGACATACTGATTTACCTAGTCTTCTTTGAAACTTTTTTATAGAGTATTTTCACTTCGTTCCTGCCGACCTTTTGTTCTATTTAAATGCAAATTTATTTAAGTGGCTCTTAAGTTTATGCTGTTGTTCGTTTTTTCTCTTGCTGTAACATGCATAGAATTTTTAATTATTTATATCTACTAACAAATTGCAACATGCTTTTTTGCTGCAATACATACTCTAACATGTTGCAACCCTTAACAATATTGTAGCAAAGAAAATCTTGTAAATGTTTCAAAATCTTTTTAGATACATATATAAATACATACATATGTATGTATATATATATTTTTTGGGCTTACTATAAAATAATGTCAATGGCTGTTATGTTGTTTGTATTTTACACATGTTGAAAAATATGCATAAGCATTACATAGCACATGCATTACTATAGTCTTTAAAAAAATAATGTGTGCTGAGTGTGCGGAAGGAGGAAAAGAAGAAGTGAAAAGAAACAAGACTATAAATGAAACTATTCTAGGAGAGATGGTAGATTTTAGTTTGTTATTAACAAGTGTTTGTTTTAGTTATTCGGTATTTGTAAAACCTTAAGGCACGCCCTTAATTTTTTAAAAATATGTGACAACTTAATTAGAACAAAATAATAAAATATTTTTAAGTTGAACACAATTTCTAAGAAAATCAATCAAACTGTATTTTAAGGACTTTTTTGTTTTCTTGAAGATTTGGCTTTTTGCTCTAAACTTTCTTTTTAAATTTATAAATATAACAAGTTTAATTTTGCTATGTTTGCCTATGTTGTTTTTTTATTTTTGTAATCTTACTTGTGTCAATAAAAATAAAAATGTAGGAAAATAGCATAAGACCGCATTGCTTGCCTTTTTAAATTAAAACCAAAAAATATTTTTAGTAGAGAAAGTCAACAGAATATTTGCAGACAAGTAAACATTGAAAGACAAATAAATGTCTCTTAAATTATATGAGAACGACAGGTAGAAAATATCTTAAACTTAACCTACGTACGTACATACTCTTACATAAAATAATTCGTAATAAAAATACACACACAACTTAAGAAAATCTCAGCCAAGAACTTAAAGATTTTGGCAATTTAAAAAATATTTATATAATAAAGAAGATATAATTCTTTCGAAACGAAAGAATATTCTTTCGAACTTGTATTTACTAACATGCTAATTCGAAAAGATTTTATTTCGTTTCGAATTACATAGTAGGCCCCTGATTGTAGAATGCAGAACAAATTTTGCACTGCTAAAACAACATCTTCTTAGTCGAAGCCGAAATATGAGTTTATGTAATTTTAAATAATGAAATAATATGCTTGATTACAGTTGGCGATTTTCGCCTTCGACACAATTTGATAGTTTTAATGATCTATTTATAATCCTTTCCTCATTTTTCAATTTAATTTCTTTTTAAATTTTAAAAGAAACCACAAAATCATATTGAAATATCTAAATTATTTATAAAAAATCAAAGAAAATGTAATTAAATTAAAAAAATAATAAAATATATATATATATATACATAGGGGTATAAAAAAATATTTTACGCACACGAAGGGTTCCGTACGGCGGTTGAGGGTTTCTGTTTGACAATTTCTTTCAGTTTTTAGCATATTTGTTCGCTTTTTTTTTGGTAATTTTTTTATTATTGACGATTTTTTAATTTTGGTGTTATTTTGGTTTGGCGATTTTTGTTAGTTTCGTCGGGTTTTTTTTACCGGTTTTAAGCGATTTTTCTTAATTATGTTGTTTTTTTCATTTCGGCGATTTGTTCTTGTTTTGGCGCTTTTTCCGGGTTTTGTCAATTTTTTTATTTTTTTGTGACTTACTTTTGGTGAATTTTTTGTATTTGATATTTTTCATTTAAGCGATATTTTAATATTGGCGATTTTTAGTTTCGGCATTTTTTTTGTTTATGGCGATTTTTTTAATATTTTTTTTCATTTCGGCGATTTGTTTTTGTTTTGGCACGTTTTCCGGGTTTTGGCGATTTCTTTTTTTGTGACTTTATTACTTTTGGTGAATTTTTTGTATTTGATAAATTTTCATTTAAGCGATATTTTAATATTGGCGATTTTTAGTTTCGGCGTATTATTTTTTGGGGTTTTGGCGATTTTTTTAATTTATTTTCGGTTTTAGGCGATTTAATTTTATTTTGTATCACAATACATATTTTTAATTTTAGCGTTTTTTTTTAGTTTTGGCGTTTACTTTTAGCTTTGGCGCTATTTTTCGTTTTGGCGTTTTTTTAGTTTTTTGGCGGAATTTTTACATTTGGTGATTTTTTACATTATAGGGGTTTCGGTGGTGGTAATTTTCAGTTAAAGGATTTTTTAGTTTTGGCGATTTTTTGTTTCGGCATTTTTTACGCTTTTTCAGTTTTTGGCGCGATTTTTTACGTTTTTTCCCCGGTTTTAATTTAAAAGTTTTTTTAATTTTTGCGCTTTTTTTTAGCTTTGGCGCTTTTTTTCGTTTTGGGTTTTTTAGTTTTTTGGCGACCTTCTTACTTTTGGTCAGTTTTTTTTTTTGGTTTTTGGCGTTTGATTTTGGTGATATTTTTCTTTTAAAATCTTTTTTAATTTTAAATTTTTTTCCCGTTTTGGCGATTTTTTTTAATTTTCAGATTTTTTTAGTTTCAGCGTTTTTGAAAATTTCAAGAATTTTCCTCTCACGCTTTCCTAGATTTTTTTTTTAATTTCAGTGTTAATTTGTGTAGTCTGCATAAAAATACACTAACTTTGAAAATTTCGAGTGTCTATCGGCCATGTCACAGAATCTATCCCAAAAAATCGAGCCCTAGCCGGAGCATGTCCCAGCATACCAGCGCCCCCCAACAGTCTGGACACACCTGAAAAATTTCCGTATTTTAGAAATTTCTTTTTTAGATTGACTTCAGTTTCCGAACGGAATTGAACTCTGTGACATGTCCGTATACACATATATATTTGTGGCGGCCAAAGTTTTACATATTCTGTGAAAATTTGAGGTCCGTAGCGTATACTCTTAGCAAGAAAACAACTTGTGACACATAGACAGACGCACGAACATTGTAGCGAAAACAGTAGGGTTAATTTTCACCTCTGGTATATAGAACCTTAAAAAACTATCGGTAATATTCCGAGTATCGAAATTTTGGTTTGCAAATAAAAAGCATTTCATAACGTTATTTCAAGCTCCTCTGATTTAAACATATACATCAAAAAGATCGAAAATATAATAATGAAATTAATTAAAATTTTAATTGATTCAATCGTTAGTTACATTAAAATGAAATTTGTTGCAGTTAGTTTATTGAATAATTTAGCTACTTTAAAGTATTCTTTTCTTTCAATTTGGAATATTTACTAATTTTACTCGGCATTAAATTTTTTTTAAGAAATTTAAAATATTGTTGCTTATATTGGTAGTTGAACGAAATTTTTCTATTTTCCCTGTGTCTAGAGTTCTCTGATGCGTTGCATACGTACACATGCGGTATAGATTCGATACCATACATACACACATGCATCTAATCGCATACGCACTACACTATGAGACCATTTGCAATAATGCACTCTCATTCACACTCACACTTGTGCAACATCAAACTAACGGTTTATTTACAAGTCTCTGTATGCTCGACAAGTATTTATTTGAGAAATAACGGCAGCATGAGAGTTTGTTTACGATCTCCCCTCACATATATTTTCTATATTTCAATTGCACACATACACATGCACACACTCTCAATCACACTCATATTTTAAGTCTAGTGTGTGAGATTGTTTGTTGTCTATTTGATTTTGCTGCAATTGCAGTAGTTGTAATGCAGTGTCATGAATTTTCCAAATATATTATACAAGTATCGTCAGTTCCTGAGAGTGTGCTTATGTGTGCTTCTGTGAATAAGTATGTTTGTATGTAAGTATATGCGTTTATATATATATATATATTTTTTCCTGTAAACTTGTGGTAAATCCACTTAAGACATACAATGACAATTTGTTATTTTATGAGGTTAAAAAGAGCTTAATTGTGTTGATTATAGATTTGTAAGCAGTTGTGAGTTTGCCATTTCAATGAAGATGGTCCAGTCCATCCGCCTGTTCGTTATTGTATGTTTAGGATTTTATTTGATTTTGGCAGAAATGGAAAATTTTGACAATTTCATATATTTTATCTGCTATCGTGCTAGAATATTGTTAATAATTTTTTTTTCTGATATATTTTGTGATTATTATGATGAAGTTGAGAGTATATTTCTGGAAAACCACTTCTTGTTAAATAAGCAAAATAAAAATTAATATTATTATTTCGTAAATAATGTTTTCAGCTTGAAACTTTGTAATTTAAAGCTTAAGAAGTAACTAAGGAATCTTGTTTTTCATAAGCAAACCACATGCATGTATTTCATAAACAGTTTTTTCAATGTATGTATACTAGCTAAAGCGTGGTGTGCTTCACTGTTGCGGAAAATAATAAAAAAAAACTTTTAGATACAACTAATACAACTTAATTTTATTATTATGTTTTATTAAATTTAAAATAACTAGTTTAAATTATTATGATAAAAATAAAATCATTCTAAGGCCAGGACGAAAAAAATACAACACTGATCTGATGAATTGTTATTGTCTTTTGAAAATTTTCACAAACTCCATCATGCAAGGGTTGTATTTTCTCAAAAATCACTTGACTGTGTATGATAGTGTATCACGACCTTAATGCCTTAAAACAAGCTATGTTCTTTGGTTTTGATTGTGGAGCACAAATGTATAAATCGGATGGCTTTCCTGCACGGAAGCATTCCACATAAAGATATTCATATGATAATCATAAATTTGTCATCGCAAATAGAACAACATTTCAAGGCTCGCTCTATAAAAGTTTTCAAGATATATATGTATGTATATAAAAATAAATATATTTTCTTTATGGGAGGGTGTGGCACTCCCATTCTCGATTCTTTTTGTATGACATCGTATATTGTAGAAAGCCTTACTTACTAATCTAAATTTCAAGTTCCTTGCTACATTAGCTACAAAGATATTCCTATGTAAAAAATATATATAAAAGGTGCCACGCCCACTCATTTTATTCCTACAGTTTTCCTTACAGCAATTTCTAAAATTAATGCAGTAACTCCTACAATATCTCAAGTGTTTTGTCGTGTTAGCTCTCAAGATATTTCAAAGAAAAATATTTCCTTTGTATGGAAAGTGCCACACCTACTTTTTCGTTCTTAAGTACTAGCTCTTTAAAATCATAAACTTTTAAAAAGAATAAAGCGCAAAAAATTTTCAGTTTTTCCATAAATATCCTGAGATAAAATTTTCCTCGGTATGAGAGGTGCCACGCCCACTTAGGTTAGGTTAGGTTAGGTTAACAGGCTGCTGGCAAGGAAGGTTAGGAAAATTAGAGTCCAGCTCACTTGGCTCCATTATAATGATCCCTTTGTGCTACCTGTATTAAAGGATATAGAAAGAGAGAGAAAGAGAAAAGAGGGTAAGAGGGATGGAGGTAGAAAGGCATGCCATTTATATTTAGAGAGGTGAGGTGAGGTGATAGTGGGTCCTAATTTGGCTAGGGGGGAGTTAGCGGCTATACCAGCCACTGTTCCTTATATAAAGGCTCAAGTTTTTGAGCTCAATTTCCGCTAACTCATATAAGCTGCCGAAGGATATTCTGCAAAGAGGTGCAGCCGGAGATCCTCCAGAGCGGGCCAACGACACAGGAGGTGCAGGACATTTTCCTCCTTTTCCTCGTCATTGCAGCTATAGCAGTAGTCATTATACGGGAGTTCCATACGTTTAGCATGCGTTCCGAAGGCACAGTGACCGGTCAACGTGGTCACGAGGTTTCTCAAGTGCTTCCTATTGAAGTTTATGAGATTTTTCGTTCTATGTGAGTTAAGGCAAGGCCAGAGGCTTCTAGCTATTGCACAGGTTGGCTCGTTGTGCCATCTGTCTTGGGCTTTTCAAGAAAGGTAACATCGAAACGTCTCCAGCAGGATGATAGTGGGAGACCACAGAGATTGTCAATATCAACCTCTGTAAGTGTGGTTCCCCTCTTTGCCAGGTCATCCGCAGCTATGTTTCCTGAAATAGTCCCTTGTCCCCGCACCCAACTTAGTAGAATATTTGAGTTTTGCTGTCAGTTATGATATGGATATCTCTGTTCGAGATCCGATAGAATCGTAACCAGTGAATCGCTCTTTTAATGGCAGATAACTCTGCCTGTAATATACTACATTCGTCCGGGAGTCTGAAGGACATTTCCATTCCAAATTCTGGAATATAAACGCCCCCACCAACCCTCCCCCTTTTTTTGAACCATCGGTGAAAATCTATACGGTTCCGTTCCACGCCACGCCCACTTAAAATATTTAAAAATATAAAGCCTATTGCTTCGCTCATACCATCAGTAATATGTTGTGATAATAATATGAAATTTCGGAAAGATTGGATCACTGGCTTAGGAGTCCATAGCTTTCCGGCATAACTGTAGTAATATGGAATAATCGCTTGAGTCCACTTAAGCTAATCTTCAATTCTTGTGGCCCAGTTAAAAGTGGCAGTGGTAGCCATGCTACATATGCAAATAAAGCATCACACGAGAGTATAAACATGCGTTAGGTCGTCAAAACTTCCGAAAAACACTTATTTTCTTAAAGCGACTAAAGCGCTTATTCCATGTGGCTTACGACAAATGATTGATTAAATTCAAGGACATATGAAAGAATTGGTGATGGAAAATAATATGGTCATTCAAGCGTAGACATGGTAATTTGGCTGTTACTGTTTTCCATTATTAAGGTGATACCCTCCTTCCTTATGAATAAATAAACATCCGATGATTTCGCTTAATAATACAAATTATTTTACAATACTTATGTTTTTAAGCATTTTCTGAAAAAAAGCAATATACATTTTTAAATGTATATTTCTCAAAGCTGCCTTTTTAAGTTACTTTTTCACATAAATTTAGAAAAGTTTAAAGTTTTAAGCGTTTTCCTCAAAAAATTGCAACTAAACACACTTCATCAGTCACAAAAATTTTTATTTTTGAACGACAACTTCACAAATTTTTATTTTTGAACGACAACTTCACAACATGCATACAATAAATAGACAATAAAGCTGCTTGGTATGTGAGCTTTTGAAAATTTATAATAAACTCTCAAGTGAGATAACGCAACTTATTTTGTATCATACAAAAGCTAATAGATTTGTTAAGGGGTCCTTTGCACTTGCACACATATCCATTCACTGTCACTGTTTTTTTTTTTTTCATTTCGTGCTAGAAATTATATAGTATCATTTGTATTTATATCGCGTGTTAAATAAATTTGTCAACAAGTTTTTCTTTCACTATTAATAATTCTTGTTGCCTTCTATGAATTTGCCAACAGTTGCCGTGCAACAACGTCCCAACACACTGAACACATGATCGCGTGTTTTAACACTTTATTATATTTTTAAAAGTTATAATTTGATTTTGAAGCCCTTGTGTAACAAATTTCGGGCTGCAGCTAAAGTTTTTCCAAACGGAAATGAGTTTTAACTTGTTGTTCTAAACGTTGTGAGGAGAGCGTAAAGTATTTGTTTTTTTTTTTACTTCCTGGCCATATGTTTAGCATAATTTTACTTGTTTTGTTTTTCTAGGATTTTCTTAACCAGAAAAAAGGTAGTGAAGTCTATACATATTGTTTTCTGAATGAATGATTTTGTTAAACAAAATTTTGATTTTAGTTTAGTTTTTATAATCTAGCAATTGTTACGCTTATTTCCGGTTTCTTTAGTTTTCACTGCGATTTCGTCCTTTTAATTTTTTGTTCTTTATTTTACACTCCCTGCCATCCATTTATTTGATATTAAAGTAAACCATCATATTCAATTAACAGCAAACAGAAGAGTTTGCTTTTTTTCCAGTCACCAGGAAGCTCCATTGTAAAACTCTGAAAAGCAAAAAGGTTAAACGTTGTTGCAAAAAAAAAGTCTTGAAATGAAAATAAAAGAAACGCAATTTACGACAAAAAGTCGAAAAGCCATAAAACCATGAAATTGCTCACGAGCCACACACTCACACACACACAATTTTATTTATTTATTTTTTTCTCCAAGTACAACAGAATAGAAAATGTATATGTATATTTTTTTTATTGTTAACAACAATAAGACCTGCATAAAAAAGGTTTGAAAAAAATTTATAAAATTTTTAAAACTTGTTTATTCTTGCCACACAAAAGGCACCCAATATTCTTCAAACCGCAATAGCGCCATCTGCACGTCTAGAATTTTTCAGTCGTGCATTTATGTAGTTGTGTTTGAATTAGTAGTAGAAGCAAATTCAAGTTCTTAATGCGGGCCATTATTGCATTACTTTCGCAAACGAAGAAGGTTTACAAACAGTTCCTAAAAGAAGAACAACCAACAATTTTTATTAAATATTGTATTTCTAGTTTCCCAAGTATGTCTGTTCATAAAGCAAATCCTAGAGTAAACCGGAGACTCCAGCAACTTTCTTGGAAAGCTTAGCTCAGTAAAAATGTTAAAAGATCCAAAGCATCGTATCAGTGCTGCCCTCTATAGCTTTTGGAAGTTTTGATGCTGAAGCAGTATCGGAGCATGTTTGAAAAGTAAACTAAAGCACTTAAACTTAACATGTCATATAAAGTCATTTTCATTTTATTCTAGTAGTCTAAAATCGAAAGATATCTCACAATGTGCATGCACATTTTTAAGTTTGATGCTTTCAACCTAGAGTCTCCACTGAGTTCTTTCTTTAAGCTCGTACACATGCAAACCAAGTAACAGACTGATTTGTTTTTGAGTTCGTTCACTGACTGACTGACAGCCAGACAGACAGACAGACATTCACTTTTGCCACTATAAAAAGCGGCTTTGTTGTCGTTGTTGTTTTAATTTCAAAAAGAGTTCTGCTACTCTGCTGCACATTTCCGCTTGAAATTTCTATTTTAACAAGTTGAATTCATAATAAAACCAACAAAAAGGGAACAACATCAACACATTTATTGTGTGTGCAAATTGCTTTAGAGGATTTGTAAATAATTTTTATAGCAACAAGCTCTATATTAAAGGAGAGAGGACAAAATTAAAATTACAAATGCTGAGGGGTGATCCAAAGCTTGTAATAGAACGACAAAATATATGAGAAATTATGGAAGAAAGAAGTAAACAGAAAGTGAAACAATACTAAACCTAAACTAAAATGAGACTGAAACTAAACCTAAGTTAGAACTGACGAGAACCAAACTGGAACTGGACCAGAACCGAAATAGAACTAAACTAGAACCGACCGGCTCTAAGCCGCACTAGATATAACTGCACAGGGTAACCAGATATGTCACGACACGGAAGATAATTGTGAACTCTTGACGCCTCGCTCACACCGAACCTGTGTCTTCTTTAATGTTTCTTTCGTAATGGCATTAATTTAACGTTTTTCATTTTATGCTTTGTGTCCACATTCGCTATGAGATTTTTGTAAATAATTGGTAATAATTAATATTTGTGAACGAAAATGCTTAAAACGAAGTCTCTAATCATTTGAAAACAAATTTTAATCACTTTTTTAATACTAATAATCTTTTTCGCATTGTTTTCTTTAATTCAACACCTCAAGTTCCTCCATGTAATTTTGTACAAATGTTCATGTGCTCAAATGTATTTTCATTTTATGCTTTGTGGTCTCATTCGTTGTCGGCTTTTTGTAAGTTGAAGTTAAAAATTAATATTTTTGAATGAAAATTTTTAAGATTGAGTTTGTAAGCATTTGAAAACTAAATTTAATCACTTTTATAATACTAATAATGCTTTACATATTGTTTTTTTTTTAATTCAACACTACAAGATCTTTCATTTAATTTTGTAAAAATGTTCAATTGTTCATTTCACAAATTACACATTTTCTCTGGCTTGTTTTGATTATATCGTTAACAATTTAATAAAAAATATGCTGCAGTTGTACCTTTCTCGCCGAACCTGTGTCAGAGCTGATTTTAGCTTTTTTCATCACTCACTTTCTTCACCTCTGTGTACTTTGTGTATAACTGTCTTGATGCTTACAATTTGGAATTGTGTAGATTGCTAAAATTTGTTAAATCTGTGTGGTAGTCATTCGATACAGGCACCACGAACCAGGCTGCCATACTTACAGGTTCTCTTCTCATCTGCTGGTATCGCTAAGGATCAATCCCGGTCTATGTGAGGTCTTTGGACCACCCAGATTAAAATAACATTACCTAACCTAAACTAGAACCGAAGTAGAACTAGTTATAAATTAGCTTGAACTGAATGCTGATCTCAAGGACATACATACAGGCCTGTAGAGGCCTGTTATGGGCTCTCAAGTGAATTCAAGGAACCCCCACCTTCATAACAAATCAGTGTCGTTAACATTGTTCCTAAACTGAATTAGAACTGAACTAGACCTAAACTACAACTAAACTAGAACTGAACTAGAAGTGACATGGAACTTAAATAGAATTGGACAAGTACTGCAGTAAAACTGACCTGTAACTGAACCGGAACTCAAGTAGAATCGAACTGGAACTAAACTAGAACTCAACCAGATCTGAACTTAGGCTGAACAAAATCCGAAATGAAACTGAAATAGAACCAGACTAAAACTGAACCATTACTGAAGTAAAGCTAAAGTAGAACTGAACTAGAATTGATATAGAACTTAACTAAAACTGAACTAGAACTAAATTACAACTGAACTAGAACTAAAGTACAACTGAACTAGAACTGAGCCAGAACTTAACTAGAAACGAAATAGAACTGAGCTAGAGCTAAACTCGAACTGAACTAGAATTGAACCAGAACTGAACTGAATTTGGACTAGAACTAAACTAGAACTGAATTTAAATCAGACTGAACTAGAAGCGTGTTGGAACTAAACTGGAATGAAACCGCCAGTGAAATAGCGCTGAATTGTATCTTAAATAAAACTGAACCTGAACTGAACTGGAAATAAAACATAACTGCACTGGAACTAAACTTGAACGGCTCTAAAACTTAATAAGAAGTCAACTATAATTGAATTAAATAGACAAGAACTGAATGATTTCACTGTTTTTGATATTTTCTTAAACCCCTTTCAGGAACAGTTGCGATATTTAAAAACACATCCCAAGAAATAAATATAAGCTCTTCCCAGTCTTGTCCTTTTACAAAGGTTTAATTTTTTTTAAATCAATTTATTTTTGTCTACTTAGGATATCTTTTGAATTATTTTTTCTACATTATGATCTCTATTATTTCATTTATTTACGTAGGCTTACGTATATAGGTTTATCTCTGGGAATGTATATACATACATACATGTTTTTATGTCTTGTAATAATTTATGAGACGTTAAAGCTATTTTCATATGTCATGCATTAATCCAAATTAATTTCTTGTAATTAAAATCACCTTGAAGCAAAACAGCAGGAACTTTCATTTACCCAACATTAGAATGTATTTGTTGTTTTGTTGGTTGGTTAAAGTATGCCCATTATATACAATCACACAAACACATTTACACATTTAAGGGTATTTATTGGATTTAGCAAACTTTATCTCCAATAATAATTATCCATTCATAATGTATGAGAAAGTGTAAGAAGCAGTTAAGGTCTATATGTAGACTGCTAGTCTTGAAAAGAGGGAGTAAGCAGGTAATGAAAAATATGTTTGTTATTTTGTGCTCAGCACTGGATAATTTGGCGAGCATTAAGGAAAGTTATGGGAAAGGAAAGCAATTTAAAAGATAAGCACAAAAGTTCGGAGGAAAAAATTTAAATTTCTTCACTAAATTGCTGATTGAACATTTATACATTTTTCGATTGAAATATATATAAGGTGGTAGAAATTGTGTTAAATATTTAGTGATGATTTGGCTTTAAGATTTACGTTAACAGAACCTTTTTAATTTTCATTAATGTGGATGTATTTTAGGTATTCGATTTAATTAAACCGGAATTTCCTTAACATTCTTTTGTTTTCTTTTTTTTCAGGTATTAAAGATCCAAATCTGGAAAGACACTCAAACAAAGGTAAGAGGATTTTTCTTAAATATTATTAAATTATTGGTATCTCAAATTTGCTTATACTCGTATATACGCGTAGATTACCCAGTTTTCTGTTGAATATTTTTAAAAGCTGTTTAGACAATTTTGCTCATTCCAATTACAACAAGAGCATTTAAAAAGTCTCTTGCTTAAAGTACAGACAAAACATATAAAATTTATATATATGTATATACATAAGTATGTCTATGTATAACATTTATAGCAAAAATAATTAAAAAGATAGAAAGAAAAAGGAATTTAGTTTTATTAAAACATTATAATGAAATTTTAATATGAAACTCGTAAATTTATTAAAAAGCCACTTAAACCACTTTTAACACAGCGCACACACACACACACACCAACCACGTAGCAACCACTTTTGTTTATGTGCATTAAAAAAAGGATACAGACACTTACGTAAAAAGTCAAGTTGTAGATTTTTGATGTTGTGTTATTGTGGCTACACAAGATTCATAAGCCGTGAGGAAAAAATAACCAAGGGGCCATATTAGACAAGCAAAGAAAACAAACAACTACTGACACAAAATACAAAACTATAAAAGCAAACATCAGCTAAAAGAGAGTAGGAAAATTATTACTGGAGTCTACACTCATAAAATATTTTTACCTAAAGTAATGCCAAACAGCAAATATGTAATATGATATGTGCCTTATTTACGCATTGCACAGAGATGGGCAAACTTTGGTAGTAATTTGCTAAAACTATGATGATATTTTGCATAGAGACTCATTTGATTTCGAGAAGCCTTTTTAAAATTAATGGTTACACCCTATATGATCCAAAGGATCCGAGAGAAATAGCATGCGGTGGATCAGCAATTCTTAAAAACAATTGTGACGAACATCAACAAGCAACTAATATTCCGTCCCAGATTCTCAATCACTGAGAATCAAAACTGGGATTTCTATAAATCGCTTGGACCTTGTTTCGTAGCAAGTGACGACTACAATGCAAAACGTACAGAGGTCGAGCGTTATGTTATGTAACTGTGGCAGTCAGAATCCCGGACTCATTTAGACCGTTTTGGTCCATTGCGATACCACAAAAACTCTGCTAATGCGGAGTTCCCATCGCCGAACCAACCAGAGCTCAATATAAAGCTACTAATGCGTTGCAGTTTAACATTGGCGTCGTCAGAAAGTTCCCGGAACTCAAGAGCGCCCATTCTGGCCATTCACTTTCTTGCTAGTCCAGTACAGTGACACATAAAATGTTCTACGCTTTCCTCTTCATCGCTATTTAACTATTGTGCATGCCTACCTATGATACAGAAATTTGTTGCCTATTCCTTAAAAAAATTTTCAACACAATTTAAAAAATGGGCTGGAACTTCATTTTGAGTGGGAACCCCACTCACTGACTTACTGACATACAAAACATTCCAGATGTTATGGACTTTGGCGTCATGAAAAATATCTCTGGGGATTTAATTCATGTTGAAGATTCTCTAGTTCGCTCCTTATATCACTCTCCGACTATAGTTACAATCTGTGACCCACTAAGAAGTGAGTTTCCTCACTAATATGTGCAGACGATCAATCGTGTTAATTGGCTGGGATTCAAAACATATCTTAGTAGTCATTGCACGGAAAACATTAAGTTAAGAACATCCTAGTATGCATCCTAGAAAAGCTGCTGAACATTCTACTACCTGCCATTCGAAGATTGGAGGACGAAGAAGAATAGCTAGAAGATAACGCCGACATAACATCAGACTTAAAAAGTGCGCTTAACGGCTCTAAAAATTGCATCTTTTAAAAACTATATAAAAGGTCTCGATGTCACACCACCCTCTAATTACTATTCGTGGCGTGCTTCTAGAAATCTTAAAAGACCCGTTGAGTTTAAGCCACCTCTGAACACTTGGACCGGACATTTTGAAAGAAGTGATACTAAATAAGTTAACTAATTTGCTGAGCATTTAAAATCCGTATTTTCCACAAACACATGTGCTGGTGTTGTTGCTTTGCCGAGTGCAGTTGCCCCTCGATCCTTAAATTTAAAGTAGCGTGATGTACAAAAAATAATTTCTGAACTCAACCCGAAGAAAGCACTGGGTATTGATGGAATTAGTAACAAGAAGCTGATGAAGTTGCCCCATACTGCAATTATTTTTAATGCCGTTCTACGACTGGCGTCTTATCCGCACCAGGGATATCTTTTCAAGGTCAAAACGATTTCAAAGCTGGGCAAAGATCTTATCAAGGCTGAGTCATATAGGCCAACAAGTTTACCATCAAAAATGTCAAAGCTTCTCAAAAAGCTGGTCATGACAAAAATTGTCGCCAATTCCAACTGACAATGGCTGCATACCGGACCATCAATTTGATTTTAGAAGTCAGCATATCACAATTGAACAAATGCTTAGATTGTTTCAAGTTATAAGAAGAATATTTGAAGAAAAGAAGTATAGTTCTGTCCTCTTTATGGATGTTTCTCAGGAATTTGATAAAGTGTGGCATGAAGTCCTAATTTTATCTACCAATAAATTTTCTAAAGCTATTGGAAAGTTATGTTATTGCCCGGAAGTACACTGTTGTAGAAGGAGACTTCATAAGTGTGCCCGAATTTATCTCTTCCAGTGTGCCACATTGGAGTATACTAGGGCCAGTTTTGTATTTGGTATATACTTTTGATATGCCTGTGAGCAATAATATCCACACCTTTACATTAGCCGATGATACAGCCGGTATGAGTATGTATGAAACGCCTTATAAGGCATCCCGCAATCTCCAGGAACACATTACCTAGCTGGAACTATGGAGAATAAATGAAACGAACAAAAGTGTATTCTGCTAACATTTACCCTACGCAGAGATACTTGTTCCCCCAGTAGAATCAACAATCAAGTTGTTCCTCAACATTCAGAAGTGAAATACCTTGGTATACACTTTGATCGAGAGCTCACATGGAAACGTCACATTGGCACAACTGAAACTAAAATTAACTCAGTTACATTGGCTAATTGGTAGAAATTCCACGCTTAGTCTAGATTGCTTTTAATATACAAATCGCTTTTGAAAACCATATGGCGATACGAAATGTAAAAAAAACCAAAGAAGGCAAAACAAAATTTTGTGTTTAATATCGACTACATGTTACATCAAAAATTCAAGTTTACATTCTAATTTAAATATGACACTAGTGAGTCCTACCTAATCCCCTTGCTTGTAATACCTTGAACTTTACTGGATATATCCGCTTAAAAAAGAGGGACACTTAGGCGCTAATACGCAACACTCCAGATTAAACTTTTGGAAAATGTTTTGTGCTTAGTATGTTTCACTTAATGTTAGTTCGTTTTGTCCGACTTATTGTTAGTTCGTTTTTAAAAATACAATAAATAAATATATATTAAAAAAATACATTTAGCTGGCTTCTTAACTGAGAGCTCGCGTTATCTTTTAGGTTCTCGGAACTTTTATGTTTTAAATAAAGAATTTAAAAAGTATACTTTTCCGAAGGCAAAAGAGGTAGGAGAAGATTGTTTTTATTACAGATATGCTCCATTTTCTTTTCTACGACAGGACAAGTTAAGCCAAAACCGATAAATGAAGATATCTTCCTAATTTAGAACGATTTTCCTTCATCTCGCAACAAATATGGTTGCTCACTCGACATGCCAGTGTTGGGTGAGCGTTATCTCCTGTGTTCTCTTCAATATGGCTGCTTCAGTGTTATTGCCTTCTACTTATCATTGGTTACTTCCCAAGGTTGGTCCCTCCAGCTGCCAAATGCTGTAGCTTTTCATTCGTGAGACAACACCAAATAACCAAATAAAAACAAAATTAATAAGAAAACAAAAACCAAATAAACGAACTATAAATTGCTTAAACCCCATATAGAATTATAAAAAGCCTTCTTTGTGTCAGAGAAGAGTGTGAGGAAAAATATTACAAATATATAAAATATTTAATAAAAACCTCTTTCGGTTACGACCATTCCTCTTGCCTACACTCAACCTCTTCTCGTATAAATGTTCATAATTTTGGTTTTTGGCTTTTTCCATAAACACTTTTTCTTTGCTCGGTGAACATTTATTGAAGCATTTAAAATGCAATCAAGCTACAAAATTAATTAAATTTCATTTTCAACTGCCGTTTTTAAAAGGAGGGAATGGAAAAAAACCCACATACAGCAAACCAAAATATATTGTTAACGTAAAGTCTTCATGGTTACATATCAACCCTTTTCTGTAAAACATTAAGCAGGCTTATAAGGTGTAAAACAGAAAAAAAATTATGAAGAAAAATTTTCTTTATATTAAATTAAAATTTAACGTGTGAAATTAAATAGTTACGTTTTCTTTAAATTATTCAAGCTGTAAATATAACAAGGAGCGTGTGTATGTTAATAAAATGTTGAACATTTAATAAACGTCACCCTTTAAACATTTTAATTCTAGTCCTTATACCTTTGTAACCTAGTGACATTTTTATATACAAAAAAATTGTAGAAAGAAGCCTAGAAGTCTTTTTAAATCTTCTCAAAATAACAGTCTATGGGTTTCCTGGCGCCTCAAACTCATTCAAATTTAAAATTTACTGTTTTCGTTAATATCCTGCTCTCTAAACCCAATCGTTTTGCTGGGTTGCTTTTTCTTTATTGAAACACCTTGTTAAAGGATAAACTTATTGTTCATTGAGATTAGTTTACCAAATGTGTTTGTAGCTGCTTAAGTAAAGCAAAACTGAAACAACAAGTTAAAGCAAATTTTCGACTTGTTATTCCTTCATTAAGGAACCATCTCCTTTTTAAGTCATCATTCCCCAAATATTGATGGCACGCACATCATCAGCATGAAAAGCAACAAAGAGTTATTTATTTTATTGTCTTAAACTTGGAAAAGCTTATGATCTGGTGCTTGTGATACTGTTTTCTTTTCGAACAGTTTTTGTTCTTTCTTATTTTATTTCATAGTCAAGTTGTTTGGCATTTAAAAGCATTAGATAGAGAGACTCCTCTGGCATTACGCTTTCAAGGTACTTACGTAAGATTTTAATTTGCATCGGGTAACTGAAATTAAAAAGAAAAGGAAAAAACAAATATTAAATAAAAATGAAGGTGAGGTAAAAAAAGATTACAATGTTATTGAAACACTTTCATTTAGTAGGAAACAAACAATTAAGATTGCTTACCAGACTTTACACCTTCATTACAGCTTTCATTACATATAAAGCTGATGTAAAATTTTGGTAGGAAATTTTAAGCACCTTGTGATGATGCAAAAAAAAAACAAAATTGAGAAAAGTCAGAACTAATTTAATACTTATTGATTTTTTGCTCTAGTTTAATGCCAGTTTAACTCTGTCCATATCTAATTCAGTTATATATTGACATTTGATAAATTCTGTAGTGGCAGGTAACTGTAACTTCGGAACCAATGCCAAAAGACTGAGTCTTTCGTAAAATTACCACTGTTATAGTTCTCCTGATGAGGAGCAAGAGGAGTCTTTAATAAACTTTCTCTGCCTCTTGCCTACATTGCAAAACTGTCGCATTCGTTTTTTAGATAGCAGGGATGTTAGATGCCTTTTGAAACTATAGAATTTGAATGGAAGCCTATATTAAAATTTATAAGGCAAACAAAAGACATTGCGCCTGCCCCTGTGGCTGAATGGTAGCGATGCTATTCTCTCAGTCCAAAAGTCGTGGGCTCGATTCCCGCCATAGACCCTGGGTATTTTCTGCGGACAAGCTAATTGATTCGCGGGTTGTGTTTGTTAAAAAAAGAAGAAGAAAAAGTATCCCTTGATTAGTGCTAGAGCACCTCACCCAGCCAGACATACACTAGTGTTCACAGCTCCCTTATTCTCTAATAGGTGCTTGCCCATTTAGCTATTTCTTCTATGGCAGAAAGCTTCACAATCCTTCAGGTTATGCCCTGGAGTCTTTTGTCCTCATAATCACAGGCTGTTACACTACATACAAACTACCGTATATAGACCTGACAGTCATTTACTCTTTCGTTAGGGACTGCGGAGTGTAGTTTGTTTTCGGTTCGTTTGGCAAAAAATTATAAAACAAATCATTAGTTACAGCACTGATGAACTCAGCTCCAAGTAGGTATATTTCTGGTGAATCATCAATGAATTTAACACATTTTTGTAATTGGACGGAAGTGATCCAAGTAACTGAATGGTATGTGCTTAAAAGGATGTCTTAGAACAATTTTTGATATAAACAATAGCCTTAGAATATTAAATTCATTTCCTGTAGTGATTCGTATGCAATGAAAGTGGTAAACCTTTGGAACTAGTTTCGATTTTTTTTTTGCTGGTTTTCTTATACACATCTTGTTTTTACCTTTGTTGTTTTGTTCTCATTTCCTCCTTCCTTTTAAAATTGTTAAACTTTTAGCGCTATAAATCTTATAACATATGAAAATTTCACACATAATTTTGCAAATGACTCGTTTTATATCTCTGGCAATGAATTTTCCCCAAATTTTGTTTCCAAAAATAAAATAAATACAGAAAATTGTGCAATAAAATCTAAGTCAAACGAGTTTATTATTGTCTTGATAAAAATATTCTGAAGACTACATGCATGAATGAGTCTAGTTCCTTGTACTTCTGCAGCACAATGAAGTCTCAAAAATAAAATCCTAATAATTTCAAGTGGTAAACAGTTGCAGCAACATGCAACTGAAATATATTTTCTTTAATACTTTTTTTTTGTAGTTTCTTGGCAAATGCTTTTAAAGGATTTTGTGGAAGGATAATATCAATTCATTTTGTGTACAAATTTGGAGTGTGTATTTAGTGAAATCAAGGCAAGGAGAGTTTTTAAGGTTTTAATGCACATAAAGCGGACTGACAGACCAACAAATGTACTTGGATGCTGTCTAGGAATTCACAAAAAAAAAGAAGAGGGGAAACCTTGATTACGTTTGGCTAACATAAGAATCTGCTGCTTAGTTTTGAGGACCAGGAGGCAGGATTTGATTATAAAATGTAAAGCACATTTATTGACTCTGAAATTTCTTATAATTTAGATTAGCATATGGCAACTGAAATTTTACCTAACTACTGTAGGGCTTTTATAAGTTACTAAAATTTCATTTTAAAAGTTTTTCATTGTCATTTCTTGGTTTTAAGGGAGTAAATAATTTAATATTTTCCCCCCTTCAAGGATAATAGCAAAAATTTACTTTATTCTCATAATGTTTTTCCTTATTTCTTGCGAGTTTTCATTTTCAGCACACAGATAATGTTAAACGCGATTTTTTTGCACTTGAGTGGCTGATTTTTATTAGTTGAAATTCTTTGGGTTTTTTTTTCTTTTTGTCAAAAGTTTTTCTATTTTTTTTTTTTTTTTTACTTTTCTAACAATTTCATTTACTACGATTTTATATGCTTCTATAGGAATTGATGCTGATTCAGTTTATTGGTTTAGTGTGTGTTTGTTTTTTCGTCTTCTTCTGCTTCTTGGAATTTCTTCTCTCGATTTTAAATCTATTGGCCTTTGCAGCAGTTTGTGGGTGTAATTTCAGCATGTTGTGTAAACAAAAGAATCTATTTCGTTTATTTTATCGTTCTAGCCGCAAAAATAGTTCTGTTGCTACTTTTCCTCAAAAAAAAAAAAATGGAGGAAAGGGAAAAGGTAAAGAAGAAGAAAGTAAGATTTATAACTTTCTTTGTAGTTATTGTGGTGGAAAGAATTATTTTTCTATTATGGAGCATAAGGCAACAATTTGAAATTTATTTTTTAAAGTTTTTTTTTCTAGGATTTTCTAGTGATTGTTTTCTAGCCTTTTTTGTGGTATCATTGAAAAGTTTTTAGTTCTCTTTTGAATTTCGTATATGAGTGTTTATTCCTAAGAAATTGTAAAACTTTAATGAAATTGTCAATTTCGTAATGGTTCATCATTTTCAAAGGAAATGATATGTAACATTTTATCTTGAACAATGTTTTTATTTCAAAATGTTGAAATTCTAAAAATGTACAAAGTTTTAAAAGGTTTGAGTATACAATAATATAAATGAATTTTACACAGCAGCAAGCAAAAAGAAAATTTTAAAGGATATTTTACAAAAATTAAAAAAACATTTAAATATATAATATATATATCACATATATCGCTCTAAAGGGGGCCAACTAAAAAAATAAAATTTTTCAGTAGAGACAAAAAACTGTTTCTTTTTTTGGGCGAAAGAGAAAATGGTTTTTAGATTCTTATAATTGGTAAATATGCCTAATGTATATCGTTTTTTGGCAAAAAGGAGGAACAAGTGCGATATGTATATTCATATATTTCCTCTACTTTATATGAATACTCATTTTTAAATCACACAGTAGCTCTAATAGGCTTACTATCCCACTAGAGCATATATTGCTTCCACAGCAAAATTTTCGGTATGCTTAATTCCTATTTGATACATTGGTCCTTCGAACCTATTTCATGCTTAAGCCATTTAAATCACACACATGCCTCTTCACATGAAACAAATGTTGTGTTTCTGTGCATAAAATGTATTAATCTATAATAATAAGGTTAAGTTACAAGTAACGAAGGGGTCAGACATTGGCCCTTCGAACCGTAATTTTTCCAAAAAAATCTATTTAAACCCATTAAACTTTCGAATTAAAATTATAAACGTTCAAGTATTGTGTTATATTGAATATTGCTCGACGTGAGAAATATTTAGCAATGCATTCTAAGAAAATTTATTTTTATAAAATATGTAAAATGCAAAATTTTAATTAAAGACAAATACTTAATTTACATAAGCATTTTTTCATGAAATTAGATGCATGAATATTTTTTATTTGTCAATTGGAGACCTGTATATCAAAAAAAGTTGTCAAAAATGCATCAGAGATTCATTCTACGTCCTTTTTTATATACATTCTCTTTTATAGCGCTGCAATTAGCAAATAGAAAAAGTTTCGTGCATCTAAATTCATGAAATTTGTAAAAAAAAATGCTTAAAGTAAATCAGGTAAAACTCTCGATAAAAAATTTAGATTTTCAAAAAGGTATTTTTTATAAAAAGATCATAGTTAAAACAAAATTTTTTTATAGCAGATCTTTCCTCTTATAAAAAGTTCTTTAAAAAAGTATTTTATGTACAAAAGCTATAAATCAAGTTAATTTCGGATACCCTTTTCTAAAGTGAAGCGTATTCCTGTGCGAGCAATCTGCACCGATCGAAATAATGAAAGTGCGATGGCAAAAAGATCAGGCAATGGAGGAAAATTTTTCCAACCACTATTTTTAAATTACTTTTAACTGGTCTTGCTTTATCAGCATGGAATATTACGGCTTCATATCTGTTAAAAGATTTCCCACGACACCAATGTGGGGCGGTAAGGCCCCCATAAGGTTTTTATTATCGGTTTGGTAGAGATCTGTTAAAGCATGAGCTTACATAAGACTCCGTACTCAAAAGAAAAACAGGACCCATATTAAAGTTATCATGCTGTTCCTAATCCTCTCCATCTGTCCGCAATCCAGTCCGCATGCCCGCCCATCTTTCACCTGTCCCTATGAAAAAGTAAGTTTGTTTGTTTGTTACGCTTTATTGGCCAGGCAGTAATATCCATCTTGATATAATTTAAAATATATAAGTAAAATCTGCTTTTAAAAAATAAAGAGCTTGTATTTTTTTTAAAGAAAGAACAAAAGTGAAGGTCAGGGCAATTTATGCCTCTCCGAAACTATCCAATTGATTTTAATGGAATTTAAGACATAAGTACATTTGCATCTTAAAGGATAGTCAGGCTTCATATTTTTTATAACTAGCACCGATTCGAATGCAGTGGCGGCGGGGGCAACTACTGTCTCTCTGAAACTATCCGACTGATTTTAATAAAATTCAAAACATTGACACAACTGCGTCTAAAACTTCACAAACTCTGAACATATTTTTAAAATTAAAACTAGGACCAAGAAGAGGGCTGGAGGACAATGTATGCCTCTGCGAAACTATCGCAGCGTTTCTTATGACACTTAAAACGCTGATAGTTCTACATCTAAAAGAACACATAGAGTATAACTATCAAAAAATTAGCACCAAGGGGGATAAGGGGCAATAACTACCCCCTGAATATATCCAACCGATATTTGTGAATTTGAAAACATAAAAATACATGTACATATATCTAAATGAACACATAGGCTTCATATATTTTAAAAGCCCTCCAAAACTTTCCAATATATTTGGATTAAACCAAAAACATAGATATTTATCTATGTATGCGACTAAAAGCACGTGCATGCCCTATATTTTCAGGTTACACAGAATTTCGAGTTCTTAAGATATTTGGCCATTTTAATGATTTGGAAGTGTTTAGAGTAAGAAATTATATAATGCAAATATTGCCAGGGGTACGGAACTGTATGTGCGGGAATAGCACTCGAACATTGATGAACTTATTTCAATTATAAAAAAATTTTAAGCGGGCATGTTACCCTGTCTCAGCCAAAAAAATAAGTATTTTTTAAGTTGGATAAAAAATTCCGAAGTTAAGGTTAGGATTCACTATCCTACACAACCGTGCGACTCTTCAGAAAATACAACCCTGGTATGTTGGAGTTTATGAAAATTTTGAAAAGACACTAACAATTCATCAAATCATGGTTTATTTTTTCGTAAGTCGTGGATTTGTGTAGGATAGTCAGTCATGGCCTTAATGAAGTCTCATAAAAAAAACAAATGCAGGAAGAGCCATTTTACAGCTTTGCATTTCTCACATTAAAATTCAGTGAAGGTGTATAAAAAGTTGTAGATTAAATTAGGAAAAGTTTTTTATATAATTGGGTTAATGAGCTAAAAGTGTCAATTGGGAAAAAATATATATGCAACTGAAATTTTTTTGTTTATTTCTTTTAGGAAGAAGAATTTTTTATTGAGCAGAATGCACGTCTATTTCTAGATTCAATTTCCATTTATTAACAATTAAATCTTTGCTTAGATTTTATTTATTTTTCTTCTTTATTCTTGTTTAACGAAATGGAAATTGTGCAACAAAGCCACCCCATTATATGTGGAAGGAAAATTCTTCAGCAAACAATATCTCAAGTGACACAGACTCAACTAAGTCAAAATGCTGTTGAAGTTTCGATTTAAATGAAACTAAACCGGTACGGATAGTTTTTTTTTATTTTCTCTAAAAATATATATGAAGTATTAATTACATTTACAAATTGCATAAAACAAACCAAGCAGAAATAAAATAATAATAAAAAATAGAATAGAAACCGAAAGGTAGTTTCAAACTGCATACCAATTATAAGTACAACCACCCCTTCCTTCAAAAACGAATTGGAAAACAAAACAATTTATGTTTATTTATAAGATTTGCTTGCAGCCACCACTTTTGCTTTCCGAAACTTCTCTAAATGTTGATGACAACGATAAGAGTTAAATGCTGAGGAGAAAAGATGGTGCCATGATAAGGGATGAGGTGAACATGGTGGCTTCTTTTGAATTCTTTTTTTATTATAAAAAGATCATGGGAAATATCAACAACTTAAATATAGAAAACAGAAAATGAATAAACAAACAAATTTTTAATGGATTTTTAATTGAAACCAGTATGAGAACCAGTTAAAGAAAAGTAAGCAATCAAAATTTTTGTTAAATAGACTTTAAGGGGTTAATAAAGTTTGAAAAAATCAGCAAGTAACTTGATATAAAACAATAACCGTGCAGGCCATTACAACCAAAGGATTAAAATTGGATTTTGATATTTTTGCTGATGAAACTTTCCAAAAAAAAAATATCAGACAATAATAGTTCATCATTGTTAAACAGAAAGATTTTTTGGTCACAACGAATATATGGAATAAAGCACAAGTAGACAAAAATGTTTGCGTGCAATGCTTGAGTGAAGTGGAAAAATCCAAATAAATTGCTGGCATATGGTCACTGCAAAAAGAAGAACAGAAATACAGCAAAAATAGTTAGACAAAGACAATAGGAAAATTTTGAAGAAAAAAAAAACTGCCACTGATCCTTTGTAGTGTTAGTGGTTTTTAAAACACACACACACACTCACATATTCATAGAAAGTGAGTGACTGAGTGAGTGGTATAGCCAGTACAAACTTTAACTAACACTTGACATATATAAATGCCTGGTCAATGTAATCCAAGGATTAATTAAAAATGATGACAGATTTTTGTTTTTTTTTTTGTATTATGCCACTTTTAGATCCTTTTTCCAAGGATATTGGTTTCGAATGGCACCATATTTTTACTTTTTACGTTTTTGTATTTTATGTAAAAAATAAACTAATAGCATTTGATGTCGATAGACCACAAAATTCAACACAAATTGAAGTTAAAGAATTTAATTTAACTGGTTAAAGTTCTTAATCTAAACAATGTTCATATAATTAAGCTTAGAATTATTAATTTGAAGCAATTAATAAGCTTTTGCTTGCATAATATTAGCTGCAAATTTGAAAATCATTTGGAGATCACTTGGATCGGTTGGAATTGTTTGCTTGTGATTGGACAACCCCTAGTATAAGGTGTGATAGACTTCTCATTTTGTTTGTGCTAGAATTTTTATAAGTTCTTAAGGTTAACTATAACTGGTACAAAAATTATTTGTTCTTCTTAATGTAATGCTAAAAGAAATTATTTCCCATTTATCATATATTACACTGTAAGTATAATTTTAACATTCGAAATGACACAGAAAAATCTCGAGATACGTCAACTTAGTTTTGGGCCGTATAACACTTTGATTTGTTGGTGTTTTAAGGAAAATTCATCAAAATCTCTTTTGAAATGACTCAAGATTTTGTTTATTTATCAACACAATTCATTTATTTTTAATTTTTTATGAATTTTTTGTAATATAATCGATCAAATTTGACTAAATAGTGGCACAAATAGAAAATAATTGAATTGCATCCACCTGAAAATAGACGACTATCATTGTTAGAGTTAAGTATCGACAAATAAACAATAAATAACCTTATTTCAAAACACTTTTCGAAACCTTTTTTCCATTAATAGTATAAAAATATGGGCGATGTAAACATAATATCCACTATAATAATACTTACATGTATGTACCGACGGTACATCGAATAAGTAAAAATAATTAATGTGATGATTGTAAAAGATAAGCAAGAATAGTTAAGCATACTTAGATAGAGTAACATAATGTCGTGCTAACCTGAATATAAAAATGAAAAAAACGGATAAACAGAAAATGAATAGTGATACTTACAAATGTGTTTACCAAAAGTAAATCAATAATTTTATACACAATATTTCTCATATTCCTTTTCATTAAAAATTTGCGTTGAATAGCTGATGTTAATAACAATCTCTACCCCAGTAGATAGACTTGGGTGCTGATGAAGTGCGTTGCTGCACAGCAAAATATCGGTATTTCCCCCAGCTTATAGTCTAATTTAATTTTTCTTCTCTTCTTTAGAAACTCACATTAATTAATAAAAAATATTTCATTCAATAGGAATTGAAATTACTGAACTTAAGCCCGTCTAAGAAATTTTCCTGATTAAAATTCACTATAGTTCAATTGAACATTTAAAATTAAACTGTTTCACTTGAAAATTTTGACCTCAACTCTTAAAACGGGGTATACCACTATGTTTTACGTCCTAAAATAAAGTTGGGGTGTCTCGGCGTTTTTTTGTGTCATTTTGAAGTATTTACAGTGTAACTTAAAATTTAATACTTCCTCATCTGTGCTCTCTTCACTTTCCCTTGCTTAAAGAACACTCATACAAACGCATATTATGAAAGCTAAAAATTTCCTAATTGTTATACATTCTTTATGGTGCATACTTCGTAATCTTTCGCTGGCATTAAATCTGTATTTAGAACTTTTGTCTTCCAAACGCCAGCAATCAATAGCTCGTGTGAAGAAAAAACTTTGTTAATATGACACATATCAAACCAAATTTGACGAGGGACTACGGAAAAGCATTCGAAATTAAAGAACACGGGACGTTTAGGAGAAAAAATATGTAGTTTTGGCAATAATAATTCGGTTCGAAGGACCATAACTAACACGCTTGTTGTTCAGCGTCGCACTAGGCAGACTTCTTCTATAAGTAAACAAAATACCTAAAATTAAAGCCCTTAAAGGTTTCCACATTAAAACTTCAAATTGATTAACACACTAATTTTAAAACACACAACCAAAAAATTTTAAAATTAAATTTTCTTTAACTTTCATTTTTATTCGGAAAAGAAAATATTTCCTACCTCCCATTGAAATAAATGCCACATTTTAACTGAAACGTTTTTTCTATTTCGTTAAGAACTTTTGAATAAATAAAAATTTAAATATTTTCTTAACACAAATATTGTGAAAATAATTTTTATTGTTCTTCAAGCAACTCCCTAAAGGTAAGTGCCTTAACAAAGGATATAACAAGATGTTTGTAGCGGGCCAGGACAAGTGTTGATGGCTGCTGTTATTGCTGCTCTTGGCGCAGTTTATTTTGTTATGACAATTGTTTTCTTGACTTGAGCTGTTGCTGGCTGCTTATAAGGATTACAAACTTGATTTTTTTCTCTTTGTATTCTTGTGTGCGCTTTAATTTTAAAAGAAGCAACAATGAAATGAAGGTAGTAACATAGATAAACATACATAAGTGTAAACAATGGCCCCTGGGGACCACAGCTTGTTAGCATTAATTTTATGATATTTGTTGGAAAAATTCGTAAAAAAAAGTAAATTACAAGCTTTGAAAAAAATTACGGACACTTAATTTTAAGATGTTCTGAATTAGGAAAAAATCTTATTAAACATGATTGTTATTAGTTAATTTTTTTTCTTATTGCTTTTAATGGAAGGGGCGGAAGCAGAGCAGTTAAATCTCAAGGACAGTAAAATTAAGAAAGTTTTTAAAGAATTAAACCTGAATTACTATGCAGTTTTTTTTAATTTGACCAAGTGTATAATAGAATAGAAACAGAGGCGCTTCAATACATTCTTGGACTGCATGCTTCTAATTTTGGAAAAACGTTCTGTCTACGTTAGCTTATGTAGTCGAAAGTGCAGTGTTCGTTACGCAGCCTTAGAAGCTGCAGTACTCTCGGAGGAACTCTTATTTCTTCAGCCTGGCCAGAACCAGTTATATTAGCATCATTGTCTATGCTAATGTCCTTAAAGAGTGACTTCCTCCAACAATAGTGGTTGAAATGAATCGTTAGAGAAGCAACACAATTCATAATATGGCTAGATATCTTGAGTTATTGCGCCTACTTGGCACATGAGGCGCTGCAATGATGATATATATATTTAACAAATTGCAAAGTTGTAGTTTTAACATGAATTGAGTTTAACTACCTTGTACCTTACCATCTTTCCTCCTGAGTGTTAGTTCCCTTTAAAAAAAATTAGTCTCAGCAATATCCATTTTTGAATGGTTACTTGTTTCCTGAGTGTTTAATGGGCTTCTAATCAGCCATGCGTAGGAACTACAGCAACTTATAACTATATTCTCTTTTTAATTAAGGTTGCTATTATGTCAAGGTTTTAGAGAATCTCCTCTATACTCTTCTTGTAAGGGGAGGAGTTTTGCATTTATGACGTTTTGGAAAAAAAATGCTGCAGTAAGGTAATCGAAATTCTTTATATAAAAGGAAAGAAAGATTTGGTTCAGAATTATAAAAAAAAAAAAAATTTGACCTCCGACCACACCCGTCATTCCTTGAGACGTTTATTGTCAAAGCAATTTTTGTTTGATGCCCCTCCTTTAGAGTTACAAAGTGATTTAACTTACTTATCGAATCGTTTCAATAAGTTTAAAGGTTAAAATTTTTACTATTTCGTCATCAGATAATTTCGCTGGCAGAATTATATAATAGTTTACAAACTTTCAAGATTTTCAAGAATTTTCTTTACCTCTTTTCTGCATACAGCCAATCAATACATCATGATGATATATAATTTACAATTACTCATATTTTCTAAGAAACTGAAGATGTTGATTATATCTTTCTCTTAATTATTTTCTCTTTTTTTTCTTGACATGTATCAACAACACAAAACCAATTAGTTTCAAAATATTGTCATAAATTGAAAGCAAAGCGTTACATATAAAATCCTTGTTTGATTAACCTAAATAAATCATTATAACAATAATTAATCATAAACAGATATGGAAGAAAATATGAAAGATAAAAACCAGCTCTTCAAATAATATAAATGATTTAATATCATTCATTAAGCACATTTTATTTTTATTCATTTATTTTTTTTTTTTGCAACAAAATTATGCCTGGCAGTTGTCACATTGACAATAAACAGTGCCGAGTCGAGCACAGCCGACAATATATTTTCCCCTTGACATTTGACATATTCTGCTCATTAAAGGCAAAGGAAGTAAAAATGTACCACCTCCTACTGTTCTTGAACATTGTTGTTATATATTTATTTTTTTTGGTTTGCAACAAGCCGGCTAATCAAGAAATTGAGAAAAGCGCTTGATGTGTTATTCCTTCAATTACAAATGTAAAATTAAATGTGAGAAAAATGAAGCTTGTATAATAAAAAAAACCATAAATGTAACAAGATCTTTTATAACAACAGCAACTACTATTGCTGCTTTATCTGCAAAGCAGGGGTTTAAGCAACGAAACAATAGTTGAAATATTGAAAAGAAAAAAAATTATATTACAAATGTTTTTTTTTAACGAGGTGCAATTTTACTAGCAGCACAGGGTTCATTAAAACTAAACCATTTCATCTCCAGATTGTGCAACATCCCCTGAGATCACAAAAAACATAATCATTACGAACACACGTACGCACGGTCACTCACCCCAATTTTATACTTCTATTGTTTAGGAATAAAAAGCTGATTTTGATTTTATTTTTTAACCTTGTGCCACATTTGCGTTGCAAACATCAAAGGCTTTGAAACGTTGAAATATTGTCTTTTATGCATTAAAAACGTAAATCAAAAGCCTGCAAACTGTAAAAAGCCGGAGACCTCTAAGTTGGCTGTAAAGGTATTAAAATACCAGCCCGTTAGAGTGAGTTTGGGGACATGACTTTTTTTGATTAAAATTTGCTTCAAAAGATGATTTCACAGCAAAAAATCTGTTATCGATTTAAGGTGCAAATACTTTCGAATACTAATGTTAACAATATACAAATTCGAACACATTTTCTTTCGTTTCGAAATAGAGAATATGTTTTAGGACTAAGATCGTGGGTTCAATCCTAATTTCAGGAAAGATATCAATATCATAAATTCTCTTGATATACATTAATATAATATATCATTAATTGTTGTTGGGCTAGGTAATATACCTAAAAGTAACCTCCTTCGTCGGCATTGTAGGAGAATCATCAGCAAAGCAAAATAATAAAATAAAACTGCTACACAGCTTAAAAATTTAGAGCATTTGCTTTAAAATGGAGGCACCGCAAACCTACACAAAACTTTAATAAAAAAAAAATCCGTTAAAATATTTAGTTGTAAAAGAATTAGGTTTCCTCACTTCATAGTGTATCCTCAATATACACTATCCCCTTCCCAACTTTTATGGCACAAAAGATCTTTGCCTTATTCTATTCTATCCTCTTCCCAAAGGACGTAACGTTTCAATTTAATGTATAATATTTACAATTTCTTATAAAAGTTTTGTTTGTGTAAATTAGGAGAATACTGTTCACCAAGCATAAATGTCCTTCCTCATTTGAACTGTAGATGGCCGACATTTTTTCTTTGGCATAAAGTTGCAAGGTTGGAATTCTAAAAATATAAAATCTAGAGGTTTGTGTGCTAGCCTATAAGTGCGTGGATCGCGGGTTCAACGGGTGAAGCATAGTAACTCGTCAGAGACAGTTACTTTCTTATTGTATTTGTAGCATTCATTTAATAAATAAATCATGTAATACATCACAGCGCCCTCATTCACCAGCATTGTAGCACAATCATTGGCGAGTGAACACAATTAATAGAATGGCTACACAGTTAAAAAAATTAGTGTGTCTGCAGCGCTGCTCTAAATATTAATAAACGTGCAATCACACAGTGAAAAAATTAAGCTTTATCACTTCACCACCGTTCCTCTCTTTACTATATTCCTTGCCCAAAGAATTTACTACGTTTGTATAAATTTGCAGAACTAGAGGAGAGAAGAAGTGAAAGAAAAGTGAACTCGCCAAAAAAACCTTTGAGTTAAATCCATCTTTGCCTCAGAGTTGGACGTTCAAAGACGTCAAATAAAGTGAGCAAAACTAATAGTTGTGGGCTGAACTGCCTCATTTTCAAAAAAGAACCTAAGGATTTCTTCAGACCAAACAATTTCTTGAATTTCAAAAACTACGGAGAACCTCAAGAGTTATATTAGCTTCGTCATTAAAAATTTAATTCTTAAAGTTGTTCTCCAAATTATTTAAACAACATATTTCGTTGCCACAATTTATTTAACATTTGAAAGACCTTTCGCGCGAGTTCAGCCATCTTATTGGGACGCTTCTTCAAAATTAAAACAAAGACCTTCCAAATGTGCCAATAGAATCTGGCTTTCGAACCATATTCATTTAATTGAATTGGTATTTAAATAGAATCGGTGAAATAGGCTTTTTAGGTAGCAATTCTCTTGTAAGGTATTTTAAAGATGCCTGCTTTAGCTTAACTGATAATAACTAATCATTGAAAATGGTTCGAAAGGCGGTCGCTATTAGCGCACTTGGAAGCTTTTTGGTTCAATTTTTGTTAACGACTATCCTACATGTTCAAATGGCTTTTAGAAAAACACAACCCTGATCTAATGGAGTTAATGAAAATTTGCAAAAGACAATAATACTTCATTAGATCAGTGTTGCATTTTCTCAAAAGTCGAACGATTCTGTACGATAGCGAGTACCAGCCTAAAGAGATTTTAAGGTGTTTGGGTTATGCCTGATCTGAATCAATATTGAAGATGGTAACGTAATTTTCTAAATCGGCGCAAGACAACCGAGTAGTATGAAGATATCGGTCATAATTACGAGTGTTGTATGTTGACTTCGATTACAAAAATGTTTTACGATGTTTACAGAAAAAAATTTTTTTTAATCTAGTTGAGGTCGAAATTCTGCACTCCTTATCAAGTTGATTAATTGAGGTAATTATTTCCGTGTGTTAACTTTCACTTAACTGATCGCCTATGTATTCAATATCTTTTTATTATTTTCTTATTTATAACACCAACCAAATGAGAATTCCAGCATACATTAATACTTAGTTTGAGTAGTCGCCAAAGCAATGAAACTTTTCTTTATAACAGCCATCATATTGCACCGCACACACATTCTATTCACTGAAACCTTGACTTGAATTGCCATCCATTAGATGTGTGCGTGCTTGTAGGTGTGTGTATGACACGTTCAGTGGTGTGTCATAATTATTGCGTTTGAATTGTTATAATTTTTTGTCAACACCCCGTTGGCAATATGTATTCGATTTCCCCTTGTAACAATGTTGCCTTTGTGTCGCAAGTCGCTGCCTAAACTGTTGGTTGTCAAACATTTCGCATTTAATTATTCGTTAAGTGAAGCGTGTATTTGTATGCATTAGATCATGTTTGACCAGCAGCAATATCTATTCACTTTCCAGTTTTTATGGTTTGCAAAATGAAAATATATATAAAGGGTGTTTTTTATTGAGGTATAGAACTTTAAGTTGGCATCACTTTTTTAACTGGCGGCCATTTTGTCAGCTGTCAAGTGATTAATATTTAGTTTGGTTTGCCATTTTAATGGTTCAGTTCGCGAAGTTTACCGCAAGCTTCCATCCATTTTATGGTCGACATAATCGTCCATCAGAGCAATTAATTCGGTTAACCATGGATCGTTTTCGCACTACGTTTACTCTATGTGATAATACGCATCCGCTGAAGTCGCTCGTCTACGCCAACAAACCAGAAACGTTAGGGGACTTGGAAGCCAACATTCGTGGCGTTATTGCCAACATACGGCCCCATATGCTCGAAAAAGTGGTTGAAAATTGGACCTGTAGAATTGGCTTTATTCGAGCCAGCCGCGGCGGCCACATGCCCGAAATCATATTTAAACGTTAATGGCATAAAATTATCCTTCCAATAAAGCCAAATTGATGGACATTAAAACGATTTTCTTGTGTTTTATTTCAATTCGAAGTTCTATACCTCTAAAAAAACACCCTATATATATATATATAGCACAGCAGGCAATTGGATTTTACATGAACGTGAGGCAAACTCTCTAGCTTTGCAGTTGGATGGGTTGTTTAGCTAATGCCATGTTGACAGTTGTTGCCTTCAGGGTACTTTTATGATTTACCATATTTCACAGAAATAAAACACAATAACAACAATAATAATTACTGCAGTAACTGTGATTATTTCTTCACCAAAAAATAAATTGTCCAAAGCAAAGTAAAAGGCACTGAGGCCATCAAATATAAAATAACAAAAACAAATCAGCCGAAATACAACAAATCTAGAACAATGTTGCGCTGCTGCTGCCACTGCCCACAAGTCGTTGCGTCCTTTTTGATATTTTAATGATTTTGCATTTAAGGAAGTATATCATTATTTTTATTAGGATTGTTTACGATGTGGTTTTTAGCACCTCGCCTTTGTTCTATATTTCACAGAGTTTCACTAGTGATTTATGAACGCTTCTAGATATAGACAACAGCATGTGGGATAGAACGCATTATTAAATTTTGTCTAATATCATGATTTCGTTTCATGAGAAGTTTTATTAAATAGCGCTTCAACGGAAATATTGAATATGATTTAAGTTAATTTGACACACAATTTATGGAATTAAATAAGCATTCGAGATATAAGATTATATCCTTTAACTTTTTCTGGAATGTAATTATTTTTATATTTGGTGAGAACGTGGAATAGATGCACTGGCTAAAAGAACAAAGAAACCTGCCAAAACCAAATGTTCACGTTTCCTCACTTATTGTTGCAAATCTCCAAGTGTCAAGACCAAGGGCAGGATGAAGTAGATGTTATAAGCTATTCGAAAAATGTTGTAAAAGAAAATGAAAAAGCATACTGTTACCGTTTAAAGAATTGATGATGGACCACATAACAATTAAACACCTCAAAGAGAGTATTAACTATATGATGGAATTGTGCAACTTCAAAAATTATGCGAAGCTCTTATGATTCCTTAAATTGCTTTAATTGATAAGTAGAAGTGTTTATAGACCTTTAGTGGTAGTATTAACTGAACGCTGCCTGAGAGCTTCTGCTCTTAAGATAAAACACATACCTGATGGTACCTGCAGGAAATATAAGGTATCAAATATGAACTATGGACTTTCTCCGACTCTATGCCTCACTAGATATAACTCTCTTGTAGAATGCAAATTATAGAGTATCGAAAATGTGAGTATTTAAAGTTTAGTGAGGCTTCTTAAGTCCATGCGGAGTTCGGTCGAAACAGGAACCAGGAACTAGAGTTATATCACGATAATGTTTTGTCTTTTACCGGCATAGCTAAGGACTACTTCAGGTATATACAAAGTCTGTGACTATCTAAAATAACTTAACCCTGCCTAAGAATGTAATGTGCAAATAAGATAGCAAACTGTATCTACTCATACAACATCAAATATAGGGAGGATCTAGCATGACCTTCCACTTAGTAGCTTTTTAGCATCACTATTATCTTTGAGCTATTTCTTACATCGTCTGTAAGTTAGTTAGTAAGTTAGTATTAGTAAGACAGTCAATAAATTGCTCACGGGTGATCTGTTTTTATGATGAAACATCCAAAAAAAAAGCACTCAAAATAATAGATGTTTCTGTAGTGATACATCGATCCCCAATATAGTTTCGGAGTCAAGAGTCAGCAGTCTTTTGCATTCAAAGCAGAGAAGGTAAAAACACTTCCTCGTATTCCTCCTCATTATTACAACTGTTACAAAAAATACTGTCGCTGAGATATGTTCTTTTAGTTTGAGTTTTTGTACTCCCATATTGTGTACTACTCTCATTCTAAGAGCCTCATCCAAGATGTAGATTACTTGCTCTTTATATGTCTCAGTAGTGCTGAGGCAAAATGTCAGGTTCCTCCGTTTGATCGCTCTTGTATAGTTAAGGATCCAGCTGCAGCTGCCAACATTTCTGACAAATTTGACTCCATCCATGAAGTCACGAAGTGAAAGATTTATTCTATAAAACTCTTAGAGCCAATTTCACCAACTTATTTAAATATCAATTCATATTTAAAAGTAATTTTTCCATACAAAAATTTATGAAAATCGACCTTTAAATATGAATTGATATTTAAATAGGGTTGGTGAAATTGGCCCTTAGTTTCAAAAATACCAAATGGTTGCTTTAATATATGTGAAATTTCTAAAAGAATACATAAAAAGTTAAAAGGTTGATGCTGAAAGTGGAAAATAGAAGTCTGTTTTTAGTATTTCAATACTTTTACGGGCTTCATTAATTTTTTGCCTTAATAAATATTGAAAAAGTTCCTTAAGACATGGGAGGATATTTTAGAAAATGTAGGAGGCAATCCCGAATGTAATGCAAACTATAAAAATCTTATAACACAGCAATTTGAGGATTTAAATTATCTTTCAAATTCTTATTTAACAAACCAACAAGAAGAAGAAGCGGATTATTAAAAAAAAGAATATTGAAGAAAACCTCTACAATGCAGACAATAAAAGTTAATTTGAATATTTTACCAATTCTAATTATATTTGCCAACATCCAGCATTATTTCAATGAATAAATGCTAAAGGAGGAAGCATCAAATAAAAATTAATCTAAAACCAAAACGAATGTCACTCAGTCAAATGAAAATGTAAAATTCTCTTACACACTGAACAAACTGAAGCAATATAGAAGAAACAAAAAATAAAATGAACAGAAGTCAATAAAGAGTGGAGAAAGAAGCAAGGCAAACATTTTTAAATTCTTAAAACTGAAAATTTTATTTGTAAAAGAAAATTCATTCACACCTTAAGACACCTTTAGGAAAAATCCCTACTCTAACTTTTACCGCTTTTAAGCAAGATTAGCTGAATATATTAAGAGACGCTAAAAGGCAAACCATCACAAAAAAAAAGAAAAAAAAAATATAAGGTAGTAAAGTATGTTTTGTAAAGCATTCTGTAACTCCGAATATCGTGTATTGCTTTGTCTGTTCTAGGTGCTGCTTTGGCTTTTTGTTGCTTGGCATACGTAATGAAATTCAAATTTGAATAATTTGAATTTGTTAGTTTACTCTAACAAATCTTCCTTCTTATTGTGTGCAGGGAAATATGGATTTTGTAAATGTAGGAAATATTTAAGACTGGCTAATGCCAAATTTTTCATGGTGTCTTTGGAATACTTTTGTTTGTTCTTTGTTTTTTAAAGCTCTTCATTGTGGTCACCGCTCGTATTTGTGAGTTTTTTGTCTTTGGCTTTACCATGAAAAGCGTAACAATCACCCACGAAATTGTAAGAAAACTTTTCGACATTCAAATCAAAGTTTCGTTTATTTTATGCTTTTCTGGCTGGAATTTGATTAACAATTTTAAGGAAAAACAACACAGTAATCCTGATGAAGTAACAGAAGAGGCTTTAAAATATGCGTGACTAAAAGTTAAAATTTTTTATATATCATGAGATGTTTAAAAGTTAGAGAGCAAACTAGTGGATATGATGAGAGTATATATGCTAAATCGTTCGAAATAAAATGTAATTACTTTATTAAGAAATTATTTTTTCAATTACCTTTAATTGTAAATGATTTTTTTGTTCAATTAAAACCACTGGTAATTGTAATTGAAATTTTTTCACTACAATTACATTTAAATGTAATTGAAAACTTTCCATTACAATTACCAACAATTTTGTAATGGATGTGTAATCAATTACAAAATGAATAATTACTGACCAAATAAAAGGTTTTATTCAAATTTCTTCAATTCAGACTTACAATTTTTTTATGAAAATTATAAAATTTAAATCTGTTTTGCAAGTTTATTTTTTATTTAAATTTTTGGAGATACTTAAAGAGCTTAACAGTTTTATTATTTTAGATTTTTATTTAGGCATTTGCATTGTGGGCTTGAGTTTTTTATTATTTTGTCTTGGTTTTTTTTGTGCGGCCATAATGTACTTATGATAATCAGAATTCTGGCTGTATGTATCAGCCTACATATTTGAATTAAATTCCTTTACAATTCGGTAGCAGTTTCATGTGATAAAGAATATTTAGTTTACCACCCAACCAACCATTAGCTATCTATTTTTGGCTTAAATAAAATCACCATTCATTTTAAATAAATATCTTATACTTTTTGCCCCTCTATACTCTTATCATTTACCTTTATTCACTTTTGCTTTTTCCAAAATCATTTTAATATACATATATTTTTTGTTGTTGTAAATTTATGCGTGATTGTGTACGTGTATTTTACCTGGTATTTGTTTTTGGCAAACAAATGATAAGCAGCATTTCATTTGATATTCATTATTTGATAGCGCCATAAGTTGTACATTGAAGAAAAAAAAAATGTGCGTGTTTATGAAAATGAAAGCGGAAATGAAAATGTTAAAATGTTCTTTTTTTTGCCATTAACTTTACAAACAGATACACACACACTTGCACTTACTGTGGAAGATTTCTATTATTACTACAGAATAGCCAGCCTTGTGGTGGAAAGTCAGGATGTATTTTTGGCTCTCAATGTTTATGGTTATTTAATATTATAATTTTTTTTATTAGCATACGTATATTAATTTTTATCGCTTTTACAAGTTGCTGGATTAAATGTTTACTGAACGCAAAATATGCTTATTTTTGGAATAGATAATACATATTTGTGTCTTGCAGCTGCTGAATTTATAAATTGTGTAAATATCTGTAGAAACAGCATATTTAAGTATAGAATGATTTATATTTCTAATAAAGACGCAAGGTTATCACTGAGATATTATTTGTTTACCTAAAAGTATTTTGTAAATTTGTTTTTTTATACAAAATAAACAAGGTGCAGTAGTAGAGGAAACCGGCTTCTTTAAGAACCTTAAAATATTATTATTCAGGTGTGTGATGAAAAACGATTTAGACACAAAAACAATTTGAAAACAATAGAAGGTGTGATAGTCGTTTCGTCAATAATTTTAAAACTTATTTTTAATAGTTTTTCCAAAAATTTTTGACCCTATTATGTGGATTATATTTTATCTTCTAGTGTACTTTTTAGAAGTCGGTAGTTTAAAATTAGCTCAAAAATGATACTCAAAATCGATCGAAATTCATCACACCTTTTCAAAACGATGGTTTTGAAATGGTTTTGAAAACGATCGTTTTCCATCACATGCCTGATTATTTTTAAAATCTATGCCACCAGGTTGTTGTTTCATTACAAGTGAGCTTAATTTCCCAAACCGTGCCTTAAACATTTCCTGTCCATAACTTAGAAATTGTCAGAACATGTTTACACTTAAACATTTCCTGCCCATAACTTAGAAATTGTCAGAACATGTTTACACTTAATAGTTTGATACTTAATTTTCTGTATCTATTAAGCCAACATAACTTTAAACATCTAATGCTCGAAAATCTTTCAAATAACCACCGCACACAATCTGCAAGATCTCTTTAAAGCTAAACAGTGCTCCAATCGTATTTACATGTCTTTCCAGTGGCTTTATTTTATATACGAGTAGTGTACAAAAACAAAAATCTTTTCTTTCTCTAAATCGCATTAGCATGATACTTGAACAGATGTTGGTGTGATTTAAAATTCACAAAACTAAAAGCATTTGCGAAAATCTAAATAAGTATTCACTTTTGCTAGCAACAAAGACAACCAGCCAGCCAGTCAGTCAGCCAGCGATAACAGCGACAACAAATACAACTACAAGAACTACTTGGCACTTCAACCCAAAGCAGAAACAAAAAATTAAAATAAACTCTTACCACTAGTCAATGGAATTTGCAAAAATCTCTAAAAGCAGGGCCATGTAGAAGTCGCATTAAATCAAAAGGAAATCATGACATGATACCAACACTATAATAAAAAGCCAACACACACTCACAAGCGAGTTGTTGTTTTCAATACTCTTACCTTGCTAAATGCACACAGAGGGTTCTATAACACCCATAAAACTTTAACACAGTGCCAATGACAGTTGTGTCACCCTTGAAATCTGTTGAAGATCAGCCTTAGCGGAATTAATGAAAAAAACAAGACTTTGTTTTCCTATGGCTGGCTTTTTGTTTTGGTATTCATTTGAATTAATTTCGTCAGCAACACT
Organism: Nowickia ferox; assembly: GCA_936439885.1. Taxonomy (NCBI): domain Eukaryota; kingdom Metazoa; phylum Arthropoda; class Insecta; order Diptera; family Tachinidae; genus Nowickia; species Nowickia ferox. The sequence goes on along the minus strand of OW387024.1, from coordinate 12,199,340 downwards.
AAACTCTTAAAGCAAGTTTCAATGGAATAACAATCACTCCAATAAAAGATAAAGAAACGGTGGTTTGTAGTTGAATGTAAATAATAATAAAAAAAAATATTAAAGTAACAAAAATTTGCAACTAAATAAATAAGATTTGGTTCAGAATGCTTGTTTAAAAAAATAACATTTATAGAATTAAAAATTCCCTCAAATTTTAAGAAGTATTGGAAAAACGAAATTCTTAATATTAATTGATTGTTGCAATAAACTCGAAATTTCTTTTTTAGTTTTGAGAGAAGATTAGCATGGCCATTACACAGCACAAGCATGATATGTAAAATTGTGGAGTGTTTGCACGATTTCTCCCAACCAGCTTATTTCGAAAATATTATTAACAATTTTAATTTCAAAATTTTTTTTAGAAAAATAAAAAAAGCAATCAATTTTAAAACGGGAAAAATATGATGTTGCATCCAGCCCTATTTTCGATTTAATCATAAGCAACATATAGTAAAAAATTATTATTTTTGAAATTAGTTTAAATTAATCAAAATGCCAAAATTGTTAATAACTTTTAAGATACAGGCTGCAAAATTTTATTGTAAGCATCAATTAACGTACATATTTATATGAAACATATTTGAATGTTTAAAAAAATCCTTCCCCTGAAAACTTTAATAGCTGACGCTTACGATTAAATCGAAAATAGGTCTCGCTATATCGCTGCGTTTCTACATTTTAAAATCGTTATTTTTGCAACTGAACAAATATTAAAAAAACACTCAACATTGATATTAAGAGCTTTTAAGACACGCAATGTTCAATTATTATCTGCTGGAGTACCACGATGTTAACTTTACACAAGACAACTGGACTCAACTGACTGTTAAGTGGAGGCATTGCTCTTTTGATATTTGACATAAAGCTTCCAGAAAAATGATTGCAATATCTAAAAAATCTCAGCATATTCGATAGCCTCTCATTAGCTTTCGATCACGTCATTAGTTCGTATTACAATTCACACTGTTTGTTTGTGTTTATGGTCATGCGACTTATTTTCTTAAAAACTTCTACATATTGCACATTAAGTGTGTCAATTTTTATTTCAATACAAATATATTTTCTTTAATATTGATTTTCTTAAAAAAAAAAAAAACAAAAAAAATTTTTTTTAATGGTTGCAAATTTTTAAACAAAATTTCAAGTGAGAAAGTCCAGTGTGGAAAATTTTATTTTATAACGCATTTATATTGCCGCGGAATTTATTATATTCATTTGAAATCTTTATCGAAATCTATATCGTTTACACTAAGCTTTTTGTGATATTTTTCAAGATATCGTATCCAAGACAAAATCCTTTGTCTTAAATTTTGTCCTAAACTGTAACCCAAAAAGTGCCGACTTAGCTCATTCACAAACATTGAATAGACAATTTTGTTGAACTTAGCTAATTCACTCACTTTTCATATAAATTTTGTACAGGGTAGCAAACAATTAATAAAAATATTAGATTTTGAGTAGATTATATATGGGGAATCTAGCACAGAGAAACTAGATTTGGCTCCAAATACCGTATGTACTAGATTTGGAGAAACCTAAGTATTTTTATTCATTAGTACGCTTACATTCAATATAAATGTCCTTTAAGCAAATTTGGAAAATAAAGTTCAAAAAATAAGAAAATTTTTTTTTCAAAATTTTAAAAAATTTTTATTAAAAAAATTTTGAAAAGACTTTATTAAAAAATTTTGAACTTTTTTTTTAAATGTTTCTAAAAATTGTAATCGAAAATTTTTGCTGTGTATTTATTTAAAACATTTTTTTTATATATATGAAAAAAATCTGTATGCGTAAAAACGATAAAATTTAATTTAAAATATTTAGAAGCAAGTATTTTTGATTATTGTTTTTGTACTAAAATACATTGATAGAAATTTATCGGAATAAATTGAATCCATGAAAAATCACCCCAGTGAAAAAAATAAAAGAAAACTTACTTTTACCCAAAACTTAAAATGGCCCCAATAATTTCGGTTTAAGCAGAAAATGTTGCAAGTTATGATTGATTTTCAGTTTTGGGATAATTTTTCCAGCTTGAAGAATATGGTTAAGTGAAAGATGGCTTCAATAAAAATCTCTTCCATCTAAAAACAAAAAAATAATAAGAAAATAGTCACACTAAATCAATAAAAAATTTATCGAAATTTATCGGTAAAATATTTGTTCAAACAAATGAAAAACTTTTTAAAACTTTTTCCTAAAAAAAGAGTTTCTGAAAATTTAAAAAAAAAATGAAGTATAATTTGATTTTTAAGGATAAGAAAATAAGAAATAAGAAATCCTTAAATGTGATGGTGAGATTTGTGTGTTGCAACTTTTGTTGTTTATTTTATCTTGCTTTTATTTTGTATTTAAACTTTTTCGTTCCTCATTGCTTTTTAGGGTTAAGTAACATTTTAAAATGTTATAATTTGAAATTCTGTGAGCAAAAGTCACGAATAAAACTCAGGACTTTTGTGGAAGAGATATATATATATATATATATATACATGGAGGCAAAATTAATTTTTTAATTTTATTTAAGCAGCTCAACAGAAATTTAAATAACTATTTCTTTTTAATATAAACTATCCCTAAAGCAGGGAAGGTGTGTGATAAGTGCTAATTTTTTTCGATTGTGGCAAAAATTAACTTATTCGGTTCTTTATCAAAACCACCAATTTGTTTTAACTAGTTTGGTAAACTTTACCAATCGATTGTATATAACACACGTGTCTAACTAAGCACAGTGTTAACTTCAATTTGTCAACGCATTAATTTTCAATCATAAACCAACCCTTCCTTCCATACATACATCCATACTCATCTATATGCATTAATCAGTGTGACATTTGTAAAAATATTTACAAGGAAAATGTCCTTCGGAAAAATAAAAAGGGGAGTATAAAAATATTTTTAAACATTTGTTGTATTTTGCCAATTTATCATTGATTGTGTTAAACCAAAATTCTACGAAATAAAAATAAAGTAAAAGCAACAGCAATCGATCTCTAGGGAATGAATGAATAAAAGGTCGAATTGTAAAGAAGAAAAATTCTATACCTTTTTCCTGTGCAATGTGTTGCTCGCTCGCTTTTATTTTTTTTTACAGGGGTTGTTGTCATTGCAGTTTAAGACTCGCACGTTTTTAAACTTCAAAAACTTTTCGCGGTTTTTTTACATGATTTCTTTTTCCAATTTTTTTTAATTTCCTGCTTGATGTTTTCCATGTGCTACAAATTAAAATCATTTAGTTTTTATTTCAATTTATTTTTTTATGCATTTTTTCCAATTTTAAATTAATATCTCGATAATATATCACTGATAAGGGTATTTATTTGTATATTGTTGGTTTGCTTACTAACGAAATCACAGCAAGAAACCTGAAATCCACTGTATGGAATGAATACTTATAGTCGTATTGATCTATCCCATTGGGATGCAAATGCGTTGAGGCATTAAAAGGGATTTTTGGTACTTGTTTCCTTTGCTGTTTTAATATTATGTATTTTGGTTGCATTCAATCAATGTGGATTTGTCTTGTGGTGTCAGAAATATTCTCGGTCTCTGCGGAAGCTCTTGAACATATGACAGAAATTAGTATTTTAAGCTTATGATAACTTGATAATAGAAGCGTGACTACATTTTTTAATTAAATAGATGAAATACGGTTGAATACTGCTTAATAATACAAAGTGAGTGAAGGAGTGGGAGAGAGATAGAGAAAGAGATGGACAGAGAAATCGATAGTTGGGGATAGGAAAGTATAGGTGATTGAGTGGGAGGGAGAGAGGAAAAAAGATACATACATATGTACATGTTTTAAGATTATAATACAAACGGGAAATAATTCCCTGGGAATTAATTTTGTCTGAAAATAAAATCCAATTCAAAACATTTGGCGATGAAAATAAAAAGTGAGAGTTTTTGAAGTTAAATATATATTTTGTTTAAAGTTTTTTATTTTGCAAGGAGTAGCGAGCGATAGGGAGCGGGAGCAATAGGGAACGGGATCGATAGGTCGCGGGAGCGATAAGTAGTGGGAGCGATAAAGAGCGGAAGCGATATGGAGCGGGAGCGATATGAAGTGAGAGCTATAGAGAATGAAATCGATTGAGAACGAGAGCGATAGAGATTGAGAGCTAGATAAAGAGTAAGATAAAGATAAAGAGTAAGAGCAAGAGCGATAAAGAGAGAGAGAGAAAAAGAGCCTGAGAAGAAGAAAGATTGTTCGTAAATTAAATTTTGTCTAGCTCTTGCCATTATCTATCAGGATACATGTACATATGTATGTATATGAGAAAGCATATTATCTACATATGTGCAGTTATGTGTAACAATTTGCTGCCCTCTTTCTATACTGCTTCCATAACATAAATTTTTATCAATATTGTTAATAAACGTATTTATGTATATATGTACGCGTGTATGAAAAGTAAAGAAATATAATAAATCTTTATATTTAAGGCCAGTCAGTATGTTTGTATGGCAGGCAAATCCTTATGCATGTACCTAAAAATTATTTTATTTTCATATTCTATGAGTCCTTATCGAACGTATAAGTAAATGTTGTTACTACAACTAGCAGAAGAAAAACATCGTTTTGCAATCAAATTATACTAGAATTGAGATTGATTTTTTATTCAATTTTCGCATTATTATCACAATATTATATAGCGTTGTGCTTGTAATACATTAAAAAAAAAGAAAGGAAAATGAAATAGGAAAATGAATGTCTGAAGGTTGAGGCGACTAGAATGAACACTTTGTTTGGAATGTTCATCATTGTGATGGATATTATAACTTTTAAAAGCTAATGATCGCAACAATTAAATATTTAAATTTTTTAAATTCCTTTTCTTTTCTGCAAGAAACAGCGCTTAAGTCAACTAACTTTAAGAAAAAAATACCTAAAGCCAAAATTTCTTTAAGCCCATTTAATTAAACAGAACAATATAAATTGAATTTTAATCCAAACAATTTTTTTATGCAAAAGTCTATATTATATATACCTTAACATTTGGAAATGGTTTTACGTCTGCCTGTGCGTTAACTATAAAGCAAATGACAATGTTCGAGAGCTCAAGTTCAAACCCTGGCCAGACCCAGTCATATCAACTACGTAGATTTTTCTGATATATGTTAGTGTCTACGCTTAAGTATATCGCAGCATCCTCCTTCGTCGATATTTGTTGCACTAAATCATCGCTAAAGTAAAATAACTAATAAAAGGGCTACATAGCTTAAAGTAATAGATCTACTAAACCCCAGAGGCGCTTCAATAATGCAGTAAAAACTAATAAAACGCACAATAACGGAGAAAAAACTAAAAAATTAATAAAGCTTCTCTTTTCTCTATCCATCACTTTACCGTCTCTAATTTCACTACGCCTTTCCTATTCTCAGGTAACACCTGACCTTTTGTTTAAACCCAAGTGAGCTGAAAACTTACTTTTTCTTCACAGCAACTAGCCAAACGGCTGCTCGGAATCAGCTTATCGCTAAATTTTGATTTCAATAAGTCGTTGTCTTTTGCCTTATGGCATCTCGCTCGAGCCTGGTTTTATATCATATATGTTTTGAAACATAAAATTATCAATCATGATACGGCAACGATCTACACTGACTTTAACGCCAGCAGCGGCTATATTTTTGATGAAATATTATCCTTTGATAACGTCTGTTTGTAAACCGCACGGAACAGACTATACCCCTGTTTTATATTGATTTCACTCCATATGCGGCACCTTTGTTTATTAAAACCTTTAGGCCGAAAATTAGCCGCACTACTGAATAGAATGTTGCGATGAGACATCGAATCAGTTTCCAACTGCTTTAGGGTTCAATCTCAAAAAAAAAAAAAAAAAGGTAAATAATGGGCTTTAATTCCTGCACCAGCTGGATCTTAAACTAATGCAGGCAAAAATTTTATGCAAAATTTTGTGTGTAGTGGACGAACAGAGCAACCTACGACGAATCGCTAAATTTTAATCTTCCACACTTTCATTTACAGCGGCACATTCCTTGGACGTATTGGAGCTATTGCACCATTTACAGAATATGTGGTATGCTATTCATCCACAGTTCGACGGATGACTGGCTCATATATATGATTATATACGCCGTAAAAGTCACGATGTGCTCTTTAAGTCACATGAATGTATGCCTGGTTTTCAAAACAAGTCTGGATAATTTAGTAGCGTTGTGCAAGCGTTAATTCATTCGTGATTACTTGTCACAGTATACTGATCAAAAGTGACAAAAACTTATCTCAATCTATTTAAAAATCTCGTTCTATCTACATTAATTTTTTTCTAATTTTAAATGGGCGTCGATTGCATTAATTTTCCCTCTAATCAACATGCGATCCCCAGATTGGTTAGGTTAGGTTAGCAGGCTGCTAGTAAGGAAAGGTGAAATTTAGAGTCCAGCTCACTTGGGTACAATACAATGATCCCGTTGTGTTACCTGTTAGTTGAAGAGAAGATAGTCAGAGAGGGTGATAGGGAAGGGATGGTGATAGAGAAGACAAGTGGTGAAGGAAGATGGAGGAAAGCTTCATTATTTTACAACTCTGCTTTTTTTTTTGCACGCTTTTTTTGATACTGCAGTGTTGCAGCGCCTTCTGGTGTTAAATGAGGCGTATTAAATTTTGAAGCTGTGTTTAGTAGCCATTTTATTAGTTATTTTACTTCGCCAATGATTCTGGTACACAACGAAGGAGGGCGCTCTGATGTTACATTAGGATTAGTATCTGATGATGCTGGTGTAGTTTTTAGTGACCAGTGCCTTATGCCTGCATTACTACAACTTTTCCCACAACAACTGATACAAAGGACACTAATGCACATCAGAAAAATGCGTGGTGTTATTATTTTTAATGACTGTCGGAGACCGGGCTCGAACCCAGGACCTTAGCTTTTGTAGTCAACGTGCTAACTACTTCAGCCAACGCCACCCAGCTACTGGTAATTCAAAAAAAATATTAATAGTTTACTAAGGCATATGCTTTTTTAAGTATGTAAAATGCCCTGTAGATGATCAAACAAACTCGTCAAGCAAGCATTTTTCGGTTACACATACGCGTTGTTGACCATGATTGATGAAAACTAAAAAGAGTTTTGATTTTTTCATTTGACTGCTGCTTGTTTGATTGAAGAAAAAACTCTCATTTGACGTCGTGACAAAAAAATGTATTTCACATCTTATCGAAAATTTCCATTGCCTGCCGATCTTTGTTTTAAATTTTTTTCATTTTCATAAAAGATTTTCTTGTGTCAAACTGCTCATATTTGACCCACTTCGAAAAAGCAAGAGATCATCAATTCATCTATAACTTTTTAAGACCAAGATTTCATACAGAGTTGTTTTTTCCCTTTTTTTAACAAAACTGCTTTTGACTCTAATAACAAAAAATAATCATCCGGTGACGACATGCTTTAATACGAATGTTACGAAGTTTGTCTTCTGCATGTCTCGCTCGAAGAGTCATGTATTCCTCTTTGCTGTTTCTTTCGCGCAGTATTATTTCACACTTTGTGGCTTCATTCGCTGCGTGATTTTTGTAAGTAAAAGAAATTTGGATCACTTTTTTAATACTGACAAACTTTTTCACAATCTGGTTTTTTAATTCAACACCACAAACTTGTTCGTTTAATTTTGTAAAAATATTCTCTTGTTCATTTCATAAAGTATACATTTTCCGTTGCTTGTTTTGATTATTGTGGTAAAAATTTACTAATTAGCACACTACATTTGGTCATTTATAACAGTAAGTCCTTTTCAAGTTCTACACGAAGGCAAAACATAAAAGTTGCTTGACGTGTTCATTTGTAGGTTTCCTTTTAAGCGACAAGCATAAGACACTCACACATATGCACTGATTGGCGGTATTCTTTGATCATCTCCAGGGCCCATAACTAACTAAGAAAAGTATATAGTGGATTTTATTTTCCATCTTTCACTGAAACTAAAATAATTAAATTTATTGAATAACTATATAAAAAAATTTTCTATAAAAACAAAACTAATCAAAAAATTCTCATTGATTTTATAACAACATTCTATAATATAAACTATTTTCTAATAAATATGGTTTGCGAAGCATAAAAAAATTATTTCTATTTACCTTGACTTCATCCATTTACCTTGCAAAACATATATTTGTGCCATAATTTTATTTTGTGTGTTAAGGTAATTTGATTTGGTTGCTTGGGTGTGCGTGTGTGTGTGTGTGAGTGTGTGTGTGTGTATACGTGCATCGAAGAGAATAAGGATGTTTAACTAAATATTAATAATTTATGTTTATTGATAATATTGTATTCACCTGGCAGGTGTAATAACTTCCTTTCATTTTTATACAACTTCCGTTATTTATCTTATAAGTTTCTAATTTTGTGAATAAGTTTAAGGACACACATGCATACAAACATACTACATACCATGGGGACTGTTGTAATTTTTAGCCTGTCATAGTATAAGTGAGTCAGACAGGTATGTATTTATGGATGTGTGTTTAATTTTTTACAGGGACATATCTTAGATTAGCAGCTTATTTAATATTACTGACCCAATATTATTACATCATAAATCGTTTATTCATGTTACATTTACATATTCTTTGTGTGGGTATGAGTGCATATGCATGTAAGTATATAACTATTTATGTATTTACATGAAAATGTTTTTAGTTTAAGTTCGTTGCCTTCATCACTTTCCCTATTTTGCTTGTTTGTTTGCTGTCATCCATGAGATTCCATATTTTAAATCAAAATATTATCTTGATTGACAGCAACATGTAGTTAGAAATGTATTTGTATATTTATTCATGCACTGACCTGCTACTAGTGCCTTAGTTTCATTTTCCTACATGCTTCATAAATATATAATTCAACTAATAATCGATTATGCTTTTCTAACACTTAAAGAAATTACTCCAAGATTGATAGATTTGCTTGAAAGTTAAGACTGAAGCTGTATTTCAATTATATGAAAAGTTTTTTTTTACTAAAACAGAAACTGTTTTTCATAAATTGCAATACACTTGGAGCCTATTTCACCAACTTATTTAAATATCAATTCATATTTAAAAGTAATTTTTCCATACAAAAATTAATGATAATAGACATTTAAATATGAATTGATACATAAATAGAGTCGGTGAAATTGGCCCTTAATAAAGCCCAGTTAGCATTAACCGTTTTTTACACTACCTAAAAGAATCGGCTGTTGATGATCTGGCAAGTAACAATAACAAACACGTGTACTTAATTATTTCGTAATTACATATTTACTGACACATTCATCTTTTAGTCTTGGAATGCTTAACATGCAAGTCCTAAAAAAATCTAATGATTGTTGTTGAGTACAACTACTACTTTTTGTCTTATTTATTGCATTTTAACATATTTTCTGACACGCTCGTCTTTTAGTCTTAGAATGTTTAACATATATTTATATATACATATATTGGTTCCTTTTTACTCCTGTAAGGGGCATAAGGCTGCAACAAGATTATTCCGGTACACTCGATACCTTGATAGATGTTTTGCTTCATTCCAACCTAGATTTAAGCGGGATAGTTCAATTTCGGTTTGACGTTTCCAAGTTTGTGCTGGACTTCCTCGTCTTCGACTGCGTTGTGGATTCCAATCTATAGCTTGCTTCGCGATATCATCCGGAGACTTTCGCAGATGATTGGATTCTTACTGGTTTCTTGCCAAAGCTGATTGTTTTGAATTCTTCTTGGCCAGTCTATTCGAAGGATCTTCCTTAAGCCATTGTTTACGAAAACTTGCGTAGATTTTAGTTCGCTTGCTGATGTGTTCCATGTCTCGCATGCATATAATAGTGTGGATTCCACATTTGTGTCGAATATTTTTAACTTTGTTCTTCTGGCTATGTATGAAGAGTTCCATACTGATTTAAGTCGACCAAATTCTTGACAGGGTTTGTTAATGCGACTGGAGATGTCAGCCTTGGAAGCACCACTCTTATCTTATATACTGCCCAGGTAATAGAAGGTCTCTACTTGGCCCTTATAAAATTTCTCACATGCAAGTCTTAAAAAAATCTCATGATTATTTCAAGAGTACAAACACTAAAATGTTACACTTTTACCTAATTTACTTTACACGAAACTTTTGGTAATTGCTAATTGCAGCGCTATCGAATAGAGCGATTTTTAAAAAATTTTTCCACTTTTTTCATCTTATTTACTTCTCCAGGCCTCTTTTTGACAAATAAAAAATTTTCATGTGACTAATTTCATGAAAAAAATGCATAATGTAAAGAAGGTATTTGTGTATTTCTTTTCAAGATTTTTCGGAAATGCTCGCCTTATAATCTTGAGATGTTTAATGGACGATTATTAGAAACTTATGAATCATATAAGAAATGACATGGCTGCGTACTACTGCGTGTAGGATAATATCTACATGAGTCTCTTACCATTCTTGACATGCTTTATGCAAAACTCGTTGGATAATCTCTACACAAATCTCAAACGATTTCCCCTGCGATTAATATAAACGTTTTTCACTGTTTTGTGGAAAAATCTTACAGCAGAATCAGCTCATAGAATAGCTTCTTCCGTGAGAGGAAGCTACTACGATTAAAAAATGCGGTTGTCTTGACCATCAAAAACGCTCTTCATGAGATTCCAAGTGGACTCTTCCACTATTGAAAGTGCTAGCTTAAAATATTTGTGTTTTAAAAACGCTAGTGAATGAACTGCGCAAACACAACGTAACATATTATCAAATTAATTCTATTAAAAATAAATTTTATGTGCGGGAAATAATGAGCAAAGTGTGAAAAAGGACCGGAGCAATGCTGCGTTTTTTAAGAGTTACTTTAACAGAATGAAACAAACTCTGTAAATAAGGGTTGTTGATTCCAGGTTCCAGTAATCCACCAGTTATTATTAAACAATCCTCGTTACATGCTGCATTTCTTTAATAAGGTTCCAGCTTCTAAAATTCCAACTTCACTTTAATCAGAATTGTAACAATCTTCCAAATACCTGACAGAAAACACATTCCAAGTGTAAATTATTGAAACAATTTCCAAAGCTACATACATAAATAATTCCAATCAAGGCGAAAAGGAAATTTTCATCAAACACTCTGTCACACTCAAACACACAAACACTATGATATTTATATACTACAAGAATACCAACACACATACATACATACTCGTACATACCCATAAAAATTATTAAGGCATAATACATTTGAATTCTTAATAAATAGCTTAAAGCACCTCCTCTACCAATCTGAGATTTTCATTAACACTCTCTTCTAAATGTTTCGTGCACAAACAGCAGCAACAGCAACAACAACAAATTTCTTGTATCAATATTTTTAGCAGCATATTTATGTCCATAAATATTCAGGTAAAAATTTCTCAACAAATTGATTTTTTCTTCTTCTATGAATATATTTGCTGGTAAAATCATGGCTCTAGGACAAATTTCTAAGCAATTATATAACTTTGTTAAAGCTGTACAAAATCCTACGTTAGATTTACAAGCAGTAGGTAGGAACTATCAAAAATCAATTGTTTTTCTCGTTTCCTTGCAAATTGATGGGAAATTGCAAATTTATAAATTATGATAGAATGACTGTGAATGTAGGTTAAATGCTTTTTGAGAAAATTATTTTAATAATTGCAAAGCAAAGAGAAATATATGTACATATTTATGTTTGTATGTACATATGTTTATACAAAATTAAAGAAATCTTGAAACGGATTTTCAATACAGATTTTCAAATGTGTAGTTAAAAAATGTTCTTTCCGAAAGAGTTTTTAAAGAAGTGCCTTCAAGCAATACCTTAATAAAGTTGTTTAAAAAAGTGTTTTTTAAAATACATACTTCAGAAACTTTTAAAAAAATTGCCCTTAAAAAGAAGTACTTTCAATAAAGGATCCTGAAAAAAAGTAATTTTTTTTTTTATAAAGAGAAGTAATACTCAGGCTATGAATGCCTACTACTATTACTATGTGTTACCTTCTTAAGGAAAGGGATAGTGATAGAGAAGACAGGTGGTGAAGGAAGAGATAGAGGAAAGCTTCATTCTATTACAACTCTGCTTTATGCACTTTTTTTTAATAATGTACTGTTGCAGCGCCTCTGGTGTTGAATGAGGCGTATTAAAGTTTTGAAGCTATGATTAGTAGCCATTTTATTGGTTATTTTACTTCACATGAACTTTCCTGCAACAACTGATACAAAGGGACACTAATGTACATCAGAAAAATGTGTGGTGTTGTTATATGATGACTGTCTGATACCGGGCTCGAACCCAGGACCTTCGTTTTTGTAGTCAACGTGCTAACTACTTCAGCCAACAAAAGTAGCTAGCAACAATAGTACGTCTTAAAAGTTTTTTTTAAAACCAATACCTGCAAAAAAATTTACATTTCAAAAAAGGATGTTTTAAGAAAAATAACTTTTCATAAAGTATCTACTTTTACCAAAAAGTCTCTTTTCAAAAAGGACTTTTACCAAAAAGTACCTTTCCATAAAATACTTTTACCAAAAAGTACTTTTTCCAAAAAAAGCGTTTCAAAAATTATGACCACGTGCAAAACTGTTTGGAGGTTATTCTAAATTAAAAAAAACTTTAATAAAATTTAAAATTCTGTTCGGCATGGAAGATAAGGTGAACTTTTACAAAATAAAAATAAAAAAAATTAACGTTAAATATCTGATGTTAATCATAATCCATAATCTCTGCCCAAGTAGATAGACCTGGGTGCTGATGAGGTGTGGGACTGCACAGAAAAATGCGCATTTCCCCCAGGCTAAAAAGTCTAGTTTAATTTTTCTTCTCTTTAGAAAATCACAAAATATTTCATGCAATAAAAATTTAAAATATTGAACTTAAGCCGGATTTATAAATTATTCCTGATTAAAGTTTGATTTGATTTAAAAAACTTTGTATTATATTCACAGTAAATTGAAAGTAAGCAGAGCACCTTCATTAGCTCCAATTTAGAAGAAAAAACATTAAACTTTCTATCCCTTTTTTCCAAAAGATAAATGCGCTTCATTATTTATTAGGTGGCCTTAATAAAACATATAAATTTTACACTTAGGACTATTTAGGAAATCCTTATACTTTTATTTATTACACTTTTAAACAAATTTGGCAAATTTTCACCGTTTAGCCAACAATAACAAAGGAAACCCCAGAAGCAGAGATTCACATGAGTCAGATCTAATCCCCACCAGAGGATGAACACAGAAAAATTAAAAAAAAAGCTAAATTGAGCTATTTACGTAAATTTTATTGCCAACAATTTTATATTTATTTCTTTTTTTTTGTAAACGAAAATAAGTTGCCTTAAATTTATTTTTATTTGTTGATTTAACCCTTTTTGTTGTTGGTATGGTTACGCAAAAAATTTATGTACTCGTATGTGTGGAGCAGGGAGGGAGGTCACACATGTTGTTTATGTCTTTAAGGTTAAACTTGTTGTTGTTGTTGTTGCTGTTGATGTGATGTCTTTTTATGTGCGTTTTGTATTTATGTATTAAGAAGGCTATTGTTGAAGAACTCATCAGCAAAATAACCAGCAATTTGAATATGTTTCCTTCTTATAATTTCCATAAGAAAAAAAACTCAAAAGAAACCAGCAGAATTTACAAAACATTTATATCTTTCAAATTAAATTCCCTGGAGGCATATTTATGGTGTATTGTAACGAGGTTGAATTATAAAATATCTTTGTTGCAGCTCTTTGTGTGACTCAAATTGGAGCGCAAGGAATAAAACGATTTGATATCATCTCTCGCCATCTAAATATCTTTCCTGTCTTGTTCATCTCTTCCAAAAAGTAAGATTTCTCGAGGTTATCAAAACAGGTATTTGTTTGGCAGATGATTTCATCGCTGGAATCAAATGTCTTTTCGCCAGTCCAATTCTTCATGTTGGAGAAAATAAATAGTCACTAAAAATTAAATTAGAAGAAAAGGAAGGATTGGGGAGAAATTCGTACACTAATGCATGGATTTTTTCCATGGAAGCTGCACATACCCTGGTGGTGCATATCCACATTAAGTCACTCCCATAGATTTGCACAATATTCTACATTAATCGTTTTACTCTTTTGAAGGTAGTCAATGTGAATTACAACGCGTGCATGCCAAAAAACGGTCGCCGTCTCTTAATTGACTGACAAACCCACCTTAGGTGTCGCCGAATCCCCCCAAGAAACCCACTGTTTTGACTAGTCTCTGTTATGTTGTGGTGTCTCACATCACGAAATGGCACAAAAACTCGTCACATATGGCTGCTGAATAACACAAAATAGTCCTTCTAAGCTATCTTTCGACTGCATTTATGGTGAAATGTGAGCAAATGCGGCACCTGTCGTACGGAAAGCGTTCTGATACCCAAGCGAGCATTCAAAATGAAATCGACTGACCCATGTGAGATATCTATACCTTCCACAATCTCTCTCACTTTTAAGCTGCTATCAGCCAACACCATATCATGAATTTCTTTGAGTTGTTTCGGGTGTAGAGACCTCAACTGGAATTCCGGAACTTTAACATCTTTCGTGCTTGTGCGACCATAACGGTATTCGGTAAGCCATCTCTTTATCATTTAAATTGAGGGTTAGGAACCCCGTAGTAGTTAACACGATTAACCTTGATTTTATTGATTTCAAATCGCGCGATTTCACAAATTTACTAACAGCCAAAAAGGTCTTCTATAACTTCCACGATACAGTGAAAAACATTAAATTGGACTTTCAGTGAAATTTATTTTTTGAAATAGGGGCGATTTGAAATGGATCGATTTCCATCACATATTAAAATGTTTAATGAGCTTAAAATTCAGTTTGTTAATTTTCTTCGCAAATCAGGAAGGAAATTACGACATTCGATACGAATCGAAATATTTTGTGATTTCTTTCGATATCGTGTGCCGTTATTTGCCCCCAGGGGGAAGTCTGCTATAAATCACTTTAAAAAATAAACTAAACGGCGCAGCTTGTTCAAATTTTCATAGTATTCGGGAAGTTAAGAAATTACGGACCTTTTGAGCCGTTCTTATTACTCTTACTTATGGTCTGGAAGGAACAACTGGGTGTGGCACATGCCATACAAAGTACATATTTGTAATCGGCTAGAAGCCGATCAAGTCTAGATCTAGTCAAGTTATTTTAATAATAAAATAAAAATTTAATTTCTTTTGCCCTATATAAATGATTTAATATATGTATGTATATGTGACTTGCTCCACGAAAAGGGACCTCTGCGCCGAAAAAATTTTTTTTACTTTTTGAGTGATTCTTATAGATGAACATAATTAATGAAAAAATTTAAATATGTGATATAAACAGATAATATATATAATATTTGAAATTTAAAAAAAATTCAATATCAAAGGTACAAAATCCCTTTTCGTGGAGCAGGTCACATATTGTTTTTGTTAGTTCGATAAGAATTGAAGAAAATTGCCCTGTTTTCTTTCCCCAAAAATATTTTAATTTTATAGCGCTGTGTGGCAGCTAACAGTTCTCCTAATGGTTTTAAATAAGACTTTCATTAAACACCTAAAATTTCAAAGTTCTGAGTGCTCTTTTGTTTTTGCCGTTTCACTGACTTTTCTACAAAATAAAGTCATTTTAAAAACAAGACTCCAGAAATAAATAACAGCCTTCTTGCCTAATAATGTTTGTACTCGTATTGTCATGTGAATGTGATTTTATCTTTGAATATTTGTCACAACTTAAAACTCTATGCTTATATGACATTTAAATTACGCCTTTATACACAAGCTGCCTTAAAAGCTCTATTATAAAGCTTTAAATGTCTTATGCTTCACTAAGCAATTGTTGTGATTTTGTGTTTCCGTTTTGTCTGCGCCAGCCTTGAATAAAAATCATACAAAACTTTTATAGAAAATATTTTGTTATGGCAAAATGTGTTGTTCTTTTTATTGAGGCCGCCAGTATAAAAAAAAACAGAAAAGAAAAACAAAAACCAACGAACAAACAAAAACATTTTAAACTTGCTCGCTCCCTTACGAGTTTGATTTTCCATTTATCCTTAATAGGCATATGACTATTTATGACATAATTTTTTTTCTTTTTTGGTAACAATCTTTTTTCTACGCTTTTGCATAAATACCAAATATAAAGAGTTAAACAACCATAACCCAACCTTAGTAGTAAAATAAAAAAGAAAATCTGAAATAACAACCGCTATCGGTATGAAAAAGCCAAATTGCCTGGATTTGTTCAACTCGTAAACAAATCAATGATGTGGAGAAAATTTTTATGCTGGAACATTTTGTACGTTTTTTATATTTTAATGGATTTTTAAAATTGTCAATAAATTTTTGGCAAAACAATAAGCCTTAAATGCATGTGGATGTTTAAAAAGTTTAAACAATTTTAGGCATTACTAAGGCAAAACAATTTTATTTAAAATTGCAATTTGCTATTTCAGAAGAAATGCAACATAATAATTAAATTTAAATGATTACACTGCACAGCATAATCAAAGCCTTTCTAAAGTAAAACATATTCTAATGGGGCTGATTCTGGCAAGGGAGAGAAAAAAGCACTTTTTTTTGGCATTTTTAACAGTTTATGAACAAACCTATTTTTAAAAGATTTAAAGTGCCCCAAGGCCTACATAGTCAAACCTTTTTTGATAAAATACAACACTTATGATTTATGTTTATAAACATTTTCAACAGACAACAACAATTCACTAGATCAGGAAAAACCCTTTGCACAACGCAATCATTAATCGTAGACAAATTTTGTATAGAAAAAGTGTAAATTACAAAGAGAACATACTCGTATATAAAAAATTTGTCTATGCGTTGCATTTTGCAAAATAATTCCCTAAGTTTCGACTAATTTCTGTCGTTTAAGCTCGAAATATTCGAGCTTCACTGTATTCAGTGTCTTTTAGTAGAATTTTATGCCGATTATTTTTGTAGAGCACATTTACCTGTTATATCCCCGTTTGCAGATGATTTTTGTCCCCTCTTTCGAGGGGGCATATGTATTCAAGGACTGGTAGTAGCAGTTTATGGCGAATATTTTTGTCGAACATATTAACCCATTATATTCCATTTCAAGGGAACTTGTTTGATTCCCTTTTGGAAAAGGATTTAAAAGATAAATATGGAGACTTTTCTCCAGGCTCGAAATATGCTACAAAAACATTCCCAGTAAGATTTTATATAAAGGAGAAAAGCAAGTGTGAATAAATTTAGTAAAGTGCGACTATGACTCGGACACGAAGGGTTCCGTATGGACACTGCATACATACGTATGTAATACTATACGAACTTTAGCATATATAATCAAATATGTTGCGTGATGTAGACATTTTCTTAAAAAAATTTTGTTTGGCGTTTTTTACTTTTAGTGTTTGTTTTTAAATTTTGCTGATTTTTTCGGTTTTTTGTGGATTTTTTAAGTTCTAGCGATTTTTTGTTTGTTTTGGCGCTTTTTTCCTTTTGGCGATTTTAATGGATTTTTGGGAATTTTCTTTTCGGTTGCTTTTTAATAATAGCGTCTTGAGGTTATAGCGATTTTATTTTCATTTTAGCAATTTTTTTCTGTTTTTAGTGATTTTTTTATGTGGCGATTTTTTCGGTTTTGACGAAATTTTCGGTTGTTTTTAAATTTAAGTGATTTTTTAGGTTTGGCGCTTTTTTAAATTTGGCGATTTTTTTCTTTTTGGCGATTTTTATCGGTTTTTGGTGATTTTTTTTCGATTGCTTTTTAATTATAGCGTTTTTTTTAGTTAAGACCATTTTTGTCATTTTAGCGATTTTTTTTCTGTTTTTGGTGATTTTTTTTTTGTGGCGATTTTTTCGGTTTTGACAAGATTTTCGGTTGTTTTTAAATTTAAGTGATTTTTTAGGTTTGGCGCTTTTTTAAATTTGGCAATTTATTTCTTTTTGGCGATTTTTATTCGGTTTTTGGTGATTTTTTTCTATTGCTTTTTAAATATAGCGTTTTTTTAGTTATGGCGATTTTTTTCCTTTTAGCGATTTTCTTCGGTTTTTGGTGATTTTTTTACTGTGGCGATTTTTTCGGTTTTGACAAGATTTTCGTTCGGTTAATTTTAAATTTAAGTGATTTTTTTTTAAGGTTTGGCGATTTTTTCGTTTTGGCGATTTTTGTTTTAGTTTTTTTGTGACCTTTTTTACTTTTGGTGATTTGTTGGCATATTAGCGATTTCTTTTATCTTTGTTGATATCTTTCATGTAAACGCCATTTTTATATTGGCGATTTTTCGTTTCAGCATTTTCTTAATTTTGGAGTTTTTTATTTTTAGCGTTAAAATTATGTACATCGTTAGTTTGTATAGTTGACCTGTGTAGTTAATATGTATCAAATTATGTACATAGTCAAAATTACATTAAACCTTCAAAGGCAGTTTAGGTTTCGACTAATTTCTGGTGTTTAAGCTAAATTTCGAGCTGCATCTGTATTCATAGAGTTGTAGTAGAATTTTATGGCGAATATTGCTGTAGAACATATTAACCATTTATACTCGTATGCCCATTTAAAGCTTCTTTTTTGCTCCTATTTGGGAAGGGGTTTAAAGCACCCGTGTGGTAAGAATAGAAGTTCAAAATGCTATGTAAGATTTTGTATAAAAGTGATATAGACACCTTCTACCTTAAATGCAAGGATTTCAGGGATTCATATACAATTTCACCATAGCAATAAGCGAAATTGAGAGCACTTCAACTCGCCTTTTTGAAAAGGTTTCGATTTAAACTTTCAATACACCAATTCACATATATTTTTTTATTGGTTTATCACTAATTTTCTTAAATCTCTCTTTTGAATTAAATAAACGCTTAAGAAGGCATCTTTTTACCCGAAAGAAGGGTATTGTGTTAATCAGTCTATGTATGTATGTATGTACATACTCGTATGTATTCCTTTGCGGCACTATATAAACCGAACGCATGGACTGATTTTGATTTTGAAAATACAATATGGCGGCCAATGGACGCCATTTTGTAAAGATGAAACAAGTAAAACGTCGGCGAACTGTATCAAAATGGGTATCATTCGACAGGTATTTAAAAATCAACCTTAGGTTTCTCTTATGATTTTCCATTTCGAATATTTAAAGGTTCAAATTTGGTCGCAGTCTGGTTTTATTTTTTTTATTTTTTTGTATAAATACTTTTTTTATTGAAATTAAAAAGTAGCGAAAGAAAAAACAAACACAACAAATGCTAAGCATCTCTTTGTGGGGGGGAAAAGCAGCAGCAAAATTTTAATTTTTTTTCTTCTCTACCATCATCAACACTTGATGATTTACACCAGAACATGCATAATTAATAAGGAAAGACAAGAATAATAAATATAAACACACAAACAAACAGTTAAACATACATGCAAACTCTGTTGACAAAATACAACAATAAGCTCACAGCAATACAGACAACGAAGGCATATGGATTGCCAGACAAAGTGCCAGAAAGACAGATAGACAGCCAGTCGCACATAATTGTACACAAACAAATGGTTAAAAATTTTAAAGAAAGAGGTTAAAAATTTCTCGCAATCACCATGACAGACGGCAGCACTGTCACTGCCTTAATAAGCAAATAACCAAAGATTCTTTATTTGTTGTTGGAAAATTGGTTTGTTGTTGTTGTTGTTGTTGTTGCTTGTGGTATTTATCAAATGATGGGGTTAGCGGTAAATGGAAAGGAGGAGGGAGGAGGGGGAGTTGGGATATTCATATTTACAACTTCATTAAAACAGCTTCCGCGCCATCATATCCGGCAGAAAAAATATCTCACACCAAGTCAAGTTAATAAAAGAAGTTTCCGTTTTTTTTTGTTTTTTTTTTGCGGTGGGGTCTCTCTCAAGACAAGCAGCAGAGTTAAGTAGAAATGAAATGAAATTTTTCATAATTCATGTGTGAAAATCAACAAAAGGCAATCAAGGACAACAAAAATTTCCATTTATATTTTTCATAGTGTTTAATTTGCAGGCAGCAGGAATACATCAGAGAGGGAGGGTCAGAGCTAAAGTCTTAGAGCATTAAATAAATCTTGTTGTACATTTTCCTAGAGGTTCAAATGAAATACAAATATTCTAAGCACTGCAATTGGGCAATCTTATTTATTTAATTATATTTCTTATATTTCTTAAATTGATTTATTTTCTCATATTCTCATATTAATTTCTTCTTGTTCTTTATTTTTAGGAAAATCTCGCCATTTTCCGGTAAACGGCTTGAATTCAGTTAATTCAGTTGCCAATAATGATACACGTAATATTTATAATAATCCTTATACATCGTCTTCCATACAACAACAACAGCAGCAGCAGCAACAACAACAACAGCTACGCCACCAACAATTACATCAACAGCAACTGCCACAACATGTTTATAAATCAATTGCTGGCAACAGCAATCAATATGAATATTCAACACCAAACTTAAACACAGATCAACAGGCTTCATCGGCTGGCTTAGCAGCAGGACTTGTAGCAGGTGTTTCTACCAACAATACAACAGAAGCGGAAAGTCTTTTTCTCAATCATAATAACGGTAAGTCCCTTTTTCTACTTTTTTTTACTTCTCACTTAAATTCTATTCTAAGAGAATAATATTAATAAGCCAACGTAAAATTGAGTTTTCCTTCAAGGCTTTAACCATATTAATCGTATTAATATTCATATTTTTACAATTAAAGAGATTTATTTGAGGATGTGTTTTATATTTTTTGCTTCTCAAGTGGGAATAATTTAAAGTCTGGCTGAGTTTGTACAGGTGTGCGTAATTTTTAGTTTAATATTCTTATTAACGTCTCCTTACTTTTAATAATAAAACATAAATTTTATAGTATTTTTTTTTTAATATTTGCTGTTTGTCCTTTTTTATTTTCTCTTTTTATTTTTGCATATTAATCATGACAAACAGCTGGTGTTGAGTACAGCGCTCATGTTGGCTTGACTTTAAAAATTATGACCAAAGAAAAAAAAATATAAAAAGTATATGGGTTTTCTTAATAATAAAATTTTTAAATTCTGTTCTTCATTGAAAAAAGGTAAAATTTTACTGCAATTAAAAAGTTAGAAGCGGAAAAGAATTCAACAACTTTCAAAGGAAATAAAATGTTTAATTTTAATGAAAATCATTGTAAACTAAAAGACCTATAATTGCTTCCATTATATGCGATGCAAAATGGAAAGTTCTAGAAAAGTACCTTAAAAAATACTTTTTGAAAAAGTACTTTATAAGAAAGTAATTTTTTACCAAAGTACCTTTTGAAGAAGTACTTATTGGCAAAAATACCTTCACAAAAAATAACTTAAAAATGTACCTTATGAAAAAAGTATCTTTTTAAACAATTTCCTTCTTACAATGGTACCATTTTCAAAAGTTCCTTTTGAAAAAAGCTTCTTCCTAAAAAAATAAACTGCTTCCTAATAAAGTACCACTGGAACCATTCTTAAAAAGTGCCTTTTGAAAAAAGTACCTTTTTGAATAAGTGCTTTTGAACAAAAGTCACTTTTTAAAAGTACCTTCAAAAAAGGTACCTTTTTTAGAAGTAAAGCTCTCTTTTATAAAAGTACCTTTGGAAATAATCGCCTTTGAAAATAAGTAGCTTTTTACAAAAGCACCTTTTTAAAAATGTACCTTTTTTAAAAAAGTTTTTTTTTTAAATAGTATCTTTCAAAAAAGAATAGCCGTAGGAAGTTCCTTTTAAAAAAAATCCATTGAAATATATACGTATTGGTTTTATAACTTAAAAATGCGGGCTTATAAACAGATGCAGTATCTTTTACTCGATATCTAAACGGGATCTTAAGATTATACTTGATTGTAGGAAAGTTTTGCCTGTCCCGTGTTGTAGTCTAAATCATGTCATGCTCGTTTACCTTTTGTTTCGATTAATGCAGAAGACTCTCTTAATAATTGATTCGTTCTGGGCTGCAAAATATGAGCAGTTCTTTTCGCCACGAATCCATTTGTTGCCAGCAAGTTAGTAAAACGTTATAAGTAATGGTGGACAATATTTTGAATAAATTTATGTTTTAGCAATGTTTCGCAATAAACGCTCAGAACTTTGCAGTAATCCCGCATTTTTAACGGCCACCCATGTTCAAGTTGCTGTATTTGGCTCTCATCGAATTACAAATATGAGGGCGTGTCAATAAGTCCGTGAATTTTGAATTTTCGCTTCTTAACTGAAAGGGCAACACTGCTCCTCTCATCAAGCCCTGACAGTGGCGACTACTGTCAAAATTTTAACCACATGCGCCATTCAGTTTGTATTTAACAATTATTGATTTAAAATGAGAAAAATATTGAATTCGTTTGCTTATTGAACATGATTTTTTTTACACAAAAACCCATTACTCAAACCAAGGCTAAGAAGCTTGGTGATTTCTGTTTCGGTATCTATAGCAGAAACAGTTGAAAACATTCACGATATAATGTTGGGCGATCACAGATTGAAAGGGAGAGAGATTGTGGAAGCTATAGGCATCTCACTTGTCTAAATGGTTTCTGTATTTAATGATCACTTCAATATGAGAAAACTTTACACAAGATGGAGGCAGCGTTTGCTCACAATCGAGCACAAATGCATCCGTGTAACAGTCTCGTAGGAGATTTTGGCTTTGTTCAATCAGCAGCAATATAAAGATCCACCTCAGCAAACCAGAGACCTTACAAATGTAAAAACAGAAGGCCAATGTGGGTTTGTCAGCCAATAAAGTAATGGCGACCAATTTTTGGGATGCATGCGGTGTAATCCACTTTGACTACCTTCAAAGAGTAAAACGATCAATGGCGAATGTTATTTAAACTTATTTGCTCCTATATATTAGGATTTGAAAAAAACACCCGCATTTGGCTAAGAAAAATTTCTTTTGCAGCAGGCCAATGTAAGGCTGAACACATGTGCATGTTTCCATGTCAAAGAATGAATGAAGTAAGGTTAGGTTAGGCTAGGCTAGGTTAGTCTAGTTGGTCAAGGACCTCGCATAGACTAGGACTGATCCTTAGCCATACCAGCAGATGAGAAGAGAACCTGTAAGTATGGCGGCCTAGTTAGTGGTGCTTGTATCGAATGACTCCCACACAGATTTAGCAAACCTTAGTAGTGTACACATTTCCATTCCCGATACAAGTACAAGACTTTGAAAAGTGTGATCACCAAGATAGTCATATCTAGTGCGACTTAAAGCCGGACAGTAGCACAGTAGATATTCTACTGTCTCAATTACCCCGGTTTTCTTACGTTTCCTGCAGGTACCGTCAAGTATTTGTCCTATTTTGACGGCATACGAAGCCGTCCAGCAGTCTCCAGTTAATACCCCCACTAGAAGTCTACAGTCAGTTGCTTCTGGTTAGTGATTTTAAAAGTTTTGCAAGTTTTCGTCGCACGCCAACTTTCCTCCGATTCTTCCTTCATGTTAAAGTCTACGATCCATTTCAGGTGTTGAATTGGTTTCCGGACATATAATGTTTCCTCCACCGGTAATTGACTTCCCCTTTTGCCCAGTAAATCGGCCATTTCGTTTCCGTCAATCCCCATGTATCCTCGGACCAAAAAAACATGTACTTGTCTGCCAGCACATAACCAATTTAGGGCATTCCTACATATGAGCACAACCGAGGAGTAGTTTCAGTCTGCTGAAATTGCCTTAATTGCTGCTTACTGTGTGTATACATATATTCACACACGCATTCATTGTTTGAGGGGTGAAAGCTAATTCTGCAGCCGTTTTGGCTGCATAGATTTCCGCCTGGAAGATGCTACAGTAATCAGTAAGCTTATACGATTCCTCTATACATAGCACCGGACAGTAAACCGCAACTCCCACCCGTCCATCCATCTCTGAGCCATCAGTGAAGAAATTAAAACTATACCCACTATAGTTAAGACCTTCTAGATAGCCTTCTTCCCTTATAGTAAGCTTGGAGTGACAGTTTCTAGGTCCTAAACCGGAAAAAATTGCTCGACGGAAAGAGGTTTACCTCCAAAGTTTAAATCATCTCACAAACAAATACCTTTTTTTGATAGTCTCGATAATTCTTAATTTCTGGAATGGATATTATTTTGTAGTCCAAAACCTGTTTTCTATTCAAAAAGTTACTTAATTACCTTTTAGGAAAGCTGCTCCTATTTATCTCTCTTTCTGTTCTATCATTTGAAAGATGGTAAAAATATAAAGCTTACCACGTCTCTTTAGTGATTTTATGCTCAACTTTATAAGATTTAATATGCTCACTCTTGTCTTACTTTCGTTTATAACATCCTAATTTTTTTTATATCAGTGAAAATAGCAATTACTAATTTCAATGTTCATAAATTTGCTGCAGGATAGAAATAAGTTTTAACAAACACACGGTCCTAAATAGCTTAATATGCTTATCTATCAGCAAAAATAAAATTTCTTGTTTTTCATATGCCGTAAAGCAGCCTCTCACGTATAAAATATTTTACGACGTCCTTCACTCATTTAGTTTTATTGCAACATTTTTGCACACTCAACATTTAAGTTGATGATCATTTAATGCCATTTTTATGGTCATATTCTTGGCAGTAACAAATCTTGTGAAACAATTTCAGTACTGTTACTTTTTTTAAGTAAACAGCGAAGGTTCCTTAAAAGAGCACAAGTACGTGCGTGTGTGTGTGTGTTTTTGTATGTGTAGTTGTTTGCTCATATTTATTTTTTAACTAGTTAAATACTACAACTCACCTACAAGAATCCTCTGGCTGTTGTAAAACTGAAAAAGAAATAGAGTTATTAAAGGTGATGTATGCTTGCGCACATTTGTACATGAGCGGGGATGTGTGTGCATGTGTATGTGTGTGTGCATGTGTATGTGTGTGTGCAGTTGTTAACAAGATTTATTGGTATGTGTTGGTTTTAAGAATTAATTTATGTTCTTTGCTATTTTTGAACTGTGAAATGCTTGAATGAAACAAGTGCAATGTGAAGAAGGTAACAAAAAAAAGAGCAGCAGCTTTCAAAATGTTTACAAATTCATTAGATTGTTGGCTTAAACCTTAAAACACATACGCAAAGAGCCATTTTAGAAATTAATTCAAAAAAACTTGCGGCATTTAACGTTGATATTTAGTGCATATGTATATTTTATGTGGCACTTAAAAACTGGGTTACTCAGGTTTCTTTTAAATAAAAATTAAAATTAAAAAAGACTTAAAATATTAAAAAAAATCCTTAGATGAATGTTTATAAAATGGAATTAGCGTGAATTTGTGGAGCTTAGACGAAATTTTTCTGTAAACTGTCTTGTTAGCAATGACAGTCTTATGTAAGAGTATAAATCAAAAAGGACACGGTGACTTAATACAAGTGTCGTAGGACCCTTCAGCACATATTCATCATTTATACCTCCAATACTGACACATGGTTCGATAGTGAGGAGGACCGCTACAAGTTTGAAAGACTATTTCAGATTCAAAGATTTGCATGTTAACGCACGAGTTCTTCGGAAGACCTGAGTGCTATAGTAGGTACAAAGTACACAGAGATGTCACGAGACGGAAGATAAGGGTATTTTTCTGTTTGTCTCGTTTTCCCTCAAATTTTGTCGGCGTTTGTTTTTTTGTTTCTCCTCTCTAGTGCAAAACAATTACAACGCTTTTTATTAGCTGTGTTAATTGGTAAGTACTAATATACTACATTATAAAATACACTATATTTTTCTCTTTTTTTCACGAATTGTAAAAAACCTGATTGAAGATTTATTTACCTGACACTTTCTTCACTTCTGTGTATTCTGTGTAGTAGGCCTTGGTCCTTAGACCTATTCAGTACTTCGCGATTGACCGCATCTGACTGATGGAGGTCAAGAAAGTATCTATGCTACCAAAAACGGACTTGGATAGAACTTTCAAAGTCCTTCCTTCATCCCAAAAAGTAAATGGTTATGATACCAGAGTATACATTAGTGGATCAAGAATTTTACCCAGTGTTGTGCTCTGGCGCACAGCTTTTATACCGTATTCCTGATGGTGCAAGTGTATTTGAGGCTGAAAAAGTGGCCATAAGAGAAGCAGCAGCTATTATACTGTGGGTTTGCCAACAGCAAGGTAGCACTTGCTGCTCTAAGATCACTTGAGACGTCTTCAATTTAATCAATGTAGAGATGTGCTATCCAGACTTTGTCGTCAGATCGACAACACTTATTAACCCTTATTTCAGTTATCGGCATAGACGTCACTTTTAATACAATACCACAAAATTGGGGATTGTGTACCCGTTGTCGAAAACAACTGACTCCTTTTGGCAGGTCTATGCTATTATCTAGACCTTATGGAACGGAAATAGATTGTTTGTTGCACAAAATTGTTCTCGCGAGCGAGTAAAGTAGACCCAATTTTTAGGTATTGTGTCAAAGTGACGTCGATGTCGACAATTGGAATAAGGGTGATTATCTGGGTTTTTGTACATTGCCAAATCAATGGCAACAAGCAAGCGGGCACCATTAAAATTAATATCTTAAAACATTATCTTCAGCAAGCAGAAGAAATGTAGATAGAATAGGGTCGCAAAGAAATGGAGACCATACTTCCACGATAAAGGCTCAGAAGAAAGAGCAAGCAAAAATGGAGGAAGATCATTTCGGGGTGAGTAGCGGTATTGAGGAGTCATCAGGCGATTAGCAGACATGATAAATGGATAGGTCTTTCCTATCACATATTCTGCGGCCGCTGTTGAGAGCAGGACAAGTAAAGAAGAGGCAGTTTCTCACTTGCCCTGCTAGTGCTTGG
This sequence comes from Nowickia ferox, assembly GCA_936439885.1. Taxonomy (NCBI): domain Eukaryota; kingdom Metazoa; phylum Arthropoda; class Insecta; order Diptera; family Tachinidae; genus Nowickia; species Nowickia ferox. The sequence goes on along the minus strand of OW387024.1, from coordinate 12,172,533 downwards.
CATTGCACACCGCGCGATACTAATATCTAGGAAGAATATAGTAGACAACCTATTGCAGGTATCACAGGTTGATATAAGGTACCTGAATCGGTACCTTAACGCAATGATCACTGGATCTAGCATTGGATTTAGATCTTTTCATAGTTGAGCACTCACGGAAAAAATAGTTTAGAAAAAATTATTCTAACTTTAAAGGATGCACGTTTAAAAATAGTATATTTTAGAAAAAGTACCTTTTGAAACTAGTATATTTTGGAAAAAAAATTTTGGAAACAGTATACTAAAAAAGTACATTTTAAAATAAGTACTTTTTCTACAAAAGTACCTTCTGAAAAAGTGCTATCTGCAAGGACCTTCGGCAAAAAGTACCTTTTGCAAAGTAAATTAGCAAAAGTACTTTAAAAAAAAAATATACTTTTAAAGAAGTACCTTTTGAAATAGTATCTTAGCCAAAGTACTCTTAAGAATTATAGTTTTAAAAGATTACCTTTTGAAAAAGGAAGCTTTTGAAAAAAGTACCGTTTCGGAAAGGTAGCTTCTGAAAAATGTACCTTTTGAAAAAAAGTATCTTTTGAAAAAAGTACCTTTTGGAAAAAGTAACGGTTGAAAAAAGTACCTTTCAAACAATTACTTTCTGGGAAAAAGCTCCTCTTGCACAAAGTAGCTTTTGCAAGAAGTAACTTTAGAAAAAAATACATTTTTAAACAGTATCTGATAGAAAAAGTACTGTGAAAAAAATAATATTTTGAAAAATATACTTTTTGAAAAAGTAGCTATTGATAAAATGTACTTTTTGAAAAAGTACCTTTCAGAAAAAAGTACTTTCTGAAATAAGGGTATTTTGAACACAGCGTTTTGTTGAAAAAGTACCTTTTAAAAATGTACTTTTTAGAAAAGTATCTTTTGAAAAAGTACTTTCCGAATAAAGGGTATTTTGAAAAAAGCAGTTTGTTGAAAAAAGTACCTTTTGCAAAAAGTACTTTTTCGAAAAGTATCTTTTGAAAAAAGTACTTTTTCGAAAAGTATCTTTTTAAAAAAGTACTTTCTAAAAGAACGGTGTTTTGAAAACAGCTTTTTGTTAAAAAAATTACCTTTTGAAAAAATAATTTTGGAAAAAAGTACCTTTTGAATGAGTACTTTTGTAAAAAAGTATCCTTAGAAAAAATTTACTTTTACGAGTTACTAAATATATCAACTTGTTTAGGTTGTAAAATATCAACTTATTTAGGCTGTAAGTTTAAAAAAATTTAGTTGTTAAAATTTTCATTAACGGCCTGGCCCACGATGTCGACAAGAAAGTTTCTTTCGCTTATTTATATTGAAAACAAAAACAAAATAAGAGAATTTGTTTTTGTTTTCAATGTAAGTAATCGAAAGAAACTTTCTTGTCGACATAGTGGGTCAGTCCGTAAGTTTTTTGGACTATGTCTGAATTTAAACGATAACAACATTTTCGGAATTTTCAACAAAACAATATATTCATTTAAATATTCCCTTTAAAGTACATTTGCTGCAGATACAAGACAATTCATGTGCATTGTAAATGTCTCTTCTTGAAAAATCCTGTAAATTATTTGCCCAGATAGAGTAAATGATTAACAAATATTTAAACACATGGACTTTTGACCAGACAGTCATCAATAATAGACTTAAGAGAGAAATACATGGGAGTGTATAAATATATGCGTTTATGTGTGAGTGTGTGTGTGTGTGTGTGCATAAATGTATAAATAGCCACACACATGGACATTATGCCAAAAATATTTATTTTGTCTAAAACAACTCAAACGAAAAATGGAAGGGGTCATGACAGAGAAATTTAAGTCCGCTTCCTTAAATGAAAATATTTCGGGCACACAAAAACATTCGCAAAAATTGATTTTCATGCGTACATGCATACATATGTATATGAGTGTATGGGTGAGTGCGTGTGTGTGTGTGTATTTGTTTTAACATAAAATATAGGATTAGTTATCGTATATTTTGACATAAGTTAAGTTCATCAATGAACTTTAGAGTCAATTGTCTTCTACAAATACGTACGTACAACGACATCGAAAAGGGGTGACATTTTAGTCAATGTTGTTCATTACGTCTCACTTAAACCAGAAGAAAAAATAAAACACAACAACAGCTACAACAATTGTAAGACAAAAGAGGCTTAAAATTAGATTTCAGTTTGCATTTCCGAGTTACAAACATTCATTTGCAACAAAAAAAAAAACAAATATGTACAACAAAAGGGACAGGGACAGTTAGAGAGAGTCGATTGCCTTATTTGTAAAAATCAAAAGTATGAAAATATTTGGCATTAAGATGGGTCATTTTCGATAATACCGACCTTTTTTTCTGCAAATAATTGTGGCTGTATTTGTTTTAGTTTAGCAAACAAATATTGAAATCTTCAAAGGAATCGAAGCAAGTGTGCTTATGTTTGTAATCAAACACTTGCTTATAAAATTTCAATTGATTTATTTTTCCCCAAAAAGGGCTGTTATTTCTTATCTTCTTTCCATTTTTTTTTTAATTTATGCAGAGGATTTAAGTTTATGTTCCCAATAATGGTCAAATGTTTGGATTTCTTTTTGTTTGCATTTCTTAGCAAATAAAATTTTTGTTTAAATATTATTTTTGTAAATTATCAATCAAGTCTATTTATTTATGTATACATACATAATCTTATTTGGCTAACTTTGTATTTGAAACTATGAACACATTTTTCTAACTTTCCAATGAAAGACTCAAGCATCAAGGCGAATTGATACCAGGTGGTCTCGATTTGCAACTCTGCATATTCGCCTTGTACTCGTATATTTGTTAGTGTAAAATTTCCTGCTGTCCGAAAATTTCGGAACGTTTTGCTTTGAGTTGACACCAGAGAAACTAACAGCTGATCATCAACTGCTGAAGTGAGATGACCTGATATGAATTCGCCTTGACTTAAAAATTTGTCTCAGAGATAAAACAGAAAAATTAACAGACCTGCTCAAAATAGAATGAGAACATTATATATAACAAACGATTTTACCACCGGTGGATAATTCCTCATCCTCTAACAGCTGGTGTTCCTTTTCGTATACCCGTATGCCGGTAACTTATTGATCCGTGCTCGGCTAGGGGTCGCGGTATTGGTGGTGATAGTTCGCTTTGATATGCAGGAAAGAAAACGACCGACAGAAAAAAAGTTAATACAATATCATTAATAAAAGTTGTGAAATAAGAACTTTAGAGCAAACAGTGCATTAAAAAAAAGTACATTTTCAAAAAAACTTAAAAAAAATTATTTTTTTTTAAAAAGGTACCTTTTGAAAAAGCACCTATTGAAAAAAGCACATTTAAAAAAAAGTACCTTTTAAAAAAAGGACTTTTTAAAAAAGTACTATTTGAAAAAAGGCCTTTTTGAAAAAGGACCTATTGAAAAAAACCTTTTGAAAAAAGTACTATTTAAAAAAAGTACCTTTTGAAAAAGTACTTTTTAAAAAAAGTATCTTTTAAAAAACGGACTTTTTAAAGAAGTATCTATAGGGAAAAGTACTATTTGAAAAAATTACCTGTTGAAAAAGTACCTATTGAAAAAAGTACTTTTTAGAAAAAGAACCTTTTAAAAAAAGGACCTTTTAAAAGAGTATCTAAAGGGAAAAGTACTATTTGAAAAAAGTACCTTTTGAAAAAGTACCTATTGAAAAAAGTACCTTTTGAAAAAGTACCTATTGGAAAAAGTACTTTTTAAAAGAGTACATTTTACAAAAGTGTCTTTTAAAAAAAGTACCTTTCAAAAAAGTACTTTTTAAAAAAGTATCTTTTAAAAAAATTTACCTTTAAAAAATGCCTTTTAAAAAAGTACCTTTAAAAAAAAGTACCTGTTTAAAAAGTACATTTTAAAAGCGTGTCTTTTGAAGAAAAGAAAAAGTACTATTTTAAAAAATATCTTTTGAAAAAATTACATGTTGAAGAAAGTACTTTTTCGAATAAGTATCTTTTGAAAAAGTACCTGTAGTGAAAATTTAATTTTAGAATGTATGTACCTATTGAAATAATGAACTTTAAAAAGGTACTATTTGAAAAAGGTACCTTTTGACAAAACTACCTTAAGAATCAAAATTACCCTAAAAAACCATTTCACAGTACAACACATGATTTTGGGACTCAATTCTGGGAATTGAGTCATATTTTGTCAAACAAGCTGCATGCAGAAAAATCCTACCAGCACGGCAACACTGGTAATATGGTGCTGTTCACATAATTTGCCAGTCTTGCCGGATTTTTCTTTTTAACTTTTACGCACTTTTCAGAAAAAGGCTTATAACACGGTAACCAATGGAGCATTTGGCTTAAAATTGGTATGGGGCGAAAGAGGACATTTACAGAAATAAGCGCAAATAAATCTTAGACTAAAAACTTAAAAAACAACATGAGATTTTTCATATTTCAATAAACATCTTCATCCACCTTGAGCAAAACAATTTGTATGACCATTAAATTATTAATGCAGCCAACTTGTCAAAACGAATGATGCAGAAGTTCTTATTTTTGGGGCTACTTTCACGTGCAATTCCCAGAATTGAGTCCCAAATCAATGAGCTGAAAAATGTTGTGCTGTGCTTTGTGAAAAAAATGCCTTTTCGGGCAAGAAACTTTTGAAAACAATAAATTTTTAAAAAGTACCTTATTAAAAAAGTACATTTTGAAAAAGCCCTCAGGAATGACTTTCTGAAATATATATATATATATATATTCCCGTCGTTCCTATAAGGAGCATAGGGCCTCAACAAAATCTTTCCATCTGGATCTGTCCATAGCGATGTTTTTAACTGCATTCCAGATCGTTTGCATTTTTGACGCTTCGGTTGCAATTTGTCTTCGCCATGTATGAGCTGGTCGACCTCTTCTACGGCTGATTTGAGGATTCCACTCAATCGCTGTTCTAGCAATATCTGTGAGCGGCTTTCGTATGGTGTGACCAATCCATTTCCATTTTCGCCTTTGTATTTCTGTAGTTATAGGGGACTGGTTCGTTTGATGCCATAGTCTATCGTTTGATATGTATTGTGGCCATAAGATTCGTAGGATTCTTCTAAGACATTTGTTTATAAAAACTTGCAGTGCATGTGCATATCACGAAGGGCCGCATTCCATGTTTCGCATCCGTATAATAATGTAGCTCGTACATTGGAGTTGAAAATATTTAGCTTAACACGGCGAGAGAGAGTTGAAGAGTTCCATATCTTATTAAGTTGGCCATAGGCTTGAGTCGCCTTCTTTATTCGATTGGCAGTATCTGCACCCGAACCGCCTGATGTTGTGATAACAGCTCCGGGGTAGCAAAACGAATTAACCTCCTCCAGAGGCACATTATCCATTGCAAAGTTGTTTAAGTTTTCTGTGTTTATTCGCATCACTTTAATTTTGCCAATATTAACCTTAAGACCAGCGTTCTTAGCCAGCTCCGTAAGACGATGCAATTGCATATTCATATCGGAGTATCGGTGAGAGAGAAGACAAATGTCATCCGCATATTCGAGATCATTTAAACAATTTAGAAGTCCCCAACCAATACCTCTACTACCCGACATTGCCTGCCCCATGACAATATCCAACACAATGTTAAATAGAAGTGGTGACATCACGCAACCTTGCCGAACTCCTGTGAAAACATTAATTTTTTTGCTCAGTTTGCCTTCGTGCTGAATACGACAGCTTGCACTAACATACATGCTTTTAATGAGCTGAATTATTTTTTGTGGAACACCTTTACATTGCAGGGATTTCCAAATGACATTATGATTAAGAGTATCAAATGCTTTTTCGAAGTCAATGAATATCATATAAAGAGGAGACCGCCATTCGACTGACTGTTACACTATTATTCTTAGCGTATTGACATGATCCATACATGATTTGTTTGGACAAAAGCCAACTTGTTGCCTTCTGAGTGTTATAGCATCATAGATTCTTTTGGTTATTATGTGGGTGATTATTTTGTTCACCATACCAAGCAGAGTGATACCTCGCCAGTTGCTCCGGTTAGTTAAGTCGCCCTTCTTTATTATTCCTCCTTTAAGCTCATCAGGTACGCTTTCATTTGTCCAGATATCTTCTATTAATGGAAAAAGGAGTTCGGCACTGATCTCAGAATCTCAGGATTTTGAAAAATGCCTTCTAGAAAAAAATTAAATTTCATTAAAAACACATTTTACAATGAAAAGTACGTAACAAGCATATTTTACAAAAAAAAAAATCACATGAGTTGAGAGAAATACGTTGCAAAATAATAACACGTGTCAAGAAATTAAAAAAAAAATATATAAAAAAAATTTATATCTTTGTAAAATAAATTCTGTAAGAATAAGCAATTTTTAGACAAAATTAAATAAAAAAAAAAATATTTAAAAAAAATATTGCAACAAATATTTTCAATATTTTGAATTTTATTTGAAATTATATATGAATATTTTAACTTCAATATTTGTGTACAGTTAAAACTACACTTTCGAGCTTATTTCAAATACTGCAACCAAAAACTACAGCAATCAAAAAGTTTCATTGCAAAAGCTTTAAAAATCACACATTAACTAACAAAAAAAAATGAAATAAAAAGAAACAACATTAGTGTTTAACGACCACTATAAAAAGTGCATAACAGATGCATAAAATACAAGAAAAGTCATTAAAAAGGACGAAAGCTTTTAAGATTTTATTGCAACATAAATATTTAAGCAGCAGAGCTTTTGTGGAAATCAAAGCAATTAAAATTAACGGCTTTTTGAAATTACAGCTTAAACTTGTTTCAATAAGGAAAATAAAAACTATAAAAATATATAATTTTTCAATTCTGCTATATAATCCATTTTTCAGTGACTGATTCCAAACAAAAAGAAACCGGGAATTCCTTTACATATTAAGTGTGTTGTTAGTTCTTAAAAAATATATTGTAATTCTGTAAGGTTTGAAGCAGAAAGCCAAAGCAACCCCCTGTTAATTTTATTGCATTTGTAAATTTCTGCACAAGCTGTTTAAGAGGGAAAGTTATCTGACGGGTGGTTGTTAAATGTAATATTACCCCTTAGTTTTTGCTCTCTTAGATAATTTTTAGATTTCGTTAAATTTTATCTCTAGCTGAAAGTTTACCTTTTTTACTGTAAAATTGCAGAATTTTCTGCATTATTGCAGATTTGCAAGATAACTGCAAAGCTAAGATAAAACTGCAAAATTTCTAGATAAATGTTATTAAAGGGGTGGTTAAGACAGTAGATATTTTCAAAAGAATGTTTGGTTGATGTTAAATTTAGTTAAGCTTTTTAATCGTTATAAAAATATACTAAGTTTGAAAATTTCAATTGTCTATATGTACTTGTCTGCATATTACCTTAGGATTTCAAGTTTTTTAGCTCTAAAGCCCAAAGTTTTAGTTCCGTAGCTCTAAAGGACAGATAGATGGACGAACAGACGTACATCGTACCGAAAACAATAGGGTGCTTTTTACCTTTGGTATATGGAATCCTTAAGAGGTTTTTTTAAAAGTACCTTAAGAAAAAACGTAATTTTAGTTGCAGATGTCACCACAGCACACTTCTCACTGCTGAGGGTGGCATCACAGGCGACTTTTCTTATACAAAACTTTACTGTGGCATCACAGCAGACTTTTCTTATAGAAAAATTTACTGTGGCATCACAGCAGACTTTTCTTATAGAAAAGTTTACTGTGGCATCACAGAAGACTTTTCTTATAGAAAAGTTTACTGTGGCATCACAGCAGACTTTTCTTATAGAAAAGTTTACTGTGGCATCACAGCAGACTTTTCTTATAGAAAAGTTTACTGTGGCATCACAGAAGACTTTTCTTATAGAAAAATTTACTGTGGCATCACAGAAGACTTTTCTTATAGAAAAGTTTACTGTGGCATCACAGCAGACTTTTCTTATAGAAAAGTTTACTGTGGCATCACAGCAGACTTTTCTCATAGAAAAGTTTACTGTGGCATCACAGCACACTTTTCTTATAGAAAAGTTTACTGTGGCATCACAGCAGACTTTTCTTATAGAAAAGTTTACTGTGGCATCACAGGAAACTTCTCCATAAAAAAAGTGTTAATGAAAACAAGTTAAGTTGAGCACAACTTTGTTTTAATAAACAATTTTTCGAAAATGTGCTAAAAAAAAGCTTTTTGTAGCTTATTTTGTAGGACCGTCCCCTAAGCTTTTAAACTGAAAAAATTTAAATTCAAGCGGTCTGGTATTTTACTTTGCTGCTTTAGTAGGGTAGCTTTTATCGAATTTTTAAATGCTAAAGAACTTTCAGTGACATTATAGCACCTAAAACTATGCTAAATGCTTACAGTTAATGTAAAGCCTAAAAGTAGGCATATTAAAAAGCTTTTAAAATAGTTCGTAGCTTTTATCTTTACAATAAAGCTTATTTTAGTAACATGTCTAGCAAAATTCAAACTATACGTTTGCTGCAAACTAAATCAGCAGAAATGTTTCTTAGATAAACTGCAGAATTTTTAGTGGTTTACAAATGGTTTTTGAGTGGGAGAGAGAGAATTATGCTCTTGATTTCAAATAAACATTCCTGCATACCTTTAGGTGTTAGTTATTTGAGCGTGAATGTAGCATAACTTCAGGCCACGAAGTGTTACAAAAAAAATATAATGAAATTTAAAATTTAAAACGAGAGAGCAAAAACAGTTACACAGAGAGTGAGACAGAGTGAGAGAGAGAGCATTAGCAAATGTATGTCATTTAGAATTTTTTATTAGTGAGCAGCATGGCTGTTTAGTTTTAGTGGAAATATTTTTTATTGACAAAATATGTATGTACAACAATTGCTTTTGCTGCTTTTCCTGTTATGGGGAATTTTTTTTTTTTGCAAAGAGTTTTGACATTTTCTTTTAGCCGCTCTAAAGAAAACATCTGAAAGAGCATAAAGGTAAACAGGCTTTATAGGGAATGTGTGTTTGTGCGAGTATGCGTGTATTGGTAACATTAACAATACAATTGCAGAATAAGTCAAGAGCAGGTTAATATAACGAGCCATTTTCTGTACATTCAATATTCGTAAACGAACTAGAGGTTGAACGGATGTGAGCATGTTTGCTTGACTGTACGTGTACATGTGTGTGTGTGTATGTGTGTGTCTGGCTGTACGTCTGTTTGTCTGACAAGCTCTTTTTGTGCGAGTTTGAAGACAAGTGTATTGTTGCTTAATTTTCATTATCGTACGTTTGGGTATAAAAACGCAGCAATATTTATACGGAGATTTCTATTGTAGCAATAACAACAACATTAACTAACGTGAACAATAAAATGAGCATGAATTTCACTTTAATTTTCAGTTCAAATGTTGAGGAACAATTTTGTGTGCTGTTGCTGTTGCTGCCATTTGTTGGTGGTCGTCGTCGTCGTTGTACAATCGTTAGTTGGCTCGATGGCAGTTTTGTTTTGTATGTGTGTGTGTGTTTTTTTTTTTTTGCATTTCTGGCTGTTGCTGCCAATATTCACTTTTATTGCTGTTGTTTTTTGTGTTGTTGGCATAACTGTTGTTGCTGCCAGCTACATTTTCTGCTGCTGTTATTGCATGTTCTGGTTGCTTTTGCACACACACAAATACTCACACTTGCAAAAATGGTGTGTGTTTTTCTTTTTCATTTCAAACATCTCTGCATGTGTGCGTGTGTGTGTGTGTGTTCTTGTGACTGTTATCTATATGCAAGTGAGTGTGTGTGTGTGTGTATGTGTGTGTTTTATTTTGCATCCTTTATGAATTTTCAGGCAAACGTAAAAATTTCAGTCTACGACGAGACGAGTTTATCGTGCGTCCGTTTGCTTAAGCAAAGAACTAAAGAGAAAAAAATCACCAGAAAGTGCTTGAACAAAAATAAAAATTAAGCAAACGAGTGTAAATTTTATAAAAAAAAAGTTTTAGAACAAAATCAAGACAAACTTTAATTAAACATAAAAAATAACAAAAAAAAACAACAACAAAAGTACAAAATAAAAAATTAAAAAATTCAAAAAAAAACAAAATCTCTTAAAAAAAGTTTCTGAAAAATACCTTTAAAGCATGTTGTTGCGTACCATATGCAAAGTGCACATGTTTATTTTTATTATTGGTTGTAGCAGCAACATATTGTCACAACATAAACAAAAAAAATTTCGATAACTTTCTCTTCACATCTTCCTACTCGCAGAGTTTGTGTCTTAATAAATTTTTGGGGAATACTGAAAACTTGTTTGTTGTTCCTTATATTTTTTTTTGGTTTGTAAAGGATTCTATATTGTTTTTATTTATTTTTTTCAATTTTTTCCTCACTTCTAATTTTGACCTGAATAGCATATTGTTCAAAGAATTATATGTTTGTGCTTTTATTTCTGTTAGTCTTTTACTGCTTTTTTATTTGTTTAAAAATGAAAAGGAACGCTTTTGCAAGCAACAAAGGAAAGTAATTTAATAAAAAAAAGTTAAAAAAATAGCCTGTGTCTTTTAATTTAATAACTACCTAAAAGCATACTTCAACTAAATGTCAACCTAAAAGTATACTTGAGTTTTTATATCGATGGTTGTTACACCTGTTGTTGTGCTTATAAAGATCAAATTGCTGAACTCGTTTTCATGACAGCAACAAAAAACGTTGACCCTAAATATAAAAATTTATTCTAGCTATAATTCTTTTGCTTTTCAAAAGATGGCTCTGTCTGTTTCATAGTGACAACTGCTTGCGGTGTTTTCAGGGAAGTTATACCTTTAGGCATAAAAATACTTCTTTATATAATTGTCGACGTATGTATGTAGTTAAACTGAAAAATAAGTTCCATGTTTTTAAACTAATGATCTTGAAACAAAATTAAAATTTTGCAAAATTGAAGAAGAAAACATGAAAACATAAAATGTGAAAAAAACTTAATTTTAATTTCTGGATTTGTGGTGTTGCCTATTTTAAATGATAAAATAAAATCTTGCGGCTTAAATTTTTCCAAATGGTAACGCCTGCAGTTTACTTGATCCTTTATCTATTTTAAGGCGCTATTTTTTACGTAACATCACAGCGCCCTCCTTCTCCAGTATTATGTAGCAGAATTATTGGCGAAGTAAAATAACCAATAAACTAAACACAGCTTAAAAAATTTAATAAACCTCATTGACACCAGAGGCGCTGCAGCACTGCATTATGAGCAACGTGCAAAAAAGCAGAGTTGTAAAGGAATGAAGTTTCCTCTATCTCTTCCATCACCAGCTGTCTTCACTATCAATATCCCTTTCCTAAAGAAGGTAACGCTTAGTAATAGTAGTAGGCACTCATTGCCTGGATCGCACTATCGGAACAGTGTACCGCTTTTCGTCGGCTCAGTGCAATATCAGTCATTAGTAATAAGCCCAAATGGCATTATTCTTCAATTAGTTCTGGAATAAGCCTTTATGGCTCTATGACCAATTCAGTGTGATGCAATAATGTCCTTATATTTCAGTTAGTTGAAAAATAAATCAAATTTATCTTATTACTTATAACTTTGTTTCAGTGAGTCCACGAAAATCGGCACATTGTGCCGATAGTGTGATCCAGGCTTTACACATACGAATTGTCATATACATACATATACTACAGTTCGAAGGACCATGTACAATAAAATTAGTTTTACCATTTTGCTGTTTATTTCTTTTTAAGCTTTTGAACTTGACAATTTTTAGCTTATATTAATACTGATAGAATGATTCTATTGATATAGATCTAATGTAACATGTAAGAAATTCCTAAATGGACTTAAGCAAGGCAACTTTTTTGGAAGCTTTAAAGCTACCGCTAAGAGATGGATACAGGAGAGTAGCTCTAACGCATGATTATACTTTCGTGTGATCCTTTCTTTGCATATGTAAAATTTTAAAGAGTAAAACTTTCAGCTGGCAAAATAGAAGTAAATTTTCTTAAGTCTACTTAGGCCATTATTCCATACTGCCAAAGATATAAAAGGAAGCGAATAAAAATAATGTGCTGATTTATTTTCACTCATTAAGCTCCATAATTCATTGTTGAAGGTATTTCTGTATTGAAAATATGTGATTCTAAATATATTACACCGCTTCTGAGAAGTTTTAGGGCTTAATTGTATAAAAACCCTCACCAAGTGATAAATTGTATGGAAAATAAATATTCAATTTCGAAAATTTTGAAAATGTACTCTATACTTATTTTCAATTAATTAAGCTTAAGGGTTCCTGTTTTTTTTTATATAAAAAAAAGGCGGGTATTTATATAAGAAAAAAAGGTAAAAAGTTAAACAATTTTCATACAAATTTCATGTATTATTAAAAGCAAAGAAGCAACTCTGAAATTTGCTGTATATATATATATTTCTGTGGTGAAGAATTTGTACTAAAAATAAAAAACTTTTATTTAAAAATGTATTTAAAACTTTTAATTAATTTTTTCCACAAAGTGTGGTGAGGTTTCCAGAAGGTTAGGTGAGGTTTCACACAATTAGGCCTTTAAAAACTATCAGTAGTTTATTAAATCCTGAGTGTGTTTTAAGAGTATATATTTACATCATGTTTGAACAGGATCTTAATTTACGAAAAGAACCAAACACTCCTGCGAAGTTCTCACGCGATTCTTACGGAAATCCTTCTCATACAGAAAGAACATTAGGCATCTTTCGCTTTTGTACCGCTACAAGAAAATTCAGTAAAGTACCTTTTTATCATCGAATTTGATGGTAAAGAGTCTTCATTGTATTTATTTAAACTTAGACTTGGTTGGAGTTCAGGGCTTGAATGATTGCATTTTTCGCAAAAAGACTAACATTGATCAAACACAGGAAATTCTCTTTTCCCACTTTCTTCTCAAATCACGAGGTAATCTGCTACAAATGACTGTCAGACATAAACTAAATAACACAGCGTAATCAATTTTTGACAGAAGTCAAATACCAGGAGCACTGTTGTGCTTATTGACCCGCTTTTAATAAAAGGTTTGTTAACTTTTCTTGTAAAAGCATAAATAAGTAAAACTATTACATAACAATTACAAAACTTTAGCCTACGAGTATATAACTGAAACTACAGCTGTCACTCTAAAAAAACAGAGTTGCAAAAGAATGAATTGTTCCTCTATAGCTTTCTTCACCACCTGTCTTCTCTATCACTATCCCTTTCCTACAGGAAGTAACTCCTAGTAATAGGAGTAGGCATTCATTGCCTGAGTGTTACTTCTCTTGAAAAAAAAATTTACCTAAATTATCTATTATCCCTCTCAAGTAAATTACAAAAAAAAAAAATGCCTCTTCTCCAAACTATTAGTACAATTAACAATTTCTTTAATATTTACCACATTTTCTTCTTAAACAAACTTTGTAATTTATCAATGTCTTGCTGTCTTGAATACTGTTCAGTTCAGTTCAGAAACTATTTATTTATTTAGGTCAAATTATTGTTTCTAACACATGGCAAAATGCATAAAATATGAACAAAAAGGGATGAACTGTCCAGGAGGGGATTAGAAGATATACGAGTATGCATGATTATAAAGATAATTTAATGTCTGCAAAATTGCAAGAATTTGCAAATTAAATTATTAAATAATGCGAAACTATAACAAAGAAATTCTAAGCAAAAAGAAAATGAAGAGGTAAATGTAAAGAAGTTATAATTCATATGAAAAAAAATTTAAGCAAAGATGAAGTTTGAAAAGGGAAATTTAATTAAAGTTTCTTAACTTGAAGCACCTTAAAAAGTATGTGGTCTTCAATGCATCAGTTTCATTTTATTATTTTTTTTGAAGTTTTACTAAAACTATTCTTACTGATTGTGCATAAAAAATCCTTAGAAATTTTTCCTATTCCTTGATTTGCAAGTTTTCAGATAAAACAAAACAGCTGATTTTGTAAAATGTCTCATTTTTTTATTCTTCTGCCCATTTACTTAGAGTAGGAAGAGTTTATTATTTGGAAAAAATTGAACTCCCAGGGAATCGGGCTATTTTGAGCGCATATTCCAGTATTTTGAAAGAAAGTTTTCGACTGAAAATGTATATTGAATTTGTTTTTGTCTTAAATATAAATTAAAAATCAATAATTTTCTTTCGATACAGTGATTACTTGAACGAAATTTTACCAAGACTTTGTACGAAACAATCACCTGTATTGCGTATGTCGAGTCGAATATTCGTTCTAGATTAAAGGAAATGTGTACAAGTTGCGAATATTAGACTCGACATACGCAATACGGGTGAATATATTTTATATTACTATTTATTTATTTTACATTAACTTACTTGATGTAAAGTTAATAAACTTTTTCTCTTTGTAAAACCCTGCTTAAATAGGTAAACTTGTACAAATAATCAAAATTGTGTAGAAAAAAAGCGCAAACTTTTTCTTGTCGAAATATCAATTTGGCAAATTGATTTGCAGATGCTTGATTCAGGTGCAAACCCAATTGGAAAAATAATATATAAATGCATTAATTTGAAAAGAAACAAGTTTTTAATATATATTTTAAAAATGCTTCTTAAAATGTAAATTAGAAAAAATAAGTATAAAAGTACATTTTCTAAAATATATTTTTTAAAAGGTACGTTTTCTAAAAAGGCAGTGCATGTAAAAAGTACTTTTTAAGAGGTACGTACGTTTTTTTAATGCACTTGTCCTATAGTCACTCTCGTTTAAAAGATACTGGTTTGAAAAAGGAAATTTTTCAAAGTACTTATTTTAAAGGCATTTTTTTAAAAGGGTACTTATGTAACATGCACTTTTTAAATGGTACTTTTTTAAAAGGTACTTTCTTAAATGTTAATTTTTTAAAAAGTTACTTTTGGGAGGGTACTTTTTTACAACGTATTTTTGGACGATTCTTTTTTAAAAATTATTTTTTCAAAATGGAACTTTTCTAAAAGGTACTTTTTCAAAAGCTACTGTTTTCAAAGGTACTTTTTAAAAAGTACTTTAAGAAGGTACTTTTGTAAAAATTAAATTTTCCTTTTTTTTCTGTTTTCAAAGACTTTTGAAAGGTACTTGTTTTGAGATGTAATTTTTTCAACAGATATTTTTTCATAAAGGAACTTTTCTAAAAAGTACTTTTCTTAAAGGTAAAGTTTTAAAAGCTATTGTTTTAGAAGGTACTTTTTTTAAAAGGTACATTTTTTTAAAAGGTACTTCTTTTATAGATTCTTTTTTAAAAAGTTACTTTTTAAAAAATACTTTTTTAAAATTTACTTTTCTGAAAGGTACTTATTTTAAAAGGTACCTTTTTTAAAAGGTACTTTTTTTAAAAGGTACTTTTTTAAAAGGTCCTTTTTTTAAAGGTACTTTTTTTAAAGTTACTTTTTTTAAAAGGTCCTTTTTTTCAAAAGGTACTTTTTTTAAAAGGTACTTTTCTGAAAGGTTTTTTATGGTACTTTTTTAAAATGGATTTTTTATTAGGTTCTTATTTTAAAATATACTTTTTCTAAATAAAATCTGCTCGTTTAAAAAAGAATGCTATGAAAAGTACACAAGGTGCTTAAAAATAATTTTTGTTGGGATACAGTTCACCATTAAGGACTATCTTTAGAACTTCCCTCTAAGGTCAACCCGAAATTTTTGAGACCTAATATAGAGTTTGAAAGCTTGTGGAACTCAAAAACATGAGATTTAATAACAAACAAATACCCCTTAATATCTGCCCGTAAATGCTAGACAAGAACATCTCTTAAGGCATTTGACCGATTGCGATCAAAATTTTAAGTCCAAATGTTTTAGTCTGAAAAGACGTGGATTAAAGGCTAAAAAATAAAATGAATTCGAAAAATCGATTTGCCAAGAATATTTGGTGTGATTAAATTAACGCCCTTTTTCCAAAATTTTTCCTCCACATGATATCTCGAAGTCTTTTTGTGGCCCCAACAACTACATACGAGTGCATAGCAAAATTCATACTTTAGCGCCATGAATTTTGCAAGTTCTTTGTGAGTTTGACAACAACTTTGAAAGCGATGGAAACTATTCAGTATAAGCTTTGATGTGATTCAGCTGCACGTGTAAGTTATCAAAGACGCAAACCAAAATTATTAAAGACACAAAGTAATGTGAATCCTGTTAATCCTGCATTTTCCACTTAAGAATACACAAATAGCTTTTGAATACTTAACCATATGTACATATGTATTCATGTTGCTGGCATTTTTTTTTATCTTTTCAGAAACTCTGAAAGCAATTTATTTTAAGTGATTTTGTTTTACGCATACCTCACCAATTTCCCTATTAGGTTCTGCTATTTAATGAAATAATTGCATAAGAACAACAATGCTGTAATGTTATATACCAGTTACAGTGTTGTACCAGAATACGAATTTAAATATTTAACTTAACAACTTTGTATATACATACGTATGCACTAGTATGCATGAGTTATTTAACTTAAACGATTTTTCCAACAAATTTTTGATTGTGCGTGCAAACACAAGACTAGTTTAGAAAAGCAAAGCAAAAAAAAAAAAAAAAACAGAAACTTTCGTAAATGTAAATACTAAAAATCAAACAAATCAGCAAAAATGTTTTATTAGAGCAAAAAAAAAAAAATAAAAAAAAAATACGAAAACTGCTTATAACACACTCTTCATCAATATTTTAACGAAATGAAAACAAAGTGAGTGAATCTGTAAAAATGTAATTTTTCACATTTTTGCAAAAAATCAACAAAAAAATTTTATACTGCTGCCAGTATTGACTGACTAAGCAAACAAAACGATTGTTGTTCGAATTACGTTCATGAGTTTGTGTAACGCTATTAGAGCCAATTACTATACCAAACTATTGTAATAGATACATACGCTAAACGCAAATAGCAGATATTAGGAACAGCATGTACGAATATTAATGAAGTGTATGAAGGATAAATGTGTACATAAATACAATCGCAGCATCAATACTATAACTTTAATGCAATAACATTGAAGTGAAGACAAGGCGAGCGAACGTTTATATTCGTAGTATTTAATGAAAATTGTACTTGAAATTCTACCACAACTACAGACAACGACCAACATCACTGAGAGTTGCACAAGTACTTTTGGGTTACAACAGATTCCAGGAAATTCTTTGTTTTATTAAGGACTACCTACAATTTAGCGATCTTTGAAATCATAATTAGCAAGAATTGTTGTTGAAGCCTGTTTCTTCATTGTGGCAGAGTAAATGATTATTGACACGTTTTAGATGTACAATGAAATTGATAATGCAGAAGGTAAGTCTTAAATTGGAATGTAAGCAAAGACAGTTTTACTATATTTATGTGTGTTTTTAATAATTTGTTTTTAAAATATAATCTAAGCTTTTACTTGGCGCACAATGAGTCTCTAACAATGCTAACGATATCTTGTTAAATTAAAAAAAAATTATTTGTTGTGGGCTTAGCACGTCTAGTTGCATTTCGTTGCTGCAATTTAAACTAGCTTGCAAACAAAATTTTTTAAATTTGTATTAATTTTGACACGCGTTAAATAAAATATTAAAGTACTCGTAAATGAAAAACCTGTTTTGTTGGTTAAGCAACGTCTAAATACATTTCGATCCTGCTCAAGAAACTCATCAGCAGAGAGTATGTTTATAGAAAAACTCACAAAATGTTATTGAGAATTGCATGCACAAGTGTAATAAGTTAAAAAGCCCCAAACTAAAGCTTAACAACAATCGCCTTTAAACGATTTTGTATCGGTTTTTGATTTTTCACAACATTTTTGCAACAAACTGAACGTCATATAAACATACTTCGGTATTGTTTTTATACATCTCTCTTTAACTTATTGCAAAAATATGTTCATGAAAAATATAAAGAAATGCCTAAACTTTCATCATCACATCCTTTTGAACAGACTTTTTATATGCTCCCTGCCATTAATTCCTTTTGCTCTATACCTTAAATAATAGTCGTTAACTCTCTATTACATCCATTATTAGGCACCGAATTTATTCAAGTTGCAACTTTTTTTTTTATCATACCAACTAAGCACACATTTAACGAATATGTGTACTATGCATATATTAAAGACATTAAATTTACTTTGAATACATAAAAACTTAAACTCTGTGTGTAATACACGTTAAAGGAAAGACATAACATAATAATCATAAAAAGAATACAGTACAATAAACGTTAAAAAGTAGCTGTTAGCACAGGAGTTAAAAAGCCTGACAAGGACAAGCATATGAAACTGTTAATAAAGTATGAAATGTGTAAAGTTTAAATTAAAAATTTTTACAATACTTAACTTTTTTAATTTAAATTTAATTCGAAACTTTAACTCCGGTGTCCATTAGCATGCTGCTATATGCATACATACATATATTTGTATTTCTTTTATTTTTCACTTAGTTAAGTGCGTACGAGAAACAAGAAAATCCTTATTAACTTTACAATACATGTGTAGGGTGGCCCAAAATGTACAATTGTAATATGATACGTAGAATAAAAATGAGATATACCGTGCAGTTTTGTGGTAATTTTATAAAAAACAAATTTAATATTAAAAAAAAGCTGTTGCCAAAAGGTACACTCAAAGGGTACTTTCTGCAAAAGGTACTTTTTACAAAAGGTACTTTTTCCAAAGTGAACTTTTTTCCAAAAGGTAGTTATTTCGAAAGGTACTTTCACGAAAGGTTCTTTGTCCAAAAGTTCTTTTTGCAAAAGGTATTTTTACAGAAGGTATTTTTTCTAAAGGGTCGTTTTTCGAAACGTTACTTTTTCCAAAAGGTGCTTTTTTCATAAGGTACCTTTTCCAAAAGGTACTTTTTAGAAAATGTACTTTTTCCAAAATGTAATTTTTCCAAAAGGTAATTTTTCCAGAAGGTACTTCCTCCAAAAGGTACTTTTTCCAGAAGGCTCTTTTTCAAAAGGTACTTTTTCCAGAAGGCTCTTTTACCAAAAGGTACTTTTTCCAGAAGACACATTTTTTAAAAAATACTTTTTCCAAAAGGTACTTTTTTCAAAATATACTTTTTCCAAAAGGTAATTTTTCCAGAAGGTACTTTTTCCAAAAGGTACTTTTTCCAGAAGGTACTTTTTCCAGAAGGCACTTTTTCCAAAAAGGTACTTTTTCCAAAAGGTGCTTTTTCCAGAAAGTACTTTTTCCAAAAGGTACTTTTTCCAGAAGGCTCTTTTTCCCAAAGGTTCTTTTTCCAGAAGGCTCGTTTTCCAAAAAGTACTTTTTCCAAAAGGTACTTTTTCCAAAAGGTACTTTTTCCAAAAGGTACTTTTTTCAAAAGGTACTTTTTTCAATAGATACTTTTTCCAGAAGGCCCTTTTTCAAAAGGTACTTTTTCCAAAAGGTAACTTTTCTAAAATGTACGTACTTTTCCCAAGAGGTAAATTTTGCAAAAGGTATTTTTAAAAACGGTAGCTTTTACAAAGAACACTTTGCTATAAACACTTTTTAAAATTGTATTCTATAAATGGCACTTTCTATTAGAGGTCTTCTTTTGTAAAAGACACTTTATAAAATCGTACTTTCAACAACAAAAAAAGTACTACAAGTAATTTTTATAAAAGGCTCTATTTCAAAAAGTTCAGTATAAAAGATTCTTATTATCAAAACTACTTGTTACAAAAAGTACTTAAAGGGTACTTTTTGTAAAAGGTAGTTTTTGTGAAAGGTACTTTTTGTAAAAGGTAGTTTTTGTGAAAGGTACTTTTTGCAAAAGGTATCTTCTGTAAAAGGTAGTTTTTGTAAGAAGTACTTTTTGCAAAAGTTAATATATATTTTTAAGTAAGTCACATTTAGTTCGTATAAAAGGCACATTTTAGAAAAAATATTTGATATAAAGGCCCTTTTCATGAAAGATACCTTTTTAATAAATAATTTAAAAAAAAATTATGCCTTGAATTACAGCTACTTTTTATAAAAAGTACTTTTTTCAATGCTATAAAAATTAAAGATTTTGAAAAATTTTAAACCGTTCTTTGTTTTATATATCTTTCCATCATTCAAAAAATTTATTTATTGTCGTGTATTCTTAACAAAAAAAAAAAACTACTTTTTGTAAAAGGTAATTTTTTCAAAATAACGTTCAGTAAAAGTTACTTCTAAAAAGGGTACATTTAATAAAAGGTACACTGTTTAAAAGGTACTTTTTTCAAGACGTTATAAAAATGAAGTACTTTGTAGTATTGAAAAATAGAAAAAAATATAAAAAATCTGTTTAATATATATTTTTTTATCACATGTGTAAATACTTATCAAACATAATTTTTTTATTGATATATGTTACAAAAACAGTCCTGATAGACCTCCAAAATGTTTACGGTTGCTTTCATATTTGTATGTACATATTTACAGTATGTGCATACTTATGCCCATGTGTGTGCTAAAATACTTTCAAGCACTAAAGAATGTAGATAAAATCTACCATTAAGTGTGATAAACTCTCAAGTGTAAGTTAATACGACTTTTATGGTTATCAGAGAAACAAATACCTCAATATCAATCTCACTCTCACACACCTGCAGTGAAATCATTTAAACTTACTACACAACAAGAGATATACGTGTGCCCACTTTTCAAATACATTTAACTAACACTTCATTTGACAGTTTGTGTAGCAGTACGACGATCCATTTACCATTCGCATTAAATAGAGATTTCATAAAGCAACTTTTTACATGCATTTAAATTTTTGTTTCATTTTGTGCGAGACAAATAAATTGTTTCTTTTATACCTGCTTATTACTGCACTACTTTCTTGTTTTATTTTAAATAAAAAAATATTATGATTTTTAATGGTTGTTGGAAAATTTTGTAAAGTGAATTTGGTACCTACAAACTTTGTTTTTTTTTTTTGCAAATGAAAACATTTATGAAATGCATAAAAATTTATCTCAATAAATGAGGAAAATGTGTGGTAATTGCAATGCATAATTTTGTTCCTTGTTTGATGAAAACTTATTGCTTTACAAACCATAAAAAATAAATTTACCAGCTACAAGTAAATAGTATTTTTATGGCAAGGAAAAAGTAAAATAGCAAAATTTTTATAATTTTTTTATTATCCGTTAAAGATTACATACATACATCCATAAATGAATTTATTCAGAAACCCTGAGAAACGATTAGAAAATACTTTAAAATAAAAAAGTACCTTCAAATTTACGGCGTAAAATTCTTTAAAAAAAATATATAAAAAATACATACCAATTGCTTATATAAAAAAAAAATATTGTGAAAATTAAATTTGTATGAAAAAGTAACATATCTGAAAAAGTACGTTTTATGAAAAAGTACCTTTTATTTTTTATTTTACGGTACCTTTAATGAAACAGTACAAAAAAAGTACATGTTATGAAAATATACTTTTAATGAAAAATTTAAGGAAAAATAACTTTTTGGGAAAAGTACATTTTAGGAAGAACAGCATTTTGTAAAGAAGTACCTTTTAAAAAAAGTTCCTTGTATAAAAAAGTACTTTTATGAGAAAGAACTTCTTATGGAAAAAAGTTTTATAAGGAAAAGACCTTTTATGAAAAAGTATCCTTTTAAGAAAAAGTACGTATTTTAAAATTATACTTTTACTGTAAAATTATATTATATACATACATACTTACATATGTATGTATGTATGTATATATGAAAATGCACCTTTTATGAAAAGTACCTTTTAAGAAAAAGTACTTTTTGTGCAAGAGTACCTGTTCTAAAAGAGTACCTGTTCTGAAAAAATGCCTTTTATGAAAATATATTTTTAATGACAAAGTTACTTTATGTATCCATATTTAAAAAAGTTTCCTATATAAAATAGTACCTTTTATCAAAATAAGATACCTTCCATAAAAAAGGACTTTTTAAAAAAATACCTTTTATAAAAAAGTACCTTAAAAAAATTACATTTATAAAAAACTACTTATAAGAAATAACGTTTTATAAAAAAATTATTTTTGGATAAAAAACCTTTTATAAAAATTACCTTTATAAAAAAGTACCATTAATAAAAAAGTAGCTTTAATAAAAAAGTACTTTTTATAAAAAAGTACTTTTTATAAAAATTACCTTCTATAAAAAAGTACCTTTTATAAAAAAGTACATTTTATAAAAAAGTTCCTCTTATAAAAAAATACCTTTTATAAAAAAGTACCTTTTATAAAAAAGTACCTTTTATAAAAAAGTATCTTTTATAAAAAAGTACCTTTTATAAAAAAGTACCTTTTATAAAAAAGTACCTTTTTTAAAAAGTACTTTTTATAAAAAAGTACCTTTTATAAAAAAGTACCTTTTATAAAAAAGTACCTTTTATAAAAAAGTACCTTTTATAAAAAAGTACCTTTTATAAAAAAGTACCTTTTATAAAAAAGTACCTTTCATAAAAAAAGTACTTTTAATAAAAAATTACTTTTTATATAAACGTATCTTTTATAAAAAAGTACCTTTTATTAAAAATACTTCTTATATAAATAATTCCCTTTTAAAAGTTACTTAAAAATTATCGTTTTTTACTAAAGTCCATTTTTTCTCAGCAAATCTTAATAATAACAATGAACATTAAAACAGCAACATACAACAATTTAGCTCAAATGCTTCAACTACTGAAATGGAATATATTTTAGCAATAATATGCAACATTAAATAAAATTCTTAACAACAATATGAACAATAGTTCCCAGGGGTACTACAAAATGTTAAAGAAAATACTATTAAGGCAAAAAATTGAGAAAACAAACAGGTAAATTCTCACAAATCCTTTACTGACTTTTCAAAAAGGTTTTAGCATCTTAGTAATTTTTTTTTTACTTCTCTTAATGCGTACTTTCTATGGTTTTAGGACTCAATATGAAAAGGGAACAACGCTAGCACTTGTATTCCTTTCTTTAGCCACAATTGCGTTGGAATACGAAACACAAGAATAGAAAAATTAAATAAAAAATAACAATAAAAGAAACAATACATTTGTTGTATACTATGTTCCATCATCACCAATAACATTTGCATATATTTAAATTGTGTTACCTGTAAAAGAAGAAAAATAATACACGCACAGCACACACTAAGAATACTTTTATGTGTTTGAGTGTATCTTGAAGCATTTTTTTCACTTCAGTTTGATATTGCTAAAGTTGTATTTTTATGCCAAAGTGATGTGGGAAAAAGCAACAAAAATACCGTCTGTACGATATGTATGGCTCATGTTACAAAAAAAGAAAAGAAAATATATAGTATATGGAAAAAACTTTATTTTTCAAGAGAATTTCTTATGCTCTACGTATGAAAAGCTGCTTGACGAAAAGCACCTGACTTTTGATTGTTTTATTTAAGTGTATGGTTTCGTAAGGAATCCCCTACAACTTAAGAGTATTTATTCATTCTGCTTTGACAAAATAAATATTTTCATCTTCGATGACTCAACTTGCAACTCACAGCTGACTGAAAAATTTCCCAATATAAATACTACAATTTCTGGCCTGCACTTCCCAAAGCACTGGCCCCTAGAAAGAATATGACTTTTGAAAAATATCAGTAAAAAAAGAACTAGCTCCTTACAGTCCAAGCAAAACTATTCCTTATGGCTCTCTAAAAGGACCATTTTCCTCTTATTGATATGTAAATGCATATTTTCAATAGTATACCTTTCCACATGCATACTCGTACTCGTACATGTAGTTTTTGTGTATGTACATATGAAACCCTACATCTCAATGGATTTCTATGCAAATATGTGTAGATTGTATCTAATTTGCCTTTCCTGCTCAAATGTAGATGTAAGAAAGTTATTTTTTCTTACAGTTTTCATATATGCATAAACATTAGGCTGGTAACAGGAAATGAAATTGTGATTTTACTCGAATTAAAAAAAATTTGAAGAATACAAAATATTTAAACAATGGTAAATTTTTAATCTCAGTTTCTCTACTCTTCACATAAAAAAGTTATCTAGACTAAATTAACATTTTCCATAAAAAATCTATTTCGTTTAATTTTTTATATAGATAAATATTTAAACAAGATAAACTTTTTCCATAGAATTGCTGTCTAGATATTTGAAAAAATCTAATTATAGATGAGCAATTTTTTATACGATGAGCAAGTCTTCCTAAAAAAAGACGCATAAATGCAATTAGCTTTTTCTGCATAAAAAATAACTTGACCATTTATTTTTAAGTGTTATTATTTTACTACTTCAACTTTTTCTATAGAAAAATTGTCTAGAGTAACTTTTTCTATAGAACAATTGCCTAAACTAGAGCATTTTTTTTATCCAAAATTTTTCTAGCCGAGAACACCTTTTTCTATAGAAAACTTGTCTAGTCTAGTGCAACTTTTTCTATAGAAAAGTTATCTAGACTAGAGCATGTTTTTCCTATAGAAAAATTGTCTAGACTAGAGCAACTTTTTCTATAGAAAAAGTGTGTAGACTAGAGAAACTTTTTCTATAGAAAAGTTGTCTAGCCTAGACCAACTTTTTTACAGAAAAATTCTCTAGACTAGCTCAACTTTTCTATAGAAAAGCTCTCAAGTTTACCTCAACTTTCTCTCTAGAAAAGTTCTTTAGACCAGAGCAACTTTTTGTATAGAAAATTTATCTAGACTAAAGCAACTTTTTGTATAGAAAAGTTTTTCCTATAGAAAATTTGTCTAGACTAGAGCAACTTTTTCTATAGAACAGTTTTTTAGACTACAGCAACTTTTTCCTATAGAAAAATTGTCTAGACTAGAGCAACTTTTTCTATAGAATAGTTGCCTAGACTAGAGCAACTTTTTCTATAGAAAAGTTGTCTAGACTAGAGCAACTTTTTCTATAGAAAAGTTGTCTAGACTAGAGCAACTTTTTCTATAGAAAAGTTGTCTAGACTAGAGCAATTTATTCCATAGAAAAGTTGTCTAGACTAGAGCAACTTTTTCCTATAGAAAAATTGTCTAGACTAGAGCAACTTTTTCTATAGAAAAGTTGTCTAGACTGGAGCAATTTATTCCATAGAAAAGTTGTCTAGACTAGAGCAACTTTTTCTATAGAAAAGTTGTCTAGACTAGAGCGACTTTTTCTATAGAAAAGTTGTCTAGACTAGAGCAACTTTTTCTATAGAAAAGTTGTCTAGACTAGAGCAACTTTTTCTATAGAAAAGTTGTCTAGACTAGAGCAACTTTTTCTATAGAAAAGTTGTCTAGACTAGAGCAACTTTTTCTATAGAAAAGTTGTCTAGACTAGAATAACTTTTTCTATAGAAAAGTTATCTAGACTAGAGCAACTTTTTCTATAGAAAAGTTGTCTAGACTAGAGCAACTTTTTCTATAGAAAAGTTGTCTAGACTAAAGCAATTTATTCTATAGAAAAGTCTAGACTAAAACAATTTTTTCTAAAGAAAAGTTGTCTAGACTAGACCAATTTTTTTATAGCAAAATTGTCTGGACTGTAGCAATTTTTTCCATAGAAAAGTTGTCTAGACTAGAGCAACTTTTTCTATAGAAAAAGTTATTATTTCAAAAAGGTTTTCTTAGGAGCATTCTTCATGCAACTTGGCTTATCCTTGTAAACAGGATTTAAGTGAGAGTTGAGTTTGTGTCAGCGTAAATTTGTTCTATTTGCCTGAGTTGCAACAACAAAATTCTTAAGGATTTTTCTTACTCAGATATTATATTATTGTTGCAGCAACCAGAGGCATTTATTTCTAATATTTTGCATTATTTAAACGTTGACATTTCAATAATCCCAACATATTTTGTATGACAATCATATGCAATAAAATTCATTTTGTTTCTGTTATTTTATATTATTTTCCCTTTTTTTTATTATATATTATATTATTTGCTTTTATTCTGCTTCTTAAACTTTAGACCTGGGACAATAGCAGAATAAATTGTATAATAATGAAGAATTTTTACTGCTTTTACAATTTGAATAATTTGAGTTATGGAAGGAAGTGCGTCTTGTAAGGAATTGTGATTGTATATGTATGTATGTATGTTTGCCTGGATATGTGAGCGCGCTCGGTTGTCCGTGTGTGTGTGTGTGTGTGTGTGTGCATGTGTTTGTTTGATATCAAATGATTTGATAAAGGATTAAGTCCTAGTAAGTTTAAAAGTTTAAGGCATTTAATAAATGTAAAGCATGAAACTATTTAATTTAATGTACGCTTAAATTTAGATGTGACAAATTCTATGAAGATAAGTTAATAAATATATATAAAAGCATGTATGTATGACATACATTGTATGTATATATATTTTGTTAGATATCAACGATTTAAATACTGCTGCTCTGAGCTTAAATTTATGTACATCAAAATATTATTAAAGCGTATGATTTTCTGTAAAAGATTTTTGAAAACATATTGTAATTTCTGAATAATATTGCTTGTTGCTTTGGAACAAGTTTCTTGGCTACTAAGTTTGTAGTTTTGCAATTCTCAATCATTTTTTGGGAGTTTATCTATAAGCATCGAGGCGTTGTAATATTTTTAGAATTGGGATTGAAGTCAGCTGATTAGTTGCCCAAGCAGCAACGAAATGCATGCACACCTTAAGCACATTCAACTTTTTAAATAAAAAAAAAACAGCAACTTGTTTTAAATTTGCATGTATTTTATTGGTGAAGTTAGATAAACCAAATTAGTATAACAAATTTAGTAAGTATTTGCTTCTATTAATTTTTAGTCTTTTAAAATACTAATGGGAGTATTAATCTCATTTGAGCCCAAAGTTTGTTAGAAAATTTAAAAAAAAAATAATTCTTTTTGTTATAAAACAGCCACATCAAAGAAAAATCTTTTGTTATAACACTGATACACAGAAAATGAGATCTTTTCGCTTTGTAAAAATAAAACAGCTCACACCATGGTTAAGGATTTTCATTAATGTGGCAAAGATGTAGCACAGCAACTGCAACAAGCAACAAGAAAAAATTTACAGAAGAAAAAAGAGATAAACTCCCTTTCCCAGAACTCTTTAGTGAGTGCAATAGCACCAACAACGTTTAAAAAACACACACATACACACAAGAAAAATACTTTAAATTAAATTAAAATTGCATTCAACAAAATAAAAATAAAATAAAGAGAATCTACCACTGCAATAGTCAAGATAGTATGAAAAAGAATATAAATAAAAATGAAAGAAAATAGTACAAAAAAAATATCAAGCCAACAAACACATTGAAAGAATAAAAAAAGAAATACAAGCGGAAACAAAAACTCTTAACCACAAAAAAAACACACACACACACATTCACATACAGTTAAACCAATATAACTTTTTCATTCTTTACTCTTCCTTTGGCAACATGATTATAATACTCCACAGAGACTGAAGGCATTTTCTTTATTGTGCTCAAAAGCTTAAGGATATCGCACTTTAACTAACGATTGTTAAGAATAAGAAAACTAATTGTGAGTGTGTGTGTGTGTTGGTGCATGTAGACATGTTAAAGCATGCACATACATACATACGTGCTTGTGCATGCCGGGGTATGTGAGAATTTATTTATTTAATGGCCTTAAAACCTTCAAGTATAAAATAATGACAAAGCAACACTGTTGCCACTCACTGATAACAAACAATTTGGTAAGGAAATTCTTACAAAAAACATCAAAGAGAAAAAAATTTGATTTAAATTAAATAAATTGTGAAATTATAAAAGAAATATTAAGTGGTCTTAAAAAGGCTGGAATGGAAATTAACTGAAATCGATACATACAAAAAAATTAAAAAAGTTAATAAAAATATTAAAGTTCTAACGATTGATTCTGCCTTGGCAGACCAAAAAAAATATAATTAGTGTTTTTTGTGGGAATTGTTACAATTTAAGTTAAAAATTTTTTAACGCACTAGTAATCCCAAATTATTATTTTACTTATTAAGTAAAATATTTTTTTAATAAATATATGTACATTGAAATTGATTATTGAGGGGTTTAGCTGGATCATATGCTCATTTCACTGTTGCTAATGCAGATCATCAGGGAACCTTTACCCAAAAATTTCTTAGAACAACTAGAGTTAATATGTTAAACTTTCATTTAAGCAAATGAGAAGCTCAACAAATAACAAAGTTGAAAAATATATATATATATATATAAATATATGTATGCATATGCTCCTGGAAGGGAAGAGGTTCCAAGAGAAGATGAGGTTTCTTGCAGAGGTCTATATTGGAGAATTTGGATTAAAAATTTCATTTCGTCTCGCGGTTTTAAAAAAACCAACACTGGGTATGGACGTATCGATTATCAGGTGGATATATTCGATTCGTTGCTTTTAATAAAGCTTCCTATAGAAAATTCGACTGGAACTATGCTCAGAATGGAAACAGTGACAATTTTTGCGGCATCTCTCTGAATTCCTGCAAGGAACTTGTAAATGATGTACTTTCCGCAGCGGACAAAAACAGATGACAAAATGAACCCACGTCTTCCACAATTAGAACACTATGACCTTGCATGAAACACAAAAAGAATCCCTCTTCTACTTAGTTACCCGCGAATACTGGTACGGGTTACAGTTGGGATAGTAATCATGGGATACTGCCTTTTTGGCATGCATGCTTAAAAGGTGCGGCCATCTTATAAGGACTACTATTCAGGATATCTAGTTGGGGCTAATAAGGAGACAACAACTCATCTTTAATGTATCTGCCCTGCACTTGAAAACCTGCACGCTTTAGGAAGGGAGGTTAATGGAGTATGTTTTCTACGAACACAAATACGGGACATAGTTGAGTCAGTGATCATGAGGCACTGCCTTTCAGCATGTATGCTAAAAGTATGGGCCCTATTATAAGGAATACCTTTCAGCATCTCTAGATGTAGCTTATTAGGAGACAATACCTCATCCTCTTAGTATTTGCTCCTACACTTTAGGAAGGAAGATTTTTGGTGGCCTTTTGGAACTATTAGCTGTTGATCTAAGTGTTTTGCAATCCTTTATTAAAAGCAGTGGATAGCTCAATCGTTGACTTCATCTATAGAAAGCTGTAGCATGCTCATAAGAGCATCCTCTCAGTTCGTCTCTTTCTTATTTATATTTATCGATATCTGTCCTTTTTCCTGCAGGAAACAGAATGGAAACTAATTAAGTGGCCTCAAATGAGCCGAAACTGTCTTGTTACTAGAAAACTTGTTAAGCTTACCTAGTCTTGTTGTTTACTGTTTTCGAAGCTTACGTCGTCTGAGTCTATTATAAATTAAGTAAAAATTTTAGAAATCAAAAAATGCAACCTGGACTAACTTTAAACCTTAAATTACACAAATGGTCATTCGAAATGAAAATTCATGAGAGAAACTTAAAAATAATATAAAAATACCTGTCGAATGATATCCATTTTGATATAGTTCGCCGATTTTCAACTGTTTTCTTATAGACAGACGCCGTTGGCCGCAATATTGCATTTTTACTACTGTCTTCTCTCTGGATTTTGACATATCGATTGACGTAAGAAACGTTAAAATCGCATCGCAAAATTGGTACAAAATTGTATTTAAGGTACAGGTTTAAAAAAAATTTAGAATTTGTTTTTTGGCTTAAGGACGCAACTTAAAATAGTGAATTGAAAAAAGAGTCTGAAAACTTAAATTTTTTTTAAATATAAAGGACCATAACTCTGAACTTTTATACGATCAATACATTATAAATATGGGATGATAAAGGAAAAATATGTACATATGTATGTATATATTTTCAACGGTGAAAAATTTGCTTAATTTAATTAAACAGTTATCAAGAATTTTTGAAATATCTTTGTAAACTGCTAAAAACACGTTTTTCGCGAATGTTCCGAAAACGCTTCTTCTTCAGCAGAGTTATTTCTTTATTTGTTTAGTGTTATATGCTCTGTAGTAAAACAGGACAATTGTTTAAGCATAACGCGGTTCCTAACTAGTTAAAAAATATCCTATATTTGACCTTGCTAATGTAGCGTTCCATTGGTGAAAGAATTTTCAAAATCGGTTTGGCGGTTTGGACGTGAAGCGTAACAAACAAATAAACAAACACACAAACAAACTCACTTTCACATTTATAATATTAGTAAGGTTTGGAATTTCTTCATCCCAGATGGAGATGATTAGGAGATGGGAGCGTGTCTTGGGCTAAAACCATATATCGGACGGAATGGTCAGTTTCGTAGGCCATCGTGTAGGTCCATTTACGGATCGGTTGATTTTAGTCGAGTGGATGTCTTTTTGATCGAAAGGGCTTTAAGGTTTCTGGAAGGTGCACGTTCTCTAGAGAATCCTTTGGTAAGAAGATATTTTGATGGCTCTAGAAATTTGCAGACCGTTCAAATGTCTAAATATGTTTCTCCTATGGACTTGTTGACTCTTGGGACTGCTGGTGCTTTATATGAGGGTGAATATCACTTATCCTCTTATCCTCAGATAGGAGGATAAGGTAGTTAAATATAAATGACACGGTGTATAACACTAGTCAATGACCTTTTTATTTCTTTTGTTTGTTTGTTTGTTTGTTTCTTTTATTTTACTTTTTTCATTTTTTGTAGTTGCATGTAATTAGTTTTAAGTTTATTAATTTAATTATTAATTTAAGTGTCTCCTTTTTTCCTTTTTTGGGGAATTATATAGAAATTTAAACTCCTAAAATAATGGCTGTATATATATAATGTACATTTTTTTTTCCTAATTTGATAGTCTTTGGTAAATGTTTTAGCATGTACAGAAATTTTCGTATAGAAGGTTTTTAAATTTAATTTTTAGAATTAATTAATTTTTGTAATGTTTTGGAAAATAATAAATACAAAGACAAATAGTAAGGATATTATATAAATTATTGGAATATATTGTGAGACACTGTACAATAATAAGAAACTGCTGAATAAATAAATAAATAGATAATAGGATGTTAAACATTTTAAATCCATTTTAATAAAATTGTGTATGAACAATTTTAAATAAAATAAAATGTTATTTCAAACTCATTTTAAATTTTATATATATATTATATATTTATAATTTCATTATTAGTACAAAAATTATATTAAAACAACCCTAATCCTTGTAAAACCTCGGGAATAGATCACACAAATAAAAAGTTGGCAGCACTTAACAAATTGGATTCAGTGAACTTAATCATCAGTTTTTTAAATTTATTTCAAACAGTGCGGTTCGTTCTTGTAAATGTGGTAAAGAAATATTAAATATTAATTAGTCATAAAGTTTTCTTGTGTGATAATTTTAACATAAAAATAATATGCAAATGTTGTTTTATATGTGTGCTAAAAAATATTTATGAAAATCTGTATATTATGTATTAATTCTAAGCATAAAAAATAGTGTTTTATTATATTAATAAATTAAATGTATACATACATATGTATGTACGTATGCAGATAATTTCATTGCGTTCGGTTGTGTAATGCATGTTGTTGTTGTTGTGGTTTTTATCACCGTTGTAAATACGAGAGAGAGTTTCTATACAAGAGCAACGGCAAGAGAAGTACATCATTGAGAATTATAAACATAGGCAGGTATGTAAATATGTTTGTATATAAGTATGTATGTATATATGTACTTATGTAATATAAAGAGTAATTTTTATTTATTTATTAATGTTCAATGCATTGGTGATGTTTCTTTTTACATTGCAATAAAAAGTGAGATAATTGTGTTTGTATGTATGTATCATGCATACCAACATACATACATACAAACTTAATTATGTATGCATGTAATTTGTTTTATTTTCATATTTTAATAGCAATTAATAACGGTATGCGAACAAAGCAAAGAAAATATGTATGTATGTATGTACCAGCGTTACTATTTGTCAATTTTTCCCTGTTTTTTGAAGTTTTTTGAGAAGTCAAAAAGTTTTTTGAAAATATACATATTTAACTTTTGCAGTATATTGAATGAAAATATTTAGTGATGTTTGTATGCAATAAAACGATCTTATATTTCCTCACTCCGTTATTACTGCAACAGTGTCTAAAGGCTCAGTTAGCAGACTGTAATGTAATGTAACTGTAATGTAGGAAACAGCTGATCGATATTTTTATATGAAAAGTATGTTACGTTACTTTACATCTCAATAACCATTTCCATTACTTTTCACATAACAATATCGTTCAGCTGTTTTCTACATTACAGTTACATTACATTACAGTCGGCTAACTGAGCCTTAATTGTGTTTACTCCCCTTATGTACGACTAAGACGTTTAAATGGCTTTAAATTGTAATACACCAATATACAAAAAAATAAATACATATGTATATACATACATATGTACATATATTAATTAATGTATCTGATATTTTAAAGATTTCTAAATCTAAATATGAATTTTATTTTGTGTTTTTATTATATGTTATGTTTTTGATCTCAATCGTTTTTATAGGTATTTTTAAATAAAATGAATTCCAAATACATTTTTATGTTTTTTTTTAAATTTTGGTACTTTTGTAGAAATTTTTTTTTTTAAGTTTTTTTTTAAAACATATATATAGTAACGCTGATATGTACGCATCAGAGAACATATTGAATGCCTTATTTTGTTGTTTTGAATGCAATCACAAAAAACCTGCATATTGTTATCAATCCACAACATTTGAAAAAAAAACAAAGCAACGAATACTCATTGAATGGTGCGAATACTTCTTACTGTGATTGAACACAACGTTATCTTGTATAAAACGTACACTCTTAGGCCAGGTTTACATCTGTGTGTCATGTGCCACATATGCGTAAAAAAGCGTAAACACTAATTACTAATGAAAAACAGTTTGATTCAGACACGTGCGAATGAGCAATCAACAAATCACAGTGAATTGTATCATAGCAAATACATTTGTTATTGTTGTCGAATAAATGCATGGCAATAGCAATGAATTTACGAATTGTTAGCAATTGCGAATGGATTCATTCTGTTCTCTGGTACGCATTGCTCACTTACTAAACCAACGTCATAACTCAAGAAGTGAGATTTTTTATTTTTTTATTTTATTTTTTTAGTTACGTATGACATCTTTCAAGTAAATGAGCGATGTACACATTCAAATAATAATCGAAAAGTCTTCATTCACTATTAAAACAAATAAGAGAAGCTTTAAAAATTATAAAGATTTTTCCTAATAATTTAATAGATATTTTGTTGGATAGTCCCCCTCTAGAGTTTTCGCTACAATGTCCGTCTGCCCGTCACAGGCTATTTTCTCGAGAGCCGTAAAAACTTTGCAAGCTGCAGCAACAAATATATGACAGTAAAAAATTAAAGGGAGTTCTAATGCGAGCAACGAAAAATGTTGAAATCCTAATGAAAAATTGAAATTTTCAAAGTTAGTATATTTTTATGCAGACTAAAGGCTATTCTAGCAGTTAATTTAATTGTGACAACTTTTTTATTTTGTTAACCGCAAGTGACAAACTCTTGAAATATTCAAAAGCTCTAAATCGAAAAAAAAATTCAAAACGGAAAAAGCATCAACTCTAAAAAAATTGCTAAAACTAAAATAAATTGCCCAAAAAATCACCAAACACAAAAAAACGCCGAAACGAGTAAAACCCAAAAATCGAAACATCGTCAAAAAAGCCAAAATTAAAAAAGCACCCAAGCTTAAAAAATCACCGAAAACGAAAAAAAATTTAAAGGGTACTTAAGGGCCAGTCCCACGATGTCACCAATGTTCGACTCGTCGCACAGTTACATTGCAATCAACAACAAAATGTTAAATTTTTTTTTTACATATTTTGAATGTTAGTGTGCGACGAGTCGAACGTTGGGACAGGACCTAAAATTTCTTAAAAAGTGTTTACATCGGGTTAGATATTCGATTATATAGACTAAACTTCGTATAGTATTACATACATATGTATTTATGTATGTAGTGTCCGTACGGAAGCCTTCGTGTGCGAGTCAAAGGCATACTTTACTGAAGTTATTTTTAAGAAGCGCAACAAATTCTTATAATGAAAAGGATTAGAAAATTAAAATATTCCGCAAATTTCTGAATTTCTACCGCCATGCAACTCTGAGCTTAAGAAAGTTGCCAGCACTCCACTCCGATTCAAAAATAATACTGTCTTTCAAGTTATTATAATTATAATCTAATTCTAACCATATTTAATTAAACTGCAAACTCAAATTTCAAACCTTTAGAATTTCTTTGCACTAAGATAAGACCATAAAAATTACAATGGCTTGAAAATGTCTAACAAAGCTAAACATTCGTAATATCTACAGTAATGTGGCTGTGGAATACAACAGGCAAAAAAGTTCTGTGGCAGGAAATAGGGAAAAGGAAAAAAATGTATATGGCTTGTTAAAAAATTTAATTAGAATTTTATTATCCTTTTGTTGTTGCTGTAATAAATTGTTAAAATGAAAATTGTTATTGTTATTGTTGGTATAGTTGCTGCTGCGACTGCTGCTGCTGATGTTGATAGCATATCTAACGTCTTACCAGCAGTAACAAACATTTGCCTCATTTCAAGTATGAAACTCTGTGCGAACATCTACATATATATCTGTTGTATCAAATTGTGCCGAATGGCCACGTACATACCATATTATTGTGCAAATATTGTACACAAACTCATATAAAAGTGATGTTGTGTGTCTGTCTATTGTTGGATTTTGCCAAAACAATAATGACAAGCACCAAAAATAATGATAACCAACCAAATAAACACAACACATTCACATTTTAATGTGTGCTGTTATTAGTATAGCTGTTCTTGTTGTTATTGTTGTTGTCATCGTTGTTGGTTGGCTGTCGGGCTGTTTGGTTGGTTGGTTACTGTCATTTGCTTTGTTTTCGTCATTTAATGTTGTGCTGTTTGCTTTTTTGTCTTTATTTAACTTTTCATATCCAATAATTTTTTTGTGCTACTTGATTTTATTGTTTGCCGAGTTGCTGTTTGCATTCTAAATATATTTTCTTGCTGTTGCTATTGTTGTTTTTGTTGTGGTTGTAAAGCCAACAAATTAATGCAGACATGTCGCATATTATGCATAATTAACTGCTTATGTATATGTCTTTACATATGCACACAAAGTTACTAAGCATAGGTACATGGGTGAATGTGTAAGAATGTGTGATTGTCCTTGTTTGTATGTGTGCTAAAAGTCCTTGTATGAATAACTAAACATT
Organism: Nowickia ferox; assembly: GCA_936439885.1. NCBI lineage: Eukaryota > Metazoa > Arthropoda > Insecta > Diptera > Tachinidae > Nowickia > Nowickia ferox. Next base: position 12,137,492 of record OW387024.1, on the reverse strand, counting down.
TTATAGTATAAAAATATATGACCAACGCTGTTGATTTTACTGCTGCCATTATTTAACAAACTGAACATACCAGAACTTCTTTTTGTTATTGTCATCTAAAACCAGAGCGGTCTAGCAATTACTCAAATATTTCCAAAAACACATGTACTGATAGGATGTAGGCAGCAAATTTTTCTATAGAAAAGTTGCCTAGACTCGCTCAACTTTTTCTATAGAAAAGTTGTCTAGACTAGAGCAAATTTTTCTATAGAAAAGTTGCCTAGACTAGCTCAACTTTTTCTATAGAAAAGTTTTCTAGACTAACTCAACATTTTCTATAAAAAAGTTGTCTAGACTAACTCAACATTTTCTATAAAAGAGTTGTCTAGACTAACTCAACATTTTCTATAGAAAAGTTGTCTAGACTAACTCAACATTTTATATAAAAAAAGTTGTCTAGACTAACTCAACATTTTCTATAAAAGAGTTGTCTAGACTAACTCAACATTTTCTATAGAAAAGTTGTCTAGACTAACCCAACATTTTCTATAAAAGAGTTGTCTAGACTAACTCAACATTTTCTATAGAAAAGTTGTCTAGACTAACAACATTTTCTATAAAAAAGTTGTCTAGACTAACTCAACATTTTCTATTAAAAAATTGTCTAGACTAACTCAACATTTTCTATAAAAAAGTTGTCTCGACTAACTCAACATTTTCTATAAAAAAGTTGTCTAGACTAACTCAACATTTTCTATAAAAAAGTTGTTAGACTAACTCAACATTTTCTATAAAAAAGTTGTCTAGACTAACTCAACATTTTCTATAAAAAAATTGTCTAGACTAACTCAACATTTTCTATAAAAAAGTTGTCTAGACTAACTCAACAGTTTCTATAGAAAATTGTCTAGACTAGAGCAAATTTTTCTATAGAAAATTTGTGTAGACTAGAGCAAATTTTTCTATAGAAAATTTGTGTAGACTAGAGCAAATTTTTCTATAGAAAATTTGTCTAGACTAGATCAAATTTTTCCGTAGAAAATTGTCTAGACTAGAGCAAATTTTTCTATAGAAAAATTGTGTAGACTAGAGCCAATTTTTCTATAGAAAATTTGTCTAGACTAGAGCAAATTTTTCTATAGAAAGAAAATTCGTCTAGACCAGAGCAACTTATTCTATAGAAAATTTGTCTAGACTAGAGCAACTTTTTCTATAGAAAATTTGTCTAGACTAGAGCAACTTTTTCTATAGAGAAGTTGTCTAGACTACAGCAAATTTTTCTATAGAAAATTTTTCTAGACTAGAGCAAATTTTTCTATAGAAAATTTTTCTAGACTAGAGCAAATTTTTCTATAGAAAATTAGTCTAGACTAGAGCAAATTTTTCTATAGAAAATTTGTCTAGACTAGAGCAAATTTTTTTATAGAAAATTTGTCTAGACTAGAGAAAATTTTTCTATAGAAAGAAAATTCGTCTAGACCAGAGCAAATTTTTCTATAGAAAATTTGTCTAGACTAGAGCAAATTTTTCTATAGAAAATTTGTCTAGACTAGAGCAACTTATTCTATAGAAAATTTGTCTAGACTAGAGCAACTTTTTCTATAGAAAATTTGTCTAGACTAGAGCAAATTTTTCTATAAAAAAGTTGTCTAGACTAACTCAACATTTTCTATAAAAAAGTTGTCTAGACTAACTCAACACTTTCCATAGAAAAGTTGTCTAGACTAACTCAACACTTTCTATAGAAAAGTTGTCTAGACTAGCTCAACTTTTTCTATAGAAAATTTGTCTAGACTAGAGCAACTTTTTCTATAGAAAATTTGTCTAGACTAGAGCAACTTTTTCTATAGAAAATTTGTCTAGACTAGAGCAACTTTTTCTATAGAGAAGTTGTCTAGACTAGAGCAAATTTTTCTATAGAAAATTTGTCTAGACTAGAGCAAATTTTTCCATAGAAAATTTGTCTAGACTAGAGCAAATTTTTCTATAGAAAATTTGTCTAGACTAGAGCAAATTTTTCTATAGAAAATTTGTCTAGACTAGAGCAAATTTTTCTATAGAAAATTTGTCTAGATTAGAGCGAATTTTTCTATAGAAAATTTGTCTAGACTATAGCAAATTTTTCTATAAAAAAGTTGTCTAGACTAACTCAACATTTTCTATAAAAAAGTTGTCTAGACTAACTCAACACTTTCCATAGAAAAGTTGTCTAGACTAACTCAACACTTTCTATAGAAAAGTTGTCTAGACTAGCTCAACTGTTTCTGTAGAAAAGTTGTATATATTAGCGCACCTTTTTGGACAGATAAGTTGTGGTAAATTTGTTATGCCGTGTGGGGATATTCGGCGACATCCCTGGGCAACTACTTTTGCATACTTGATAGACAGTTTAGCAGCTAATGTCAGGGTTTTTTCTGTTGTCAGTCAAGTTGCTATACCAGCGAAGCCATGCCTTCAATGTTGCGTTTTTTTGTGTTATAATTTTTTATGCTACATTTATTTATGCACTTACGAAGGGAAAAACAAACGTATGTAAAACTTGTTGGCAAAATGTTAATAGGATATTCTAAAACTTTTATCTACATACATATGTATATATATATCAAGCAGACAGAAAAATATGGAAAGCTAATTAAGCAATTGGTATCGCTAAAAGTCGGTAGTGTTCCTCGAAAGCTAATTTTAACTGATTTTGTATAAGAAAACACTCAAAACATATTTAATTAAACTTTATCTCTAAATAAAAAAAATTTAAGAAAAAATTTTCTCTTTTCTACTTTCAGGTATGTACTGGCAAAATTTTTGTTATAAAATACAGGTAAAGTGTGTTTACAAAATTGAAAAATAAATTTTTTTTTAATATATGTATGTACCATTAGGACCAGCTCTATTTTTATGCTTTTTGTATATTCCCACTTCAAAATAGAAGTATGGTGAATAAAGGCAAGACTTGTGATTATAAAACATACGAAAGTCTTTGCCGAAGATCGAACTCTTTTCGCTAAGATTTACAAGCGGGTGTACAATACACCATTGGGAAACTGAATAATTTGTGTCTTGCTTGTCATGTTTGTTATTGAATGCTTAATTTTCTTTTAACGACCCATCTGACCTGGTTTCATGTATTAATAGCTACTCATAGTTTTCTTCTAGCCATTTTTAATTTGCAAATAATTTCAATAAATTTTCTATAATGTTGCAACTAATAATTCATAAATTTTAATCAATTTTCCAATCTATTCTTCTATGATATTCCATAGAAGCATAGAAGAAAAGCAACGAAACATTCAGCCAAACAATAAGAAATATGAAAATTGCAACACTTTTCGAAATAATTTTCTTCTCGACGCAAGAAGAAAGCGTTAAGAAAATGAAACGGAAAATATTATTCATTATTATTCATTGCCACAAATAAAGTAGAAAGCAAATGAAAAAAAAAAGAAAATGTCAACGACAGCACTTTGCAACTTTATGGAAGGTATAAAAAATACAGGCAAGTCTCGGTATAGCGAACAATCTAATGTTGTGGCCAACAGTAACATAGAAAAATTCTCTATATCACGATGAATTTTTTTATACTTATGTTTTTTTTTTTATCAGATAAACAAAGGAATTATTCAGTTTACTTATGTTTATTCATGAAAAAATAAATATTTTTAATTTTAATATTGACAACTACAATTTTCTTAAACAGCAATTTATTACTTGCATGAAAATCACAATAAAAAATTCTGGCTTAGATTATATTATATTTTTCAGGTCAATGTCATTCTATTAAAATATTTTTTTTTTGCTTTATTTAGGAAACCCAATTCATACAGCTTCTTTTCCAAAATTAGATATTCATCACTTGCCGAAAAACTAAATTTTTTTAAGCCGCAGCTTATTTCGAGCTCCAAATTGGCCACAATATCTGATTGCATTTGTAAAAAAACCATGTGCCAGTCACATTACAAAGTATACCAGAGGTGTCACGAGACAGAAGATAACTGTATTTGCGGAGGTCTCAACACCTCAAGCTCCTCCTCCATTTAATTTTGTACAAATGTTCATGTGCTCAAATGTATTTTCATTTTATGCTTTGTGGTCTTCTTCGTTGTCGGCTTTTTGTAAGCTGAAGTTAAAAATTAATATTTTTTGTGTTAAACTGTTTAAAATTGAGTTTGTAAGCATCTGGAACTTTAATCACTTTTATAACACTAATAATGTTTTACACATTGTTTTTTTTTTAGTTCAACACTACAAAATCTTTCATTAATTTTGTAAAAATGTTCAATTGTTAATTTCACTAAATGTACATTTTCTGTTGTTTGTTTTGATTATTGTACTAAAAATATTTAATAACAAACACACTATATTTGTCCCTTTTGAACAGTGATCAAATTAGCGGATTTTAGCTTTTTTCATAAGTCACTTTCTACAACTCTGGTCTACTTTGTGAGTCACATCCTAAGATCATGGAAGACTGCAAAAAATGTTTCCTCCACGCCTCAAAATACAGCCGATTTAGTTTTTGACATATTGCACCGCCATTGTAAGCCTGATCGATAAGATTTAAATATAGTTGATAATGTTTTGGACGCAGTTTCATTTTGTTGTTGATGCTTTTTAAATCGGAGGTAAAATTATAAATACGGCTTCTAATATGTGGGATAGTTCCCCTCAAATGGAACATTTTTTTCCAGCCATGAGAAAGCGTACTAAAAATTAATAAACTCTAGCAACGACTTTTGAAATTATACTACCCTGATGTAATGAATTCTTGCCGTCTTTCATAGTTTTCATAAACTCCACCGTACTAGGGTTGTATTTTCGCAAACGTCAGGATTTTGTAGGATAGTGAATCGTTGCCTTAAGGAGATATTCATTGTACCGATAACTAACTGTATACTCATACTCCTACAACTAACACATTTGCAAGTATTCGTAAGAAAACTTAAATGCTTTTTGTTTTCAAATAGTTATTACAAACACCATGATTCATGTGTGTTTGAAAGAGAGTGTGATAGAGTGAGAAGGAGGGAGGGAAAAGCTTTGCCAAGCAGGCAGTAAATATTTCTATATTACTTCTTGTTTTCCTAGTATTTTTTCTTTCATTTCTAAAGCATCCAGTAACGCAAAACGGTGCAAATGAAGTAGAAAAGACATTTTATAACTGCATTGCGTTTGCAAAAAATAAAAATAAAAATAAATAGTTTTGCAAATGAAAATTGTGTGGAAAAGGGAGGAAAAGTTAACTAACGTCAGTAGTGTGTTTTGTTGCTAACAAAACCTAAGTAATAATCATAATGTGAACATAAATTAATGCTAAAGTTTGCTTTCAGTCAGCTTACCACCGAGATAGGCCAAGTTAACGAGGTACCACTAACACTAAATACGAAAAAAAAAACATTCTTACTTCAAATGCTAAAATGTTTGCTTCAAAGTCATCGAGTTAGAATAACGATGCCAAGCATAATATAAAATGCGAAAAGTTTTTGCATTTAAATTTGGTCTGGCAAAATGCTTAGGAATCGTTAAGGTTTGCATAAACTTTTTATTTGTTTTTAAAATAAAGGTAAGAGCAAAAATACTTTTTAGGTTTGTTAACGATAAGTTATAAGAACTTGCAAAGATCTAGAGTTAAGCAAATGTAGCTAAGGGGATAGTGCCAGTCAGAGGAATATTGACCTCCAGAAGAGGTGCCTCCTCGCAGTCCTGATTTAACCCCTAAGGACTTTTTTCTGTGGGCTTATTTTAAACATAAATCTTATGCCAATAAACTGACTTCCTTGATACTTTTGAAAGAAAATGTGCTGCACAAAATGGCGGTCACCACGGAGTTTCGTGGAGTTTACCTGCCTCAATCTCTCTCTCTCTCTCTTTCCACTGTAAAATAATTGTAATATATTAATTTTATATTTTGATCAGGTATTCTTAAAAAAAATTCCTACAAATTGCCATTAAAAGATATTATAATTTTAGGTATAATTTGTGCATAGAATAGAGAACTCTGGTAAGAGAGCGTGAGGCATTTCGGAATGGCCTAATTTTGATTTTTCATCGTAAAACCTTTAATTATAAAAAACATCCTGTTCTCACTTTAATAAAAAAGCTTAAGATTTTTATGTTGCTTATTTTTTTATAGCAGTTCAAAAGTTATAAATTTCATTAAAGTGAAATGATATGGAAACTCAATTGAAACTTTTTTAATATAATTCCACTCACACTATTTCTATTTAGGAGAACATTATATAAACTATCAAAAAAAAATTAACCAAAAATCAAATAAATAACTGACATTAAATGTGAATTAAGTTTATTCGGTTCTTGTGTGATAAAAATCAAACCAAACTAAAACGAAAAAAACGGAATTTTCAAGTTAGTGGCCATTTAATGAAGTGTACAGGATGTGGTTGAGTTTTCTTTTTTGCTCTTTTGATAGCAAAACTTTTATGATAAGAAACCAAAAAAGAAAAGTAACAGGGTTAAATTGAAAGTTTAGAAATCTAATGAGCTGTCAAAAGTACATACATATATTTTATTGGCATTAAAATTAATGGCAGAAATAGAGGAAGTACGAGTATATATTCTGCTCCAATACAAACTTTGCCATCTTGTGTTGAGTCATCCATTATGAGCTTTCTTAAGCATGATTACGGTGCCAGTTTCACTTTTGTTGTGACTTTTGAAGCTGTAGTTGTTGTTAATGCTCGCTCGAAGGACCATATATAAAAATATCATGTGACGTTTTCTTTTAAAATAGCAGCCGTTCTAATTGATGCTTCCATTTCGCTTTAAGGAATTATCAGCGATATGTATATACTCCTTATAAATCAGACATTAATGCTTTTTATGTGCATTGCTAAAATTTTTCGCAGCATTATATGTATCATGACTGATGCCTTGTAACTTCTGAGTTGGTAGTTATGTTTTCATGCCGGTTCGTAGGACCAAAAAATACATACTTTTCTTTGGAGAAGCCTCCATTTAATGAGTAAAAGTATAAATGAAAACTCTTGGAATGGTATACATGTACTTTGTCTAGAACTTTGTGTAACTTTTTTTTAAGCTCAAGATTCTTGACGACTTTAACTAGAGCAATTTAGAGCAATAGGTCTAAGGGAAGGATGTGCTAAGAGAACGTCTTAGTGATCCAATCGCTGTTGTTCATCTTGAACTCCGTTAACTAGTATCCGGTTCGAAGGACCATAAATCATGCTAGCATATTATTTTTAAGAACACAATACATCTCTTCTCAGTTAGTTGGAAGTAACTAAAAGGGTCTTAGCCAGCTTGAACTAGTGCAATTCCGTGTAGCTCATTTTAAAGCAGAGATAAGCAAAAGGCCGCCCGTGGTCACTTCGTTATGCTCTTATTTTCACGTACATTCGTACAAGCATGCACTTTACTCTCTTTTATATTATATATGTATGTATGTGTTTGCCTAACTATGTTTTAAAGTATAAGATCCTAGGAATAGCACTGCAAAGAGAATGTCCTAGTGATCCCAACCCTTATCAGTTTCGGGTAGAAAGGAACATAAATAATACTACCATACTATTTTGAACAAAGCAATATTTTTCTTCTCAGCCATTTGGAGTCAAGTAGACAAACTATAAAAAATAATATTTAACTCGAAGGACCGCGAAATTTAAAAACCAAGGGCTTATAACCGCTTAATGTCATTTAATCGCCCATCGGTGTCCACATATAATTATTAATGTTTTTGCAACTCTTTTGAAAATTGTATGCGATATATGAAAAAAATTTTCTATTAGTGGAGTAACGTTCTCGAAAATCGTATTATTTCAAATCAAATCTATTTACAAAACCAAGCAGAATGAATAATAGCACCTGTGAACTGATTCGAAGGACCATAAATTAGAGATCATAAACATTACATTTACCATGCAGCCTTGCTAAGCTTTCATGTTATAATAAATTATAACAGCACTGTTTTAAGGATTGCAAAACGGTTAAAAAAATCATAAATCTGTCGGGCTTAACGCAATAAAATACGAAAAAAAAATTTATTTTAATAAAATTCAATTGCTGTGCCCCTAATTATAACTACTCCAACTTCCTGAAAAGTATTGTAGTAAATCTGGTTTAAAAAAGCCCAATTTGTCTCAATAATTCTATTGAAATTCAAATGTACTTCAGAAATCTTGTTTTACAATTGAAATGTTTTTTACACGAGTTGTTTTATTTTATTTTAAGAACTGAGAAAGTCAAATTATATTAGACAGTTAAACTGTCATCTAAATATGCATGACAGCGTAGTCATACTCATGCAAAAAAAAAAAATGAACAGAAAAGCAATAAAACGTTTTATGGATATCTTTGTATTCTACGAAAAAAAAACTTCATCCCCTTTTCCTCTTTCCCCCAAATGAGTCACCAGAAAATAAAATGTAAAAATTCATAAAATTCATTGGGCTTAAATGATGTTACAAATAAAAATTGCTAACAGCATATTTTGTTTCAATGAAATAATGTGCATCAGGCCTCCCAAAATTATGCTTAGAAATTTTGTGCCAAACATTTAAAGAACATGAAATGATAAGCAATCTAAATGTATATGTAGCTATCAACTTTCATTCTGTAAGTTTGTGTTTGGTGGATAAGGGAGGGACTGTTAAATAAACAAAAATATAAAATGACACATTTGTTAACTAGACTAAATAAGAGTGGAACATCTAAATGCAGCCAAGTGGACTGGGACTACTTAGTATGTATATTTGAAAATAGAAACAATAAGCAGCATATGGTCCTGCATATTAACTAGCTGCTTGGCCGTTTCTAAACTTTCAAAAGAAATATTGTTGGGAACAAAATTTGGCAGTATATTAAAAGAAAAACACAAACTTATGCTGCCAGCTGTATTTAGCCGATGTATTAATATGTATTGAAAACAGCGCATGACTCAAAATTACTTTTTATAGCGCAGCCAAATGACCCAGAGACCAGAAGTCATAATCATGATCTTGAACTTTTTACAGGGTATTACGAATTGGCTGGTAGGTTTTGTCATGGATACAAGCTTTAAAGTCATTGAAAACCCCATGTTAGGAATATTGATGAGTAAATTTTAACTAAATACAGCTAGGCACCTCTCAGACGTTTTTAATAGTCTATGGTCCTTCGAACCCTATTCCAGTTGCTGCCATTTTGCGAAATCTAAGCGCTCAAAACAATGCTGAAACCTTCGCTTTGTTCTAAATGATTTACGAAGAGAGTGTACGAAGTATTACAGTCTACAGTCAATAATTTAAAAACGACAATAATTGATTTTAGAGGTTATATATCAAAATCACAGAAGTATGTTTTGCTATAACTTATGACTTAAACCGAGCACCTTATCACTATTTCACAGTGACTGAAAATTCACTATTTATATTTCACACTCATTTCATATAATTGTGTGTTTATACTTTACAACAAATAAAGCTATCTTCAACTTTTGTCGAAAAATTCGTATAGGCTCTCGCATTTTTGTCTCTGCAATTTTATTGACTCTGTGTTTTTTATGACTATTCAGTATTTGAAAGGACTTGATTGCTAATTATTTATTCCTGTTACTCTTACTTCTCAAAATAACAGAACTCTTACTGAAAAATTGAATCCTTACAATTGTGTCAACTATTTGCCAAGAACCTCCCTCATAGGACCGCTTCATAGTGTATGATCCTTCCAGCCCTTTTTCAGTTTCTCCCATTTTCGTGATATGTTGTAGGGCCTTCGCACTATTCTAACTAGATGTGTATCAGCATTTTGAGATTTTGCATCTGTACTTATTGCGGCTGAATAAAATAACGCGCAAAGAAAATAACTCCCAATCAAATAAGTCCCATCAAAATTTAAAAAAGACAAGTCCTAGGAAAATAAAATTACTGCCAAAACTGAAAACGAAAGTAAGCCCAAATATTGGGAGATATTTCATAATGAAATAACTACTATTAAAAGAAAACTAAATAATTCCCAATGAAAGGAAATCCAAAAATATGAAATAAGTCACAAATGTATAAATATTTGAGAAGAAAATTCATGGGGCAGGCAGAAGGCCAGCAATGCATAAGTCTTTTGGTAATAGAGTCCGGTTTCGGACATGCCATCGATAAAAAAATCTCTGTGCCTGGCCGAAAGGCTTTTCACAGGAGAGAAAAAAAGTTCAAGATATCCAACTTATTTATAGTCCTACGAATAGGCTGGTAGTTCTTGTCCTGATTAAAAGCTGAAAAAAAGTTAGAAACTCTAAACTGCTCTAGACTATTGTTACTCAAAAATGTAATCCTTAGAATTGTATCAGGTATTGCCTACAGCCTTATAGCAGCTCTTCATAGTTTATAGTCCATCGAGCTGAATTTCAGTTTCTCTCATTTGCCAAACCATTTTCTGTATCAGAATTTTGAGATTTTGTATTTGAACTTATTACAATGGAGGGGATTGAGCTTCCTGTCCCTCCAGCGGCATAATAGACCATTGAACCCTTGCATTTGAGGCAGGTGACGTGTTCAGTATTTTTATATATAAAATTGCACTAGGAATATATTTGTGGAATATTTGAATCTTCTTGCTTCTTCTGGGTGACGTTGGCTGAAGTTCTTACTACGTTGACTACAAAACCGAAGGTCCTGGGTTCGAGCCCGGTCTCCGACATTCGTTAAATAACAACACCACACATTTAGCTGATGTGGATTAGTATCCCTTTGTATCAGTTGTGGTAGGAAAGTTCAAGTGATGAAGGCATAGACACTAGTCGCTGAACTACACCGGAATCATCGGCCTAGTAAAATAACCAATAAAATGCCTACTAAGCACAGCTTAAAAATTTAATACGCCTCATTGATACCAGAGACGTTGCAACAAAGAAGATTTGTAAAATAATGAAGCTTTCCTCTATCTGTTCCTTCACCACCTGTCTTCTATATCACTATCCTTTCCCTATCAGCCTCCCTCACTATCTTCTCTTCAACTCACAGGTATCGCAAAGGGATCACTTTGTTGGACCCAAGTGAGATGGGCTCTAAATTTCACCCTTCCTTACCAGAAGCCTGCTAACCTAACCTAACCTACCTTTTCTTAATAAATGTTAAAAAAAGTATACTTAAATGGGCATATATAGGGTGTTTTTTTAGAGGTATAGAACTTCGAATTGAAATAAAACACAAGAAAATCGTTTTAATGTCCATCAATTTGGCTTTATTGGAAGGATAATTTTATGCCATTAACGTTTAAATATGATTTCGGGCATGTGGCCGCCGCGGCTGGCTCGAATAAAGCCAATTCTACAGGTCCAATTTTCAACCACTTTTTCGAGCATATGGGGCCGTATGTTGGCAATAACGCCACGAATGTTGGCTTCCAAGTCCCCTAACGTTTCTGGTTTGTTGGCGTAGACGAGCGACTTCAGCGGATGCGTATTATCACATAGAGTAAACGTAGTGCGAAAACGATCCATGGTTAACCGAATTAATTGTTCTGATGGACGATTATGTCGACCACAAAATGGACGGAGCTTGCGGTAAACTTCGCGAACTGAACCATTATTTTCGAAATAAATTTGCACGATTTGCAAGCGTTGTTCTTTTGTCAACCTGTTCATGATGAAATGGCAACCCAAACTAAATATTTATCACTTGACAGCTGACAAAATGGCCGTTAGTTAAAAAAGTGATGCCAACTTAAAGTTCTATACCTCAATAAAAAACACCCTTTACTTAAATAATAGAAATAAGGGGAAAATTTTAAATGCAAGGGTAGATTTAGTATTTTATGAATACTGCATTTATATTGCCTCGCAATCTATTAGATTTGATTTGAAACCTGTATCGAAATCTATATCGTTTACACAAAGCTTTTTTGAAAATTTTCAAACTTTCGTATTCGTATTTGTCCAAAATGTTGTCTTAAACTGTAACCCAAAAGATGCCGACCTTAAAATAGTAAAGACATAAAAGTATTAGATTTTGAATAGATTTCGTATGGGGAATCTACTAAAAAGCAACTGGATTTAGCTCGGAATCTCGTAAGTGCTATAAAATTTATTTATTTTTTGAGTAAAATTTTAAACCTTTAGTTAGTTTCCATATGAGTAAAAAAAGCGGTGAAAATTATTCACAAAAATATTCGTCGTAGGTTTTTAGACAAAAATGCTGAACACCTCCAGTAACTAAAATGCAAAGGTACAAAAGAGAGATGGAGGTAAAACCTTTAACTTTCCGTTTACAATAAATTCAATTTATTACTAATTTCAAAACGCCGATACACGTAGATTTTTGCTTGATCTGCTCTACTAGAATCCATCGATATAACCTTGTTGTATACTCGTATTACCTGTGTTGTGTACAGTGTAATTTAAATTTCATATGTATACCTTGTGAACACTTACGAGTATATATGTGTGGCAATAAGGAAAAAGTGCTTAAGTCATATTTTACTGTTTTGCAGGAGAGCACTTTTAAGCGTTCAAGTCGATTTTCAGAAATTTATTTCTTTTACAGTTGAAATTCTGGGTTATTCTCTGTTGACCTTTATCTTTAAGGTGAAATATACCAAAGTATAACCTGAATTAAGCAATTGTTTCAAATAAGATTAGAAGTCTAAAAATGATAAGTCTCAAGTCATAGTTTTATAACTTCCTGAAAAACCACATAAATTAATTGAGATTTTGACCAGGGGTACTTTTAAATATGCAGATTACGGAGGTACCATTAACTCAAAATCAGCTTATCTCCACTTAAGCACTTTTTCCTTTTTGCTACAAAAATAATAAAGTATTCGTACATCCCTTGCAAAATAACTCGAACTTCATTTCATAATTTTTATCAATTCTCCAAAGTACATATGCTTCAAAACTATAAAATTCTATATTAAAATAAAACAAAAAGCATTTATTGGACCATTTTTAAATTTACTTAAATAATTTTGTTATAAATACTCAATTCTATTTGATTTTGCTGACAACAAATTTAGTTTAATTTTATTTTAAATGAAAAACATTTATGTATGCATGTTTGTATGTATGTGTGTATAAAATTTTATATATTTTTTCACTTAAGCTATTATGATTGAAATAGCAAAAACAAATTGTCAAAATGATACAATAGACAGCAATGTCAATACAAAAATGACAAACATAAAAATTTTAAGTGATAAAAACAATTCTGTCATCATTTGCAAATCGAGTGTCATGCCTACAATCATGCAAGTTACTTGCATATCGAAATAGGCCTACAGAATGCAGTAAATATTAAACTTAATTTCAATAGCATGTACACAGGTGCACAGTGGAAAAGATTAAAGAATTATGTAAATGCGAAATATTTTAAAATTTTAATGAATTCTATTGAAAAGTACAAGCAATGTTTTTGTCCAAGTTTAGTTGTTGCAAAAAAATTTATCATTTTCATGCTACGGCCTTATTTAGAATTTCTGTCGGGCTCGAAGGACCATAAATAAGCTTTTGCGATTGTTAATTGCCATTTGATTTCTTAATTTAGTAAAAGCAATAACAAAAAATTTCACTCGTAAGTAAATAATTTTCAGAGCTAAATGAATCTGTCATTTCCCTCATGGAGCAGCTCGCAGGACCATATTTCTCAGACAAAAATACATGCATATTTTCAATAGCATGTATTCTGAATATCAATTTGCAGCTCAGAGAATAAGCAAATTCCTCTTTTATCTAAATGGTGCAGCTTTCTTTTATTTTTTGTACCTCAACCCACTGTTTTGCATTTTGAAACACTTTTTGTCGTACGAGTATTAGTGTCTATGTGTGTGCATGTGTGTGTGCACTTGTATTAGTTGTCATGCCGTTGAAAGTTTTTGTTTAAATATGCATATATGCACGTGTGTGTTGTGACTTTTATATATTGGGTAAATTGTTTTGAAATTGATACATTTAATCGTATTAAAATCCAAATTGAAATTACGTTCTCTGACAATTTCATGGATGTCACATACAAAAAGAGTTGTATCTACTGCGATAAAAACTGTTGCAACTGTAACCAACTGCTACTCAAATCTTATTTTTGGTACTTATGGAGTGATTTTTTATGTTTGTCCAAGAGTTTTTGTTTGAAATACAAAATTTGATCAATATTGAAGTTTAAGCGACATTTGGTATAAACATATCGATACATAATATTTAAAGCAACTGATGATTTGTTATGCATATGGCAGTATGCACATAGAGAAAAAATTAACATCATAAATACAATTACAGTTTGTTCACTTTGGTTATCTATTTTGTCAACAAATTACTGTTTCTTAATATATTAAAATAAACTTTTACATAAGAAATTTTCGCTAGTCGCAATTGAGATTTAAACCCACACATTTTCAAAAGTAAAACGAATAAGTTGTTGAAAGAACTTATCGTAATAAATTTATGCTTTTACATAATTTTACAAATATTATTCAAATGTTCATTTAATCTAATAAATGATTAAAAAAAATTTTTTTTCGATTATAATTATATAGTCGAATAAAATTATTCGAATATTATTACTCGAATAAAATTAGTCGAATAAAATTTTTGGAAAATACATTTCCAGCAAATTAATCATAATTGAAATAGTTTTCTTGTAATACATTTTTCATAAAACATCCAAGTAAAACTAATCAAGCACAGTGAAACAAATTGGAGGTGATACTTAAAAATAGGCAGATAATTAATTTATAAGTTATTTCTTGATGTTTTAAGCAATCGAATTCGATGTCATGAAAGATGAACATAATATATTGATGTAAACGAAATAAAGAACAAACGACAATGACAGTACTGTTTTGTAAAATTAGAGACGGCAAAAATGAGCTTTCATTACAAACAAGCTTTCAGCAAATTGTAATAGGATGAATCAAAACAATTCACATATTCCATTTGCTATAAAAATTGCGTATATAAAGCAGAAATTTACATCAACTAACCCACAGTGTACCAAACACAAAGAACGCTGATGATGAAGGTGTAGAGAGCAGTTCTTGCAATGCCAACTCTATGTATGTAAAAATAATTAGAAATTATCCAAATTCGCACTACTTCCGGATAACAAGTTTGGAAGCTTATTGATTTCCTTAGAAGCTCCTATTCTTACTCGAAATAAGAAGTATTTTAAAATCTTTTTTAATGCAAGATATTGATAGCACATAAAGTGCTATCAAGATATTGACAAATATCTTGCATACTCAAGTTTTGAGATGATAATTATACATATGTTAATTTACTATAAAGTTGTTAATAATTTCAAAACTTTCAACTCGTTTCCTGTACAACTGTTTTTTGACGCTATGACTCGACATCTTTGATGGGTCACATACCTGTTGTTACGTTTTTACTTTTTTTATCCAATTTCGAATATTTGCAATTAACTAAAAAAATCCCAAATGTACAATTATTATCAAATCAGAGCACTTTATTTACGCGACACTGGTATTTTAAAGTTTTTTAATACACAATGTAAAATTGTTTTAAGGCTAGAATACCACGATGTTAACATCTCTTTATATGAGACTTTTCATATAGCATATGCATCAGCAACATCCACAAAGTCTTAGCACAATACTGTGTAGCTTTCTATGGCGTCATAAATTAATGTCACAATTCGTTTTTTGGTGGTTTGTGTGTATGTGTGTTGAAAATAGCTCAGTGACAAAAAGAGGGCCTTGGTACTTCTTCTTTTGAATGTACAAGGCCTGCTCGTTCCATTCCATAGTCATACTAACATTTTTTTTACACACGTAGTCATGTCGGTGTAGGAGTTCCGCTCTCACTTTCGCCCAACATTCTAAAGGCCTTTAAATTAATGGTTTTGGTGTTGCTTTGCACAAAAAATTAAACCAAAAATATTACTCTTTCTCTTTGCTCCTCGCTATCATGGAAAAAAAATGTGGAAGGTGTATCTTTGTTTTTTGCTTAAGTTACTCGGCCAACGAGTATTAATTCCCTGGTGAAGATTTATTTGACCTCGAAGAAATACTTCATAACGCCATCGTCAATTCCGGTGCCAGCACCAAGTATATTAAAAAATTTATAAAAGAACAATATTGGAGTAGAATAACTTTTTAGGTTTTTGAAAACATTAGTTAGGTGATAGTCTAGTGGATGAGTTTTTAAAAATTATGATGGATGAAAGGGCATCAAAGTCTTATGCCGATATTCTCGATCAGTTCTACAACGAGCCATACGGCCCCAATTCCCTAGGCCGAAAGAAGATCGGCTATGTTGTCGTACCCCCGAAATTGGGGAAAAACTGACCTCTGGGGGTCATAATGTGAAGATATCCTCAGTTGTATTACATAAGTCGCACAGGTTCGAGGAACCCACGCCGATTCTAAACAATGAGGCCTCGCAGAAGGTATGACCTGCCACTATTCTATTAGCCAGTCTGATACTTCGAGCCTGATCCGGCCCTGGTGGATTTACAACAAACCACGGTGTACCCGTAATGCTAGGAAATAACCGACCATAAGAAACCCCCTTAGTCTGTCTTTGTAAGTCATATTCGCTTTGCCAGTCTATCATAAGCGCAGTCTCAATTCGCCTAATGGCATCGTGAACGGGCCATTTGACCTCAACGTGAACGCCGCTATAATATATATCTTATTTTTTATTTTGAAAAGTCGATGGCTTCTATAAAAAAACATTCTTTAGTAGTAAGAACACAATGGTAATTGATTTAAAAAAATATATAAGCAAGCCTCTCTGATATGGCCTGACGTAAATTTTTTTTTCGTGTTTTCCCGCTGGTAGAGCATCATTAATGAATAAAGAAAATAAATAAATAATTGTGTCAGGCGTCTGCATTGGCTTATGTGTTTGTGTGGTTGTATATTTCTTAATAAGCAGAAAGTATAGCATAACAGCAGGTGTTATGCTTTGAATGCTTGCTTCAAAATTGTCTTGTATATTTAGGAGTATGTGCCTGTGTATTATTTTCTTTAGATAAAAATATCTGTAGATATCTTATTCTTGATAAATGTTTCTATATCATTGTAACTTTTTATAGACTTTCAATACATGTAAAATTTTTATTTGTATAATAATCAAGGATAATCGCTTGAACTTTTAACTATGACACGTATGTATATTTAAGTGAAAATCGTGGTTCTTTAAGGATTTCGTATACGAGTATCTTGCCCTTACATGTTTATTTTAATCTTAAAATTTACGAATTAAGTTTTTAGCTTATTCCTGAATTGCCAAATTTAAACAAATCCTTGTGCATGTTTTGTTTAACTATTTAATATTTCATATAAAATATTTAACAAAAATTGTTTTAAAAATTTTACTTATTTGTATATTTAATATAATTTCGTAGTGTTGAATGTGGGTTAAAAAGTGTTTTACATAAATGCAGAAAGGTAAAAGTGTTTTAAATAAATAAATGAAACCACAAAAGTGGTTACTTAAACAACACCGCAATCCTTTTTACAAGGAGATGTGCATACATACACATTTATATATATGTGTGTGTGTGTGCATGTAGGTAATCTGTATTTTTTTGTTACTTAAATTAATAACTTTAATATTATACAAAATATTAGTAAATTTAAAGCTAATGAATATTTCATTTAAAAAATTTAAAACAGGAATTTTAATCCTTTGAATTGCATGATACTTTACTTCTATTCATTTTATTTGCTTGCACGCTTTGTATCACTTTTTTGCATAAGTATGCATATGTATGTGTGTGGGTTTTTCTTATTTTCCAGCCATATTGTCACTTCATGCAACTTTATTATCATTAGTGACCATTATGATTTTCTTTTTGTTTTGAATCCTTTGTACCATAACGTGCTTGTCATTTTAGTTCTGTTGTTGTTTTTTGCTGCATGTTAACAATTTGAAATAATAGTTCATAAACTTTAGGCCATCAAGTATAAAATAACTGTCGAGGAGTCTGGGAAGTAGAGGAGGACGTTAGATGAGAATGATGATGATGATGATGTTATTATGTTCAGTGTTTGAAAGTGAGAAAGTGACTAAATCAATGACTAACATCCTGTTTATGGATCAGTACACAAATCTAAATGAATGTGGAATTTACGAGAACAAAAAAGTTAAATGAATGTATAAAATTGTAGAGTAAGAGATATACGAGTATACAAAAAAAAAGTAGAGAAAACAAAATGCATTATCATGCCTTACACAAGCAAAAACAGCAAAGAGGCAACAAAAAGGAAGCAGTTGAAAAAATAGTATGAAACACAAAATGCTTGAGGCCAAAAAGAAAACTAACACAAAAATCAAAACAGCTAACAATAGTTTATGATACACAAACACAAATTTTTTTTTTAAATTTTTTGCTTCAAAAGATAGTGTGAGTTTTTGAATGATTTTACGAAATAGATACATTAAGCAAATAGAGGATCACAAAAACAAAGAAAGTATTGTAACAAAAGTGCTCTGCTATAGATTAGGAAAAAAAAGCTTCTGCTTGTTAAACATACTCTTGTTATTGTTACTGGCTGCTACTGCTGCTGCTGCTTGTAAAACAGACGGCAGGCTGGTCATTCGTCAGTCGTCACTGGCATTCAATTGCAAAATGATTTATTTGGGTCACTTGGGTATTTTGATATCACTGTTTTAGACATTTGGTTATCTTCTCACTAATGCAAACAACAGCAGCAAAAAACCACAAGTCTTGTGGGTTTTCGCACTAATAAATAGGTACGTAAGCACAAATCTAGGCCCTTATAAGTGATGGCAGAGTGTGTAACTTGTAATATGTAGTGTACGACTGAGTTTTTGTCTTAAGCATAATCACTGTGTTTTTACGGAAAGCATAAGCTGGACTTAAAATTTAATTTTGATAGTCGTAACTGCGCACTAATGGTATATCAATTCCACGTGCACTCACGTGAATATATTTTAAACTCATAGTGATCAACAACAACATGATTGAAACAAAGTATATTACTCACAATCCCGAGTAAAAATGCATGGCATTCGCCAATAGTGTGCGTGTTGATCATCTCTCTCTCTCTCGTGTTTAATTAAATGGAGAGTATTATTTTCTTCTCGGCTCCCGGAATCTCATCACATTCTCGAAATACTTTCGAACTCATTTTAGGTCACATCTATTAAAATTCTGGTTGAGTTTTCCTTTAAAATTAATCTCAAACATTTTACTAAGGACTTACGCTCAATTCACACCAGAGAATAACAACAGTATCATTTTAACTACTCTTTGAGTTTTGGCTGTCACACAACTAATAATGCGTAAATCTAAAAATAAAAAACACCCTAATATGTTCGAGTTTAGACGGGCGAACATTTGGAAGGAAAACATCTGGAATTCTATTTTGTTGTTTCCTTTGCGTTCACACAGACGAAAATGTTGCCGGCGACATTCCTATATTATTAGATAATACCAACAATACACGTATATGTATGTATGTATATGTAGCAAAGGATATGAAATCAAAGCGTGTCGCCGAGTACCGAACACAAAAATTATTCTCTCTTCCCTACCCGTAAATTGCTACCCAAATAAATGTTTCCCTTCCAAATGTTTTCGTGTCTAAACGCAGACTATGCAAACACAAGCAATAATTTTAAACCAAATACTTATCACTATCCAACAACTATGCTTATACACATTTTTAAAATTACGCAGCTGAAACAACTAGAATATATACAGACTGTTGAAGCGCTACAATCCTACGCATGAGTATAAAAATACTCTTGAATATTAATCGGCTACACATGCGTATATACAGGGCTATTTTGTTTACACACACTCAAAATATGTTTAAAAAAATCAAGGCCTTTGGAGAAGAAGAAGAATGTCTAAATGTCTAAAATTATACAAATTTCGTTGCTTAAATAAAAATCTTGATTTTATTTGAGAATTGAATGACAAAGACTGAAATGCCGAGATACTAATATATATTTCATTTAAAAGTAAATTTTCATCTGTATTATTAATTTTCGTTAAATCTGGGACTTTAAAACATCGGTTTTATATAATTTAAAGAACTTGATGCACGGAAATAAGAAAAATTTAAAAATTAAAAATTTTGTTATCCAAAAAAAAACGGATGCAGGCTATTTCTATTTATTTAAGTATGTCGAAAGGAAAAATAAAAAATAAAAGGATGTGTATTTAAAACGAAAGAATTTTCAATTACACCCAATATACTCAAAAAACCCCACCCACTACTGTAAGAAATTACAAGCAGTTCGGGTAATTGCCCTCAAAGCGGCAATACCAAATTACCCAGACTTACAGCCTTATTTATAAAAATTATTAAGGCTTTATAAAGGTTTAATAAGAAACATTTTGTATGAGAGTTTGTTTTAAAAACCCTTAATAATTTTTATGAATAGGGCTGGTAATGTACTCTCTTATTTAATTTTTATTAGCAGCTTATGCATTTTCTTGCACGACAGCAGGTTACCGACTACACGACTACAAATGCCGCTAGCCACAATTGTAGCGAGCTACTTGATTATTTTGAAAGCGACAGCGATTCCCACATTTACCTAGGGTGTTCTTAGTATACTTTAACAGTTTGAAAATGGGCTGCCCATAAGTTTAAAAGTTACGCAAATTGCTTTACATGCATAACCGGAAATTACCAATTCAAATTAAAATTTCTTAACTTTGGTTTGCTTTTTTGGTTTATTTTTAAGCGACTTCAAAAAAAGGAGGAGGTTATCAGTTCGTCTATTTTTTTTACTTTCTTACTTCATACCTCGCTACATTTCAGACAGATTGTAAAATTCTTCTTTTTTTTCTTTGAGAACGTAAATGTAGGTTCGATTGTAAAAAAAACTGGGCGGGACACGCCCAATACAATTTTTATTTGATTTTATGATATTTTACTTATTCGATTGGTACTAAACTTACGCGACACAATCTTGAAGTTGGAAAAATGGGTGGAGCCACGCCCCATAAAATTGATATTAAATTTTATATGCTTCTATTTGACCGATTTTTACGAAACTTGGCACACTCCTGGAGCTATTAAAATAAAAAGACAATCTTGCATTAATAAAAATGAGGGCAGGACAAAACCCATTACATATGAGTATTATATATAACGTGCTTTTACTTAATCAATTTTTACAAAACTTTGCACACACCTTGGCCTCTTAAGACGACACCATCTTGCATTCCAAAAAAGTGGGCGAGTTTGCGCCCATTAATATTTAATCTTATATTGCACGTGCTTCTGCTTTATCGAGTTTTACGAAGCTTTTCAAACACCTTGAGCTTTGAAAAATACTTAATCTTGGTTAGTATTAAATTATATGTGCTTCTACTCATCCAATTACCAAGAGTTTTGGCAAAGAGTTTAGGTTCTTAGAATGCCATAATTTTGTGGGTATCACTTCTTTTTACGAAACTTGGCACACACCTTGAGCTCTAAAAGTGACGCGATGATGAATTTAAAAAGTGGGCGATCACTAACATTTGCCAAACTGGGCGTGATCACACTCCTAAAAATATAAACTGGAACTAAAAATTTTAAAATAAAACTTAAAAAAAATTAAAGCGACTTCGAAAATAAGCGCTCAAAAGTTAAAAATAATTTAGATTAAGTTAAATAAAATATTTGTATATGTGTTATCTATTATAAATTGTAGAGTTGTTGAAACAATTGTTGTTCAAGAAATTATTAATCTCAAATTTATTTAAAAAAAATAACCATTTTCTTAAATTAAGAATCAATTCCTTTTATTATGTGGGTATTCCTTTCTAAACTAGAGTGCCTGTGTGAGTCTAAATTTTTTCATTTCTTGTATTGTTTAGTCGTGAGGCTATTCAGTTTTATAGATGTAGTTGTGGTTTTTACGTATTTTTGTTGCAGTAGTTAGGTTAGGTTTTTACTTGCTATTTTGTTTGAAAATGTCTAAAAATCTTATGCAAATTGTTTCTTCACATAATACTTACTCAGGCAGTCAGTCACTCGCATGATAATACCGGCGCTGAGAATAAGGTGTATCCAAGCCTTTTTAATGGCCTTTTTAATTATTAATTTTTGGGTAGCCTTACCAATGAAAAGCCTAAGTTATACTATAGCAACAGATGCATTGCCATTTCCCCTTTTTTACAAACATACAAACTTACCCCAAAAATTGTGGATTTTTAGGTTTAAGCATCAATTGTGAATAAGTACAAAATTAAACTTGGTAGACATTTTAAGGTTCGAATTATGTATTTCTGGTGTATTCATGAACTTATAATAAAAATTCATGGCAAATATGTCTGTGGACATTATACCCTCGTCTAAAGTACATGTTTGATGCCTTCTAATATGGAGAAGTATTAGAGGATTAAAATGTCCAACAAAAATTTTCATCATTAGATTTTACATAAAACTTGTAAACAGTTCCAGTACCTAAAATAAAAGTATGCATAAAAACGAAATGTTCCCTGAAATTAATTTAAGGTTTGGAATTATTTATTGTGTTTAAATTATAGTAGAACAGCAAATACATTTCTACATGTGTATATCTTCGTTTTGTTTAAGGCATCGTTTTGCCCTCAACGTTTCAGAAAAAGTTTTGTACCGCAAGATTGTGTCACTGCACAACAAAAATTAATAAGAATAAGTTTAGGGGAAATAAGTAAAATATACTGAATTTTACTGAACGTGACCCCGCCCACTTAATGAAAACCAAGATTTTGTCAATACAAGAGCTTGAAGTATGTATATACAAGGTTTCGTAGAAATTGATCGGGCAGAAGTGCATGATGGGCCCTTAACAATATTAGTATCGAGGCTATTAGGGAGTTTCAGCAGGAACTCAGGGTTCACAACTTTCTAGTGGAGTGGATAGTTACCATGCTTAGTAGCAGAATCATGAACTCGAGTATGAGAAGGGGAAAACTTAGGAGATAAATGACAAGAGATATACCACAGGGAGGAGTCTTATCACTCATATTGTGGTTTTTGACCATGAATGCAATTCTTAAGCGTTTTGACAGGAGTAGACGAAAGATGGTTACTTATGCGGATGACGTGGTTTTACTAATAACGGAACGGTTTCCTCCCGCTATCAGTGAAGTCTTGCAGTCGGCGTTGGGGGATCTATTATTCTGGGCCAGCAGCAAAGGACTGGGAGTCAATACAAAGAAAACCGAGCTAGTCCTCTTTATCAGAAGATATAAAATAGAAAGCTTTGTACTGCCCAGAATGGGAGGGGTAGAGCTTATACTAGCAGAGGGAGCGAAGTAAGTGGTTGTTTTCCTAGATAGCAAGCTTTCCTGGAGAATGAACAAGCAAGGAAGGCTAAAGAAAGGGCGCAAGAGCTCATGCAGGAATACCATAGGAAGGAACTGGGATCTGCAACCGAAGGTAGTAAACTGGTTGTCAAGCTGGTTATTTCCTATGGTTGCGTGGTAAGGTGGGAGGCATTGAGGAAAGAAAGTCAGAGGAGATTACTAGAGGTGTGCCTCGCTGGGCATCGCAGGTGCTCAGAGGAGCGAATTTAAGCTCTATTGCTATGACGGAAGGTCCCATAATATTGATGAGTGTTTTAGGGTAAAATTTTTAGTTTTTTCTGGGTTGTAAATCAGCTGGAAGTTGTCTAGAGTAGGAAGACGGTTCCTTATATAATGCTATCCTGAGTAGCAGCATGGTAATTACAGCTACTTCTATGTGGCCTAAACTGAGCAGGCCTTACCGCTCTGGATAAAGCTTCACACATATTTCAAACTCATATGTGTGGCTGTGCTTAATTTAAGCTCTACCTAGCACAAACATACATACATATGTATACACAGTCATACATGCGAACGTCGAGGAAAATTTCGTTTCTTCTTTTTTATTCCAATAATTCTACAAATGTTGAAATGTCAGTTCCAATGATTTATGTTTCACCATTAAAGTTGATGGGTGTTGGTTGTTTTCATTTTCAGTTTGTTATTGCTGTTGTTTCTTTACTTTTCGTTCCGGTCTTGAAGCTGTTTTTGTTTGTTTCTTCTTCTTGAATTTTAGCAAGAGTAGGAGTTTTTCTAACTAAAAGCGTAGCATCGTTTAAGGCTTTTCCTCCTGGCAATACAGAGGTTATTGTTTTTTGTTGTTGTTGTCTTGTTACTTTTCAGTTAAAGCATTCTGCTTAACTGGCCAAGATTTGTGTGTACAAAATCATAATCATGGTTAAGTCATAGTAAGTTTGTTGATTTTGTTGTTATTGTTGTTTGTTTCCTAGTTTACTTTTGATTGGTTTAATATAGTAAGTAACAAATCCTTAATTTAATTTTGTGTTATAACAAGGACAATGTGTAAGATTTATTACTATTTTTGTGAAATGAAAAGTTCTCGTTTATGCTGCAACAAGGCTACCAAGAATTGTAACGTGTCAGAAAACTATCAAAGCGAGACTAAATTTTTCAAACAAAAAAAATGAAGAAAAAAATTAAAAGAAACTAACACTGAAGGATTTATAATTGTACTAGACAAACAAGCTTAGAACAAAACTGCCTGATGTAAGGATAGTTTTTAAATTCAAAGATGATGCTTGATTTTTATTTTTCACAAGTGTGATAAAAATTAAGGAAAAATTTTAATTTCAGATTTTTTTAGTGATGGAAAAAAATTTTATTAATTTTGAATTTTGTTTCGATAAAGTATTTCGATACTTTTTGTTATTTTTATCCAACTGCGCGACGCAAAGAAGGGTATTGTGTTTATTAGCCTATGTATGTATGTGCGTTCCTTTGTGGCCTTATATAAACCGAACGCGTGGACGGATTTTAATGATTCTTACGGCAATCGATTTGTGTTAATCCCGGGAGTTACCAAAGATATGACAGTAGTAAAAATGTAATATAGCGGCCAACAGACTCCATTTTGTAAACATGAAAAAAAAGTCGGCGAACTATATCATCTTTAGGTTTCTCTTATGATTTTTCATTTCGAGTGATCGTTTAGTATATAGAACGGTTCAAAGTTGGTCGCAGTCGTGTTTTTTTTTTTTTTTAATTACTACTTGTTCCTTCTATTATTTAAGTAATGGCTCCAAAAATATAAGGCAGGATTCTCACAGCTTAGATTAATAGAAGTGTAACCTTTATAGCATTCAAGGTAGTGGATAAAAGAGCATATTTATTGTAATGCTGAATGAAGTTGTAGTTGAACCATCTGTAAACTCAGTCTACAGATATAATTTGGCTCGAAGGACCATAAACCACAATGCAGGCATAACATAAATCTGTTGCTGCTATTGGCCAAAAGAACTTTCAAAGCTTATAAGAGCTTATCATTTGCAGTGGTTTTTGTTGAAATTAAAGCATTACCACTAGTGAATAAAAATTAGTATTTAAACCAACTTTGCTAATTCCCCTAAATCATGCAGATAAATAAACTTTTTTTTCAACTGAAACAATAAATCCTAATTACTTTGTATTCACAGCTCTTTAATAAAAAAAACTTTATGTCAAATAGTTCCACTTCACTAGTTAATTCTTTTATTTTTCAAATCAAAAAGTTAAATTTTAAATGAGTTTGGTCTTTTTGTTATTTTCTCTCTGTTACAGCAAACAAAATTTTATTTATTTTTTTTAAAGAAAAGTTTTGTTCCAACTTTATTTGGAGCATTGCAATAGAAAAAACAACATTTTTATTGTTAAATCAATAAAAGTCATTAATTCTAATTTCAATTCAAAATTCAAAGTTGACCTCATTTAGAGATGTACAAATCTATTGCTTGCTTTTTTACTTATTTCACCTCCTAAATAAAAGATTTGTACAATTTTCTCCCAATATCTTCACCTCTCATTTCTAATGTCATTTCACATAGTTTAGAAATCGCTACAATACTACTTTATAGCTTAAAAGAACATAAAGAACTATAACGACAGGAAGATATTGCAGAAAACAAAATTGAGAAACATTAAATTTTTTTAAAAAACTTTGCTAGTTTTGCCAGCAAAGAGAACTTATATGAAACACCTTTTCGTTTTTGCCTACAAAACGTTTTTAGCCATATATCTTTTTTGCTGGCCTTTTCTTGTTCTTGTGGCGGTAACATGCTTGTTGGCATTTAAGAATTTCTTGGTTGGTTAACATTTAACCATTGTCATTCTAGGCGAAGTTTCTTATTGTTTGCAAGGAACCCCAAGAGGACATTTAGAAGAGCAAGAAAAAAAAGGAACATTAGACCAGATACCATCGTGAGGTATTGCATTTCCCAAGAGAATTTCGGTTTCTGTACATTTAGAGAACGTCTGTTATTTATAGCGAAACCAAGATATGAAATATTGAAGTAAAAAAATTAAGTTGCAGGAGAAAAGTGGGCTAGTGGTAAAAAAATCTATTAAGAATCTATAGGGTAGTTACAAGATAAAAGCTTAAAAGCCATGGCTGCCTTGAAGTTTGAAAATCCGATATTGGAGTGCATATCGTGAGGAAATAAACGAGTGAGAAAAATATCCTTTGCTGGTCTTAATACAATACTAAAGCAATGAAGAGGTGCTCTAGAAAATATTAACTATCTCTTATCCACACCTTTGTTGATAGTTGATGTCTCGATGATAGAGCATTGAATCTACGTTTTTCAGTTATTTACAGACTGATCAGGGTCAGATGAAGGTCTCGATACGATAAAGGTATTTGAGCATGTACCTACAGCACGGTTGCTTTTAAAACTTGATCAAGTATATCATCATCATCAAATTTAATTTCCTAATGAGAGTGTGCAATATGAAAAATAGAGATTTTCTACATGCGTTCGGGCTGGCTAGAACTGATAGTCAACTGCATAATTGATATATTGATGAACTTTTCGTAATCACGGTGCAATGTTGAAAGTCTTAAATATGCAATCTCCAGATTAACATGGCCATGATAGAAATAAATAGACCAAAAACTTTTCAAAGTCGGGCAGACCATATGATACAAAGAGGTTACTTGCTCAACCTCCACTTTAACCTGTTCGTATTAAGATCTCATGCGATGACGACAGGTTTTCTGCGTACAGGGAAACTGGATCTTAAACGTCAAATTTCTACTTCGATTAAAAAGACATCTTGCGCAACTGCCAAATTGCCACAAGGTCCAACTGGCGGGAACCCCAAATAGAGGAAGAACTTCTCAAGGTTGCGCAGACTAGAGAGAGAGAGAGAGAAAGAGGCTATGTGCCTCAACTTTCACAGCAACTTGGCCTATCACCCTGGAAGTCATAGTAGTGACAGATGAATGTACCATACAATGACTTCTGTAGTAGATGTGGTGATGTAGAGGAAAGTAAAACTGCGAACATGTCTTTCACTTTCGGCTGTCGTAGAGACGGCGGTGCCTGTTCCAACTATCCAGCATCATGAAAGTTTTCTTTATCGCAATATGACATCAGAGGGATAAACTATTTTTTTCAAAGCTTATAGGGATTTAAAACAGCAAACAAGATGAAGATGGAGGTTTTTCGTATACTTCTATCTACTCAGGTATCACAAATGGACTTATGTTAGGTTAGGTTGACGAGAGGAGCCATTACGCTTATGTCACGGGACTTACACATAAGCCAGTATAGGCCTGTTATATGCTTTCATGTGAATTAAAAACGAGACCCCATCTTTGTAGTAACTCAGTATTATTGAGGTAGACCCCTCAATCTTTTACTTCCAATACCTCTAAGATGAGTAATGTTCAGTAAGATGTCAATGACAAAGAAAGTGCCTTTTTTGCTCAATGTCCTCCATGTATGCCATGTGCTCCATTCATTGTTATATGTGGCTCCAATGCGGTTCAAGTGCCCTCGTAAGCTGAGTGGCCTGTTTAGTATCAACATCCTCCTGGTTTTGTCTACTTCCCGGTCGCTTCATGTAACGAGAGGATTTAATAGTACACAAGTTACCTAGTTATAGCAGCATTCGTAACCTGCGAAACCTGAACTTAGTAAATTTAACCTCTTACTGATGACGTCATTGAAACATCACCTAAGTTGCCTGCATGACTGAGGGTACGTGATCGAAGACTCATTAATGATTGTCCAAAACAATTAAAGACAATATTTTCGAATCAAGAGCACTGCATTCATTAATGACAGTATGATCGTCGAATAAAGTATCTTTCATCTTTCCTCCAGTAAAACCTTAAATAAGACAACTTGCATGCAAGTGCCGCCTACTTTGTCTTCATTCTCATCAGTACAAGTCAGCGATACATTGCAAAAAGTTGTCGTTCCTGTCGTCTTCTACAAATGCATTTTGCAAACACAACTGAAAGTTTGAAAAAGAAAACTGAACGAACATGTTATCCAACTAGTCATCAACTACGACAAATTGTGGATTGTCTGCAAGATATCTTTAACATTTTTACTGCTTTCGTTATTACAGCAATTTAAGTGCATCTCATCTCAACTTCCTCCAGGAACATACTGCAGATAGCATCGATTATCAATACTTTTTATATTATATATGATGTCTGTCTTATTATAAGGAGTTTAGAATATGACGTAAGGAAAATCAAGTTAGTTGGGCTGCTTGTAGTTTCAGTTTCCTGAAAGTTCAGTGAGAATTGCTTTGAAGAGTTTTGTCATTAGTAAATTGTTACCGCCCTAATATTAGTGTTTACCATTTAACTGTTTTTGTATATATTGGTATACAGTTAAAGCAATTTTATTGTTTTTGTTGTTGTGCATGTGCTAAAGCAAGATTTATGCAAATCGGAAGCAAACATTAATCAAAGTTTTTTCTTTATTGTATTTCAAATGTAGGAGTATGTTTTTTATTTATATTTTTCCGAATGTGTTTCCTAATGCTTAAGTGTGCTTGTGTGTAAGTTGGCCCCAGAGTACATTTTATTGTGCATGTTTGCTTGTGTGTGTCTGCGTTAAAGTGCCAGTTAAAAAACCGTGACCAAAACTAAACTTTGAAGCGGTTAAAAAAATCAACATATAAATGAACAGTAGTTTTGCTAGAAAAATTTCGATAAAGCAAAGTTTATGCTGAAGCAAACATAAATTTTCTTTTTTTTTTAAGTACATCAGTAATTGTTCTAAACCACTGTTTCTTTTCCTTTGGTTTTATTTCTAAAAAAAATAAAGTATTCTTCTGGTATTGCAAAAAAGGTCGATTATGTCAAGAAATGTAGGCTAAAATTTCATACTTGTTTATGGCCAAAACCGTGGAAGAAGAAAAAATATGCAAAAATCTGCTAAATGAAACAGCAAATTCAAGCCTCTTCTGCTCATATATAACACTCAACCAGAAATTGTTTTTACTTTTCTAGTCTTGTTGTGTTGTTCTTTTCCCTTATAGATTTTATTCTACGACTTCATAAATTAAAACTTCATATGTCAGATGGGAATTTCGTTGATTTTTTTCTGTTATTTTTTTTATTTGGTTGGAGTATATCTGGCAAAAATTTTTTTCTTTGTACTCTTGCTCAAATGGAATGAATGACTGGTGGTATGGATATTTATGGTTTACTATTTGCTGTCATTTATTTCATATGTCAAATTGACAGTAGATAAGTTAGGTTATGTTTATTTAAAAAAGGCGAGAAAGGAATATTTATAAGAAGGAAAAAATTATGACAAAAAATACAAATACGATGGGAAGAGTAAGGGCGGGAGATAAAAAAGATTTTGAAAATTAAATAAAGTTCAAAAGAGGATTGATATATTCGGGTATGTTCTATATTCTAAGTGAAATTAAAATGTTCGGAATTGCCATAAAATTGTTGTTGGAAGTATGTATTTATAACAACAATGCTATCGCAATTCCGAACGATTTAATTTCACATGGAATGCAGAACATTGTATGTTGGTATTTTAATATGAGTTATTTTTTCTTGAGCTTAAAATTTATTAGAGAACTTCCTGCCAAAATGCTGATTTTTTAACCAAAAATATTTGGCTCCATGATAATATTATAGCTTTAGGATTCTATGATTTCTTCTAATTTTTTGATGTTATACTAAATCCATATACTTGACGCTTAAAATAATTGCAATTCAGCCAGTATTACTTCTAAAGTTAAGTCTGTTTTTTTAGGTTAAATATTTCTTGTTTCTAACAATTTTACTCATATTCTTATTATTCTTTTTTATTTTCAGGTATGTACTCGTAATATACTAATACAGGTAAAGCTTTAAATTTTTTTTAAACATAAAAAAATTAGGCAAGATTTTAGTAAATTAATTACATATCAAACAGTGTAAAAAGTACGTTTTCCATGACTGAAATTTTAATTTGAATACATTTACCTACAAAAGCTGTACTTAGCTGGCGGATAAAGATGACAGGTTTCGTATCAGTAGTATACCTGTATCTAGGAAGATGTTGCCAATGACCAAGATATGAGTGCAATGCCTATTCGGACCTTATTTGTAATAGAGGAGTTGTAATCTGTGCCTCGTTTCTGTAACTTGTGAGAAGCTCTCCCATCGAGAAAAATTAAATAATTATATTGGTTGTCCTGTTTTACACAGGGTCATTCATTTAAAAACTTAAATTAACTTACAAAAAATATCAACAAATATAGTTTTTTTTCGACTCAAAAAGTTCTCACATACCTTACAGAAACATGCCACAGTTCTCTTATGAGAGTTAATAACAAACAACTTTCTGCTAGCATGAATAAATGTATTCTCAAGAAAGGTTATGCAATAGCAGAATAAAACCCTCAAACGAATGTATTTAGATTGTACTCTCTTCGCCAACAAATATGCGGAGCAAAATATAAACGTTGAACAAAAGGGCTAGATCACTGCTATATCTATTTTTATGAAATAATAAATCGTTTTGTATCTGTATGAATGGAACTTATAGGCAAACTCCTTGAACTCTGTTCTGACTCATGGTTTATTCTAAATGAATCCATCCATGTCAAGCTATATTTGTAAGCCTAATATCTACCAACTTCTCGCAGACATTTAGGTCCACTGCGAGTTCCTACTGGCGAAACGTTTCCAATACACAAACAAAGATGAGATTATAGGTACACGTTATCTGTCATTCAGCCATGTTATTTCCACAGCGAACTCGTTGACTTCTTTTATGGTATCATATAGCAATCACCAAAGTACCTGGCATTGTATCCTCAGATAATGCAACACAAAATATTCCAGTGTTTCTCGCTTCTCTTCACACTTGCAGAGCTTAAAAAGGCTCCGGGGTGCCAGGTTCATATTCCTCTAACCGATAAGTGACCAGTCAAAACTCCATTCAGCACTCCTATAACTCTTGGGTATATGTCCACTAGTAGTTTGGTTATAAGGTCTCGAGACCCAAGTATTATTCGCTTCTTTTAAAACCCTATTACTGATTTCCTTAAAATAGCACATGAGCCGCGATTTAGCCGAAACCTCTCACACTGCCTTATCTAACATTGACCCTTACTCGGCCAGTTAATTGTCCGTTTACTTTCCAACAACTTTGTTATGGCCTGAAATCCAACAGAGCCTTTTATTAAGTGTTCTCTGAAAGTATCTTACTAGTTTTGTCCTGACAATGTGCTTTCTAAAAGCTTGCTCGATTATCGACATAGAGGTAAATTTTCTCGCCATCAGTATTATTCTCTGATACTGATTCCACAGCCTTTAGAAACTCGCTTGAATATATGGCTGGAAAACAATACAGTCTTATGCCATTACATATAGTGCTCGTGCCTTTGTCCATTTCAGATCCATCGATGAAGAACGCTCAGTCCTTGTAGATATTATCTTATCTGATACAGCAAATACTATCCGTTATGACCAGTCTCCTACAGAATCCGTGAATAAGGTTCTTTACTTTTAAAATGTCTGATCTGATTTTTGTCCTGCTTAAGGCCGTGATTCACTATCCCACACAATCGTGCGACTTTTGACAAAATACTACCGTGGTACGATGGAGTTTATTAAAAATTTCTAAAGACAATAACAATTGGTCAGATCAGGGTTGTATTTTTTTCGTAAGTCGTGCGATTCTGTAGGATAGTGAGTCATGGCCTTTAATTGATATACGATCAATATCTTCCTGCTATTGGTGCCTTTATGAATTGAGGTCATTACAATGCCTCTGCCACTGCAGATGCCAAAGCCATATGTGAATCCGAGTTATTCTCTATATAAACTCCAATTTAGTAATTAGTTCCTTAAAAGAATAAAAAAGCATAGTTCCTTGGCCACGCCATATTGTTTTGAATGTATTTAGATCAACTAAGTCCAAACACACCTACTCAACATTTGCACTTGAGCTAAACAGCTCTGAAAGCTCTTACAATTCGTTCTTGTCAGAGAACGAAGCCAATACTTTTTGTCAGCGGCGGCAGCTAGGAGTCAACTTGCGCAGAAGAAACCTCAGCGACGGCTGTCTCCAAATAAGTCCGTCGGTGGGTAGTGTATGTCTCTTAGCTACTTTTAATTTCAGAAACGGGTACATACTTTTCCGTTGATTTAAAATAGGATAATGCTTTAAAACAGCATCATCATCACCTAAAATTGCCGGCAGTGGCTGTTAGCGGACTCTCTGCCGATCGTTTTCGTTTCTTTGCAAAATAAGCAGCAAGCATTGTTGAAGCCGATATCTTATTGGCTGTTGTGCTCTCGTCGGTGTGAAATCACAAACCTTTTGTTAAAGCTCGCATATTGTCCATATGCCTTGGACGTAGCTGAGATAGATGGTATGAGGTGTCACTGGTTGCAACATTGGTTTGATCAAACCGGATCGCATTATCATTAGTGTTAGTGAAAGATATTTGCATGAAGACATATTACAACTTCAAGGAGATATCGGAAGAGATGTAAAAGAATTGCGAAGAAATAATATGCTATCAAATAGCAGCTTATGCCCCATGGGTTCCAGCTTATCTAATTTGGCTTCTTCAGGCTGTTTGTCCATAGACTTTTGCTAGCAATCCCTAGAAAAAAGCAGTGGTAGATATACAAATACTTTTTATAGAGGTATCTTTGTTACGAACCCGGCAGAGGTGCAGCTTCAATTTGAACTGTCTTGATACCGATAAAGGGGAATCCTTCCGGGGTGAAACTTAGAGGTCTAACCAGTGGGTTATTACCGGTAAAGGCGTAAGTTTGCATGGAGACCTTGCTACAGCGAAGTCCTCAAGAGGACTGATGTTGCTACAGTAAGCTTGTCTGCGGAAAAACACATAGCGTCTGTAAACCACAACAAGTGCAGTATCAATTGAAACTGACCTGCGTTCAAAGACAATAAATGGGAAGTTTTTCGGCATAGAACTTCGATATCTAACCCAGGTTTATTGCTGGTGCTATGGACATCGCTGATCCGCCCTTGGAGGAATTTAATGGTTGATGGCGCAAATATGGCAACACCAACCATGTTTTTTGACAGGCGATGGTGTTATTTGTTCTAATCCTATGAAGCTTAATGTTTACCCATCGGGAAGTAAGTCTGTTTGGAGACTTCGTATAACCCTGCGCTTTAAAAGGGCAGATGGTGCTCCGGTTATTGGTAAGGTCTTATTCAGGAGAATATGTAGGTAGTGGATGATTGAGATTTCAGTTGATGTCTGTAACCAGGTAGGAAGTTGTTACCAAAGCAGCTGGGAAAAGTCTGTGGATCATCTAATGTTTGACTAATTCTATTAATTTCCATTCCACAGATACTTCTTCTGATAATGCCGAATAATCGCTGTATTGGTGTGTGCCTTATAGAGTACACTACCGGCTGGTACGGTTCCGCTTGTTTTGTTATTCTTAACACCTAAGGTCACGATCTTAAGTAAGACATTAGATAGCTGAAAACACCTCAACAATTAAATTTATCCAGCGAAGGAGGTTAAAAATCCTAATATTTTTGTACAAAACTATTTTTTGAATACCTTAGGGTGCACGTTAGTTTATAACTGCTTACGTCTTCCACTCCCCCCACCCCCTATAAATACCTGAAGCTTAGTTTCATAACGCAGTATTTGTTCGTTTAATCTATTTAAGCAAAAATAATAATACAGTTTCAGTTTACGTTTCATTTCAAATAAGAAAAATATTTCTAGTATTATTTTCTCAAACGTTTGAATGCTTCCTGAGGAAAAAAAAAGTCATGCAAAGTTTAATTTTTTCAATGGAAATGAAAAAGTTTTGGTATAATAATGTTTTCTTTCTAGTTTTTTCCCAACTTTTTTTAGAAAACTTTTTGGTCATTTGTTAAGTTTGACTGTAATAAGCAAAATAAAAAATAAAAAATTAGAAATAACGTGTCTCTTGGCTGCTGCTGGTTTTACCTGATTTTTTCCAAAAAAAAAAATTGGGTGAATGCGAACAAAGTATGTGCATCTTATAGGTGGAAAAGTTATAAAAGATTTTTGTGACTTGACTAAACAAAAAGCTCTATGTACATATTTATATGTATTATGACTTATTTAAATTTTGTAGAAATTTAAGGTAAATTTAGGCTGAAGACTAAACAACCTAAATTTTATGTAAGACCTAAAGTTATCAAAGTAAACTATCAAGATCAAGTTGGTTTTTTGGAATGATTTTGTTATAAACTTGTACGAAATTTAGTTTTGCAATCTCAGAAAAATATATATCGCATCTTCGACAATCATTTAGCAAATGACTTTTAATTTTGAAGACCTCTGTCAGGTATAAGGATTATCTTATCTTTGTTGTAATTTTTCTCTCAATTTTAATAAGAAAAAAGTTGTTTATTCAACATTTTATATTTTTTTTTATTTTTGCTTCATTTCTTTATGTAATAAATATAATATTTGTTATATCAATGTGATTGAATGAATAATAAATTGTTGCAATATGACAATTATTGAAATTCAGGTATGAATGTACAACAAAGTCAGTAAAAGTTTTCCTTAGAGGAAAAGTAAAAAAAGAAAAATATAGTAGGAAAAAAAAGTATATAATTTTCTAATATATTTATTATAGCAAAAAGTTTTTCATTGAGCCATAAAGCTGAAAGGATACATTCAATAAATGGATTAAAAACTATAAACAGATGATTTTAAAAGGATAAAGAAAAGACTTTACAAAGAAAACTGCAAGATAGTTTAACAGAGTCTTTGATAAAGGAATAAACGTTTTTGTATCATGACCAACATAATCTTAAATATTTTTCTCTTGAGTAGATACATAGTAAAAAAATTTAAGATTTATTTATAAGTCAAAACAAATCCTCTTTTTCAGCAGACCTTCTTCTATACCGTTAATTTTTGGGATAATTGCTGCAATATTTGAAAAATGTGGAAAAAATTTTAATCATACCTTAATTGTTTACTGAACATTTTAAGTAATAAGTTTAGAGTTTCATGTTTTTCTGTTTTTGTTCCTTTATTAGTTAAAAAATTATATATAACTTGATAAATACACTTTATTAGCATTACGATGATTTGTTCGATATTTGAAGAGCTGGCGCACAAAACCAAACTAGTCTCGTTAGCTGTTTCTTACAGGACAGACAAACAACTGAACTAACTAGATATAGACCAGCAAGGAAAAGTAAATTTTCCTAATTTTTTTAAGACGGGATCGATTTGGTTTTGAATGAAGATATTTCGTGACTTCATAGATATGTACTTGTAGAGCCCGAAAAAAAATTATTTCCTGAAGACGTGTTCGTCAGTTTCTCATTTATGATGTCATATTTTAAAAACCAAAATACTAGTGTCTATGTATCTTACAAGCTCTTTTAACATACTCTATCTATGGTGAATATCATGAAATTGTAGCAAGTATATCCGAACTGCTTTCGGGTGGCATCGATTTACTCACTAGTTGAAATTCTTACATACAAAAATTTTAAATTCGATTAACGAATACGTTTTTGACTAAAACGATAATATGAGGTGAAAACATTCCTTTTCAAAATTGTCAAAACATATCCTAATCGTAGTTGAAAGTCGGCTGAAAAGTGTTCGATTTCTGAAATCCTTTATAGCCAATAAGGCGATTGCTTTTCTTCACTCGACAGACCGAGTTTGTATTTGTATTTGCCAAAATATTTATTGAAGACGCACAAGGTGGTTGGAAGGACCATGAATACGTAGTAAGTAGTGCAAATCGGTTTGAAGGACCACCACAGTGTTGAATGTTTCAGTTTTACATATTTAAAACCAATGTTGTGGATTGCAATTGCCTTGTAAATTACAAATCTTTATTTGACCATTTTTTAATTATAATTTTAATAATATTTTTACTAACTTAAGGTCTTTAAATTTTCCTTTTCTATATATTGCTATCCTTTGTTAGAAAATTATAAATTACGAAACTCACAATTTTTCCAAACTAATTCTGACAACATTTGTTTCTATAACACCCCTGAATTTCTTATTTTTTAGACTCGGCAGTTTTTTTTTTGAAGCAGTTATTTTCAGTTCTCTTCAAAACTGCTCGTTTGTTTACACACAGATGGTTTCTTGTTAAATTTTCATATTATTTTGATGCACCGAATGGGTGAAACAAAAGTGAATTGAAGTAACTTTTTGGTTCAAGCAAGTCTGTTGTACTTCTCTTCTTTCTTTTTTCCTCTCTTTTCCATAAACTCGACTTGTTTCAAGAAAACCTGCCGAGTCTAAATCATGATTTAGCAAAGGCTAGCGAAATCTTAAAATGAAAAATTAACAGACCTTAACCCCACTAAAATATTTACCAAATTGTCATTCCTAATCGTTATTGTTAGGAAGATCTACTAAATATTATACAAGTGTCAGTTTTAGAGCAAAATAGGACACTTTTTCGAGATAGTATTGCCAGATTATACATTTTCCTGTGATCGGGATTGCCAGCTTGAAACATGAAGTGGTGCCCTTTAATCTTATATTGCCCGTTTCACTTCCGTGCTGCACTTCTATAACTTGTAGATTAGTAATACCTCGTACATGGCTTATTACTTCTCGTAGTCCTGCTAGAACTATTTTCATTTTCACGATGGGATTTGGATTGGAAACATTGACTTATCAAGGCGTCATAGCTAAAAAAAAATAAACCTCAATCATTCATTCTCCTCATTCATTCTTCTGTTCAGGGCGAATTTCTGACGAAAGCGATGATGAGTGTACCGCGTGCATAATGTGCGCAATAACCTTGAAGCTATATCTCTTCAATTACCGCAGATTGTTAAATCTCCTTTCTTTGGCAGTTATTAAACTGCCGATATTGAGCTCTGGAGGTAAAGTAACCCAAATTCTGCTATAATGCGGTGTATAATCCAGACAATGACAGTAAGATCGTCCTTGATCAGATCATCCATGTGCCATACTACTTTTGAGGGATTTTATGACGTTTACTATTTCCATTTCGTCTGGACAGAATATACTGACACCATCTCTTGCGGAATGGGTTTGGCACTGGCACTGAGTGTATTAGTTGGTTCAGGCGTAAACAACCATTTTAGTATAAAAGAAAAAGCAAGCTTGTAATCTTAGAAATGTCATCAGTGTTGACACATTTTGTTTTTTGTAGATGTGTCAAGTTCAAAGAAAATAAAAATTTTCTAAAAAAAACATTAATCAGGCTTAATAACACATAATTTGCCCAAATTAACTTAATAAGTTTAGTTTAGCCAAATATAGTTTATACATTTATTATGATTTTTAAACCATTATTATTGCATTACTTAAAGATTCTAAATATCGGCCTAAAAGATAGCAAATGAAATTTGCTATCAAAGTTGAAGTAAAAATAGTAATGGCACTAAAAAGTAAAAAAAAATTTAAAGGAAACATTATTATATGGAAGCCAAGCAGCTTAGCAACTTTTGCTTATAAATATTTTTATTTCAGGATTCACATGCTCAGATGCTCAGAACGCACAACTAAATTCCCCTAGATAATGGAAAAACAATTTAATTTTAATGCAAATGAAATACAAGTTAAATAACAAACTTATTTAAATTGAAGATTACACTGAAAGAAAACTTCATAACAACAAAAATATCTGTTAAC
This sequence comes from Nowickia ferox, assembly GCA_936439885.1. Classification (NCBI taxonomy): domain Eukaryota; kingdom Metazoa; phylum Arthropoda; class Insecta; order Diptera; family Tachinidae; genus Nowickia; species Nowickia ferox. The sequence goes on along the minus strand of OW387024.1, from coordinate 12,099,711 downwards.
GTACAGTTCATTACAAATTATTTGTAAATAATATCCATTTAAAATAAGCTTTTATGAAATCATAAAGATGAATAATGAGATATTTGTATGACAATAAGTTTGCCATCATTAACACTACTTATTTTATCATATTGAGCAAGACAGTTTGATAAGTATCTAATTTTATTATTTGTATTTACAGAGTCTGTGTTCAGTATATGTTTATATCGGTCTGCTATGGGTTGGGTTGAAATTTTATTGAAGGTGTATTTTGTAACAGTTTTCGTTTGCCTTTTATAGGCTATAGGCCACAAGAGAGTTTATAAAGCATGCAATTCGTTTTTGGTCCTTGTGACATTTCTTTTGTTGTCGTTTTGTGGTATAATTTTCAAAATTGTCTGCAACGCCGTCTTATTATGTTTGTTATATGAAAAGCAATGCAAAATGTCGGAAATGACAAACGTTGCCTCCAGTATACACTATTGCGATGCCACAAAATGCCATAGTGTGTACTCGAAAAAATTTTTGCACACCTCGTAAATGGCAGCCATTACAAATTATATTGAAGAACCATAAACTGAATATTTAATACCGTAAAGAGAGCACTTGCAGATCTTTCATTCGAAGTATTCATGAATCAATAGCAACAAGAGTTTTATGGTCCTTCAAACCTAATTGTTGCACGTATTGTAAATTGCAGCCATTGCGAAAAAGCAAAGTACTTGCAGATCTTGCATGCAGACTATTCAAGAATCAATAGCAAATTCCGAGTTGTTAGCAATACGGATATGTTTAACATATTAAATTAGTTTTCGGCTAAGCACTTCACATACTTGGATTCTACAACAAAACAATCCTGCTATATTTCAGATTATATTGATCCCAGCTAAACTAACGATATTGAATATATTTTTGGTCATTGTGGTGTCCATAACGCCTCACCATCGTCATCATTTAGCGAGGGTGAGAGCAAAAATTCCATAATATTTTTTGGAAACTACAATTACCCCTATCGTTCAATATTCGTGAATGGCAAAACTTTCACTATATAAATGACACTTCAGTTGACAGATATTTGACAGCTGACAGCCTTGCCAGACCGGCGGTCTTGAAACCACTAAATTGGTAACCCTGCATATTTATAAAATGTGACTTTAATTAAATGTCCTGTTAACATATGAATAGTATATTATTTCTATCTGACAATAAAGGCCTCTTAATAATAAACATTCTGCCTTAACTTAAATCATGTACTTTTAATAATCAAAAATATTGTTATAAACGTCATTTCTTTGATCATGTTAAAGATGATAAATAACTAATAAACAGCAACAACAGCCACAGCTATTCGAAAAAGAATTAAAATGACAAAACATTCGTGAAAATATTATCTACAAAAGCAATAAACAACAATCAATCATATATTTGTCCATGTACTCGTGTGTATTTATGTAATGTGGCAATAATTGGCAACACTTATGCAAGCAATTAATTACAGCTAAACGAAAAAGATTTTATGCAAGAAAATCATTTAAATTGATTTACAAATAAATATAACTATACAGTCGCATCTACAGACAGACACTCGCTGGCTCACAGACTCACTCAAATTAATAAAAACCTAAACGTATCAAGATGTGACAGAGGACAAAGTTGTTGTGTGTTATGAGTGGCGGAAAAGTTAAGACAAAATCATTTAAAGGAAATGACAAAGTTTCTTACTTTTTTTTCATTTTTTAGGACTTAGGAATACAAACATACTCGTTCATATTCGTATATCTATAAGGATATATACGAGGATCGTACTGATAGGATTTTGTGGCAAAATAAAATAGCAACTTTTCGAAAAAATTTTCGAACGACTTTTGCTTTTTTGCTTAGTATGTTTGTTCTTCATAGGATTACTACGTCATAAAACATTATTTTTCTTTGCCTGAGAGTCTATAACATGTGATAAGTTATATTGTTAAAAAATTAAAATAAAAATGGCGGATTCATGACTACAAAAAATTCAAACCTACAGCCTGTTTGTGCCTGACGTTGACCACGAAAATCGTGACGTTTTTGTAATAGATTAAAGAAAAATTTTACAAAATTTCCTTTAATTTATTATCTCACAGAGGAGCTTATAATAAGAAGGAGCACCTTGCCCCTTAGAGTTTTGATTTACTGAAAAAATAACGCGTTCGGTGAACGAATAATTGTAGCAGCGAAATGCATATTGACGTGCTTAAGTTACTATGAACAAAGTTTTTTAAAGAAAATTTTCTGCTATAATTTTTTGCACATGTTCCTTTCGAACTGACTCTCGTTAAAACGCTGACATTATATACATACGAGTACATAAATATTAATGCATACGATTGTAAGCAAACTCATAAAATTATTCATAAGAGTTAATGTGTATATTTTATGCCTGACTTGTCTAATTAAGTTCATTTCTCTTCAATAAATCATCAAATCATATCATTGTCCACTTAAAATAAGTTAACTTTTTTACAGTGATACTTATAACTAAAAGTAAAGCAGTAAAATAAATAATAGATGTACAGTAGTGAAATGAATAGTAGAATAGCAAAATTTCAGAAAATTTTTTTAGGGCACAAAAGATCATTCAGATGTAGCAGCGCCTGACTTTTGTTCGAGCTCGTTTCTCCTAAGTAAGAATTGTAAGACCAAGTCTCATATATTTGATATTATATTAGTCTATTATTCTAATATATGTACCATCATTACATTTCTATGTAACATTTAGTGGTCATAGGTATACTTCCTTCCTTATTTTGTTATTTGTTGTGAAACATTAAATAAGGCCTTAAATGAAGCACTTGCCAAACTCTTCAGTCTTGTATTCTTCTAATGAAAGAAGAAGACAATTGGGGAAAAATTTTATTAAATCTATTGATAAATAACAACTGCTAATAATGATGATGATAATGATTTAATGATTTATAACAATTCAAAAATATGAAAATTTCTTGTTAATAATTATGTATTCAATATAAGCAAATAATTTTTGGAAATTTATTTATTCCATATTTCTCTCTATGAATTATATTTCAAGTATTCATAAATTGTGAAACTATGTATGTCCTTGATATTTATTGAAAACAAAAGTGCACAAGACAAAAAGGACAGTTAAGTAAAGTGGCCGAGTAGTGGGAGAAGTACAGCAAGGACTTTTGCATGAATGCACAATCCCAAAAGGAATATTAATAAACCAAAAGGTTTAATGCCACATTTTAGATTTATTAAAAGTATTTATTTATCAATAATTCTTTAATGTAATGTAATTAATTTTATATTTATATTTATATTGTTTCTACTTGCTAAATATATTGTTGATTATCGCAGACATGTTTATATATTTATAAGGATCCTTGAGCAAATAATTTAAATAAAAAATTAAAAAAAAAATTAATGCAAATTTAAACTTGGAAAACTTATAACGATCTCAGGCCTTTTAAAATATTTCATTTAACATTGCCTGAAGTATTTAAGATGTTGAGTACAAAATCGAAGGTTGTGGGGTCGAGCCCAGTGACCGAAAAATTCATTAAATAACAACATGACGCATTTTTCTGATGTGCATTGGTGGGCCCTTTGTGTTCGTTGTTGTTTTTGAAAATTCAAGTGATGAAGGACTGCTCACTGAACTTTACCGACTTCAGCAGATACTAATCCTAATCGTAGTCACGCCCTATGTGGTCCTACCCACTTTTCTAAGTGCATGAGACCGCCAGAGCTCAAGGTTTATGTCAAGTTTCGTAAGAATCGGTCAAGTAGCAGCACGTGAAATATAATATTAAGTTTTAATGGACACGGCCTTCACCCTCTTTTTAAGTACAAGATTATGCCATTCCAAGATCGCAAATTGTTTGCTAAGTTTTGTGCTGACCGTATTAATATTAAACTTTAGCGGCCGTGGTCCCGCCTACTTCTTTAAATGTAAGATTGTGTCATTACAAATGCCCTGATGGTTTGCCAAGTTTAGTGGGGATCGAAAAAATATAAGTAAATTTAACAGACGTGGCACCGCCTACTTCTTAGCATGGAAGATTGTGTCACCACAAGAGCCCTAATGGTTTGCCAAGTTTAGCGAGCGTATCGCCGCCCACTTTTATATGCATGTAACTCTTAGAGCTTATCGTGCGTGCTAAGTTTTGTAAGAATTGGTGGAGTAGCAGCAGATTATATTTTAATGGGCGCGGCTCCAGTTTTTAAGTTAGAATTTGTGTCATTATAAAAGACCAAAATGTGCGTTTCGTAGCGAATCGATAAGTAAAAATACATAAAATCAAGGAAAAAAATTTATTGGATCTGTTACCGCCTACTTTTTTTTGCAATGTAACCATATTAAACCAACAAAGATCGGTATAAAAATGGCTCAGTTATAAAGTAACACACATAAAAAAATACCGACGAAGTGTTAACCTCGTCCTTCTTTGAAGCCTATCAAAAATTAAGCACTCTTTAGGCTTTTTAAAATATTTTTTATTTGTCCCTAAAGTAGGCAACAAAAACCAAAATAAATATTACCATCTCCCCTAAGTTATTCAAATTATCCTTTCAATTTATATACTACAAAAGGTAATTTCTTGAGATAACTATTATAAAGTGAAGTTATAGAAAGTTCAGATAGCTTTTAGTATTTTTTCTTTTCATTATTAAAAAAAAACTCAACTGACCAAAGAGTCGTAACATACAAATTAAAATAATAACAATTCTATAAAATTTTAATTCTCACTGCTTAAAGTAGCCAATAGCTTTAAACTTCTTCCCACATTCATACCTAAAAGCTCTTCCTCCAATCAACTTATTTCTTAACTTGCCTACATTTAAGGAATCAAGGTTGTTTTTTATTTATTATTTTCTATTTTAGTAGAAGTAAAAAGATATATAAAACTTTTGCCTGAAGCCACTTCACTTTGAAATAAATAAACATAAATCATAAATAAAATATTCCACCTACTTGAAGAAGGCATTAAACAACTCCTTCCTATGCTATTTCTTATACCTATAATATGGACCTTATTATGTTAATTAACTTTGCATCTAATTAAAATGAGAATAAAAAATTCTTCAACAAACATTAAATATTAAGTGCAAATAAAATTAAGAAGGCACAACAATTTATTAAGGTCATAAGATAAAAATAAATAAGTATATTCTCAAAAAAAAACAAAAACTTTGTGAAGAAGAGAAAATTAAACCAAATTGGAAATACATTAATTTTAAAATTGTAATTAAAAGTTGTGAACTAAATAATGTCCTAGATATAAAGTGTTAGGAAAGTTAAGGCTATAAAATGTCAGACACAGAAAGATGTTGGACTCAGTTCATACTTTTACTTGAATAAAATCAAAGAATTTTCTTTAAATTTTGCTAATGGATTTTTAATAATTTTATCAGAAAAAAAAACAAGTTGAAACCGATATGTACTAGATTATGGTGAGTACCTTACATGGCGGCCTCACCTCACGGTACTCGCTAAGACTGGCTACACTTAAGCGTGACACAGCATCGGCTTGCAATTGCCTGCTCTGCTTGTTGTAGCTGAATTCATTGCATGGTTAGGGGCCATTCTCTGAGTGAGGGTCCTACTAACCAACCAACCTCTGAAACCTTAACAGATCTTGCTTGATTGCCTTCTGGCAAGACTCTGACTTCTGAAAAATCGAAGGCTAATCATTTTGAGGGTAGATCCGGTGTGCATCCTTAGGTGAGATGCTCCATCTTAGATCACACACGCTCTTCTAAATTCGACTAAGAGCCTTTTTAGGCTTTTTCAAATAATTTTTCTTTACACTTCTGTACATATTTGGGCACTACATCCACTTTTGCTAAGGTTTTTCCATATTGCTAAAGCAACTGAGGTCTTCAAGGGTCAAGAGCTCCCCTCCCTTTCAGTATCTGCGTACAAACGTACGCACAGTAGGTAAACCAGCAGTATCTAAGACCAATATTTGTCAACGGGTGCAACAATTTTCTTTTTTTTAAGAGGCAATTAATATCCCTACCTTTTTTAAGAAAGCCATAGTGACATAAGTGCGGAAAGGTCATTCTGGGGAGGACATTTCCACCCCAAATAATCGCTGTTGCCCCCCTCTCCGATTGTAATTATTAAAAATGGTTTTGCCACAGTAATTGGTAAATTTAAAGCAACTTAAAAACAAAATAATTTCTTATTCAGCTGACTTGCACAGAAACATCACTAAAAACACATACAAACAAAAATGCTAGCTGCATTTCAATTTTCTATTTTGAAAAAAAAAATCGCCTGTTCTACTTTTGAAAATTGTTTACAAACTCACAGACACATAAACACACCTACAAATGCATAATAATCCGTATGTTGTTTCTCAAAAATTGTACTCCTGTATTTGTATTCATGTACAAATATTCCATTTATAGAATGGATATCTGTGCTTTTAACACATTCATACCTTAACCACGCTTTCATAACTACAAAACTATAAAAAATAATACGTATCTGCTGATAGTTTAACTGATGCTTTTATGCAAAATAACAAGCGAAAAGGGTGGAGAGTAAAAAAAGAGCTTACTTACTCCTGTATAATAGTGATTTCAATTTTAATTTCAATTCTTGAAACGTAATAAAAGTCTCGGGTACGTTAGTTTTATTGTTATTTTTAATATTTTAAAAAACAATTTTGTTGTTGTGTCCACAAAAACTATAACGTGAGGGGGATAAAAAGCAAGTTGCAATTTTAAGTGGCAAACAAATACAACATAATTTTTAGTATTTTCTTGTTTTGAACAAAACACGATTTATTTTATCATTTTGTTTCTGTGTTCGAAACAAGAAACTATTTTTTTATTTCATTTTATAACTGTGCAGAAAATTAGGTAGAAAACACCTGCTGCAGTACAATTGTTTTATAACTTTTTCTTTTGGTATGCTTAAGTGTGTTCGTGTTTAAGTATTTTTATAGTTTTATAATTCAAAAAATCGAGCTTAAACTGTTTCCTCTTGAAATTTCAAAAGGTCCTAGAAAAAGGATATATTGAAAGGCCTTTTGTTAGATAAGATATTTGAAATAAAATTGTGATCTGTGATAAGTGACTATTAAAGGCTTTTTTTTTGACTAAAGATTGATTTTTTATGCAAATAATTGTAATTATTAAATTATTTTCTTGGAGGCTGGAAAAAGGATATATGGCCAACTCCTCAAATATTGGCCCAAGGTAAATTAATTTTGGTGTCAAAGTAACTGACACCCAAACTCGTCCTTTTCTGTACTTTCATCCGTGTAATGCTTTCCCTGTGGAAACATAATATCCTAAAAAGTCCTGTTACCTGGATGCTATTGCTTGCTAGTGTACAGGGCTTAACCCATATTTCTGGTGCAATATTTCTCTATATGAGAGAGATGTTATACTCCTAGTCAGGTTTTATATGTTTATTTTCAAGGAAGCCAGGCAGGGTTTTTTAAGAATGTACGTCTCAACACAACAGACGGTTAGACAGAAAGAGTTAACTTATGTCTGTTGGATGATGTTAATGCTTGTGATGTAGCATTTTGTCATACTATTGATTGACTTTCTGTAGCTATGCAATAGGGTCTTCTGCAGCCGTGAAAGGAAATCGCCCTCAGCTTAGCCGTAAGGACTTTGTATATAAAATATGGAAAAATTATTATGGGGTACTTTCTATGGCAACTTATATGATATATTTGTATCCTTAACATAGTTTCTATGTTTTGACTCCAAATACAGGCGTGCCATAGGACCTAAATTGCATATTTCGAAGGTAATGAAAAAAGGATATATGCTCAGCTACCAAAGGATGATGCTAAACTCCGAATTTTTCTTCACTAATATATAGCTAACATCTAAACTGGCTTCCTTTCTTGTAAAAGTTTAACATAAATAGACAAGGTTGGCTCCTGTTGAACAAGTGAAATATTTTTTTTTTTTGATATTTGAAATTTTTTTATCGCCCAGCTTAAAAATCTTTTGTTGTTTAACATATTTTGATATTATTGTTTTTTTTTAATAAAACCAATTTAATCATTTTAATTATTACAAAAAAAAATTAATTTTTTAATTTTTATTAGAATACGAAACCATGCGTCCAGAATGTTATTGATAACATAATAACCAATAAAATCTCCATTTCCGCAAAAAACCTTGCAAAACGTCATTATCTAAAAAAAGGATATATGGCCGGCTTCTTAATTAATTGTTATATTTCAATGATTTTAAGGCTAGACATATCCCACAAGAAAAGACCTCCTTTTGCATATCGACGGCTTAATGTAAGAAAGGCGTAACTCGAATTTTCGATATTTTATAGGAGAAGGAAAAAACCTAACAAAAACTAAAGCAATTTACATGTAAAAATTATTTATGAAGTCGCCATAAATCTTTTATTTTAAACTGTAACGTACATAAATCTTTAAGGAGGATGTATGTATACGTTGGCTAGCAGAAAACGTTAAAATCGCGATTTTGAAAAAAATTGAGTTGCGCCTTTTTTATATTAAGCCATCGATATATAATAAATTACCAACTTGCTTAGAAAGAAAATAATTAGAGAACTTGCAAGATTATTTCTATAACCTAAAACTTTTATCATCCGCACAATTTGCATTACAAAAAATTTTTCGTTTAGAAATTCAATGGAAATGGTGTTTTTTCCAAATAGAAGAAACCTTTTCCGTATTTCAATTTGTGTTTTTCTAGCTGTATGTGTATAAGCATTGAGTTGAGTATTCATATTGTATGTGAGTCTGCAAATCTTTTTTGATAAAACTTCAAAAATGTTTATAACAAAAAAGTTGAACATCAAACCTTTGAAAACACATAAAAACAATTTGTGCATTTGCAAGCGAAAACCTGCGCCAAAACTAAACTGATTTATGCCATACAAGATGATTCAGGTATTGATAAATTAATAACGAAATTTTAAAGAACTTTAAATCTTGCATAAAAAATAGATTAAAAAACTCAAGGAATAACTAAATTTAAATTTTAAAATACATTTTATTTTCATTTGCAAGTAAACATCTTATTGCAAATGTCATGACAACAAAAAATTATGGGCACTAATCGAAAAGCTACAAACAGATTAATGGATTCGCAGAACATCAAGCATTCTATTATATTTAAATTAAATAGCAAAGCTAAGGTAATGCTAAGACTTAGCTTAAATTGTAGACCCCCGATATACCTTAATTTCAACTTTTTTGTTGTAAAATTAAATCAAAGCTTAAGTAAGCACTGTGTTGCCAAAACATTTTTTAAGATAAATGATAAAAATGTCTTTTTATTTAATATATTTCTTAATATAACAATAACTCCTTCCAACATTTTTTTGTATACATATCAAACTTTCTTCTTGAAAAGAAAAATAAATTTTTATGTAACTTTAAGTAACTATTAACATAATAGTGTCCATTATATACCACAACAAAAAAAGTTTTCTAATAGAAAAGAAACCAAAACTTTTAATGAGGTAAATAAAGTAGATTTTTTAATACTTGAAAACAAATTCTTAAAAAGAAAAACAGAATAAAAAATTACATATTTTTTAAATTTAAGTAATCGAGGAAGAATATTTATTTATGAAATTGCAAGTAGTATTACAAAAACAAAGAAAAAAAAGGAATAACAATTTCTATTAACCAGCCACATTTAATCTCGATAAGTTATTCTCTATACTAAGAAAACTTTAATATAGCAAATGTTGCTCTGATCAAGACAACATTTTTTAATTAAAAAATCTCTGATGTAAAAAATTGTTCCCTTGAATAAAATAATGTAGTTTTGGATCAGTTTCTATAAAAAAAAGTTGATAGACTAGCTATTTGTAGAAAAAAATAAATTTGTTATAAAGAACTTACCTGCCAAAAATCTGAAACATTCTAGATAATTTATTAATGGAAAACAGATATAATTCAAGAAGCTCATCTCAAGAAAAAGCTAAACAAATTTATTTAGACAAAAAAAATTAATATAGAAAAAATTGCTATAGAAAAAATTGCTATAGAAAAAATTGCTCTAGTCTAGACAACTTTTCTGTAGAAAAAGTTGCTCTAGTCTAGACAACTTTTCTTTAAAAAACGTTACTCTAGTCTAGACAAATTTTTTTATAGAAAAAGTGGCTCTAGTCTAGACAGCTTTTCTATAGAAAAAGTTGCTCTAGTCTAGACATTTTTTTTATAGAAAAAGTTGCTCTAGTCTAGACAACTGTTCTATAGAACAAGTTGCTCTAGTCTAGACAACTTTTCTATAGAAAAAGTTGCTCTAGTCTAGACAACTTTTGTATAGAAAAAGTTGCTCTAGTCTAGACAACTTTTGTATAGAAAAAGTTGCTCTAGTCTAGACAACTTTTGTATAGAAAAAGTTGCTCTAGTCTAGACAACTTTTGTATAGAAAAAGTTGCTCTAGTCTAGACAACTTTTGTATAGAAAAAGTTGCTCTAGTCTAGACAACTTTTCTATAGAAAAAGTTTCTCTAGTCTAGACAACTTTTCTATAGAAAAAGTTGCTCTAGTCTAGACAACTTTTCTATAGAAAAAGTTGCTCTAGTCTAGACAACTTTTCTATAGAAAAAGTTGCTCTAGTCTAGACAACTTTTCTATAGAAAAAGTTGCTCTAGTCTAGACAACTTTTCTATAGAAAAAGTTGCTCTAGTCTAGACAACTTTTCTATAGAAAAAGTTGCTCTAGTCTAGACAACTTTTCTATAGAAAAAGTTGCTCTAGTCTAGACAACTTTTCTATAGAAAAAGTTGCTCTAGTCTAGACAACTTTTCTATAGAAAAAGTTGCTCTAGTCTAGACAACTTTTCTATAGAAAAAGTTGCTCTAGTCTAGACAACTTTTCTATAGAAAAAGTTGCTCTAGTCTAGACAACTTTTCTATAGAAAAAGTTGCTCTAGTCTAGACAACTTTTCTATAGAAAAAGTTGCTCTAGTCTAGACAACTTTTCTATAGAAAAAGTTGCTCTAGTCTAGACAACTTTTCTATAGAAAAAGTTGCTCTAGTCTAGACAACTTTTCTATAGAAAAAGTTGCTCAAGTCTAGACTAGTCTAGTTAACTTTTCTATACTTAGAAAAAGTCTGTTTAGTCCATCCAACTTAAGAAAACTTAATGCAGATTAGACAGCTCTTTTTTATCAGAAAAGTTACACTTCTCTGCACAGATTTTTTACAAAAAATGTCCTATTGTGTATTCAGTTTTTTTGCAGAAAAATTTGCACAATTTAAAAAACAAGTTATAAAATATTGACTTCTAACGTACGAGTATGAAGTAGTTCTTTCCATAAGTTTTGCTTCAATTGATTTTAAAACGCTTTATTATAGCATTAAAAAAAACATAAAGATCTCGACGAGAGCATTTTCCTTTTAAATTTTTAATTAAATCCTTTTAAAGGATTCCTTAACTTGAAAAAACCGAAAAAGGTTAGTAATTTTTAAACTGCGAATGTCTAAAGAAAGAAAAAACAACGCAATGAAAAGAAACGCCCTTATTAAAATCTTAAGTGGCGATTAACTTCATTAACCATTTAAGTAAGTATATTTATGTGTATTTCTCATATGCTATAAGCTCAGTTGGTTTTCTTTTTTGTCTTTGAAGGATTTCGTCCTGTTTATTTTTATTTTTCTGTATAACTTAACGAAATATTGATAATCTTAAGCGCTTGAATGATTGCTAAGTCATCTTGAAAGGTAAATGTATAAAGGATGTACATGTAGAAATGTGTACATATGAATGCTTTGATGCGAATATATAAACGAAGTGTAGCTAGTGGTCGTAAATCTAAGTATATGTAGAAGTTTGTTTATACAGCGAGTGACAAAATCAGGTGTCTGAGTTCTTCTGGTTCCATTAAATGAATTTATCTCTCTGTCTTTAGCAGTTGGAAAGACCGATAAAGTGTATAAAAGCTTGGGAAATTTCGGGCATATTATTTGATAAGCAATTGTACTTGTATTTACTGCGATAGGCATTTCATAAGTGCTGTGGTTATAGTTGTGCTGGCATACGTAATGAGGTTCGAAGGACCACACGAAAATTTCCTGCAGGTTGACTTGTCCACCCTCTAGCTAGTGGGCTACAATTACAAACCTAATGTTAGGGCCAATTTCACAATGTCGACAACATTCGACTTGTTGCACACTTACATTCACAACAAACACAAATTTTCATATATTGTTATTTTTTTCAAATGTAAGTTTGCGACAAGTAGAACGTTGTCAACATCGTGAAATTGGCCCTTAATATAGTCCACTAGACTTTTTTGACGTCAGCTGTATGCATGTCAGTCTCCACAATATGGATAAACACAAAACAATTCTCATACACGTAGTATTTTTTATTCTGAGGACTTTCTATTTTCCTCTTCATATCCTCAGATTAAAAGAAGAAAAGGGGTTGATTTGACTTTAAGATTTTTATTACCGATATGAATTTGCTAAAGTAAAAAGTTAGAGAAAAGGTTAAAGAACTTTTTTCATTTAAATTCTTTAGAAAACCACATGATGGGAAAAAAATTTATTTTATAAGTATTTATTACTAAATTTAAGGTTTCTACAAAAAAAAAGATTTATAAGATAATAAATTTTCTAAAGAAATAAATCGGCAAAGCAAAAAATATCAAATAAATTGGATATAAAAGTTTAAGGATAGATTGAAAGAAAAAAAGGGAAATAAAAACCTACTGCCCTTAAAAAATAATCCATAATAAATTCCAAAGTTTTTTTTTTAATTCTCGTTTTTATATAATAAAGCAATTCGCAGCTGACATCCATTGGCAGACCTCTAAACCCTAATAGAAAAACTGCTACTCGCTCAAATTTTATGTTTTATTCCTTTTGTATTAAATGGATTGTCACAGTAATTATTTAAAAAATATTTCGACTCGTATTCTTCATTCTTTTTGACCTTGTTAATATTTATTGTTGAATACATAACAATGGCAGGAAAAAGAATAAGCAGAAAAATACCAACTAAAAGCAACAATTAAGCTTCAATTGCATAAATGCAATTTTATGCTCTTGTTTTCTTAAACGAAAAGCAATTTAAGAATAAAAAAAAAATCAGCAACAAAAATAAATTTGCAACAATACAACAGTTTCATTGAAATGAACTATTGTTTCATATACACAGATATAATTAAAATATACATACATAAGCGGAAAATTTTTCTCCTTAACGTAGCAAACAAAAATCAAATAAACAAGAAAAAATAATCTTTTTTCATATGTATAAAAAAATGCTCTAGTCGAGACAACTTTTCTATAAAAAAAAGTAACTATAGTCTAGACAACTTTTCTATAGAAAAAGTTGAGCTAGTCTAGACAACTTTTGTATAGAAAAAGTTTCTGTAATCTAGACCTCTTTCGTATAAAAAAAGTTGCTCTAGTCTAGACAACTTTTTTATAGAAAACGTTGCTCTAGTCTAGACAACTTTTTTATAGAAAAAGTTGCTCTAGTCTAGACAACTTTTTTATAGAAAAAGTTGCTCTAGTCTAAACAACTTTTTTATAGAAAAAGTTGCTCTAGTCTAGACAACTTTTTTATAGAAAAAGTTGCTCTAGTCTAGACAACTTGTTTATAGAAAAAGTTGCTCTAGTCTAGACAACTTTTTTATAGAAAAAGTTGCTCTAGTCTAGACAACTTGTTTATAGAAAAAGTTGCTCTAGTCTTGACAACTTTTTTATAGAAAAAGTTGCTCTAGTCTAGACAACTTTTTTATAGAAAAAGTTGCTCTAGTCTAGACAACTTTTTTATAGAAAAAGTTGCTCTAGTGTAGACAACTTTTTTATAGAAAAAGTTGCTCTAGTTTAGACAACTTTTTTTTTTAGAAAAAGTTGCTCTAGTCTAGAGCAAAAAAAAGTTGCTCTAGTCTAGACAACTTTTTTATAGAAAAAGTTGCTCTAGTCTAGACAACTTTTTTATAGAAAAAGTTGCTCTAGCCTAGACAACTTTTTTATAGAAAAAGTTGCTCTAGTTTAGACAACTTTTTTTGTAGAAAAAGTTGCTCTAGTCTAGACAACTTTTCTACAGAAAAAATTGCTCTGGTCTAGACAACTTTTCTATCGAAAAAGTTGATATAGTCTAGACAACTTTTTTTTTAGAAAAAGTTGCTCTAGTCTAGACAACTTTTCTACAGAAAAAATTGCTCTGGTCTAGACAACTTTTCTATCGAAAAAGTTGATATAGTCTAGACAACTTTTCCGCAAAAAAAGTTGCTCTAGTCTAGACAACTTTTCTATAGAAAAAGTTGCTGTAGTCTAGACAACTTTTCTACAGAAAAAGTTGCTCTAGTCTAGACAACTTTTCTACAGAAAAAGTTGCTCTAGTCTAGACAACGTTTCTATAGGAAAAGTTGCTCTAGTCTAGACAACTTTTCTATAGAAAAAGTTGCTCTAGTCTAGACAACTTTTCTATAGGAAAAGTTGCTCTAGTCTAGACAACTTTTCTATAGAAAAAGTTGCTCTAGTCTAGACAACTTTTCTATAGAAAAAGTTGCTCTAGTCTAGACAACTTTTCTATAGAAAAAGTTGCTCTAGTCTAGACAACTTTTCTATAGAAAAAGTTGCTCTAGTCTAGACAACTTTTCTATAGAAAAAGTTGCTCTAGTCTAGACAACTTTTCTATAGAAAAAGTTGCTCTAGTCTAGACAACTTTTCTATAGAAAAAGTTGCTCTAGTCTAGACAACTTTTCTATAGAAAAAGTTGCTCTAGTCTAGACAGCTTTTCTATAGAAAAAGTTGCTCTAGTCTACACAACTTTTCTATAGAAAATTTTTCGTGATCACTTTTTTCTTATTTATAATTTAAACTTCAGTTTGGTCTCAACGGTAGAAATATATTCCACTGTAGTTGTGCTACCAGGATTTCATGATTATTCCAGAATGTAATCATGTATAAGTGAGTTGGTTTAATTTTACTTTAATATTATTCTTAATTGAGTGCATTAAGTTTTTTCTCTTGCATCGTTTTAATTTTTTTGCTTACGCTCTTTTTCTTTAAATTAAATTTTATAGTACATGGAACATTACAATACGATGATTTTTAAATTATTTCTCTTCGACTACAAGTTTGTATGGGTATTTAACCTTTCAAGGTAATTTAAATGGATGTCAGTATATGGCTGCGTTCATTTGTCGTATGCATGTTGCGTAATCTGTTGCAGTTGTGTGACACTTTTTGAATTTAGTGCTTCAGTAATTAATATAAAAATATCTCATTATAAAGTTGCAGGTTTTTTGTACGTCTCCTTTGCATATTTTCATTTTTTTTTTATAGGACCAGCACTCAGGGGATAACCCCTACTCATGCAATGCATTGTGCTAGAACTAGGAAAACAGGTTATAGAGAAGGAGGATAGAGGGAGTAGTGTCTGTGAACATTTGATTTAGACTTAAAAATATTTTCTTATGTATAAACATTTGTTTATAAGATTTTTGTAAGAAATAAAGGTAGTGGGAGAAATTTTTCTTAACAAACATTTTTTCCATTCTAGTCCTTCTTGCAGTTTCAATCTTTTAATCTTTTTTGATGGGACAAGATATCTTTTCTCAGCTATCTGAATTTGTATTTTAAAAATTTTCTTCACCTTTATTTCTATACATATGTATATCAATAATTTTATAATATCATATAATAATATTAAATAATTTCAATGATCGAAATAATTTTTAATAAGACAAACTAAGAAATCAATACATAATTTAATTATTTTCTCCAACAAGGGCAGAAACATTTCAGCAGAAACATTGCGAAACTCATTCACAATAATATTTTATGACGATTGATTTTCTCCATTTTAGCAATGAAAGCAATTGCTCGTATACTTATTAAAAAAAAATCAACGTTAACTTCTGCCATGTTACAAGAAGTAACGACTTTTACCGCAACAAGAGAAATACACAAAAAAAATATATTCAATTGCATTTTCTCGAAATTCTAGCAAATGATAGTGGTTAAGACTTGAAAATGCGCTCTCAGTTGATTAAATAAAAGCAAAGACTAAGAAAATATACAGAAAGATAAAAAATTCTTTAGGTAGGATTGCATTCATGGTTGTAACCAAAACCAATGTAGATTGAAAGTAAATAAAAAGTATGTGCAGCAGAAATGTGGCTGACACATGCAGCATGTTACACACATGTTTATTTGTTTGCAACTACTGCATAACAATAGACGACAAACAACTACCAACAACAATGAAGTAAATGTAAGAAAAACCAAGACAACTACGAGTAAAAGAATCTTTCTAAAGTTGTTTCTAATAAAATTGTTATTGTGTATCATATTGCCTGCCACAGCCACATTTAGTTAAGCAAGCTGTAAGCAAGCACAAGCAAGCACAAGCATGCATGCACCTCTGGTTGTATGCTTTTAGATTAATAGAAAACAAAAAGTATACAATAGGATTCATAACACACGCGTGCACCCACATGCATCCAAAACCAAAAAAAGAAAAGTTTTCTACATTTATATAGAGATACAACAGAAATGCATTTTTCAAATGAAATATTTTTATCAGCAATAGTTTTTTCACAAAAACTAAATACAAAATAAAGCTTTCAGCAAAACAGAAAAAATGACTTAATTCTAAGCTAAAAAAGAATTTCTGCATGATTTAAACGAGATTTAATTCTACCTTAAAGTTCAAAATACTATACATACATGATAACTTGTATTAAAAACTAATACTCGACTACTTTAGAAAAGTTATAAATTAAATTAATTTATCTCTTCTAAGAAAAAATATCACATTGAGAAATTTTGAAGACAAAAAAATATCACTATGTAAAATTTTCTAAAGGAAACATATCGCTACGAAAATTATTCTAGAAAAAAATATCGCAGCGAAAAATTTTCTAGAAAAAAAAAAAATAGCGCAGCAAAAATTTTTCTAGAGAAAAAATACCGCAGCGAAAATTTTTCTAGAAAAAAAATACCCCAGCGAAAAATTTTCTAGAAAAAAGAAAAAAATATCGCAGCAAAAAATTTTCTATAGAAATAATATCACAGCGAAAAATTTTCTAGAAAAAGAACTTCGCAGCGAAAATTTAAAAAAAAAGAACATCGCAGCGAAAAATTTTCTAGAAAAAGAACATCGCAGCGAAAAATTTTATAGAGAAAAATATATCGCAGCGAAAAATTTTCTAAAGAAAAATATATCGCAGCGAAAAATTTTCTAAAGAAAAATATATCGCAGCGAAAAATTTTCTAGAAAAAAAATATCGCAGCAAAAAATTTTCTAGAAAAAAAATATCACAGCGAAAAATTTTCTAGCAAAAGAACATCGCAGCGAAAAATTTTCTAAAGAAAAATATATCGCAGCGAAAAAATTTTCTAACGAAAAATATAGCGCAGCGAAAAATTTTCAAAAGAAAAATATATCGCAGCGAAAAATTTTCTAGAGATATGTAAATATATCGCAGCGAAAAATTTTCTAAAAAAAAATATATCGCAGCGAAAAATTTTCTAAAGAAAAATATATCGCAGCGAAAAAATTTCTAAAGCAAAACATATCGCAGCGAAAAATTTTCTAAAGAAACATATATCGCAGCGAAAATTTTTCTAGAAAAAGAACATCGCAGTGAAAAATTTTCTAAAGAAAAATATATCGCAGCGAAAAATTTTCTAGAAAAAAAATATCGCAGCAAAAAATTTTCTAGAAAAAAAATATCACAGCGAAAAATTTTCTAGCAAAAGAACATCGCAGCGAAAAATTTTCAAAAGAAAAATATATCGCAGCGAAAAATTTTTTAGAGATATGTAAATATATCGCAGCGAAAAATTTTCTAAAGAAAAATATATCGCAGCGAAAAATTTTCTAAAGAAAAATATATCGCAGCAAAAAATGTTCTTAAAAAAATATTTCGTTGCGAAAAATGTATTAAAGATTGCAGCGAAAAATGTTTGCTGAGAAATATTCTTTCTGCAGAAAATTGTATAGTTAAATCTATCGTTCTTTAAATTTTTTTGTAGAAATTATTAAAAATTTTATTTAAAAATTAATGCTACTAAAGATAAAGATATCGTCCATAAAATGAAAGAAATAAGGTTTTCTTAATAACTGAAATAATTATCTGAAGTAACTATGACGATAGTAATATTTTTTTTTTTGATTTATTTAATTTCTTAAAAAAAAAATTGTATCTAAGAAATTTTATTATTCGACATATTGTCAATTTTGCTAAAGAAGATTTTTGTATCTACTAGTTTTGCTTTTGATATACTGCATTTGATGAGATTTTATTCTTGCTGAAATTATCATTATAATATATAACTGATTTTGACGCTTTAGTTATAGCAAACGTTAACTATAACATCTACCACAAACCCAACAACTAAGAGTAAATTGCTTGTAAAAAACCTTTAATTTTTCAATTAGCTAAAGAAAATTCATTAGACAAACTATTAAGGCAATAGAAGAAAATGACAAAAACATGCTTAATCTGACAGGATGTGATGTTATTAAAGCTACAGTTTTAGGTAAAAGAAAATAAATATCTTTCATCTACATTAATGACAGGCCACATGGATTTTGCAATGCTCAAACGGCAGCAACAGTTGTGGGAATATTGAATTTAGACTAATAATCTTCTCTGTTCGCTATAAAAAAGATTTGAGCACCAAAAATATTAAGAAAAAATGTCAATCTAATTGAAATTCTAGACAAAATCTTCCGCAAATTACCTTCATTGACAAAAATCTCTAATACCCGAACTGAAAAATACAACCACACTTACACCATCACAGGCAATGGCAGAAAACCGCATGCTGCATATACTATCAGCAAAATGCGACCGCGTACATACAAACACATGCCCGTAGTTATACCAGAGTATGTTAAAAAAAAACATGGAATTGCAAGTTGTTAAAAGAGAAAGAGTGAAGCAACGAGAATGTTGTACAAACTACAAAGAAAAAATCTAAAAAAATGCGAAGAACAAGAGTCTGACAACACGAAACTAAAGCGCGTTTGTTGAGGTTCCGTTTTGAAACCGGATACGGAAGTGGTATTGCATAGAGTGTCGTTTGTTGTGTAAAAGTTTGTGCGCACATAATCTCGCTTTAGTAACATCATCATTATCATCATGTTTGTGCAGCTCCAGCAGCTGTTTATTTTCTGTTACACTCACAGCCACATTTTTGCCACCGTAATTTCCTTAATTCTTTGTTGTTTTTCATATTTAATTTTTATTTTCTTTCTTAGAAGAAAGATTTATATATTTTCGATTTTCTTATTTCACTTACAGTTGGGTGTTGCGTTTCTTTAGCTGATATTGTTTTTTTTTTTTTTTTTGAAGCAGAAATGTTGAATTTGTTAGTTATGCAGAAAAAACTAAATGATATTGCAACCCGTAACAGCAGAAGAAATTTGATGCTACAAAAGCTGCTTACTAAAATCTAAGGGGTGAAATCATGCAAAATAGAATAAGAATATTGTTTAAACTGAAACTTTTGATTAACGGAATCGAAGTTGAATCTCATATCAAATGATTTAGCATGTTGGCACAAGAAGAATAAAGAGGATAAGCTTTTTATAAAAATTTACAAGTCATATAAGTTTTCTATAACAGCTCTAATACTGCGATCAGTTTTAAAAATCTCTCACAGTGAAAGTTTCCAATAGAAAATTTATAGTGATAATTTTGCTACAGAAAATTTATCATAGTGACAATTTTTGCATAGAAAATCTATGACAGTTGAAATTTTTCTTTAGAAAATTTATAACAGTGACAATTTTTCTTTAGAAAGTTTGTTTTAGAAATTTTTTTAAAGTTATCACAGTGACAATTTTTCTTTAGAAAATTTATCACATGGACAATTTATTGAATTTTCATAGAAAATGTGTCACTGGGATAATTTTTCTATGCACAATTTAACACTGGGTTAATTTTCCTTTAGAAAATTTATCAAATTTTATTTAGCAAATGTATCAAAATGATAATTTTTCTGCAGAAACTTTATTTCAGTGATAGTCTATGAAATAGGAAATTAATCACATTGATAATTTTTCTATAGAATATTTATAATAATGACAATTTATTAAATAACGAATTTAAGTCAATAACAATCTTTTTATAGGAATCTTATTATATAAAAATCATATCACAGTGATAATATTTCAATAGAAAATTTATCATTGTGACAATTTGTTAAATAGAAAATGTATCACAGTGATAATATTTCAAAGAAAATTTATAAAACATAGTGACAACTTATTTAGTAGACGGGTTTCCTATAGAAACTTTATCACAGTGACAATTTTTTTAAGTAATTATATTAAAGTGACATTTTTCCTTCGAAAATTTATGATAGTAATAACCTTTTTATAGAAAATTTATCACAGTGAAAATTTTTCTATAGAAAATTTATCATTGAAAGTTTATCACAGTGAAAATTTTACTATAGAAAATTTATCACTGAGAATTTTTTTATAGAAAATTTATCTCAGTAAAAATTTTTCTATAGAAAATTAATTACTGTGAAACTTTTTCTATCATAGTAATTATCTCTTTATAGAAAATTAACGAAAGTGCTAATTTTTTAATAGAGATTTGACCATTGTTCTATAGAAAATATATGTGATATTTTTTAATAGAAAATTTATCAATAATGAAAATGTAGAAAATTTATCACAGTAAAAAATTTGCTAGAAAATTTATCACTGTGAAAATTTTTCTATAGAAAATTTATCACAGTGGAAAGTTTTTTATAGAAGATTTATCACAGTGAAAAGATTTTATAGAAAATTTATCACAGTGAAGTTTTTTTTATAGAAAATTATCACAGTTAAAATTTTTCTATAGAAAATTTATCACAGTGAAAATTTTTCTATAGAAAATTTATCACAGTGAAAATTTTTCTATAGAAAATTTATCACAGTGAACTTTTCTATAGAAAGTTTATCACAGTGAAAACTTTTCTATAGAAAATTTATCACAGTGAAAATTTTTTTATAAAAAAATTATCACAGTGAAATTTTTTTTATAAAAAATTTATCACAGTAAAATTTTTTTTATAAAAAATTTATCACTGTGAACATTTTTTTATAGAAAATTTATCACTGAAAATTTTTCTTTAGAAAATTAATCACTGAAAATTTTTCTATAGGAAATTTATCACTGAAAATTTATCACAATGAAAACTTTTCTATAGAAAATACTTTTTTCTTCATATTCTAATCCAGGTAATAACAAAAAAAAAAAAAAAGGAATGTTGGTATTGGTCCAGCCATGCACGCATGATGTCGTCCAAAAAATGTTGATTCATTTTTATATATATAGAAGATATATAAAAATAATAAAATTTTTCGATAGCAACTTTATCACAGCGATAATTTTTCTATAGATACTTTAACACATGACAATTTTTCTATCGAAAAATATATTAAAATGATAATTTTTTTTTTACAGAAAATTTATCTTAGTGACGATATGTCTATACGTTGAATATTTAGCATAATGACAAGTTTTGTTATAAAAATTTATCAGGGCTGTGAATTGAGCAATTATTGAAATAGGAAGCACAACTATCTAATCCTGGTTTTTGATTTGCTTAAAAAGCTAAAAAATTGCATTAACAAGACTTTTATTGTAAAAATATGGACCAAGCTGTTTGAGGCAATTAAATTTTAATCAGACACATATTTATTTGCTTTTTAGTTTTTTATGCCAGTGATAAACTATTCGCTATAAGTTTGTTTTCATTTTCAAGTTTGTAGAAAATATCTCCCAAAATCCTTTAAATTAATTACTCCAAGCACAATTCACTTCAAACCTAATAAATTTGCTTTTGTGACTATAAATAAAAAAGTTTACGGCGTTTTAAACGTTCTCCCTTGTAACAATAATTGTATGATGTTGCAGCAGACATGTGAGCTGATGATGCTTATGACGTGGCGGATAATTTTAGGCCCTCCAGAGATGAAATTAATGTCAAATTATGCTTTACGCGTGTAAATTTCACGCGTAAGTATATAAATTTTCAAATATAAAGAACGAAACAGAAAATATGATGATGGTTTTTGAAGAAAGCAAAAAAGAATCGTGATGGTTTTATATATGCTCTAATATTAAATAACCACTTTTTGAAATCTTCAGGGGATATTCTAGTTAAACAGAAAATCATACTAGAATGCGTAATGCTTAAACCAGCTGCTGAGCATTTCACACAACAAGAGCTTGTGTGTGTCTAAGAAAGTCAGCCAGAGGGCTTAATTGTAGATAAAAAAACTTTTTTTTTAACATACGACTGTAGCTTGAGTAGAGGAGGCAGGAGTAACATTATCTTGATTATCAAGAGTAATGGAGTAATAGTAGTAGCAGCAGTATGATATTCCTACATTGAACACATAAGGACACTGCAACATTATTCATATACGACTAGAACGCTTCTAATGGAGAATACAAAAAAAAATTTTTTTTACTTGTTTGTTCACGTTCTTTAGCAAATTGTTACATAAAAAAAAAAAAGTTAAAATAAAAGTTCTTGGGGCACAATGGGGGCAATATCTTCTAACTTAACTACGACTAGCAAACATACGAAGGTGTTGCCAGAACTTATTGGCCAACGTGCGGTTTTACTCAAGACAAATTATCAAATTTTACCTGCAAAACGCTACTAAAAGAAGTTAAGAAAAGCTTGTGATAAAATTCCATCACATCCATCGCAAAATCTTTTGTATATGTATATACAGAAACATTAGTAACACGACTAAATAAAAACATACTTATGATTAGAATATTTTATCACTGCGTGATATGAAGTGTTTCCCTCTGGTATCTTGTGTAATAATCACCCTCGTCAGCTTAATACTGACATCCAAGTATTTATCCATGTTTGCATCTACAAAATGTCTCAAAGCCTTCAATCATGTAGTTGATGTTGCTGTTGCTGTTGTTATTATTAAATGTTAAGCAGGCAATTGTATGCGTATGTTTTAGAAGTTTTTATATATTGTACAATTTGTTGCATACAACCATTACATTGTTTGCTACTCGTATATAATTTTACAAAGTGTTAATGTTTAGAATGCCGAGTGATTTACTTAAAGATTGTAAATGTTTTAAATTCTATTTTCTTAATAGTACGCCTCAGTAATTTTGATTTTATTTCTCTGGAGGCGAAATTTATTTATTTTAATGATTGCAAATCGTTTTTAACAAAAATTTAAAGTTATTTAAAGAAACATTTGAGAAAGTGCTGTACTTTCTTGTGCTTTTCTTATTTTTTTTTTATTTAGGATAAAGATACTTGAAGCTTAGCAACATTGTAGCTAAACATAAAAATTGTGCTGATGTATGAAAAAGAAACTATCGCCCACAAGAATTGTTCTTTAGAATTTTATGCACAATTTAAAGGTAAAATTGAGAAGAGTGAAAGGTTTTTGATGATGCCGGAATGTAACTTTTTTTTAAATTCAGAAAATCTGTTTTAATTTCAAAGTTCTTAGAAGTTTAAGGAACATGTTGCTGAACTGATAAATTTTAACAGGGGAGAGTCTATATTTAAGCAACATGTTTAAATTTAAATCGTCTAAAATATGGCAACATTGTATCTAAATATTAAAGTATTGCTTCCAGAAGAAAACATGCTGCACGATCAATTGATTGTCTTTAAGGTTGCAAGCAAATATTATCTAACTGCGCACACTGTCTTGTTATGCTTTAATTCCTTTCTTAGTGTTGTTAATTTAAGTTGAAAGAAACATTGCCGAAATTGAAAACAGAATGAAGTCCATTTTGATATTCCCTAAAATTACTATTTCGTCATTTACCGTTTACTTTTTTCTCCTACAAAAAAGTATTTTTTTTTTTGTACATTAGAGACATTATGTCCTGTTTAAGCATAAAAATACATAAAAAAGGGATTTTAAAGTGTTTGAAATTGTTATAAAATTAACCAACAATAAAAATAAAAAACAATCGGTTGAGTAGAAATACTGAAAAGGAAACAATGGCTTTTATCTTGAACATGCTAAACGCCCTTTTGTCCCATTAACAAAATTGTATAAAAACAAAATTGTGTCGCTTCAGGAACGCTACGTAAAAATCTGTTGAAGGGAAAAGCAATAACATATTTGTATGTACTGTACACTAGACTGTTTTCAACCTGTAATAATGCAGTGGCAGTAGCAACGCTGGTCCAAGTGACATAGACTGGCATCCTATTAGAGTGGCAACACTTGCCCAGACAGACTGACGCAGGCTGAGTGAAAATATATAAAAGTGCGCTCTTTAAAAGAAAGTTAGAGAGTTAAGAGTCTTGTGTAAAGTTAACATTGTGGTACTCCAGCAAAGAATAATTGAACATTGTGTGTTCGAAAAGCTCTTAATATAATTTTTTTTTATATAATTGTACAGTGGGGAGTTTTTTTTATTGAAAATATACGAACCTGCAAAAATAACGTTTTTAAAAGGCAAAAAAAATAATATATAACATCGTATTTTTTTCGTTTTTAAAATCGCTTGTTTTTCTAATTGATTTCCATTACATGCCTGATTAAGAAGTTGTGCAACTCTCTTTAATTTTGTGTATCATGCTGGCGCTGTGTAATGGCCAAGCTAATCTATTAAATATAAAAAAATTTCTCGACTTTATTTGCAAAAGAAAAATTCAATACAAAAATTTTAAATTGAAATCTGATGAATTTGATGAATTGAAATCTGATGGATTTCGTGCAAGTGTAAATGTACTATTAGGTAAAAATGATTTCGTTCAAAAAGTGCGTAAATAATCTCCAATTTTAAGGTTATAATCGAATTTTCATAGATATTTAAATTATCTATCCAAGCTATCCTACAATCTCCATAGAGTCGTTTTTTAGGTGCCAGTTTGTTCCACCAAGTTACTGTTATATCACTTGATACTTTTTAAAGGACTTGCTAAATATTTAACGGCACGCTATTCTTAATAATTTACCAATTAAAATTTATATTTATTTAATTTGACTGCCAATAAATTTTCCTACTTGATATTTAATGTATTAAATACACATACAGTGCTCTGAAGTTACACTCAAACAAACAAATAAACAAGTTAACTATTATCAGGCTTATGCACAATCCTACAAGTTACCATAGATGAGTAAATAACAATAAAATACATGAAGCATAACTTCAGATATCACTGCGCACAATTTCACCTCAATGAATGCAACACAGCGAGCTGTGTATATCTATTAAGCCTGACTACAGTTGCCATACAATTTCTTAAGCATACTGCGGTAGAGTATAGCCAGTTTTACCTTAGACTTTATATATCTTAGAGATTTTGGAGGCAAGCCTAATGTTTTGAAATAAACAATCAAACAATCATACATTCATACGTACATACTCGTATCTGCACATATGCCCGACAAGTTGTTAGATGTTAAGTAGAGTTAACAACGTTTAATTTACAGCGTTGTTAATATTAAATGTCAACGTACATACAACTTGACCAATTTAAAAAGCCAAATACCTACAAGCAAGCACGCACGCTCGCTTTAATACAATATTCAAATATTAAAAAATAATACACATTAATGCAAACTTTGTACTTGCCTTCAAATAAACACACAATATTATTGTATACAATTAAATGCACGCACCAATACATACATATGTATGTAGAAATACAGTGCAATGCACATTAGTACACATATACAGGTACATGCGGTTGCTTGCATTTAAATTTTAGTGAAGTATGACTGTGAGAAGTGAAGTAGTAGTATAAGAAAAGTTATACACTGGTAGAAAAATTAATGACAGAAGCCGTCTTTGGATTTTGTCTCGTTGTGGCTGAGGTAGTGCAGACATTTGCCTACAAAGAACAGTGTTAAACTGCTGCTGGGATAAAAAATTATCAGGAAATTAATTAATCGGGAGAAAATTAATATGCGTTCACCACAATGGCATGGAGAGAGGTAAAAGTTGTTTTTATACCAAAGCCAAGAAAAGAAAGCTACTCAGATCCAAAGGCAAATATACCAATAAGCCCAACTTTTAGTAGAGACAGTATTGAAAGAGAAACTACCCAAATGTAATGAGATTTAAGCACAGCCAGACCGTCGAAACGACCCTACATGAAGCTACATTATATCACGTTGAAATATATTTTAATCTAAGCTTTTATACTCTGACGACATTTAAAAATATTGAAGGGGCATTCAACAATGTAAAAACTGCAAGCCTTTTGGACTATGATATATCTGAACCACAACATCATATAGTTGAAAACTGCGAGGTAAATGATAGGAAAATAAGGGCCAGAGTACTGCAGGGAATCCTATAGGGGTGCATTTTACCTCCGTTGCTATTCACAGTCTACAGAAGACTATAAGCAAAGAAAAATTCAAACCCATCTATTATGCAAATGACGAACAGATACTAATAAGAAACTACCACCCTAGAATGCTAGTTGAAAAATCAAAGCAGGCTCTAAACATATTCTTCAACTAGGCAAGGCAACGAGGACTAAATTCTAACAGAAATTAACAGATTAACCATAGATTTCTATATTTGCATCCTCTTTCTTTCAACATCGAACGATATAAATTAGTAATAGGGCCATACATCGAAAGTCATCTTGGAAATACTATAACAAATAAAGTAACAAAAGCTCAAAATGATACAATTGGCTCGAAAGATGAAAAAATGGTAATGACAGAGCAATTCTTACTTACGCTATGAGAACCACATCAACAAAAGTAATGGAAAACTTTTGATCAGTATTGCCTATCGATGTATAGGTTAACTATGAAACAGCTTTGGCTACTGCCAGGATAGAATACATCTTTCTTTGTCCCATGGACAATGCCGCCAGGCTGCTTCCAGGCTGATGGCGATAGGAGAATGGCTGAAAAGAGAACCTATAACTAGAAACACCAAATAATACTGGACATCTTACTATGGATTAATGCCACCACAGAAATGTGTGACAGAATCCCCACTAAATATTTACACACCAACTGCAACCTCTATTAGTGGAATATCATGCAATAAACGAAGCGGGGAATAATACAGGAACCTATGTTTATACAGACGATTAGAAAAATGGTGACATAATAGACAGTGGGCTCTAGGACAGGAATCGCTACGTAAGATAATTCTTTCATCTGTCCAATCACAACAGAGTTTGTCAGACTGAGATCATATGGAAAACTTTAAGCTGGTTAACGGAAAATTGATAACGCAATGCCAAACCTTATATTCATCGACAATAAAGCTATCAAAGCCTTAATGAAGAAGGAAGGTAAATTTTGGAAGGTTCAATGTAAAGGTGAGATAAAGTTGTACACAAACTGGAGAGATCAAGAGATAATATGTAAGGTATAATAGGAAACAAAGAGGCTTGCTTAGATAGGATCATATTTCAATAACATCACACTACAGAACATCAGGCCTTTTAAGAGCATCAAAACCCAGCTCAAATAATGGGCGGTTGAACAGCATAAGAGAGTTTGGCAAAATACTACTATGAAAAGAGTAATCGTAATCCTATGGGGTAAGCCAAATCAAAAGAAGTCAAAAGTTTTCTAAAATAAAAAGGTCATATTTCAGGAGACTTGTTAGCATAATACCCCGCCACATGGGGATGAGGTATCATGTTGCTTGCATGGGACTGGTAGAGGATGTCACACATACATCAGGTGAGGAGGAGGACCACACATTTGAACACTGCTCGTGTCATTGTGTTCGTCAGCTTAGAAGACAAATTGCCCATAGGGACAATGTCCCTGCCTTGTAGCATCTTAATGACTCTAATTGGAGATACCTAAGTGAATACATAGAAGAGGCTAGTTTCTGGCCATGATAGGCTTATCCTTATCGAATAGGGTTTTCTGGGCAGAAAGGCAAACTGGCGGTACTTCGCATCATCAGGTAGAGCACACAATTTGCCGGATACGACAAAAGTGTAATCCTGTACGACTTTGTGCCAATAAAGCTGCCTCTTTTTTTAACCTTACATATTCTAAGTAGTGCGATGCACGCAATGTGATGATAAGTCTAAAAAATCTGAAGTCATCCCGGTTTGTTTGTAGTGATATGAACTGAATGGCAATTGTTTGAACGGATTTAGATGGATAATTTAATATAGTGCTCCTTCAAGTATGCTGTCCTGTAATTTATGTTATTAACAGGGCAAGTTTATTTTTGCATATGGCATTTTTACCATATTAGTCATTTCTTTAATTATTGGCATAAACAGCAATTTTTAGGCCACCTTGCCATAAAATATCTTTTTTGCTACTAAGAAGATATTTTTATGTGTCAGAGTTTTTTGCCAGCCATTTTGAACTATTCTTCGTGCCAAAAAAAATTTGTCCTGGTGATTTTTTTTGCCCTGTGATTTTGCTGCAGCGAACCAAAAGTTTGAGTGTAATTTTTTTACTGCTTGTTCTTAGTTACTTTAACCAATTTTGTTGGTTACTATAATTTTAAGGTCAAACTTGATAAGATTTGCCTACAAAATTTTTTTTTCGGTGTATGTTTTATAATTTTATTTTGCCTAAAACTTTCTGATATATAAAATAATTATAATATAAAAAGAAGTTCTTTAAAGTATACGAAATTATTAATTAAATATAATGCGACCACAGATAACACACATACTTACAAAAAAAGTTCTAAAAAAATCTATTTAATAACCAGATTAATAGAATATTTTTCTTCGTCATATTTTAGATGGGAAATAAGTACATGTTGCTCTACAATTTTCATAACTTCGAATAGATTATCAGATACCTGCTTGGTTGTGGTGTCCCTCTTAGACAATGAAAGTTTTGTTGTGAGATTAATAAAGGGATACACATATTCATGAGCTTGAAATTTGTTTTATATTCTCTATGAAGATTTAAGGAATAAAATTAAAAAAGTGGTTTAATGATACTGTTATCATCTTAAGTTTTTTTTTTAAGAGAAGTAACACTCAGGCAATGAGTGACTATTACTATTACTAGGTGTTAGAGAAGACAGCTGGTGAAGGAAGAGATAGAGGGAAGCTTCATTCTTTTACAACTCTGCTTTTTGCACGTTTTTTTTAGTAATGCAGTGTTGCAGCGCCTCTGGTGTTAAGTGAGGTGCATGAAATTTAGTTGAGGCTGTGTTTAGTAGCCATTTTGCTAGTTATTTTACCTCGCCGCTGATTCTGCTACACACGAAGAAGGGTGCTCTGATACATTAGGATTAGTATATGCTGAAGCCGGTATAGTTCAGTGATCAGTGACTATGCCTTCATCACTTAAACTTTCCTACAAAAATTTATACAAAGGGACACTAATGAACATCAGAATAATGCGTGGTGTTATTTAATGACTGCCGGATACCAGGATTGAACCCAGGACCTTCGGCTTTGTAGTCAACATGCTAACTACTTCAGCCAACGCCTGGTACTCTGATCATCTTTTAGGTGAAATTCTGTCAAAATACTTTTAAAAAAATTTGTAAGGAATGTTTTAAAAAAATAAAAATTTGGCAGGACTAACACCCTGTTCATCTTGGCAAAACATATGAAATGTATCCTAATTTATTTGAACAGAGTACTTAGTTTAAACTACTACCAAGGTTGCTGAGCAGTGTTAATTAAAAACATGTTGGATTAAAAGAACTTTCAAGAATTTTAATAGATTGAAAATCAAATGTGTATGTTTTTTTAGTGAAATTATGAATTAATTCAGATTGAATTGTTCCTAAACAATGTTGCTAAACAGCACACAGTTAAGTAATGTTGCAATATTTCTATGAACAAGCCACAGATTATAACAGCTGAGATTAGAAAAAAACTACAAATCATTTATTATACAAAGCTGAAAATATCTTTGATTTGTGCAAAACAAAATTCATAAATTAACATTATATCACAACACCCTGTATAAATTTCATTTCATGTTGTCATTCATAAAACTGAATCTACTTTCATATATACTTATTTCATAATGTGTTGTTTGTATGTCTATAGATTCAATTAACAAATAAGTTAAATGTATATTGTATGCTAAATTTATGTATTTTATACATGCATACATACATTCCTACATACGTTTATGTATACACCTATGTATAATCAAAAACATGCATACACTTAATACGGTAAGACCTCACTAAACCATACAGATATAGTTTTATTATTTTATCGAATTACTGAATTGTCCGTATGACAGTTGAAATAAATTTTTAAACCCAAAACGGTTACAAATTTCTTTATAACAAAAATCTTTTAAAACTTATAGGGTAAATGATAGTACAAATCCATCATATAAGTAAGTACATATTTCTGTATATATGTACATGAGTATTCCATAATGTCGAACGTGACCGTCGTATAAGTTTAAAGTGAAAAAAAAAATCAAAATAAAACAAATGCAACTTAATGCTCTAATGGTGTAGTGATGCGACCCCACAGTCTCTCCTGCGCAACTGTCAACCTCCTCATCTACACTTGGCGTACCCTATTGTTACCTGACGAGGTTCTGGACGTTTCATATGTCACAAGCGGTGGCGGATAAACCGTCGCTGTCAAATGTCTTCTTTGAGTTGTATTGGCAGTAATAGATGCAGGTTCGGATGGAGAAGCCCAATCAGCTACTCATCTTAAACTAATCGAACATTAACGAAACCTCGTGAGGCGCTATTCTCCTTAGAGAAGCCAAAGGAACCAATATATATGTATATAGATATAAAGACATATGCATATAATGCTCTAAAAAACTCTATAATTGGTGCTGAGTTTGATTTTCGTAACAAAAACAGAAGTTGTTTTTGCGACCAACGATTAAAACGCTGAAGCAACATTTTATTGTGACTACTTTTAGAAAATAATGTCTTGACGTTTCTTTAAAATGTTTGTGATTTTATCCAAAGCTTAAATATATTTTTATTAAGGTTACACCCTGTTTCTGACTAGCCTTTTCACATAAATTTTCTGCTCAAGTCAAAAAGGGTTTAATTTTGATTAAAGTCGCACGTGATATGTCGCATGAGACATTTTTTTACATTGTGATGCATATTTTTATTGTTTCTGTTGGCTCCTTTAAAAAATTATAAATATGAAAGACTCTGTCAACCATTTCTCTTCAATCATTTCATTTTTTTCCTTCAGCCAACTCTTTTAATTTTTCCCAGCATTCCACATTCCTTCCTTCTTTTTAATTTATGGTTTTTAATAATATTTCAAGTTCCTTGAAAATTTTCTTTCCACAGTTTGCAACTCTTATTAATTTTTTTCGCCATGTTTGCTCATCTAAATTTAAAAAATTTAAAAGTATGTGCAGTTCCTTTTTACACTTTTCTTGTACGATGTTGCACGTGACCAACATTATATAGGTACCACCGGCACAGATGTTTATATTTTTCAGCTAGTTTTTTGTTTGTTTTAATTATATTAAATATCTCTATGAGTATGAAATATTTGAAGAACTTTCTGCATGTACTTTTGGCGCACTGCTAACAAATGTTGTTTTTCAATGTCGCACGTGACATCGAAATATTCGATTTTTGCAAAGCGAAAATGTACAATTTGTTTCCATTGCATAGTCTCTAATGCATTCTTTTTTTGACTTTTTCTACCCGCGGAAAAATTTTCTAGAGCAAAATTGATAATTCCTCTTTTTCGGAATTTTTATAAAAAAAGAAATATCGAAATTAAAACATTGAACTGTACTGATAACTGTGTAGATCGAACTAGCTAGTATCCAGCTTATGGAGGTTTAACTGTACATATAAAACTACTTCCCCATGTCCATTTAAATGAGCATGTTTATATTTGCACTTGCTTAGGTGTGAGTGTGTGTACATTTGATTGTATTTATATTTATGTTTGTATGCATGTGTTTTTGCATGATTATTTATTTGATTTATAAATGTTGTTTATTCATAATTTTTGATTTTCATTATAATTTTCTATTTATTGTCTAAATGAGTATGTGAATCCATTTGGATTTTGATGTTCTTAATTAGGTTTTGTGTTGCTTTTGTCACTACAACTGCTGTTGTTGTTACCATTGGCTTCGTATTTATCTCATTACGATGGTAGCACAATGTATAAATAAAAAAATATTTAACATACACACAAATGTACACAAAAACTATGTGAAAGGCATAAGAATGTATATAGTTGTGTATGTATAAAATTAGAATACGAGAAGTATTCAAAAAATCAGCCTAATATAAAAAAGAGAAAAAATTTAACCATAACCGACAAACTGTTGTACAATTTTAATAATGAACAGTAAAAAAATTTCTAGCTAAATGTAACTAACTTCATGGATAAAAATATAATGAAGCAAAACTGCTGCTATTGAACTTCGTAGCCTCTTTTTTCTATGCTTTCCCTCAGTAACTCTCACTTGTTCGAAGAAGAGTGCTAATTATTTGAACAATATTTCAATCTCCACTTTCCACTCGGGTTGACTGCTGGACGGACGGAACCAATAGTATGTTTACAATTTATTAACAATTGTTTTTATTATCTCTAACGTTGTTGTTGTTATTGCAATTACTAAACAATCTCTGACTAAAATATCTGTTAATAAATTAATTGCTTTTCCCCATCCTTATCTTATATCCAACATTCAAAGTTTTGTCAGTCGTGTTGCACAGAAAACCTTAAAACCATAATATTTTGTTAAATTTATGAACTTAAAAAGATTTCAAGTTGAAATCGTTTGCCATATTTACTTATAATATAAAATTAAAATTGAAATTTGTTTAAGAAAAGTAAATATTTATAGCTAAAAGAGGTAAAAGACATTAAAATCTGTAAATTATTTTGTAGGCTGTTAAGAAAAGTTAGTTTTTGATACTACGTACTAATGAAAGCAAAAAGTTATTACAAAAAAATTAAATAAATATAGAACCAAATATTTAAAAAAAAATGTGTAACTACGAAACAATTAAAAAACATGTTTGTTTACTTTTTTTTGCTTTTAGAAAAATCAAATGAGTTGAAAAATTTTTATTTAATAAAATATTTTTTTAAATTTTTAGAAAAAATTTTTGAGAGAGAAAAAATAGTTATTTTATAGGAAAATCCTTGCAGCAAGGAAAAGTATGCGATAAAAAGTTGTACTATAGTGCTGTCAATCTGCATACTTAATTTCATAAGGTTTGCTTCGAAAATCAAAGAGTCCATATATCCTTTTTTTGTGACTTTAGAAAAATTTCCAAATTTAAATTTTGCTTGTCAGAAGTAATTACGAAACATTTTATACACATGTTTACTTACTTCTTTTGCTTTTAAAATCATTTTTAATATAAGATAGAGAAATATTCATTAACAGCATATTTTATGACTTTTAGAAAAAAAATTTAGAGAAAAAAAAAATTATTTTGTAAAAAGAAACCAATGAAAAATATGCGCTTAAAGGTTGTATTATGATATTGTTAAATTGCATAGTTAATTTCATCAGGTTTGCCTCGAAAACAAAAAAGTTGTTCATATATCCTTTTTTGTGACTAGAAAAATTTCCAAAATATTAAATTTTGCTTATAAAAACAAAACTTAAAAAACTGGTCTTTAGAGCGCTAAATATAAGAAATTTTTCAAATAAAATTAATTTTTTTCCTTAGAATTAGAGTATCAAATTTTGAAATAAAAATTTTTCTAAAGGACTAATGTTTAAAACAGCGCCTTTCGTGAACAAATATTATTTATTAATTTTAATAAATCAGCCGAGAGGCTTTGGTGGGAATCGAATCTTTGGACCCCGCGCTGGTAGCCTTGCACTCTATCCACTAGACTTTTCCTATCCACTAGACTTTATTTTACAAATATACTTTCAGTTGTAAAGACGTAATAAATTTTCAATAACTCTAGTCAAATTTTATTTTAATATATTAGGAAGTAATAAAAGATTGCTCATACTATGTAGCTATATGGTTTTTAGTTAAAGCAAAAGAAGTTTTTACCACGGCAGCCAAAATTATTTATTGGCATCACAAGTTTTTTTTATTTAATAAGTTTTATTAAGCCAGCATCTACATATATTTTCAATAATAAACATTTTGCTTAGCGCTTATATTTTAAATAGTATTTTTAGCTAGTATTCTTCAAGGAATAACTTCCTTAACATTTAACATAAAAAGAGCTAAATATTTGTTTTCACAAAACAATATACAATGAATATTCTTTGTTTGTTTTAACCATTCGCTTTGTTACTTCTTTTGTATGCATAAATGAACGTAGAACATTGCAAAATAGCTCAATATCAAGTTTTATTGAATTTTGATGAAAACATAGGGGGCTTGTCATATATCCTTTTTTTAAACTTAATAAGAAATCAGCACCAAAGGTCAATCTAAAAGTTATTGCACCAATAAAGTACGTTAATTCAGAAGATTCAGTTGTGTAGCAGTGCTTTAGAAAACTATATAATATATTTATGGGCGTGGTACATCCCATTTTTTAGTGGTCAAGGAGACTTAAAAGAAGGAAATTTTTACAAAAATCGTTTTAGTATAATATATATATATTGTAACATCACTGTTCTAACGACTAATATTCAAACCCCAAGAGGCATTTTTCAGTGATAGAATTTTTTTTAATTTGAAACTTATAAGAAATATTTTTTAACAGAAGTTTTTAATGCTTGTTTTGCAGCTAAATTTGCAAAGTTATTTGTTAAGAAGATATTTAGAAATTTTCTTGTTTAACAATCAGGCTTCTTCTAAAACCTTTTAGTAACAAAATTTACTTTTAATTCTAATAATTCCAAGCCTTTATTAATCATCATTAACCCTAAAATAGCTTTAAAAACATACAAGATAAGCATAGAAAGTAAACTGCTGATTATATATATTTTTATTTAACATATTTTCTATAGCATTAGCATATTTATTAAAAATCATGTGAATCAACGATTCATACAGCGTAACACAAAATAAGCAAAAGTAAACATAAACACTTATACCACAGCTAACAATACAAAAACAATTCTTCATAAACAAGCACACCGACATACAAACAAATACAAGCCCACCTGTCACAAAAATCCCAGCGCCAATTCAAAAATCCAACCCCTTCATTTGAAGAAATCGCTAAAAGTAAATCTTATATTTTTAATGTGAATTCAAACACAAGAAAAGTACGAGTATGTATGTATTTATAAATAAACTTGCGTTAATACCATAAAGCATTATTTGTGGTGGTGTGATGGGAAAAAGTCCTTTAATGACAAGCATTATTAAATGGTTAAGAAGTATGTGAAAACAAAATAACACACAGAAAATCACTTAAGCAGTAAGTCTTAAAAATGATACTATACATTAGATTTTGCTTGAATGCAGGGAAAAAATCAATTTCGCCATCTCTTCATCTCTTTGCTTTTAATAGACTTGCTTTGTATGTCTATTAAACGTTTTCAAATTGTAGCGCTTCATAATTAATTTTTAGTACGGTTTGGCTCAATCTTTAAGAGAAAAGCTAGAAAAACATTCAATTGTCTTTAATATCGTAATCTTTTCTTTTCTTAGTTTCATATCTTGCAGACAATTTACCCAATCATTAAAATATTGCAGAAAAGAATGTAGTACTATGTCTGTAATGTTTCAACCAAAATTTACCCAAATTGTTCTTAAAGCAACAGAGCTCACTTAATATCCTTTTTCTTATTAAAACCTTAATTTTCAAGAAATATTAAAACGGAAGTTCTTATGAATTTTTATAGTATTTTGAATTTTTAGAGATGTATATATTGTCTTATCAGCCAATGCTGCCCTTAGGTTAGGTTAGCAGGCTGCTGATAAGGAAGGGTGAAATTTAGAGTCCAGTTCACTAGGGTCCCATACAATGAGCCCTTTGTGCTACCTGTGAGTTGAAGAGCAGGTGGTGAGAGAGGGTTATATGGAAGGGATAGTGATAGAGAAGAGATGGAGGAAAGCTTCATTCTTTTACAACTCTGCTTTTCTTGCACGTTTTTTAATAGTGCAGTGTATCAGCGCCTCTGGTGTCAATGAGGCGTATTAAATTTTCGAATCTGTGCTTAGCTATGTTATTGGTTACTTTACTTCACCGATGATTCTGCTACACAATACCAACGAACGAGGGCGGTCTGGTGCTACATTAAGATTAGCATCCGCTGAAGCCGGTGTAGTTAAGTGATCAGTGTCTATGCCTTCATCATTTGAACTTTTCCCACAACAACTGATACAAAGGGACACTAATGCACATGAGATAAATGCGTGGTGCTGTTGATTAATGACTGGGCTCGAACCCAGGACCTTCGGTTTTGTAGTCAACGTGCTAACTACTTCAGTCAACGCCACTCTCTATGCTGCTGTTAAGCTATATATAATTTTTTGTGTGTTTTTGTAGCAACTTATGAAATTTTTCTAAGATATCCTGTCAACAAAATAAAAATGTGACCCTTTTAAGAAGATTCTAACAATTAAAGTTTCCCAAGGACTTTTTGTAAGTTTTTATTAAAAAAAATTTCATATTTTTTACAGAAACTATGTGATCAGCAAGATATTAAGCAATCGAACGTGCTATAGTTTCAGCTACACGCACTGAAAATTTCATTTGAATTGGTTGAAAAACAAAAAGGCTCGTCATATATCCTTTTTTACATACCATGAAAATCAAAAACTGCCACCAAGTTTTATTCTTAATAAATATTTTTTACAACAAAGCTCTGCATGAAACTTAAAAAGCCTGTTGCTATTACCAATGGAATAAAGCTAGTCAAATCATTTTTTTCCTCGAACTTAGAAATGATCGTTTCAGCAAGTATTTTCGAACAAAAATTAAGCGCCAAAATTTTTATTAATAATATGACTTTAAACTATTTCTTAGAATTTATTTTAGGCTTATAATAATTGATGCGAAGACATTTCATGTGAAGAAAAATTTAATGCATAATTAACAATGCATAATTTCTAAAAATATATTCTGATGTTCAAAATATTTTGGGAATGAACGTAAACCAATGTCTAGAATATTCATTTGAAATATTGTTGAAATTGGTCTTAAAACAAGAAAGCTGGTCATATATCCTTTTTTGACAAAAAAAAAATTTTATTTTAAATGTCCCAAAATATTGTTTCCTAAAGCTTAACGCGTTAAAAAGAATCATATGGCTAGTAGAAATGTCTACATTTCCTGGAAATAATGAAAATGTCACTGTTACTTATATCCTTTTGTTTTTGAAGAAAAATTTTTTTAATGCAAAATAATGATAATAATAACAAAAAATATATAAAAAGTTCTGATATTTTTTAGCTTTTAAAAATTTCAGTGCATTTGTGTTTCAATTCAATGTTTTCTTTAATAATAACTATCTAATCCGCAAGATATTTAGAAGATGAACGTACAACAATGTCCTTAATATTTCGTAAAAATATTGTTATAATTGAAGCAGAAACAAAAAAGTTCGCCATATATCCTTTTTTACAAAATGTGAAAATAGCAAAAATTGTGATGACCTTTCTTAAACTAAAATTTCTTTACAGCCAAACTTACCGCAGTGGCTCTGATATTTGCTTGAAATTTCGTAAAAAAATTTTTATTTTAATTTAAAACAAAGCAAGAAAATTAAGACTTCTTTTTCGAAGCATAACTCTTTTATTCTTAATTATTAGTGATTTTTCAAAATATGTAAAATATTTAATATTTCATAACTTTGTTAAATAATTCAATTAAATTTTTAAAGAAAAACATGATAAAAAAGCTGGGTGACTCGGATCAACTTTACATCTTCACTATGACTTGGTCCTTAAAAATTTTGCCACTTATCTTTTTTACAAGTTCTTTGAATTCAAAAAAGAGAAAAAATCATTCTTTTCAAAATCTCCCGCTGCTTGTGAATACTTTTTCCTCCATCTAATATTACACACTACCTGAACGCACGCTCCCAATCATAACCCTTCTTTAAATACAGCTGATGTCATCATAAAGCAGCAGAACCATAGCAAAAAAAAAAAAAAAAGCATCAGCTGTAAGAAGTAGTGTAGGGAAAAAGAATTAAAAAAGAAAATTTCAATACAACATGGAAAACGTTAAAAAAAAGAAACCCACTGCCGCTTGAGAATTGTGTAAACACTAAAAGCAGCAGCATGATACTACAAGTACACCAGGATAAATATATTTATGTACGTATACAATATCATGAGGACGTTTTCTTTCAGCTTTCTTTATGTTTGTTACGTACGCTAAGAGGTGTTTTTTTTAATATTATTATTTTTTCTTGCTTTGCAAACATAAATTCCAGCTACACACTTCTTGACTGAGGTAAAATTCTCTGTTGATTGTAGGAATTTAGCGGTAAAGATGATGACGCTTTAAAATAAAAACAACAATAAACTAAAGAAAACAAGAAAAGCTCTTGACATGCGGCTGTTGCCACATGCAAAATAAAAACACAGACACGCTTAAAGACAAGTGTTTATATTTGTATTTAAACACGTACACAAACAAGCACACATATGAGAAATAAATATTTCTACATACGAGTATATCCTTAGTTAAATAAAAGGGAATTTGTGTTTATACAATATTGTTTTTATTTCTGTTTGTTTGTCTCAGATTTATTTAATATTTTATTTCTTGTTAATATGTTTGTATTTCTTTTGCAATAAACAAATTGCATTTAAATGGCTTATTAATAAAACAATAAGTTTTAGCTTGCTGCTAAGAGAGGTACAATTAAATGTTATTATAAACGTTAAGGTAAAAGAAAAAATATGAATGAAAATAGAACAAAATTATTACATATAAAAAGTATTTCATTATTTAATAACTATCTAGTTGTCGGTTGAATGTTCTTTGAATGCACTATCACTGGCTTCTTTTTTAATTACATTTGAAAAAAAGGGGATTGAACATTTTCAAATTATTTTTCTGAAAAGGATATTTGAACAACTTTCGTACTACCTAACCAAACTAAATTAGTGTTGGTATGAAGTCCACATTGGCTTACAAAACCTGAGGATAATCGCTTTGATTTCTTACCAAAAACAAATGAAATTTTTAAAAAATCGTACTTATTTTCTATAAAAAATGGAAGTTAAAAAAAAAGGATATATGGCGGCCTTTGCTATTTATGCTCGAAGTCAAATAAATTTTCAAATACGTTTTCAACACACTATGCTACATTCGTTTTCGAGGATTTATGTTAATCGATTGTTATTTTGAGCCGAAGGATAAAAAATTACTTGAGAAAAAAAAATAAAAAAATTAAATAGAATAAACTTTATAAAAATTGTAATATATCTCAATTAATTTAAAAAAAAGTTAGAAAACAAATAAGTAAGAAATAAAAACAAAAAATTTAATTTTTATGCTCGAATTTAAATGAATTTTCACATATAATTTGACGACCTTATGCTACATTCGTTTTCGAGGATTCATAAAAATCGGTTGCTTTTTTGATCTGAAGGACACAAAATATCTTAACAAATGCACAAGTAAATATAGTAAAATTGATAAAAAAAATTCTTAAAAACAAATTTAAAAACAAAAAACTTAATGCTAAAAAAGGATACATAGCAGCCTTCGCTGTTTGTGCTCCAATTTATGTAAAAATTTTCATGTGCTTTGACAACACTATGCTGCCTTCATTTAAGAGAATTCATTTTAATCGGATTGTGTTTTAGAGTTACAGAATAATAAATAATTTAATGAAAATATACGGCCATGTCACAGAGTTCAATTCCGTTCGGAAACGGAATTCAATCCACCCCATTTTTAGAGGAGATGGTATAGAAAAAAGAAAACTAAAATAGGGAAATTTGTCTGGTGTGTCCAGACTGTTGGGGGCTAGGCTTGACATTTTGAGGTGAATTGAATTCCGTTTCCGAACGGAATTGAACTCTGTGACATGGCCGATAGTAATAGAAAAAATTGTTTCTAACTCTTTTTATTCGTTTTAAGCACCAAAATAAAACGTTTGGTTTAATAAACAAACAAAAATTCAAAGGTGAGAAAAAAGGATATACGACGGACTTCGATGTTTATTATCGAACTTTATTAAAATTAGGCACATGTCATTGAGACACTGTGCTACGTTCGCCTAGCAAGATTCATGGCAATCGGACTGTATTTTTTTTAAAGCGAAATAACAAAAAAAATAACTTCATAAAATAAATTTAAAATAAATCTTAAATAATTTTTAGTAAATGATTTTTAACTAATTATTTGAGCTTTTTATAATTATACTTAATTATATTTTTAACTAAGCATGACGTACTTTTTGTTACATAAATAATTATATGAAAAAAAGGATATATGGCGGGCTGTGTGGTTTTTCAGCTAAATCACAAAAATTTCAGTAAACAGTTTGCTTATAGTATTATACATCCTTTTACAAAAGTTTTTTGCTAAAACAAATAGTTTTTGAGCACCATATAGATTAATATGCGTATTAAAGAAATTCCTCTTTTATAACTTATTGCTAAGAATAACACTTTACAATATTTATGTCATTTGCACAGAGTTCTTATGTAGTCATAAAAAAGGATATATAGGTGACATTACTGTTTGAGAGCCGAATTAAATATATTTTAGTACACACTTCGTTTACAATATACTGTGATCATTTACAAAATTTCATACCAATTAAGCGGTTATTTCTTGCTAAAAAAAATTATTTTTTAGTACTTTTAAGATTAGTATTCATTTTAAAGAAATTCTGTTTATCCCACATATTTTTAAGAATAACACTACAATATTTATGTTATTTGCTGTATTTTTTATGAAGTCACAAAAAAGGATATATGGGTGACATTACTGTTTATGAACCAAATTAAATGAATTTTAGTACACACTTTACTTATAATATAATGCGTTCATTTACTAAATTTCATACAAATCGGGTGGTTATTTTGAATATAAACATTATTTTATTAAAAAAGGAACCTTATTTTGAAATATCAGTCTTTAGGCTTATTTAAATGTTATATTGTTACTGCCTCATTTTCAAAAAAAAAAAATTTAATTAATTTGGTTTCATAAAGGGTTTATAAAACAAATAATATTGTATGGAAAAATCTTTTGTAAACCTCTTATAAATCAAAAATATTTTTTATGCATAAGCCATTTATGTTTTATGTATAGAACTCAAAACACCACACGTGGCAGCTTCTTTTAATTTCACAAGAAATTGAACGATTTGTAAAAAAAAGAACTTATGACACTACTACAATATTCAATTACAGAAAACCCTGCTAAACAAAGGTTTCTTTTATGAGTCAATTGATTTTTCGTAGTAAAAAAAACTGCATAAAGGTACGAATATTCTCTTCAACTCAATTTCACTTAAATACGCAGCTTTACTTTCCACAATTTGTATTTAATATTTATGACTATCAAATAATATGTCTTGCAAATATTTTATTTTTTTTTGTACTTATTGAACAATGCAAACAGAAAAGAATTTAATGATAAAAAAAAAAATATTTATTAACTAGCATTTAAAGCTAAATTATACAGCTGTAGTGCTTTACATATTCATAAATAAATGTGTTTAAATGACCCCTACCCACTTCAACTTTATGCAACGTTAACAAGTAATCACCTTATAGTAAAGATACCATCAATAAATAAATAAATATATTTATCAACCAAACAAGTATTTAGTTTGCCCCTTTTTGAAAACAGACAATGTACACACAAGACCTGCAAACAGAAGCGCGGAAAAAAAATTAATATTCCAACCAAAACTCTAACAAACATTCACCTTATAAGTCAGAATCATTTAAGGAGTCTTACATTTAATAAACAATGAATTTTATTTATATTTTGCTGAGCGACAAGGACGTGTGTGAAGGGGGGTTTCTTGTTTGTTTTGTTTTTAATATTGTGGGTACTTTGGCTCTTGATGTCCCTAGGGAAATTTATCAGCGAAAAGTAAAGTATTCATTTGTATTTACCCTATACTTAAAAATTTTCATTCATAGACTATGTTTATTTTGCTGTAAGTGGTATCCTATTTAAGAGACTTTATGCAACTCAATTGAAGGGTAAGAGGAGTATGTATATTCCAGTAATTGCTTGTATTAGAGAGGAGTTCCAGGATAAAATATTTAATTTATGGATAGCGGAGTTTTCAGTTAAGAGAGGACAGGTGGTTTTAATGCCTAAAGGAATATCAGCAAAAAAAAAAAAAAAAAAAAAAAACTGGGGGTGTATCAGGTGAACTCTTAGGATGTAGTGCCTTTAATGGTGTAGCGATTACTGTCTAATAGTTAGAATTTTTTACAGCATGTAACTCTAATTTTGAATTCATTTACCTTTTTTTCGGCAAAACTAGTTATATATCGAGAGAGATAGAGGTAGAAATAGAGATAGAGATAAAGATAGAGATAAAGATAGAGATAGAGATTGAGATAGAGATAGAGATAGAGATAGAGATAGAGATAGAGATAGAGATAGAGATAGAGATAGAGATAGAGATAGAGATAGAGATAGAGATAGGGATAGAGATAGAGATAGAGATAGAGATAGAGATAGAGATAGAGATAGAGATAGTGATAGAAATACAGATAGAAATAGAGATAGGGATAGAGATTGAGATTGCGGTGAGATTGAGATAGAGATTGCGGTTGAGATTGAGATAGAGATTGCTGTTGAGATTGAGATTGAGATAGAGATTAAGATATAAATAGAGATAGAGATAGAAATAGAGATTGAGATTGAGATAGAAATAGAGATTGAGATGGAGATTGAGATAGAAATAGAAATAGAAATAGAGATAGAAATAGAGATTGAGATAGAAATAGAGATTGAGATTGAGATAGAGATAGAGATAGAGATAGAGATAGAGATAGAGATAGAGATAGAGATAGAGATAGAGATAGAGATAGGGATAGAGATAGAGATAGAGATAGAGATAGAGATAGAGATAGAGATAGAGATAGAGATAGGGATAGAGATAGAGATAGAGATAGAGATAGAGATAGAGATAGAGATAGAGATAGAGATAGGGATAGAGA
Source organism: Nowickia ferox (assembly GCA_936439885.1). Taxonomy (NCBI): domain Eukaryota; kingdom Metazoa; phylum Arthropoda; class Insecta; order Diptera; family Tachinidae; genus Nowickia; species Nowickia ferox. The sequence continues at coordinate 12,056,825 of OW387024.1, read as the reverse complement.
TAGAGATAGAGATAGAGATAGAGATAGGGATAGAGATAGAGATAGAGATAGAGATAGAGATAGAGATTGAGATAGAGATAGAGATAGAGATAGAGATAGAGATTGAGATAGAGATAGAGATAGAGATAGAGATAGAGATAGAGATAGAGATAGAGATAGAGATAGAGATAGAGATAGAGATAGAGATAGAGATAGGGATAGAGATAGAGATAGAGATAGAGATAGAGATAGAGATAGAGATAGTGATAGAAATACAGATAGAAATAGAGATAGGGATAGAGATTGAGATTGCGGTGAGATTGAGATAGAGATTGCGGTTGAGATTGAGATTGAGATAGAGATTAAGATAGAAATTGAGAAATAGACATAGAGATAGAAATAGAGATTGAGATTGAGATAGAAATAGAGATAGAAATAGAGATTGAGATAGAAATAGAGATTGAGATAGAAATAGAGATTGAGATTGAGGTAGAGATAGAGATAGAAATAGAGATAGAGATAGAGATAGAAATAGAGATAGAAATAGAAATAGAGATAGAAATAGAGATAGTTATAGAAATAGAGATAGAAATAGAGATAGGGATAGAGATTGAGATTGCGGTGATATTGAGATAGAGATTGCGGTTGAGATTGAGATTGAGATAGAGATTAAGATAGAAATTGAGAAATAGACATAGAGATAGAAATAGAGATTGAGATTGAGATAGAAATAGAGATAGAAATAGAGATTGAGATAGAAATTGAGATTGAGATAGAGATTGAGATAGAGATTGCGGTTGAGATTGAGATTGAGATAGAGATTAAGATAGAAATAGAGATAGAGATACAAATAGAGATTGAGATTGAGATAGAAATAGAGATAGAAATAGAGATTGAGATAGAAATAGAGATTGAGATAGAAATAGAGATTGAGATTGAGATAGAGGTTGCGGTTGAGATTGAGATAGAGATTAAGATAGAAATAGAGATAGAAATAGAGATTGAGATTGAGATAGAAATAGAGATAGAAATAGTGATTGAGATAGAAATAGAGATAGAAATAGAGATTGAGATAGAAATAGAGATTGAGTTTGAGATAGAGATTGCGGTTGAGATTGAGATTGAGATAGAGATTAAGATAGAAATAGAGATAGAGATAGAAATAGAGATTGAGATTGAGATAGAAATAGAGATTGAGATAGAGATTGAGATAGAAATAGAGATAGAAATAGAGATAGGAATAGAGCTTGAGATAGAAATAGAGATTGAGATAGAAATAGAAATAGAGATTGAGATTGAGATAGAAATAGAGATAGAGATGGAGAAATTTCTTCAAAAGCAAATGGGTGAAGTCAGCTTTGTTCTACTAAAGTAGTCGCTTAACAAATTTGCTTTAACTTGGCTGCAAAAATTATGAATATTGTTTTTGCCCTAAAGAAGAAAAAAAAACAGACTGTTGAACTTCGTTTCAAGCTTATTACTATTATAGTTTTTAAATGTCTTTTATGTGTTTTTAACTAATTATTCGTTAAAGTATTTATGAAACGTTAATGATAATGGTAGTTGGCAGTAGTATTGAATATTGGCTGTAAGCTGGATGGCTTTTATGTGCAGTATGCCAGGCAGTCCTGGCAAATAATTTTTATGACGTGCCAATAACTGCGACCATATACATACATACCACACTCTCCCCATTTTGCCAAGGCATTCCAAATATTTTTATTTGTGTTAATGGCTCGTACGAGAATATTTCTCTTCTACTGTGGGTGAGTGTGTGTATTTTCTTGCCGTTTTTTTTTCTTTTTTTCCCCAGATTTCAGTTAATGTTCAATATGACCTTCATTGTTGTCAAAGCAAATATAAATAAACTAAAAATTTGTTTGGGTATGTGTGTGCATTAGTGTGTTAGAGAGCATTTTTTTCCTTTACAAAACAAAATTCTGTTTTATACATTTTATATTTTAATTGAAAAATTATTATTTCAATATTTATGTATATTTGTTCAACATCAATTCAGACTTGTTTGCGTGGTGAGTGTATATGTAGTCTATTTATTTACTTTTAACTTACGGCACGCGTCAAAAGAATAAGGGGACTTATTTTCCAAATTTAGTGAGCAAACAAGAGCTAACATCTAAAAGTTTTACCAGAAAGTTTTAATTTAATTTTATTCATAATCTCTACTTATACTACTTCACAGTGGCCATATCAGCTCGTTGCTTGCCGTCGTGTTTGAATGTTATCGATGGTTGTTTTTTTTAACGTTTGGTCATTAGCGACCGCCCGTGGCCTTAATTGTCAGAAGTTGTTGCCCTTGTTAATAGCAACCAGTAGCTGAATGTAGGACTTTTTTTATGCTATCAGCATTTTTTTTATTGGGCGCTTGTATTTTTGTGTTTATTTACTTTTTTAATTTAATTTTTAATTTTAATTTCTATTTATTATTTGTTACATTAATGAGATTTTAAAGACAATTAAAATGATAAACATTTTTGCATAAATTAAAGCTTGCAAGGGCAGAGAAACAAATGTTCGGCAATGAAACGACAGACAAATTTAAATTAACCGCAGGCATACTTTAGATTTAATCGAAATAAAATTTTGAAATATTTTTTCCGATAACCGAATAATTTTTACTCGTATATGAGAATGCATGGTGAATTAAAAGTTTAATTAGAATAATGTCAATAAATTTTCATATAACTGCTGAAACGTTTATTATTTTAGAAATTAATGCAATTATTTTTTTTTCGAATGCTCCTGAAAAAAATTATTCGAATATTTTATATAAATTTTGGGAGTATATTTTCTCAATTGTAAAATTTTATTTGTATACATTTATATTTTATTAAAAAACATACGATTTAGAGTAGCTAATACAAAAACATATTTTCTCTTCCCCATTCAAGTTCTTCAGAAAAACTTTGCTTTTAGTGTACTCTTGCGAGCAGCAGATACTTTAAGAATTTTTTTTCGAAAACAGGATATGGGACTGATCCGTTAAATGGGAACAAATATTGACTGCTAGTATAGATCAAGTTTGAAGTGAAATAAAAATAAAAACTGGTATATATAAAAACATGACAGGACACAGTCCAGAATACTGCATCGCCCCCCGAATTGCACTTCCATGACTGTTTTTTTTTGTTCCTCCCCGATTCACTTTTAAATCTCTTATTTAACAAAAGAACTTGTCTATGTCTACGAAGAGAAATAAATTACTTTCTAACTTTCAAAATGTTTCATTTGTACCCACAACTGTTTCTTTTTTTTTTTTAATAACTTGGCAAAAAATCTAGAAAATTGTTCTGTTCATAATTAACAAACATTCTTTTATTATTATGAGTATTATTATTATTATTATTATTATTATTAAAACTTATTTCAAATAGGTCTTTTTTATTTGCTTGTACTTTTTGTACAATAAGAAAAAACAAACTTTTAACATAAATTTTCTACAATTTAAGTCCTTTCATAAACAGCAACGACAACGTACAACCTTTTCTTGCTTTTTTTCTTCATTTCATATTTATTGCATGAAATGTTTATTACAATTCTTAATATTTTAACGCACAATAACTTTAATACTTCAGCGGCAGCAGCAAAAGAAGCCAACTACAACAACCACAAAAAAAAGGACAAGTAATACCCAACGAAATGTCCTTGTTAAACAAACAAATCCAACCCAAAGTTTGTCTACTTAAAATGGCAAGAAAACGTAGCAAACACATACATTTTATCAAAACTAAGCAAAAAGTATGTGTGTATGTTCTACGAGTGTATAAAAAGAAATTTGTAATATAACCTAGATTTGTAATGACACACAACACTAAAAATGTTACCAGTGAGAAAATAAAAAAGAAATGTCATAACTATGCTTAGAAAAAAATTTAGAAGCATAAAAAATAGTTAGAGCCAAAGTATGAAGAAAAAAAAAAACGAAATGTTGAAATGATTATTACCCCGTTTACATTTGAGTAAGTGCATTCGTACGTGCTGACAATTTGTTGCTGCCACCATTATGATTTCTAAAGAAGAGTATAAAGTTTTTGTTTTTGCTACTACATACTTTCTTGTTGGAAAACAAATATCATGCATGTGTTGACAAAGTAGATATTAAAATTCTCAGGTAACTTTATCCCTAAGATATGATTTTTTTCCTAACAATTATCCAAAGCAATTACGATTTCAGTATGTCAGTTTTGAATTTCTACATACAAAATATTGAATTAGTATAAGAATGTTGTAATTTATCCTGCGTAAACTTGATGAGTTGAAGGGAGAGAGGGAGGGACTTTTTTAACCAGTTCATGTACGATCACCAGTGACGGAAAAATTACTACTAAGTGCTCATGCACAAGTTTAGAGCTTTTTTTTTGGCTCATGTTCATAGACGCTCATGCCTTGGTAAAGAGAAATTCACGAGAAGGACACTTTATGCTACAGAAATCCTTTCTATAAGAAACACTAACTCACTGTCAAAATTGAACTTGTATTTATATTGTAGTATCTTCAACATGGTTTTCATTATTTTGGAATGAAATATCTGGGCTTTGGAAGCATGAAAAAATTCAAGTCACGCTCAGTCACGTTCGCTCATGTTAAATCATTTTAGTCACGCTAATGTAAAAGTACTGCTCAGCTTTAGTCACTTTTATTCACGTTATTTTTTTTGATCACGCTCAAACATATTCACGTGGTTAAAAAAAAGAAAACAAAACTCAGGCCATTACATTTTCGATTCACTTTAACCACGTTGGTTCATCTACATAGTATTAAAAACTTTCCATTTATCCAGATCAGCAGCTGAAGTTGGTCGTAATAAGAACTTGGTAGTCAACTATGTAATTCGAAACGAAAGAAAATTCTTCCGAACTTGTATGTTAATTACATGCACATTCGAAAGCATTTTCTTTCGTTTCGAATCACAAAGTATACCCACTGGACAGACCAAAGTAATTGCGGTCGAAACGGCTTGAGAAATGTCGAATGATATATGTATTAAAATTTCCTAGTAACGTGAAAATATCACTCACTTTCTGTCACGTCTGCTCACATCCACACACTTCTACTCACATTGGGTTGCGATTACTCATACTCGGTCATGTCAATTTCTTTTAATAACGATTATATACATAGTATGAACGTTCAAGTGATTGGAGGTAAGTAAACTATTCACGATTATACAGATCAGATCCAATGATTTCGCTAAGCATGTCTGCAATGCAGCGTTCTGATAGTGTATTCATTCGTTTAATTTTTTTTGAATTATCTAGATGATTGATGTTCATATATGCCAAATTTTAAATCTCGTTGACTCACGTAAAACTTTTATGCAAACTTGTTCATGTTAAAGTGATAGTATTAAAATTTGTCACGTCTACTCACTTCTACTCACATTGAGTTACGATTACTCATACTCGGTAACGTAAATTTCCTTTAATAACGATTATACATATAGTATGAACGTTCACGAGATAAAAAAGGTATTCACGATTATACAGCATTATGTTTAAGTGAGCTTCATTCAGATCAATGATTTCGCTAATCATGTCTGCAAAGCAGCATTCTGATAGTATATTCATTCCTTTAATTATTTTACGAAGCGAAATAAATTTAAATTATCTAGATGATTGATGCTCATACGAAAAGTCTATATATATATGCGAAAATTTTAATCACGTTGACTCACGTAAAACTTTTATGCAAACTTGTGCATGTTAAAGTGATAGGAATAAATAATTATTGATGTAAGAATTCAGCTCACCCAAGTCTTATACTCCTTAGCGTGACCATGCCAATCAAAGATAGAACCACCCGGTGATCTTATCACTTGAATAACGATAGCTTAGCTCAGCTCTATTTAAAAAATGTTTCCATCTTATAAATAGACATACTCTGATCTGTTGTACAAATTGAAAAAACACATATTTTTTCACCAGTCATGTACGTATATTACTGACATCTGCTCACGCTCACTCACGCCAATATAATTTTTTAGTAGAGATCATATACATACCTTTTCACTTGCTTAAAGCAAAATATTAAGCACTATTCGACATGATCACGCGTGAGTGTGTTTGATTCTAATCAATGAATTCACTTGAATCGCGACAGCTCAGCTCTGTTTAAAACTTTTTTTATATCTGCTGAGGTTTTTTTGGATGATCAAAAAATTTTGCTTCGAGTCACGTAAATACATATATTACTCAAGTGCACTCACGCCAATATAATTTTGTTAATACAGATCTCATGCGTACCTTTTTTTTACTTGTGTAAATAAAAATATTAATCACAATTCGACAGGATGGCACCTGAGCGTGTTCATTCACGTAAATAAATTCACTTGAATCACGACAGCTTAGCTCAGATCTTTTTAAAACTTCTTTACATCTAAGAAATCTACATATAATCATTGTGGATGATCTGATAATTTTTAATTCAGTCACGTAAATATTTTACTCACGTCCACTCACTCTATTTTGTTAATAGACATTAGAAACATACATTTTGACTGGACTTAAGTATATAAAACAAACAGCATATGTAATATCTGCTGAAGCTTTTTTAGGGATGATCAGATAATTTTTCGACCTGTCATGTCCACTCACGCCGAAATAATTTTATTATTATACATACATTACATACATTTTTATTAGCTTAAAGAAAAATAATCATCATCATACGACATAATCACGCCTGAGTGTGTTTTATATTCACTTCAATCAATTCACTTGAACCACCACAGCTCAGCTCAACTCTACTTAAAACTTCTTTATATCTAAGAAATTTATAAATTTTGATTTTCTGAAGTTTGTTGTGCAAAAAATTTGGATGATCAGGTAATTTTTCCTCCAGTTACGTAAATATTTTACTCACGTACACTCACGTTAATATAATTGTTTTAAAAGCGATCACAAACACAAGTATGTACCTTTTTACTTGTTTCAAGAAAAATACTTATCACCCTGTGACGGTCACGCGTGAGTACGTTTGATTCACTCTAATCAATTATGGTAAGTTTTCACAAAACAGCTTACTGACACTACAGACCTTCTTTTAATAACATATATTTGTAGTGGCCAATAAGTTCGACTTATGGCAGCGATTGGCCCTATTGTGCTTCGATGTGGTGAAAACTAGCGGCTCTTTGTGCAACAAGGTGAAAGGAAATTTGCTCCTGCACAAGAAAAAATTGATAATTAAACTAAACTTGTAGATTACCTTAAATTAGCGTGTTATAGAAAGTTGTATTTTTTTTTACTTTCTTGTTCACAGGGTTTAGAAATTTGTGTACATCCACATACATAAATGTGCGAGCATAAATAGCGAAAACCACTATGTGTCACTCGAAATATTTTCACATGGGTTTGTTTGTGTGTATGTAATTTGTCATGCATATTCATATTTAATCGCTTACAAACACACGTTTAAATACCAGTGATATTTAATTATTAAAGATAATTACAATGTGATTTAGACATGTTACACTCTTGTTATTACAAAACAAGGACAACAACAGCAACAAAAAATGTGTGATAAAAGTGACAACAATAAAATAATGTTGTAATTTTTGTTGTTGTTGCCCCCTGAGTAAGTTGTTTTTAATTGTGCATTTGTTACAAGGTGTCATAATTTTTCCTAGCATTTGTACAGTTCCATTAAATTGTACATTTTTTATTTTTTATTTTTTTTTTGGTGGATAATTTTATGTTGTGTTTTATGTTTTTAATTATTGTCTGTAAATGATTAGGATCTCAAAGTGATTACCCTTAAATAATAGGTGTAAAGGAAAATATGACAGGAGTCAACAAATCGTTGGCTTAGGGGCTCTTTAGTTTTGCTAAACCTGAGATATGTGGAAGGTTGTTAAAAGAAAAATTTTGATTGATGTAATTAATAAAATGTTGCTTAATGAAAACAATAAAGCTTTAAAAATTTAAAAATAAAAAAGATTAATAAATAACAAAGTTAATATTAAAGTTTATGCTGTAGGCACCCGTCTGACTTAAATATCTAATTTTATATAATCAGACACGAGAGAAATCTTTTTGTATGTTGGATTTAAATAAACTTTTAAAAATTTTATATTATTGGCGGTATGGCACTTTTAGCTTTCAAAATAAGGTAAAAACTCATATAGTATAAAGATGGCTTAAATACTAGCTCAGTGGATACAAATTAAGACACTCGACATTGAAGAAAATTTCAAAATAAAAATTTAGACTAAAATTGTTTTAATATTTCGTTAATACTGAATCACTTACAAATAAAATTTTAATTAAAATTTTTATCCTGTATTTAGTGGTTTTCAGTGCATTTATCACTGGTCTTAAGGATTTTTGATTGGACAGACCTTAATTCCGTGATTCTTTATCCTACTCAAACGTGCGATTTTCGTTAAAAATACAACCGTGGCATGATGAAGTTTGTGAAAATTTTCAAAAAACAATAACAAATCCATCAAATCAGGGTTGTATTGTTTTCATGCGTTAGTGAGTCATGGCCTTAACGGAAGACATATAGAGCATACTGGTTTTTTTACGTGACCGGCTCATAAAATAGATTTTTCTGTTATAAGACTATTGGGGGTATGCTTCATCTTCAGGTAGAGCGCGAAACATGCCGGATTAGGCGTAAATGCAACCCTGTATGGGTTTGTATTAGCGTAGTAGTTGTACCTCTTTTCAACCTCACCTAACCTGTATCTGGATTCTGTAACTTTTTGCGAACCGAAAATCGTAATACTTATTGATACATTATTCGTTTGCGATAACGATAATGTGATTCTGTAATTTCTTTTTTACGATAGTCTGGAGCTTTATCTTACTCACCATTTAATTCAATATTATGTGATATCTCTGTATAGAAAATGTGAAAATAAGCAAAAATCACAAAGAATAATAAAGAAAAACTCAATGAATTTGAGCTTGTGATTTTATTTTTGTTTTCTCCAACCAACACCAAACATCGTTAAAACATGTCACTGAATAGCAAAGTCGATAAGTTTTCATTATATTTATTCTAGCGATACGATTGTCGTAATAAAAGTTACTGAATCTAGGTACTGATCGTTATTTTATTATTTTGATATGATTTATAAATTTTTCTTAATAAATTTGATAGAAAATTATTTTTTTCCACTGAAACAGCAACTTTTATAAAATTGATTTTATTACTAAATTAAATTTTTGCCTAGAGTAGCTGAATGTTCTTTAAGTATTTGTGAAAAATTAAAATATCTTTAAAAAAAGTAGTGCTCTTGATAACTTTACACATTTGGCAAAGTATGTTCGAAATTTCGAATAAATTTTTTTCGAAGTTAATTTTTTGACCAAAATCGACTATTTGCGATCGTAAATAATCGATTTTCGTAAAAAAAAACGAGTTCCAAAAAATGTGTCGGTTAAGCTTTTTTTTTTGCTCGCAATGTTAAACCAAAGTTGATGTAATGGTTTCTCGCAATTGCTGTTGATTGAATCAACAGCTATTGGGAGGAAATATATGTACTCGTATGTATTTTTATGATTTTTCAATAAGTTAATTCAGAATTAGATTTACATTTTATATAAACATTTTCTAATTAACTTAAAAAACCTTGTGTTACGCTCAATAAATTTTATGATACTATCTATGATGACTATTATTGGAATTGAATGAATGTTTTAAATTCCTTCAGAGTTTAACTAATCAAATTTCTTTACATTCTTTTCGTTTCAGGTAAGTCTGGCTACAAAATTTTCACATAAAATAAAACGTTTTATTCGGGGTAAGTTTTTAAATACCCTGATGGCCCAACCAGTCCTCTCTATTAACTAACGTCAGCAAACTGTAAAATACCTATTCGAGTTTGTTCAGTCATTAAATTTAAAAATTGTAGGAGCTTTAACAACAATTAAAGCATATTTAATGGCTACAATTAAAATTAGGGAGGCTTAGAGTGACACCTATGTAGATCAAGCAGCATATAACTAACTAATATGCACCCACACACACGCAATAACTTTTTTTATTGCTACTATTTTAGCCAAAGTGTGAGTATATGAATACAAAGTGTGTAATTTAAGTGTATAAATACTCTAAATTCATGTAAGTGATGATGATGAAGTAAATGACGCAAAAACTGCAAAGAAATCTTCTTCCTCTGTCATTTGTGGAAATGAGGCACAATGTGTGTGTGGCTGTGTGTCTGTCCGTCGTTTAAGTAAAATGTCTAAAACGGAAGTTAAGAATAAAAAATGAAGAAGAATATAAACCAATTTAAATCTTACTAATTACTTGGGAGACAAATTACATTGAAAAGAAAACGAAGAATTGTGAAAGAAAAAATTAAATGTGTATTAAATTTGAGTTAAGCGTGTTAATGTGTGTGTGCAAAAGGCATTAATTGTTAAACAGGTGGGTGCGAAAGAGAAAGAGAAAGAGAAAAAGAAGTGTATAGCAAAAGTCTAAAACTGTCTGTCTCTTGCTACACACACACACACACACACACACACACACCCACACACACCACTTAAGGCCAAGCAAATCTATAGCATATATTTAGGAGTGTTCGTAGCAAAACGATGCTTTCGTGAAAGACAATTTTCTTTGTCATTTACAGGTCTCCTTCATTTCAAACAATAACTTCATTTCTCTTTTCTTATTTCTTTTGCTTCTCGCCGTTTGTACACTTAAGCCAAGACAATTTACTTGTCTTTTACGTTTTCACTAACTTGAGAATCATCTACATGAGTGTAAGACTAAATGAGTTTTGTTAAATGGATAGAAAGCAAAAAAAAAATTGTCATTAGCTGCAATTTTCTAGGCGTTAAACATACTAAGGACCTTTTATATATATTTTCCATTTATTCATTTTAAATACAATTTTTGTTTGCTGCATGTCCTTGCTTCCTACCATCACCAACAGCTTGGCTAGAGGTTTGAGTGTATTTAATTCATATCTAAGCTGACAATGAAATAGTTAAGCGTAATTATCAAGGCGGCAAATGAATGCATTAAATATTAATTTTTCTTTTATTTATATATTTTTTTTCAGTCAAGCCATATCGTCTATTTTACTTTCATTTTAAATCTCTTGCTATTTCCACTTTCTATCCTTAATGCCAACGAGTTTTCTAAGACACTAGTGCAGTTTGTGTTGCAGAGTCCTATAAAATTCTATATGTATGTTTAAAGTTATAAATAATTAAATATTCGAATAATGCAATTTTAATTTTTATAATTAAATTTCTAATGAAAAACTAAAGTCACGACATGCTTAAACGCAAAACAAATTAAAAGTGGCAACTTGTTTATCTTTAAAAATGAAATGGTATACAAACTAATCGGAAGAAAAAGTTTCATGCAATAAATTTCAAGGAAAAAATTACTACATGCGTAATTCTCTTTCAGTAGCTCGTTTTAGACACTAACCGATATAAAATGTTATTTAAATAGTTTTGCTTACAGGTTTGTGCCTAAAACGAACTACTGAAAGAGTTCGATACAAGTCTTTTATCTATAAAAAAAAGTCGAGGATAAAAAGGGTTCATAAAAAATCTATTTCAAAATGAATCCGAACAGGGTTTTAGACTTCTTTTCCTTTCTCATGTATATTTTTTCGTTAAATACTCATAAAAACTAGACTGGGCTGGCATTACAAAATTTTTTCATGAAATAAATTGCCTAAATATTTTTATATACCACTAAGCACAGAAAATATCGTGGTATTAATTCCAAAAGTTTTTTTGCCTCTGCGAAAATCTACTTTATTAACGTGCTAACATTGAAATTTCAGAAAGTAGCTTGTTTCAGTAGAGCCTTCGAAGAGGAGTTGCTTCTGCAGTATTGCAGTAACCTTACCTTCCTCTTCTTGACACATCCTACAGTATTTACTGTAAAGGAAATGCAGGACTTTAAAGTGAATATATGATCTTCAGTATTCTGTGATTGCAGCTAAGAAATACAAAATATGAGTAGAAATATTTAAGATCTGGTCTAATCAAAAGGACGAGGAAGACAGATTACAAGACAAATTGATGTGGTGATTATCCTTACCTGCAGTGGGGCAGAGTGGAAAAGAGAAAGAAACTAGTGGAATTGAGTAAAATGATTAAAGGCGCTATTCAGCTAATCAAAATTATATTTAAGGAATGTCCGATGATGAGGGTACCTCCTCTCTCCATCTTACGAGATTGAGCTGTCAACGTGTGAAGTACTGTAGATTTTCCATATGCAGTCATATCAATTTGTTGCTCTTATCATGTCCATTCTGCGTTTTTATTTCAAATTTCTGTAGGTATCTCCTTAGGAAGTTGTGAGGTAACTATGTGGAGGTATGCTCCTACAACAGAGAGAACTGAAATTCAATGGGAGGTATAGTTGTCTAGGAAAGTATTTACTATTGTGTATTGTAATTCAAAGATGTCTAATGAATAAATAAGTGCACTTAGGAAATTGTTGGTAGCTTATTATAACATTTGTCCAGTGGATTAAGTGTTAGACTCCCCCTAGAGCGAGTTAGTGCCTTCCGCTAAGAATAAAGTGGTGCCTGACAGTATAGTGCTTGCTCTTAGCAAATTACCTTTTGCGATAATTATCCTCTCCAGTAATAGATTCTGTGCAGTAGTCTTACCAAAGCTCAACACAGTGTTTCCAAGTAAAACTTAATATTTCAATTATGATGATTTGGTTTTCCTAACAAATCTATTAAAGTAATTCTCTACCTAAAAAAAGGATTTAAACTTTTTAATACAGCAACTAGTTTTTAATGCAAAGCAAAAAGTTTTGTTAATATCTGCAGACAAAAGGGTACAATAAGAAGGCAAATGACAAAATTCTAAACAGTCTTATAAGAATCTCTGTGTTGTATATCATCAAGTTTTCCTTATATTTTTGTAGGTTTCAAGATAGACAAGACGAAAGAATTTATTAGCTTATGAATAAATGTATATATTTAAATTAAATAGGGCTACTTTCAAAGTGCACTCAAAGGAGTTGAAATAAGTCTTTGCTTAGATAGCAGGCAACATGCAACACGGCTATCTGGAAGCCACATAGTTACTGCAACCCTCAATATTTGCACGAAAATAAAATTTAACAACGTTGCTTTTTCATCAGCAAAACAAAAAATTAAATAAAAAATAACAGACATGAAAACTAATAATAATTTTGCATTTTGATGAGCTTCTCATATCTTTTATCTTTTTTTCTGCTGGGCACCCTTGGATTCTTGTTTTTGCATTACAGGCAAGAAAAATTCATTCATTTGTGGCAAATATGAAGGGAGCGCGTTGTTGATGCATTTAAGCTGGTCTAAGCTAAACACTGTTAAATATACCACAATTTAGTAGGGATACTGTTGTACTTTATATATAAACTTTATACTTTATTTTGTATTTATGCTACTGCTGCTGCTGCTGGTGCTGCACTAAGTCGCATAAAAAAGGTATTAAGTCAAATTTAACAACTTTTTCATACTCGTTGCATTTCATTATTGCTGTATACCTATATATGTATGTATATTCTTTTGCACAGTTTTCATTCATGTTGGTAGAAAATGATGTAAATTTTTGTTTGCATATTAAGCACAAGTGCTTTTTAATATGAATGGATGAAAAAAGTTTATTTTAAGTCAAAAAAATAATAAATAAAATTGGCATTTCAGCATAATATGCTGAGGCAGTTTCTGCTACTGCTAGTAAAGTCAAAATCTCAACATAATTCAACTTTATTGAAATAGATATGAAGTTTATGATTACGATTTCATTTTGAGGGATTTTATTTTTTAATTTTTGTTATTCTTTAGAGTTAATAATTATGATGGTAATAAATGTTGTGTAGCAGAAGTAAAAAGCAAATAATTTCGTCATTTGAATGTCAAAAGGAACTTATTTTTTCTCAAGGACTTCGAGTCTGGTGAATGAAATAAATTTTGTACTGCAGTCATTCTAGAATATAATGGAAAGAGCGATGCTGTGTTGCCTAGTTGCCAAAACTGAATTAATGCTGTTATAATCCGTCTACTTTCATTATTTGGTATTATTGTTGTGTGCAGCTCACTTGTAACACGTTGGATTTCGCATGGAGTAGGCTTACAGTATGAATCCAAAATTGTTTTCAAACATTTCAAGCAATGAACGTAAAAATTTAGTAAATTTAGTTTTCATTTATAGTAGAAGATGTTTTCCAGAGGCCATTTCTTTTGAAAAGTAAACTTGGATGGATTGTAACTGATAATAGGTTGACCAAGGCAGAAGTGCCCTACAACACCCAAGGCTCTCGGCACCGGGGACGTCCAAAAACATTAATAATTTGGGCATAGCAGCAACCTTAATGGAGGTCTTTAGAGTTCATTAATTAAGATCATTTGCTCCCCAGCTAGAGAATAGCGGAACATCATCATCATTGTGGAGTTGCAAATGTAACAGATTTCTACTGTTGGAAGAGTTACCGAAATTTTGTGGGGAAACCCAAATAGTGAAAGGACAACAGAAATTCTAAGTTTAAAAATTCCAACACTTAGGAATTTGGTTAGCATAATAACAGAGTTAAAAAAGTCACCTATCCCGCCTGGGTGTTGTTGACGATACGACATGTAGAGCTTGACAGAAGAATGATGAAACTCTCAAACACTACTTGTATCAATATCCAGCATTCGGTTAAATTGGATTACAAATCTTCCATATAGAAAACATACCAGATATGGAATATCCTAAGGACTCAGACTGTAAAAACGTGAGGAGGTGTATTGAGGAGACTAGGTTCCTAACCTGACTAAGTGTGATAGGTTTTCGTAGTTTTTATTGGGAATCTTCCCAATATTTCTTAATCAGAGTGCACAACATGCTTTAAAAACATAAGTGTAATTTGAAACGGATTGGGTCAGTATTGATTGCATCTTTTTTCAACTAAACCTAACCTAACCTTACCTAAATATGTAAAATATTTGAACAGGAGTCAAAGCATTAATTTTGTAAGAGACGACTAAATGAGAAATCTATTATATATTATTTGCACAGTACATCTTAATATTTTTGTATATTATTAATATTGCTTTTGGGATGTTCAAAAATTAACTGAATGATATTTGGGAGCAATCGAAATTTCTTTGTCTAACCACGACCTCAGTTTATCTCTGCTGCTATGAAATACATGTCTTGCAGTGGCTCAGCTACCAAGTTCAGAATTTAAATACATACTTAGGAATGTTAATAATATAATAGTATATTCATGCATTCGAAATAAATGTAACTTTCATACCATTCCGTTTACACAATAAAGGTGAAATTTAAAAGTACTTACGTGCATCCATATGTTTTAAATTTTCTCTACTATACTATGTCCCAAAACTCTTACCAGGCCGTTAATTTTATGGCCATATATTTCCGCCAGTGCTGCTTGCTAAACAAATGAATGGCAATTTAGATTTTAAGGAAATTTTTAAAATTAACAACATTTATTTTCCTTTGTTTTTTTTCTCGACTTTTTAATACACAAATCCTTGGGAAAAAAAATCGGAAAATTATATTCAGGTCACTACATACATATTTCTTTTCTTCAGGACGGTTTGTCTTGGCTGTTGTCGATTAAATTTCAAACACGTTTTCTATTTTGAAAGTTTTAGTTGCTGTTTGTGTTCTATGCAGTCGAAATATTTTATTGCATTTCTTTCATTTTCTTCTTCTTGGTTATTTTTCATTGAACTAAATGAAAAACCATTGTCGCAGCAATAAATTTATTGTTTTCGTTAACAATAAAACTTTAAGTGAAAAACAAATATAACGACAAGAAAACAAAAATTGTGGAAAAAATTGGGTAAAAAGAAAAGAATAGTTCATTATTTGAGTTGATTTCTATATAGTTTCTTTTAGAAAAAATTATTAGATGTCGCTGTAAGTATGCGAGGGCAGCTGAAAGTGATATTAAACAGTGCCAATAGAAAATTGTGCAGTCATTTACGAACAAGAGATTGTGTGAAAAGTCAACATGAGGATCTTTTAATACTGATTAAGCTCATGATGGTGTTAATATTAGGTGCAGTTTAGAAATTTTTTGCAGCTCCCTTTTGGCTTATTGAGTGCAAAAAAACAAGAAATTTTATTGAGAGATTGTTCTGAAACATGTACTTACCGCATTCTTAAACTCAAGCTGATAAGTTTCTATACAAAGATGAAGGACCTCACAAAGAGGAACCTGCTCCCGTATCCTGATTTTTAAATTTTAATCTTAGACACAACGTTCTCCAAAAACGAATTCGCTAAAAGATTGTCACAAAATCAGCCAACAGTCGTAGGCCAACGACAAAATCCATTTCCAATCAGAGGAGGTTTTCCTCCATGAGGTTACTGTCTTCCATGGTACTACCAGAGTTATAGTGATAGTTGTAGTTGTTATCTCCTAAAGAGCTTTTCTTTTAAAAATCATCAATTTGCTAACACTCTAGGGAAAATTTAAGTCTAGCAGACGTTCATGTCAGAAAGATGCAGTTCTGCTCTTAAATCTATACAACGAAGGTTTTCCTCGGTGAGGTTACTGACTTTCGTGGTACTTGCCGAGTATGATAACTCAAGCGGTTATTACCTGAAGGGCTTAATCTTCTTTTAAATAAATGTTGAAACTAGCTGAGTACAGCCTGCTGCATTATCACAGTATTTATCATCCTTTAAGTACATCTTCGCAAGTATTTAATAACAAGTGATAAAAATTATAGCTATGGTAAAATTAGGTCATGGTCTTATGCCATGATTCCTTGCGCATTTAATTCTAACTCGCAGCCACCTTTTAAATTAAAACATGAGTTTTTTCTCGTGATACGAGGCTCACCTGATGCTACGTCTAAAGAGATTGTTATATTAATTTGGACTTAATCATTATATTCGAAATCCATTTGAAGTGGTTGTGGCTTATAGCTCAGGACTTTTGACAAGCAAGAGTTAAAGTGATCAGAATAGGTTAGATTAGGTATTTTTGCCTGAGGGGCAGCTGGAGTCGAAAACAGCGTAGCAATGCTCGTCTGTTATCCTCTTGCGTGTCTCTGTCATATGTAAGCTGCTCCTGGGATCTCTTCTCCTTCGCTTTCTCTTTAATGATTTTTAGGCTTATTGGAAGCTCCTCCAATAACTGAATACCCTGGATCCGATCATTGCTTCCCTAGGCTTCCTGCCACTTATATCAACTATGGAAGCCATGTTGCCCACCTCCGAGGTCACTTTCTTAGATGTGCTTAATAACGACGACTGATTGTCTTGGCTCACCACTACTCACCGACTTAGTTTTTTTTTGCTTTATATGTGTTTTCCATATTAAGCTTACTTTTTTTGGAATTTTTTGGGTTCCACCCTTGCTTGTTTTTATTGGCTCCTCGAGGATTATCAAAAATCCCTTAGACTTGAGGTTAGTAAGCGATTAGCAATCCGAGATGTGAGGATTTCCTAAGCAAGTTGCAAATAGCGTATTTACCTCATGTCCACCTCATCCGCAACCTGGGGGTGTATCTAATGGGAGTAAAATCAAGCAAAACGAATTCACATGGTGTGCGCAAAATAGCTTTTTTTATTAAATATAATAATATACAAGATAAGGTTCTCAGACTATCCTCGCATAATGAAAATTGGATTTTCACATGTTTGCAAAAAATTAACAAAAAGAAGAAAATGTGAACACTGTGAAGAAAAAATACTTTATTGTCTATATATAACCTTAAATACAGTCGCAAGTTTATAAAGCTGCTGCTGCTGGTTACTGGTTGCCATTTCGGTAGTTTATTAAAACAATGGCTGTTCTAATGCTGGTTTATGCAACCATTTGCTTGTTGCTAAATGTGCACAAATGTGTTGCCAATTTTAATTTCTTCTTTACATTTTGTTATTTGCAGCCGTTGTCTTGTAGCCGCTGCAATTGAAATTGTTTTTCTGTAGATTTGTTTTTTTTTTTTGCTATTTTTAGTAATTTTAGCACGTAATCTGCCATTATTATTATGCGATGACTATAACTTTAAATCTGTATATGTGTGTGTGTGTATTTTCTTAAGCCTCATCCTTATTCGCACAACAACAACACAATAAAGTATTGGAGTTGGAAAGCAAGAACTTTATATTTTATACTCATGTACATATTTCAGGGGACATTTGTTAGTTACTCATTGACAAAACTTTGGTTTTCTTCATAGTTTTGTCTACGCTTCACAGCTTAAGCTTAACAAAATAAGAAGGAACAAGAACAAACAAATAAAGCAAGAAGCATACATATATAAAAGGAAATTATAGCAAATTTTGTGTTTTTAATGTGCCAACCGAATAAGAAGAGATGGCAAAGCAAAGATTCATCTTCTTTGTATGTCGCTTGAGTGATAATAAAAATGCACAGTGTATTTTACAGATGGCGCATGTTTTTAATTCATTTTCAAACAAAAATAATGTTCATACAGTTTTTTGATGAATATTTATTTTAGCACTTTAGCTGTAGAAGGCATAAATTTAAGAAAAATAAAAAAATATTAGTATCAAGCCAACAAAATAAGATTTTATTAATTTTCAGCTGAATATATAGAAGTGTAATGAAAAGAAAATACTCGTATGTATGTATTGTATGTGAAACTATTTTTTATTTAAGAAAGAAAATATTTGGAAAAATATCACGAGTTAACAGAGTAAAGTGAAACTCGCTCTTAAAACAGATACTCTTGAAGCGACCAACTGTATTTCCAGCTTATGTAGGGTTTTTCATAAATCAGTTCTAAAAGATCAATCAATGGGTTTCGTAAGGTTTTTTTGAATTGCGGTTGCAGTCTTCTGATGAATTTTTTTAGCAGCAAAGAAATTAATCTGGACGTGCTTAGCCGACAACAGACAAATCTTTGTAGGAAAATAAAGTAGAACTTGATCTATTTTAAAATATTTCAGCAACTGCATATTTGAGTTAAAGAAAATTTATTATTTGATAGGTATAAAATTATTTTAAAAAAATTAGTTATATGGCGCCATGGCTTAGTGACGCCCACTAAAATTTGTTCTCTTGTAATATTATGTACTCCTACTCATCGATTCCTGTGGAATTAAGGCAGAGGCATTTCCGTAAATTTTTTTAAAGTTTTGATGATTCGATTGTTGCAAAACTTGGCACACACACCTTGAGTTCTCAATACGGCAAGACCTTCTCCATTTACAAAAGTGGACGAGCCTTTCATATTCACAATTTTCATTATGGTTTTATGTACTTCTAGCCAATCGGTTAATGCGAAACTAGGCTTTTAAAGGTATTAAAAATGTGTTTGAAAAAAATGATTTTCGGTTAGGTTATGTGAGATCAACAAGTCGCAGAGAAAGAAGTGTTTCACTCCCTTGGGTTCCAAATATGATGTGCCTTTTGTTTTACCTGAAAGTAAGTGGTAAATATTTGTGGAGATGGGAACAAGAGCAGCTAAGTGAATAGATCGGAAGGTGAATAGACGAGAAATACCACAGGAGTGATGACAACGAAACAAGCATAACTCTTTAGCAAGAAGTGTAAGTTTCTTAGGTCTATCTTCGATAGTTTCCCAAGGTATTTGAAATACCTGCTGCCTAAAGAGCTAAATCGGTGATTATCCAAATCATAACAGAGAGAGCGAATGTGTATAATAGTCTCCTCTTTCTCCCCACCTAGATCACTTGAATAGTAAACATTAAAAGGAAGTCCAATGGGTTTCGAACGCGCAGTACCCCTGATTATAGCAACGAGATCTCTTATTTGCATGAGTGGTAAGCCTTGTTTATGCTACCGATGAAATTATATTGTCGATTCGTTTCTAAAAGAGTTGCTAGGTTAGGTGCTACTAAGCTTCTAGTAGTAAGAGCTCGCCCTCATACTCATTTTGGGGTGATATAGCAGTGATCCGCAATCCGCAGAGGAGGTTTGATGTAATGTATACACTTGATATCTCTTAGAGAACTTTTATGGATGGTCAATGAATATCTCGATGATATTGCCATTTCATAACAGGAATTCGACATTCGATACGCTTTATTAGGTATTCAAAGAAGTTCGAACAGAGACTGCGATAGAGATCATTATCGGCACTTCAATCTGATAATTGTTTTTGGTTAAACTGCTAAGCTTTATTTAACTTCAGTTCAATAGAACACATTTTCCTAAAGAAGGAAATATTTAATATTATTTTAAATTTCAAATACTTAAATCTTTTGCAAATTAATTACCTTTTAATAACAAAAATAATATTCTTTATATTTTTCTTTTTTTCTCTAATTTGTCTCATAACAATTTAATTGTTATCATTACTTAAGCACAACTTTCAATAATAAATTTCTAACAAGAACAAAAAGAACAAATAACTTATCTTCACTTTTGTTATTCTTGAAGTTTTGCTTGGAGCAATACTCTGCAAAAAAAAAACAATATAAACACTAAATAAATAATAATTTATCTGCAACACTTAATTAAAAACTTAAAATACAAGACATCTACTATTTCAATCGGTTTTTATGTGCTTTTAATAACTTAAATATTTATAACAAGAACAACGACAACAACAACAACTTCAAAACATTGCCAACGATGGCAGCAACACAATAAAACTCATTCACTAGTAATTTCCATTAACAATTTCTAAGAAACAAACAAATGCAAATAAATGAAAAATTGACAACTAAATGTTAATATTTCCATTTATACCCATGATTTGTGATGGTAAAGGAAGTCTAGGAGTTTTCTTTTGGTTGCAAAAGTCTCTTGCTGCAATTTGTAGGGGCTGCTTGTGTGTGTTTCTTAATGCAAAACCCAATTCATTTACTTTCAACAAGCTTTATTGTTGTAACGCTATTTGCATAATGTTTTTCTTACAACATTTTTGCTTATGAAAAGCCAGTGCAGCTGCTCCACTATTTTCACTTTATTTATATGGACAAATACCCAGTAGCTAGGGAAGAGTGAATAACTGCTCATTTATTGTGGTTTCAACTCAGTGGGGGATAACAGCCTGAACTTGTTCTATGTATAAATTCTATGCATTACTGTACATATTTTCCAAAGAAAAATATTATAAATAATTTGCCAATGATGGTTTATAGTATTCATTTGCATATTGGACTTCTCGAATTCTTTTTTCGAAAGTCCGTTTGTAGTTTCCACACTGCAAGCAGTCGACTTAACAAAAAAAGTTAAAACTTGTGTAGAAATCAGTCAGAATATTGAATGCCTTTCATATAAATAATTTACGCAATACCGCCAAAAAGCTCACAGACAAATTACTATCACTAACAATCACTCATACTCACGCCATAGTTACAAAGAAAATTAAACAATTTTAATTTGTAGTGTCCATACTCTGAACAACAAGCTCTATAAAATTTTTATTAACTAACTTGCCAACAATGGTGCATACTTTCCATTTGCATATTAGACTTCTCGAATTCTTTTTTTGATAGCCTAATTCTGTATAGTAATAATATGCCATAGTTTCCAAACCAGCAAACCGAAAGCAGTCGATTTGTCCAAAACATTTTTTTGAAGAAGCGCTCGAAAGATTGCAAGCTGTTCACATAAATTTTTTTAAATAAAGTAAACTCCCTTAAGCCTACGCGTGAAAAAGTAACACTGTAAACATGCTTAAATTTTTCTCTTAGATAAGACTAACGCAATGTTTCTAAGGATGCAGGCTCTTAAGTTCCTACTTCACTGGATACGAAACCACTAATAAAATTTATCTGTATTTTTAGTTTCTAATTTTATTTTTTGCATTTCTTAGTTTAAATGACTTCATCTAAAAATCAGAAAGTAAAAAAATTATCTTAAAACTTTTAAACCTTTTTATAGTATCAAAAATCGTTTAATGCTTAGTAAGTGTAAATGTTAGGCTCGAAGGACCACAGACAAGTCTATGATCACTAATTTCCATTTTACTATCAAGATATCTAGTTTAGATTCTCTTAAAACCTTTACATAATTTTTAATAAGAGTGCATTGAAATCTCAATCCTCTTGTTCTATGCCGTTCCGTCACTGAAATTAACTCAAACAAGACTTTCTTAATTTCTTGAAAATCATCTTCTCTCTAAGATTTTGCTATTAAAAGTTGTCAACAAAATTTGCATTGTGTTTTAATTTTCTATTATCAAAGAAAGCATGTAAATCACTTCATTTGTGGCTCATTTGCTGAAAATTTCAATGGCAAAATAATTTTGTTGTTTATTTTTGTTTTGAAAAGCGATTAAAAGTTTTACAAATGAAAATATTTTCGTAAATCAACAAATTTAGAAAAGTTTGTATTAATGACACACTGCGATGTGCTATTTCATTCTGATTATTCAAAAAGCGACAGCAGGTGAAACACATTGATGAGGAAAATTTGGGGAGTTGTTTTTTTTTGGATATTTAAATTTTTAATGATAGAAAATAGATAGAAAATCGGCTAAAAAATACGTTTCTTCAAATGTTGATAAATTTTTTACTTATACATACATTAAATGCATCATAATTCAGGAACCAATGGAAATAGTCTTCTATTTTTTTTTAATAAAATGTAGATTGTACAATACTTAATTACTACACCAAATTGGATTCTATTCGGAAGGGGTTGGTTCCAAAATCTTGACTTTCTTTGGTATTATGTGGAATAAGTCTATATGAAATATGAATGTTGAATTGTTTGTTTTTGTAACACTTGAAAATTTTTAAATATAAATTAGGAAATTAAAACAAATAAATAATAAAATCTTCTTAATTACAAATAGCCGAAGAAGGCAGAATAAAATTTTTCCAGTTGAGTACAGAATCTCTCAAATTTTCAGAGGAATAAAAAGAAATACTTTTTAAATGGTCTTTATTTTATCTGAGCTCAGTTGAAAACATCACATATTTTACTTCCATCTGATAAGCAATACAAATTTTAATTGTTAAATTCTTAAAGCTAGTAATTAAAATCCGATAAAGGTTTTTGACAAGTTGTAGAAAAAAACTGTGTGAATAAAATCTGGTGCGAAGGACCACAATCAATGAAATTAGTAAATTAGAAGCTTGCAATGAAAATAAAGATAAAGGACATGACACGATTCGAAGATGAAGATCATTTAAAACTCGCCGCACCCCCACCCCCCTTGCAGGGAGGGGTTTTAGCTCCGTTACTATGTGTGTCCACCATACACAGTGTACTTGGGACTTCAGTCAAAGAAGGATTCAAAGATGTGGCAATAATATAAGAGCAAACCATCTTTGAATTTAAGTTGAATAAAACAAGGGAGGCCCTCAACATATCGCACAATTGGTTAAGGCTAAAAGAACTAAATGTGAAGCCGAAAAAAAATTTGCTTGTTCACAAGAAAGTGGAAGATTTTTGTTTTTCAATCTCCCATCATTCATGAAAAAACGATACCCACCCAAATATATAGGTGCTATACTTAATTGGGGACTTTCTGGGAAAGACCATATAGAGAATAGAGCAAAAAAAGTTCAAAGGGTGTTGGCCGTTTGCAAAAAATCAATTGGTTCGAAATATGGTACTAACCCAAAGACGAAGACGTACGCATTGTTAAACTGCTGGACTGCAATGGTGAAGGTGGTAAATATGTATGAAGACAATGCTGCAGTGGCATCTGTGGCGCTATGGGAACTCCATCAACAAAAGCTATGTAGAAAATTTGATCTATACATCCTATTGATTTACAGGCAGTTGCCAAGCTGGTGGTGATGGGAGAATGGCTGGGAAGAGAATCTTTAACTAGACACCAAGGGTAGTACACATTTTATCATGGGCTAAAACCACCACAGAGCTACACACTATTCGCATGGCCCCTAATACTGGAATGCGATGCAATGCACGAACCGGGAAATAAGCCAGGAACCAATATTTACACATACAATTCGAAAACTGGTGACTGAGCGAGAAGCTGGCTCAAAAAAAAAGGAATAAAAACGTGGGAAGAGCTTTTTAGACTGAGATCATCACCGTTACGGAAAGCATTAAATGGTTAAAGGAAATTGATAACAGCGTCTAAAACCGTATTTTCGCGGATAGTAAAACTGTTGCTAAAGAAGGTGAAAATTTAATCTTCCAATGAATCTCAATTAAAAAATTACATAAAATACTACAAATGCTGTAAAGTTCTACAGATAATATGAATACCGGGACATACAGGTATAACAGAACACGAATAGGCTGATAAGCTTGTCAATATGGGATTATCTTTGAATAATATTATGATGTAGAATATCAGACCTTTCAAGAGTTCCAAAACCGAACTGGGCTATTGGAGAACATAAGAGAGTTTAGCAAAATGCTACTGTAGCAATAGTACCAAGAATCGATTGGGGTAATCCGAATCATTTAGTCGATTTAGATTTAGATTTAGAAGAAAAATTGGAATAGTGCATCAGACTTGGAATAACCTTGGAACTAGGATTGAAGACACCTAAAAGAATGTATATAACATACTGGTTTCTTGGCGTTACTGGTTTTCCGAACACATACTCGTAGGTATAGGGAATACTCTGAATCTCAGGGTAGAGCGCACAATAAGCCAGATTTGTCAGGACTTTAGTCCCGTATGGGATTGGATCAATGTAGTTGACCCTCTTTTCAACCTAACTTAACCTAATAAAACTTTTTAACTTACACTGGAGCAATGTTAAGATATGAACATTCCAGTAGATATACATAATTCGGGACTACAATTACATAATTGCACCGCTATGAAGGACCATTCAAACTAAAGCGCTCAAATTGCACATTTCTTGTATATTAAGTGAGGAAATATTTTTCTTGCATTGTATAAAAATTAAAAAAATATTTTATCAAGCTTACTTAAAGACAAGCTTTTGAGGAAGCCATTTGTCATAGTATAAATTGTTGCAAACAAAAATTTTGTAGTTGTATTAAACTAATATTGTGACTCCCTCCATTTTGTATCACCTTTCATTCTCACGCGGCAATCTTACCCTCAACAACCCTCAATTTTAAAGCAACTTATTTATCTTCCATGTTCCATCTGCATGTCTATCTTGCGAGTCTCATGTCCATGTGTATGACTTGATGTCTGTCTATTTTCAAAAATATGATGCAATTTATAACATAAATGATATTTTTGTGTTGTGTTGCTGTCATTGACATATTTGTTGTCATTTGGAAACATTAAAACAACAGCAGCAGCAGCAACAATAACAACAACAAAAACAGCAACAGCAAAAACAAGTTAAGGAAAACAAACATACTACTCGTCTCTTTAACAGTCCCATACGTTTATGGCACGATATGGCTCTGTGATTTTTATTTAATGTTGTGAATGTTGGTTTTTATGATATCGATAACTTCTATTAAAAATAAAGTCAATTGAGATTTTTATTTTGCTTCCTTTTTTTATTTGTTTTAATGGATTTTCACAAGAATTATAGCTGGTTTAGCCTTTGGACGGTCATTGGCTTCAAATGGAGATATGGCAGGATTTTTTATTTATATATTTTTTTTGTTGCTAAAGAGAAAAGCAGTTAAGATTTCAAATCTTGTATTTTATATGAAGGAGGGTTATAATTCGCGGGCAATAAATTGGAGCACAAGGAAAATGAAATCTAACAAAAAGGGGGAACTTCTCACAGTGGTAGTCATGAATTGGTTTTTAAGCGCACATGATTTGAAAGTAAAGTTTAACCTTAACAAATCGCTATCAAAATTATGGCTTGCTAGACGGTGTCGAAAAAAAAATAAACTAATGTATTTTTCGACATCATCATTGAATTTAAAGGTTAAAATATTGAGGTACTAATGTTTTTGGCTTAATAATGAAAACTTCTGAAAGCACTCGATATCTATCCCTGTGACTGGGTGGTAGCGATGCTGGCCTATCAGTCTATATGTCGTGGGTTGGATTCCCGCCATAGACCCCGGGTGTTTTCCGCGGACAAGCTATCGGTTCGCGGGTTGTGTTTGTTAAAAAAAAATATGTACAGGCAGACGTGAAACTCAGCAACTTAGAAGTTGGCGATGCATAGTCCAGGCTATTACAAAAACAACTTTGCAGATTGTCAGCAGTTTGCTTTTCAGATTGTAAGTTTCACTCATAATATAATTATGACAATATTTTGAATAATAAATGTCTTGAATCTTTCGTTGATACCTTACTCTAGTGCAGTAAAGTGCCCTGGTGACATTCCAATATACTCATCAATCACATAGTCTCAGATGTTTTCTTCGGCTACATAAATGCGTTGCGATCAATGGTTGATGAAAATCAAAAAGTTTTAATTTTTTTATTTGACGGCTAATTAGTTGATCGTTTCTAAATCTGATTGACAAAAATCATCAGCTACTTTGAATGAAGACTTGTGCGGACGAAGAAAAGTTTATATTGCTCCACAAAGTAAAAATACAAACAGCGATTGACGTGCTTGTGTTTAGGTCTTCTTTTAAGCGATAAGCTTACGATACTCACACAAGTGATTGACGGGTTTATTTGATCGTTCGCAGGGCTCTATATATACGCTTCTGGCAGCTTAACAAGTGCAACCTTATGAGATTTGGTGCTGCATTTTTATTTGGATTATACCAAGATTTGGCAAAACCTAATATCCCTCCTTTTCTCCCCTTTGAGTTTTTCTTGTCTAAAATTGGTCTGTTTAATTTATTTCTCTGCTATTTTCTTAGTTTCATTTGCAATGAAATACGGCGCCAAATATTTAGTATTTTGACAAGTAATTCAACAACAATCGCCGGTATATCTTATCTCGGCAATTAAATAATTTACATCAGTTTTCAGGGGAATACTGGGTACCAATTAAAATAAGAACACGTGTCAGCACACCAGTACTTTGCCAGACATTTAAACGGACATCATTAATTAATAGTAAATAAAGTATATTGAGCCCTTGAACTTAACACAGAGTTTTCCTTTCAGCCAGCACCCCCTTAAACTTCAAACGAAGACAAATACACGTCCACGCAAACCAACATCTAACCATCGATATTTATAAACCTCCCACATGTGTAACAAATTATTTTAAAAGAAACTGCCAAAAAAAAATAGAAGAAAAGAAAATCATTTCGTCTAAGAAATATTATATTTATCATCAATTAGACATACAAGATGGTGCGTTTTGCTGTTTGAAAAATTACCAATAACATGTTAATGCAAAAATCATTGAGAATAAAAGAGAAATTTATACAACTTAATGAAGACAACCCGCAGCATTTTCCGGTTTCAATGTCGGCGCTGTAACAGCAAGTGGCAAAGAAGAAAGAAAAAGCTCATGTAGTTCATTCAATATCGTCTTCGTCATCAACATCATTAATCGAGGCAGCTTCAAAAGCAAACGTATCACCATCATCATCAAAAAAAAAAATTTCTTTTTTTAATGTTTGTTAATGTTGTCGTCGCATCATTGACATCATTTCTCACATCTAAGATAATTTTGCTGTCAGTTTTATTTCTTGACATTCTTTTCCCTTCTATGTTAACATGAACGAAGAAAAAAAATTTGCATGCAAAATACCCGAAAGGAATTTTGAAGAAAAAGCAAAAGGAACTCGAAAGTAAGATTGTCAAGGTTAAGGAAATTGGGTGAAAGGTTGTGTTTGCCTTCCATACATTCTTGATTTTGAATATAGAATTTCAATGATAGTCAGATGGCACACAAAATTGTTTAATTAATTAGAGAATTAATTCATTTCAGTGCAATCGTTGTCAGGACGTGCAAAACCCCTATAAATCCTTTTGTATAACAATTTAAGTTCAGGCACAATTAAAGTCATAATGCAGCAAATTCGTTTTATTTTCTTTAAATCTTAAGATTTATTGTTATTATTTATCATTCTAATCTGAATATTTTATAATTCTGATAAATTTCATTTCAATCTATGAAAAGATACCTAATGTTTTGAGAGGTTTGCCTGAAATATATGTATTGCCTAGATTGTCTCGACCTCCTGCAATTTCTAGCAGACTTTTTGCTAACATTTATAAAATAATGCTGCTAGTCCGTCCTTATTGAAATTTATTTGTTAATGTGGACAATTTTTTCAACGTGGGGTGGTGTTTTGTTAATGTTAGGGGGCGTCTGAAGCAATTTTAGCTTAAATTTTTTAGTGAACTGCATTAGTTGAAAGCGTGTGTGTCTGTCTGTCATTCATTCATACACCCACTATAATTCCTGATTTCTTCAAATATATTTTACCACACTCTACTGTTGGCAGTTAAAGTCCCATGCCTGAGTAAGTTTCTATTTTCCGCTATTGTCATTGTATCGCCATTTCAAGTAAATAACAACCCCAGATTTTTGCTCTTCTTTGTTAATGCTGATGTTGTATCTTTTCCTTTCTTTGCATTATCTTGCAAAGAGGAAGACTGAATGTATTTTTGTGTGTGTGCATGTTTTACCTAAAAGCAAAGTTTCGCGCCTTGGCCTATCAAGGCGATTTGTTGTAGCTGGATTTGAAACAACTACTCGTTGTAGGAAATAAAAAAAAATTTAACAGTTTCCTCTCCTCTATTATTTGGAGTTTTTGTTCCTGCTTTGCTTTTATTTATTTTTTATATAAATTTTGATGATGATTTTTCATTGCTCAGTTTTAATTTTACACTTGAGTTGATTTTTGTGTTCGCTTCACAGCTGATGAGAAAGTTTAATGTCAATGTTTCTGCTTCATACAAGTTGCAATGTTCAACCTCTACATGTATTTGTAAGCTTCCTTTGCTCTATTTTTTATTTTTTTTTGCAAAATAAATGCAAAATTTAAGTTTTTTGGTTATACAGGAAAATTAAAAATAAAAAAGTTTTCTTCTAAAGAAAATCAAGAAAGCTTTCCGGCTTCCCCCAACCACTTGGCGTATACAAAAATTTAAGAAAATAATAGATTTGATACAAGCGAATAGACCTGAATATGATGATCGGTTTTGTTTTTTTTTTCTTTTTTTTTTTGTATATCTGCATGTCTGCTGGAAAATAATGTTAAAGATTTCTTTTTTTTTGCCAAGAAATTTAAGTTATAATGCAAAACGAAATATCATTACTAGCAGTGTTTAAAAAACTTAAGTCAAAGTAGCAAAAGTCGCAAAATTTTAATTTTCGCTGCTTTGGCTTGTGCAAATCAATAGCAGTTGCAATCGAAGCAGAAGCAGCAAACGATTTATGAACCGTTGCGCAGTACTTTCAACAGTCGACGATTTCAAAAGTTTGAATTTGATTTCCTGTTGCTTTTGGTTAGTTTCGTTAGTAAAAGCATAAGCAGTCTGTATGCTTTTGTAAGTACCAAACAGTCACAGTCGAAAAAGCAAAAGCTCTTGCGTTTAGAAGCTTTCTGCAGACTCAGTCAACTATTTTGTGGTGTTTGTCATGTTTTCTTTGTTGTTTTTGCACATCAGATAAGAGGCAAAAACAAAAACCACTTTACTGCGATTGCTTAAAACTACTAAAAGCAATAGTTTTTGCTTCTTCGACTGTGACTGTTAGCGACTTCCAAGAGCATGTAGACTGCTTCTGTTTTTACTTGGAATACTAATCAAAAGCAAAAGCAAATGAAATTCAAACTTATCAAATTGACGACTGCTGAAAGTACTGCGCAATTGGCCATACATCATTTTGCTTTGACTGAAACTGTTGTATTTATCAAAAGCGACAGCAGAAGCAAAATCAAATGAAAGGAAAATCATCACAGCTTTTTAAACACTGATTACTAGGGTTTAAAGCTTAAAAATGTCTTGCCGAAGATCAGCAGAAGGTTGCTCAGCCTTGCCTTAGACTGGGTTAACAGACATCAATTTTATTGAGCAGATTTTGAGCGTATGGGAGAGAAAAAATTAAGTCATCATAGTTTGCTCTCTCGCCCATAAACTAAGAAATTGCTGAACAATAATTGCTGTGTGTGAACCCAGTCTTAGTATTGCCATCTGTCGGAGACGGTTGTAAGTTGAATCGGCTGCTTGTTTTATAACATATCACACTTGTTCCTGAAAAGAATGTCAACTAAAAATGTACAAATCACTGTTTTTTTTTTTTATTATTTTTATATCGAAAAGAGGAAAGAGTGGAGAGAATGATGTAGATGTGACCACTGCATATCTTTTTTCTCGCAAAAAGCATGTTGACCCCCTCTGAGGAACCAAGTGGGATATGTAGATTTCCTTAGGTATTTTCTTAATTGTTAGAATTTTAATTTCTTTTCCTCTTCAAAAAAAAAAAATAAGACGGAAGAAGTGTACAAAAATGTTTTATATCAAGAAAAAATTAATTTAATAAAATAAACAATAAAACAAAAAGAGTAGCAAGCAAACCAATGGAAAAAGTATACGAAATTGGATCCTACCATGACAATGGCCATAATTCTACACTGATGGTCAATTTGTTACAAAGAAGCAGATACCTGTAACTACAAAAAAAGGTTTACATACAGTGCAGCAAAAATGCTTAAACAAACTGGAGAACAAACAAAGAAATTTAAACAATGTTGCATTTTGTTAGTTTAAGTTTAACTCCACCATTTATTTGTCTACTGACAGTATATTTTTATATTCTCATAGAATAGTTTTGAGAGTAACACAATAAAAACATACAAAACAAAAGGAAACAGATTATACACGTATTTACATGTATGCAAATTGTTCGTTATAGTCTGACAAAAAAATGAAAAAAAGAACAACAAAAAAACTATAATTTTATTTGATACTGCATTCATGTACTACCGAGCAAACTTTGACAGTTTTCCACATGGTCTGTTGTAAATCTTACTGACGTATACAGGTACTCGTATGCATGGAGTCAGAACTCTTCATGAAGTTGGAAAAAAAATTATTTGAAGTCAAATAAAAAATACAATTTTATATTTTTTGAGTACCGAAGATGAAATTAAGATTATACGGGCCTATTTTGACAAATAATAGACGGCTATAGTTTTTGACAGCAGGTGCAAATGATAAACTTGTTTTCTGAAAATGGATGCTTCCTTTGGGCAACGTTATCCGCACTTGTCCTATTTTGGGTCGTCGTATTCGTCCTACCGAGAGAAGTATCAGTAGTGTGGTGAATGCATTTGAGTTCACTGATTTAGTAAGCAATCAACAAGCATCC
This sequence comes from Nowickia ferox, assembly GCA_936439885.1. Lineage (NCBI taxonomy): Eukaryota > Metazoa > Arthropoda > Insecta > Diptera > Tachinidae > Nowickia > Nowickia ferox. The sequence goes on along the minus strand of OW387024.1, from coordinate 12,025,824 downwards.
GTACATCGATGAAACCTTTGTAAAAATGTTCAGGAGTTGAGTTGATTTTGCATCGCTCACAAGAGCTGCGTGATTTAGGCCTGCAGACGTACAAAATTCAACTGGCACGCATTTTTGCTTAATAAGCCCTAAAGTAGTTGGAAACTGACTCCAATTTTAATGTAAAAATCATTTTCAGCGATGAGGATTAATTCTGTATGAAACGAACTAATACACATGACATCCAAGAATGTGCAATGGATCTCGAATAAGACACGGTCGGAAGGTGTTTGTGACATGCATTGATACAATCCCAATATGTGCTGTGACGGTGTGTCCGGTGATTGATGAGGTCCTCTCGTGGAAGAAACGCGACGAGTGTGAGCAGCCATATTTGTTGGTTGATATCAGTTAGAAGCTTTTGTAGTGGTTGTTGTTGCTTCCAAAAACACTGGGAGAATGCTCCTGAATTTTAAGTGTTAAAACAATGCATGTGGTGGATCTGACGCGTTCTGCCAGACACTATTTTAGGTGCTGTTTCCATTCAACCGATGCAGCTCGTTCCTAGCAGTGAGAGATTAGTAATATGTTTACTTATAATCCGCGATAACTATGATCAAAGATTTGTTACCTACGTGCTCCTTGCAAGGGGCGCTGGCGCACTCTGAACTTTACTCGGTGTCAGAACCATCATGAGATTAGTCCGTAATCACAGGTACTCAAGTATGTCTGCAACAATCTGCCAACACCAGAAAATACTGCCTTTCACTTGCTCTACGAACGTTTTACGTTGCTGCTGCAGGCAAAGGCAACGTTTTAATATACTTCAATACCGATATTTTTATGTAGTATCGTGTGTGTACCAACACCGAACGAATTTGTTGCGACAGAAACGACCCACTGATCATTGTGAGGCGCCAGAAGAAACGCAAATCACACACTTTTTTACATGTGCAAAGTATATGAATGAGAGGCAAGCTTTATATAACAAGCATGGCAAAACCTTAAGAGCCGATAATATGGTGAACCTTGTGTTAATACACGCAGAAGTTATGAAACAGTGAAAACTTTTTAAATATAATTTTAAAGGAGCGATGTGCCGTAGTTCCGAACCTTCTTACTTTAATGATGATGAATTGAATGATAGCTATAAAACTTCCGCCCTGATTAAATGCTAAAAATGGTCCCAGAATAATGCTAGGGAGGATTTTGAAAGGCCACTAGATGAGAACGTGCTATCACTACTTCCAGCAACTACAAAAGTGAACCGCATATCCAGTCTTTCATAGATTGACTTAGATGCATAGAGTGACAATTATCAAACGGGAATTAAGTGATTGCATGTAGCGTGCAGTCACGTAAGGCCAAGCGCATAATGGGCGCGCCTCCTCCCACTTTTTCCTACACCAAGCTGTGTTATTATAAGGGTTTAAAGAATTTACAAAGCGTCATAGAATTATTTCTGCAAAGAAGTAACTAAAACGAGAAATATTATTTTGTTGGGCGTGGCTCCACCCATTTCATGGACAGTGCGGCCAAACGACAGTAATATGCTCTAAGACTAAAAAAAGTATTTTTTCAAAGAAGAAAAATTATAGAGTTGTAAAGTAGTAAGCACATACATAAATATTAAAGAGTACCGATTTGATTAAAAGGATGAGGTATCAAACACACAAAAAAAAATACATTAAAGAACAAATATATATTTTTTTTTGGAAGGACAAAAAAGGTTTTTGATTTGATCTGATTGGGCAAGAATAGGAGTAATGATATCATCGGCATAGAGTTAAACTAGCAGGTTAAAGCATATCGGTTGAAGTGGTCAAAACAAAAGGCCTAAAACCTTAAAAGCCTTCCAAATTCCCCTTGTTGCAGAATAGAATTGACTACACTGTTTTGATACATAATGTTGTAGTGACTGCAAAGCAAATACGAGTACACATACATTAGAGAATGACACGTGACCGTGCAATGATTTTAGGTTTAACGATGTCACATACTATTTTGCTTTTACTCTTTATTCTGATGTGTGTTTTCTGCTGTGACTCTTTCTCTATAGATAAACACATGCTATATGTATACTTATTTGCCTTTAGAAATGTTGTCTTTTAAATTTAGATTTTTGCAAAGCTTTTTTATATTCTTTTTCCTATTTGTTGTTGCTTTTTTGGTTGGTTTCTATGTTACAACAATGACATGTTTACCAAACTATACATTTGTTGTCTATTGTTCGCATACGCCAACTGAAAGTGTGTGCATTCGTGTGTGTCTTCTTTTGTATGTTGGTTAGAACTACGAATATATTACAATACAACACATACGCCTCAGGTTTTAGTTTTGTGTTTATCCTTGTAGAAAAGTTTATTCGATTCTATATAAAGGCAAAATTATTAAGCAGCAGTAGTGAATGATGTTGGAAAATTATATTTTTAATTTTTAAAACAGCAAAGTAAAAAATGTCTGCTACTAGAAAAAATGCTGCAAAGTATATATATGCACCCTAAAACTTTGTGTAGCTTAAGTGTTTTTTACTCCAATATTTTTTCCATAATTCCAATTATATGTTTTTTTTTTAAACAAAATTAACACCAATACTCTTTATGTTTCATTTTCCACTGTCCATAAATCTTGCTTAATACAAGTTTATGGTGTTGCATAAAACTTTAAATGACTGCTCCTGCTTTTTAATAAACATTCATCTGAATTAAATTGCAGACAAAATATGCATTCGGTCGCAAAATTTGACATTTAAATGCTAATAAATTGTTAAAATTTTGTTATTCCATGTATGCCGCTTTTATATGTATCACATGAAAGAGTCGTATCGAGTGAAAAAAGGAACAAATTAAAAAAAATAAATACGAGCACATAAAAATTATACCTCATTAGTACAATTATTTGTAAAACACATTGGCACCACTCAGAAATATTTGCCTCATGTGAAATTAAATCAAACAGACACTGGAAATTGTTGCGATCATAGGAAATGTCATGTTCAACATTTTTACAAGATTTTACAAAAAACATTTTTATTGCACATTTTACGCATAAAAAATAAGTATGCATGAAGGCATGAAAGATATTTTTAAATAAGGAAAAACTGGGAAAAGTTGCAGAAAGCATAAGCAGGAGAACTATTTTAATTCGTATACTTTTAGTTAAATATTTTCTGAGCTTAGTACATAATAGGGAGGTAGCAATATAGATACGTTTATAATAAATATGCAGGGAGCAAAATATCCTCTTGGTCACCAAGTCCCTCTTGAAAAAGTAATGTTGAGAACTAATGAAGAACTTTTAATAGTTCTTCTCTGCAAAATTTGTTTTGGAAGCCTTTCACAAATTTATTTACTTTTTATGAATATGGCAGATCTATAGATACGAGTCCTAATTTGGAAGTCCCTCCTTGGCAGATAATTTTGAGAACATCATAGGAAACGTCTGCAGATGCGAGACTCCATGCTCTAGACCTTCTTGGAGAGATAATGCTGAGAACGTCAAGGCAAACTTTTTCTATTCCTGCCTCTTCAAATAGGAGTTTTTTGGAGAGGTAAAGCTCAGAACATCATGAGGAACTTCTTAATAGTGCTCCTATGCAAACATTGAAAATTCCTTTATGCATATGACAGTTTTACAGATACGAGTCTTGATCTTGAAGTCTTCCTTGGAGTTGTAATGCTGAGAGCATCATGAGAAACTTCAAAAGATGTGAGTCTCCATGCAAAATTTGTTTTCTAATCCTTTCGTTAATTAAATTATTTTTTATGAATATGGCAGTTTTATAAGTACGAAACTTAACCTTCATGACCCTCTTGGAAATGTAAACATGTGAACAAAATACAAATACAAGTCTTGACCTCCAAATCTATGTTTGGGAGGTAATGCTGAGAAAATTATAAGGACTTTCCAGTCCTAATCTAGAACTCCCTGCTGGTAAGGTTACTTTGATTCGATAGTCTCTGTTGGAGAGGTAATGCTGAGAACATCATGAAGATCTTCTAAAATCGCCTCCCATGCAAAGTTAGTTTGTAATCCTTTCGTAAATCGAATTGGTTTTTAGTAAAAAAGCAGTTCTTCAGATGCCAGTCTTGACTTCCAGTTACCTCTTGGAGAGAGGTAAAATCGAGAACATCAAGAGGAACTTCTTACTAGTCCTCCTATAAAAAATTTGTAAATTAATTTTTTACTGCGGTCCCGTGTGGGGATGTGTTGCAGCACCATCCTTCCTAACCTAACCTAATCTTTGTCTGAATAAAAAGGCAACTCTACAAGTACGAGTTTTGATCTTCAATACTCTCTTGCAGAGGTAATACTAGAACATACTGACGAAGTTTTAATAGCCCAACTAAAATTAGTTTTTACAAATGTGACAGTTCTACTATTACGAATCTTGATCTTCAAATGCCTCTGAGAAAGGTATTATATCTTTTTTATGAATATGACAGTTCTCTGATCTCTCAATACCTCTTTGAGAAACTTCTAAAGGTCAATGCAAAATTAATTTTGTAAATCTTTCGCAAATCACCCTTTATTCTTGATCTGGAAGGTGCTCTTGAATAAGTGCAGCTCTTCTTAGAGAGGTAATACTAAGCACGTCCTCCTATTCAAAATTTGTTTTGTAAACCGTTCGCATATGCAATTTTTTAATGTGGCACTTGTACTAGGGCGAGCCTGCCTCTAAACTAAATAAGTGCTGCATTATTGAGGTCTTCTCATTTTACAAACCATATAAATTGCCCAACAAAACGTTTTATTAATGAGCATTCTAATTCGAGGCAGACTGACAAAGACATGCAAAATGCAAATGGCAGAGCATATTATTTTCTTATTTATGTTGTTCAACTGAAAGTTATAAATTTAAATACCCCCTTCATACCATTAATACACTTGTTGTATTCTGCTAAACTGTTGCCTCTACACACTCAATGCGTATTCACAAAAACCTAAACGTTCCGTTGTCTGATTTAGCGAAATGCCATATAAATGCATGGAGTATAATAAAAACAGCCAGAAAAGTAAATAAAAGGGGAGTGATTTGAACAAAATCAAAAATTTGAAGGTTTCACACGTGCTTCCTATTAAAAACGCACTGCAAAGCATTGCAACAAGCCATTCGAGTCATAAGTGAAATGTATTAATGCTCTGATGATGATTTCTCCTTTTTTTTGCTGCTACTGGTTGTTGCTGTTTCAACTTTTTTTTTTTTTTGGGTTTTCTGTTCTACTATGAATTGAAGTACCATATTTATGTTGCACGTTGTCTATGGAAATAAAATTATGAAAACGTTGCCGTGCTCGTTGCTCATTAACCCATTAACATGGCGCTGGGTATGAGAAAAATATCTATCGAAAAGGGTATAATTTTATTGAACATAAAACTAATTAACAGGGATCTGGAAAGATGGATGGCAGGTTAATGATTTCGTACTAAGAGGATATAATTAAGGTTTATTTATTACCCTTTTAAATGACGCCTGAAAGAATTTATGAATCGTTAAATAATGATAATTTATCAATATTGAAATTGAAAGTTTAAAGAGAAGTTTATATAACTTTTAGAAAAGTAGACAGACAACAAAAATTTTTTGATTCGATAACTCTTAATCAAGGTCTGTTAAATAACATCTATGAAAGTCCTCTCTCCCGTTTGTTAATACATCGACTAACTATAAAATAAAATTCGTTTTTTAGATTTTTTAAAAGTTCTTTTAAAAAATATCAACATAAAGGGTGTTTTTAATAGAGCTATATAACTTTGAAATGGATTAAAACAAAGATAAAGTTTTTGATTGACATGAAATTTGCTTTATTGGAAAGATAATCTTCTGGCATTCTAATTTTAATACGACTTCTGGCATTCTAATTTTAATACGACTTCTGGCAGATGACAGCCACTCCTGGCTCTGACCTCTACCTCTGACCTGGATCTCTAATCTGGAGGTCCAATTTTCGATGACTATTTCCAACATTTGTGGCCGTATAACCGCAATAACGCGGCGAATGTTGTCCTCATAGACTAGCAATTTCACATATCCCTACAGAAAATAGTCTAGCGGTGTTAAATCGCACGATCTTGGGGAAAATTTTACGGGTCCGAAACTTGAAACTATGCGGTTACCAAACGTTTCTTTCAATAAATCAATTGCGGCATGAGCTGTGTGACATGTTGCGACGTCTAGTTGAAACCATAGCTCCTGCACAAAGAAGTCAGTAATCATGTCTCTGGAGCAGTGTTGCCGTTTTGGTCGGATTCGACCAAATTTGGCCGGAAATAATTTAAAATTTTTAATTTGGTCGGATGGTATGATCAATTCAATTTAGGTCGGTTTTTGTATCTAATCACAAACTATTTTTTTCTTTGCATAATTTATTTAAAATCTCATATATTTTATCTTAAAAATATTTTTTCCACACTGTTTACCATTTACCAATGCACTTCGATGCAGGGTAAGTAGTTATTAACGGCGTTTATATTACATCAGTGACAGTGAACTGATATACTGAAAACGATAGTATAAAACTTTCAAATATGATAACTCCTGATAAGGTACTTTCAAACGACGACTTACCAATTCTGGATCTTGTTTTAAAATTCCCTAAGTTAGTTGACTGTGATCCCGATTTAATAGTTACTGAGTGGAATTTGCTACGGCTCAGCGGTATAAAAACTTTGGCTAATTTAAACATTAAAGCTTTTTGGCAAAAAAAAGCTTCTATAAAAAACGGATTAAACGAGAAAAGTTTCTCAAAAACTTCTTATTTTATTTTTAATTTGTTATCTCTACCACATAGTTTCGCTGCCGCAGAACGCAAATTTTTCACACTAGCGCTAATAAAAACTAAACTAAGGAATAAACTAGAAGTAAATACTGTCAACGGTATTATGTCGTGTAAAGAAATTATCACAATGAATAATCCGCACTATGTTTGGTCAGCCAAAAGGGACCTAAATAACCAAATGTAAAATCAAGAACTTTAACTTTTTATTTTTAATATGATGTATTTAATACATGCCTGAATTATAACATAAGTAAATGAAAACAACACATGTTAAAAAGACTGAATGAAATTTTTTTTCTTATAATTTACAATTTTAATGTATTTAATTATTAATTACATTACATAAATATTAATTTACATGCCTGAATTCTTTAATGCAAATATGTTATATCTGACATTTTTATTTTACTTAAATATTAAATAAAATGTACATCAAAAAACACAAATGTTAATTAAATTTTAAAATTTGGTCGGAAGCAGGCGATTTTGGTCGGATTTTGGGAAAAGTTTGGTCGGAAAAAAAATTTCAAACGGCAACACTGCTCTGGAGCCTTATTATTCAGGTCTTCTTCTACGGTGCGCTCCACAACAGCAATGACTTCTTCTGTACGCACTGTACGACGTCTCTGTTCATGCGTGTTATCATTTAGAGTAAACGTGGTGCGAAAACGTTCCATAGTTAATCGATTTAATTGTTTTGATGGACGAGCAGACTTGACTTGATTTGACAGCTGACAAAATGGCCGCCAGTTAAAAAAGTGTTGTCAATTTAAAGTTTCATACCTCTATACAAAACAAAAAACTAAAAATTTTTGCAAAATAATTTCTATAACTTTTAAAATTCGACGATTTGGCATTTTATATGAAGTTCGTCATAAGTTGTCATTTATTTACAATTCTATAAAAACTTTTGTGTTTTATATTTAATACTATATTATACAGAATATATACTTGTATTCTGGTTGTTTGCCTATTTGAATAAACAAAGCTTTCAACTGACAAAGTTTCTATCAAATTTCTTGATACATATTTCCAGAGCTGCTGATATAACTTGAGATTTCGATAACCTTATATTTTGTGATAACGACTAATAATAGGCCATGATGAACCTCTTCCTATTGTTCCGTACTTTTGCATTTTAACTTGTTTTCAATATTTCGATAATAATCGATTTTATGAATATTGATAACGTTGCGAAGTTTCTGTTAGCTTTCAAGTGGACCTCAATTATTATCGTTATTTTTGGTGCAATTTGAATTGAAAGTGAAAGTTTTCACTTTCCTCTGCAATAATGGGTTAATTTACTTTTCCCAAAAGACAATATAAATTGTCAAAGTCATTTATCACAAATACCAGAAATAGCAAAACACAACACAATGTAAGATATTAAACAGAAAAAATTTAACAAAATATAAATTAGCGAGTTCTGTTGTTTTCTATCCAAAAAATATTGTCTCTTAATTATAATTTCTGAAACATTTAATAAAAGACGAATGCGGTTTAAATAAAAGCACAAATCATATTAATATTGCTTTAGTATTTTTTTTTCTTCTACGAAATGTAGTAGCCTGCAACTATTTGCTACACCGCCTGCCATGTATGTTTGTGTTCGGGTAAATGGGGGAAACGCAAAAACTAAAGAATGCATAATTTTCACTGCATAGTTTTGCTACACATGAGGATGCTGTTTCTTGTCTGCAGTCATTATAAATACAATCTCCCTAAAGCAGCTTAAGGAATAGATACTACTAATGAAGATGCAGATAACGATGAGAACATGTTGCTGTTTGTAGCTGTTGTTGATTGCTAGTGTAGTTGTTGTTGTTGTTTATAAAAACAATTGGTCATATTAAAAGCTATTAATCATCATTTACAATACATGGATAGACATTTAACAAGACGACATCAAAAACAACATCAAAACAACATGAACACACGTTTAACTTCATTTACAAGAAGTTGCAATTGCCAAACACAACAACAACAACGACAAAAACGACATATTGGTAAACACAAGTAATAGTTATTAGAGAAATTATGGCAAATTGCTGTTCACTTCAAATAGTAACCAACTCTTTGTGATACTCTGTGACTCTTTAATGAAAAGCTGATTTTGATTTTAATTTTTTGCTTGTGCTTTAGTTCATATGAGAATATTTGAAAACTGTAAATTCAAATTTCGGACAACATTTTCCGCAAGCTGGAAAAAACTGCAAACTTTTCGGTCATGAAAACAGCTGCAAACATCAGTTGACAAGCTAAAGACTTAAAGGATTTGTGAAGTCCCATTCTAGCTGTTATTGCAGCATTCTATCTTTAAATAAATATACTGTTTGCTCTATAACAAAATAAATTTATAAACAATTATAAAATCTATTAAAGAATTATTTGGATTTATACCTGCGGAGAAATGTTGGCGTGCTACGAAAACTTGCAAAAGTTCTAAGATCATGTGGAGCCCCTGTGATCCCAAATGGACTAAATTCCTTTTATCATTAACTAGAAGCAACTGAAAACTTCTAGTGGGGGTATTAACTAGACAATGCTGGTCGGCTTCATATGCTGTCAAAATAGGACGAATACTTGACGGTACCTGGAGGAAATCTAAGGAACCCGGGGTAATTGAAACAATGGAACATCTAATGTGTCGCTGTTCGGCTCTAAGCCGCACTCGATATAACTGTCTTGGTGCTCACACTTTTCGTAGTCTTGAACTTGTATCGAGAGTGGAACTGTGTAGATTGCTAAAATTTTTTAAATCTGTGTAGGAGTCATTCGATACAGTCACCACGAACTAGGCTGCCATACTTACGGGTTCTCTTCTCATCTGCTGGTATCACTAAGGATCAATCCTGGTCTATGCGACGTCTTTGGAGCACCCAAACTAACATAAACTAACCTAACCAGACCTGCAAATAAATATATGGGAACAATTAAATGATTATGTCGGAATAAATTAAAAAAATTAATTATATATTTTGTTACACAGTTTTATTTTGCAGCTTATGCAGGCTTCAGCTTGTTCAATATCTTACGAAAGGTATACTTCCTTTATAAATAATAACACGCAGATGTTTCGTATTTTATTATTCAAACAACACCTTATTCATCATTTACAAAATTTAGCTTAATATATCTTTTTGTACCCAATATTGTTTTAAAACTATAATCGTATAAAAGTCGCTTGATTACCCACTCTGCTTTTGTTATTGTTGGGACATCAAGAAGAGCCTTCTCCTCGCTGAAAATTTATGGCGGCCGAGCTTTTCTAAATATCTATCATTGACAACGAATGCACAAAAACTAGTTTAGGTTGGGTTAGCATGCCACTTATAATAACAGAAGAAATTAATCCAGCCCACTTGGGTCCAAGTAAAATTAAACCTTTGCACTAACTGTACATAGCAAGAAAAGAACGGAGGGAAAGCGTAAGGAGTGAAAGATTGAAAGATGGGTTGAAATTAAAGTAGAACAGTGAAAGATTAAAAGTGTTAAAACAGACATGAATCATGCATGTGCAAACACCTTCCAGGAGTCAGCGGTCGTATTCGCCTCTGCTCCTAATGTTAACACTTAAGTTATTGAGCCCCAGCTCCGATAGCTCGGAAAGGGTGCTGAAAAATTTTCCGCCAAAGCGGTACCTTATTATTGCAACTGTAACGCTATTCATTGTCTGATATGGTTTCCGAAAGCGCAGTGCTCGTTCGGTGCGGCCAAGAGATTCCTCAAGTGTTTTTTCGTTAAGTCCGTGAGGCTCTTAGTTTTATTAAGGCTAAGGCAAGGCTAGAGCTTTCTCATTATTATTCAAATGGATTTATTGTGCCGTATAAGCCTATGCTCCTAATATAAAGACTCAAGCTCTTGAGCCCCACGTTCTATAACTCCGAAATGCTGCTGAAAGATATTCTGCGTTCAGCGATCCTCCTGAACGGGACAGAAGCAGAAATAGCAGATACATAATGCTTTCTGCATCCTCTTCATTACTGTAATTGATACACTATTCCTTGTCTGGCATGGTTTCCAAAAGTACAGTGGTCGTTCGGTGCAGCCAAGAGACTGCTCAAGGACTTTTTTGTAAAACCCATGAGATTCTTTGTTTTATTAGTGTTGAGGGGAGGCTAGAGGGTTCTCATTATTATGCAAGTGGATTCATTGTGCCAACTACCTCTTGCTACTTCGAGAAGGGCAACCTCGAAGCGTCTCCAGGAGCCTACAGAGATAGTCGATATAAATTTCTCTAAGTGCGTTTCCCCTCATTGACAGGTCATTGGTAATTTCATTGCCCAAAAAAGATCACATGTCCATGCAACCAATTTAATGTGATTCGTCAATGTTGCGCAGTCTTACCAAGGGCCTTGTAAAATTCTTGGACAAGAAAGGAATACTGCGATTTCCACACTCAAACTTTACTTTGCAATGTCTTGAAATTATAGGAGAGAAGGGAGAGGAGAATACAAAATCAAAACTTTGCAAAGCAAAGTTTGCGTGAAGAAAAGCCGTCTTATGAATGCATGAAACATGTGAAGAATCGTACACTAGGCGGACTTTGTAACAAGTAATGTTCTTTGTGTCTAATCGATTAAGTGCAAAAATTGAAGCCTTATAGAGATCCACTCAATAAGTGAATGAGAATCGCAATGTATATTGGCCAACATCAATGTCAACAAACAATGTAAACAAAATAATAACATTAAATGAGCTGCCAATATATCGAGCCATAACCGCCAAAAAAAGCTTATCCCACACATTTCTTGGACCTCGTTTTGTTTACGAAAATCGATTGCTTGCGATCGCAAATGATCGATTTTAGTAAAAAAAATATAGTTCGAATTTTATGTCGCTTAAGCTATTTTGGCGGTTACGGCGCGATATATCATTTGGCAAGTTTTGTTTCGGAAATTTACAATATGAAACTTTTAATTAAAAATATGATTTAAACAAACTGAAAATTAAAACTCAACTGAACTACATGTTTTCACTTGGGCAATTAAATTCCAAGTAATAGAAATAAATAAAAATAAGTGCTGCATAATTTGTTGCTAATCTTTATTTCTGTCTCTTCTATTTCAAAACACACTTGCTGCACATTGCAACTTATAATTATACAACCTTCCATAATCTCCTCCCTGCTGTCTCAGCTGTGGCTGGTGTGCTGAAAACCTAAACACTGCGGCCAAGTATTGATTTTACACTTTAATTGTTTTGCGGTTAGTCTTTAGCGCTTGTTTAGGGTTTAATCTTCGATTGCATGCTGTTATTTTGCGACATCAACATCTGCAATTGGTATTTAATGCAATCAAACAGTATCAAATGGATTAAAGCTCAAACCAGCAATAATAGCAGCATATATATAAATGACAATGCAGTAGCCAAGTTGAGGATTACACAAAGATCAAGTTCAAAGTTAATAAATGGCTAGTAAATTGATTAAAAGCTTACGAAAATCTTTATCCTCTTAATAATGAAAATACTTACATTTAATATATTTAGTAAGTTTCAAGTAAATTTGGCACTATGCGCAAATGATTTGGCGTAAAAGCAATAAATAATAAGTAAATTTGACCACACAAAAAAATTGTCCTTCCAGCCGTTATACATAAATAAATAATTAATTCATTTCTGGTTAGTAAAAAGTAAAAAGTACTGTTGTACATTGTGTACCGCATTGAATTTCAATTTGACTAACGTTGTTAATTAGCCACTATGCTGGAGGCACTCTACATTGTACGTCAGAACACACACATCTACACTCATGGCATGCAAACACACACGCACACACAATATTGCCTTTTGGTGTGTAAAATCAAACTTCCTTTTAACACATATGAACATACATATATACATATATATATATATATACGTTCTTGCTTGTAGTTATTTAATATGTATGTGCAACATTTATACATTTCAATTTTCCCATTAACTAAATACATACGAGTACATGCAACATATTTGGAATATGTTTTAAACCTGCACAAATATAAACACAACCTTGCAAGAATTCAATAAAGAAGTTTGACTTGATATTTTATGCATTGCTCTAAAGATTATAATTAAAATAAATTAACAAGTTAACTTAGCTTAACTATAGGGTATTTTTGTATAAAGTCCGATGAAACTTTAAATAGTAATAAGAAAAATAAATAAATTTTAGCCAAAAATCGAAAAATCATAGGTCATTAACATTTGAATCTGATTACGGGTATATGGCCACCACGGCTTTTGTTGAAGGAGAGTTTTCTATAGGTCCAACTTTGCGCCAATTCTCCGAGCATTGCTGGCCGTATGTCACAAATAACACAAGTAGTGTTGGACTCCAAGGCGTCAATTGATGCTGCTTAATCAGCATAAGCTAGGGGCCTTACGTGGACCACAGTACATAAGCGCTTTCACTATTAATAATAACACATAGCCGAGATTAATAACATCCATATTCTTAAACAAAAAAATCATTGATCACTGTATGGTAACGCTCTCCATCATGAGCACGTGGCCCAACAGAAAGTAATCGCAAGTTGTTAAATCGCACAATTTTTGAGGGCACCTGACAGGTTTATATCTCGAAATCAACTTATCGCCAAATCTTGATTTCAATAAGTGGATGGTTGCGGTGCATAGTTGGTTAGTGGGTTTACGTGGCTGCCTACTACAGGCAGACATTCAAGTAGAATCTAGATGATTCCTTTTTGAAAGGACCACTATACTCATCGGTGTCAACGTATGTGGATTTGTATCTAAGTATTCTGATACGGTGATCGTTACTAGATCCAACCCGTCGCGTTGAGATATCTGATAAGGTCACTCAACCAAATCTCAGATAAACTTGAAAGATCGTCTATTACAACATGACTGCTTAAAAATTTGTGTCTCAAGAGATGCAAAGCTGGACATTCGCAAAGAAAATGGAAGATTGTTTCTTCTTTGCTTTCTTCTCGACAACTCATTGTAGGACAGACCTATCCTACTAGCATGTCTGCCGACCGTCCAGTGCCCCCTTATGACTGCAACGAGTCTCGAGATGTACCTACGGTTTCTATTTGTTAATTGTATTGAGCGCCTATCATTGTAGCAAGGCCACATTTTCAATATAGTTACATGAAACCTTGCACGTGACTATATTGCGCCATCTACTTTCAGCCTTATAGAGATAGTGCTTGAATATGCTGCTTCTAATAGCATCAAATGACATGACTACCGATTCAGCATTGGAGGCATTCATAGCAGAGCCAGCTGTAGCTAGCTCATCCGCCCGATTGTTACCTAAAAACAAACTGTGTGCTGGAACCCAGATGAGGGTGAGGTCAGCCTGACCACCCAGTCTATATAGAAAACTCTTGCACTGCCCGACTACAATAGACGAAGGGATATGTGATCTTAGGGATAGAAACGCTGTACCTTCCTATCAATCATCACTCTAGCCGCTTCCCTTACCGCCATAAAATTTCAGCCTGAAATACAGTGGCTTCGTAAGGGAGATGAAATGAGCATTCTATACCTAGATCGTCTGAAAGGACTGCAGAGCCGACACCGCAGACCATTCTTGATGCGGTCCATATTTTCAACAACAAAAATCTTTAATTATTGGGCGGTAACAATCTCCATTGACCGCAGGGTTCAGGTTAGTCAAGGCAGTAACTTTGCTTAAGGCCGCGATACACTATTCTATACAATCGCACGATTTACTAAAAAAAATTAACACTGGTATGATGAAGCTTATCAATATTTTGAAGACAATAACAATTCATCTTCTATGACGCAATCGGTTATAGTCATAGTTGCTTGAGAGAAAATATGTGAGAGTACAAATTGTTTTCGCCACAATTGGGATTATACGCACTTACTTAAATTAAGACTATTTACTTATGTACTCGTATGTACTTCTTTTGAGTACTAATTGCCATTCTCTGGCTAGTAATCAAAAATTGAGTTAGAAATTAATAAAACAGGAGCTGCCTCAGAGACTTAATATGTCGTACCTTAAAACTTGGTGAAATAATAACAATATTACCTCCTGGGTAACAGTCATAAGCAACGTACATATATGTTAATATAAGAATTGATTCCTTCAGCTTTGTAAATTAATGCAGATTTCAGAAGAGGGATTCAATAAAAAAAGAAGAGAGAAAATAATAATAAATAATTTTTATCCTGCAGACGTACGAGTACATACCTTCATAATATGTACCTATTTATACTGCAATGACGACAGTCTTCCCTTTTATGAGCTTTCTATTTTGCCAGACATTTCAACAGGCAAAAACATAAAATAACAAGTCATTAAAATACGGTCAACTTATTTTTGAAGTACTTTGGTAGAAAAGTACTTGTGTTTAAGTTCGTTTTAAGTAAATTTTGTGGTCAAACTTTGCGAAATGAAATTTAATTAAGAGACTTTTAGACACTTAATATTAAGTGGTATTTACTATGTTTGGAAGTTTGTATGCGTGTGGGCGCGCGCGTGTGTGTATTTTATATAATGATAACATTATTACTTAAAAGTCTCGGATATCCTTGCAGAGATTTAAATGTGAACACCAGAGCTATATGATCTAACGATGAAAGCGTGTGTATTTATGGTTTATTTAAAAGGCATATTGAATTAAAAATGATTGCAAGTGATTTTGAAATTTTGAGGCTTAAATACATGAAATGTTTTATTTAAATTTTAATGGAGTATGAAATGTGATTCTATAGAATACCGAAAATCTCACTAAATAACAGTACATATATTAAAAAATTATTTTGTATTTGTTTTACATATTTTTATCTGCACTCGCATGGTCTCTAATTTACTTTAAGATTTGAATATTTTAATCCGAAACATACAATTTATTATTTGAAATTGAAATCCTTTATACACATTATCAAGTTTAATGAATTCCGCAACATTTTTAATATAATTGAAAGGAAAAACTGTAAAGTAAATTAAAACTAAAACTTTATTACACAACAATATGGCGTCTAAATACAGACTAACTGTTTACTTTTACGTGTGCTTGTTTTTATTTTTTTCCCCTTTGTATTACGCTGCATTTTGTTAAACCATAAACCTTCAACGTGGAAGGACGAAAAAAAAATAAATCTCCAAAACAAGTTTCGTTTAATATTAACGTTTATTTCTTTTAACACTATTCACCTTGCTATTATATACAATAATTCTTATTTAAATTTGACGTTAAACCAATAAACTTTTTACCTGTGTATACATTTGCAAAAGTTTTTGCTAGACCTACACGTATGCAAATTTAAGTTTAGGCCAAACTAAAAAGGAGCTGCTCTCTGGTGTGGCTTCTCAACTGAAGGCCATTTTAGCCGTCATATGGCTAAAGGGCTTGTTGGCATACAGCATTTCCGTTTAAAATGAAAACAAAAACCCTGCACATGCATTTGAACATATTTTTTGTGAAAAAAAAATACTGGGCAAACTGGTTAAACAATCAAAATTGTAAAACAATTGCTAGAAAGTGTGGCAGCGGGAATAGATATTTTTGGTAGAACACAATGGCATGACTATTTTCAATGAAGTACAAGGTTAAACACTACATTTTATAAAACAATAGAAAATTGTATGCGTCTAAGCTTATGCATTAGCTTTTTTGTTTTTACAGTTTTACGTTTAAATTTTACAATTGTAAAAATGTGATGTCAAAATTGTGTAAACTGAGGAGGGAAATACTTACATATTCCAAGGGCTATGAATATAAATGCAAACTTTTTATATATATTCATTCCTAAGCATTTTAAATCATTTCGACTTTGTAGTAACTTGCCCTGAAGAATTTTGAAAATTGTGGTTGCAATGTCGTATTCGTCCATTAGCTGAGATGAGGAGTATAAGAATATGAATCGGGGCGTGAAGAAATTTATTGTATTCTTTACTGAAATGAACAAAATTTGCGTTTAAGGCCATGACTCACTATCCTACACAATCGCACGACTTACGAAAAAATACAACCCTGACCTGATAAAATTCTATTGTCTTTGGAAAATTTGCTTAAACTCCATCATACCAGGGTTGCATTTTCTCAAAAGCCGGATGATTGTGTAGAATAGTGAATTCTAATCTAATCTAAACAGTATGAGTGAAAGAAAACTCTGGAAAACTGAGTGGAAATTTCTGGATGTTAGGAGCTGACAGCGATAGTCAAAATGTCTCCAATATATGTACTGCACTTAATAGTTGTTGCTTTTTAGTATTCAGTCTTCTTCATAGTCCTTCCTAATTTGCAGAGACTAGTTTATCAAATAAGGTTATTTGCTAAAATTTCTGGTTACGGTAGCCATGTTATTATTTCGAGTTGTCTACCATTGTGGAAGGAATCCCAGGAGAAAAAAGGAAAGGAGGATGTTAACACTTTTTTTTGATTCTACGGAATTTGGTAACTATACCGAATTATGACATCAGAAGAACTTTGCAGATTCATCTTACTCGTTTAACATCCAGTATAACTTGTCGACCAAACGATCATAGGTTCCAGCCATCTTGGAGGGAATGTCAATAGATCCTTTACTCCAGTAATGGCGCTTACCTTATAGTATGCATGCCAATAGCTTTAACCTGCTATATCTGATTTGAACTCGTTCATTAGCTCATTTTTTACACAAACCGAGGATCAATCCCATTTAAATTACATGGGTTTGGTCATTGGTTTGTGTCAAAACTGAACTAGTGAACGAGTTTGATCCAATACCTTCTCTGTAAGTGGTCGGAACTCGCTGAGAAAATGCTGTTTTTCTAGAGCATTACAGCTCTGCAGAATCCTAGTTTCTATAAGCAATGATCATATGGGATGCTGTAAAGTTATCCTACTATTCTTTTTTCTATTCACATCTTACAACGAGACCTAATGGAACCTTGAGGAAGTGCCGACCTGGAAGACCTGAGCTAAAGCAAGAGAGTATATGAGAGGTTTTTGACAGCACGCTTCTCAAAACTGTGCGGGATTCCTTAACAGAAATGACTAGAGGATTAGATAGTACCACCAGAATTTACAATTACCCATGACTTTGCTATTTTGTAAGTCTCCGATATGACGATAATTCCATAGTTACATTAAATATGTTACAAAAATGGGGCTCAGGCTATTGAATAGTTTTTGATTTGAATTGTCGGATGGAGGTTTTTGAAAGATGCCATTCAATAGTTGGCCTAAGCAGTACGAGGATTGAAGTATCAGCACTTCCGATTAGCTAAAGTTACGTGTGCGTATAGCAAGTAACTTGCATTCAACCAGAATACATGGAGGAAATTAGGGCGCAAGGAAAGGAGGTTCTCACAGAAATCTTGATTTTGTTTTAGCTGCTCAGTAAACTCCAATACAATGCCTCCCCAGGTAAAATAAAACGCAGAATGCAGGCTAAATCTAAATGCTCTTCATTAAGTATGAAACGATTGAGTGCCAACCTATTAACCATTGCAGCAGGTCTCTCTACCTCATTTGCTAACAGGATTCTGTTCCTGTGCAAATTGTACTATTTTTCCAATATCCACTAAAATGATGAAGTTTTCTATTTAAAAATTTTCCATGGAAATTTTGAACACAGCTCTCATTTCAAATTCGTTTGAATATTTAAATATGAGAAATTATACGTTTGGCTGGATAATAACGAGAAACAAATAACAATTAAAAACACAGATATTTAGCAAATTTTTTTTTGCTTGTACATACATCGAAACAAATAATTGAAAAGTATAAAATGAATGTGCCATTTAGGCATAAAAACATAATGAAATTCGGACTTGGCAAAACAAAAAATAACTAATTAAAATATATAAAATTATAAAAAAAGTTGTTTAATGTTCCCAATTATAATAGTAACGAGCAGTTGTTGGTGAGGATTTTTTTGTTTTCATTTTAAAGCAAAAAAAAAAAAAAAACATTCTACATCAAAAGTAATAATTAGCAGGTATAAAATAACAAGACCCATGACAACCATTTTGATTCTTTTGAACAACAGTAAGACTTAAAACCAGACAACTTACTTGGATTTTAGCTGTTTTCTAATGACATTTTATCACATACTCTACTCCCCTATTAAAACGTCAATCATTTCAATTATTGTGCTTTCATTTTCCCTTATCGAATGCTAACTTTGTAATTATTTACCTTTACAATGGCCATTTTGTTATTGTTTCTTACATTTGTTGTAACAATTTTATTATACAGAGTAATTAGGAATTTAGTTGAAAAGCATTGCAAATGTTTTTTTTTTATTAATGACAGCTGTCATTAACAAGGCTTTCATCATTTTAAATCTCATCCTTGAAAATAGTGGCACTTAAAAGTTTCTAGGGGCATAAGAAATTTCAAAGAATAAAGTTAGAAATTATTCTACAATTAAATTAGCCAAGAGCTATAATTACACGGTGCTACCTAGAAACATTGTGTGCAATGCATAATAAAAGGAGTGTGGAGATACAGCAAAATTTTGTATCTAAGACACAGAGAAATTGTAGAACAAGACTGTTGACTAGGTTTTGGTCCTTCGAACCAGTTTGTGTAGTTACTGTGAACCATTCATTCACGGCACTGAAACCTTGCAATTCAGCACGCTCCGACATTTCAGCTGTGCCATGTTAAGGTTAAAAGCAAAAAGTGTTCTACTTTTATTCATCAAATGTTGAATCTACTGCTAAAATTGTGGAAGATATTTGCAAATAAAATAGATATGTATATTTTAACTTTTATTGCAGCCTAATGTAATGATTTTTTGTTTGGCGGGAAATAAATAAACAATTTGCTCTAGAAAAAATTGCACAGTGATAACAAATGTCATATATGTCAATAAAAAAACGGCTAAGTTTCCCGAATACTACATTTGCCTCACATCTACATATGTAGTAATATGTCATTTAGTAGTCTAACATCTACACTTATGTTTGTGGCCCCACAGTTTATTGCCTGGTTTTTCAAATTCTTTTGAAATTTAATACCTCTTTTTATACAACTGACAAGGCGAAGACTGTAATTATTATTTCTTAGTACAAGCTTTTTAAATAGACTTTGTATATGTTTATTATATCCCGCAAGCTAATGAATGCTTTCGCTTGTAAAGAAATATAATTTTTAACTCATCCCCACAAAAAAAGGCGTACTATCAGCTCCTTGGTTTTTCGTTCCACTTCATTAAATACATATTCTCCTAAAGTATTATTATTACCTGGTCGGGGATGTGGTTTAAAAATAAAGTCTTTGTGGCCTATGAACCAAAGCCCAAAAGCTTCCCTCCCATAAAGCTTTATATTATTATATTTTTAAGGTTGACAATATTCGCAAAATTAATGTAGCATTGATAATTCAAAAAATAGAGGATATCTGTAGACATATTGTTGACCTTTGAAAACAACTCCGAAAACACAGGAAAGAAACCCTCTAAAGTAATTGTCTAAATGCCTAAAAGCCTTCAAAATAACTCAAAATTGGTTGAAAAAAAACTCCGAACAAAACTCCGAAATGACAAAATTCCAAAAAATTCTAAGAAAAAATAATATTCATTAATTTTTTTTTCAAATTGCACAAGACAAGAACTCCGCAGTAATTGCAAAGAAATTATGAAAAAAAAATCAATAAAGGAAAAGGCCAAAAATAATTAGTTAAATCGGACAAGAAACGAAAGTAGCTTGTATATTTCGAACATAATTCCGAAAACATGCTGAATCTGAAAAGGAACAAATATAACTTTAATAGAAATTAGCTTAATCACGCAAATAAAAAATGCGGTTGTAAAAACTTCGAAAACAGCGAAAAAGTTTCCGGCTTAGTGCCGTTACATTAATCGCAAGAAGCAAAACGTTCCGAAAATAAAAACTCCGAAAGAAGTGCAAATCAAAACACATGGTAAAGTAAAATTATACAAAACAAAAATTTCCGGAAGAAACCCAAGGAAGTTCTGAACAATTTTGATCGAATTTCTGAAAAAATTATGTAGAAATATTTGAGAAGGATTGAAAAGATTTGCTTAAAATCTGTTGGTTTTATCGTACAAATAGGAGAATCGGAAACTTTTTCATAAAACCATTAAATAAGATTAGCTAGAAAGTAACTTGCAGAACTTGAAAGAAAAACACCGAAATTATTGGGAAAAAAAATTTCGAACATTTTAGGGCGGAACACCGAATTCTTTATTTAATTGGGTTGTTAAACCCAATAAGTAATAGCTTCAAGATAATGGGTTAAACAATAAATAATAAAGAATAACTTCTTGAAAACTTCTAAATTTTCTGAACAGAAACAACTCGAATTAAAAAACTCCGAAATTTTCGGAAACATTTCAGACAATATTTTGTTTTAATTCCGAAAATTTTATGGTGGAACTCCGAATTTTTCCTTATAGAAAACTCTAAACTCAATAGGAAATTGCTCTAATTACATGGTATCAGAAATGAAGACCTGAACTGAACACCTGCAAAAAGCTCATAAAATTTCTACAATTGATTTTTCTAAATTGACGAACTTTTCTTTCTCAACTTCAAATTAATATTTTTTCATGATTGTAAAATAACAATATTATGCCTTTACCAAGGCAGACCAAAAGTAAAATGAAACAAATAATTATATGAAAATAAAGAACGACGTAAAGCATAATAGAAATAGAAGTTTTAGACGTAAATAAAAAAATTAGAATTTAAGTAGAAAATTGCAGTTGTTGTTGTTGTTGTTGTTTTAAGTCTAGTATAACTTATTAATAATTTTTAATTTCCTTGATGACTGCAAACTTATTAAAAACTTCAAGCAAAGCAATTCAAAGTACAGTAAAATAAAGAAATTTCTTTCCCCTAATGTTTACAACCAAGGCTGCAGTTTTTTCTGCTCATTATTTTTTTCTTTTCTTGTATGTCTACTTAGAAGTAAATAACAACAAGGACAACTTTATGAAATAAAATTGCAGACAGGATATTTTGCGTTTGCTATATTTAAATGCAGCTATTCGAAAACAGAAATGTTATTAGAACTAAATTTTTCTGCTGTTATACAAATTTTCTAAAGTTTATTGTATGTATTTTTTTCAACATTAATTATTTGAAGTTTTTCCTTCGGTATGCCAAGACTATAATTACCTCAAAAAAGAAGAAAAACAAGTGGGAAATTGTACCTTGCAAGGACCTTCTGATTATGCAGAAAAAGGAGAGTAGCAATCACAGTTTGAAGTGCTGCCAAAGTTTTAAATGGTAAAAAATAAAAAGGCATTACCGAACCAAAGACATAATTATTTTATTCGCTATAGAATGTGAATTTTAATAAGACACGCTTTTAAAAACTCATGTTCTTATAAAAATAACTACTATACATGGTTTCTACTAAATATTCAAAGTGTCATTTGGCAAAACATTTTTTTTTGGTCCCTTTCAATTAACATTGACTTTGTATTTCTGCTTATTAATTTAATTTTGTTGTCAGTGTGAAAATAAAACCTTAATACCTGTTTTAATATTAATAACAATGTGTCATTTTTTCTGACACATGTGCAGGCATGCGTAACATCAGACAGTAAAAGAACATTTAAGGAATTATTGGTGTTCTCTTCTTACATTCATTATACATACATATTCGTACATACAAACATATATTTAGTTTTAATAATTTGACATGACTATTGCGATATATGTAGGAGTATATACATACATGCACAAAGACGGAGACAGACAGACATCAGTTAGTCAACCAGCCAAAGCTTGACAACACGTCCCCCAAAGTGTTTGAATGACAAAATATAGAGGAAAATCTAGCACGTGTTTGAGTTTATCTATGAAACGTGTCCAAAATGTATGTACACATACTTCAAGAATTTTGTTGTAATCCAAGAAGACACACACCACATAGCAAAGGACACAATAGCAAACATTGTATATGAACGCAAGGATTTGCTAAATAAAAAAGGAATTGTGGCATTGTGTAGCTTACTACAAGCTGCACATACATAAACATTTATTTGAATGCAATTTGGTAATTGAAAGGAACACAATTCAATATTAACTTTAATAAAAGGAAAAAGAGAGGGCAAAAATTAAGAAAAATTTAGAAAAGAAACGAAGTCTTAATTATATAGTTTATGATAATTTCTTATTATGTTTTTCGCTACATTCACGATTAATTACGGAAATGTGATGAAAGAAATAAAACAACAAAAATTTGGGAAATGCTTGACCACGCACGCCATCCGCAAAGCTGTTCAAAATTTATAAATTCTTCACCAAGTGAGCTTTTTGAGATGCATTCTTACAATTGCCTTCAAGTAAATGAACCTAGAAAATCAATTTGACTTGTGCTGGTACACTTTTCTTATAATAAATACGGTTTGCTATGTGATGGCACACTGCTTTTATAGAAAAGACGGTTGATTATATCATGGCACACTTTTCCGATAAGAAAGATATTGGCACACTCTTCTTATAGAATAATTAGCTGGATATGTGGTCGCACACTCTTTTTATAATCAAGATAATTGATAGCACACTCCTCTAGTAGAAAACATAGCTGGATATGTCTTGGCACAGACTTCTTATAGGAAAGATGGTTGACTATGTGTAGGCAGGCTCACTGTTCTTATAGAAAAGATGGCTGGCTCTTTCTGTACAAAAGATGTTTGACAATGTGAAAGCATACTATTCTTATAGGAAAATATTTGGCTATGTGATGGCTCAATCTTCTTATAGAATAATTGCTTAGATATATGGTGGAACACTCTTTTTATAATAAAGATGGTTGACTACTAGGATAGCACACTGTTTTATAGAAAAGAATATTGACTTTGTGATGGCACACAGTTCTTATAGAGAATGCTTGACTATGTGATGGCTTACCGTTCTTAAAGAAAGGATAGTTGACTATGTGGTGACACACCTTTCATATATAGAAAAGTTGTTTGCTTATGTCATGGTACACTCTTCTGTGAGCAAAATTGTTGATTGTCTTGGGTCACTCTTCTTGTATAAGATATGGTTGGGTATTGAATGGTGCACTCACTGTTCTTATGGAAAATAACAGGGTGTACCCCTTAACATAGAAAAGTTTTTTGCTTATGTGATTGTGTTTCTTATAGAAAAAATTGCTTGCTTTTTGATTGTACGCTTTTCTAATTAAAAACAAATGGTTAGCTTTCTAATTGCAAATCCTTCTAATAGAAAATATGGTTAACTCAGTAATGGCACAATGTTCTTATACAAAATATAGTTTGCCCTGCATTTGTACGCTCTTATTATAGAAAAGGTAGTTTAGCATATGGTGGTCATAGCGGCTGACTTTGTGATGAGACATTCTTCTTATAGAAAAGAGAAAAGCCTTGTTATGACACATACTTTTAGAGAAAAATATTGACTATGTGCTAGTACACCATTCTTTAAGAAAGTATGGTTGTTTATGTCATGGCATATTTTTCTTACAGAAAAGATGGTTGGCTATTTGATGGCAGAAGAAGAGCACACTAGACAAGATGTTTAGCTATCTAATGGCACATCCTTCTTATAGAAAAAATGGCTGGCTAATGGATTTTTCACTCTTTGCTTATGGAAAAGATGATTGACAATGTGATGGCGCACCATGCTTAAAGAAAATTATATTGGCTATGCTCGATGGTACAGTCTTTTTATAGAAAAATAATTTTTATATGTATAAAAAGTCCTGATGATGAAGGTGTGGTGGCCTTCGAAAGCAGCATTTTTCCGTCCTGCTTATGTTTGTCATAATAATTTACAATTGTCTTTAGTGTAATTCGTTCTTTAAAAATTATCTCACGCATTTTAACTTGAAACGTTCTGCCTAATCGAATCATAAACAGTTAAACTAATTTCCGTCAGAACTTATTTTGTTGCCTTTGCTAATTTATTTGGGCTAATTTTGTTGGAACAAATGAACCCTTGCCTTCATAATCAGCCTTCACGTAATTGACCCACCGTGTGTGCGCTACAGCAAGTAAAAATTTTGCAATGTAAATAGAATACGAGAATTATTTTAACTGGCGTAATTTAATTTATGGCATCACAATTTATTGTAAGCTTTTTTTTTTGTTATAATAAAATTTCGGATTTGTCATCATTGATTAGCAAGTATTTTGTTTTTGTGCTTTATTTTTTTTTTTGAGTTTGCTGCCAGCCATTAAAAATCAAGTATTTTTCTTCTTTGCATTTTCTCTTGCTGTCAGTATATTTCGTTACCAACTTTCATTCTTTGAAGGGTTTGATTTTTTTTTTTTTTTTTGTAATACCGAAATTTTTGCCAATCACTGATTTTGTAGATGTTCAATTTTAATCGACATGATTTGGCTCTCGTACTTCACTTAAAAATTGCTGTGCGTGTGTGTGTTGTAATGTTGCAACAATTTAGGGAGGGATGTTTTGTTGTAGTTGATTTCGTTTATGTTATTAAGCCATTGCGTCTGTTTTTCACTTGCAATTGATTGATTCGTTGTGGTTATTAAGTGCAGTAATAGCAGCACCAGCGGTGTCCACAAAAAGTGGGTATGAGCAGGCATTATGCAAAAGCAGATGTGGGCTAAGCGAAGCACCAAAGATTTTATTGAAATTTGTAGACTTGTATCGAACTCATTCAGTGACCAATGATCAAACCCATGTAATTTAATTTGTGTCAAAAACGAGCTACTGAAAGAGTTCGATACAAGTCTAAAATATGGCTTGGAAAAACTTTAAGGTTATTGAGGTTTGCTTATGGAACCCTACTGAAGACAAAAATATTATAATATGATAATCGACTTCATATTTTAACTAGTAAAAATTATTAAGTAAAACCATTTTCTCAAAAATTCCTATTAAAAAAACATATTCGTAAAAGATATTTTGCTCCATTTTCACAGCAGTGATTCTTTAAGTTCTTCTCTGCTTTCAAGTATTTTACACTTCAATGCACTTTAATGCTTAAACTGTGATTGCTATAAATGGTCAGTTGGAGAACTTTCGAGAGGTCTGATTGCATTAGATAGAGAAAATTGCATTCAGGGCATATTATCATTACTTTCAGTTTTGTATAACAGGAGGGAAAATCACACACACACAAGGTTCAAATAAATTAATGAGTGGGTGTGCGGCGAATATGCTTGTTTTAGTTCTGCAAATTTATGTAGAGTCTTGGTTGTGGCCGGTCTGGCCATTGTTTGCGGAATTGCTTAACTAATCGTTGTTTGTTCTTAAATAATATCGAAAGTCTCTTTAAAACAAACAAACAAACAAAAAAAATAAATAAATCTTTTTGAATGATTTAACATACACATTGATTTGTGAGATGCGCTTAAAGGCTGTTGTTAGCCAAGAGGATTAAATTCAATTGAGGAATAGGGTTTTATTTTTTATAAAAATCAATAAACGAAATTCAATTTAATGCTTATGTATTTAAAATATTCTTTTTCTTTTATTTCTTTGCAGGTAAGCGACTTGTTTTATTATTATCTACTTTTATTCAAGGTAATTCCTTCTTTTTATTATTATAAGGTTAAAAAAATACCTCGTGATTTTTTGCTCATAGAGGGCCTTAGCTTTGGGCGGGTTTTGGTGTAAATATTTTAAACCTATTGAAACCGTCCAAAACTGAGGCTTTATATGATGATCTAACAAACATCTCTTTAAAACCATAATAATAAATATTTAATTTAAAATTATCATAACTATTAATTATCTAATTTTGCTGCAAATGTTTGCTTTATATTGAAAACAATTGTTTATGCTTTAGAATTTTTAACTGATAAAAAATATTAAATTTGTTTTTAAACAAAAAAACAGCGCAATTAATTAATTCACACAAATGTCCCGCATTTATAATTGCGAAATGTCATAAACTACTAACAGGATGTTATAAATTTCATTTCTAATTTTATTAATAAGTTATTAATAAAATTGTTTAAATATCAGATATAGGCATTTCCACAGAAAAGTCCACCTTTTGTCACATTACGTTACCTTGTGAGGTAGCTTTTTTTTCAAAGAAAAACTAATCTTTTATATACTTTTTCGCATGTCAGTGCAGAGCGCAATTAGATCTATATTCGGTAAGAACTAGAAAAAAATTGAGCAGCATAGCTCTAAAATACAAGCTAAATTCCATAGTGACGTAACGTGGCAAAAGGTGGACTTTTCTGTTGATATTCCCATTATGTACATATTTGATAGGTTTTTCTTTACCTGAAAAATCTCTATAAAAAAGAATTAAATTTTTAAAGAGCAATTTTAAATTCGGCATATCTTTAAGCTTTGACAAAAATATACACAATGTCCTCTTACGATTCCTGTCATCAAATTTTATTTTGATGTTGGCATCTCTTTGAAATAATATATTCAAAAAATTTCGCTGCGAAAATATTATATAGAAAAATATCGCCGTGAAAGATTTTTTAAAGAAAAACTCGCTGCGAAAATTTTTCTATAGAAAAAAATGTCGCCGTAAAAATTTTTTTATAGAAAAAAATATCGCTGCGAAAATTTTTCTATAGAAAAAAATATCGCTGCATAAATTTTTCTATAGAAAAAAATATCGCTGCGAAAATTTTTCTATAGAAAAAAATATCGCTGCATAAATTTTTCTTTAGAAAAAAATATCGCTGCATAAATTTTTCTATAGAAAAAAATATCGCTGCATAAATTTTTCTATAGAAAAAAATATCGCTGCGAAAATTTTTCTATAGAAAAAAATATCGCTGCATAAATTTTTCTATAGAAAAAAATATCGATGCAAAAACTTTTCTATGGAAAAGAATATCGCTGCGAAAACTTTTCTATAGAAAAAAATATCGCTGCATAAATTTTTCTATAGAAAAGAATATCGATGCGAAAATTTTTCTGTAGCATTTGAAAAAAAAAATCACTGTTTTGCCTTATTTATTTGTCTACTCAAAACTTCACTTGACAATTCAATTTCTTAGAAAATAATACTAAACAAAAGAGAACAAACAAAACAAAAATTTTTGTTCAAAAGAAAATAATCTTCACTAAACTGCATTAAACGTCAATTCCAAACAATAAAGACATTTGAAATCATAGAGTAATTGAGTGGAATTTTTTAGCAGTTTTATGTGATGCTGCTGATGATGATGATAAACAAAAACTATTGATAAAGTCAAAAAGCTATAAAAATATTGCAAGTGGAATGAAAAGAAAAGATTATTCTATTGAACGAACATTAAAACGAAATAAATTTTATAACAAATAAATTTTGAAAACAGGAAATGACTATTTAAAGAATATACTAATATTTAATAGCAATGACATTTAGGAATTACAACTAGTAGAAGTAACTTTGGAAAATATCTTTATCTTTTAAGAAATAGTTGCTTTAAAAAACGAGAGCAAATTAAATTTTGAATTCAAGTGATGGCATTGCCAGTGTCACAGCAGCTTTAGTATTTTTAAATACGTTTAGTTTTGCTTATAATTTTCTTTTTTAAATGAATATGAATA
Source organism: Nowickia ferox (assembly GCA_936439885.1). Classification (NCBI taxonomy): domain Eukaryota; kingdom Metazoa; phylum Arthropoda; class Insecta; order Diptera; family Tachinidae; genus Nowickia; species Nowickia ferox. The sequence goes on along the minus strand of OW387024.1, from coordinate 11,997,669 downwards.
GTTTTTAATAAATCAGATGATATGCCTTTAAAAGGGTTCAACAAGAAAAAAATTATTTTTTCCTCATTGCATTTACTACTGCCATAAAATATTTAATATTCTTTACAGGTTTTGCTTTTCGAAAATCAAATAAAAATGCAAAACCATAATAAATATGAGATTGTTAATAACTCAATTTAGTTGAGATGCCATTGTGTGTTTTACACACACACAAAAGGGCGTCCAATGATTTTATTATAAAAATAAAAATAATACATACATATAACCATAATTTATATGAAAAAAAAATTTTATACAAAAAACGGATATAAATTATTGCCTTAAAAAGCAAAGAAACACTGACTCTTCCTGTTCTTTGAAGGCATGGAAAGGGCAGGGAAAAATTTTAAAACCATTCGAGTTGAAAGTTATAATATTAACATATGTTTTTTTATTATTTTCCGTTGCTTAACTACCACCCTTCTCCACCCACACCGTTCATTCTATGCAATTTAACCGTTGCCCATACACACTCATTGATACAAACACACAAAGGTGGTATTATTTTTTTTAAATTTATGTAATAAAACATTGGTTTATTCTTAAATGTACGTGGGGCGTGCATGTGATGTGTTTGCAACCTGCGATGGGTAGGATGGGGAGCTGGGGCAGGCAGGAAAGAGTACATGGGTTTAAACAGCAGAAGAAAATCCTTTTTTATAAATTTTTACAATGTTCATAATAAATGGGATTTATGTTTTTCTCCATATAAGCTTTTATAAATAAGTGAATATTATAATACAATTTTACATTCACTTTCGGTAGTGGAGACTCCTTCTTCGCTTCCGAATGTGTATGTGTGCTGCAGTAACAATTTTTTTTATACGCGTATATTTTTTGTTCATGCTTTCTGCAGCCTTTTCAATTCAATACTCTCTCCATAATGTGTTTAGTTTGGTTTTAGTCTTAGCTAAGTCAACAACCCAATTACCACTAATCTCTTTAAGACAAAAACTATAATTTTTGCCCTTTCAGATATATTTCTTTAACAAAATTTTACATATTCTACAAATGAATTTCATAAAAACAAATAATTTTTTGTACATAAAAGTTTCTTCATAAAATCTCATATAAATGCAGCAATCGTTAAACATCCAAAGTAGAGTGCAAGGGATTTATGTTTGTGTATGTTACAGCATATGTATGTAAATACAGGGTGTTCCAATAAGACGTATCATTTCGAATACTGCGTCACTTTACTAGTTGTCATGTCATGTCATGTCATGTCATAATAGTTTGAGGTCACTATTAGACAGATTTTTTATTACTCGTATTATTAATTTATCGAAATTTATTTGCTGTTGCTTAAGCATTGTCTATATATTTCATTGGTGCTTAGCCAAATCATCAGTAGACAATGCTTAACCACCAGCAAATAAATTTTGATTGAGGGTGGACTTATGACAATATGTCGAATAATAAATTTCTATAATGATTAATTTAAAATTAAATTATTAAAATTTAACTACGAAAATGGTTTTGGGTCGTCGTGAGGCACCTTCTGGTCCAGAAATTGTTAAAACTGTTAGAAAAATTTAAGCTGTTGGCACAAGTTAGTGATGAAAAGAATCGAACTCCTGTAATTCGTTCAAGAAGAACTGAGAACTTTGCTGTTACCGCCTATAGCGTTAAGGAAACCCCTGGTTTATACATTTCTCGAAGTTCTTTGAAATTGGGCCTTCCACCAACGAGATTACACATTATTTTGCATAAAAACCCTGATCTTAAGGCTTTTGAGGTAAGACAATAACTTACGCCTAGCGACCATCAACAAAGTTGTGTCTTCAACAAATTAATGTGTTTGCTGATTGGGTTCTCAAAATACATCAAACTGATGCCGTAGTTCATCGAAAAATCATCTTAGGTTATAAAGCCCATTTCCATTTGGCTCGTAAAACTTAGAATTATTGTAAAAAAAACTCCCCATCCTCAAGGTGTGACTGTTTATAGCGGTTTTTTTCTGGTGGGGTCATTAGATCTTACTTTTTTGCAACTAAGGCTGGAGCAACTCTTACGGTAAATGAATTGCACTATTGAACGATGATTAATGGTTTTGTATGGCTGGAGTCGGATGATATTGATGTGGACGACTCGACGTGGGACACAAGTAGCGATACCAGCGCTCTTTTGCAAGAAAACTTTCCTGGCCGTATGATTTCTCGAAGAGGCTATCTTAACAGCTCACAATTGGTTCAAGACATCAAAGAAGGGATTCGTGAAATTATCAAGGACATAGAGTGAAAAATTAGCGAATTGTTGAAAGAACGTTTTATTCAAAGAATATCGTCCTGCGAGCATAACCGCCCTTATTAATGTCATATCCTTTGTCTTTGCAATTAAATAAACATCCTATGAAATTGCTTAAATGTACTCCTTTTTTAGGTGACAAAATAAAATCCCTTTTTGGAAGACCCTTTAGTTTCAGTGCTTTTCACTAATAGTCTTTAAGCCAATTTATTTTATATAGCATTTTTTTATGTTAAAATATTTACACATATGCAAATTTATTTACACATCCTGTTAAAATTTAATTCTTTCTCTGCGTAGCAATAAAGTTGTTGAGCTATAACAAAAGGCTTTAATTTTTTGTTCATTCATTCATTCCTTTTTATTACTGAACAAAAATTATTTATAAATTTATGTTTTTAATTTCATTAACAACTTCGTTATGGTAATTCGTTCTATAAATTATTGCTGAAAGTCTAAATTATTTGTTAAACAAATAATTGTTTATTCTTTGTTTATGAAAATAAAGTTTAAAAGTGCGGTCAAATAAAAAGGTTCACGAAGTAAAGCTAATTTTTTAGTCTAAAGTAAATAAGATTTAGAAATAATAATGTAGATTGAAATAAGACAAACGAAATGAAACACAAGACTGTGCGTTGTAAGACTTGTTCTACATCATGGAATTGCCAGCATAAAATAAGAGCTGTTAAATACCAAATGATGGAAATAGGATATACGCAAACACTCTACAAGAATGTTTGAGAACAGCTTCATCTAGTATAGAGCATTAACCTAGAACGGAAGTACATGATAGCAATGATGTTTACATTAATTTTTATCTTCGTACCTTCCGTGGTACATGAAATTCGGTGAACACTAAACAAACAATAGTCTTAATACAAGCCAAAACATGTTACTAACATTCTCTAGAAGTCTGCTGCTGCTGGAGTAACTACTGGAGTGACATGGGTCTTGAAAGTTTTTCCTGAGTTTGACAAAAATCTTCATATGTTAATGCCTCCAATTCATTATGCCTGGCCCGATTACAGACATTCAAATCGTCTTGCAGCGTCTCTCGACTTCAACGCGTATGGTACCCGATTTATTTGCATTTGAATGAATCTTGTTGCTGATAAACATTTTGAAACTTGAGGTTAACAGCAGTACTCATGGAGCCATGCCACTTTACCTGAACGAGGGATGCTCAGGTCATTTCGATGGAACGTATTCAGGATAAGATTCGATGAGCAATCAATGTTCTTTAGCTGCACTTGTTTATCCAAATTGAAGAAGAAAAGCAAAACTTCCCGACAATTGTTCACAAACTTCGAAATTTTTTGAAGCAAAAAAATTTGTTATATGTATATACTATTTCGTTCAATGAGTGAGAATAAATTAAATATACTCTTGCCCTCGAAAAAAATACATATAATTTTGAAAATCGGTACCAAATTATCCAGATTTACTCTGTAAATCAGTCGTCAATTCGTGCAAGCTATAAATGACTTCTAGGGTTCAGCGATGAGGCTCATTTTTGGTACAACAGATCATCCTACAGACTGCATTACATCCAGAAAATTGCAGCGTTTGGTGAGTTTTACACGCTGGTTGCATCATTACTTCTTATTTCTTTACAAATTAGGCCGGAAATCGTATTACGATCAATGGAAATCGTTATCAGGGTCAATGACAAGAAGAAATCCAGAAAAATTATCCAGAAGTTCTTAGCTAAAGAATAAAATACACAAGCGTACAAATATAGACAATAATGTTGAAGTAAGAAATATACAACAACATAAACACGCAAGCCAATGAAGGACACAAACAGTAATAAAGTATAACATTATACCTTATGCTTTTTAAGAAATATACAAACGCACAAATACATTAGCTTATATGACAAATACATTAGCTTATATGCCATGAAAAGCAGCAACTATAATGCTTTTTTATTCATTAAAAAGTACATACACACAAACCAAGAGAATGAATTGTAACACGAACTAATAGCATGATCAAAATATATCAAAATATAGTATTTGCGAAGCTGCTGAATCTGCTGTGACTTCCTGTATGTTGCTAGTATTCTTTTGAAAACTTTATATATTTATTTATTTATGTTGAGTATAAAAAGGGCGATGCATCCTTTAAGTAGACAGTATTGTTTAAAAAACAGCGAAGTTAACATCGTGGTATCCAGCACTGAATTAGTTTAACATTGTGTGTTTTGAAAGATTTTAACATCAGTGTAAAAGTAAAAAAAGTGGTCTTGTAACTTTTTATTTAAGTGCATATATATCAACCTACAAAATCAAATTTTTTAAAAGTTTAAAGCATAAAAATATTTTGTCTAAAAATATGGATAAAATTGATCTGGGCGAGATGCCGCTGCGTGCCATATGCCGATCGCAATCATCGACTAATTGAAAGCAGAATTTGTTGATTACTTGATTTATAGAAATGAACTTGTCAATTGGCCTCTAAGGGGTCGTGCTACTTAACACCTCTCGATTATTTAGTGTGCAGCCACCTGAGGTCACTCGTTCATAGTCGCAAACCAGCAACAATTGACTCCTTTTAAGGCCAACATTGTTCATGTTATTCGCGACATACGGCGGCCAGCTATGCTAAAAAAAGTGGCCCAAAATTGGAAATTCAGAATGCCTTTCGTCATTTATAGCCGGCCGTAGTGGTCATGTGCCTGAAATCATTCTCAAATGTTAACACCATGTATTGATGTTCCGGATAAAAAAAAATGTTTCGTGGATTAAAATTTAATATTTTTGTTATATTTTAAAATTTAAAGTTCTATGGGGCTTAAAAAAATTAACATAATTTGGCAGTTGCGTAAATTCTATAAATTTTCATAGATTTTGCACTACAAGAATTTGAGTTTTATTTCTAAGGATAGATACACAGGAAGTGATGAAACTTTTATTAAAATTTTTTAGTATTATTTTAACATTTTTAAGAAAAATTGCTTCATTCCTCTAGCACAATTCACCATTATCGGCGATTTACCTACATATCGTTACCTTAATATAGAAAAGCCCTAAGTCATGTTTTTATGAAATCGAGTTTTTTATATTTTTCGATAGTGGAACATCTAAAAAAAAATGTCAAAATCTCGATTTCAAAAAAATAATGCCTTAGGGCTTTTCTTTATTAAGAGAACGATTCACGAACATGTACATAGTATAATATTTTTTAATATGTCAACTACTACCAAAAAAAATTATTATTTTATATTTTATTATTGTGATTATTATATTCAAACAGCTCAGCGCATTTATATTCGATCCCTGTACATAATTGCTAGTTTAATGAACGAATAAAGCTCTTGAAATTTTTTTTTGCTCAAAACTTTTTATATTGACAAAAATAACCTGAAAAAATTACATATGTATATTGTCTTGTACAAAATAATAATACATCACAACAAATATCGCAGCAAATTGAATATTCCGCACGAAATTGAATTATAGCTTAAAAATGAATATAAAAGCTTTAGCAAAAACCACAATAACGAAAACTATACACATGTACAAGTACATATGTATACTCAAAAGCAAATACATACATACGATAATAATAAAAAGAAATCAAAAGCTGATTACATTTTCCACTTAAGTTCCTCATTTATTATGCAGTTTTGCAAAAAAAAAAAAAGAACGCTTACAATAAATATTTATAAAAAAATTTCAAAAATGAAATTGAAATATTTCATCATCAACATTTATTACAGAGTCAAACAATGATAAATAGAAAAGGGGAAAAAAAGAAAAACGAAAATAATCATGAGCCTTTTTGTCAAGGATAATGATATCAAGGTTTATTATATATTCATTAGAACTCAAAAGAAAATCAGGCACATGCCAAGGAAAGGGTGTCTACTTAAGCAATTGTTCTTGAGCTCATGAAAATACGAGGGTGGTAGCAGTTGAAAAAGTGACGTTTGAGAAGTGACAGTTTGATTTTTAAATTTTAAGAGTAAACTTTTACATAAAGGTGTACTTGGGTGCCCCTGTGGCTGAGTGGTAGTGATGCTATCCTCTCAGTCCAGAGGTCGTGGGTTCGATTCCTGCCATAGACCCTGGGTGTTTTTTGCAGACAAGCTAATCGCTCCGCGGGTTGTTGTGTTTGTAAAAAAAAACTTACACCAGTATACTTTATTATATAATTCAAATCCTAAAATCAATTCATTGGCCCATTTTGTAGGCCTAACTTGGATTTTCTATTGTATACATGCGATGCAAAGCTTTAAGTTGGTGCAAACATTTGAAATTAACTCTTTAATGCACTTTTAATGTTTAATTCTGCATAATTTACAGTACTTGTAATATATTTTACATAATGTAAACAATTCAAATGAGCATAAAAACTTTTTTTTTTTAATAAGAATTAATATCCTATATGTTGTGCTACAATTTCTTTATTTTTCAATTTAAAATTTTACATGATGTAAACAATGAAATTATATACACCAAATACAAATTTTCGAATTTATTAAAAAATTTTACCTCTTGTTTACCTGCCATGTAAAAGATTTGCTTAATTTAAATGATATAGTATGTATTTTACATAATGTAAACAATTCAAATAGATACGAAAATGACTTCTTTAAGAATATTTAACCTTCTGTATGTGTTATTCTACAATTGATTTGTATTTTACCCGCAATTTAAATTTCTACGTGATGTAAATAATGAAAATATACACACAATTAAGGATTTTCCAAAATAAAACAATGTAATTTTTTTGTTCTATGTTATATGTATATTTTACATCATGTAAACAATTAAAATGACCGTGAAATTTTACACGATGTAAACAATGGAAAAAAATACACAAATGGGAAAATTTCACAAAGAACATAATGTAAACATTTTATTTATTTTTTTTTAATTTAACGATAATGTAGAATTGTACACAATGTAAATGACATGGTACTACTTTTACATAATGTAAACAATTCAAATGACCATGAAAACAAATTTGTAAAGATTCGTTAATATTTAATGATTTTACTTTAAAAATTTCTTAACTTTTTAGCTTCAATTTAAAATATTACATGATGTAAACAATGGAATGATACACACAAAACGAGGATTTTAGTAAAGAACATGATGTTAATTTTTTATTATATATTTTTGGAATTTTCTTATCTACAATGTAAAATTTTTACATAATATAAATGACATGTTATGTATTTGACATAGTGTAAATAATTCAAATGAGCATTTAAACAATTTTTTTCAAGTAAAGTTAATATTCCATGTGTGTTATTTTAAAGTTTCTTTATTTTTTACGTACAAGTTGAACTTCTACATGATGTAAACAATGGAAATGCATATACAAATAGGGGATTTTGCGATAAATTAAAATGTACTTTTTTCCATAAATTTTCTTTTTTACCTACAGTGTAAATCTTTTACATAATGTAAACAATTAAAATGAGCATGAAAATTTGTTTGTTTGAAGAAACCTTATAATATGAAATATTTTACACTAAATTTTTAATACTTTACATTATGTAAACAACTAAAATTTTTGTTTACATAATGTAAAGAATTAAAATTAGCATGAAAAAATAATTGTTTGAAGAAACCTTATAATATAAAATATTTTTCACTAAATTTCTAATTGTTTACATGATGTAAATAACTAAAATTTTTGTGCAAACAATTTGTATAAACAGCAAAAAAATTTACATAATGTAAAAAAATGAAATCAAAATTGTTTAACATACTTCTACACATGCAGAGCATAATAAGTGTATATTTTACACTTTCTCTTAATGTTTACACTTAATTAACAATTTAAGATCACATGTAAACAATTGAAATGAGCACGAAAAATGTTTTGTTTGTAGAAACCTTATAATATGAATTAGTTTACACTTTATTTTAAATTCTCTACTTGATGCAAATAACTCCAATTCTCGTGTAGACAATTTGTATGAACATGTAAAATTTAACTTTTACATGTAACATCTTATGATGTGTCATGCATTAGGCATGAATAATATTTTCTGAATCTCATCGAATTCCTAAGCCTTGTCTTGAATGTTGTTCATAACCAGGCCATAATATTTAAACTGTCCTCGTTCTCTAAATAATCTTGCATTTATGCCAACAACTAACTACTATATATACATATGTATGTATGTGTACGCATGTACAATGTGAATTCACTATTTCTTTTGTGGGAACAAAATTTTATAATTCGTGTATTTTGCAACAAAAAAGAAACAGAAAGAAAATAATAATGATTTTCGTGTACGTATTTCTTTATCGGGCGTATTCCCTCAGGGGAATTTGAAACCATTTCATCTATTTTAAACATTGCAGACGAATATATAAAACAAACCCAAATGCGTAAACTAAATAGCTTAAAATGTATCTAATTTGGCAGGGCTTAAATAAGAGAAGAAGAAATAATAAATTTTGCAGGCGAATCTTTTTTTTTATTTGCAAAAACTTTAACACAATTTACTGTTCATGGATAATAACGACCCTTCTCAAGGATGGAATTTTAAAATAAAAAGCAGAAAAAAAAGAGTTAAGCTTTAAAGAAAATGCTATCATAACATTACATAAGAACTTACTATCGTTGTCATCGTCATTGTCATCATTAGTTTTATACAGCTTCATCATCATGATGTTTTTAATGAGGCCTCTTTTATTGGCAGGCAATACACGTACGTTTGAAGAATGGGTTAAAGTTAACTCAGGCAACCCAATGGGAAATGAATTAGATAGCTATCTGGTAAAATTTTAATTAAAATAACCACTCTCTATCTAAATTTGTATACATATGTATCTAGACTGCGATCTTTCTCCATGAGTGGAAAAACGGGTTATAGCCAGTTTTAAATTGAAATGATAAAACGGTACTAGGATAATGCGGTACCTTTTTTATCTGTCCCATTCTCGTTTGAGTGTCGTTTTAAAACCGACAGATAAGAATGACAATTTTGCTTTGAAAATGTAAATTGAAATGACACTGAAATGATAATACAGTAATGGGGTAAAACGGTACATTTACAATTGGGCCTATTGTTATAGTGCCGCATTACCATTTTACTACAAAATTAAAACGATACTCAAACAATAATAGACACGATTGTATTCATTGGTATTTGTTTACAGAAATTTAATTCCCACACTCATAGAACACTTTAAACTCATGCCTTTTCCGATTGCAGCGTATTATCTGAATCCTATTAATTTGCTTGCTTCTTCAATTTTCTACTGGATCTATGAAAATCCGATGCATGCCTTGTTCACTTACCAACTCACGCATTAAATACACTTAAGAGTCTACGGTACATTAATGTATATTTATTGGAACTTATGAACATTACAAATGTTGGAACATTCCCACAAACATGCACAAAGGGTATTCTTTTGCTGCGTCCTTTTTCAATGGATTTGCAAAAATTTTCTTTGTGTGTTTGTGTAGCACCTAAGCTGCGTGCTACTTCATTCAGTAAGCAGCAGCAAGCAGCAACAGCCAAGAAAAAGGGATAAATTTTACTTTACTTTAGATTGGTTTTACGCTTAACAAGCAATATAAATGGAATGTGTAGCATCCATTTATGCCAAATGTGCTTATAATCACGCAAATACACTTGCATACGTATCCGCTTTACGCACTTGAATATCTATTCCCTTATGTGCTTAGACACACACACACATACCCACTATCTCTCTAACACACACGCACAAATACGTTTGAAATATATTTGTTGGTGCTGAGGTTCGTACGACTCTGCTGACACAAACATATCAATTTATTGAGCTTCATTCACAAGTATACACACTACTTGTATTAGTATTACTATCATCATACACCGGATATTATCTTCCTTGTATCTTGTTAGTAAACGTCTATCGATATTTCTACTCTTGCTGGCGAAAACACTTATTGCGTGCACACACTTTGCTTCTACACATTTGCAATTGTAAATTCGTTCATGTCTTTGCATATATCTGTTGGTTTTAAGCATGTCGTAACGCCAGTTAGGTCGGCTAAATGCCGCCACAGGATGTCATTCCTATAGGATTTATCGAACATTATATATGATCCAAAACGAAAATGGGATTATTTCATACATGTACAAAGACACCCTTCTGTACTATTAAATAACGTAAGGTAAATTTTCATTCGACGTACAATAATTTCTTATGCGGTATATAATAAATAAAACGTTAAAAGAATTAAAGAATTAAGACAACTTTTCTATAGAAAAGGTTGCTAACTTTTCTATAAAAAAGGTTGCTCTAGTCTAGACAACTTTCCTGTAAAAAAAGTTGCTCTAGTCTAGACAACTTTTCTATAAAAAAGGTTGCTCTAGTCTAGACAACTTTTCTATAAAAAAGGTTGCTCTAGTCTAGACAACTTTTCTATAGAAAAGGTTTCTCTAGTCTAGACAACTTTTCTATAGAAAAGGTTGCTCTATTCTAGACAACTTTTCTATAGAAAAGGTTGCTCTAGTCTAGACAACTTTTCTATAGAAAAGGTTGCTCTAGTCTAGACAACTTTTCTATAAAAAAGGTTGCTCTAGTCTAGACAACTTTTCTATAGAAAAGGTTGCTCTAGTCTAGACAACTTTTCTATAGAAAAGGTTGCTCTAGTCTAGACAACTTTTCTATAGAAAAGGTTGCTCTAGTCTAGACAACTTTTCTATAGAAAAGGTTGCTCTAGTCTAGACAACTTTTCTATAGAAAAGGTTGCTCTAGTCTAGACAACTTTTCTATAGAAAAGGTTGCTCTAGTCTAGACAACTTTTCTATAGAAAAGGTTGCTCTAGTCTAGACAACTTTTCTATAGAAAAGGTTGCTCTAGTCTAGAGAACTTTTCTGTAGATAAAGTTGCTTCAGTCTAGACAACTTTCTATAGAAAAAGTTGCTCTAGTCTACACAACTTTTTTATATAAAAAGTTGCTCTAGTCTAAACAACTTTTCTATAGAAAAAATTGCTCTAGCCTAGACAACTTTTCTAAAGAAAAATTTGTTCTAGTATATAAAATATTTGAAGGAAAAAATTGCTTTGAAAATACTTTTTAATGGGAAAGTTGCTGTAGTATAAAAAATTTATTGTTGATTTAATTTATAAAAATACTTAAATTATTTTTGAAATCATATCACATATATTCATGTATTTGAAAGCATCAACTTATCGACCGGACGATGATAAATTATGCATTCATACAAATATTTGAATACTTAATAGTTTTTCATCTCTTCTTACTTCAGTTTCCCATTTCATTTTCCTTCAAAGTAAGTTCGATCAAAGAGAAACAACCCTGCACTTCAAATTTCATTAGATTATTAAATATTATTTGAAACTCTTTGATCAATTAGGCACACATTAATTGGCCAACACGCATTTATTTTTGTAGAAAAAGCGTCTACTCTACATTTGAGAATATTTACATTTCATCTTATAAATATTTTGTCTTCAGATTAACTTTTAACCTGCAGCTATTTAACATTTCATCCTTTCTGTTTATTTTAACCCATTTTATGACATCTTTCCTTTTTCCCTCTAAAATTGTGTTCAACAAATAACATTACATGTGCGTTAAATACTATAAATCTTCAAGAAAATTTAATTTTGTTGCCATTAAATGGAAACGGTTTCTTTTATTGCTTTTATTCTTCTTTTTTTTTGTGAGACTTTCTTCACCTTTCATTACTTTCGATTTAAACAAACACATACATGCAGCCATATAAACAACCTAAAATAATTTGAAAATTGCTTTGAGGTTTTTTGGTTGAAAATTTATTCTGACAAATATAAAACAAGACAAACATGGTGGTCATATGTAAATTTTTTTTACTATTTTACAATTTGAGGAGAAAAGAGGGACTTGCCTTCAAATTGGTGAGGCATTAGGGGGTTCGCTTTTAAAAATCAAACAAAACACTGAAAACTTTGTTCAACGTTGAATCAACTAAAATAATACAAAATTTTACTAGACTCGATCAACTCTTTCTATTGAAAAGTTGTGTAGACTAGAGCAACTTTTTCTATAGAAAAGTTGTCTAGACTAAAGTAACTTTTTCTATATAAAAGTTGTCTAGACTAGAGCAACTTTTTCTATATAAAAGTTGGCTGGACTAGAGCAACTTTTTCTATAGAAAAGTTGGCTGGACTAGAGCAACTTTTTCTATAGAAAAGTTGTCTAGACTAGAGCAACTTTTTCTATAGAAAAGTTGTCTAGACTAGAGCAACTTTTTCTATAGAAAAGTTGTCTAGACTAGAGCAACTTTTTCTATAGAAAAGTTGTCTAGACTAGAGCAACTTTTTCTATAGAAAAGTTGTCTAGACTAGAGCAACTTTTTCTATAGAAAAGTTGTCTAGACTAGAGCAACTTTTTCTATAGAAAAGTTGTCTAGACTAGAGCAACTTTTTCTATAGAAAAGTTGTCTAGACTAGAGCAAGTTTTTCTATAGAAAAGTTGTCTAGACTAGAGCAACTTTTTCTACCGAAGAGTTGTCTAGACTAGAGTAACTTTTTCTGCAGAAAAGTTGTCTAGACTAGAGCAACTTTTTCTACAGAAAAGTTGTCTAGACTAGAGCAACTTTTTCTACAGAAAAGTTGTCTAGACTAGAGCTACTTTTTCTACAGAAAAGTTGTCTAGACTAGAGCAACTTTTTCTACAGAAAAGTTATCTAGACTAGAGCAACTTTTTTTACAGAAAAGTTGTCTAGACTAGAGCAACTTTTTCTATAGAAAAGTCTAGACTGAAGCAACTTTTTCTATAGAAAAGTTGTTTAGACTAGAGCAACTTTTTCTATGTAAAAGTTGTCAAGACTAGAGCAAGTTTTTCTATAGAAAGGTTTTCTATATTAGAGAGAATTTTTAAATAACAAAGTTGTCTTTACTAAAGATACTTTCGCTATAAAAAGAAGTTGTCCTGACTAAAGCGGTGTTTTCTTATAGAAAAATTATCACTACTAGAACATTTTGTTCTTACTAAAGTAATTTTTGCTGTAGAAAATTGAATTGATGAAAGCAACTTTTTCCAAAGTAGATTTGGAGCAATTTTTTTAAGAAAATCTGTAATAGAGCAAGTTTTTCTATATGGAAATAGTTTAGGGTGAAGCAATTATTTTTACAGAAAGTTATTTGTTTTTACAAAAAATGTTTTTTTTGTTGCTGTTGTTTTTTTTTGTCGTGTTTGGCTTCAAACATTGTTTGCTTGCCTCTTCTTAGGCTGCGTGTCTAGCAATTGCTGTCGTCAGCACTGACATTCAACACAGCTTGATGTCTGAACTTCAACTACAAAAGACTGGCAAAATACTACTTACGATTAGAATTTTAAGCGCTGGAAAATTTGTACAATCCTTAAAACAAAATACTTGAAGGGTAAAAAATAAAAATAATAATTTTGCGTTTTAATTTTTGTCCTCAAGCCTGTTCAACTAGTGAAATTTGTTTAAGAGAATGTGTATAAAAAAGGAGGAGGTTATCAATTTTAAAGAAAAGAGTTGTTTTAATGTATTTGAGGGTTTATGTGTGAATATAGTTTAGATGTCTATGTTATTGTTAGTGTTACGTTTTAAGGAGTTGGAGTCTAATAATTTCCAAGGAATTTTATGAACAACTGTTCATTTGTTGTCCGTTTAAAGGCAATATTTTATTAATATTTTTGGCTTGCTAAACAATTTTATAGAATATTTTTTGATTGAAACGGAAATCAATTCTCTTTAACTAAAATTGTTTTTACTTTATAGTAATTTAACCTTTCGTTAGCAAGGAGTTGCTATATATTAAAATTTGCAAAAAACAAATATAAGAAAACATTGTTGGCATATTTAAAAAAACTATTTTTTCTTATACATACAAATTTTTATATACATACTTTTGTATAAGGCTATTTTTAGTCACGTTACATACATTTGTTTCTTATTTATATTCCCACAAAATTTATATAACAATTTTGTGTATAAATGTGAATTTTTTAAATTGCTTGGAAGTAGACATTTTACATCTAAAAAATCTTATCTTTAAGTAAATTATAAATTTTTTTATGCCAAATTTTGTTTTGTATTGCGCATTAGAAAGATTTGAGCTTCAATTTGTTTTCTATTGCTCTCGTTAATATTTTAGTCAGCCCAATGACTTTTTGCTCCTGAAGATTTTCAGTGTTTTTTTAGTAGTTGCACTATTTAGTTTTTGTGTAATTTATTTCTTATTTTGACTGAAATATTACTACCCATCTCAAAGACTTTTCAAAGAGAGTTTCTTAATTTTATATACTCGTTTTTAATTTTATAGAGACTAGAGCTCTTATTTTATATTTTAGGATGGTGGAAAGTAGAAAAATACTTATTTCCAAAAATAATAGGGTGATATATTAAAACACTAAACTAAGAGCTTGATTTATTTCTAGACTAGACGAGACTAGACTAGACTAGACTAGACTAGACTAAGCTAGACTGGACCAGACTACGCTAGACTAGAGTAGAATAGGATATAATAGACTAAGCTTGACTAGACTAAGCTAGACTAGACTAAGCTAGACTAGACTAAGCTAGACTAGACTAAGCTAGACTAGACTAAGCTAGACTAGACTAAGCTAGACTAGACTAAGCTAGACTAGACTAAGGCAAACTAGACTAAGCTAGACTATACTAAGCTAGACTGGACTAAGCTAGACTAGACTAGACCTTAGCTAGACTAAATTAGACTAAGTTAGACTAGACTAAGCTAGACTAGACTAGACTTAGCTAGACTAGACTTAGATAGACTAGACTAGACTAAGCTAGACTAGACTAGACTAAGCTAGGCTAGATTAGACTAAGCTTGACTAGACTAGACTCAGAAAGAGTAGACTAGAGTAGAATAAACTAGACTAGCCTAGACTGGACTAGATTATACTGTATTAGACTATAATATGTAGAATATAATAGGCTAGACTAGATTAGGCTAGAGTAGTAACACTAGGATATACTAGACAAGATTAGACTAGACTAAACTAGACAAGGACTACTCTGGTACTAGAAAATAGCTAGAGTAGGGCTACACTATATTTAGACTGTAACTAAACTGTACCTATATTAGAATTGGGCTAGAAATAAACTAGAACCTAGAGCTAGGCTAGAACTAGAAATAGACTACATAGAAGTAGATCAGACAAGAGCAGCAGCGTGTAGCAAAAATTTAAATGTCTTTTAAATACAACTACTCCAAATTCGAAGCTTTCTTCAAAAAATAGAAACGTCTAAGAAGTTTCCTAGTTCTACGAAAAGTTTCCTTTATTTTTCTTTCCCAACTTCCTTTAATAAAACTCGCTGTTGTCATTTACTTTCAATTACTTCAAACTTTTTATTATTATTATTATTATTATTGTTGTTAAAGTGAATTTAAATATTATTATCTGATTTAGCCATGCACCTGTTTAATTCAAGTTGAATGCTAAAAATAAGTGGAAAAAAATACATAAAAAGAAAAATTGTAATTGAAAAGCGTCTCATAAGTTGTAATCCAAAGACGAATGAATAAATAAGTAATACAATGCTGGTGCATGTATAAAATGGATAAAACTTTTATAAATTGTATATTATTATCGAGTCATTTGTAAACAAAAATACAAAATATTTATTACGTTTTGTGCTTTTAAGTTGCTTTCAATAACAACAAGGACTAAGTTGCAACTCATTATAAAGGCAGGAATTAAAAAGAAAAGATAAAGAAAGAAAGTTAGTGGAGACTGAATTCAGCGGCAGGGATATTATTTAAATGTTTGGAAGAAAGAAAATCTTTAATTTCAATTCTATATATAAATTTATTTTATTTTTTCTAAAAATATAAAGTCTGATATTTATGTAATTGAGGTGTATAATTGTCGATAATGTGCTTGAAAAAATAAACTTTCTTAGCTAATAGGAATAAAAATCATTTGTATTGAACAGCAATTGAGATTGAAAATAAAATAAAACAGATTGGCTGGCAGTTTACAGTGTTTTGTTGCATAAACAAAATGTTATCTATTGTGGCACTGCAAGACAAAGAGTAAAAAAAGATATTAGAATAAAAAACAAAGAATAAAAACCGCTAAAAATAATGACGCAGCAATTGACGACGTCTAGTCTAGTCTCAAAACGTGCAAAAGCATAAAAAAGATGAGCAGCAAAAGGGAAGTATTGCGTAGAGAAGTACTCAATAATTTTGTGTCGGTATGTACATATAACATAAATACGATGTACGATATGCAGTATTATTATTTACGCGTCAATATAAGGGAATCACAATGGACCCAACTGGGTCTCAGTGGAGGTGCGTTATAGCACTGTCCTTCCTAACCTAACCTAAGTTATGCTGAGTAACTGTAAAGTACTGAAATAAATACTTTCACTTAATTATGGAAGTAAGTGCTTATTTTATTCATTACGGGGAAGTCATTATTCTACATATAACTGATTGAGATAAATAAGTAGCACTCGTTGCTTTCGAATTAATTAAAAGGTTAGTACGCATTAGAAAATCTCGAAAGGTATTTGCTGAGATATTTCAAGCCATTCTATCAGAGTCTATTAGTAGATTTTAGTCTAGATTTTAAGATAAATTTTTTTTTTTATATCATTTAAATAATTTTTTTTTTAAATTCCTGAAAATTAAAAATTCTGAAAATGTTGCATAAAAATGTGCCATAAAAGGCTTTGCATAAAAGTGCGGAACAAAGAATTGAAGGCTTCTATGGTTTTCTATGCCGTTTCATCATAATAATAAATTAAATGAGTGGAATTTTAATGTGCGTTTCAGGTCAGGTTCAGATGGATTTGTGTTTTGCAAAAGTTTAATATATTTTTTTTAGCTGGAGTATAAAAGCAAGATATTAAGATCCCTCTTTGTTCTGCTTTAAACTTTAAACCCTTATGTTGGTAACATTTGCCCATGATATAATTTTTCTTTGTTGAAATTATTCCTGCAAATTAATATTCAGTTGTGGAATACCTTCCGCTATCAGTTGCATAGATAGATTTAATTCTTTTTTGCCTTTATATTTAGCTGTAAGCCAATGAACAGCAAATATGAGAAATCCTCCTAAAATAGACAGACAATTACGAAATTAAAGTTATCCCACAATATCCTTCACTAAGGAGGAAGACATGCTCTATCAAATATTGCAAAAATAAGATAATAATTACAAAGCAAAGCAAAGTTTTGCTTGTCACTTTATGCTGTGTTTTAACTCAACTTACAAAATAAAAAAAGAGAGTGTGTTTAACAGCCACATTGACTGCAGTTTTTTTCGACGATGCGGTTTTTAAGTTTTATATCATACTTTATACATTTCGTTGGTTTTTTTTGTTGCTGTTATTAAAAAAATGAAATAAATTTTGTAACTTTTTGACTTCATTTACCAAATTGTCTAACTCCAGCGCATGCAATTCCTAAGATGCTTTCTTCTCTCTGGAAGTTGTCAAGCTGAATGTGTGTGTGTGTGTGTTTGTGTTAAGGACTCTTATACAGCCAACAACACATCCTGTTGTGTAAATGTTTGTTTTACATTTACTTACAAATATTGTTACATACTTTTTTTATAAGACTTCCAACTACTGCAATAGCATTAGATCATCTTGATTTTTAGTTTCGCTTTCCTGAAAGTTGTTCTTTTTTTCTTGTTGCATTTTTTTCATGGCACATACTTAACAATAATTTGTCAAAAATGAAAATCTTTGTAAGTTTTACAGCTTCTCTTTATCGGGGAGTTTTCTTCTGTTTTGTTCTTACATATTCTTCTTTATTTAGTTTTGGTTGTTAAAGTATTAAATTAGTTGCAGCAAAGAAAGTTTTTTTTTCTTGTATATTTTTAATATCAATTTATCAGTATTAAACATTTGCTAAAAAGTTTCTCCAGCTCTCCTTTAGAGTTCTTGACATTGTCTGTTTTGAATGCTATTATTTAGTAGTTGGTGTATTGAAGTTATGCTTTATGAATCATAAAAATTTCATTTATGACCTTTCAATCAAATTAATAATCTAATAAATTGAAATGTTATGAATGGATTTTAACGAGAACATTGACTTTTTTTTTATTATGGCCATGGATAAGTGAGTTTTGTTTAATGGAAATTTACATTGCAGATTGTTGAAAGTTTGAAATTATTGCTGGAAAAGGATACTCTTTTATGTTGAAAATTGTGGTTCAGGTGGTTGTAGAAATATAATTACGTATAATGATTGAAATATTTGATGATATAATGATTGAAGTATTTGTATTTACAAAATTTAATAAAAAATATTGTTAATATTTCCTGTGATTAATCTAAAAACACAATTCAGGTAATGTGATTTGGTTAGTTTACGTGATTTCGGATGGATACACTACTCACCTCAAGTCCTAACCTGTGCAAAAGGTTTGGATTAATACTAAATCCAGTAAAAAAAGTCGTACTAGATGTATCCCGTTGCCCTGAATTAACGAATGACCTCAAATATATTTATATATCCGTAATACCTCCGATAGGTCTTCTAATATGTGTTTGCCTAGAAGTTTGTCTCGTGTCGAAAACATTGCCGGGCAGATGAATAACTTTGTCTTTTTTATTCTGTTTTTGACAGCTGCGACAGAAAGTATGAGGAAGAACCAGCCTACTAGCATATGTGCCTATCTTCCAGTAGCTCATCAATGCCGCAACAGCAGTGAGATGCTCTTTAGGTTTTGGCTAATTATTTGCTCTGGGCGATTGCCGTGGAAACGCGGCAATAATTTTTTCGCCACTCTACACCTCAGCCTATTCCATATACTTTCTGCCTTCTGAAAATATTACTTAAGAATATTTTTCTTGACAGCAGCGAGCGGAGCTTCGACTGACATCCGGATCCAGCCCTGGTCACTTCATCTGCTTGCTCACTGCCAAGGAAGTTGCTGTGTGAAGGATTGAGGGTATTTCGTATGATCTGAGCGCAAGAAGTGCTGTCTGGCTATCGACATATATGTTGATTTTCCCAAGAGCATTTCTTTCCCACATCATTCTGCCTGCTTCCCTTATAACATGTATTTCAGCTTGAAATACACTAGCGTAATAAGAAAGACGGTAAGATATGTAACTGCAAACCAAGATCACTTGAGTAAACTTCAGACCTAACACCACAAAGCATTATTGATCCTTCGTCGTAATTAACCCATAGTAAAACGTTTTGGAAATTTGCATCAAAGTCCGTTTTAGTAATCATATAATCAGGGGCTATTAGAAAATACACCTCCATCAGAGGTGACATTAATTGCGCTCTGCGCTTTGCTGGTCTAACCTCTCTGTATCTTTTCCTGTAGAGCTATATCTATTAAGTGTGACCGATTAGGATTAAAACAAATTTTAAGACTTCTACTTGAATAGAAGTGGATTGCATGTGCATTAGGCATGGTAGATTTTGGTGAAATTTCTTTTTTTCTTAATGTAGTACGTGTAATGATAGGTGCCAACTTTCAATTATCTAGTAGCACTCTTTACAATTTTTGCACAAACATTTTGAATCCCACTGTGCTTTGTACTCAAAAAGTAATTATTTTAGAATATTTAAGGATGAACTAGAAGTAAACACGATTGCCATCAGGTACTTCAATCGCCATCTACATATGCTTTGATTCCAGTAAAGTTATGAGCAGGGTTACACTAAATTCGAATTGGAGGGAAAATTTTTCAAATTGAAAAGTAAATTTTCGAATCTAATTACAAAGTAACCCTCGGAGTTATTGCTCTACTATTGCAATGTAATATATGACATTCAATTCCTAAACAATCTTGTAAATCTGTTTCTTAGATTTCGCAGCCACTGTTGTACTCTGACATCCCGGTTTGTGTAAAGTCGGTCTTGTTTTTCGCAGTGTTTTTATTTCCTTTTATGGCATAAATTTAAATCTACATTTTAATTTCGTAACATTGTATTTATTGTGCATGGCTTACTTATAGTCATTTATAGATTCTCTAAAACAAATTTAATTGTTTTATTTTTTAAGAAAAATCAAAATTAAAATTTTATATATTTTTTCAAGTTTATAGCCAAAATATTTATTTAAGATATTTGAATATACGAAGTAATGTTTTTTTTGCTACCTTTGTTACAATTGCTTTTTGTACCTTGTAAACTTATGTAAGTATTTATTATGCTTGTTCCTGTAAGTGTTATCGCCTTAAGGCCATGTCTGACACCTTTCCTTTGGTATTCAGAGGTTTGCCTTTTTTTCCTGTTTCGGGTACTTAGTATAAATATCACTCGCAGACACAAATTATTTTCCTTTTTTTCCCTAAACTTTTTTATGCCTTTTGGTTTTTGTTACATTTATAAAATGTTATCGTTATAAAGCACATAACTTAGAGATGGTAAAGGGAGTAAGTTTTGCAATCACGTTTGTGAATGTTACTCATGACTTCCTATGTGTAAAATTTTTATAAATTTTCCGAAGGCCACTTCTTTAAGGGAATTAGTACATCACTTTAATTTCTATTTTGTTACTTAAGTTCCAGGGATTGTAATATTTTGAACCACAAAATATTCATGATCACTTACTAGTCACGTTTAGTGCGAGTTGTAGCAAAATCCCTTGATCCAAAGGATTATTTTCACCATTTAAATTTTTTATTTTGTATATAACGTTTCAGAGAGCGTAATATTTACTAAATTGTATAACTTATGATCACTTAGTAGTCACGCAACATGTTAGTTGTAGAAATATTATATTTTTGAAGCACTATGCGCCTACGATTTGGCGTAAAAGCAATAAAGAAAAATAATAATATTCAATTGAATTTCGTAATCCACTTTGAAGGAAGTAAAATATATACTAAAATGTAAAATTTATGCTCACGTAGTAGTCACGCCTTATATAAATTGCAGCAAAAGTATTTGTTTATTGAACTTTTTACACCATTTCCATATAAGTTTTATGACTAGCAGATAAAACTCACGCTCGCTTAGTAGTCACACTATACATACATACATATTAGAAAAAACGTTTATAGCGGATTTATTTTGCATATTTTAAACTTTGTTACTTTCTTTTATTTTAATGTAATACGCACTGGCACAAAAAAAAATCTGCTCACTCACTGTCACGTGATATGTGTCTATAAGGAAGCAAAGCTAAATTCGTTGTTTAACTACAAATATGAAAAATACACGCTCTGCTAAAATCATTTGCTGAAGAATTTATTTTAACAAAATTTCCATTTGATTGTTGCAGCTTGCGTTCAAAGCTATGCCAAATGTTCTAGTACAAAAATTTTATACTCACTTTGTAGTCACGCAACATATAAGTTTCAAAAAATCAATTGTTTGGGTAGTTTTTTAAATTAAAAAGATTAAAAGAGTATAAGATAGTAACAAACCTTAAAAAAAATTTAGGCTCACTTAGGAGTCACGCAAATTACAAGTGAGAGAAAAAATACTTTAAAAAACTCATATTATGACCTTAAATTTTTCTAACTAATGTTTCAATGAAAGTTACATATATCAACACAAAAAAATTATGCTCACTTGGTAGTCACGTCATATAAAAATTGCAGCCAGATCACTTATGTACGCCAAATTTTTTGCACAAACAATTAAAATTTATGTATATGCATGTTAACTAACATACCAGGAAAAAAGGGCTCAGCATATCGTATAGCTCCTTGTCACTTGGTAGTCACGCAATATATAAATTGCTCTAAAAATTTCTTTTTTTTCACTATTTTCATGTGCTTGTAATAAATAAACTTTGAAGGTTTATAACATTAAGGTAGCTGAAAAAATTCCTAATTACCTTTTAGTCACGCAGAATAGTAATGTCACGCTAGTCTCTTGTTTAACAGATTTTTTACAGCCTGTTTATTTGCGCCTTGTAGCTTGAGCTTAATTGACTGTAATGTTTACCAACACGAAAAGTAGCTGCTCACTTGTTTGTCACGCAGTAAAGAACTTATGATTTAATTGCGTTTTAAGGAATATATTTCACTACTGTCCTTAGCTCAATTAATAAATAAGCGAATGAAATTTTTGGAGAAATTTCATTCGCTTATTTATTACTTTTGGGTAAATCCGATATAAATTTAAAAATTCACTTCTCACGGACGTATTTATGAAAAATATTTTTAATTCTTAAATTTTTACGAAAGGATTTTCCATACAAAATTCGTTTTATAATCCAAAAATATATTCAGGTGATAAAAAAAAACAGTAATAGTGATCCGAGCCAGTCACGTCCTTTCGGCTCATCTCTTCTCTTATGAAAAATAATAATAAAAAAAATCAAAATACTTTAATTAAATCCAAAGATTTTAAGGCGATTAAAATGGAGTATACATTTGGTTGCTACAAAAAAAATATAATCTGCCAACATGAATAAAAATCTCTCTAACTACATTAACAAAGCTTTAAGCAACAACAACAACAACAAAATAGGCTTAGAACTGAAAGTGGCTTATGAAGAGCTAAAAATGCGAGGAAAAAATTCCGGACTGCTGCATAATCAAAATATTTAAAATATTTTCTTCACCTTATAATGCTGCAAAAATTTTGAGGAAATACTCGTACTTATGTATGTGTGTACTTGAAGATTATTTTCTTTTATTGGTGGTTGATTTTACGCCCACTGCACGATTTCCAGCTGCATTGTTGCTTAAGGCTTACTGGCATATGATTTATTAATTGTTGTGTACATGAAACGACTAAAATAATCTGCTGTTTTAATTAAATTAACCTTAAAACTTCACTTTTGTCAAATAATCGACAAAATCTTGACGTGTCTCTATAGAAATGGTAGACAATAATATACATACACCCTGATAAATCATTATAATTTTGGTGTGTATGATTGAACGGATACATTGTAACAATTAAGTTTTCGGACATAAATATTTGAGTAATTTTTATAAAAAGCTTTTAGGTTGTCTTTTAATAGAATAATAATCCAACTATATAGTAAAAGTTATAAGCAGTTACTTTTTTCATCTAAATTTATTTAAATCATTCAATTACTTTTTTTATTTAAAAAATTTATTTTACTTGTTTTTATTAATCGAATTTCTAACTACTTTTTAAAATATTAATTCTTTCAGTTAATCGCTTATTTGGATGAAAATATGTTGCTATATTTTTTGAATCTCTTATGTTAATTTTGTTAAGATATATATTTTGATATAGGACCAGCGCTCAGGGGATGACTTCTGCTCATTCAATGCATTGTGCTGAAACTAAGTTGGTAGGGAGGAAGGAGTTGTGTTTCTTTACATTCAATTTGAAAGTGACAGAAAAGTCCTCTGCAGGTAGTTTATTCCACATACGAACAGATAACGAATTTTGTTTCTTTAATAATTTTTTAATGTTTTCAATAACAATTTAAAATTATAATTCTCTTATATTTTTCGAGACTTCTGTTTACATACTTTCTTTCCTCACTGTTTGCTATGCAATATAAATTCATCGATAATACCCTAAGGTATTAAAAACACGTAGACTCACTCACTTGTAGACAAAGGATAAAGTAATTGCAAATGAAAAAGGAACTTGGAAAAAAAAGAAATGTAACGAAAATTTAAACTTATGAGAAGGTACAACATGGTGGATTAAAGAAGAGAAGAGGAGGAATAGAATAAAATTATTATTATTATTATTATTATTATTATTTTATCAAGAGAGAGTGTAACCATAACAATGAAAATGAATGAATGAGTGAATATATGAATGAATGAATGACTGTATGAATGTCATAAGAACAATTATCCTATTGACACGCGAAACAATAAAACGATGATAAACATACTCAAGAGACAGACACATACATAAATAATAAAATTAATGCAATTGCATAAATATTCAAGAGAAGCACATATATTTTCACATATGCTGCAAGAAAATCATAACGCCAAACATTTTTTTTCCGAAAATAAGTTAAATGGTAAGATAAAATATAATTTTTCTCTCAAGAGGTGATTGTATGAGATGGTTTCATGAAATGTTTACTCATTAAATATATAATCTCATTTTTGGAGTTATGACTTTCTTAACTCAAAGGGCGTAGTTATGTGTATACCACATGTATTTGCTTTTATTCCTCATCATCAAAGTGCAGTTTTATGAATTTAAATGGAAATATTTTACAGCAGTGGCTCTCTTTATGATACAAATTTATGAGCTGGTGAAGAGAAATTATTTTGATTCTATTTTTGAAATGAGTAATTTATAAAATTATGATGACTGCAAAGTGCAGCCATTATACTCGTATACAATTTAAAGAATAGGGGTCTAATCGGTCCTTTTGATAAGAAGCTGATTTGGGAAAAAAATTATCGAATCAGTTCTCTATCGAAAGCGACAACTTTGACAAACTGATGACAACTTGTCTTTAATAAAATAACCAAGGATCTTCCAACAAGAAGTTTAATTTTGTTATATGAATGAAACGAGTCTTTTTAAGCAAAATCATCCTATGTTTATTTAATTGTAAAACGGAAGCTATGTCATTTTAATAATAGCAAACAATAACAGCCCAATGACCTTCATCTCTTGGCTCGTAGGACCATATTTTTTTAATGAAATTTTTCATCACCAACTCGAACATTTGTGGCTGTATATCCTCCATAGCTTCACGAACTCCATTTTTGAGTTCAGAAATCCATTGTCGGTCATTGACAAGCACCTTATCTTTTACGTTTCCCAAAGGAAAAAGGTCTGAAGTCCACATCAATATCCTAGAATACCGACCATAAAAATTTGTTTGTGGAATACTCAATTCCAAAAATCGATGACTTACGAGAAACCTCGCTCGATCGATCGATTTTTTAGCAGTTCGTCTGCACGAGAATCACCTTTCCCCTGAGTCCTAGTTTTATTAAAAAAAAAACCAATATGACTGCTTAACAACTCATATAATGGTATTTCTTAAAATTTTTTTAAGTCTGCTATGCTTATACAATGTTTTTCAAAAAACAAATAAGAAACGAATGGCACTATTTTTGAAAAAATTGCTAGTAAACAAAACTATAAAGAAGATGTTTAAAAACTTCGTAACAAATAACTCATATTTTGGGCATAGATGTCCTGATATCTGACTGTCATAAAGGTGGAATGATGAGCTGTCAAATTTTTGTTCTCTTACATGTTTTGCCTTGTAAAATTAAGAAGAGAGTGGGACTAATTATGAGTGTCGTATTGAGTGAGATTTCGACTACGACCATTTTGTACTAGTTTAAAAAACATTGCAAAATTTATTATTTAATGTAATAAAAATTTGTCGTACTTGAAGTGGAAATATGACTCGTAATATGTCTCAGCATGTTTTAGGTAGTCCTGTAAATTTCACTATTAGCTTCGTTAGTGTAATAATGAAGAAAGTTACATTGTCAGTTTTGTTAAAAATGCTCATTGATTTAATTGTTGTCATGTTATAGATGACACATTTGAAAGGAAAACATCTGGAATTCTTTTTTGTTTGTTTCCTTCGCGTTCACACAGACGAAAATGTTGCCGGCGACATTCCAATATTATTGCATAATACCAACCATACTTGTGTATGTGTATGTATATATAGCAAAGAATATGAAAACAAAGCGTGTCGGCGAGTACCGAGCACAAAAGTGATTCTCTCTTTCCCACACGCAAATTGCTACCAAACTATATGTTTCCTTTACAAATGATTTCGTGTCTAAAGGCTGACTTATGAGAAAAATTTGTCATCAGATTAATGCCAGCTTTGGTTCCATTGATCATAGTTAGGTTAGGTTTAACAGGTTTCTGAGAGGAGACAGAGAGATAGTAAGTATTCAGCTCAGTTGGGTCCATTGTGTTACCTGAGAGTAAGAAAGAGATAGTGCAAGTACAGATGGAGAATTTGCAGATAAAGAGAAGAGAAGCTTAATTAATTCTTTCGTTTTTAGAAATCTGCTATTGTGCGTTGTTTTAACTTTTTTAGCATCGTTGCAGCGCCTCTGGTGTCAAGTAAGTGCATTATTTTAAGCTATTTACCTATTTGATTAGTTATTTTAATTCGCCGACAATTAACTGCTACAAATATCACTGAAAAATTATACTTGCCAGAACATTGATGTCAAAAATCGAATGACTGGAAGTCAAGATAAATTTCTATCGCTGCACATTTAGTTTTATTAGTCTGCTTTGCTAAAATCTGTATTTTATATCGAAAAACTAAATTTTTTTCTAATATTTTTAAAAATTATCTAAAAATATTAAAATCATAATTTTTCTGCATTGATTTTTTTTGTTTTTCATTTTATAAATGGCAAGTTTATTTTTTTTTATGTTCCTTTCAGTGAGTCATTTATCCCTATTTTACATTTCTAGTCATATTGTTAGTCTTTTGCTGTTGTTGTTTTGAAAAAAAAGACAAAAACTAATAAAAGGATATCATTTGCTATTTGTTTTTAGTATTTTTTTTTTAAATCAAGGATTAAAACGACATCTGTTAATACCGTAATATTGAAGGATTTATTCTTTTTTTAACGATAAAGAAACACAAAATGACAGACAACATAAAAAATAAAGGATTAAAATGATGGCAAAAAATAATCCAATACATAATTAAACCTAATATTCGCTATTTGAAAATGTATGCTTATGCTTATTGGTAGTGGCCGACCGATTAAGCAGATTCGGCTTCGGCAAAAACTTGTTATGGGTTAATAGTCGACCGAATTTTTATGCCAAAGCGCCTCGTCAAAACGCAGTTTGCACTTTTTTCAGGGGTGGTACTAAATTCTGCCCGAGTTTTCGGATACATAAGAAATAAGAATTATGTGTAAAAAAAAGCGTGGAAATTTAAATCAAGAAACCTCTCAAGTAACTCTCTGCTTGATAGTACAAGGAAAGGCAAAAAAATTTTCAGTATAGATTGTCCCCTATGCGACAGCGAAAGAATTTTTCAAAGCAAAGAAAAATTAACTTGTAGACAATTATTATTAGCTCAAGAAATTCTCTACGGAATACTGCTTAATAATTTTTTTTCTTGTAGAAATTAATGAAAAATTATATATGTATATGAAATTCAAACTTTGGGCTATTTGACCGAATTTCGGCTTCAGTATCGGCTTAAAAAAACTACTTCCGTCTGACACCATTTATTGGCAATAAAAAACTAAAAAAAAATATTATTTACTGGCACATGAATACATACAGCAAATATCAGCATTAATTTTTCAATGGCTTGTGGCATTCATTCTTAATTAATTGTAGTACTGAGCTCCGTAATTAAGTTTAATTTAAGAAATGAGAAAACAAAGTAAAGCAAAGAAACTTGCTAATAGTTAGTTTTCTGTATAACATTTTTCATTAACATACAATTTTGTTATATCGCCAATATTTAAATTTATTATTTTATGTAACAATATATTCCCCCCCCTTTTACCACCCTCTTCCTAAAACTTATTCATAAGAGCCCCAGTGAAAATGTTTATAGCGCCGGACAAGTGTTTTTTTTACGACACAATTTATGTTTATATCTTTGATTTTGTTCATGAACCTTAAGAAATCTCTTTTGAAAGTTCATTAAATATTTAACAATGTTACAGTCTCAACGTGACATTTGAGGCAAAAATCTGTATGGCATAAATTGGCGAAACAAACACATGTATTCCTTTCTTAGATAATAATAAAAAAAATCATATAACAAAGTATGTTACTAAACCAATCACTACAGACTAACAGAGCAAAGAATAAGCGGGCCTTTTAGTAGGCCTTGTTTATTAAAACCAAGTTTTGTTATGGGAGGCCACTCTCTTACCCTTCAGCTACTCTGCTAGAAAAAGAATTATTGAAAGATTTTCGTAAAATAGCATAAAACAACAATTCTGTTAGACTTATAAAAAAAGATGCAGTTTATTGTAACTTGTGGAATATTTCAGCCTTTACTTTTTTTGCTCCTTTTATAAGAAGTGGAAATGCCCTTAAAAACCATAAGTTTCTGTTTTTTTGCAGAGAAGGCCGAAAAATGTACATGTTTCGGCGTTTAAGCGACATAATTGTCGAATATGTCAAACGTCCTAATCGTTTTCCCCTGTTGGTAGTTCGATATAATGGTTGACTGGTGAGACAGTTATTGTGGCATGGATTATTTTCCAAATCGAAGTGGTATGCTTCGACATTCCTCCCAAATATTTATTTGTATAAACTCCTATTGTTCTATTAGTAATAATTAATCAGCAGTTTGTGATACAACAAGGTCAAATCATTACTCTTTTTTATGGTATGTGAAAATGGACTGTGCACAGCAGCCAACTTCAGTTGGGTTGCCAGATGGCAATCGAAAATTCGTGGTTGCCAGAAAATGTTATCATCTGCAATTCACTTCAATAACATGATTGTTAGGTGCCCACAATAGGGATTTCTGAGATCCCTAACCTGGCTTTTGCAGGGCGTTCCCATAAGAAGTTTAATTTTGATTAGCTCACCATTTTAACGGTTGCTCTTCCTAAAACTATAAGACAGATGACAAGTAAAAACGCCATTAATAAAAATGGAATGATATGCGCTCCAACTACTCATTGAAATTATTTTAATTCACTACAAAAATTTTCAAAATTTCGCCGTCATAGTTTGCAAAACATTTTTGGGACGCCGTCAAGCACCTTCTTGGTTAGCAGTGGTGAAATTGGAGGAAATGGTTGAACTGTTAAAACAGATAGTGTTTTGAAGTCCTTAGACCATTAGAGTTCAGTTAACACAATAGCTCACAGATATGAACAGTCGACATCCCCCTTTGCTATGATCTCAAAAACGTTGTAAGTTCTGAAAACTTGTTATTTCATACTATTTATTAGTTATGCATAAAAAATGCAGCAGATTAATTTTGTATAATTTTTTTCGCTGACTCGCTGGCTATATTGTACTGTTGAAATGTACTTAATCAATTAAAAGGTCACATTACTCTCTTTTTAATCGACTCCAAAAAAAAAGGAGAATGTTATCAATTCGTCTGCATTTTTTTTTTCTTGGATATGTTACTTTACTTCATAACTGAATACATTTTAGACCGATTGCAAAAATTCTTTGTATAGCTTCCATTTGGTTGTCCCATGGGTTGCGCCCACTAATTTTAATATTATATGCTTAATACTTAATATTATATGCTGCTATTTGACTGAGTTTTACGAAACTTGGTACATACCCTGAGCTCAAGAAAAGACACAATCTTGCATTCGAAAAAGTGGGTGGGACCACTCCCATTAAAATTTAATACTATAGTTCACGTACTTCTACTTTCGAATTTAAGGAAACTTGACACGCACTTTGAGCTCTGAAAAATACTTAATTTTGTGTTCAAAAAAGTGGGCGAGGGTACGCCCACGAAGTTTAGTATTAAATTACATGTACTTATCCGATTCTCACAAAACTTGACATGGTGGTGAGCCCTTTTCAGCCCTTATCACAATGTACAATTAGAAGCTAACAGGGACTTTATGAGGAACTCGCATTTAAATTTTCCGTTTATTCTTAATCATACATTGTGAAAAGGGACGTTAGAATGACATCATTTTGTGCTTAAAGAAGTGGGCGGGGCCATGTCGATTAAAGATTTCACTTGCTTTTACGAAACTTGAAACTCATCCGTTGATCCGTTGATGATGAATGGTAATAAAATATTTTAAAAGGGAGGACTTTGGCATACTTCTTCTTCAACGTAGTGCAATCAAAAAGTTGTATCAGATAAACAAATGATTTCATAAATGTCATGTGAGGCCCCCAACCTTAAAACCTTTTGAATTTTACCTCAGCAATTTGTTTAACAAGATCTGTACAGCATAAAATATGTCCATACTTTTTGATAGGTCACGAAATTGAGTTTTTCGTTTACAAATAAAAAGAAAAAGCACACGCTAAAACTTTCTTAGGTGTGTCACGTGTTAATATTGTACTCTTATATGTTAAATCTACCCTATGCTGCTGCTCCTCCCTCTAACTAATCAAACACTAAAGTCTTTCTTAAAATCCCTCATTTCAACTTAAATATGCTACTAAAACATTAATGTTTAGTTATACACACACGTATGCAGTTGTATGTACATGTGTATGTGCAAAAGGTACAGTGTATTAATTCGTGTTGTACGACAAAATCTGTGCCTGACACTTTTCCTACCTTGACGCTTTTCCTGTTTGCAGGTGTTTGCACAGTCTATGTGTATGTGTCATCATTAAAAAACATTTCATTCTTTTGTTTTTAAACTTCAATATATGTACGTAAGTATGTAAACATGTGTGTGTATGTATGTTTACATATAGTATGTATGTGTGTGTGGATTTGAGCATAATGTTCGTCCTTGTGTGTTTATGGCGCTCCATCGCTTGATGTCGTCGTTAGTCAATTACTTTTGTTTATTTATTTAACTAATGGAATTATTTTTTTAAGATTTACTTTGACCCTGTTTATTATTAAATAGTTTCTTGTTAAATGCAAAATACAGTGTGACTCCGGAAATAAAAGGCTAATATAAAAGACAGTTTCAGCTTAATTCTGAATATGCTCTGTGAAATAATTCGTAGAAAAAAAAACATTTTCTAAAACAAAGAAATAGAAATATTAATAAGAGTGATATAAATTCGAATATTTTAATTAAAATAACTGAATTTCTTTTAAATACATATTTTGACAAACAAAATTGATTATATAAATAATAAATTTTTTATGAAAAAAAATTTTTTCGATTAGAAAATTATTTTTTTAAAATATATTTTGATTAAAAAATTATTCCTGAAAAAACATTTTTATTCAAATATATTTAAAAATTTTTAGTAAAATTTCTTTGAATGGTTTTGTTTATTTTTTCATCGGTTTTGATGCATTCAATGCCCAATATGCTTTTGTGTAAAATTTTTGAAAAATCTTTTGAAAAAAAAAATTTTATGAATTATAAAATGTTTTGACAAAAATAATTTTTTAAGAACAGAAATATATTAATAGAAAAAAAATTTATGAAATTTTTTATAAAATTTTTTGATTTTTCTATTCCTTGAATGACTTTTTTTAATTTTTCATTTTATGCTAAACTTTTTTTTATGATAAAAACTTGAAAAATTTTTTAATGATCACTTACGGCCAAAATTAATTTTTGTCAAAAAAATTTTAAAACTTCAAAAAAAATTTTTTTTATAAAAAATTGGATGATTTTTTTAGTTTTTAATTTTTATTATAAAAACTTTTTTTGTTATCATAAAAACTTTAAAATTTTTTTAATGATCACTTAAGGCTAAAATTAATTTTTGTCAAAAAAAAATTTTTTATATTAAAAAATAAATAGTTTATGAAAAAAAATTTTATACAAAAAAAAAAACTTTTGATGAAAATATATTTGTAAAATTTTTGTGTAGTAAAAATTTTAGTAGCTATGCTATTTATTGCGCCATACAGGAGTTAGGACGTTTACAGTTTAAAATTTATTTTTGTTTTGATTTCTTTGTACTTAAAACCAGAGCACGAAAATAAACGAAACAAATTAATTGATTTTGTTTTGTTTCGTTCTTTGAAGTCAGTGAAACAAAAACAATGACAATAATTGCTCAATTTGTTTTTGTATTGTTTTTTGCACATGAGCAAAAACCAGCGAATACAGCCGATCGGCCGCAGGCGATACATTAATTTAATCGTTCGCCGCTTGAAAATAAAATATTGGGAAATAAACGGAAAAGTTTTGAAATATTTGTGGCGTATTTGACATCATCATATAATATAATTTTATTGAATTGTTATTTAACACATTAAGTTTGTTTTTATGACTGAACAGCGTCGCTAAAACCAGGTGTCCTAAGACATTTCTCTTTTTTTTAAATCCCTTTCTTATTCTTCATTTATATATTTTTTATAAGAAAAACAATTATTCTGGTAAAAATATTTTCATTGATCATTAACGTTTGGAAAAAAATTTTCTCTAAAAATTTCTTTGCTTAAAATTTATTTTATTGAATAAAATTTTTTTATGAATTTTTAATTTTTGCCTGCCCACTGTGAGTGAGGGCACAAGTTATGTATGTTTAATCAATGGCAGATAACTCACACAGTTCATCAAGCATTTATGCGTATGAGTTAGTGCATTTTTTGGGTTAAATGTGGGCGTGTTTGTTTAGATAATGTTAGTAGCATGTGTGTGTGTGTGTGTGTGGTTGAGTGTCTGGAAGCATGATTTCAAAAAA
The DNA here is from genome assembly GCA_936439885.1 of Nowickia ferox. Lineage (NCBI taxonomy): Eukaryota > Metazoa > Arthropoda > Insecta > Diptera > Tachinidae > Nowickia > Nowickia ferox. The sequence continues at coordinate 11,965,273 of OW387024.1, read as the reverse complement.
AAAACATGTATTACATGTGCTACGTGTCTTTTTTCCAAACTTGTTTTCCTTCTATTTTGTGCCCTGCTTTTCTTCATTTATTAATTCCTTTTGATTTATTTGCCAACATCTTAATTGATTTCGATGTAATTGACAAGATTGCCACAGGGAATGTCACCAAAAAAAGTAGAAGTATATAAAAAGCGAACTAAAGATCCTGTAAATCAAGTTCTTCTACACAGCAAACAGTAAAAGATTACAAGGATTTAGCACAAGTAAAAAATAAGTCTTGGCCTCAACAATCCAAATCCAATTCGATTATAACTAGACAATTTCCTTTTAATTTGCACGTTTTGTTGCTCTAGATGTTTTCATTTTTGCTAAATAAATAAATTTTATTGAGGTCTATTTGAAAATACTTTAAGAATAAGACAATAAGGAAATGAAAAGCTTATAAAATATTGCGTAGGCAGTTTGATGATATCCTTTTAATTTACAAAAAAAAGCCTAAAGAATATTGCTTCCACATATTCTTTAGGCTCTTGTAATTGCAAATGCAAGCAAAATAGTTCCAGGTTTCTGATTAATATTTAAATAAATATCAAGCTCGCTTTTTATTGTTGTTCTTTAAAGAGCGAAACTTGAAAGATATATAAAATATTCCCACATTTAAAATCCCTTAAGATTCTCCTTTGCGGTTTTTTGTTTGTATAAATGTCTTGGGCATGTGTGTGTATTGACGTTATCCCACTTAAATCCTCTTCATGTTCATTAACATTTTAAATATTTATTTGTGTAAATAATAATTGAGTTACGGGCTAAATGAAATTGTCATATAAATTATGAAGCTGCATGAAATACGGTCGAAACAAAAGAAGGAAAAAATAAGCAAAATTTTCAAAAAATACTGATGTGTGTTTTTGCGTTTCGCAGCACATTGAGTGTTTGTTGTAGCCTTTAACAGTTTTGCACAAACAATGTGCACGTACTCGTGCATTGAGCACAGGATATAAAATGATAACTTTTATAAATTTCGTTGTGTGTATGTGTGTACGTACGTTGTTTATTATTTATTTATATCTCCTTGCTCTCTGTTTTTTGTTGTTGTGCTGCACAATATCATAATAATTATGAACAAAAATAAATAATAATAATTTTATGTTTGTTGTAATGTTTTTTTTTAATATGTCCTGCTTCTATCGTTTTTGTAAATGATATGATATTAAATGAAACGGTCTGAAAGGAATCAGGAAAAAACGACCTGCATAACTGAAGGCAGTTGAAAAAATTATTTAAAATTTTTATGAATGAAGTTTTTTTGTCAGTAATCTTGAGAAAGCATAAATTTTTGAGGGTTTTGCTGATCTGATCGTCAGACCTACAGTCATCGAATATACATATACAGAAGATGGATTGTAGTTGAGAAACTAGTGGAATAAAATCGGCAAAAGTTCTTTTTCTCAATTTCCATCATGCAGGCGGACATGGTTACTGAAATATCACTCTGTCTGCTTACGTACCCGACCGGATAGTATCATTTCTACAGATCTTTAACTCAAGTCAATGGTAATACCTCCATGGTTTTACATTCACCCTTATTCCAGTTGTCAACACAATATCAAAAAAATTGGGGTTTTTTTACTGCCTCTCGAGAATAATTCTGTGCTGCTGACAATCCATTTCCGTTCTAAAAAATAGTATAAACCTGCCAACAGCAGTCAGTTGTTTTCGACAACGGATACTCATATTGGTCATACATTGTAAATCAGTGGACCGGTGGTAAGGTAGTCTTCATCCCTAAGGTGGAAGAGCAAGGTTAAGCATCACATACATACATAGGATATAAACTTAATACATTCACTGTTTTCGTAGTCAGTAAAGCACGTGCAATAATGTTGATACGTCGACTATAATCAATGCTCTTACAGGATTGGGAAACTATTAAAGAAGCAGAAAAGTAGCATATGCTAAAGACAATGTTTCTATCAATAAAACATCCCCAAGATCCTGTAATATGCTATTGCGAATAAGACAGTCTTAAGACTGGACTCCCCACTTATTAAGACTGTTGCACACTAAGATTTTGCTGTAAAAGTCGTAGCCGGAATCCATCTGGATACCCTATCATATTGGTCTGGTAATGGCACTGAAAATGAGCAGGACTTGGTAATTCTAAAGCGGCGTCAGTGTGAATTCTGCCAAAACGCATCTTGCACTATATGCTAGATCCCATCCTTTCCACTAACCAAGCTAAATGACGTCACCTAAAATTTTTTTTAACAATAAAAATATATTTAAAAACGTAAAAGTCGCATCGCATTCCAGAAAATCGGTACATGCCAGCCTGCTGAAGAAAAAAATATCCCTAATATAGTGCTGCACTCCACGACTACTCTACGGGCAAACATTTTGCTACACCCTCGGAAATAAAACCTTACTATCTCCAACATAGCCTTCTTTCTATACCCAGATGGGTTCAAGAGAGTTGGATGATGTATTTATATCGAAGCATTCGGAAAAAAAATTTCCCTAAGGCTTCCAACTTAATGTAGCATTATTTTTCAGGCAGCAAAGTGTAACTTTTTATTGAATGTAAAATAGAAATGTTTTTTTCTTAACTAATAGTACACTCCATTAAATCTTGTATGTGAACGTAGCAAATGACTATAAGAAAGCATATCATTATCACATCAGCTCAAATCATTACGAGGGCATTTAATAGCAGATGATCTGGCAAGGGAGGAAAGTAGTCTTCAGGATGTGAACGTCGATAGTCTATTTTATTCCATTCTTATTCTGCTGTAAACCTATTAATGATATACTTTGAACAATAGCGCCGTCTATCTGGCAAAATTATCCTACCTCCTCCATATAAATAACTTTAAGTCCTAATGTTGAGATAAAAGAACACTGCAATCTTTTTAACTTTCCGCGAACATAAAAGTGAGACCTTGTGGTTATAAACCCGGAATATTGTGCGTTCGCTACTAGTTGTCGTCTATAATGACTACTGTTTTATTTCTTTAGATGAAGAAGAGTCACTAACACAACTTCTGTGACTGTCTTCTGTACTAAAAAACCACCACCTGATCTTTATTGTACCTTCGTTACATCTCTAAAAAGTTCTAGAAGAACCAACCTCATATAACTTGAAATGTGCCTTCAGTCTGCAGGTGAATTCAGCATAAACTGAATGACATCCAGAATGGTCCTTTGTATATTATATCTCTAAACTATCAGCAATACGCCTTAAAAATACGCACTCTGCATCGAGTATAAGGTGGATCTATCGCTCTAACCTCACCTAGTGAATTAGGAGGCATGCCCTCACAAGACAATAATTTTTCTTCGTCCCTCACTTTTATTGTAACATGCTACTCTAAAACGTTTTTTCTATCCAACCCAAATTTCTGTTCTCTTTTCTCCTCTTTCCTTTCGTTTCTTCACTCATTTTACTTTCACTTCTCTCCTTCCCCCTGCTCTTCATTCCTTTTGTCACTTCACTCTTTGGCTATCATCATCTCCTCCTTTTCTCGCATCCGCTTCTCTTCTCTCTTCTCCCATCCGCTTCTCTCTTCTCTTCTCCGCTCCCCTTCTTCTCTACTTCTCTTACTTTCTTCTTTTTATCATACATACCTTTCACTTGCTGATAACATAAGTGGAGCTTCAATATGCGAATATGCGCACCCAAGTGTGCCGAACTGTTAACCTAAACTAACTCTCATTTACACATTGTAACTCGACGAGAAATTTTATTTGTATAAATTTTAGCCCTTTGACTAGAAAAATTTTGAAAACAAATTATTAGTTATTTTTAATGTTATCTTTATCATGGACATTTTCAGCTCAACCTCCTTTTTTGTACTGGCAAAAATTGCTGCTACAAGCCTTCTTGTCTTGTTGTAATTACTATTATTTTTATTGTTGCATCCATTGCTGTTGTTGTTGTTGCTGTTGCTTAAAAACCATATTGACATTTATACTCAATATTCCTGTGTTTGCTCATTTTAATCCGCTTTGGTTTAAGTATTATGATTGTTCGTTGTTGTTATTTTTTTTTGGCGTTCTTCCTGCTTCGACAACTGCTGATGACATCGATGCCGTTGTCGCTGATAATGATGACTATGATTGCTGGCCGTGCTGTATTGTTACTGTCATTGTTCTTAATACTGATTACATTGATCTGTACGAGCTGTTATGAATGACAAAGATATGTCCAAATAGACAGATGGCAGGAAATGCGCGCTACTAGAATGGTTTGCTGAAACATATGGAGCAACATCCAGAGAGAGAGAGAGAGAGAGGAGATGGAGCTATGAATATCCCAGATAAATTATGTTGTTCAGTTAATAACGTATACTTTTTGTTATTAATTTTTTTCGTTTTTTTATGTGTGCGTGTACTTGTGTTTTTGCGTGTATGTTTGCAAGTTTATATGTCTTTCTTTTTTTGCTATTTCCGCTGTTATGGTTTTTATTTATAATTTTTTAATAATCGTTGAATTTTTACTGCACTATTTCTGTTATGCGTTATTAATTTTTTATTTATGCAATTTATCGTATGCAATTTTCTTTTACTTAATGCCAAACTATTGTTAAAGATAGTTTTGACAAAATTTATATTATTTTTCATATTTTTTGCACATGAATTTTGATTATAAGTAAGGTCAGATTATCCCTCTGAAATTGAGGACCTTAGTATTCACAACCTTAGATGTTTAGATATTCAGCTGCATTGATAGTTGCAACTCTCAGGAGGGTGCAAGATATGGTTTGTGTCATATGGAAGCGTTGATTTTGATACTGAACAAAAATACCGTTCACAGCATCTAAAAGAGTGGGTGGAAATATTCCAGGAAAATTGTGGTTCAATCCAAAAAGATCTTTTAAAATTACGGAAAGTTACTCAAGCAACAATTTCACAACTTTTATAGAATTTATTCAAAAACCAAGGACTTGAGGTCGATAGATGTTGAAATGCTGCTTGAACGTCATAAAAATTAAGTAATTTCATATAATTTCGATGACAAATGGATGCCTTACGATAATCCCAACCGAAAGAAATCGTATGTAAAGCCCAGCAAACCAGCCGAGTTAATGCCAGAGCCGAATGTCCATGAAGATGTTCGTAGATTTTAGAAGAGTCCCATCTACTGTGAACTTCTGATATCCAGTCAACTAATCACAGCAAAACTAAACCGAATTCAATTGATTCATTTTAAAGAAGTTTTGGCTGAAAATGTTCGGATTATGCAGATATCAAGCCCAAATATTTCGTCATGGCAACAATCGCCCACATATTGCACGACCAGTTAAAAACTTTTAAGAAAATATTGGTTGTTAGGTTTTGCCTCACCCGACTTAGAGTCCATATTTTGCCTCTATCGATTATAATTTAATTCCTGCAGAACGTTCCTACGAGAATTTCTTTCATTCAGTATAAGGTATCCGAAATTGCCTTGATTTTATCTTGGCCTCAAAATAAGAGCAGTTCTTTTGACGCGGAATTCAAGATGGGAAAAGGTAGCCAACACGAGTTCCAAAAAATGTGTCGGTTAAGCTTTTTTTTTTTGCGATTATGGCTCGATATTAGATATGACTGGGTCTGGCTGGGGATTGAACTCAGGCTCCAGAATACCCTCGTTGGCCAACAGTCTCTTTTACGAGCATAATAGCCTCGCAGGTAAACTTGGAAAATGCTGATTACTTTTAGTTCACCTCTGACAGAACAAGACGTTAAAGCCTTTTTTACTAGATTGCAGATTTCCTTTAATCCAGAGATACATACATATATTGTTAACAATATGGTTCTTACTAGCAAAATGTATTTTGATGGACTTCATATTGAATCAGACCCATCTGTTAGTGTTGAAAAGGAAACAAAAAAAAAACTCAATATCAAATAAAATTTCATTTACTTATTTATCCCTAATTCAATTATGTTTATTATTTCACAAGCAAACACCCCACTTGTCAAAATTTACAATCACTCATACGTCTAACAGACACATTTACGCATCTTTATGCCACAATTAAAAAGACAATCACCAACACATGTGTAAAATTAATATTCTATTCATAAGTCGTATTCATAAGTTCGATATGATTGAAATGAATGACACGTTTTTAGATAGTCACACATGTGCTCGTTGGCACTAATTTTGTGTGTGTGTGTGTGTGTGTGTGTGTTCATACTTCATCACATACCTTTTGGGGATTTTATTGTTAAATATAATTGCATACTTTTTGGCGTTTTTAATATTTTATTTTAAAAATATTTTTCCCAATTTTTCTTTTCTTATTGTTATCAAAACTTTGAGCAAAAATAGGATGCAAATAGCTGCTGTATGCGTTAGTGATTTGTACTGTGACAATTGTCATTTCGTGACATGTGTCATTTCTTGTTATTTGCAAAGTTGAAAAATACAGATGTTGATAACATTTATTTGTTTGTTGATTTGCAACTGTCAGCATTTTTTGATTATGAAAAAACAGCTGCTAACGCTACATAGATAGATTGGCAGAGAGTAGGGAATGTTATATCAGATTGCAAGGATAAAAAAGTGTTAGCATATTTACATTTAAAGGCTTCAGATGAATCTAAATCTAGAGATGTTAGACTTGCTGTTTTGCTTTCTTGCTCAAGTAGCTCTTACTTTAAGAAATCTAGCTGTATTGACCATCAAACGATATCAAGTAGGCAATCCTATCTAAGCCTGGTCAGGTAATCATAGCCAATTTTTAAACTTTAACCTGTCTTCTTCCTTCTAATAATAAAACAAGAAATCTCAACATTGTTTATACTTTTTAAACCACTTAAATCCCACATTGCACTCCAAAAACTATTCTTTTTAGTCCTTGTCACGAATTGAGTAAAATAAAAAATAAATAAACTTCAAGTTGAAAAAACTAGTTTAGCAAAATCTTTTAGCAAGCATTATGAAGAAGGAAAAAAATGGAAAAACTGAAAAACCAGGTCATTAGTATAAAAGCAGAAATAGTTGCGTGTATAGCGGCCATAAACAATTTATCGGATGTGTCACAATTTATGGCGTACTTAAAATACTTTAACACGTATTTTGTCTTCAATAAAAAAAGGCCAAATGGCAAAAAAAAAAGTGTAAATTAAGACGAAGAAACAAAAAACCCAAGCTAAGCATTCAAAACACACCTTAAGCAAAATATAAAAGTAACAGAGAAATTCTTAACAGCTGTGTAGAGCAATAAGAAAGTTTTAAGCAAGAAAATTGCGGAAATTAACCAAGTTTGCAGAAGAAGAAACAAAAAATGCAAGGAGAAAAATAATAATAATAATAAACTTTCACCATAATGTTAAAAAAATTGACCTGAATACATAAAAGAACAAAATTAAATGTCTTAAAAGTAACATTTGCAGTGCATTTCCGTTTCCTGCTGCATGACATACACACACTAACACTCACTCACACATGCATTAAAAAATTAGCGGACATGAAAACTTGAAATTGTATAATGGTATATCGTAAAAATTAATCTGTCCTAGTAGTTTTTTAATAAGCACATTTAGCTAATCACATTTTGTTCACTGATGATGAAGAAGTGGTCATTCAGGGCCTATATGTTCTTGCCAGGTGCAAACTTATTGACTGAAATTGTGCTCTTATCTAAAAAGTCATAAAAGAATTTTACTCGTTTCTAAAACTTCAGTGCGAAGTTAAAATCAAGATTAACATAACCTTACCGAATGGATGAGTTAAGTACCTTCTCTGCATCCGGATTTGAAACCTAGATGTCGATTCTAGTACATTTGACATGTTCATGCCTTGTATAGGGTGTTTTTTTTAGAGGTATAGAACTTCGAATTGAAATAAAATACAAGAAAATCGTTTTAATGTCCATCAATTTGGCTTTATTGGAAGGATAATTTTATGCCATTAACGTTTAAATATGATTTCGGGCATGTGGCCGCCGCGGCTGGCTCGAATAAAGCCAATTCTAGAGTTCCAATTTTCAACCACTTTTTCGAGCATATGGGGCCGTATGTTGGCAATAACGCCACGAATGTTGGCTTCCAAGTCCCCTAACGTTTCTGGTTTGTTGGCGTAGACGAGCGACTTCAGCGGATGCGTATTATCACATAGAGTAAACGTAGTGCGAAAACGATCCATGGTTAACCGAATTAATTGCTCTGTCGACCATAAAATGGACGGAGCTTGCGGTAAACTTCGCGAACTGAACCATTATTTTCGAAATAAATTTGCACGATTTGCAAGCGTTGTTCTTTTGTCAACCTGTTCATGATGAAATGGCAAACCAAACTAAATATTAATCACTTGACAGCTGACAAAATGGCCGCCAGTTAAAAAAGTGATGCCAACTTAAAGTTCTATACCTCAATAAAAAACACCCTATATTATCGCTAAAAAATCATTATTTCCCCAATATTATATACTGTTTAAAGTACCCACTGGCATCTGTTTGACCATTATGTCTTTAAATAACATATTAATAAACCTCCTCCTGCCTTTAGGTTTTAAGCCGTAGTCGCCACCAGTCTACTGTGCAGAACATGAGTAACTGGTAGTTCAAATTACTTTGACAACCGGGTCAGAAAGTTGTTAAGCCAATCCAGTGAATGGAGTACACTTATGGCGTTTGGCATATTTTGCAATCTCTTTGTAAATTAGTGAAGAATATTTTCATTATGTCAGTCTTTAAACCTTTTGTTGGTACATTTTTTTCCTAAAAAGAAAAATTGCCAGACCTTAATTCTTCTGCCGTTATTTACAGCCAATAGCTGCCCGTTAGTAATGAGAAAAGCCATAAAACCAAAATTATTTAATATATAAGACCACTAAAATCTTTTGTGCATGTTAGATTATAAATTAAATTTAATTAAATTTGATCAAATGACCTTTTCTATCTTTAATAATCAGAGTTAATCTAAGATGTCTTTTTAAATATTCATGTCATGTTCAACATTTACGCTTTGCAAAGTTTATTTCCAAAATATTTTAAGGTAAACGTGAATTGAGCAATGGAATTGTTATAATAATTTATACATACACACATACATATAGTTTTTGTTACTCAAATTGAAAAACTTTTTTCCAAATTAAACTTATTTGTTAAAAACAAAATGCACTCACACACACACACACACATGCACGAAAGAACCGAACTTTTCGGATATAAAAATAAAATCAAACTAAAACCTTGAACACCACCGAGTTAAATTTAGAAGGAAAGTTTCATGTAACTATCACTACCTCCATGTATTTAGCTTCTCATTTTGTATGCAGTGTTGTGGTGTGTTGAATTTTCAGTATAGAAGCTTACAACAAAAATATGTATACTCGCTCGTATGAACATTTATACATACAAACGTACGTAGGAAAATAAACTTTAATTTCCCATCATTCTCTTTGTGAAAATGTTGCTATTTGCCCCCTCATTTATGTGTGTAGTTGTGTGTATGTATATAAAGCAAATAAAACTTGTTTCAAATTAATCAAAGTAATTAAAAATTCTTGCAAGGTTTTCCAATGAATTTAATTTTATTGAAGTGCTGTCGTCGTTATATTTTATTTTTTGATAAATGTATATATTTATATATGTATATATGTATGTATATGTAAACCCCATTTAGAGCGCAAAGTGCGGTAGAAACGAAATTTGTTCACACTTCGTTATAAACATTTAAAATTTTGTTGAAAAATTTATGAAACCCTGAAGCTAAAACACTGATCATAACTCAGTGCTGATAAAACAGTGTTTCTTAAACATTTTCTATGAATTTTTATTGATAATGCATCTTTGGTAAAGCAGGGCGTATAAAACAGGGATGTTATAACATTATTTATAGACCAGGAAGCGAATATCGACATTCGATACCCATCGAAATGTTAAAATATTTCCATATAAAGCCTATTGGAATATTTTTTAATTTCCTTCGATATCAGAAGTTCTGATTTGCCTCCAGTTTTGGCAAGAGAGTGCTATTATCTTAAAACGAAACAAAGCCTTTTCACATTCAAAATAGTTTGTTCTTTTTGTTAGAACAATGGAAAGTGATATTGCGAGCTCATCTCTATACTTTGACGGGTAAAGGACCAGTGTAAAAAGTTGCTAATGCTTTCACTGGTGTATTTTATCTCAGGAAATTTTATGTGCTCAGTCAGTCATTTTAATTAAATAAATTTGCTGCCTCGTGATCATTAACCCCAATTTTAAGAACAATAATTTCTTTTCCTCTCAAGTAGATTTTTTTTTTAATGAAAGTTCTTAATCGAAGGACCATAAGTAAGGCTGTAGCAGCAAATGTAACACGACTAATATTGATAGAATTAAAGCAAGTGCCCAGTACTTGAATATTATCTTAGCTTACGTGTTTCTTTAGCACTCGATTTTTTTAGGGGTTAGTGTTTTGGCTAATTTTCCTAACGTCTTTTTAGACTTTTGCATTCAGAGACTTAATTACACTATTCACCTTTTAAAAGTTTGGTTGGTAAGAAATTTTTCTTTCGTTAAATATAATAAAAAATTCTATAACACCTAAATACTTTAGAAAAAGCAAAAGAAAAACAAAAACAAATAAATGAAAAATATCTTCAGCGCATTTTAATATTCCAACATGATTACCTGCCTAAAGAAGAATGAAAGTTTTTTGGTTTTTTTTGCAAATGTGTTTGAGCTGTTAAAACGGTTTCTTTTTATCCTTTTTCGAGTTGCTATTTAATATTTTTCACACTATTTCACTGACTAAAAGAGATTTTATTCATTAACTTTGGCTTATTTCATTTGTCTTGGCCTTAACAAGGATTTGTAGAAAACTCCTTGAAAATGGCTCACACAAGCACATGCAAACGCTTTCACGCACTTTATATTTACAGTGGAGAGAAAAAATTGCAAGAAACATTTTTAAGCCAAAGTTTTTGTAAACTTTAATAGACTCAAAATTGAGCTATAAGCTTTCGCCAGCACATTATATTTTTGCACGATTTGTGTGTGTGGTTTTTTTTAATTTGGTTTCCCACTGTTAATTTAAATGGAGAAGGGGGTGGGAGGGGGGAATACAATGCGAAAACTTTTACTCAAGACAATAATGAAGAAAACTTCATTTAAAGTGAAAATTGTTACTAACAAATAAACAACAACAAAACAAACACTGTACTGCCAACAGTAACGAAAAAACTTTGATACTTTCGTTATAACCTGAATAATAACAATAAAAAGAAACAGCATTAAAGCAACCAGCATCTATCATTCCTATAAAATTAAGGTAAAATTGTTCCTGCACAATAAGAATTTTTTGTTTGTTTTCAACTTGTGGTTAAATTAAGTTTCTTTTTTTTATTTAGCAAATGAAGGAGCAAGTTTTATTAGACAGCAAAATGTTGATGAAGTAACATTTATTCGTAAAGCAAATATACAATTTTTATTTTGTGCGAAGAGTTTAATACTTGTGATAAATTTTTTCCCATATATGTATATTGAGAAAATTAAAACTTTTTTTACCAAAAAAAAAAATTGCTTAAATGATTCTTTCTCAGGCAGCAAAGCTATGGAAAAAGGATACAAGTAAGTTTTAATTTGTATCTGGATTCTGTTACTTCTTGCGAACAGAAAATTCCAATATTTATCTACATATTTATTTGTTTGGGGTAACGGTAATGTAATTCTGTAATTTCTTTTAACGATAATCTCCATCTGTATTTAAATCACCATTTAATTCAATATCATGTGGTATCTCTGTATAGAAAATGTCAAAATATGCTAAAAGCACAAAGAAATATAAAGAAAAACTAAATGAGTTTTTCTATACAGAGAGTAAGTAAGCGAAAGAATTTTTCTTGTCGACATCGTGGGCCAGGCCGTTAATTTCTTTTTGCTTCAACCGACAGTGAATATCCTTAAAATATGTAACTGAATAGCAAAGTCGATAAATTTTCGTTATATCTATTATAGCGATACGATTGTCGTAGTAAAAGTTACTGAATCCAGGTACTGATCTTTCTTTTTCTGTCGTTATTGAAGCTTCAAGCTTTCTTAATGACTCCCTTAGAATCTTCACATTAAAAAGTACGTATGGAAAAAATCTCAATTATTTTGCCCGATTTTTTTAGATTTTTTCCTAAATCAAATTAAAGTGTACACCGAATTTCCCAATTTAACTGCAAAAGAAATAAATTTCTGAAAATCGACTTGAAAGCTTACAAGCACTCTGCTCCAAAACAGAAAAATACGACTCCAAGCTAGAGATGGGCTCGTGTCGAATTTTTCCAACACGGCAACACAAACACGAACATGAATACCAAGACGCTCAACACGCACGCGAAAATTTTTGCCAACACGATACTGCACAACACGCACGAAATATTATTGGTATTGTACTGAAGATAAAAAAATTTAATAAATTTTTTTTTTCAAGAGTCGCTTATCAAAATATGGCACCGAATTGGCACTGCCAGCTGATACACTCTGCCACCACAGCTGATACTATCTGTTTACGTAGAGAACTATACGCTTCAGAGGCACATACAATATCAAAAAATATGCTGCTGTTGTGTGTTTGACGATACAAAATATTAAATTTTTTCTCTACTGGAAATTCATGCATACATATTTTACATCTAAAATCGGTTCGTGTTTTTCGTGTCAATTTTGCTCAACTTGAAATGAACCGAACACGCACAAAATCAGACTTTTTGTCACGAACACTTCGTATTGAGTCGTGCGTGTTAGTGTTACGAAAAAAAACACTACACGCGCCGATCTCTACTCAAAGCACTTTTTCCATATTCCCACAGATATTAGCAACTACGTGAACTGTTTTATCGACATGCAAGTGTGTGGTTGAATAAGATTGAGCTGCATTATCGAGGTGATAAATATAAGTAGAAGAAGCATCAGCATTAAAATAAATTTTTAAATTGATTTTTTTTTGCAATAGGAATTATTATTTACATTAATATTTTGCCGCAATTAAAATTTATAAAAAAAATTGGTTTCCACTGTTTTCATAGTTCTTAAAAAAAGTGTTTATTTATTAAGCGTAAATCTAATACTATAATTTCTTTTCAAACAAATTATTCACAAACACTCCTGCTGTTTGCACTCAAGCAATCCTTAAACTTTGTTTTACTTTTAACATTAATTACATCATGTCTGCATTTTGAGCGTAATTTGTTCATTGAAATAAAAATAAATTTATGTTCTAAATGTGCATTATTATTTGCTCAGTGAATTTAATAAATTCATAGTATTCATTTTAGCTGAAAATTAATTAAAATGAAAAAAAAAAACAAAAACAGTTTACCAGCAAAACTTATAAACCGTTTAAGTAAGCATAAGAAATTTCCGATTAGAAATTAAATTTTAATATAAAAAAAGATTACATATAATTTGAAAATTGGTGAATTTTAATACACATCATATGTACATACATGTATAATTCAATTAAAAATCATGCGTTTCTTAAATGAGTTGAACTGAAACAATTATTCGTGTATCAAAAAAAAATCTCAGAGATTAAAAGCTGTGCGCTAAAGTTAAATTATTTAACTTGAAAAGGGCATTAAAATATTTTTTTAGCAAAATTATCATAATGTTTCTTCTTTAACTCTGCGATAAATGTTTCGTTGCCAGTATTATCAGTGTGCTTAAATTGTGTTGGTAAAATTAGCTTCGTGGTACATTTTTATGCAGCAATTTTAGCACTATGATAAATTGTTTTTCACAAAAAATATCACTTGAAAAAATTTTTCTTCAGAAAGATAATAATTTGAAGTCTAAAAATTTCGAAAAATTTAAATTATAAAATATTAAAAAAAAACTATCACATTTAAGAAAAATATACATATATCACTGTGATAAATTTTCTTTAGAAAAAAATTTATCACTTGTATAGGTTTAAAAATAAAAGATAAACTATGATAAACTTGTTGCAGAAAATGTATCGCTGTAGTTTAATTTTTTAGCAAAAATTATTGCAGTGATGAACTAAAAAAATTTTTTTCTATATGATGAAATTAAAACAATTTCTTTGTTGTGAATTCTTGCTATGAGAGCTCTTGCTGTGATAACTGTCATGAATGATATACGCAAAAAAAAATTTCAGCTCCGAGACATTTTTTTAGAAAACTTATTGTATTAAATTTCTTTCGCAAAATTAATCACTGTAATAAATGGAAATAAATATATTTTTATATTTATGATTTGATCAGGCTAAAGTTCGTATCGCTTTGTATAGTATCGCTTTTTGTTTAAGGAAAAAAGAAATGACTACTGAGAAAAATATCACTGACACATTTTCCGAAGATAAATATATTCTTCTTGTGATAAATTTGTTTTTTAATTAATATTTTTATTAATAATTTAATTGTGATTGGAATTTTTTTAATTCTTAATGTGAAAAAATATTCTTGGAAAAATGATTGCAGTAATAAATTTTTGATTATTAATTTGTTTTTATGATTAATAGAGTTAAAACTCTAAATAAAAAAGTGTAATATATTTTTTTATAACTATTCTTGTGAAAAAGTTTTTCTTAAAGTTAATATTTTTATTTATTGTGTTAATTTCTTTTAATTTTTTTTTAGAAAAATTTTCCCTTTGGTAAAAGCTTTTTAGTAAAAATTTTTTTAGTGAAAAATTTTATTATTATTATTAAAGGATTTCTTTAAGCAAAACTATTACTATGGATAAACTTCTTTAGAAAAATAATTGCCTGGAAATATTTTTTTAAACCACAATTACTTTGATTGGAGAATTGTGATAAATTTTTTCAAAATTTTTTTATATATAAGAATTTTATTTTAAAGAAAAGTTGTGATTGTTTCAAAAAATTTTATTTTGAAAGATGCAGTCGAATAAATTTTCTTTTGCAAAAAAAAAACATTATTGCCATATTTTGTTTTTTGAAATTTATCTTTTATTAAAATATATCACTGTTATGTTTTTTTTTGTGATACTGTTTGTAATAGAATAATTATTGCTAGAACAATATATTTTTTTCATTTTAAAAAAGATATTTTTTATATACATTATTACAGTGAGTAAAATCATAGTTACGAATAATCTTTAAATTAAATATTTACGATGAGAATTTTTCTTAAAAAATATATATTTAAAATAAAAAATTTTAATTTGGAAAAAATTATTAATTTGCAATAGAATTGTTTATAGAATTTCTTAGAAAAATTATAACTGTAGTGAACTTTTCTTAAAAAATTTTTTTTATGATAAAATTTCTTTAGCAAATATATCATTGTGATAAATTTTATTAGAAAAAAAATATCACAGTGATAATTTTTTTTTATATACAATTTCAAAATCTTTTTTCCCCTTTAAAATTTAAAGCAAAACTCAAGACTGTAAAGGGAAAAATAAATGCTGAGCCAAATATAAAGAACTACCAAAGAACTATTAAGTAAGCATAATGGCAGCAAATTAAATGCAGACATAATGTTGCAGCAAAAAAAATTTATATATATATATATAAACAGCAACAACTTTTAAGCGCATATACCTACATATAAACAAATGTATATATAATATTTAGCATGCAACTTAAAAGCCCTTGTTTATTCACATAAAACTCTATATAGTTACCTTTCCAACGGCAATCACATACATACATACACACACACATACATACATACATACATAAGTATATGTATGTAAAACCTTCGCATTCTAAACATTAAAATTAAAATATAAAACAAATAAAAACATGAAAAAAAAACTTTAACAAGTGCAAAGTACAACTTTATACCCTTATATCTAGTCCCGAATAACAATGCAAAAAAAAATAAAAAATAAAAAATAAAAAAATAAAAAATTCCCAACAACCATTAAAACAAGTCTTTCTTAAACTTGGGCATGTAGTGCAACAAAAGCAGCAACAACAATTATAATAAAACAGCAAACTGTCATGTATACTGCGATAATAATTCAAATAAGATTTACAGTCATACATGAAATTATATTCATACCAGCAAAAAGAAAAGAAAATAAAGAAAAAGCTTAGAAAAACAAATGCTTAACAGCCGCAAAGTATGCAACAATTTATTTTTTAAATGAATAACTTCATCATTAAACCCATACTCTCGAACACACATACACTCACACATACACTCACGAGTAGTTAAACAATTCTAAAAGAACAAAAGATAATGTTATTACACATACTTAACGTTTTAGAGAGACAAACAAAAAGCAACAGAGCAAACAACACTAAATTGCAGCAAAAAAAAACAAAGGTTGCATATATTTAAAGCATAAGTAGTCGTCGGCGAAGTACAAACGAGTACAATGAAAAAAGCAACAACAACTGGAAGAGTAGCGAAAATTTATGATACCTGTAGTTGATGGTGGGTATTTTATTGCCACAAATGAATGTGCATACGTATACTTATCTCGAAAGTATTTAAAGCCAGTTGTTTGTTTGTGTTGGCAAAGGTTTTCGTCGGC
This sequence comes from Nowickia ferox, assembly GCA_936439885.1. Taxonomy (NCBI): domain Eukaryota; kingdom Metazoa; phylum Arthropoda; class Insecta; order Diptera; family Tachinidae; genus Nowickia; species Nowickia ferox. Next base: position 11,948,843 of record OW387024.1, on the reverse strand, counting down.
TTGCATTTGATAATAAATTAAATAATAAACAAAATGGCGATACAATTATTATTAGTGTTATATCAGGATTAAGATGAAAATGGATGACATCAGACTTGATGCATTAAAACTTGAAAAATATTATGATTTAGAACTAATTAATTAGAGCATTCCTTTAGAAAATTTTATAAAAAGCAGAATTATATTCATGGACATGGCAGATATGTGAAAACACTTTGTAGGTTAATTTTATTTAATTATCTCTTTTCATTTTTAAAGTCATAATAAAAGTATATTTTCATGATTTTTTGGCAATTGATTTTTTATTATATACAATCTATGTCAGGTTTTTGTTTTCATAATATTCGCACGAATATCACTAAAACGTTGTTTTATGCATGTATGAGTGCAATTTACTTTTATTCAATCCACCATAAAATGTCACACAGTAAGTTTTTTAATGAAAACCTCTGATGTACAAATAGTTGCTTTTAACTAAAACATTAAAAAAAGTGGCACTAAAGCGTATAGTAAAAGGAGTTGTACAAAATTGTAAGCTCAAGGCAAAGGCGACTTATTAAAATCGCTATAATAATATAGTAATAATGCAAGCCAACACATAAACATCGCGAAGATATTTATAATTACTTTTACTTTCAAAAATCATTACAAACACATCCATTTTTGTATTGCTCGTTTTTATATAGAGAAATATAATTTTAAGCTGGCAATACCGTTTGATAAGGGCGCCATCTTAACAGCGGTTACTCTTCTTGTGTTTTCGAAGCCGCTGTAAATTGACAGTTGGCGGCGGCTAAGCAAGTATATACTTTGCGGCGTCTAATGGCCTAATATGTACAACTTTTCTTATTTACTTATAAAGAAAATTGATATGTAAGTGGATTTTTTTTTTGCATATAAGCCAGTTCTGCAACTAAATCTACAAATTGCCAATTTTTAGGTTGCCTCATTGCGTTTTCACAATGAACTAATAATGGCAACTTCTAGAAAAAGTTGCTTTCTAAATAAAATAAAAAAAATTATTGAATCAGAAAAAAAACTAAAATATTTAAGCTTAAGAGTGAAAATAGGGCTTAAGCGATTATTTTGAACAATCAAATCAAAGTTTATATTTATTTTATGTAACTTCTATTATGATTAATTAATGATGACTGATAAATTTCCAGTTTTTCCATAGCAAGTGTTCAAATTGTTGAAAATTCCTTCTTCTTTACTAACTTTTTTTATGAGGGCAACGAGGGAATGCACTACAGTATCCAGGGATTTGGTCAAATTTGATTGTGGCTCTAATACGAAATGGCCGATACACTGGCCAAAAGGGGAATTCAATTACCGGTGGAAGAAACGGTATATATCCGGAAATCAATTCAACACCTGAAAAGGATCATAGACTCTAAGATAAAGGAATAAACGTAGGAAAGTTGGCGTGCAACGAAAGCTTGCAAAACTTCTAAAATCATATGGAGCTCCTATGATCCTAAATCGACTAAATTCCTTTTATCACTAACCAGAAGCAACTGTAGACTTCTAGTAGGGTTATTAACTGGACACTGCTGGACGGCTTCGTATGCCGTCAAAATAGGACATATACTTGACGGTACCTGCAGGAAATGTAAGGAACCCGGGGTAATTTAGCCAGAGCAATAGATATGACTGTCTTAGTGATCACACTTTTCGAAGTCTTGAACTTGTATCTGGAATGGAAATGTGTAGACTACTAAGGTTTGTTAAATCTGTGTATGAGCCATTCGAACCACGGCACCACGAACTAGACTGCCATACTTACAGGTTTCTTGTTGGTCCTTGACCAATCAGACTAACCTAACCTAACCTAACCGTGGCTCTACTATGAATATAAGCCAAACGTTCCAATTATTTTCAGAAGAAACGAAGACAGTCTGGTGGAGCTAAAATCCTTCGGTGTGGTATGTGAGGTCTTTGCTAACATTGGGAATGAACACTTCGAAAAACAACTTTCAGTGTACCAGAATAAAGCACAACATAAGACAGGCCGTAAATAGAATTATTACCCATGATACCCACGATATCAGTAGTTCGATGTAAATCAGCCGGTTATATTCCGACCCGTCCGATTTATTAATAAAGTTAGGGTTAGGTTAGCAGGTTGCTGGTGAAAGACGAAAGTCAAAGGTCCAGCTCACTTGGGTCCAATGCAATGATCCTTATGTGCTAACTGTAAGTTGGACGGTATACAGACATAGAGAAAAGGAAGATAAATGTGAAAGAGGTAGATATTGATAATTGCTAATAGAGGAGAGGAGAGAGTGGGTCGGGAAAAGAATGGTGTGTGTACAAACGCCAATAAAAGAGGTCAACGACCATAGCAACCGCTGCTCCTTATACAAAGGCTCAGATTTTTGAGTTTTATATCCAATAACTCGGATAGGCTACTGAAGTATAACCTGCCAAGCAAGTGCAGATAGATATCTTTCAGAAGCAGAGGAGATGCGAGATACTTTCCTGCTCCTCTTCTTCATCAGCTTCAGTTGTAATGATGAATCAATTATCAAGTCTTTCACCTTTTTAGTTACATTAAAAATAACAAAATTTTGTTTGATCTCGAGGTCTTGATAATTTTTTTTTTTGCACTCATAACTTGCATTCCTTTTCCATTTTTTAGTTACCCGTCAAAGGCTGTTATGCCGTTAAACAATTTTGTAAATAATAGAGAAGTTGCTAGTGCAACTATAACAACAAAGCAAGTGTAGTGTCATATTGTTTGGCAACGACATGTTGTAATTGTACATTTTGCAACAAACACTTATGCAATATAGCAACTGAAAACTTATACAAACACACAAACACACACACAAGAGAAAATACAATTAAAAACCCAAATGCATACAAACAACTTAACATGAGGAGGCAGCCGAAAGCAATTGTTGCATACGTGGAGAAAGGTGCAGCGAATGTTTTTGTATACACTTTCTTTGAGTTTGTGACTGAGTAGTTGCTATTTTGATATTTTTCTCTTTTTTTGGAAAAATAAAAAATAAAAAACTAATTGTCGACGTTTTTGCTACGTTAGTTACAGTTCGTTATATTTTGCTCTGTTTGACGGAAGTTGCACCCGTTGCGCGCATAAATATTGAAATGATTGCAAATTTTATAACGTCATCAAGTAAAACAACAGTTGGCAATTATTTTTTGCAATGTTCGTTATTTTTTTATACATATGCATGTAAAGTGTCCCTCATTAAGTGATTCCTATATTTAAATTTAAGTAAACGAGTGATGTATCATCGAGCATTTTTATTCGTTCGCTAGACCTATAGATGTCTTTATATATGGAATATAATATCCTTCCAATGTCCGCGGCGATTACGCGGCGTAGCGCACATCAGAAATGTTAAATTTTTCATGACTAGCTCATAAATTGGGCTAAATTAGGCCGATATCATGGGATATGTTGACTTTGAGGGCCGCTGTGGCGTGTGAGTTGTTCGCATAAAGATGCGTCTTAAAAAATCCCTACAAAAAAGATTCTAACGAGGTTTAATTGAACTCGCTGGCTAGTTGACATCTCATCTAATCGCCCACGCAGAATATTTTGTGTGTCATAAGCTGCTTGGCACGCGGAACTCTGCGTTATCCTGTTGAAACCACATATCGGAGGTATCTACTCGTATATCATCCAAATCTGACCAAGATATCTTGCTAATCATCGACGTATAGCGGTCGTCATGGATGGTGTTGGCCTGGTCTACGTTGATTTCAAAGAAATGTAGATCGATGCTGCCACCAGGCCAAAAAGGGGTTTTCGGGATGCATTGGATTTCTTTCTGGATGAAAAGCGACCAATGTCAAAGTTCTGAAGTCCCTATTGGAAAAGCCTTTGTAATGTATACAGCTTTCGAATTGTTACTCATGTACATATATATGTATGTGTGTATGTGTAAAAATAATATATATATATGAGAATTTCAAATTGTTTTCCAGGGAAAACTAATTGTTTTTATGAAATTTTAAATAAAAAAAAATAGCAAGTTTATGTTTTAATAAAAAGTGCAGTAAAGCGCAAAAGAATTTTTAATTATTTTTATTGATATTTAATTGAGAAAAATATTAGGTTTTTGCTAACAGAAAGTTATTTGTTGAAATTATTTATAAAAAATCTTTAGCCAATAATAGTTTGCATTAGATGACTACGCACAAGTCAGTGGGAGTAGGCATTCTACTCCAATTTCTGTTGATAAACTCTATTAAATATTAAGAGTAATAATGTCTTTATTTGAAAGAAAATCGTTTAGGGATTCTCTGAGGTAAATGCTATGGTGCTTCAAACGTTTTTCCATATTGGACTCTCTCTGTAAGACTGCAGCTATCGTTAAGACTGTCCCTTACTAAGCGTTAGCCTTTCTGATGGCGGATGACTAACCTCTAGAGTTAAGGTTTCCAGGCTTTTATATGAATATGTATAAATTTATACATATTGCGGTTCCTCTTGATCCTATAAGGAGAAACAAATTCGTTTCGTATTGGACTGTCCTGTGCTACGCTCATCCGTTCATTCCACGATTTGTTTATCCTTGTCTTTTCTTATCCTTAGGATTCCATTCTAGAGCGTGCCCGGTGATGTCGTGTTGCTCTATTTGTAGTGTGTGGCAAGAACTGTTTTTTGTCTCTTTTCGATCCACAGCCTATTCAGAGTTTATTGCTTGTGGCAATAGTATTTGACGCAGACATCACTTTAAAAACAATTGGAGTGAGTTGAGGTTGCAGCAATATGCCTTCCATGATTCATAAACATAGATTTCTTCTCTTGCGCCTCCAATTAATGTTACTAGGCCTTCTGATGAGGGTGGCGTTGGCTAAGGTAGTTAGGATGTTGACGACTACAAGACCAAAGGTCTTAGATTCGAGACCTCACCAATTACCATCTCAATATCTCATATTGGTGTCGTATCAATAAATGCCCCAAAGAAAATCTTCCACCTATTTGCCATACTGAGCATCATCTGTTTAGCCCGCGAGAAGACGAAAGTCTGCGGGTTGTTTTTGGATCAATGCCTGCCTCAAACGAAATCTTCCACCTATTTGCCATGGTGAACATCATCTGTTTAACCACGCAGGGTTAAACGGAGTCCCACCCCGAAAGGCTGAACTTCTACCGTCTTTTGAACTCAGCGCAGCTTTAACTGATGCTGCACCTGCTAGATACTATCTTTTAATAAATTTGAGCACATCCAATGCTTTATTGCTCCAGAGATTGGGTAGTAACACATTAAATTTATTGTATGCCTCAACGAAGGCTACACTACCAGCGAGTTCGTCACTCTCGTTATCTCATAAGAGATGCGCTTGCGGTAGTTCATTATGACAGCCTGCACCTGTAGATTAGTAAAAAAGTGTGAGTTCGTTGAAAGTTTTGCAGTTTGCGGCTTCGGACCATTTCTTTTCATTAAGGCCCATCAAGAGCAGTTTATAAGTGACGACTTCACTACATAGTTGCGCCAGTTTCGCTTGTTCCAAGAACGACCAAACGTTCCATGATCCAAATCATGTCCGTGTCTTAAAACTAAAATTTGCTATTAAGAGTTTTCGTTAGGTTCTTATCCTTTAGGTTTTTTTATTTCAACAGTTTGGGATAAGTAGCTGATTAGACTTCCGCATTCGATTCAGAGTCTGGCACTGCCAGTTTGCTTTTTGTGGGGCAAATGGTGGTGATCATTTCCGTAGCAGCAAGTTTAGTTGTATACCATCCACGATCGGTCATCAGAGCTTCATCTGTGAGTAACAAGGTACACCCCGCGTAAGTGAGGTGAAGACTGTGTAAGTCTTGTTACTACCCTATTAGTATCTCGAGGTGAATAATGTACTTGTGCACACTTTTTAATTGCAGGGTACAGTTTATTTCTATATCCCACCATTCGTCTTGTGGTTGAAGTTTTTTTCTTACAAATATATCATTATTTTCCTTTTGTATTTATTACATTACTTATTTCCGAAAGCATATTTTTATTCCATTGTGCATTGCGTCAGTCTTTAATGGTATCTTTTTTATCTCTGTCATTTCTAAGGGAAAATTAAATTATCTCTATCCTTAATGTCTTCTGATATCTATAATTGTTAAGGAATTACAATTTCAAACCGAACATCGTTTATTAAAACCTTAAAAACAATGGATGGCTGTCGCCATAATGCCACTTATGAATAAATTATTGCAACAACTTAGAAAAAGAAAAGAACGCCCATTGCCGTCAATGAAAAACTACACTTTCATTTTATACAATCCACACTTTTCGTACACACGCTTTTGTCCTAACAGTTTGGGCAACAAATTACAAAGACTTTTAGATAAATATTAAATAAGAGATGAGTTACAAAGAACACAGCTTGTAAGCATTGTTGAAGAGTATTGGAAGAAGGGTTAAGCAAAAGGAAATGTCATATTCACTTTGGAGAAAAAGAAGCAACTCTCCCTTTAGTCAACCCTAGGGTTAAGCATACATGTTGCATGAACAATTTAAAGAAGTTTAATAAGAACTGGGAAATAAAAGAAAAGGCAGCAAAAGGAGTAAGCGGTAAGCAGACCATTGTTATTGTGTGGCTGGTTTTGTAATTTAAATACACACCCGGCTAAGGAATACTTTAGGAAGTTCCTCACTCTCTCTCTCCCTTCCTCCCACTCCGGCCAGTTGAGCTTTGCAATTTAGATTATTATATTTTTTTATTATATGGTTTTCAGATTTGCTATTTATGCAAAAGAGGCAGAGCAGCTAGATTATATCGGTTGGCTGGCTGCTTGGTGTGTTGGTTGCAGTGTTTATTTGCTTGACTGGTGCAGGTTCTGTGCACTTGTCCCTGACACAGCCATTGACGCATGAAATAATAATATTTTTCTTAAAAAGCAAAAACTAATACACCACTACAGACAACACTAGCGCTCAGACTTTCTTCTCCATAGAGTTAGATAAAGGATAAGGGATAAGAACTCCAGTTACAAGCCATAAAATATAAATAGAAAATAACAACAATGTATAAAAGAAAATAGTACAACAAAACAGGATGTCATATCATGCAATATAATCGAAAATCAATTAATGCCTTGTAATCCTGATGAATATTATTATGTATATTGATAACAATCATAAATGTAAAGTATACACACAAATGCTTAAATTTTGAAGTCAATTTGTAGTAGTGAAGTAACAAATGCTGGGAACCGACCTCCTTTATATTAATAGCAGTAGTAATCCAAAGCTATATTAAGTTTACCCTTCATACAACTTGGTTTAAAATCTCGATTTTTCTTATATATTAAACCAGCTAGGGCGACTCTCTTCAGCTGTGAGAAAATTTTTTCCCAATATTGCAAATTCAACTTCAAAATTCTCAGAACTGTTAGTATTTGCATTATTATTAGTGATATTATAAAAATACTCGTACCGCTGACACTATGCAACATGACAAAAAAACCAAAGGGTTAAGTTTAGTTATTAAATCGATCCTTTGTTCTTTCTTCTTCCTGTTATTGTTTCACTTTATTTTATCGTTTAACATTCTAAAGGGTTGCAAGGAACGTGCGTTTATGGGACACCGACCATTGATTGGCTATATGAGATAATAAGAATTACAAGAACAAAAACAACGACAAGAACTGCCAATGTTAATGATAACAAGAAATTATAACATTGTCATTTAAGCGTAAAATGCAAAAACCTTAAAAGAATATTAAATTTTCAAATAGAATAAAATAGATTAGAGGGAAATAATGAGAAAGTTAAATACTTTAAAGATAAAAAAATTAAAAGAACTTTAAAGAAACACAACAAAACAGGCTGCAATAAAAGCGTTGTTAATAAAAATACTTGAAATTTGTTTGTAAAAGGTACTATTTGTTTAAAAAAAATATAATTTGTTATATAAGGTAATTTTTACAGAAATATATTTTTATGAAAAATTTTTTTTAACGTATGAAGGGTTCTTTCTTTTACGAGAAGCTTTTTGATAAAAGCTTCTTTTTAATAAAAAAAAAGTACCTTGTGATAAAATGTACTTTTTGATAAAGGGTACTTTTTGATAAAAGGTACTTTTTGATAAAGGGTACTTTTTGATAAAGGGTACTTTTTGATGAGGTACTTTTTTATAAAAGGTCCTTTTTTATATAGGTTCTTTTTTGATAAAAGGTACTTTTTTTACAAAAGGTACTTTTTTATAAAAGGTACTTTTTTAAAAAAGGTACTTTTTTATAAAAGGTACTTTTTTATAAAAGGTACTTTTTTATAAAAGGTACTTTTTTATAAAAGTTACTTTTTTATAAAAGGTACTTTTTTATAAAAGGTACTTTTTTATAAAAGGTACTTTTTTATAAAAGGTACTTTTTTATAAAAGGTACTTTTTTATAAAAGGTACTTTTTTATAAAAGGTACCTTTTACTACTTTTTGATAAAGGGTACTTTTTGATGAGGTACTTTTTTTTATAAAAGGTCCTTTTTTATATAGGTTCTTTTTTGATAAAAGGTACTTTTTTTACAAAAGGTACTTTTTTATAAAAGGTACTTTTTTATAAAAGGTACTTTTTTATAAAAGGTACTTTTTTATAAAAGGTACTTTTTTATAAAAGGTACTTTTTTATAAAAGGTACTTTTTTATAAAAGGTACTTTTTTATAAAAGGTACTTTTTTATAAAAGGTACTTTTTTATAAAAGGTACTTTTTTATAAAAGGTACTTTTTTATAAAAGGTACTTTTTTATAAAAGGTACTTTTTTATAAAAGGTACTTTTTTATAAAAGTTACTTTTTTATATAGGTTCTTTTTTGATAAAAGGTACTTTTGCATAAAAGGTACTTTTTTGACAAAAGGTACTTTTTGATAAAAGGCAATTTCTTACAAAAGGTATCTTTTTAAAAGGTTCTATTTCAAAAATGTACTATATTATTAAAGGTTTTTATGTAGGGGTACTATTTTAAAAGGGTACTATGTATTAAAAAGTACTTTTTGTTAACAGTTTTTTTTATGAAAATGCTAATGGAACTCCAAGGGATGCTCTTGTGGAAGGAATAATTTTTAAGAAATGCTTTTTCATAATTTTTTTTTTATATGAAATTTAATTTTTATTTTTAAATAATTTTGTATGAATGTTTGTTTTTTATAAAAAGTACTTTTTTATAAAAAGTCCTTTATTTGTAAACATATTTTTTTTTTATTATTAAAAGTTTTTTTTTTATTAAAAAATATTGTTTTAAGTCCGTGTCATAAAAAATCTTTTTATAAAAAGTCTTTTTTTATAAATATTATTTTTTTTAAGTAAATTTTTATAGTAATTTCTTATAAAAAGTTTGTTTTTTTAATCTATTTTTATGCTTAATTTGAATTCATTTTGGTGTATAAATTCGTTATGAAACAATCTTGCTGGCTTAATTTTTTTTTTTTAAGAGAAGTAACACTCAGGCAATGAATGCCTACTACTATTACTAGGTGTTACCTTCTTTAGGAAGGGGATAGTTATAGAGAAGAAAGGTGGCTAAGGAAGAGATAGAGGTAAGCTTCATTCTTTTACATTTCTATTTTTTTGGACGTTTGTAATAATTCAGTGTTGCAGCGCCTCTGGTGTTAAATGAGGCTTGTTAAATTTTTTTTTTTTGGAAGCTTGTTTAGTTGCCATTTTATTAGTTATTTTACTTTGCCGCTGATTCTGCTACACAACGCTGTAGACTGAAATTTATACTCAAAGTTGGTGTCTAACGTCTTCAATAGAGTTTTATGGCATTGCTAAGGAAATAAATTATAAATTATAATAGTAAAAATTGTTTGTTTTTCTGCTAGACATTTACAACCTTAGCAAAATAAATTTATTCATTTGTACTTCAAGTGTGCTTTAGTCAAAATTTGTATGCAAAATTTTGTTTTAACCCACAGTTCAAACTCAAATTATTATTTTTTTTTTTTTGCATGAGAATTTGCACTCTGAGCTTGTTTTTTATTCAAAAATTTCTTGTCCAACTAATGAAACCAAAAACTATTGATGAAAACCCTAAGAAATGTTTAAATACTCAATTTATTGACAGTTATTTTCCAGAGAATTTAGTTTATTGATTTATTCTATACTTTAATAGTCCACTCGATAAATGTCCGTTCCTTTCCAATCGGAAATCATGCTTTCAATCAAATAAGAAAAAAACTAAAAATTTACTAAAATATGTATACATTTAGTATGCAGCAAATCCACTTGTAATCGCAATTCTAATCACCAAAACTATTTTTAGTCAAATCATTGTCAAACATACAGCAACTTCTTAAATTCTTTGAAATAAAAAATGTATCTTCCACTTGCTTGTTGCAAGCAGTAACTTAAGTAAACCTTAAGGATAATCTATGGAATAAAATACATTTACATACGTTTTATATTTTGGATAAACTTGAAAAAAAAAATTGAAAGTCCTTTTCTTCTGTATTTCCAGTGTAGTTAAGTATGGATAGAAAAAGAGGAGATGCATACAGTCATTCTATTTGTTTTGTTAATGCAGTCAATTGGAAATTTATTCAAGCTTAAAAATAGACATTCAATACATAACATGAGGAACATGCACACATACATGCATATTTACAAACGACCAGATAAAGACAGCAGCAAAATGAAAGAATCTTATTTTAAAATCAATTGAGTCATTCAAAGGTATAAAGAAAAAGAAACTAAGTTGCAAAAGAAAGAGCACTTTAGCCAAGTCAAGATTTAGTGAAGGAAATCAAAATATAAAGTAAATGCATGATATATGTATGTTGCAAGAGGAAACAAGTGTATTTAGATTATGTTGTAGTATTAAAAGTGTCATTTCAACAGTAGCTGGGGGAAGGGGAAAGCTTAAAAATTAGGCAAGTTTTCAAGAAAGTTCTTAAGAACAAAATTATTCTATCTCTGGACGATAGTACTCGTAATAATAGTTTCTTTTTGAAAGGATTTGAAAAAGAATAAGAAGTAAAGTTTCCTGATTTAAGGTTCTTTCTGCAACAAGAATTCTATAAAAAAAGCTAAAAATGTATTAAAAATATTTTAATTTTCTTCTCTTTTGTTGTAAAAGATAATAGCTAGATATCTCAAAACATAAATTCTGTTTTGGAATTAACTTTTTTTTTTTAATAGTACTTTTTTTAGAAATGGTATTTTGTTGGAAAAAGAGTTTTTTAAGTGGTACTTTTTTATATGATGTTTCGAAAAAAATGTTTAAGTTATTTTCTCAAAAGTACTTTTTTGACAGTTATTGTTGTAAAAATTCCTTTTTTGGAAAAAGCACCTTTTTTTATAAAAAGTACTTTTTTAAAATAAGTAATTATTTTGTTTAGGTTAGGTTAGGTTGAAAAAAGGAGCCATTACGCTCATGTTCGGGAACATACACACAAGCCAGTCCAGTCCTGTTGTGCGCTCTCATATAAATTAACAAATTAACCCAACCTTTATAGGAACTCATTATCGTTTACGTAGTCCCTCAAACTTTTTCAGTCAATACCCTTACATGGGTAATGTCCGGTAAGGCGTCATCCCCAAAAAAACGGGATCTCGACTGGATAAAAGACAAAGGAAGTGCTCCATAATCTCCATGTCCTCTATGCATGCTCTGCATTCAATGTCATTCGTAGCTCCAATGCTGTACAAATGCCCTCGTAGATTAGAGTGTCCAGTTAAGATGCCGGTCAACTTTCCTAGCTCGGGTTTGTTTAGTTTCATCAGTCCCTTTGTTTTCTTTTCATCCGGGTCGCCCCATAAAACCTTGTTTACATTACCCACAGTATCACAATTCCATTGTGTCCTATGGACCAACTTCGCCCAATTTTGTAACTCAATCTTCGTTGCCTTAAAAGGCTTCGGATTAATTAGAGTTAATGTCCGTAAGGTTCTATTATTTTTCGCCAGTTCATTTGCACATTCATTTCCGGTCACGCCATACCAGACGAATGTTGCCATGTACTGTGTAATCGTTTATCATATTTTTGCAATTTGAAACGGTCCTTGAGTTTTCTCTAATTTACCCTAATTGGCGACATGCTGTCGGTAAATATATTAAGGCCTGTGGGTCTATTATTCGCATCGATCCATTTTAAATTAAAGCCTCCGTGATCGCACAAACCTCCGCATGGAAGACTGTATTATGGTCAGGTAACCGGAAGAAAATCTCGGTCTCCGGTTCTTCTATGAAGAAACCTAGGGCCGTTCTTTCCCCTAACTTCGAGCCATCCGTATATCAGCAAACTCCCATGGGTATTTGTTCTAGCGTTAGATTGACCCAGGATTGTCTTTCTCGTATTAATGTCTCGTATTCAGTTATAACCCTACTCTCACTTACCCGGTAAGAAATATTTAAAAAAAAATATTTTTTTTTTCGAAAAAAATTTTTAAAATGGAATCTTAAAAGTACTTTTCCTGGAAACCATTTCTGATGAAGAAAATTTTTTTTCTTTTGAAAAAGTTCCTTTAAGACATCTTGAAAAATTAATTTTTGGTATTTTTTAGAAAAAGCAAAGATATTATTTTTGCGAAAATTGTTTTTGTTTAAAAAATTTAAATAGAAAAAATAATATTTGGAAAAAGTACTTTTTTTTAAATATATACTAGTTTGAAAGAGGATTTTTGTGTGACAAGCAAAACAGCGGTACTTTTAGAAACAACAATATTTTTTTTTAATGCTTAAATTTTAGAATGAAAAGTTAAATTTTAAAGTCTACAAATTTTAAAATTTTTTCCTTTAATAAAAAAGTTGCTCTATAAACGAGTATAGCTGAGAATTCTTCTCTCTTCGTTGTTGATAGTGAGATACAATAAAAACTAATACTTGAATTTCCTATTATATAAATAAAAAGTTAGAAATATCCTTTTTACATGCTTTAACAAACAGAATTTTTTTTGCCAACATAAAATTAAATAAAATTAAAAAACAAATCAAAATAAGTAAATCACATGCGTTCCAGCCAAATTTGTGTGTCTGAAATTGTTGAGTGCTTGCGTTAAGGCATTAGGGTGCAGGGGGTGCATTAGATTTGCGTCTACTTAAAACATCTGTTTACGGTCACATGTCACGTTGTCATTGCCGACATCATCTTAGTGTACATACACATCCCTGCATATATATGTATGTATGTACATAAGTGTATTTATCATGTAGTCTAAAAAGGTACATACATATGTATGTGTGTATGTATATTGTATTCCTCATACTTTTTGCCCCCATTGTTGTTATTGTGCGCCTAAAAGCTTTAACGAACTGCATTACAAACATTTCCTGCTCCATGACAATGAATGATGGATGCTACTGCTGCTTTTGCTGAATTTGTTTTTTTACCAAATTTCCATTTCGATTTTATTTCTTGTCGTATCTTGAAAGCTTTAACAAGTGGCAGAACATTAGAGAAGTCTTTGTGGAAATGCTCTGCAGAATTTGTCCTTTTATTGTTTGTTTAACTTTTCTAAATGTCTATGAAATGTTATGGTATTTGTACATACGAGTATATACATACTTACGTTGATGGGAGCCTTAAAACTTAACACTTGTATGAATATGAGTATGTATGCTAAAATGTGATATTTTGGAATGATTACCCAGTGAATTTTATCAAATGTCCGCTTAGAAAAACTTTCAATTGAAAAATGGGTGATATACAAAAAGTACTCTGCAGAAAAAAGTACTTAATAGGAAAACTTGGTGTGCTTACTTTTTAAAAAAGATAAATGAGATAGCATAAATCTATTAAAAAGGCGTTGATGTAATACTCGTATAATAATTAAATAAAATGCTTTTCCAAGTAGGGCTTTTAAGTACATTTGTGAAAATAAAGAAAACTTTCCTTTAGAGGAGCTCTTTTTTGACAAGGAGCACTATTGAAGAAGAGTAAACTTTTGCAAAATAGTATTTTTTTTCAATAGTCTTTTAACAAAAATCATATTTTTAAAGAAAGTACGTTTGAGGAATTCAATGTTTATAAAAAGGAAATTTTTAAAAATAGTACTTTCTTTTAATACCTTTTTAAAAAGTAGTATTTTTTCTAAAAAGAGTACTTTTCTGAAAAATTTCTGAAAAAAGAGTACTCTTCTGAAAAAAGAGTACTTTTCTGAAAAAAGAGTACTTTTCTAAAAAAAAGTACTTTTCTGAAAAAAAGTACTTTTCTAAAAAAATTTTAAACGTTTGAAAAATATAGTTTTTTTTTGTTTTTTAAATAGTACTTTTTTTTGCAAAATAGTTGTTTATGAAAAAAAATCATGTTAAGCAAGAAAGTACATTTTAGAAAAATTTTATGTAAAAAATACGTTTTTTAAGGACGGTAATTTTTAAAAAATATTCTTTTTATAAAGTACTTTTTTAAGCTATCGTACTTGGTTGTAAAGCCAGACATATAGAAAAAGAGTACATTTTGGAGAGATAGTAGATTTCTGGAGAAATAGTAGTTCTTTACTAAAAGTACTTTTTAGAAGAAACAAATAGTACTTTTTAAAACGGTTCTTTTTTTCAAAAAAGCTCTTTTTTAAAAAAGAGTATATATTAAGCAAGAGGTATTTTTTTCTTAAAGCAATACTATTTTGATATAAGAGTGCTTTTTTGTAAGAAGAGTTCTTTTTTGAATTGTATAAATTTATTTCAAGAGTAATATTTTGGGGAAAATAAAATAATAAAAAAATTAACATGTTTAGAGAGAAGTATGCTTTCCAAAACACTGGTTTTTAGGAGTAGTATTAGAAAAATTTTACTTAAAAACAACACTTTAAAAGAAGAGGGTAAGTAAAGTTTGGAAAAATATCAGTTTTCTGATATATAGTATTTTTTAACAAAAGTACTTTTTTGAAAGAAGCAAACAAAACTTTTTGGAAAGGGTTCTCTTTCGAAGAGAGATCTGCATTGAAAAAGAATTTTTAGAAAAAAATTCTTCTTTGAACTACAGTACTATTTTGAAAAATAGTACTTTTTGCAAAAGAGTACTTTTTGGAAAAAGATGTTGCTTTTGAATTCCATGAATTTTTGGAAAAGTAGTATTTTTTAAATGGTACTTTATTTTTAAAAATAGTAGCTTTCGAAAATGGATCATGACTGAAAAGAAAGTACATTTTTGAATAAAAGTTAAAAAAATAATAAAATATTTTTTAAGGTAAATTTGTGTACCTATTATATATTTTCATTGCACTTTTATAAAAAAAAATTAAGAGTACGTTTTTGAGAGAGTACGCTTTTCAAAGATAGTTTTTTTTTTTTTGAGAAATACTACTTTTTCTTAGAAGTACTTTTGTTATTTATATGTTTGGAAACATATTATGTTTCTGAAAGATAGGATTTTACTTTTATTAGCATTTGTTTACAGATCAGAATCTTTTTAAGGACTGGTACTTTTTTTTTGGAAAATAGTACTTTTTTTTTAGAAAATAGTACTTTTTTCAAGAGTAACAATTTTCGTCGAGTGTATATTACATACATATATTTTATATTTTCTAATCGAAGAAAAGATATACATAAATAATTTTTGTTACTAAAGCAAATGTGCTTCCAAAAACGTGTTTTTAAAAGAAGGTAGTTTTTTTTAATACTTTTTTGAAAAATAATACGTCTCTGAAGAGTAATACTTTTTTGGAGAATAGTACTTTTTGACAGAAAGTACTTTTTAAAAATAGGCTCATTTTGCATGTGGGTTATTAATTTCATGCAAACTTGCTCAAACTTTTTTAGGTTAGAAATTTTGATTTAACGACAGGATTTGTGTGTGTGTGTTTGCAAATGTCTCCATACATGTAATTTGCTTGTTTTTTTTTTTTGCTAAGTGTTAATTTTAACATTTTCTCCTGTCTGTTGTGTATTTTATTTCAATTGCTAAAGATATTTTGTCTTATTATTATATGCGTTTATCCAGCAGTGTGTTTCTGTCTTCTTCCCTTCCTTCCTTCTGTTCTTCTCTCTATACTTTGGTCTTTTTCACTTTTGCATTTAAGCCGATTTACTAACAATTGATTGACAAATATTTTAAGAGACACTTTATGCGTCAGTATTTTATTGAGACATTTCACATGTTTATTTAATCAGTAAGACTTGGAAATCAATTCATTATTGATTAAGTGCTCAAAAGTTTTTTATTTAAGGGTAAGAAAGATAATTTTAACAAATTTAAAAATTCTCAACAAACCAAATGCTCAATGTCGGAAAGTTTCTCTATGGAACGCTTAAATATTTAATTTGCAGCAACGGTTGCTGTTGAGCTTTAGCAGCTTAAATAATAAATTAAGTAAAAGTTATGCAATTAACCGATTACTGATTACTATTTTTTTTTTCTTATCTTATCTTTGCAGGTAAGTTGACAACTTACTTTAAATGCAGTAATATAAATATACGAGTACATGTAAGTTTTTATTTTAAAGAGATTTAAAAAAGAAATGGAATGATTAATATTTAAAGAGAAATATATGACTGAATTCGAAGGACATAAAAACCTCATAATTGAATGCAAAAGACAGCACCTTTTTCCATATGTATGTTTCCTTAATTTGAACTTTTTAACAGCTAAAGCGTGTCAATATCTTCTCAGTACTATTTTACTAAGTACCAAAAAATATATATTGTACAATTGCGCATTATTTGCCTCTCCTTCAAATCAAACCAAATGTAGTCTCTTTTTTACAAGACTTTAAATTTTGTACTTTATGCCGATAGATGAAGTTTAAATTTAAACATTTCTCTTAACAAGCGTTCGTTTATTTTCTTAAGCAATATCTTTTTGACTTTATCTCACTTCACTTGTATTTTATTTGCTTATAATTTATTTGCTTGTTTTATTTTTATTTTTTTTTTCGGCTTTCTTCAATGTGGTGTGGGTTATTACTTTTAAAGAAATAACAAATTATATATTTTTATGACACAATCTCTAATGAATAATCGATAGAAATTGGTTATTCTCAATAGACAAAAACAGATTCTCTGCCATAACACAGTGGGGCTGAGTTCCAAATTACTACGTTCAAACTTGCAAAATAAATTAACTTTATCTGTTGACTTTTACAATCCGTTTTAAATCGCAGTCCTGCGCTGACCTGTTCGGTCTTTCCTCCCCATTAAACCCTATTGAATATGTACTTACGAAAGAATGATAAAAAAATGATTTAAGTACTTTTTGAGTACTGGCCGTCCAACAACTTTGAATGCGTGCAACTAAAAATAAAAAATGCGCTCATATACAAACACACGCATTAGTTTTAAACCGAATACATATGTATGACTATAAACATCCAATAACTATGTTTAAACACCTAACAAACAACTGCAACTTAAATGTATAAACTGTATGAGTATAAAAATACGCATGAGTATAAAAATACTCTTGACTATTAATCGGCTACACATGCGTATATACAGGGCTATTTTATTTACACACACATAAAGCAAGCATGTTTTCAAAGAGCCACACAAACACACACATCCCCATTCACACATTTTCCATTCCATTTTATATACACAAATATATGTAAACGGTGGCAAATGATGAATAAATATCATGCGTATATTTTTTATCCGATTAAATATCCATAGCCTGGGGGCAAATTACGGCATTCGATAGCGATTGAAATGTTCATACAAACGCATTTAAAATTGTACGAAGATTTGTTCGACATCGAATGCCGTAATTTGACCCCTGAGTATACTCTATGAGTATACTCAGGGGGCAAAGAGCTTGATACGCATGTGCCTTTTTGAATTTTTATTGTAGCGCATCTCAGTTTTTTTCATAAACGAACTAGATATGCTCTTGTATGTTGGAATGGTGTATGTTGGAATCGGTATATTCTTAATTGCTTGAGAGAAAATATTATGAAGGCATAAAAATTGTTTGTGCTACAATTATGGTTAAATTAAGATTTTTACTTATGTATTTTTTGGAGTACTCATTGTCACTCTTTGGTACTTACTGCTATGAAATTTATTCTGATGAGTTGAACTTTAAAGTAGTTACGAGATTGGTAGGAATTAAAATTTCAACTTATTTTTGCTTCCACTGAAACTGTAAAATTTTACATTCGAACATAATCCTAATGGGAAATTATTTTTGTCGTTTCGGTTTCTGGGTTTTGTAGCTTGAGTAACCATAGAAAATAAATCTCATATAATGCGTGAAAGAGTCTAATTTTTTTTAAATCCTTTGCACGTCATAAAAAATATGACCTTAATATCAGTACTCTTCTTTTTATAAGCCAGATTGACCTGGTTATCTGACTAACTCAGATGTTGATGGTAAAGTAGGTTAGGTTGATGCTATACCGCACCTCCACTTGGAGACGCAATTGGGATAATTGTGATCGAAGGTAAAGTAAGTCAAGCTGTTTGTTACACCGTCTTCTGCAAACCTTTTTTCCTTTTGAAGCCCTTGACTGAATAAATGAATTTAAATTGTGACGTAAAACAGAGGATTCTGCAACCGAAAAGATCTTTTGTCTTCCTTGCCAGGTGCTAGAGCACCTTATCTGCACCTGCTCTCTTGACGAATCTCAAAATTGCCGGTGGTTCTAGTATTGAAAGTTCGCAATCTCCCAACAAATGCTTGCGTAATTGGCTGTGTCTCCTGTGACATAAAGCTTCACAGTACTTCAGAATTTGTTCTAGAGTTTCATCATCATAACCACTGAACCTACACAGGCTCTTTCTGTCAATGCCAAGTCTGTTGATGTTTTTGCTCAACCTGCAATGGCATGTGAAGAAATAGGTAAGCATTCTTAGATTATTTTTACTTCGGAACATGAAAGCTTTAAATTTGGTTATAATTACCAATCATAAGCTTTGCCTAATTCAAACCAGAGATATTAAAGCAGCGGTGTTTTCTGATATTCTTGATCATTATTATATATTCTTGGATTGATATGATCTGAGTCTTGGTTGACCATGAAGGTGCTAGCCCCTCTCCTCGAAAGTTTGTCTGCATTTTCGTTTCCTTCCTCTCCGACGTATCCGCGAACTTAAAAAAGGACAGCAAAGTGCTAGAGCTTCTCATTTAAATCTGTCTGTAGAATCTCCTCTCCTTGATAATCTCAAGATTGCCATTGGTTCTAGTATTGATAGTTCCCAATCTTCCATCTTTTGGTCTGCATAAACCTTCAGAAAGTACTCTGGAATTTTATTGCCATAATCACAGAATCTGCATTGGCTGTTGCTCTCTCTTGAGGTATTTTCGCAACCTGCAATGACTTTTGAGGAAGCCTGTTATATTAATTTACATTACATTATTTTTACCTAGTAACATGAGAGCTTTAAAAATTATTTTGGTTCTACCTCCCAATTCTCAATATATTTTCTTGGATTCTATTCGAGACCTCTTCTTGGCTAGTTTGTCTGCATTTTAATTCCTTCAACTCTTGCTTGGCTTTGAACAAAGCAAAGTGTTACCTTATTCGTGGTGGTTATCGGACTTAACTTAATACAGTATTCACAAGTTAACTTAAAGGTAAACTCATAGGAACTAAGTGCCTTAAAGGCAGCCTGAGAAGATAATGAGCATCTCTTCATTGACAGCTCCTATCGAGATTAAATTGTGCGCGTCTCTGATTGACATAAGCTTCCGAGTGAAATATGATAAGGGTTTTTTCCAAAGACTCATAGTATTTTATTCTTGGTCCTAGAACTCGCTCACCAAAATCTTCCGATAGGTGCCAGGTCTAAAGGTCTCTTCTGTTGGTGACAATAGTATTAAACCTCTTATCACAGTCATCCGATGTATTCAGCATATCAGAGGGTTGAATAAAGGCTTGCATTCGCTATGCTACACAATCATGTGACTCGAAGAAATACAACCCTGATCTAATGAATTCTTATTATCTTTTGAACATTTTCGTAAGATCTATCATACCAGGGTTGTACTTTCCCAAAAGTCGTGCGGTTGTGTAGGATAGTGAATAATAGCCTTTAGTGTCTGGCCAGGAATGATAACTCACATTGGCTAATTAGACAGTCTCTATTTAAGCTTCTTCCTGCATAGATGATGATGACTGTTTGCCTAATGTGAGTTTAAGGAGGACTTCCATTCCTGCAGTAGGACAATTCCTCAAAGCCCCTGTTATCAGAGAACTGTAATTTCCCCCACTTCATTACAGGTTTTAGCCAGTTCAACCCTGTCCAACCAAACAATAGCACCATGAGTGTTAAGAAGTCCCACTATTATGGTGTATATCTATTTGGCGATTTTGAGTAAGCAATCCCATGTTTGCCTGCATTAGACCTACAAACTATGAGTGCTTTTGTTGCCTTAGCTTTAAAGCTAATATTACTCCCACATACTCTTACTTTAACTCCGATGATACCTCTTATTTGTTAATAATATTTCTGCAGCCAGTTTTAACTTAAAATATTTTTTAACGAATATGGAATTTCTTTTTATTCAGTACCATTTATTTGGCCCCACTGTGTGCAGTGGCAATGAACACGAGTTACAAGTTTAATAAATACACACAGGCAAAGAAATCTCTAACAGTCAAACAAAGAAAAATACTTAATAAAAACGAACTTGAGTTTTTGTTTTTGGTAAAAAAAAAAATAAAGATGAACATTATTGCATCGATAAAATATGATACACTTGAAGGAAAAAATTTCTAAATTAACAAAGAACTTAAAAAAAAAATACTTTCCTTAAATTTTAAATTAGTTAAATTTAAAATTCAAGTTAATGTTGCCATACAAAAAAAAATAAAATAATTATAATAAGAAAAAAAATAAAAAAATTTCTCTAACTGTATTTTATCATTTTCATTACTAAAAGATAATAAAAGGATGTTACTTTTCTATTTATGCTCAAATGAATTTTACAATTTCAACAAAATGAACTTTATATAATACAGCTCCTTCTTTTTTTTATATTAAACTTATGGTTTGTATTTTTTTTTTATATAACAAATTTCAACTGTAGTAGACCTACATTTTTATTTGTTTAGCTACACAGACACCCAAAAAATTGAGCCAACGAATGTTTGAATGAATGAATGAAAATGTAATAAAATAAAGTGTTAGGGATTTTGAGCTGAAAATCCCAACCGAAACGAAGTACGAAAAAAGGCAAATAAAACGTTTGTTTGCACTGTTCTTCTTTTATGCCTTAAAATATTGCATATAAATTTTATTTATATTGATTGCTTAAATTTACTTTAAGGGTGTTGTATTTTGTTTTAAGAGAATGCTAACAAAGATATTTTTTAGACAAATTTTATTTATATATTTTTAGTTCAACAATTAATTCCGCCTTCATATGTACATATATGGTCCAAATGAAGAAAAAATTCAGTAACTGTTTCTAGTAGTTAACTCCTGAACATTTTGGCTAATTTTGTTTTCACTTATGCAAGGACATTCCTGCCGCCCTCATTTACTTAATCTCAAGAATTGAACTTTACTTGCAGAATGCAGCAAAATTGTATAACTATTCGTAAAACTATGTAGTTTAAGTTCGTAGCAATTTTTGTTGCAATTCGTTGAAGGATATGCTGACCTGCCACATATCCTTTATTTTCACTTCCGCTTAAATTTTCAATAGATTTTCAATAGAATTTTTTCTTTTCTTTTAACTGCTTAAAATCATGCTATAAACCGTGAAATCCTAGTTACTCACCGCAAGGACATAAAATCTTCCTTAAGTCGAAAAAGTAAAGTTTTAGCTACAATTACGATCAGAATAGAAATGAAATTTGTAAATGAATATGGAATGGCACAGGAAAGCTGCGAGATAAATTTCCTTACAATCGGCTGCAGGATACGCTTTCCGCCCATATATCCTTTATTTTAAGAAACAAAGCCTTGTCGTTAATAATGATCAGAATGCAACCGAAATTGTTAGTTATTGAAAAAAATGAAACAATTAAGCTCTTGGGTGACTCTTATCATAATCAATACAAAGTTGCATAAAGTTTTCAAAACTCATAAATATTCAGGACTTTTAAAATTATGTACCACCTAGTGAAAGTTTAATAATTAGCAATTGTTTCAATTCCAATAACTACTTAGACAAACGATAAAAAATTTAAACTAGCAATTTTGCTCTTTAGATTTTACACCAATCTGCCTCTTAGAAGGAAGGCAAGCACAAGAGCTGCTTAATTCTAATTTAACCTTGTTTTATTTATGTTTTGCATACTCAATCAAAGACTTTTAATATATTTTTGAATATTTATTTCCTAACAAAAAGTTTTTGCTGCATAATAATTTTATGGGAATTTTTTCTTTTCGCTCGTCGTTGAAGTAAATTTATGGTTTTAATAAAAATTTGGTGGTTGGCTACTTTTTCTTTCTGCTCTAAAGAATAAACACCATAAGGTCAAGATTTAAGGAGTATATTTCAATTTATATTTCCTTCATTGTTCATTTCTTTCAAATCAATGTGTTGTGATCATAAAATATTAGATTTTTTTTACTTTATATTCAATAGAGGGTCAATAAAAAATAAAACTTTTAATTGTTTGATGTTTAAAAATTCAGTGCAAGATGTGCGTGCAGTTATTTGAATTTAATTTTAATGGGGTAGAAGTACAATGAATTGATATCGAAAGAAGTGGAGTGCAACACATTGTTGCAGAAGAAAATTAAAAGTAAGAGGGGATGGTCTTATGTCGCCTTTGGTAAATTGTTTTCGAAAGGAAACAAATTAAATCAATTTGTTATTTGGAAAAAAAAATTTTTACCGCAGTGAAAGCATAAATTTTGGCAAAAAAAAAATATTTTAAATATCTACAAATGCACGGCAGTGTTTGAGAATCAAAGGAAAGGTGGCAATTTCAACAAATGTTAACTAAGGAATTATTTATTTAAACTAAAGAATTTTTCAAAATTTTCCATTATTAGTTATAGTTTATTTGTCTTAACCATATACTGCGAGACCATAGTTTAATTGTAGTGACCATATTTCAAAATTTAATTATAAAAAGAAAAACCTTTTAACTTATAATTGTCAATTAACTTTAACCACCAATAAAAATTTCCTTTGAAATATATACATATGTATATAACCTTTTTCTTATTTAACTGCCACTAAAAATATTTAATGCGAAAAAATAAATTTTTTTAATAAAAATTGCACTACCTGATTCAATCTTCTTAATACAAACAAAATTAAATAAACACTCAAAGTATAATTGCAAAAAATATACGTACTCGTATAAAGTCAAATAAAAAGGAAAAAAATAAATAAATAAAACGAGTGAGCGAAAAAATAACCATTCAATAATTTCACTTAACACTAGGGTATCATTCAAACAGTCAATTGCAACATCGGTGGCAAAGTTAGCAGTGGCATTAACAGCAAACGGCAACAAGCAGCAATCAAATCGTAAATCACAAGTTGATGCATATAAAAGTGTGTGTGTGTGTGTTTGCTATTTTTATTAAAGCAAATTGCAAAAGCTCACAAGCACATGCACACAAAGATTTCTCAATGACTTTTCCTTTTTTCTTTTTAAATATCAGAATTTACACAAACACATGCACACATTTTAGATATTATAGTGCATAAAAGGTAAATACTAAAAATAGTACAAACGTGTGATTCATGAAAAAAAAAATGCAAAAAACCAAACTTACACACAAGAGGAAATTCAAAAACCAACAACCCGTATACATAATCGTTAACAACCATGTCGAATGTTGTACAGTTTTATATCCCTATTTTACTTGGTGTGCCCTCTTAACACTATTATTGCCGGGTACTGAAATAAAAATCTACCAATTTCAAGTTATATTTTAAAAAATTATAAAAAAGGAACTTTTAATGAAACTAACTCTCTCAAAAGTATATTTTAATAAAAGTACCTCTTGAAAAAAGTACCTTTTGAAAAAAGTAAATTTTGAAAAAGTACATTTTAAAACAAGAGCCTTTTAAAGAAAGTGCTTTAAAAAATGCCTTTTAAAAAAAGTATTTTTTAAATAAAGTACATTTAGAAGAAAGTAATTTTTAAAAAAGTACCTTTTAAAAAAAGTATCTTTTCATAAAGTACCTTTTAAAGAAAGTGCATTTAAAAAAAGTACCTTTTCAAAAAGTACCTTTTTAAGAAAGTACCTTTTAAAGAAAGTACCTTTTAAAAAAGTACCTTTTATAAAAAAAATAGCTTTTTAAAAAACTACCTTTGAAAAAGAAGTACCTTAAAAAAAGTGCCTTTTACAAATAATAAGTACATTTTGAAAAAAGTACCTTTTAAAAAAAGTACCTTTTAAAAAAAGTACCTTTTCAATAGGTACCTATTTAAAAAGTACCTTTTCAAAAAGTACCTTTTCTAAAAGTACCTTTTCAAAAAGTACCTTTTTAAGAAAGTACCTTTTAAAGAAAGTACCTTTTAATGAAAGTACCTTTAAAAAAAGTACCTTTTAGAAAAAAATAGCAAACTACCTTTCAAAAAGAAGTACCTTTAAAAAGTGCCTCTTACAAATAATACATTTTAAAAAAAGTACCTTATAAGGAAAGCACCTTTTAAATAGATACCTTATAAAAAGAGTGCCTTTTAAAAAAGTACCTTTTGAAAAAATATTGTTAATAAAACCTTTTTCAGAAGATAGAAACTATATATTTCCTTCCAACAAGTTTGTGTACAAAAGTACCTTCCAAAATCTGTTCGCTAGCCTTCCGAGCTGTTTGGTAGTTGGTCTTCAACAGTGTTAACGAGGGAAACTCTTCCTGGCCATATAGAAAACAGAAACGCATAAAAACATTTTTGATTTATTACTCTTATTCCCGTTACCTTGTGCTACTTCACTTAATGTAATTTACAGTTATAAAAATGTTTTATTGCAACCCAACTGCAACAGAGAAATAACTGTCCGTAGGTGCAATTGCAAGTACTGATTACTTGTAATTCTCAAATTGATCCAAAGAAACATTAAGAGTATTAAAGTCAGCAGACAAAGATGCTTATGCTAAAGTAAGATTACTTGTAAAATAAAAAAAAACAGTTTTTTAATTTAAATAAGGGGAGAAACGGATCTACAACTTGAAAGATATTTTCCTTAATACGAGCTACTAGTCTGAATTTAGTTTGCTGAGGGCTTGCAAAAAGTAGCAGTAATTAAAAAATTTTAACATTCCTTAAATTATATTTTTCTAAATAGATTACTTAAAAAATTCAGTAAGATGCCAAAACTAGGGTCTCAGGGAAAATTTCCTCAAATGCATACATTTTTGGTTCCCACATCTTAGAATTTATTTGATAAACGCCAAACGAAATCCATTCTTATAAATTTTGCTGCAATTTAAAACACTTTTTTTCTATTAAATCTTTCAAAGAGATATCTACAGTTGTTATTAGCACACTTTACAGTATTTTACAATAATCACCATAACAAACTAGAGAATCATAAATTAAAGTTAGGAAATACTTGTATTTCTCTATATTATTACAACGAACAGTCAAAAAAAAAAAAATAAAGTACCCAAAGGACCAACAACTGCATATGGATTTAAACATTAAATGGCTTAAATTACAGCCATAACCAACTTTAAATGGCACTCGCAAGATAATTCTATTATATATATGTACGAGTATACACCAACATTATTTCGATAACGTTTGTGTGTTCGTACTATACACACACTTATTTAAATTTTCATATCCGGCCCCAAAGAAAAGAAGAAAGAGTTTTAACGGCAAAAAATCTAACAAGTTGTAATTGTGGATTTTCAAAAAGAAAATGTAATAAAAAATGACAAGTGGGTTAACGCGACCATATCATAGCCTACAAAAAGCAATAAAAATTTGCTCGAGTGTAATTTTTTTTAAATGAATAAAGATTTGAAAAACTTTATTTACCAAAAATATTTCACATCACATTACACCGTAACACAAGAACTCACGCCTATCGATCATCAACAAGGTCGTGTTTTTGCAGATTGGGTCCTTGAAATTGATGCATTTCTCATCACCTTAAGTGATGATAAGCCATCGTTAACAAGTATAATTGTCGCCTTTGCAGCTCGAAGACCCAAGACGTATTCTTAAAAAGCCTCTTCAACTTTAACGTGTTTCTGTTGGACTTTACTTTTTTAAAAATAAGGCAGAAGCAACTATAACGAAGAATGGATTGGGCTAATGAATACTAATTAAGGATATTGTGTGACCTGAATTGCAAGTTATTGATGTGAACGATATTTAAATTTAAAGAGCAAAGCAAACAATACCATGGCTCTTTTGCATTTCTTGACCGTATGATTTATCGAAGAGGCAATTGATTACCCACATCTTCAGATTTATACTTTTTTCTTCAATGGCTCTCAATCTATTCAAGGTATCAAACGTAAAATTCGTGAGGTTATCGAGGATATGCATCCAGAAATGTGCGAATTGATGATAAAAAACTTTATGAATATGGTTATTCAAGCGTAGCCATGGTACCCATATGAATAATAAGGTTTTTCATTATTAAACTGTTTAAAACTAAATGAACATCCGATGCTTATGATTCAGACCTTATATTGGAAGACCCTCTGTCAATAGTACCTTTTTATTTTGGAAGAAGTTTGATTTAGTAAAGCAAGCGACAACCCAAAACTGCGATAACGTACAGAGGTCGACTAAGCAGACCTAGTCGAGGGTTTCTACAGAAGAGCTTTCCTTAGGCTGATTATATGTCAATTAGTATATTCAAAAAACTGATTTTAAATGTTTTCCACCTTCTAAAGCCAACCCAGTAGGGTACGAACTAACATGCAAATCTCCTTCAATTTATTCCTCTATTATTTCTGCTCAATATTTTGCATATACAGCTTAAGGAATTATGTATTTATGTTATATACACAAATAGATCATATAACCCCTCTTCTACAAAAAGTATGAATTACAGTATAAAAACAGGCGCATATTGTGTTTTTCTTTTCTTCCTTCTCTTTTCTCTCCTTCATTTCTAACTAGCATTATTTAATACCCGATTTCTACATGTTTTTATTAAAAACACCATCATGTATGATGCTACTGTTCCTTTTTGTTTTGCTTTGTTTCAAGTTTTTGGTTCCCGTTTTATACTCTTGCACCATAAAAAGGATTAGGGCTTTGGAGGATATATAAAGAAAAGAAGAAAAAAAAACAAAACTGGTGCAAAAAATAACTATATAACGCCACACATTGCACTGCTAGTGGGTAAAGTGGGTGCCAAAATGAAGCAAGTGTATAATTGCTAGTGGCAGTTTTCTTTCCGTTCTTTTTTACTTTTTATTTTTGTGTGTCATTTTGCAGTGTGTTTATAATAGGGATTTTGTAGTTTTCCTTGCCAGCATTAGAACACAAAGCTACAGATAGATAGACAGACAGACAGGCAGCCATACATAAAATTTTGTGTAATTAAACTGTTGAATTTAAATAACTAGAGTGGAAAAGAATTTGGTTGAATTAAATTTAATTAAATTTTGATTAAATAAAGAAGCTTTTACAATGGCTTCGATTCACATTTAAGAACAAGGTTTATGTACATAAAAAGTAAACAATGAAAGAGCTTGATTATATATTATGTTAGGCAAACTTTTCATTGCCGCGTGCATAACATCTTCACTTTGAATTCCTTCTCAATCTCACAAATTTTAGTTCAACTTTTGCAAATGTTTAGGAAAGGATGTATTCCAAGCTCCGGAAATTTTGAGATTTTCAGATTTCAAGCTTCCTTAAAGAAGTTTCTGAAACAGGAGCATAACCAATAATCGATAGCAAATATTTTCTTTGAATAAAGGTGTTGTGGTTGCAGATCCTTATGGAAATTCTCCAAATACTTATTTACGACTCATTAAGAGCCCACTTCACTTAAACGTAAATTACTCTCATCAATCGTAATCAATTGCATTTGGCGGGTCAGAGCTGGATACGCTATGGTCACCATTGGCGCCCTTAAAAATAATATCCTCAAACAATGTCCACATAAAGCAGAAGATACATGAAAGAGGCTAAGTAGGTGTAGGGTTTGGAAAAAATATGACCGTGCTTTCAGGATAAATGCTCAGAACAAATAGTAAACTAAAATAGGAAGAGTATCACGCGGTTGGTCGCGGTATTGACAACAAATCAGCAGATATGTTAGAAGGCAAATTTTTTAGGAAAACACCTAACAGACGACCTCCCGGAGGTATCACAGATTGGTAACAAGTGGATCTATTACATCACTGGATCCAGCATTGCATCTTGATCTTTGTTATAGAGTTCGGACGAGTAGAGCGATATCTATCGAAATAAAATCTCGCGGTAATCAAGTAGGAATGCTTGCAGATAACAAACAGCCACATAAATCATCCAATCGCTCTGCAGCTGCTTATTGTGTTACTTCCGATGATTTTGCAAACCCATTGTACTGCTAGCTTGGATCTCCAAAGAATAGTTGCTGCAATTTCACGTCTTCGATTTAATTAACACTCCAGTGCGAATCTTACATAACGTAGGCTAACTACGGGCAAGCATCCAACTGAAGTGATTGCGGAAGGTGGCCCTAGTCCGAAGTCTAAGATAAACAAGAGGAATTCAGCCATATGGTAAAGCGTTTTTTCTAAAGCATCCTTCAATATCGGGACCATCAGAACTAGCATTTGTTCAATAGCAACAGAACCTGGAAAGGTATCTCTTTGACAAAGTCGTACCAATAACTACGATTTAAACAGTAAGCACACAAAAGCTTCCTACCTGCATTATGAGTGAAAACACAGCTGCTATATGCGCTCCTTCAAGATTACACGCAGGCAATGTGGTTCCTCACAGCTATAGGTTTCCCTGAAGATTACCTTACCAATCAACGAAAGCAGGGACCATCACTTCTCTAGAGCGAGGTTATTAGAACGAAATACGCAGGCAGAGACCTTCTAGAAATTAGTTATCGATTGCAATGTGGAGTTGCAGAGGAGTCCGCAATAGCCTTTCAGTCAGTATGAACGTTGTCGTTTTACTCTCCTCATCATCAATTAAGACCCCAAGAGGTGCAATTTTTGCTGACCCGCGGGTGCCTATAGGAACAGTTATAAGCTACTATTCTGACTTAGAAGTTCCATCCTGAAAGGCCTCCCTTCTATCGTATTTTGAAATCTACCCGGCTTGTAGCAAAGATACCTCCGTTAGTAAATATGTTCGTTTGTATTAGCTTGTAGCATATTTACATATAAATTTGCATAAATTTTATGGGTTCACCTACTAAATTTAATTGCTGAAATATTCAACTTATCCATGTTAAGGTCCGTGGTATTGTCACATCCATTACCATCAGGAAATAGCATTGCGTGGTTATGTTGTACATAATCCTCCAAAAACTACAGCAACCTGTTAGTCAGTAGCATGTAAAATGATTTATACTCTCAATATTAGAATAAGGTGCTGTAAATTAATAATCTGAGGTATTAGGTATGGCTACAAATAATCCAGTTAAAATTTTAATTATGAAACATGGGAACAAAAGTGATCCGAAATCATTAGACTGAAATATTAAAGCTAAAGCTATTAGCTAACTGAACTCTATTTGGCTCTTGTGACGTATCCTTATATCTGTATTAATATATTTTTGCTTCTAAGACCATGTCATACTTAGTTCACCCTTAATATTTTTCCAAATCCATCAGCTATTTTAAACGCTATTACGTTTAATTGTTCCCACTAAAAATTTTACTCATTTATATTTAATTTATGTTCGTTAATATGCTTAAGGGGTTGAAGTGTTAAAATTATTTCGATGGTTTGAAACTCACATCAACTAATATTGTAAATCATATTCATACATTCACTAAAGATTATTATCGCTTATAATCTCCAGCCTGGAATATGCAAAACTAATTAACAGTCAGTATGGAGAATGAAGGTGTAGATTGAATAATAGTATTGGTGGATGGAAACTTAATGGAAGGTTTTGGAAGAGTGGCATACGATAAATTATATTGAGAATGC
Organism: Nowickia ferox; assembly: GCA_936439885.1. Lineage (NCBI taxonomy): Eukaryota > Metazoa > Arthropoda > Insecta > Diptera > Tachinidae > Nowickia > Nowickia ferox. The sequence continues at coordinate 11,919,012 of OW387024.1, read as the reverse complement.
TTATTCATTTATTACAGCATGTTTAAGGATGGATATTTTCTCGATGGAAAATAAGATATACTCGATGGCCGAACAGTAAGCCAAAAATGAACACTGCGTCATTCAGTTGCGGGTCTTCATAACTTAATTTATCCCTAGGTAGGCAAGTTTTGAGGAAGTTGATTAAAACTGTCTTGTATATAAATGCCAAGGCATTAGAATTATGTACAGCTTCTTTTGAAATCTGAATTAAATAGTTGGTACTAGCAAATACCTCGGATTTTTAAAGTCGACAATTAGGTATCTCCCTTATTTACACAAACCCAGTTTCTCTCATTAATAATCTTTTATAGCTGAACTAAATTCATATGTACATACATTCCTCGCAGCTTATTGGCTCTTCTGCTTGCAGTCGCCTAAACTCTGTTTTAACAGTTCTTGTACGTTTTACATTATGATTGCAGCAGACACATAAATAAGTAGCAAAGAGTAACCGATAAAAACGTTGCCCCAAAACACACTTGAACATAAACATTTAAACCAGGTTGCCTTTAATTTTATTGGAATTTTCTACGTCCTGGTAATGTGGCCACATGCAACATGCATTCCCAGTCCAATAAACTTTCAAGGGGAAATACGAAAAAGATCAACAGTGCTATTTGCCCCCGTGATTATACTTGTGAGAAATAAATGACTTTAACGTCAAATGAGAATGGAAATTAGTAGACCAATCTTTTTCATCTCTGAATTGTACAACCCCTTTCTTTGCAGTGAAGAGTAAGCATTAGAAGTGAATGTACTCGTATTTGTAAACTTATTTCGAATTAGGGTGTTTAAGCAACAACTATTTTCATATTACAATGCAATTATTACGAGCTACAGGCATGAGAGTAACAAACCACCAGTCATCTCAGCAGACAGACAGATATTCAGGCATACAAGTGCAGAAGATCCAGACAGACTTTGCTTCAATACTGATGATGGTGACGATGGTGATGATGGCAGCGTTGATGTGCTTCAGGTTGGCATTGATGACGTCTTCCCTTGTAAATTGTGCTCTTGTTCAAAGCCAGAGAGGTTTTGTAAATTATAAAACATGAAAACCCTTTATTATTTCTCTTACCTTTATCGAATGCCGTTCAACATGTTCAAGGATATTTAGCACCCTAGACGAGTAAACTAGCAATAAAAAAGGTGGAAAGTTAACTATTTTCATTCCGGCTATTTATATAATACTGTGATTTTCGCTTTACAAATATCAAGAGTAGAAAAGAGGGTGTGTACCATATCCACCTGCTCCAGTTTCATTTTAGTGTACGTATGTACGAGTATTTTGTACCAAAGTTGGCTAGGTTAGTTTGCCTTCAATAGTTATTGACTGGCATGACCGTGTAAGTATTTTTTTTTCTGTTGAGTGCATTTTCAATGTTGGCAAGCATTTTATTTCTTAACTGGAGTATTTATTTTCATTGACTATGAGATAATTACCAGCATACCAGTTGCATTTAAAGGTTGAGAGTGGTAGTTCGTTGATGTTTGCCAACTATAGAGAAGTCGATGAACTGAAAAGGCTTCTTTTTTTTGTGATATATTTTTAATTTATATGAAAACAGGAACATAACTGAAAGCATAAAAAATACTGTACTGCAGTAAATTTTACCTAAAATAGCAGGAAGTTGGCAAAAATATCACAGCAGTACTCATGGATGATTAAAACAATAAGCATTGCTGTGTGATTTCAATAAATTTAAATATCGAAGAACAGACTATGGATCAGGATAGGATATTCAACGAATTGTGGTTTGGTCATTCAGGGAACATCCAAGGTCAAGAGCATTTTGTCCTATGCTACATTTTATGAAATAACTATAAAAATCCTTTTTATAAAAGGAAATTGTTCTTCTAGCCTAAAAATCATGATAAGATACAATTTTTTCTTGAAATCATCTATTGTTTCCTTTTACTATGTGTGTATGGAGTCTTTACAACACTTTCTGTAAGCACTCCATCATTTGGAATTGGTTTAGTTACAGGTTCCAAAAACCTCCATTGTAACACTTAAACTTATCCTCAGTTATTTCTGAATTTTGAAACCATCATTTCAGGATTAGTTAGATAGAAATCATTTTTTTCTCAGCCTGCTTTTATGGAATTTAATGCAACATTTTATGAAATACCTAGAACAATCCATTTTCTTGATGGAGTTCTAACTTTTGGCCTAAGGCATAATTTTTCATTGAAGTTATCTTTTGCTTCGTTTCACTACGTGTTGACCCTTGGACAATTTGAACTTGATTCGATCTCTGACTAGATATTAACCTGCATGCTGGTGCTGCGATACTGTATGCTGGTGCTGCAATACTATTGGACAGGAACAAACGAATTCGGACAGTAACTTTTACCGGTCTCTGCTTTGTGGTTGAAAAAATACGCAAATGGGAATTGGCTACCCAGTAGTTTTACTGGGACAACGGTTTTGCCAAAAAAAAAGAGATTCACTATGAACCTAAAAGTCTCCCAGCAGAATTTGCCTACACATATTACTTAACTTGGCACCTCTTTCGATTACAAATATTTCTGCCTGAAGGACGGTACTACATTTATTCCATAGACGTAAAAACATCTTGATTGCGAATCGTTTAATGATTAAACTCGGCAATACGTTTTCCCACTGAAGCCATCGGTACGGAAAAAAGAGCTCTAGAACCTGTTTGGGAACTCCCTTTGTAAAAATAAAAGATATTTATTCGAAGGAGTGTCGTAGAGTGCAGTAGACAATTTGAACAGTCTACTGTGGACTACTTTAAGGGTCCTGGTATACTCTAATTTTTTTAATGTGAATGTTGGTCATCACTACCGGTGAAATGACTAGTCAGTTGAATGCTCCTGTTCTTGTATGATGGCGTATATGTTGAAGATTAGCCAGCTCGATTCATGCCGGAGAATCTTCGTGTTTCGGTAGACCAGCAATTGACTTCAGGGCTTATACGTGTTGATTGCAAAAAAAGCCCTTGTCTACGTCGATTTTATGGCAACATCTACCTTGATAAATAAGGGAAATATATTGCAAGAGTGCGCAGAGATGAACCGTTTCTACGATTCATCACAGTGTGGCACTTTGTCGTGTTTAAATACAATTTTATGGCTTGTTATTTTGTACATTTTCCTCCAATTGTACTGCTTTAAAATATTAGTTTATACCTCCCTTAAATAAAAATCATTTCCAGTTGTCACACATGCAAAACAGCCTTGTTACGCTGTCCTAACAAATACACTAGTCGCGGTGATAGTGATGGTGGTTTCAGTGGTTAATGCAAAATATGTTATGAATTTTCTTTTTCATTCCCTTTTTCATTCCACTTAAGCCCTCCTAAAGCAAGTATTGCTTTTGCCAAGGTTTTGTTGGGGTTTTCTTTGTTTCAGTGGCTTTTTAGCAACATGTGCTAGAAAAAAGCTCGCGGTCTATAAATTGCAAGAGACCAAAGCAGAAATATGTACATAAGTCGAGGCTATTAAAATTTGCAACATATTTATAGCAAATTTGGTTGGTGTCCAAAGGGTAATTCATTTAAGGTTTGATATATTTTTTTAATGGTAAACAAAAATTTGTTTAAGAGCAGACTAAAAATTACCCATATCCTTTTAATTGATGTTTGGAAATGCTTAAAAATCTTTAAAAGGCTGAATTCAAGCTAAAACCTTAGCAAATAAGATTTTTCGGCTTTTAGCGTGCTCTTGGCTGTTATAATAATTAATATAATTCAACAAGCTTGCATGCTTCGTAAACATTACCCTGAAATTTGCTAATGCCTCTTTTAAAAAATTAGCAAAGCTGCTATTGTTGCAAGCACCTTGTTGCCTCTGTTATTAGGTTTTGAAAAAGGAAAACCCAAATAAAAGAGTTCCACAACATCATTGTAATCAAAGAGGAGTAAGTTAAGTTAAGTAAGCCAGCAAACAGCAACAAAATCGTTAGAAGTTTGCAATACCCTGCATTAACCTCTTAACAACAAAAACCAAAAATAGTGAAACAGTATTTGAAATCAATGCTTTTTAAGGCTTTACGATACAGAAATACTATTTTAATTCTTACCTGGCCCTTGTAGAGTTAAATTCTTTTCTGCTGTTTTAAATTAAATATTTTATTCAGCCATTGCTCTATTGGATTTGGCGCGTTCTAGTTTAAATATTGACTGGCATTTTGACTAAAAGTCTAACTGACAACGTCATGCATGATGCATGCATTCATGGTTGTATGAAATGAATGAATATTTGTGGGCTGGGATTATTTGTTGTTGTTTTATTTTGGGTTGTTATTTGACAGCGTTGCAGCAACATGGCACAGCATTACCTGTAACGAAGTAATGTTTAACTTTATTGGAATAGAGAAAATTTAATGTTTTGAGAAGCGTTATTACACGGGATATTGCAGTATTTTTAGAAGGCACTTGGTGCTTTATATGTTAGGAAGGATGGAGATATACCGCACCTTCATTCGGAAGCCCAACTGTTATTATTCATTGGCGTTTTATACTTATTCTGTATTAACTTTCTTCTCAAATCGCAACACCATTTCTATATGAAGTGGCGCCTCTTGTTGGTGATTTTCAGCTAAGAAAGTGAGGTTTGTTTTTCTATTGTATTCAAGTAGATTTTTTTAAACTAGAATATATGAAAACGTGTAACAAAATCAACTAAAAGTTATATCGCAGACAACCTTATCTTAAAGTAAACAGTTCCTTCATTATCAAATCTCCTCCTTTTTCTTCAGCGCACAAATTATCTGCTTTATCATCACGGCTACTCCAATTAAGAATTTATGCTCCATATTGTGGTTATAAGGCAGGGTCAATAAGAATCCTCTTTTGTGGACTTAAAATTGTTGTTGACTTAAAATACTTGAGCTCAAACTACACAAGGCTAGCAAAAAAGTAAATTTTTTGTAAATATTGTACAAGAAACAAATTTATCGAAAAAAATAGTGCTCCGGGAGTGTCGTATTAGTGAAACCTGCAGATAACCAACCGACACTAGCTGATTTTTCTGACTCTATAGCATGTCAGTAGGTGTGGAAAGGGCAAACTTTCCGTAGGCCATGTTAGAGCTAGGACTCGATCTTTTTATTTGGGGAGCAACCATGTGGCAGGTTTTCTGTAAGTTTCGACATTACTTTCATACAAGTTCCTTGACAGACCCGATATAAAAATTTGTGGAAAAAATTCTAGTACTTTTGTTTGTGCTTTTATTTTTTATTTTTAATAGGACCAGCACTCAGAGGATAAACCCTACTCATGCAATGTATTGTGCTAGAACTAGGAATTAGGTTATAGGGAAAGAGGCTAGAGCGAGTAGTGGCTTTGGACATTTGATTTGAACATTCTCACGCCGGTAGCGACAGGAAAGACCTCCGCAGGTAGTTGGTTCCACATACTAACAGTGCGGCTAAAAAAGAAATTTTCTCTGTAATGCGTAGTGCGATTCATTGGCCAATCGACCACAAAAGGATGTGCTCCGAATGAGGCACGTGTTGTGCGTATAAATGGGCGTGTTTCGGGAACAACTTCCGTAATTTCATTAGAACACATTCCGTTGTAGTAGCGATAGAATAAGGAAATGCTCCCCACATTGCGTCGATGCTCCAATGAATCAATAGAGTTGGATACCCTACTGTCACCGATGAGCTTCTTCGCCCAAAAGAGACTTTGAAGCGCTGGCCCATACATTTTATATTCTATTTTCGGTATAAGTGGTAGAAATAGTAAGAAGATCAGATGGGGTGAAATGTCGTTTGTACCGTTTCAAAAACCCGAGCCACATGATGCTTCTTTTGCAATTTGAAAAATGTGTTCAGTCCATCAAACATCACACTGTATTTTCATGCCAAGAACATCAAGAGCATCTGATTCCTTAATACTTATACCCCCATAGTTATAGAGGCAGCAGAATTTTCGATCACGCGTCTATGAGTAACCATACAACATTGGGTCATACGGGCGTCCTTAGGTCTTCCTATTATAGTGGCTTAGTTTGGCGTCAAGAACTTCCTCAATATCACGACTAGGCTTGTTTGATTGAACTTTTAAGTAATTTCCAACTATTTGATAATACTTTATATGGAAAATTTATAAAAACATAAATTAAAGCCGAATTATTTATTTTTGGACAAAAATCCCATATTTTTCTGCTTGCCCATGGTGAAGTAATTACCAAACATTGAAATGTAACAGTTGAAATTCATGTTAGTGTTACAGTATCTTTGACATATAGATTAAAATCCTTGGACACAAACACGCGAACACCTCTTTAGCGCGTTTTTAGCCAGTCAGTGAAAATTAGGCTGGTTGTTAGCACATTGACACGTTTTGCATAAATTTGCATTGCAAAAAGTACAAAAAGTTTAAATTTTATTTTTGGCATTTTATGCAAATGATTTTTAAATATACGAGTACATACAGTCATTTTAGTTGATATCTTAATATAAAATATACAACCAGCATGAATATAAACATACATGTAGTATGATTTCCTTTTTATAAAATTAAAAAGGTTTGATGTTTAATTCACAAAAAATACCTTGCGCTTTGACCAACACCATTTCATTTTAATTTTTCTCCTTATATCTCTGGCAGGGTTTTAATTCTGCGGAAACGGACTTTGAATGAAGATTTTTAAACATTAAAATATTTTTTCTGTGCATTTATTATTTAGATTAAAGCAAAGTATTTTTTGAGCTAAGAGTAGCAGTAGAACTTTTTTATTTTTTTTTTAATTAACGCATTCATTTGAAAGTGGCTTTTAGAGTGCCGTATGAGCAAAAGGATATGCTTACATAAACAAGTGAGAAAGAAAAAATAGCGGAGGTTAAAATGAAATTCGTGTGCTTGCCTTCGTAAATGTACTCGTAGAAATGCTGGAGTGTGTCATACATGTTGTTCGTCATTGATGGAGTTCAAAGATAAAATTTCAATTAACCTTTTTGTATATAATAGCTGCCGCCAAAAGAAACTTCTCACAGAAAAGGTGGAGATGTTATGCGTAATGAAAGCAAACATAAAGGCAGTTTTTTTTTGTTCTGGTAAGTTGATGTTTTAATCAGTTGGTTTCTAAAGAAGGAAAAGAGTATTTTTTTCAAAAAGATTTTTAAATTTTAGCAGGAAAACTACACAAGGTTGGACCTCCTTAAAAGTTTTCCCATTCATGAAGCTATATTCAGAGACCTCGTCTTGATTTGATAAATCTGATGCTTTAATATCGTTTTGAGGCTTATAGGAGTTAAAGGTTTATAGGAGTTAAAGGAATTAGTGATGGTGATGAATACCGTGCTAGATCCCTTTGTTGCTTCCAGCTCTATATAGTCTTCCTTAAAATATCCTAAAAGTAGGCTTTAATTTCTTAAATTTCTTATCTGTACTGTAAGTGTATCACCAAAAGACCAAAAATAAAAACCTCCTGATTACCAAGTAATTTGTTATTCCTTCCTATTTATCTGCATTGTCTTTTAATGGTATTTGGCTTTTTTGCCTTATTATTATTGTTATTTTTCACCGTCTTTAATGTTTGTGTTTACTTTAATGTCATTTTCAACTCCTTATGAGCTGCTGATTTCTTCTTTGGTTTTTTTTTATCTTGTTTGTTATTCTTTATTCTATATTGTTCCTTTAGTCTCTTCTTAAGTACTTTGCTTTTGTCTTTCATTTTGTCAGTGCGTCCATATTGTTGGCAGTTTTGGATTTGGTTTTCTATGAGGTTTTTTTCCTTCATCAGCTCTTCAACACCGATTGCTTTATTTTATGCAATTTACGTTTTATTTGTTTATTCCTTGTTTGAAGGTAAAGTGAGTGGGAAGAAGTTTTCGTACGAAGCAGCAATAAATTTGTGGAATGCGAAGAGTTATTTGCAAAATTTTTATAAATTACTGCTCTTGGTGTTGCTGTACTTAGATCCATTAAAAATAAGATAATTAGCATTAATTTTCTAAGAGAGAATCAAATTTTTTGCGCACTATTTATGAAGAAAGTTTAATGAATTTGAAAGGATCATATCATATCCTCTCGATCATATGTGAGTAGTGCAAGCTGCATAAATAAAATTTTGAAGCTTTGGTTTAAGGCTTAACAAAAAACACCAAAATTGCTCAAAACTTGTAAGTCACAGAGTTTTAGTGAAAAAATCACTTCACCTCAACGAGAGGTAAACTAACCTCTTGTACTTAAAGTCTGGTTAAGGGCTGCTGTTCCAGTTGAAGCACTCGTCTACCTGTCATCACTTCAGAGCAAATAAATCATTCGTTATTAATCTTAAGCCACCATCACCGTCTTGTCCAAGAGGTTGTAACTTCGTACGACAATTTTTTGAGGTATTAATCATGTATTACCTTATTTTGCTAATTTTAGTCATAATATTGTGTCTTTTTGTCCTGTTTTCAAACGTATAGCTTGATATTCAATAAAAAATAATAATTGATTAAATACACCATCAAACATATTCAAAAATTAATTCTTTTATAACAAATTCTCGCATGACACTCATGATGAGAGTGAGTGCAAAGGCTTTAGCAACTTTTTTAATATTGCTTGACCATGTTGCAGGGATCTTTTTTGATTTCTGCAAGCACCGTCTTTTTATTACTAAATGTAAAGAGTTTAATTATGTAGTTCAATTTAAAAATAGGAATTTGAGTCAGTCTCAAAACGACTCGAAGGACCATGACTTAGGCCTAAGTAGTCAATTTAACTGTTGTCTCTCACTCTCTCTTTCTCTATAGAGAGCAGCAGATATCATATTCGTGAGAAGTTAAACTTACACACATTCACCTTTACAGCAGTAATATTCAATCACAGAGTGTAATTTCAAGTGCCGTATTTCGACTACAACTACGACGATTTTGTACTAAATTAAAAAATATTATTGCAATGTTCATTGGTACAAAATCGTCGAAGTCGAAGTACGATAATCGTAATAAAGCCCATATTCTCATTCTACTGCTAACAAGCCATGGAACTTGGTAGCCAATAGAAATCACAATTCGATCTTAAGGAATGTAAGGACAGTATTTAGCTAAAGCTCTTAAGGTAGTCTTGCAGCCATCGACGTTTGTGAGCAAAATAAATCGCGAATATGCGCTTAAGTACAACCGCTGTCTTAGTCTTATTCGGAATCTGCGATCCTTCTAGATCAAAAGCCCACAATGTGATGTGAAGGACCATCATTGAGGGCATATTAGTGAATTAATTGGCAAAAATTAACCCTAAAAGATCCTACGTCTTTACTACACGCTGTGGCATCAGTTGATATTACAGTTCTATCTGAAGGACCATAATATATGTCATAGTAAAATAAGAAGCAATTTTCCCTGTCAATAGAAGACGTAAAAATCTTGAATAGAGAATATTCACAAGCCAATGCAAAGGACCAACAGTAAGGTTACAGTAAATACCATAGCTTTTATTTCTGTTAAATTTGAAGCAGCCAAAAAGAGGTGAAGTATCTTAAATCCGCAGATCTTCGTGAGTAACAGAAATCATCACGTTCTGATGTGAAGGTACATAATGGTAGTAACACTAATAAGCTATAGCAGTTTCCTCTGCACAGTTTGGTGTAACTAAGAAGCGGTACACATACTTAAAAAATGGAAATCATGCAGTGCTCCGAACGAAGTCTAAGCGCTGCTTCAAAAAGTTCCGACTGACAGAAATCAATTTAAACATTAGTAGAGTTATAAGCAAGGCCAAAGTAAAGAACTACAGTAGTTGTCGTTTTATAGTTTAGCCTAGTAGAACCCATGAAATCTAAATTTAACACGAAGGACCATTACTTAAATCTTACAGGTAAGCTCCATATTTGTCTCTGAAACCTTTCAAATCCTTTATTTAGTACTTTTTGACTTCACTGTACGCTTCACATTTATTTTAAAGTGTTTGCTTGTGTTAAAAAGTGTAGTAGCACTCAACCGCACTCACTCATGTTCATGGCCCTACTGAATTCTATTTTATCCTTAAAATAAATATTTTAGTCCTTATTGTTTTACTAATAGTTGTTGCTGTTGTCTCGCTAGCTCTGTTTTTTTTTTTGCGTCTTACCCGTAATACTAGTAATATATTTTCAAGGTTTCTCGATTGTTTTCCATGAATTTTCTTAATGTTTTTTTTCCTCCCATTTTACTCGCAAATGTTTGCCATCTTTTACGTTGTTCAAACGTTAATAGCGTTACCGTCATTGTCTTTATTTAGCTCTACGTTCCTTTTTTTTGCATCTTAAATAAACACTAAGAGATTTTTAATAGAGTTCTAAAGCGACACTTTCGATTGTCTTTGTGCAACTTATGTGAAAATTAAACTTTAAGTATGTTGGCGTTGGCGCTTGCTGGTTTGTTTGCTTTTTATTATTGCTTTTTTAGGTTCTTATGCTCGTTCATACCTTTTTATCTGGGATATTAAGGAAATGAAAAAGCAGCGAAGTAGTGTGACAAGTATTTACACAGAAAGAAAAAGAATAAACTATAAAAAATATATAAATAAAAGTACTCTAAACACACTTTGTTTTAATGAAATGCTCACAGAAACAAAAGGAAATAGAATAAATAATAGATTGGTGCGCGTTAAAAGAAAATAAAATTATAGTGAACAATTTATTCGTTTGGAGATTTTTGTGGAAATAGAGCAAATTTCGCATTTGCTGGGTCACCATTACGGTGAGTTAAATAAATATTCACTACATTGCTAAAAAAATTTTTTTTTTGCCATGAATTAAAAAAAAAGAGTACAAAAACGTCTACAACAGTAGCTTAAAATTAAATAGCGTCCTTGATGCAATTTTTGAACTCCAACGTTTAATTATAAGACCAAAATGTTCTGTACAATACTTAGTAAGTTTTTAATGGATTCTTCAATAATAAATCGGGAGAACTTCTGAACTACTACCTGGTTTATCACCGAATTTTTTGTTTCTTCATACTACATTTCAAATGTGTTTAAACTATAATCGAAACCATTTGCTTTTGACTATGAATTTTTCCTCATCCAAGTACTATTCCCAATAGTTTACTCTTCAATTTAAATGCCCATGAGCGCATTGATAACAGTGAGAAACCTTGCTTAACTTTAAGGAATGTAGACTATGGCGTTATAGAGTTATTCTCCTTCAATGCATGCAAAATATCCTTAAGCCTTGGTAATCAAAATCTGCTTTTAGTTCTTTCCAAGTTTCCCAGACTTTTCTTGATTAGTTTTTTAGTTTTTTCAAGTAATTTTGTAAGTTTCCTACAATCTTCATTTTGCTCTTTTTTTATATATATTTATTAAGTCTTAAATCGAAACTACGCGCTGTTGGCTATGAATTCTTCCTCCTCCAAGTACCACTCCAACTCCAATTTTTTAACTGAAATGCCCATGAGCATATCAATAAGGCTTATTGCCCATTTAACCGTTAAAATTCAGAAATGGAGAGTATCTCGTAATACGTATCTTTCCCTTCTCATTAGTTTCAATATAACAAAAATTTTTGTTTCTAAATGAAGAAAAGTGATGAGTTTTTTCTTGCAAGAATCAATATACATATGTAGGCGTTGGCTTACGAGGAATATAAGGAGTATCTGTTGTTTGACTGCTGTTAAAATCAACCCATTTCCCTTAATTATATTATGACAAAACAGGCCCTCGAAGGTATAGAATAGATAAAAAAAACAGTTTGTAGAATATGCTTCCTCACTTCAAGCGTCTTAGCATTTTATTATATTCATTAGCCAGCCTATAACTTTTGTCTCTTAAAATGTACTACCACAGCGAGAACACTTACTTAAATTTGTTGTGGAGCTCTGCAATATGTCGAGATGATAATTCAGATCTTAACATCCTCCTAACTTTTTCACTAATCGCTCTTTTACCATCATCTTTTTTGCTATTTCGTTCTACACATGAAGTATGCTTAAACTATAATCAAAACCATCGGCTTTTGTTTATAAAGTTTTCCTCATCCGTCTTCAACTTAAATGCCCATGTGCGTATTCATAACAGTAAGAAACCTTGTTTAACTTTATGATATGGAGAGTGTGGCGTAATAGTGTTACTCCTATTATATTCTTAAGTGTTGGTAATAAAAATCTGTTAGAGTTTTCTCGACGAAAGTAAGAAGCTTTTATTACTTTTCCAGGTTCGAAGAGTTTCCGATTGCAAGGTCTTGCAAAATTGCTATAAATCCCATTATTGTGGCTATAGTCGTCAGAATTAGACACAGAGAGAGATAGAACGAGAGAGAGAGAGAGATAGAGAGAGAGAGAAAGCAACAGAGGAAGATGATGGGAGATGATGAGAGAAAGTACATATGCAGGGGTTTCTGTTTTGCTGCAGATTCAACATAAGCTGACAGCGTACAAAGTTGTTAACTTTTCTCTTTCTTTTAGTTCTGCTCCATCCTGCAGATGTCTTTCAATGAAAAGTTCTCTACATAATGTCACAGGATAGCTAATTATCTCTGCTCCATCCATGTAATTTTTGTATATATTAAAATCTGAAGGCATTTATTCCCAGAGAGAGAAAATTGCTATTGCTGACGTTTTGAACACTTAGATTCTCATTTTTCTCATTCGAGCAGGACGCTGAGGAAACTTTTTTCATTTATTGTTTTCTACTCGAATTTTCATGCCAAATATCTTTAAGCGCGGCTAATCAAAATCTACTTCAGTTTCTTTGAGAAAAGCTGAGCGTTCCTTACAAGTACCACAATCCTCAGTTTGACCTCACTTCCAAATTTGCTATGACATCTGTATGTTTCGCTAAGAACACACGTTGAAGTTTCGAAAAGCTTCCGATTGCATGTCTTTGCAAAGTTTCTTGCGTTGTTATGAATCCCGTTTGGCTGATTATTATCGTTAATATAAGTCAGACAGGAAGAGAGTGAGTAAGCGATGTAGAACAAGAGTGAGAGAGTGAGGTAATGAGAGAAACTGCGTTTACAGAGGTCTGTGACGCTTCAGAATCAAGATAAGCTGGCATTGATTAGGTACCTAAATTCTGTTTAATGTTGAGCCTCCTAACTTAAATTTAAATGAAAAATTGTACCGCATAGTTTCAATACAATGATAATTTGTATATAAAAAAAATAATTGCTGCAGAGGTCACAGTATGAACCGCAACTGCTGTACAACCATGCCTCTCAGCTAAACATTGAAATGTCTAGCTTGTGAATAAAAACAACATATCTGGACTCTTTGAAAATGAAAATTTCAGCAAAATTAACACACTCAAAAAAAAAACAAGCACCACTTGTACTACAATTACATCTGCATTCCAACTCACATCAACCCAACCCAACCCACCTCAATCACTTTTCTTTTACAACCATGTTCTGTACGAGTAACTGGCCCAGTAACTGTGTAAACATCAGTATGTATGCACTTTTTCCTGCTGTTCTCTGACAGTTAGTGAGTGAGTGTATGCCACACAGTACTACCTAGTCTGTCTATAAAAGCCTTTAAACTTTAAAGCAATGTGCGAGCCTTGATGTATAAAAAATTTTTTATTTATTTACAAGTGCATTTTGTCTATTTTATAATGCACACCTACATACATACATACATACACCAAAGCAAACATTCACACATTTATGTTAGAGTTTTATTTAAAACATAAAAAGTTTCATTTAATTTTTTATTCCACTCTCTTTCCCTTCTTCCATGGTTGCTCTATTTTTTCAAATTAACAAAAAAAAAAGAAGAAAACTTTTATTTCATTCAGGTTTTTACTGTTGTTGTATTTAACAATTCAGTACATGTTACGTGCAAATTTGTTTAAATCCTTTTAAGTGTTCAAGTTGTTGTATGACTGTGTCTACGTACCCGCGTGTGTGTGTATGTGTTTTTTTCGAGTGTGTGTATTTGTTTATATTCATGTATTTAATATGAATAAATGCATGAATGTATGTAGGGTGTGCGTGTATGTGTTTTTTATGTATATTTTACGATAGTTTTATGTATAGTTAAAAGCTTGTTCATTTTTTTTAAAGCTTTTCATACAATTCTATGTTCAGCCGTATGTATGCTTACATTCCAGTTGTTGTTGTGCTGCAGTTTGTTGTTGTGTTTGTTAATACAGTAAGCAAAATATCATGAAAATGTTTTATGAAGGATATACATAGATATGGTACAACAGTTAAAGAAATGATGAGCTTATAGCAGCAAGTTAATAACGAAGCTTCTTAAACATTGTTATCAATTGGCTCCATTAACATTGAGTAATAGACTTGTATCGAACTCTTTCAATAGTTCATTTTCGACAAAAACCTAAAACCCATTTGATGGTGGGCATTTGCTTGCCTAGATTGACATAAATTACATTAGATCTCGGAATTAAAGGAAATAGTTTAGATTTTCGTAGATCCTAAATATAATTAAAACTCTCTTCTGAAATTAAGTACTTATTACAATGCTAATTAGCTGCCAATAAACTGCTAATTTTTCTTCAACTTCATAGCAAGCACCATTCAACGAAATTTTTGTTTATACACTATAACCTTACTAAAACTATTGTGTGTTTTTATTCATTTAATTTGTGAAATCAAGGATTTAAGAAAGGAATTCAATTGCTTTAGTGATAGTTCATTGGTAATAAATTGGTAATTTTTCTTCACCAAGAAATCTTATATATCCACTATAATATTACTGAAATTTTGGATTATATGTATTCATTTCGTTTAAATAAAGAATTTAAGAAAGAAACGCTTATACTTTAGTGCTAATCAACTGCTAATAAATTGCTAATTTTTCTTTATCTTCAATGTCAAGTACTATTCAAGGAAATTTTTAAATTCTCATTTGTATTTACTCATTTCGTTCGTGAAATAAAAATTTTAAAGAAGAAACGTGTATGTTTAAATGCTAATTAATTGCTAATAATTTGCTAATTTTTCTTTAGCTTCATGTCAAGCAACATACAAGGACATTTTATTTGTCCACTATAACCTTTCTGAAATTCTTGTTTCTATTTATACGTTTTATTTGTGAAATAAAGACTTCAAGAAAGGAATGAGTATGCTTTAATGCTAATTTTAATTTACCTTCATGTCTAGCGCTATTCAAAGACACTATTTATCCACTATAAACAACTTTACTAAAATTATTGTTTCTACTTATTAATTCCATCTTGTAAAACAAAAGATTTAAAGAAGAAATGGGTATGCTTAAATTCTAATTAATTGCTAATAAGCTGCTAATGATTCTTCACACTGATGTCAAGAAATTTTGTTTACCCACTATAACTCTATCGAAATTCTCGTTTCAACCTTACAATTTATTTGTGAAATAAAAGTTTTAAGGAAGATATACTTATGCTTGAATGCTAATTAATTGCTAATAAGCTGCTAATTATTTATGACTTTTATATAAATTGCCGGTCCAGGAAATTTTATCTATCTGCCAGTAGCAAGCTTTTTTTGTTGTTAAACACATACAGCTTTATATTATTTGTGTATTAGTGTATAATATGAAAGAGAGTACAATGCATGCTTGTGCGAATGCTTATGAGAGAGTAAATTGTTTTCTTCCGTAAGTATAAATAAGAGAATAACAAAGTGCCCACGGGCGGCATTTTGCTTGTCTCTGCTTAAGATCCTCTTGTCTTTAAGGAATATCCATGCCATGCATTAGGTTTAGTTTCTATTGCTCTTCCAATTGTATGAACATTAGGTAAGTTGCTTTTCCAGTTATAAAACTTGTTGCACCGTTTAACCTAATCTTAGTCAGGCTCAAGAAGACATTTAAATTAGATTTTTGACGTACTTATGTTAGAACTTCAAAATGAATAGCAAATATTCTCAAAATCATCATCATATTGAATTGCCTTTTGAGTTCTATATTTGAGTGTCTTGTCATCTTCATTAGTGATCGGTTTTTAACCGAATCGAACCTGATAAAGTGAGTTACAACAAGAATATCGAAAGTGTGAACAACTCGCCTTTTGTACTTTTTTTTCTATAGCTTAAAATATTCTATAACAGCTCTGAAATGTAAAGCATATTTTGAAATGGAACAATTGCTAACGGCTTTGACTGACCTGCTTGATTCTTCCCTGTTGTCATAGACAACCCCGGCTAATGAATATTAAACCTCCACTTATGACCTAAGAAATCCTCCAACATTTTCTCAGCGTACATTGCTTAAAAAATATATTCGCTTAGTTGCAAATAAAATGAATTTTTTTTCGCATTCAGAGATGTGTTTGTTTATACGCTCACATACACTTATATTTGTATTTACCCGTGTATTGGCAACACAGTTCGTGTATGCTGCCTTGTATGCATGTTTGAGGCAAATATGCGTGGTTGTTCTTCTTATTTGAATGCAAATTGTTGAAAGGAAACAAACAAATATAACAACATCATCAACAACAACAACAACTGCGACAACAAAAAACATTCTCAATTCATACATTTGTATGAATGAGTTTAATAATAACAAACTAAATGGGAAAAAGAGAGAAACATGATTTTTATTTTAATCACTAAAAATATTTTATTTTAATAGCATTATATAAATGTATAAAAGTTTTATTGTATTTTTTTTTTGCATTTTCTTGCACTCACCCCAAACTCTTTTTTTTAATAGCACTACCTAACCTTTAGATGTGTAGAAATATGTATAAAAATATCTGTAAATAACCTCCAGCATATCCTTACGAGTGGCAAACAGGCAAAACTTTCTCAAAGGTAATGAAAACAGAAATTGTATTTAAAACAAATATGTAATTCTTTATGACCAAGGAAGGCACTGTCAGAAATAAAGGATTTAATTATAGGAGTTTTCTCCTGTTATGTGCTTTTCTAATGAGTTAGTAATTGCACCTTAAATTATACAATACAATCAAAATTATTTGTTATTTAAATAATTTTGTACCATTCATTAAATATTTATTTAACCACAGCTGTCATTATATAGAAATTGTCACATGTTTTACAAAATGTTGATATAAACATTTTTGTCACATGCCATTATGTACATTTTTAATTGATGTCAATTGAAAATAAAAGTTTTAGGTTTAAACAAAATCAAAATTATTTTTAGGTTTAAAATGTTACTCTTGTTGTTTTGTATTTTCTCTTTCTTGGTGTTGCAGCAAGAGAGTGATAATTCAAAAATTCGGTTTTTTTTAATAAAATAGAATTTTTTATGGGTTAATTGTGAACAGAAATAAAATTGCAGTTCGGTAACCATTCGGCAGCCAAGAATTCTTCCTTAGCAGAAGGCAAACAATATCAATGAAACATGACATGACTGTCGGTGACAGAAAGCACTAATTATCTTTTTAATATAACAGTTGTTATTTGCAATTGACAACACAATTGAATGTCAGTTGCTTACTATCTATAATCGATCTATTATATTGTGTAAAAATTACAGGAAAATAAGCATAATTCGAGTGTAGTATTTCGACCTTGACTACGACGATTTTGTACTAGACTAAAGAGCGTTACAATATTTTTTTTTAATTTGGCACAAAATCTTCGTAGTCGAAGTCGAAATATCACACACGTAATTATGCCTAATATCTTGTATAACTCACCTCTTGAGAGAAATTGTATGAGATTTTGTAATTTGTAGGGCTCTTTTAATGGCTTTCAAAGTAATGAGTGGTACTTATCTATATAATTGTTTTATATGTGTACAATGATCCTTCCCGTAATGAATAAAATGAGCACTTGATATAAATCATTATGACAAAATACTTATTAAAGTACTTTCCAGTTATTAATGAAATAAATTTAGAAAAAATTTATTGATCCCGAAAATGAACTCTGGAAACAAAGAAGATTTTTATTTTAATTTTCAATAAATTTACTTAAATTTCACATTCAACAGGCTATAATTTTTGTTAAAAAAAACATGCAAAAAGTAATCCATTAATTTTTGGAATTACGAAAAAAGTAATCTAATAGTTTTTTTGATTATTTACAATCGCAAGTAATCAACTTGCTTTTTAAGCTTTTTGGTTTCAACCATAAATTTATATTTAAATAGAATTAGTAAAATAGGCTCGTAGAGTCTTATAATATGATTTTGTGGCAGAATTTTTTTAAAAATTTTGCAACCGCAATATCAGATTTTAAGAGTAATTTTCTTCTGCCGTTTCCGGACCAGTAATGATGTTGGGTCTCTGCAGCTTTGGAAAATTTTTATGCACTTGTATCGTAGCCATAAAGGATATGGTGATGTACTTACATGGATTGATATAAATCTTATCAGATAGCTGGATTATACAGTTTTGGAAATATTTTCACTTTGTTTTTATCATAAATAGAGTTGAAATTTACTTCTTAAATGAGTGTATCTTTAATGCTAATTGACTGCTAATAAGCTGCAAATTTTTCTTCAGCTTCATGTCAAGCACAATTCCAGCAAATTTTATTTATCCATTATAACTCTAATAATGTACTTCGTTCGAATTATTTATTTCAGTTTTAAAATTAATAGTGCAAAGTCTAGTACTAACGCAGTTTAGATCAAAATGTAGTTGATTTTCAGTAAACTTCCATACAAAATAATAGCAACTTCGTCAGTACATTTTGTCGAAATCTACTTAAAATCTAGCAGTACTTAGTGATGAAAAAATGTATTCTTTCAAACTATTAAAAAAAAAAAAAAAATAGACCACTCGTCTTAAAAATATGTGTGAAATAGATACGAGTATATTACAGTTGTTTGATGGTAGTTTAGAAAATTTACTTCTAATAGTTTTTGTTTTGGATACGAAATCTTGATGAATGTCAGAAAATGTGAGAGTAAACGCTATAAATTTTTATAAAGATTGCATTGGAAATCTACAAGATTTGATACAGATGTAAATGTTTTATAACGATTTAAAAAATAAAGGCGTAGCTTAGATGTTAATTATTTGCTAATTTTTCTTCATCTTCATATTAGACGTTTTATTTATCTACTGTTGAAAATTAACAATAAAAATATAATTGTCAGATTCCAAATGAAAACACAATATCTTAGGTTGAACCTTAAGATGGTTATGGGAGGGGGGGGGGGGGAGGTTTGGGACTTATATTGCCTTAGGAATACGCTTATCTTTCTTTCGTTTACACCAGAATATTTCGTTAAAACGTTTTTATTATTTTCTGTATTGCAAAGTTTAATTGAACAAATATTTACGTTTGCATTTTTGAAATCTTCACATCAAACTGCAAAACGCAATTAAAAGTTCTTAAAAAGAACTTAAAAAATTAAATTAAAATTTCTTCTTGTAAGAAAAATAGAACTAATTACGGCTAAAAGTACAAATTAAACTGTTTTCTAGCTTTCTTTTTTGTAAGCAATTATTTGACTTTTTATATAAAACATCAGTTAAAATTCAATTCTTACTTCTCAATTGTCGGCAAGAGTTTATTACAATTCCACACAAAAGTGCCGAAATTTCTTAAAAATTACATTATTTAAAACATTTCATATGAAGAAACTAGTGGCAGAAATAACAGGGTATAGATGCAAGTGGAATAAGATATTATACTCGATTTAATTTTCCAGTCCAGTTACTTGTGGCAGGGTTGAAAGCTTTGGTTTGGTTTTATCTTTTTTTTTTTTTGTTAGACCCAAAACTATCAAACATATACATATTAAACTCCCTTTTACTAGCACTCTCTCTCTCTCTCTCTCTCTCTCGCTTCCTGCAGTTACCCTGCAATCGACGTAACTAGCGAATGTCTAACTATTTCCCCAACTACCAATCATTACCATAAACTACCAGCCTAACTACTAACAATACACACGACTAACGATTTTATCTGCATAACCCTTCGTCAGTGATTTCGCTAGTCAATACAATTAATTTTTGTATTGACAAAACTATTAACTATTAAAATAAATTTCAATTAATTGTTTTCCTTTTTTATGCAACGTTTTAATTGACTTCTGCTGCTCATTTTAGCTTTCATAAAAAATTACACGTTTATTGACCACGAACTTAAAATTGTAACGGATGCCAATACAAAACAAAAATAATTTCTTAAAATAATTTTTTCTTGTTTATTTTCTTTTTCAGCACAGTTGTTTTCCATCCGCAAAAAAATTTTTTTTAGGTTTAAGGCATAAACATATCTATCCATGACAGAGAGAGTTAAAAGGTGAACTCTCTCATTACTTGTGGCAACTGTAGTAGTTAGTCGATTTTTTTTAGTGAAATATCTAACGATTTTGAGTCAATTTCTACTTTTATTGTATATGTATATGTGTATCTGAGTGTTGGTGTGTGTGTTCGTTTGTATTTAAAATTTTTTTGATATTTGAGCTTGTGCGTAGAAATTAATTAAATCACAGTTGAGAAACTATAAAGTTTTTTTTATATACATATGCAGATACTGTTTTTACTATTCTTAATGTTTGTTTGTTTTCTTTTCTAACAGTTCGATGTAAGCAAAAAAATCCTGCACCAATTTTAAAATAGTATAGAGTAGTTTTAATAGTTTAGACCTGCTAACAGGAATGAATAAAATAAATCTAGGAGTTTTTTTTAAATTAATTAAATTAAAAGGATCAACATTTGATTAGAGTTTATATTTCTTATTTCATGTTTTTTTAAGCAAGAAAGCTTTTAAACCAGATATTATGCATTTGGTATCCTCTTATAAAAAATTAGAAATCTTCTTAATGAAAATTTGCTTAAAAGTGTTAAATAACAACGATGAAATGAAAGGCTTATTGCAAAAACACGATAAGCCACACGATTTCAGAAAGTGGTTTTATCAGTTCATTCAATTACTTTACACCATCGGAACGTCCTCTTAAAATATTGTACCTGTATTCCGTTTAATTTCCGCCTTAGCCGCAAGTGTCACTTTTTACATTTTGATTTTATTCAGAATTATTTGTCACAAAAACTCGATAAGCCACAGCAATTACAAAGGCAGTATTACAAAACGATGGATTCTGATGAAGATAGCAGTGGAAGTGATTATTTTGTTGAAGATAGCGATGACAGCGTGAAAGACAAAGAGTTTTTGCCAACAGATGATGAAGTAATTTCAGAAACCAGCGAGGTATGATTTATTGAAACTGAATCACAACTTATAGAAATTATTTGATGTAATAAATAGAAAAAATAATAAATTTTAAACTGCAAAAACACGATATGCCACTTTATTTCAACCAAAATAACAAAACTTTTGATATTAAAAAAAAATATGAATAAATTTCATGCAATAACTGGATAAGCCACAACTTTTTGCGATTTTAGCGATTTCCGAAGATTTCCTGGTGTTTAGCGACGGGTATGTGATAGTAGTCTTCCTTAAGCACTAAATAAAAGTATCTGTAGCATGATTTCATCAAATCCCTATTTTCTGCATTTATTTTAAACTTCAAAGGCGATTTTCTCAGTATTTTCATTTTTTGGCTTATCAAGTTTTTGCAATAAGCCCTTCAAATGTACAAACTTTTTCTATAGTAAAAATTTTAGCTTATGTAAGGTTATCACCAATAGAATGTTCCCATTTTGTTATGAATGAAATTTTTCTGTACTTTTATTTCCGTATAGAAAAATTTTAAACAATAAAATGCAAATTCTTTTCTATTCCTATTTAAACAATGACTGCTGCTGAATTTTTCTATAGAAAAATTTGCACCTATAAAAACTGTAGCCAATAAAATTTTTCTAGATAGAAAAACTGTCACTGCTGCTAAATTTTTTAATAGAAAAACTTCCCTTTATTAAAAATTTTCTACATAGAATAATTGTCGCGCATGAAATTTTATTATATAGAATTTGTCGATACAAAAAAAATGTCACTCATGAAATTTTAATGTATAAAAAAATTATCGCACCCGAATTTCTTTTGCATAGAAAATTTTGTAAATTTGTAAAAGAAAAATTGTCACTTATGAAATTTTCTTATAAGAAAACATTGTCGCTGAGGAAATCACTGTGATTTTCAGAACTTGCCCGATACAAAAATTATCACTGAATAATTTTTTTTTATATTGAAAAACTGTCCCTTATGAAATTTAAAAAAAAAAATTGTTACTGATTAAATTTTCTTATATAGGAAAATTGCCAGTGACTCAATTTTATCACATAGAAACATTTTCATTAATGAACTTTTCTCATATAGAAAAATTGTCACTGATGAAATTTTTCTGTTAAAAAATTGTCACTGATGAAATTTTCTTATTTAGAAAAATTTTATATAGAAAAGTGGTCTTACATAAAAAAACTGTTAGTGATGAAATTTTCCTATTAGAACAATTATCATTCATGAAATTTAATAATATAGATATTGTCACTGAAACTTTTTACATACAATAATTATCACTTATGAAGTTTTCTGGTAAAAAAAAATTCTCTTATAACATTTTCTTAGATAAGAAAATTGTCACAGATTAAGTTTTAGAATATAGAAATTGTCACTGAATCTTTTCTATACAAAAAAAAATTGTCACTGATGAAACTTTATGCATAGAAGTAAACTGTCACTTATGAAATTTTATTTTGTGTACAACATTGTCACTGATGAAATTTGATAATACAGAAATTTTCTTTGAAACTATTCTATATAGAAAAGTTGTCACGGCACCGACGAAATTTTTTCATATAGAAAAATTGTCTTTGATGAAATTTTTTCATATAGAAAAATTGTGTTTGATGAAATTTTTTTATATAGAAAAATTGTCTGATCACGCTTTCTAAACTTAGAAAAATTGTCACTGAGATGAAATTTTCTTATATGGGAAAATTCACGATATGAAAATAGTGTGATAGAAGAATTTTGCTTTTTGAAATGTTTGTTTTCTGTAGAAAACTCTGAAGGGTGAAATTTTTCTGTGGACAAATTGTTGCTGATGAAGTTTTCGTAAAACCTTTACTAAGAAAAATATTCACTTATAAAATTTAAAAAAAAAAAAAATTTTTTTTTCACTTATTTAATTTTTCTGTAGAAAAGTAAATACTAATGCTAGTTTTCTATAGAAAAAAATTTAACATATGAACGTTTTTATGAGTAACATTGTCACTGTTGAAATTTTTTTTTAATAGAAAAATTTACACTTAAAATTTAATTTAATAAATAAATTTCCACTTAAAATTTTTTCTATAGAAAAATTGTTACTAAGAAACATTTGTTAAAGGAAAATTGTTAATTAGAGAATTTCTCTATATAAAAATTTTCATTTAAGTGTGAAAACTTTCGGGTAGAATAATTTTCTTTCTAAATTTTTTTCTGTAGAAAAATTCTCACTAACAAAATTTTTTTTTTTTTAATTTTTACTGATGCTATTTTTCTATAGAAAATTTTAACTTTTGAAATTTAAGGTTAGTAAAATTATCATAGTTAAAGTTTTTTATTAGAAAAATTTTCATTTATAACATTTTTCTATAGAAAAATTTTTACTAACAAAAATCCTTTTTTGGAAAATTTTAAGTCATAAAGAGTAATTGTATAAATTACTTTACCAAAGTGATATTTACATGAAAATAAAGACAACCTTTTGAAAATTTAGGACCAATTTCACGATGTCCAGAACGTTCGACTTGTCGCACACTTGCATTCAACACAAAAACAAATGTTCATATTTTGTTGTTGTTTCAAATGTAAGTGTGCGACAAGTCGAACGTTGTCGACATCGTGAAATTGGCCCTTATATATATTTTTCATGCAAATACTAAAAACTATAAAAAAGCCAAGCTAAAGCCAATTTTTTTGCTTTTCTTCGGTGAAGAATTTGTATGAACAAGGAAAATAACGCTTTTAAAATGTTTAAAGTTTTTCTTTTCTGTTTTCATATAAATATAGTTTTTTTCCACACAAAATTATCACTCAGTAAAAAAAGTAAATAAAAAATTTGAATTTTTTCTTAAAATATTTCTGTGGCAAAATTCTCACTGAGGAAACTTGTGCAAAGATCATGGATTTTTTGTCACAATTTTCCTTAGAAAAATTTTATATTTATTAAAATATTTTTTTTAAGAAAAATTTTCACAGATGAAATTGTTCTAGGAACATTATTACTGTTGAAAACTAAACTTTTAAGCTTTCTTTTGGAGAATTTTTTTTTATATAAAATTTTTCACAGATGAAATTTTAGTAGAAAAATTTCACCTGTTGAAAATTTTTTTTTTTTTTTTTTTTTTTTTTTTTTTAATACATATAACTTATTTATTGCATCTTCAAAAAAATGAATTAACAATAAGTAATCAAATCTTAAGTCTAGATATAATTAATGTGTCCGACCAATGCCGAAAACAATTTTAGTGATAGTAGTTATTAATACAATAATTATGTACTAGCAAAAAAAATTATTCTCAAAAAGTTTCATCTGAGGTATTGCGTATTAGAGCCTTGGTGTCCCTCTTTTTTAAGCGGATGTGTCCAGTAAAGTTCAAGATGTTACGAGCAAGGGGATTAGGATGGGACTCGAGTTTAGTTAAATATTTGCCTGCGTATTTTGAAATTTCTTCAGTCACTAGTGGCATATTTAAATCACGATGTAAATTTGAATTTTTAATGTACCATGGAGCCGATGTTATTAAACGTAAAATTTTGTTTTGTCTTCGTTGGATTTTCTCAACATTTGAAGCTGAAGCAGTGCCCCATAACTGAATTCCGTAGCACCATATTGGTTTCAAAAGCGACTTGTATATTAACAGTTTGCAGTCTAGGCTGAGTATTGAATTTCTGCCAATCAACCAATGTAGTTGAGATAACTTAAGTTTCATTTGAGTTAGCTTAGAGTCAATATGATGTTTCCACGTAAGCCTTCGATCAAGGTGAATACCAAGGTATTTCACGTGAGAATGTTGAGGAATATTCTCATTGTTTATTCGAATGGGGGAACAAGTATCTCTTCTTAGGGAAAACGTTATATGGACACACTTTTGTTCATTTACTTTAATTCTCCATAAGTTCAACCATATTTCCAACTGGGTAATATGTTCTGGAGATTGCGGGATGCCTCAGAAGGGTTTTCGTGAATACTCATACAGGCTGTATCATCGGCAAACGTAGAGGTATGGATATTATTGCTCACAGGCATATCACAAGTATATATTAAATACAAGACTGGCCCCAGAATACTACCCTATGGGACACCGGAAGATATAGATTCGGGCACACTCATGAAGTCTCCTTCCACAACAGTGAACTTCCTATCAACAATATAACTTTCCAAAAGTTTTTGAATGTTTACTGGCAGGTATGTCTTCAATTTTAAAACTAGGCCTTCGTGCCATACTTTGTCAAACGCTTGAGAAACATCAATGAAGAGGGCAGAACAATATTTCTTTTCTTCAAATGTCTTCCTTATAACTTGCACCAACCTATGCGTTTGCTCAATTGTGCTATGCTGACTTCTAAAACCAAATTGATGATCTAGGATACACCCATTATCAGCTAAAATTTTGGAAAATTTAGTCATGAGCAGCTTTTCGAAAAGCTTTGAGATTGTTGATAGTAAACTTATAGGCCTATATGACTCAGCCTTGGTAAGATCTTTACCCGGCTTTGGAATCATTTTGATCTTCGCCAGTTTCCAGTTATGTGGAAAATACTGCAATCGCAAAATGGCATTAAAAATAAATAGCAGGATTCTTATTGCGATTAGAGGCAAATTCATCAGCATCTTGTTACTAATTCCATCAATACCTGGAGCTTTCTTCGGGTTGAGTTCAGCAATTATTTTTTGTAATTCACACAGCTTAAACCTTATGGGACGAGGGGGTAGAGAAACTACATTCGGCAAATCAACAGCGCCCGTACATGAATAGGGAGTGAATACAGCTTTTAAATGCTCAGCAAATAAGTTACCTTTCTCGCTATCGCTTCTTGCCCATCCTCCGGTCGAAGTGCGCAGTGGTGATTTAAGCTCAACGGGTCTTTTAAGATTTCTAGCAGCGCGCCATAAAGAGTAATTAGATGCTGACGTGACATCGAGACCTTCTAGAAATTTTTCTAGTAATGCTGTTTTTTCCGACGATAGCAACTCTTTGAGTCGTTTAGTACATTCTTTAAGTCTGAGTTTATTTAGGGGTGATCTGTGTTGTTGCCATTCTCTTCTAGCTCTCCTTTTTTCACATACAAGACGTTCAATATCCGCAGAATAAATTCTATTAAAGCCAGTCTGCGGATGGGAAGTAGTGGCATGTTCAGCAGCCTCTTTAATATTTTCGTTAAGATTGGCAACGTTAAATTCAATATCATCGGATGTACTTAGCTTAATGTTTTCCGTACAATGACTACTGAGATATTTTTTGAACCCCAGCCAATTAACACGACTTATCATCTTCACATATGAGTTCGGCAAATCACTCCTTAGTGGGTTAAAAATTGTAACTATTGTGGGAGAGTGATCGGAGGAGAGATCTAGAGAGGCCTCCACGTGAGTTAGGTCCCTAGGGATATTTTTCATGACACCAAAATCTATTACATCCGGAATTTTTTGTACGTCAGTAGGCCAATAAGTGGGCTCCCCACACGAAATGACATCCAAGTCCATTTTTGAAATTCTACAAATCGCTTGGATCTTGTTTCCTGGCAGCTGGCGACTACGATGCAAAACATACGTACTGGGGCTCGCGTCTTGTTACACCTAGAGGTCGAGCGTTGTTTAATACCTGTTGAAAAATAAATAAAATTTTACATAAAAAATTAAGCTGCTGTGAAAAAATTTATTTAAATTTTTTAAATTCAAACATGTTATTAATGTTTTTTCATGTTTATTAACTCTTTTATTTTACCTCTGCCGTCAAGTTGAATTGTACTATACAAAAAAAAAATATTATGACTTCATTTGCCATTTAAATCTATTGTTTGTGCTTAGTTATTTATGCAAAATATTTAGTAAAATTTTATTCTACTGTTGTTTAAAATACGAGTACAAATGCATCAATATAAAAAACACACAGTTATACATACACATTCACACATATGTATGTAGTTACAACACATGTGTAACTAATGTTTATGTTTTTGTCGCAATAATATTGTGGTATTTGTTGCTATTGTTGCTCATATCCTTTAGGGAATTTTCAATTTATTTTTGTCACTTAAATCATGTTGAATAAAAAGCAGTGCAAATGTATATGAATGTACCGTGCAGTCGGCGTAACTAGCGAATGTCTAGCTATTTCCCCAACTACCAATCATTACCATAAACTACCAGCCTAACTACTAGCAATGCACACCACTAACGATTTTAACATGGGGATAAGATTGACGGTAGTCAATTGCCACCATCTGCATAACCCTTCGTCAGTGATTTCGCTAGTCAATACAATTAATTTTTCTATTGATAAAACTATTAATTATTAATAAATTTTTTAATTAATTGTTCTTTTACTTTTTTTATGCAACATTTTAATTTACTTCTGCTGCTCATTGTAACTTTCAAAAAAAAGCACTTTTTTCATAAAAAATTACACCTTTACCGACCACGAACTTCCGATTGTAACTGACGCCAATACAAAATCAAAATAATTACTTAAAATAATTGTTTTCTTGTTGATTTTCTTTGGTTTAAAAGCACAGTTTTTTTCCACTCGCAAACATTTTTTTTCAGGTTTAAGGCATAAACATATCCATGAGTGAGAGAGTCAAGAGGCGAACTCTTGCATTACTTGTGGCCAGTGTAGTAGGTAGTCGATTTGTTTGTTAGGGAAATACCTGAGAATTTTGAGTAAATTTCTACTTTTAAAACTGCAGGGTATGTACTGGAGTGTGTGTGTGTGTGTGTGCGCGCCTTTCTGTATGTGTTCAGAAATATTTTTGTGGAATGTACGTACATTTGTTTAGAAATAAAATCAAGTTTTAACTTTATGGTTTATAGACGTTTTTTGTCTCCCCTTGCTCTTTTAAAATTTTCTCCCCATTGACAACAAATTTTACAATAGTCCTTCTGCTGGTTTAATAAGTGTTTTGTCTGCATGTGTAAGCTAAAAGCTTACGACTGTATGTATGCATGTTTTTCTGCTTTTTTGTGTGTGTGTGTGTGTACTTTGTGTCCTCTATTCATTATTTTACGATTGAAGTTTCCTATTTCCGGTCGTTTGCATATACACATTCACATTCATTATTGTTTGTGAATTAACTCACTCAAACGGTACGAGTAAGAGTACATACTCTTGTTTAGTTTTCCTTACATGCTCATGTGTGTGTGTGTGGGTGTGTGCTTTATATTTACATTTGTATATGTGTGTAAACATGTTTGGCTTGGCATAAGTGTAGCAATGGCTAACGAAAAAGGTTATTTCCTGTTTTATTGTCATACTGGTAATTCTTGTGTTGTTGTTGATTTTTTTGCGTTTATCTTTATCATATGTTGCATGTGTCTTGTTTAGAATTAAAAAAAAGGGGAAAATACAAAAAGACAAATGAAGCGGGTTTTTTTTTCTTTAACAAGTTAATTTTACATTTCTTTGTCCAGACTTTGTCTTTATTGTTTATTTTACTGGAAAACTATTGAAATTCTTTTTGAGTTCGAAATTTATATGCATTTAGTTAACTTTAATTAAGCGTAAGGCCATAAATTCATTTAAAAAAAAGGAAACAAACTGTGAACACAATGGACTTTGTAATAAATATTTCATTAGCAATAATTTTTCTTTATACAAATTTCGCATCAATAATAGTATTTTATAGAAAATATATTCTATAGAAAAATGTCTGTACAGTGATAATTTTTTTATGTCTAGAAAAATTTCTCATTAGCTTTAGTTAGTAATAAAATTTAGTCTTACCTGTAATAAGTTTTCTGTGGGTATTAATTTTATCACTTTTTTATAAAAAAAAAGAACTTCATTATTGTTGAGTTTTCTGAAAAAAAAAATTCACTACTAATAAGTTTTCCATAAAAAATTTCAGTATTCATAATGCTCTAGAAAATAATTGTATTAATGACAAGTGTGATAGATAAAATTTTCATTAGTAACAAATGTTTCTACAGGAAAATGTTCTATGCAGAAAGTATTCTATCCACAAATTTTATGAAATTTCTATTAAAAAACTTAACAAGTGACCAATTTTTCATATAAAAAAGTTTCACCAGTGATTCCTTATCTACAGAAAACATTCATAAGTGATAAGTTTTCTATATAAAATTTCCATTTGTGTAGAAAATTTTCCTCTACTGACAAGCGTTCTACAAAACATTTTTTTTCTTTTATATAAATTAATTCTCAAGTGATAAGTTTTCTGTAGAAAAATTGCGTAAGAGGCAAGTTTCCTGTAATAAAACTTCACAAGTGCTGTGTAGACAATTTTCACTAGTGACAAATTTTCTCTATAAACATTTCATTATTAAAAGGTTTTCTATAGAAAAAAAATGTCACTAGTAACAAGTGTTCTTAAGAAAAATTTTATCAGTGATAAATTTTGTATTAATTTAATGTGTCACAATTTTTGTAACATAAATTCTTTGAGTAACAATTTTTATATCAAAAACTTTGTCACAACTTTTGTTTAAGAAATTTTTTTCTTGCGAAAAATCTAATTAGCAGCAATTTTCTTTACAGAGTATGCTTACAAACGATATACTATCTACAGGAAAACTTCCAGAGTGACATTTTTTTGTATGACATATTTATAACTGAAAAATTTTTTTATACTAAAATTTTATTACTGATAACTTTTATATAAAAAATGTTCACTAGTGAAAATATTTATATAAAAAAATTTCACTATTGAAAATATTTATATAAAAAATGTTCACTAGTGAAAATATTTTTTTAAAATAAGTTCACTAGTAGTAAGTTTTCTGTAGAAAAATTACACCAGTGGCTTGTTCTCTGTATAGTAAAAATTCACTACTGATACGTTTTGATAAGTGGCAAGTTTTATGTAGAAAAACTTCATTAGTAATAGTTTTTCGATATAACAATTGCACTAGTGATAAGTGTTTTATAGAAACACTTCATTATTGGGAGCTTTTCTTTTCAATAATTTCACTAGCGGTAAGCTTTCCTTGAAAAAAAAATCCACCTATAGAAAAGTTCCACCAGCGATAAGTTTTCTATATAAAAATTACACAAGTGAAAAGTTGTCCCTAGCAAAGTTTCACTACTAATAAGTCTTCTACACAAAAAATTCATTAGCAATAACTTTTCTTTCCATATAAATATTTCACTTGTGATATTTCTATTGAAAAACTAGTGACTTTCTCTCTACAGAGAATTTTTATTGGCGGCAATCTCTATAAGGATTTTATTACTCATCATTTTTCTATAGACAAGTTTATTAGCGATAGTTTCTTTTTTATAGAAAACTTGCTTTGGGACAATTATTCTGTATGGAAAAAAACATATTGTAAAAATTTGATAATTGACAAACTTTAACTAAGAAATTATTCTAAACAAAAATTGCCACTGCAATTTTCTTTATTAAAAAGTGCAGCTTATGAAATTGTTAGAGAGATAAAGCTAAATAAAATAAAAATGTTATGCCTGAAGTTTATTAGTAAAGTTCATTAATGGCAAATTTCTAAAGTAAAAATTTATATAAAAAAAATATTTCCATAAGAAAACTTTAATAGACACTTTCCTAAAAAAAAATTCATTAGTGAAATTTAATTTCTTGTTTCAAAAGAAGTTTTATAAGTGAAGAATTTTTTTTAAGGGAAAGTTTCATGAGTGACAATTTTTCGACAGTGACAATTTTATAAGTGACATTTTTTCCATAGCAAAATTTTATAGAGACAATTTTGTTGCGAATTTTTTTTTTATTTATTTTATTAAGGAAAATTTGTGAATTTTATTTTATTTAGAAATATTTTATAAGTGATGGTTTTTTCAATGTAAATTTTTCTGTTGAAAATCTTTTTATGTGACACTTTTATATGAAATAATTTTGAATAGAAAAATATCAAAAAATGGCATTTTTATACAAAAGAAAA
This sequence comes from Nowickia ferox, assembly GCA_936439885.1. Lineage (NCBI taxonomy): Eukaryota > Metazoa > Arthropoda > Insecta > Diptera > Tachinidae > Nowickia > Nowickia ferox. Next base: position 11,888,174 of record OW387024.1, on the reverse strand, counting down.
TCAAATAAATATCACAGATTTTTGTTTGCGTGTGTTTAAGGAAAATTAGTTCAGTTTACATTCATAAAAGTGTATTTTTATGTTGATGGGGAAGGGGAGATTTGGGGTTGCACTTGAGACAAGTCAGGAGTTTTTTTTACCATAGTCTGCCTTGTTTTACTCGAGTTTGCTGAAACGTCTCTTATTGTTGCTGACGCTATTTATAATGGATTTGTAACCTCCTCTGAATTTTTTTTTTCTGCTGTAATTTTTCTTTTCTTTTTTCGTAGCGTTAACAAAACACTTAATTTTATTTTTAGTAAGAAAAAATTTAAAAAATGAATACAAATTAATTTACATGAGAGAAGAAGAAAAAATTTGTTCAGCTTTTTTTTCGCTGACGATTACAAAAAAATGTTGTTTTGAGATTTTTTTTTTAAATTGTAATATTATGAGCTTTAAAAAAAGCTTATAAGCGCTGATAGTTAAGAATATGCAGTGGAAAATTCTGTGATTTCCAATTTTTGGGAAAAGAAAGCCCATTAACTGTTATTAAGAGATGTAAGAGGATTTCTTTAAGGATGTTTGTCTTTTTCTAATTTGAATGCGCCTGCTGCCTGCTCGTTAGTAATGGAAAATAATAACAATAATGACAGGCGACAAATCAGTGTCATTAGAAGTTTTCACAAACGCAAAAAGGCAACAACAACATCCTAGCTGGATACTAACCAGGCTGTGGAGATTTAATTATATCTTAAAAAACTGTTTTCATAAGTGTCTTAGTCGGATTTCCTCAGTATGTATAGACAGATAACTGTGCAAACCATGGGAGATTTAAACACAAAAATATTAGTTAGACACCATCTTTTACTCGTTGTTTGTTAATGCAAAAGACTTTATAAAAATTTAAATAAATCTTTTCATTTAGTTTCATCGTCAATTTAACTTGGTTTGGCCGGCAATTGCTTTTGATCGTGGACTTTTATATTTATGGCTGCAATTTTAAATGTTTCCCTTAGTCCTTGTCATTTCCATTTCATATTCATAATTTGCGTTTAAAGTCACAATTGCAAATTGCAATTAAATTTTTTAGATTTTTCTTGTTTTGTTTCGTTTCATCTATTTTTTTCTTCAGCAAGTTTTAATGAAGGAGGGTGGTGGGTTTGGTGGCTTATTATTGCTCTCTCTCTGTCTCTTTCACTCTGCCTCTCTTCTGCTGGAAAAATTAAATTATACTTACCGCACAATGACTTTGTAATGAAATGAAATTTAGCGTTAAGGTCCCAAAGGGAGAGGGATATAAACAAAATTATGTCAGCAAATTACTTTTACTCGTGCACACTTACCTAAAACGGAAAAGGCATAAAAAGGAAATGGAAAATTATGAAATATTTTCTTAAATCACATTTCAACAGTGAAATTGGTTTATATTTGGTGATTACACTGTGATATCAAGAAATAAACATTTAAGTAGTTAAAAAACCACTTTATTTTACTATTTTCTTTACTGGAATAATTAATCAAGGTAAGGCGAATGTACTTATTGTATTAGAGGTTTTAATGAGAACAAAGTTTGGGACTTTCTCTATTTTTCTTATATTTTCAAGACTTTTTCTTAAATCGTGTGTATTAGAATGTCTTTATTGAGATGTTTCACTTTGGTTATATTGGGTTAGGCTGCCAGCTCCACGAGAGTTAGCTCAATTGGGTCTCTAAGTCATTCCATTTGCTAGGTACTAAACCAATCTAACCTGAGTTTGCTACGAACAAATTTGTTCTTCTTAAATCGCATTCCAATAATTTTGCAAGCTCCTGCGTAAAGGCAAAAACTATGAAAAACTCAATTTAATTAACAATAAGAGGGCAGGTACAGATTAGGAGCTCAAACACATCCTCCTCCTCCTCCTGCTCCTTCTCATTCTCATTCTCAGCCTTCTTATTCTCATCCTTCTCATTCTCCTTCTTCTCATCCTCCTCCTTCTCATCCTCCTCCTCGTCCACCACATCGTAAAAACTCAGTATAAACGTCAGTATAAACTTGGTTTTTTAAGGAATTTCTTCCTGAATAACAACTACTGCCTGTTGGCGTGAGTGGTAGTGCAAAGGCGTGAGTGCACGTGACTGCAGTTAAATGTTGGATAGATAGATTTCTGCTTTTAATATCTGCGACGTGAGTGGAAGTAACTAAGCGTAATTACACGTGACTTTGGAGTGAGTGGACGTGACTGACTGCACGTCAGTTTAAAGTTGCTGTTTTAAGAATTTAGTTTTTTAGGAATAACAACTTTTGTCTCTGTGACGTGAGTGGAAGTGAATAGGAGTGAGAGTACGTGACTACAGTTAAATGTTAGTTTAAAATGTCTACTATAAACATCTGTGGCGTGACTGCACGTAACTGTAGTTAAATGTTTGCTAAAAAAGTTCTGCTATAAATATCTGTAAAGTGAGTGGAAATGAATGGGTGTGAGTTCACATGACCATAGCGTGATTGGACGTGACTGAGTGTAATTCCATATAAAGTGGCTTTGCTTAAGAACATTTTTTCCGAATAACATAACGCGAGGTACTGTGAGCAAGTGAGTAGAGTTTTTACATGATTGCCTCCTTAATTGGGAGTTCTTTCTGAAAAACAAATTCCTAAGTATTTTTTTTTTTCAATTTAGTTTGGAAAGCTTGAATTTTGGCTATAATAAAATGTCTTTGGTTTTACACATTCACTTGAGTAATGTCAAAAAAAAAACTAAATTTGTTTCTGATCACAACTTATGGATGGAAATTTAGTTGCTCACGATCCTTGTTTTAAGCGAAACTAAATTAAAATATATTTTATATATGATTCCCCAAATGTTATTTTGCATTTGCTGCTTTCTTTATTTTTTTTGGCTTTTAAGAAATATTTCGCTTCCTTAATCACCTCAGCTGTGAAATAAAGAAACAATTGGAGAAGAGAAAAAAACATGAACTGTGAAAAACAGAACACAAATGATTATATATTTTTTTCTTTAAAGACTGCAAATATACAGATGCGCTTCAGGCATGTTACACTTGGTTTATTTTTTGTTTTCGTTATTTTTGTTTGAAATAAAAAAAAAGAAATATTTTATTATTTTTACAAATTTTTTTTTAAACGAAAAAACATTTCTTTTTCTTTATTTAAAAAGAAAATTTATTACTTTTAGCCGGGTGATGGTGGTGCGAAAACACGTTGCGTTTCACGCGCTGTAAAATTTTGACGCCATTTGCAAAACTTATCTTGTGCGTGTGTGCTCGTGTGTGTGTAAAGGTAAAGATCCTTTATTTTCTTTTCTTAAGAATTCTTTGCTATTATTTTTTTTCTGTAGTTTGTAGGAGTTAGTTACTGTTACTGTATTAGTTCATTTTTGTTTGGCACAAAGCTTTTTCTAGAAAATTAAGGTACATTTTTGCTTTTGGCAGCGGATGCTGGCGCTGCACCTGAAGTGTTGCACGTAAGAAACAGAAAATAAAAAAAAACACCAAAGTTATTTTATTTATTAAAATGAAGTACTTGAGAACTGTTTAAATGTAATAAATTATAAAATGTTTGTTACAGTGAAAGGAATGAAATATTCAGGCAAAATTAAGGGTTTACAAAAAATAAACCAAAAATCCTGGAAGCTTAGGCGATTTTCTTATAACATCAGTTAGTTTATAAAAATCTCTTAAGTGCAAAAATAAAAAATAAAAATAAGGAGACCAAAATTTCTTTAAGAAATTGATATTCAAAATTTTATTTATTAAAACAATTGTTTAAAAGCTGAAAAAATTTAAAATAAAAATAAATAATAAAATAACAAATATTTTTCTTGTGCATATCTGTCTAGTGGTGGTCAACTTCTTCTTGCGCTCCCATAACAAATTTGTCAGGCAATCTGCATTCTTTTGGCTTTTTAATACTGTGTGTGTAGTAGTAGTCTGTCACATATTCTAAATATAAATTGTATACATATATTTTCTAAAGTGAAATGTAATTTTGTGAATTTTTATTCAAATTTAAATGGCACATGAGACACATTTGCAAACAATTTATTTCAAATAAATCCAATTTTTATGCAGTAGTACATCTTTTTTCAACAACTGTTGCTCATTGACAACGACAACAATATGAAATAGATATATAAAATACAAATAAAATAAAAAATGAACATGCATTAAATGATGGATACTTAAAAAAATTAAAATCAAATAGATCTCAAATGCATTATTAAATGTAAGTGCAATAAAATAGAAAGACAAGCATATTTCAAAAGTTGCTGAATATATTCTACTTTTACTATTGCAATGATGAAATTTTTATTGCCTTCCATTTTTGGACAGAAACTTTGAATTTAAGGTAATAAATTAAACGACTTTATGCATCTTAATTGAGCAGGAGTAAAACAAAATATACTCGAAAACATGAATAGCAAGATAAGGTCATATCAAACACTTCCTCTCTTATAGTTAGGAGACATATTTTCGAATCAAGTTCTTACTTGCTACACTATCTATCACCATAGTTTCCTAGAAATTATCTTCAAGAATCTGATCATAGGTTTGCGTTAAAAATTAGCTGTGGATGAGTTCGACTCAAGTCTATCCTTTTTCATTAGTTTTTCTCTTTATATCCAAAAGTTTCGCTGCAAATGTTTCACCGAATGGAGTTATTTGAATATAGAGAGATTTGACTGCAACGATGAAATCAAATCACAAGCAAATGCCTATTTTGATGACCCTGGCAAACCTTGGAGAAACGTTGCACAAAAACCTCTGTCCCGTTTAAAAAAAAGTCATGGAGTTGTATGCATTTTATATAAGGGATACAAAATTTTGCCAAGTAGGTTATTTGCAAATAAGACGTCACGCAGGTAGTTAAAAAAAAAATTATAGGATTGATACTGTAGAAAGCCAAATTTGGCTCTTATTTTGATCTCCTCCGTACTATTACTGGCCGAAGCTTTCGAATAGGAAACTTGACCTTATTATCAGATTTATGCTTTTACGCGGATCTGACTTTTCACTTTTTCCACAAAATAAAATAAAGTATAGAAAATAATATGAGCAAAATTTTGATAGACATGGCTCAGGCCATTTTTATTATAAATAAAATATTGTTATGTTATCGGTTATGTAAAGCATATGCAATATCTAGTGAAATGCTAAGGTATGTGCCGCCACCCATTTTAAGACTCATAAATTTATTGGAAATTTGTCTATAACCCAATGCTTATTTTGTAAGCGTTTTTTTTTTGTGAATTGTTGTTGAGGTCTGCTGATGAGTTGCCTAAGCAGCAACGAAATGTTTCTAGTCATGCTTAATCGATTACAAACAAACTTTATTATTGTATACATAAATTTATTGACTAAAAAATTTGTTTCTTTCTCTTTGCAGGTATGTAAACGTTTCATTTAAATTTGTAAGTACATATAATTAAATATTTTTTTTATTTTGGTACTTAAACCAGGTACATCAATAATAATTTCCAAATAAAAAATTAAAATAATTTTCAAAATAATTTTCGCAATATTTTAAGTAAAGTTTGTTTTTTATTGAGGTATAGAACTTTAAGTTGGCATCACTTTTTTAACTGGCGGCCATTTTGTCAGCTGTCAAGTGATTAATATTTAGTTTGGTTTGCCATTTCATCATGAACAGGTTGACAAAAGAACAACGCTTGCAAATCGTACAAATTTATTTCGAAAATAATGGTTCAGTTCGCGAAGTTTACCGCAAGCTCCGTCCATTTTATGGTCGACACAGCAATTAATTCGGTTAACCATGGATCGTTTTCGCACTACGTTTACTCTATGTGATAATACGCATCCGCTGAAGTCGCTCGTCTACGCCAACAAACCAGAAACGTTAGGGGACTTGGAAGCCAACATTCGTGGCGTTATTGCCAACATACGGCCCCATATGCTCGAAAAAGTGGTTGAAAATTGGACCTGTAGAATTGGCTTTATTCGAGCCAGCCGCGGCGGCCACATGCCCGAAATCATATTTAAACGTTAATGGCATAAAATTATCCTTCCAATAAAGCCAAATTGATGGACATTAAAACGATTTTCTTGTGTTTTATTTCAATTCGAAGTTCTATACCTCTAAAAAAACACCCTATACTTTATAAGATATGGCGACAAATTACGGCATTCGATATGGACGAAATTTTAAAACTATTTAGTAGAATTTAAATGGGAGTATTTTTAAATTTTTAGATGATTTTTTTTTTTTAAATTTTGCTTTTTTAAAGTTTTGGAAATTTTATTTAGAATCTAATAGTAGATCGTGGTTGTAAATGAAACATTTTTAGAAAATTTTGTGTAGTTATGAATGGATTAAAAAAAAACGATGGTTTTGGAATTTTTGCCTGCCTGCCTTATCTTTTTTATTTTTATATATATAAAGAGAAGTAATACTCAGGTAATGAATGTCTACTACTATTACTAAGTGTTACCTTCTTAAGGAAAGGGATAGTGATAGGGAAGACAGGTGGTGAAGGAAGAGATAGAGGAAAGATTCATTATTTTACAACTCTGCTTTGTGCACTTTTTTAATAATGCTCTTTTGCAGCGCCTCTGGTGTTGAATGAGGCGTATTAAGTTTTTGAAGTTGTTATTAGTAGCCATTTTATTGGTTATTTTACTTCGCCGATAATTCTGCTATACAACGAAGGAGGGCGCTCTGATGTTACATTAGGATTAGTATCTGCTAAAGTCGGTATAATTCAGGGACCAGTGACTATACCTTCATCACATGAATTTTCTTCCAACAACTGATACAAAGGGACACTAATGTACATCAGAAAAATGCGTGGTGTTGTTATTTGATGACTGTCTGATACCGGGATCGAACCCAGGACCTTCTTTTTCGTAGTCAACATGCTAACTACTTCAGCCAACGCCACCCTCTGTCTGAAAGAACGTCACACCAAAACCCCTGCATAAGTTAGGTTAGCTTGTCAGGTTGCTGAGAAGAGAAAAAAAGCTTTTACTAGGACCCAAGTCTACACTTTTCCATTAGTTTTTTTTTTCGCTTTATATCCAAAGGTTTCGATGCAAATGTTTTACCGTATGGAGTTATTTGGATATATAGAGAGATTTGACTGCAACGATGAAATCATCTCACAAGTAAATGCCTATTTTGATGAACCCAGCAAATCTTGGAGAACCTGTGTTCAATTAAAAAAAGTCACGGAGTTGTTTACACGCTCTTGTATACATTTTATATAAGGGATGAAAAATATTGCCAAGTTAGCAGGTTTTTTACAAATAATATGTAGATAGCGGCAGATTCTGTTTCCTTACCTGACAGTAGGAAAGATATAGTGTAAGCACAGATAGATAGGGAGAAGAGAAGCTTAATTCATTAATTCCTTTTTACGACACGGATATCAAGCATTTTACTAATTTTTATAGCCTCCTTACAGCGCCTATGGTGTTAAGTAGTCATATTACTTTAAGCTATGTAGCCATATTATTAGTTATTTTGCTTCGCCGACGATTAATTGCTACAAATATCATTCTGCGATATACACTGGCATAGACACTAACGCATATCAGAAAAATCTATGACGTTGATATAAGCGGGTATGAACAGGGAACAGGCTCTCGAACACCATCACTTGCTACGTCAGCCAACAGCACCTCAAAACCGCTGCATATTATTTTAATGAACTTAATTTTGGATATACATACATATCTATCTATCTTAATATCAGGGATAAGTGCGTGCAAGTTGCAGTTTTAACAAATTCTATGACAAAATACGAAAGTAAGCATATGAAGTGAATGTATGAAGCAGAAATTAATAGAGATATATGAAAAATTAACTCATTCATTCAGATTAACATGATTTAGAACACCGTAAAAAATTAAACGGTCCTTCTATAATAGCATGATGACTAAACCGGTTCATTTGAAATATCATAAAAAATAAACCGTTTAATTTAGAACAGCATAAAAAATTAACCGCTTCATTTAGAATAGCATGACAAATAAACCGTTTAATTTAGAATAGCATTAAAATAAACTGGGTCATTTAGAATAGAATTAAAAATGAACCGGTTTACTTAAAATAGCATATCTAAAGAGTTAACTGGATCATTTAAAATAGCATAAATATGTACCGGTTCACTTAAAAAGTTAACCATTTTATTTAGAATAGCGCGGAAAATGAATCGGTTTACTTAGATCGGTTAAATTCCGAAAAGTATAAAAACCTAACCGGTTCATTTCAAATAGCATAAAAATTAACCGATTCACGTAAAATATCACGAAAAATTTACCGGTTTATATAAAATAGCATACAAAATTAACCTGGATCATGTAGAATAGTATGAGAAATGAACCGGCTCATTTCGAATATCATGAAAAATTAAACCGTTCATTTTGGATATCATCAAAAACTAAACTTTTCATTTCGAATAGCAGATAAAATTAAGAGTTTATTTAGAATAGTATAAAAAATTAAGCGGTTCGTTTAAAATACTACAAAAAAAACACGGCTCATTCACGGGAAATTGAAAATTCAAATGAAATGGTTCTTTAAGAACATAATGAAAACTGAAACGGTTTAGAATTGTATAAAAAAATACCGTTTCGTTTAAGATACTACAAAAAAACAGCTCATTCACGGGAAATTGAAAATTGAAATAAAACGGTTCTTTTAGAATAGAATGAAAACTGAAACGGTCCATTTCGAGCAGCATAAGAAGTTAATGGTTCACTTTGACTAGAATAACAAATGAACCGGTTCATTTAGAATAGCAAGGAAAATTAATCTATTTATTTAGAATAGCACAAAAAGTGAACCAGTTCATTTAGGATACCGTGAATATTGAACTGGTTCATTTAGAAAAACAACAAAAAATTAACCCGTTGAATCACAAAAAAAACGGGCGAAAAATGCAACGTTTCATTCAGAAACGGCCCATTTAAAATAGTATAGACTAGCATGTAAATGTTGCGATGAATAGAGAATATTGGAAATTAATTCAGTTCTGTAGTTAATCATTTTTTTATCACCAAAAGTAAATTTGTGCTTCAAAAAATGTTTCCCTCAAGTTTAAAGAGAATTTTGCACATTATTTAAATTTGAACACTAAATTTAAATTTTATGTTGACTTGCATATTTATTAAAACATCCCAAAATCTTAATGGTCTTCTTTAATCTTAACATTGTATTGTGCTTTACTATTATATCTGTTTCCCCTTTAATAATTGACAAATTTATCCCTGGTGATGTTTATATCAGTAGCATATACATAATTATAAAATTGGCTATGAAAAATTGTAATAGCTTTTTGAGTTTTTGCAATCCTAAAGCTACAATCCAGGGTGGCACCATGGATTATAATTAACTTTGCAAGCAAATGCGTTAACCCCTTGAAAGCCGCTAAAAAATAGTTTCTTATATTAGAGTGTTAAAATTTGTGAGTGTTATTTCACTAATCTGACGATTAGTTTAAATGTCTAGTATCCAGAAGGGGACCTTAAGAAGTCTCTTTTATAGTCTGGTCATGTGAGATGTAAAATTGTTGTGCAGCTTCCAATATTTAAAGCTTATCTATCTCATATTTCTAATACCTATTTTGCATGCTTCAACATACCGACATGCATGTGCATGTTTTCGCAACATGCAAAAACTAACTTAGTTTATATGAAAGTAATTTTCTATAGTAAATGCACATACATACGAGTATTTAGAGTGTAAAGTCGAAAATGCTTATTCTATAAATATAACACACCAGTTAAATGTATTAGGGCAGCACAAAAGGATGAAGAGACACGCACACACATGTTTTTTTAAAAAATGTTTTAAAATGTTGACTAAATTTTTTTTCCAAGGGTGAGTGACTTGGAAGAGTTTTACAATTATTTAATTTCTTATTACCGTAATTTTTATTTTTATAAATGTGTTGCGCCCTACTAAGTATTTTACAAATATTTGCCAAATATTGTGTATATTATTTTGCAGAAACTTACATTTCTGTGTATCTGTAGATGCAACAATATAAACGAAAATTTAGATACATCGAACTCACAAAGAACCCAACACACACCCACACACACACACACACTCCCTCTTTTACTCGTGAGTTTACCAAACACACACTCATGCAATCGTTGTTATTTTGTGCAAAACCAATTGACAATTTTAAATTAAAATGTCCAGCAAAATTATGTTTTTCTCTATAAAATATATATTTTTTTCTTTAATTTTTTTATATTTTTCTTATTTTTGTTTAATAAAAATAGAAATATTGTAAATGTATTTGTTTTTGGATATAAAATTTAATACTACAAATTTGATGTACAATTTGAGGTTTTTAGGTAAAAAAAAAATGTATTCATTTAGATGAAATGTTTGAGGTTTTAAGCATTCCATTTCAAAAGATTTTTAAAAGTAATTCTAAATCGAAAGTTTAAGTGAAAATAAAAATAAATAAAATTAATTTCAATTTGAGAAAATTAAAATTATTTCGATGTACGAGTATGGCACCCAACTCATCAAATCGAGACAATATTACCAGCTTCACCTTAAACAGAATCAATTTTGCTATTGAGATTGCAGCATAGCTGAATTTCTATTCCAGTTTAATGCCTTCAGAGATGGGTGGAAATTAGGAAAACTAACCTATTACACTTTTACAAAGTTATCAAGTTACAAGTGCCTTTGTACCTAACAGAGTTCTTCGAATTCGATAGGTCGCATAGAATTAGACAGTTAAGGATTCCTAGGCTAACTACCTTATTAGAGCGATCATTTTATGTAAGAGTGACAAGGGATTATAATGAATTGGATGTTGTTTTAAGTGCATTTAACTGCTCTCTTGACACTTACAAGAAGGAACTATTTCAGGAGATACGCCTGAGTAGCTCATCCCTGTAGTGTTTCACTACATTAGTATCAGGTCTCAATATTATTAAACTTATAGTTATTTAATTTTCTATTGAACTTTAATTTTTTTTTGTAATGTTATCTATTTTATTCGATATTAATATAGTTGTGAATTATTTATTATTAATATTATTATTATTATTATTTAATTACATATTACACTTTAAGTTATCATTGATGTAGAACTTTGTAGTAGTAGAAGTGAAACCGATTATGGCCATGACGCCAGGTTTTTCTATCTTGGATGAATAAATGAAATGAAATGAAATGAACAAAAAAAAACTTAGCAGTATGCAGCTTAATATCAAGGTGCGTGGACAAGCCAGGACTTCCCTTATATCCTTAATTTGGAAATAATTATACAACTTAATTTTCCAATCAATTTCATTTGAATATGATGCAGGGGCATGGCAATATCCCACATATCCTTGATTTTAAAAACACAATTTTAGCTGCAACGATCATAAGATCATCATCATAAGATTTCAATGATAACACAATTAAGCGATTTGGTAAATTTGAGTTAGATCGGTGCAAGGATTTTCTCACCTCTCATATATCCTTTTTATAAAAAAAATTTAATTCATCCAGATTTGGAATAAAAATGCCATTAAAACTTGTAATTATTTGCAAAGATTAATAGAAAATGTATATATTTTTCAATTGTTGCAAGGAAGCTGCCTCCTGCCATATATCCTTAATTTTCAAAATTGAAATTCCGCCAAAATTTGTAAACACAATATGTCGAGAGCAACATATGTACATAAATAAGCATTATGGTTGATTGCTTTTCTACAAGTACAAGGACTTGCTTTAATCAGATATGTATGTACATCCTTATTTTAAAAAAAATTTAATTCACAGCAATTATGACTAATGCAGCGTATGCATTATCACATATTGTAAAATATATTCAACTTAACTTACTGACAAATTTTCCCTTCATTGGGACCAGGAATTTCCTAGCTCCCACATATCTTTGCACTTAAAATTTGCATATCAGCTAAAATTATAATCCGAATATTTTGAAAACTTGTAAATACTTGTAGAACAATGTCGTTAAGCTTTTTGATAAATTTCATGTAAATTGATGTAAGGACCTGCTCATTTGTCATATATCCTTTATTTAAACAAATTTAGTTCATGCTAAAACAACGATCAGAAAGCAGCGGAAACTCGTCAAAACTACTCAAGGGAAGGTGCGTAGTTGTGTAATAAGTTTAAATCAATTAAGTTTAAGGATTTCCATAATTTCCATATATCCTAATTTTGGAAAACTTAATATTATGTACACTATGATCGTACCGGGGAGAAACTGTAAATGGAAACAAAATAATAGTATAGCTAAGCACTTGGATAAATTTTATTGCAACTGGTTTAAGTTATACTTTCACCACATATATACTTAATTTTTAAAATTTTTACTCAAGCTGCAATTATGATTGAAATGCGCTACAAATCTACAACAATTTGAAGAATAATGATTTCAATGTTATGTGAGAATTTCATATTTCTCAGTGCAAGAACACGGCTGCCCGTCATATATCCTTTATTTGAACATTTTAAATAATGATCAGAATGAAGCGAACTTTGTATTAAACGGTGCAAGAACAAGACTTCACGTCATATGTGCTTTATTTCAAAAATATACAACAACTGGAAGAATAATAATCTAAAGGTTCTGGGAGAATTTCATATTAATTAGTGCAAGGACTAGGCTGCCCGTTATATATCCTTTTTTTTAATGAATTTTAGCCACAGTTTTAACCAGGAATTATCTATAATTATTTGGACACATGCAGATATACCAGCATAATGGCAGCTTTATGAATAGTAGAACCATTAAAAGAAGATAAGATTTTGTTTCGCAGAATTTTTGCTTTTCCCCCTTAATATTTTTTTTTTTTTTTGAAATAAAGAAAATTTTTCTTTTCTTTTTGTAAAATTAAATGTTTATTCAATTAAACATTTGTTCAATTAACGAAAAAAGTGCAAAAAAAAACAATATTTTAAACAATAAAAAATAATCCTTCACACTTAATCTCTTTCTCTACATTTTATGTGTTGTACATTCTTTCACTTTTAAATTAGTTCAAGTTCTTACCAATTTCATTTTATATACTTTTGGTGCAAAATAACGAAAAACATGAACAACTTTTCACAACAAACCAGCTGAATGCATTTTAATGTAATTTTAGGCAAAAGAAGAAATGCAAGAATGAAAAAAAATGAAATAACGCAATGAAAAAGTTATGGCCCCTTCCTTAACCAACTCCATAATAAAGTTTTCTCCTATATTCGTTATTGTTATTTTGCCTCTCAAACTACATTTTTCCTTTCATTTTGCGTAAGCATATCAAAAGTTTTTAACCTTACCGGGTAGATACAGTATTAAGTAAAGAATAAAAAAATATATATAAATTGCTATATTTCCCAAAATACGAATAACAAATACTACGATATGCAGTTGTTGCGAAAAGCAGAATGTGAAAGGTATGGAAAAGTGAAGTAATTTTGTTGAAATGAAAAATATTAATTGTCATTCATAATATATAATGTGAATAAAAGTTTGTAGCAGTATTTTTATGGCAAAACGTTTGAATAAGTCTCGCTTTATAAACTTTATTAATATGAATTTACGTTCTTTTCAGGATTTAAAATAGGGCGTCTCGGAAATAATTGATGCGAAGTAACGTCTAAACTTGCATGTCAACATGATGTGAATGCAGGTCAATATAGATCCCAAATGAGTAGTTATGTAATTCGAAATTGTTTTCTTTACGATTACAATTACATCATAACACCCCAGTTGCTCACTTTTCATCTACTCTCTCCATAGGTACGAGTGAACTTTAGAGATTATATTAAATCTGAGATCGTTTTGCTTTTACCTAAGCAATTGTCTAAATATTTATATACCTTAATTCTTTATGAAAACTTTCCATTCCTTTAACTCACTGCACTTTCTTTCCATGTTCTATAACACGAATTTGAGTATATAAAAATAAAAATGTTGAGTATGTTCAGTCAGAGTCTTCACGTTCGCACTGTTGTTTTTCCATTCTGCAATATTTCAACTTTTTAAGTGCAATTAGTCCGTTAATAGCATAAAAATTGTAATTGCAAAATTGCACGAAATCTCCCTTATGTTACCACTTCGCTTTTTTATTACAGTTTGTAACTTAAGCCATAAAGAGAAAAGCAACAAAGTTTAAGAAAAGCATAACACAAAATTCCACAAATTAAGTTATTAATATTAAAAAAGTGTGGATTTTTAAGACACACCATATAAATAAGCTGCTTTCAATTTAAATGCTATTGTGATTTATTTAAAAATTTTTTTCTTTTAACACTACCTGGACTTAAAGCTCAAAATATTCAATGAGTGTAGTAAAATTAGCAAATAAAATTCTCAAACTAACTACTCGTTTTTAGTTTTTCAAATAATTATTACACTTTACTTTACAGCACTCGTTCACTATTGTGACTTGTGTGTTAAGTCCTTTAAGCCTAGTTCTGATTTCAAATAATGAAATTCGGCGATTTGGAGGGAAGTAGTAACTATTCTGAGGCCAAGTGTGCATTTTAATATGTTGTTTCGATTTCTGCTGGCTATTGTGATTTATATATCAGGTTTTAATATTATTGTGATTGAAAGTTTGCGCTATTGTGCTTAAAGCATAAAAATCTTGTATTAAAACGTTTGAAGTGCAACAGAAACTTTATTATTATGATTCAAGCCTTGGATTATATTAAAATATGTTTGCAATATGATTACTTTGTTATACGTTGTATTATAGTATGTTGAATTTTCGATAACATTATGATCATTGCAAGATAGTTATGGAACTTAAAACTTAAGAAATATTAAAAATTTATTAATTCTATTACAAAAACAATATAATTGTGTAGCTTTGAAAAAAATATGGCCTTGGCATGATTGCGTACAATAATAATAATATTGTTAAGGTCTTTTCAATTATATTTTCTCTTTACAAAAACTAAAAAAGAAAAAGTTTTACTACAAAATTGTTAAGCACATAATTGGACTTCTTCTCTAAATGCAACCACTTATCTTTCGAGCACATTATTATGGTTGTTATTATTCCTGTCATCATATTTTCCTTTTCATAAATAGTTTGTTTTTTAATTTTTATTTTATTTTTTTTTTGACTTAACGAGCAACACTTTAATGAGTCCTTTTGCAAACAAAGAAATAAAAATGTATTTTCTATAGTACTCGCGCATTGTTGAGGCGGCATAGCGGTAAATAGTGCCTTGGAAATTTCCTACTAAAATTCATTTTAATTATTTAAATGTATTAATTGTGGGGCATGTGAAGGGATAGTTTTTGTAGCTTAACGTCTATAATTTATGAGTTGAGGGAAGGAATTAGTTCAAAGTTTTCAAGTTACATACAAGTTAATGAAGACTTTAGATATACCTCCTTCAAAGAGGTGAGTGTAATGTTAGGTTAGGTAAGGTTAGGTTAGGAAGGGTGGCGCTGTACCGCACCTCCACTCGGAGAGCCAATTAAGTCCATTGTGATTCCCTTCTGTTGCCCAAGACAAAAGTAATATATGTGTGAGTTTAATGTTGCTTTTATAAATTTTTTTGCACCAAATAAAATGTTATCCAACTCTCTTAACTGTAAATATTTTGTATATTTTTTGGTAAAAATCATCCTCATTGAGGAATTTTTAAAGATATTTATTGTGTAATCAGTATATATGTATATTGATATGATCCTGAGCAAAATGTTATTTCAGTCCTCTGAGTATGCTTTAACGTAACTTCAAGACAATTCGAATTGAGTGACTCTACCTCACCCAAAAGAATAGCTCGCGTTTGGGGAAAAGAATTTATCACGAGTGTGCATGACCTTGAGTGAAATGTTATTTAAAATATATTCTTAAGTTACTAAGTGTGGCGAGAGGTAGGGAGGTTAAACGCGAATACTTTTCTACATAATCAAAAAATTCCTATTGAAAATCCATTGCCAAGCTGAATCACTCGTGAATTTAGATGGCGGAAGGGCGGAAACGAGGGATGAACTATTAGGACTTTTAATGAGGGCACACCTTCAAACAGGAACTGCGGAGGTTAGAAATGAAACAGACACCTACAGAAGTACCGCCACTACAACTACAATCATAACTCCTTGCTTCCAAATAAAAATTCGTAACTAGATAACCTATTTATTTCTAATGGAATTGCCTGCCTCATTTTCAAAATGAGCGGCACAAATAACTACTCATGGTAGTCTGTAATTGCAATTTTTAACGCATTCAAATTGGATTCTCCTTGGATTTTCACTTTTATTTCAATTTAATATTTAATAAAATATACTTAGTATTAATTGCAGCATCAAAAAATTTCATATTAGTTTACTTCCAGCCTTGTAGGAATCTTTAATCGATTGTCAGTTAACAAACCTTACTTAATTAATTTTAATATCAAACAAATGAAAATTATATCATACATTTTACCACAAGTGGCAGGCGTAATGCGTAATGCAAGAACCACATGCAAATTTATTTTATGAACATTTGAATGTTGCTTAGGAAATCTTAAATATACAATTTCCGAAACTTGTATATCAATTAAAATGGCTTCGGGGAACGAAATTAAAGCCTCATCTTTAGCATGAACAAAATTATGTATTTCTCAATTCTTCGTTTACTTTGTTATTCTTAACAAATTTACTTTATTTAATACACCCATAATATGTACATACATATACATGCTACATATATGTATATATAAACCTATATGTATAAGTATTTCTTATAAAAAGCCTTAATAAATAAAAGCTTTAGGTATGAAAGCAAATATATTTAAAATCTTCTATACTTTGCCATTTGCCAACTGCTGGCTGTTTTCGCTTTCAGCTTGTGCCCTTTTGTATTCATGTGCAAATGAATAGAATTTGAAGCAAATAACGCAACGCTTAGTTGTTTTCACTCAAACCGTAACAAATCGCATTTAAATTTACCTGCCAGAAACCTTAAAAGACATCTACGTGAAAATTTAGTAGAGTAGAAATGTTTCTAGTTAAAGGAACACGCGTTCTTTCAAGACTTTAACGCGTAAAATAAATGAACATTGGATAATTTATAGCATTTAATTTTCCTGCAAACTTAAAAATTTCTTTGAAACATTTAAGAGAAGAGCGCAGAGAAGGAAACACAATCACATATTATATGCCGTGGTTGTAAGTGTAGTTATTCTACGTACTCAAAAAAAAATGTGGCGTTTCCCTTGCTTAAGCGCAAAGCATAGATGGAAACTTCAGTACTATATATGAATTTCAATTTCCAAGGTGTAAAAGCGGGCCACCAATACATTAAAATTATTCCTTAGTGTGTCCTTTGATCTTAGATAATTCATTATCTTGAACGCCTAATGGCTTAAGTGCGAAAGTGTAGGGAGGGATAGTGTAATATGGAGTTTTTTAAAAGTAAGATTTATATAGGCTAGAGCACGTAATCCAGTTTAAAAGTTTAGCCTGAATCACTAAAAGTCTACAAAAAGCCCCACCGACAATTACCTCGCAAGGTAAAATGCTTAACCGAATGTAAAATGCCGAACTCTTGATATTTTTCTCCAAACATTTTCCCCCAGCAAACTCACCCTCTATCCACACTCCCTGAGTGGTCTGTCATATAAAAATTATATTAGCTAGCTTCCATGGAGCTAAATGTCTCAATAGTGCTTCGTGGGGTATCGAGTGTATAACCTGCAATAATTTTTCCTCTCCAAAAATTATTTGTTAACATACCTGCCTCCCATACAAATTAGAATTTGACCTTAGGAATTCATACATGTTTCTGCATAGTTCTGAGGAAATGTGGTTTCCAGAACAGCATAATGTAGGCGGTAATCTGAACCTCACGGTTCTTAAGAGTGCACTCGCCTCAAGCTTAAGTTGAAAGATCCCTCAAAATATTCTCCATGGCACCAGTTCCATGTCTGGATAGTACGTGTAAGGCAAAAAGATTGCACGAAAGCAAAAAAAAAAATATATGTTTGTTACCTTCTTCTAAGAAAAAAACACGCCAAAATAAATCCTCCTGCTTCTAGTTTTAAAGAAGAAGAAAATTATAAGGGCTGATAGTTGAATTAAGATTTGTTGGAAATTCAAAGTAAAATCACTCTTACACCGAAACACACAATTGTAAAAGTTTCTCTAGACAAAAGGTATAAATGAAAGCTCTGCGTTCATTTTTTTGTTTTCTTCTTTTGTAAAACGTAAATTTAATTTAAATTTTATACGCGGCAATAATAATATAAATTCATTCCTGCACGCATCATAAACGAGTTCAACTGCCTTCGAAGCTAGTAAGAGCACAAAAGACAGGGCATTATAAATTTGACTTTTGTTAAAGTCATAGATAAACGCAGTCATACACACGCTCACACACTCGCCAAGGTGTGTAGGAAAATTTTAAATTCCTGTTAAGACCGAAATAAAGGACTTGCAATTGCGTTTTGGAGTTTATCATTTCAACAACAAAATAATATGACTACATACAATAAAAATTAAGGTTTAAGTTATTTTGATGGTTTGAAAAGAAGGGATGAGTATGAGTTGTTGTGCATTGTTGGGTTGTTTTCTTACAAATTGCGTGCATTTAAAATTGTGTTTTCAAACAGTTTTTTTTTTTTATCTGAACCATAATATTTATGGTTGTAATATATGCTCTTATTTTGTTTTCGCTGTTTTATTTATAGCACTTAATTTATTTTAAAATTTAAAAGGAAATTATAACAATGAAATAATAAAAAAACAGAGAAATCATGGCAAATGGTTTTTTTTTTATTTCGAAAACAACCAAATTAACCCTCCTAAATAAAAAACTGAAAAATCCAATTAGTCAGGGCAATTATTTAAAAAAAAAAGAAATTAATTTTATGTTTTAACAACTAAAGAAGGGGTGGTTTTGTAAATTTTATATTTAAATATAACAAGTACGAGACAAAACTAAATGTTTATTAAAGTGACACAAAGACACAAAATTGTACATCTCCTGCTCCCCGCTCTTATCAACATAAACCTGAATTTATCTGATGGATTTTACATTATATACACAACGTTTAGTTTCTTATTTTAAATTGCATAGGGTTATATGTAGCATTGATTTCATAGGATTGGATTCTTTAAAATATTTTTAAATCTAAAAACCGTTTTTGTCCATATCATCGAGGACCGGTTTCTCAATGATTTGTAATGCCATGCCATCTCACACCAAAGAGAGGTGGACATTCTGGCACATAAAACAACAACAAGCAACGCAAGCCATAAATTGGATCCAGTTAATTTCTTTCTCTCATAGCTCCTTAATTTTAAAATTGAGTTTCAGCTTTAATAATGATCATAATAATAATAATATTTCCAACGCACGTCCTTTATTTTAAAAAAATAATTTCGCTGCAATTATGATTAGAGCACCAAAAGATATTATTTTAAGAATTAGATAGCTTACCTATATGGCAAATTGTATTATTATAAAATTATATTATCTCTCTCAAGATAAGTAAGTCATGAAAATTGTCTGCAACCAATATATTTATCTGATGTTTAGGTATTTTAAAACATGCTCATATAATTGTTTAAATTAAAGAAATCTGACTTTCCTTTTGTAGTTTTAATATTTTTTTTTTTTCTTAGATGATCTTGTGCTTTCAGTACGAGGTCAGGCTTCCATACTTGCAACTGTAATGATGTAGAAACTGGAGTTTTCAGATCTCTGCAATCTTAAGCGTTTCATAATTTTAGAAAGATAGAGATTTCTTTAAGGTGTTCAACTATTTAAACAAATTTTAAATTTAACACATTTCATTGTCAACTAATCAAGCTTAGAGACAATACTGTTTTATTTTATGATACCGCCAGTACCATAAGTACTTAAATAAATCAATAGGCTTGTGTTTAATGTCTGCGCCAGATGGACTGTAAAATTTTCTTCCGGATCCATCAAGGATTCAATAAGTTTGTCACAATACAAAAACACTGAAGATTTATGAAGCACTCGAGCAAGTGTATTCCATAAAAAATAGAAGCGAAAGTAGCAAATAACGATTGCCTACATATTTATGGTCCTTCGAACCAACGGGAAATTTCTTCTGTTGACAAAAGCAATAAACATTAAATTTACGTCTGCCACAATACAAAAACGCTGTAGAATTGTGTAGCACTCGAGTGTTTTTCATAAACAACAAAGACAAGAGCAAATAAATAACGATTGCTTAAATTTCTATGGTCCTTCGAACCGAGTGATAATTTCTTCTGTTGATAATTTAGATTTAGTTTAATATTGAATTTCGAAAACATTTTCAAACTAACCTTTTGCCTGCATCCATAAATAATGCATTAAACAAAATACGTTCATTCATTCACTCATTGAAAGATTCATAAATTGACAGAGAAGTTCTTCATTGATTTTACATGAGCATAAATGAAACCCAATTTATATGTATGAATATGCAAATACACAAGCTCAGCAACTGCAATAGAGTGCATTTGGTGTACGACAAGACAACAGCAACAACAATATTAGCATAAACATAAGTGAATATCAAAATGGTGAATCTTTAAATGCATCGATGATGTATGAGCTTAGGATATGTATTTCTGTGATTAAACTCACACACAAACTCTCACACGTCTATAGACGTTTATACATACATACACACATGTATGTATGTGTGTGTCAAGGACGGACTACAAATTCAAATGTGAATGAGGAAATTGTACCTCGTTTATGTTTATAATTTTGCTCATAAACACATTTTCTTAATAGCTTTGCTCTTAGCTAACACTGAGACTTAAACTGTAGACATGTGATCTAGATAATACGGGTCTTAGTTAGTCAGTTGCCTTAGTATGTATTTTAATATTTCCTGTATGCTTTGCAATAACCCGTAGCCTGAAATAAACACTGAACCTCATTTATAACTTCCCGCTACAGGAAGTTGATCTGATTTTACCCCAATTTTCGAAAATCGAGTGCCTTTTTTCGGGATGATTTCCGTATTGATGCACGTGGGAGTGTGTGTGAAACATAGCGAATCTTAATTTAAAAAGTAAATTTTCACATATCTGTTTTTGTTTAATTGACATTTCAAATATAAAGTTCTTAATCTGTTTTTTTTTAATAAATATTAAACTACTGATAAATTTCAATGTGTAATGAGGTCTTAACTTGCTTCCAATTTGTCTAAAATCGGGTGATTGCTTCGAGAGAGAAATCGTTTTTTCTTTTTGTAAATTACAAAGTCCTTGTCAAATCCAGCTTAGATAATATTTTATAATTGTGAAAATTTAATTTACTATATTATATATTCACTGATTGCTATAGATGCAAATATTTAGCTTACGGGGAAGTTAGAGGGATGGAGTGCAAAGTCAACCGCTTCTTGTATTTTTCTTATGTTCTGTATTCTTTTGTTCTGTATTCTTTTGTTTTAAGTGAACTAATTTTTAAGCAATTTCAAAAAAAGAGGACGTTATCAATTCGTCGGTATATTTTTGATGTGTATTACTTGATATCTTCGTCATTTTTACACCTGTCTTAAAAATTATTATTTTTTGGTCCCATTGCAAACAAAAGGGCTGGAACATGCCCATTAAATTGTTTTCTTTCATTTTATGGTATTTTTACTTATGGACTCGCTATGAAACTTGGCACACTCCATTGTCTTTCGTAATGACACAATCTCGAACTTAATAAAATGGGCGGAACTACGCCCATTAAAATTTTATAATTTATATCACGTGCTTCCACATACCTCACCGATCCTTATGAAACTTAGCACACATCCTGAACTCTAAAAAATACATGATCATGTCTAAAAAAAAGTGGGCGAAACTATATGAACTTCTACTAGTTCGATCCCCTAGAAACTTTGTAAGTAGCTTAAGTTCTTGGAATGACACGATCTTGCATTTAAAAATTGGGCGGGGCCTTGCCCATTATATTTAAGAACTAAATTATATATACTTCTACTTATCCGATACCCATGAAACTTGGCAAACAATTTGGGCTCTTAGACTGGTATAATATTGTGCTGCTTAAAAAAGTAGGCGGGGCCATGCCCAATAAAACATAATATATTTCACATGCTTATACTAGAAACTTTCTTACGCAAGTTGACACACACCTTGAGCTGAGCTGCAAGCATAGCGATATCTTGCATATAGAAAAGTGGGTGGGACTGCTAATACTCTCAAAAATGGGCGTGACAACGTTCCCTAACATTTAAAATTGGTATTAAAAAGTTACTGATATTTCTGCTATACTGACAGATTTTCTATGTTTTATAGTTGGTGATTTTATGTAGTTTAGTTAATTTTCGCCACTATTATTGCTCTTCCTGTCACTTATTTCCAATTTTCTTTCTTAATTGTTATTGTTTCATGTATTTCCTACAGTTTTTTTGCTTGATACATATTTTTTTTTTCAAGATCTTCCTCATTTGAAAAAACAATTTATATATGTATATGTATATTATATTATTTCCATGTTAAATAGCTTTCATTTTCCATTTGATGCTTTTAAGGATTTCACATTAAATATGTATGAGTAGCCGGTGTTAGTATAAATGTATTGTAATTTACTATCGGCATGTACATCAGAAACAAAATTCATTGTGTTGCATATTAAATGAGCCAATATTCGCATAAATAAATACACACATACATACATGCATCGGCAAAAACACACATTTACATATGTATTTATTTACTAAATGTAAAATACATACTGTTAAGTAAACACACACACTCACATGTCCTGTTTCATCAATGCATATTTAAGTTCGTACATGTTCGAACTATAGTTTTTGCCCAAAATGTTCAATTATGTGCATTTAACAAGTATTATGTGAAAGTTATACATAAGTATGTGTGTGTCAATAACGATTTTATACGTTTGGTGTGTCAATGCAATAACGAGGTTAGGCACAAAAATACTTATCAGGGCACTGCAGTATGAGTTTTTTAGACATTCTGTTTATAATTGTGGCTGAAACTAAATTTTTGTAAATAAGAATGTCAAAATTTTTACCTAATATTAAAATTTTCAAATAAAGGATATATGGGATATAAGCAAGTCCTTGCACTAAGTAAACTAAAAATTACTTGAGTAAGTCAGTGTGTTAATCTGGGTATATTCTGATCATAATTGTAACTGAAATCAAATTTTTTTTAAATAAGGATATATGGGTGGTAGGCATGTCCTTGTATCCTTTGGATCGAAATTCTCCACAAAACTTAGGCTGTGGAAGTCTCGACATTATTAAACATTTTCGACGCATCCCGATCAAAACTTGTAGCTAATATTAAAATGTTCAAATAAAGGATATATGGGAGATAGGCAAGTCCTTACGCCAATTAAACTTAAATTTATTTCAGTAAGTCAGTATGTTAATCTGCGTACATTCTTATCATATTTGTAACTGAAATCAATTTTGTTTTTAAATAAGGATATACATATATATGGTAGGCATGTCCTTGTATCCCTTGGATAAAA
This sequence comes from Nowickia ferox, assembly GCA_936439885.1. Taxonomy (NCBI): domain Eukaryota; kingdom Metazoa; phylum Arthropoda; class Insecta; order Diptera; family Tachinidae; genus Nowickia; species Nowickia ferox. The sequence continues at coordinate 11,864,765 of OW387024.1, read as the reverse complement.
ATTTTCTACAAAACTTGGGCTGCATAAGTCTCAACTTTATTAAAGAATTTCGGAGCTTCCTAATCATAATTTGTAGCAAGTATTAAATTTTTCAAATAAAGGATATATGGGAGATATACAAGTCCTTGCACCAATTAAGCTAAAATTTACTTGAGCAAGTCAGTATATTTATCTGGGTATATTCTGATCATAATTGTAACTGAAATCAAAATTTTTTTAAATAAGGATATATGGGTGGTAGGCATGTCCTTGTATCGCTTGGTTTGAAATTCTCCACAAAGCTTGGGCTAAGTCTCAACTTTATTAAAGAATTTCGACGCATCCTAATCATAATTTGTAGCTAATATCAACATTTTCAAATAAAGGATATATAGACGATAGGCAAGTCCTTGCACCAATTAAACTAAAATTTGCTGGATTAAGTCGGTATGTTAATTTGGGTACATTTTGACCATAATTGCAACTAAAATCAAACTTTCTGAAATAAGGATATAAGGGCATGTCCTTTTTTTGCTTGGAACAAAGCTCACCACACAGCTGAGATATACAACTCAACTCAACAACAAGTTAGTAAATATTTTGTAGCCTACCTGATGTTCATTTGTAAATGCTATTAAATTTTTAAAGTAAAGGATATATGGGAGGCAGACATATCCTTGCACTAATGGAATTCAAATTTACATAAATCATTCATTGTGCTAATATGTAATATAAAATTTTTGGAAATAAGAATACATGGGTAGTTGAACCGAAATTTGCCTTAAGGATTCATGAATTTGTTGCAGGTTTTGGACGCATATTAAACATAGTGTGTGACCAATAATAAATTTTAAAAATTAGGGATTTATGGGAAGCAGACAAGTCCTGGCTCATATTTTAAAAAAGTTCTGACTTTCTGATCATAATTGTTTGTAAAATTAAATTTTCTGAAAAAAAGGATATATGGCATGTAGACAAGTAGATGCACCAATTGTCCTAAAGTTTACCAGAGACGCTGCACTGTTTCTAGCAGTAGTTGAAAGTTATGGCTGCTTTGTGTTTAAAATTGTGACAAAAGTTTTAAGTTTTCAAATAAAGAACATGAGGTAGGCATGTCCTTGCACCCAATTTGCACCAATTGAACTGAAATATTTTAGGGTTCCTAATTGCTTTATTTTTACACTTTTTTGGTCAGAAATGTAACGCAAAATTTTTACAGTTCAAGTATACTATATGAAAAACAGGCATATCCTTTTACTACTTAGAAGATTGTGCTATAATTGTTAGTGAAAAAAAATTTAATTAAGGATATTATGGAGGTAGGGCACAAATTAAATTGAAATTCACTAAAATGCCTACTTCATTATAATTTATCTATTAACTATTAGAATTTAGGTCACATGTAGGTAGGCGCATTATTATAGCGGCTTTTTAAATAACTACTGCCTCATTTATAAAAAAAATAATACTTCTTTTTCGAGAACTGTTTATAAGTCCTATATTAAGCCTTTATGATATTTATAATAAAAATATAAAATAAACATCTAATCACACTTCGCGTTTTATGGTTGGCCCACTAATGACTCAATTATTTAAAGAACTTATTTGTTGGCCTTTTCATTAGCATTTGCATATAACCTGCATATTCTTTGTTTCCGTTTAACTTTTTTTTTTACAAATTTTCAGTATGTGTTCGAAGAATACGTTAGTACTGTTTGTAGTTTTATTCTCTTTCTCACTCTCTGTCTCTCTCGTTCCTCTTTGTTTTTCTATATCGCTCACACCATGTCAAAATGTGTGTCATTTTTATGGGAGATTTTTCAAAAAAACTTCTGCAAATTTATGATAAATGTAAATGAATGAATGATGCCGTTTAGTAGTGCATTATAATAACAATAAAATTTAATAGAAAGACATGCACGTGCATGCGTATGAAATGTTCAAATTGAAATTTACATAATTTATGTAAACAATAGTATAAAATGTATGTTTGTAAAAATATTACATTTGCATCAGACTGGCACAGAAAATCAGATAATCAGTTTGAAAGCAATATTATCTCGTACTTATGTAAACTAAAATTTATTACTCTTACTGAATGTTAAATGATAATGATGAAATTCATCAATTGCTCATATATATACATATATGAATGTGTGTAATAAGTGAATTGAAAAATGTTGAGTTTAATTATGTTTTAAAGCGAATAATATCTATAACATCAATTTATTTGACAATGTAGAAATTAATATTAAATATTTCAATCAGATATTGTAGTTTGAAAAAGCCAAGAGAGGTAAATACATGAGTAGATGTGCTAGAAAGCAGAAAGAATAAGCCGATCTTGAAAAAAAAATGCAAAGAAACAGCACGGACAGACAGTTGCTAGTGGCTTGTTGGTTCATTCGAATTCTCATTCAGTTTGTGTAGTTCTATGGATAAATTAAAACTTTACAATTGAGAATTTGTTTAACAAACGCTTTAAGAGCAGCACTTCGGATTTTTTTTTATAAACCTTAAAAACAAGACAATCTGGTGTGAATTTGATTATTCCCTTCCATAAAAACCTTTATTTACATATTGTTTTTAATAAATAAATAAAATCAATATGTGTAAAAATTTGTGTGAGTCAACCCTCTTCCTTAAGCACCAAATCTGGCAACAAAATTCCTGCTCGTTCATCCTAACAAGGTTTATTCATTTTTTTTAAGGTATCAACACAAAAAGTCAAATATTAAATGCATATAAATAATATTACAAAAAAAATTATTTATTAGATTAGTTTTGGCATAAAAATAATTTCAGGCAAATTAATTTTTTGCTTTTGCATATTTTGGCGTCTGTTTGTGGAGGTTCATGTGTTTTTATTAGTCTCATAAATTACGCTTCACAAAGAGATATTTAGCAGTAAAAAAATGTTTTATAATTTAATATACTTCGGAAAAAAAAATTTAAATGAAATACAACAAGCAGTCACTTTAATAAAACATGTTGTTTACTTTTACAATATCAAACGTATGTTTGGTAGAGTTACAAGAATATTAGGGAGGTAACAATTAATAAGGGAAATCTGTTTGTTGAAAATAAAAACAAAAAACATAATACTCGACTAAAGTGGGCATTTTACTTATAGACCTGCACATAATGGCCACTGACTGAAGCAGTGCTGCAAAGATTGGCGGCATGTGGCTGCTGGAGGTAGCGAACGTACGGACACGCAAAAATCTGAAATCGGAGTCTAGAAGTAAGAAAAGCCTCATATTGTATGCTACCCAAACTTACTCTGATAGAACACTCAAAGTTCTTCTCCCACCCACAAAGGAAAAAATAGGGAAAAAGTGATTATGAATCCAGAATCTTCACTAACGCAACAAAAGTGATCTGCGGTGTTAAGTCTGAAGTATTCTTAAATAATCTAGGGGTACAATAATCGTAAAATTTTCCCGATGGCACAGATATGTTCCAAGCTGAAATAGTGATCATAAGATTGTTCGATAAAATACTGTAAAAAAGAAATTCTCGGGGAGAAACAGGCATTTTTGTCGACAACCAGGCACCCAAATCACTTCAAAACTCCTCAATTTCAGTTAATCACTATAAGGGTGTTCTATTCAGACTTGTTCGTCAGACCGACACCACTCTTAACTTCCTCCACTTAGTCCCAGTTCGCACTATGCAAGTCTTATTGCTAAGCTGATTAGTTTTTAGGAGACAGTGACGAGGGGAAAAAACGTTCTGTCAATACGCTTTGCTTTCTCATTCGTAATGTCAAAAACTCACACTTGCATACACAAAACTATGCATCTCATCTCAAAAGCATCTCATCAAAAATAAGACTTGCATTGTGAGAACGCCGATGAAAGTTCAATGAAGAAAAAGTGATAAGCTAAGCAATAAAACTTGTGTCGTGTAAACTGGGACTTAGTTACTTCATCGTCAATGAAAGGGGGACGAACTAGGTAAGACTGGTTCCGCTAAGCAGGCTTCTAATGCATTGTCTGTCCCTGTTCAGTTTGACGCCATTACAAACACTACACACAGAAAATTTTCATACTAAAATCTGCGACAACAAGGTTAATTTAACATTTTTCGGTATTGATTTAGCTTCATAATAATTCAACATGATTTACAGTAACCTTCAGCGAACATTTTTCCTTTTGAAACAACTGTATTTCATTGTTGATGTAATATTCCAACACTGTTAAATCGAAATGATGACCCGTGTTGAATCAAACTTTGTTCAAGTTGAAACAACGTGAAATTATTGATGAAATAACACGAAGAACCATGTTGAATTCAAGTTATTTCAAGTTGAAACACATGTATTTAATATTAATGTAGTCATTTCATTTTATTTACTATTTAACTACCGTGCTGTGTATTGGGAACAGGCATCAGAAAAATTGGTGTATTGTATATAGTTGGCTTGCTCGGCCAAGATTTGGACTCGAACTACCAAGAAATGAAATTTTTCATAGAGACACACAAAAATATATAATCATGAATTAAATTTTAATACAACATGATTTAATTGATTTAACATAAAATTTATTTGAAACTGACTTCGAAAAAAAATTAAAATCAGGACAAGTGCAATAAGTGACTCATAAATCGGATCGGATTTCATACAAAAAAAAAAGTCGCCACTAGAATGATCGATGATCAATGATGTTTCTAAAAGTACATTCTTTGAATTCTTTGCACATTGCAAAGTCGTATGAGTGTCTTTTTTTATGGCTTGGAAAAAATTGGTGATTTGAGTGGAAGTACAGTCGATATCAGATATTGGTGTACAAACCATCCAAACCCGAAAGTGTTTCCAAGCCATTGCTAAAAGTAATCAAAACTTTTTTTATCGAACTTACAATAGTGACGCAATATAAGAAAAACTAAATGGGATGTATTTTTAGGCGTGGCAGAAATTTTTCTAGCCTCGCAATCGTTTTTGAAATATTATCAGTCATCCAAGGGGCTGACTGAAGCAAATCCACTGCTTTTCTAGCTCTCATCAAATATTCGGAAATAGTCAGACCCTCTGTGGACCTGAGTGTCTTTCCCCCTTTAACTTCTATACACCCATATTAAATATATTTTAGCATCAGCTACATTTTTCCGCATGAATGTGTTGAACATGTTGCAATGACGGCTAGCAATTTTCTAAAAACCCATCATCACACACCTTTTGCAGATTAAATTTTTCCCTGTCATCTATTTTACATTAGTTTGTTTATTTATGTTTATATCTTTTAAAATCCATAACAGCCCTTATTTCGCTACTTATTAAGTAAATTTTTTTTTAAATATATTTGCTGTCATTTCCCCTATTCTAAACAGTATTCATGTTATTTTTTTATATTTTGGCAGTTGAGTAGTGCGTGATTCAATGTTAAATTATATTTTACAAATTGTTTGCAAAATAATTTATTGAAATTTTTAGCCTTTTTTGTTTGCTGCATGGCAAAAAATAAAGGGGTCGATTGTCTTACTTGGGTGAGTTATAGTTTTAATAACTTTCAGCAGCAGTGTCAGTATTTGTTGGACTTGATAAATGTTGTTGATATTTTTTAATCCTTTGCAAATGTTGGTATTTATTTCGCAGAAGGGAATAGTAGCAGGAAGTCAAAATTAAAATAATATTCATAAAAAAAAACGATCAGAAGCAGTGACATATGAACTGTTGCACAGACTACTGCTATGGGCACCTATTAATTAGGTGGCATAATGTTAGGAAAACCACTAGTTTTATTATCTTGTCAGGAGCAGCTTCTAATCTGCTTGCTTATCATCCTTGCCGTGACATCTAGAAACGATCCTACCCTAAATTCATGTCCTATTTGTTAAAGAATATCTACAGTTAAAAGATCAAGTCGTATGTTATGTGAACACTTGACAAAGTCTTTGCTGTTGTGACTAAAGGCAGAATTAGTTTGTTCTTGCTGTTCCGTTCTGAATCAGCTGTTTTGTTTCTGTTCAATTGAAAGTCTGTATGTGTGGTTTGTTTTTCCTTTTTCGTTCTGTTCTGTTGCGAACAAATCTGTAGAAAATAGAATTCAACGTTAAGCGACAGCAAAAAGTGTGTATGTATTAGTTTGCTGTGATATTTTGTAGACGACTGAAATCAGTTCTATAGGTTTCCAGCTGGTTCATTGCACAGAAAAAGTAATTGCAAAATATTTTATACAGAAAAGAACGGCACAGAACGACAACGAAAAGTAAGAACTAATGAGGCCTTAAGTTTAAGGCACGTGCGCGAACAAAAAATAAACAGATTTGTGTTTGCTGCAGCACAATCACCTAAAATCCAATTCACGCCAGTGTCATAAAAAAATAATTTTAAAATATTAGTCATAAGCTAGCGTAAGTATTCAAAATATATACATGTGTTACGGGCTGTCCTAATGGGTAGTGTGCTTAGCTATCAGTGCGGGTTCATGCATTCGATTTCCACCAAAGACCCTGGCCTGCTGTTTCACTCAAACGGGTGAAGTCTTTGTTACTATTCCCATCGAAATAAGTTACCTTATAATTTGTAATCACATTTATAACATTTACTAAATAAATAAAAATCTGAAATAGCCTTACAAATTCACAAAACTTTTAGTCACGCAGGAGTCACAAAAATATAATTTTAATTAATCCGTCATTTATTTTTGTAGAAGGGTATGCCACCCTCATATATGTAAATGTAAATAAAATTAATTACGATCACAAAATCTTCCACTCACGCAGCTGCCACGAGAATATGTCATGCAATTTCTTGATAGAAAGTTAACTCATTTAAACGTAAAAAAAAAGATAACAATCACTCACAATCTACAGTCACGTCTTTTATTCCTTTTTAAGCCATGTCACCAGAATATGTCATGCAATTTTTTGATAGAGAGTTAACTCATGTAAACGTAAAAAATTAGATACCAATCACTCAAAATCTGCAGTCACGTCTTTTATTCCTTTTTTTTAAGCCATAGTAAAAAAAAACAAACCAGGTATCAATCACTTAAGACTCGCAATAAAAATAGCCTTGCAAATACACAAAAATCGCAGTCACGCAAGAGTCACGACAAAATAATTTGAATTAATACGTCTTTTATTTTAGTAGAAAGCAGTTATCTCATATAAGAGTGTAAAAAAAAACTAAAATTCTATCACGAACATTTTCAGTCACCTTGCACTCGCGAAAAAAATAATATCAACAATAATATCAAATTAAACAAACTTTCTTAGTAAAAGCTAAGCTCTTGTAAACAACTAAATAAAGTGATTTCAACTCTTCAAGCTATGTATTTTATATTTGCCAGCCAATTTCATTACAAAAAATTAACAACGTGAAAACTTAAAAATTTAGTCACGACCACTAAAAGAGTCACAAAAAAATTATTGTAACTAATCCGTCTTTTCTTTTCATAAAAGAGGGCAAAATCATGTAAATTTTATTGTTAATGTTAAAAATATGCTGCCGATCACAAAAAATTCTACTCACTTAGTTGTCACGAGAATATGTCATAAAATTTCTTGAGAGAAAGTTAACTCATGTAAGAGTACAAAATAAATAAATAGTCGCATTGGCATAGTTCGGATTTTATATTCATATGTTTTAATAATTTAATAAAATATACTCTTTCACTTCAACTATATTTCTTTGCAACACCCATTAACAAATTTAACTGTACGCAATGGTCACACTGATTAGATACAGTTACATATATTTGACATTCGAGTCTCGTGTTTTTCTTTTAACTTTCCACAATGGTCACACTGCTTAAATACAGTTGTATTTTATATTCGAGTCTCGTGTTTTTTTTTTCTTATATCGTCTTCTTCATTTTGTTAAGCTAGTCGTTTTCTAATATAAAAGTTTAGTTTTAATTCTTTTTATATTATAAAAATTATATATTTGTGTAATTTAAACGTGTTTAATTTTGTGTGTGTTATTATTTCCTCATTAAAATTTGTAAGAAAAGTGTGATTTATTTGTAATAAAAAAATAATAATAAAAAACAACTATTGCAGTGTTCATAAATTCATAAGAAATTTTTTTATACATAAAAAATTTACTTAAGTGAATGGCGATGTTTGTCCATCTTAGATTCTAGGGCAATGATCTCACGCCAGAGCTCGGTGGATCTTTGCCATAATGGCGGAGGATCTACTCCACAATTCGGTAAACTTCCTTCTTGTACGTACCTCTTTTGTGTGGGGGCCTGGTAAAGGATGGAATAAAGGTGAGTTTTTCCTCTTTTATGATCTGTTCTCTTCTGTGATATTCTTCAATGGTCAAAGGTTTAAGGACTGCCGCTATTGTTGCAGCTACATACATACCAGTGATGCCATTAGGATACGAAAAATACATTTTTCGTATCTTTTGATTACTTCAAGTACCATGTGTAATCCCGACATTTTTCGTATCTTTTGAATATGTACACAAAATGTACAGAAAATATGAACATCTTTTTTTTTTGAGGAAATATGAACATCTTTTTTATTTTCAGGAAATTTGTATGAACTTTTTGATATGATCGCCTTAGTATAAGCGCCTTAACTCGTATTCTAATTTTTACAAAAATGAATTTGTTTCCATAACATTCAAAGATAGTTATGTACATATAATTAATTTTAAAGTTTGCTTACTATATTTTTAAAAATTACATGCCTAATATTTATGACTTAAATAAATATAAAAATTAATTTATATGATATCATTTTCCTTACAATTTTCATTAAATATGAAATAAAAATGTTATGTTAATAAATGTTAAACGTTAAAAATGTACTTTCTAATTTTTTACAAAATGTATCTTTTTGGGAACAAATAATGTATCTTTTTGGAAACTAAAATGTATCTTTCTGGAAATTTCACTGGCAACACTGATACATACATTAAGCAAAAAAAAAAAAAAAACTTGTACAGCAAACGCTCTGCTCTTCTAATCAAAGTATCTCTCTTGCCTTTTAAGATTTTAAGCTCAAACCAAAAGCAATTTCAAGGCAAATTAATCAGCTTTCTATGAAAATCTTTCATTTTATTAACAAAATTTATTTTAATGCTAAAAAACTTAACAGTATTTTCAAGAGCAAAAAAAAAAAGTTGTACTCCAACTTTTCCTTCAGGAAGGAGCTATGAAATAAGTAATACACTAAAAATTAGTACTAAATGTGGCCACGTCCAGCATCTTATACATTATTCTCATAGAACAAACTGGATTTTTGGTAATATTGGGAGGTATATGCTCCCATTTGCAATTTTTTCTCTACATAAGGCCACAGTATTTTGTTAATAGTAAGGCCAAGTCTCTAGGGTATGGATGGAAACCATTCTCTTATTATTGAGGACAAATGTTTTGGGTGCTTACCTTGAACTAGTCAATCATCTCCAGCTTTATATTTTTTTAGTGAATTTACTCTAATATAAGAACAGAAAATTTTAGAAAAAAAATTTTCCAAACTAAAGCAACATAAAAATTATTAACCTGAGAAAAAGACTAAGACGAAAGAAACTCCTCGAAATAAAAGGAAAGGAAACATTTTTTAAATCGTTGAAATAGGGGAAGTAAATAAACAAACAAGCTAAATCATAAGATTCCTGTCTTATTAAAAGAAATTCTAAACTCCGTCAGCTATATTAAATATCTCTCATGCAAACATGTAAATATTTCGCAGCAGACTTTTAAATAATTTTTAACAAAAGCATGTTTCATGAAAGCGATATTATATTATTCAAAAACTTGGCATTGTTTTTTCCTTTTTTCACTTCGTTTTTTTTTATTTATAACCCATATATCACTAGCCACTTTAATTTTCTTCAACATAATGCAATTTTAAATTATTATATCAAAGTAAGTGATTGATACATTCACATTTTTGAAGTTTTAAATGAAGTAAATAAAGTTTGAAGGGTTTATACTCAAGACAAAAAGGGAACAAGCCAACAGATGTTGCAGCAAAATACCCTTTTTGAAAGTTTTTTAAAGCTTTCAAATATTAAAAAAAAAACGTTTGTAAAATAATTTACTTGCTATTGTCTTCTTGTTGCCCAAAAAAAATTAATATTACCTCATTCATTGAATCCTTTTTATTTTTGTGTTTTCTTTCATTTTAATTTCATTTGTGAGAAACATGAAGAGCGTACGATTTAAGCAAAAATTATAAAGTTTTCTTTCATTTGGAAATAGAAACAGAAAAATAATATATAAAGTAAAATCAAAAGGAAATAGATGCCACTAATTCAAAAGGAAATTTAAATGTATTTTTCGGCATTCATTTATTTCGAACATCCGTCACTTTAAGAATTTCCTTAAGAAAGGAAAAAGTATTGTTTTAAAGTTTTATTTTCTCCCTACCTACCCTACAGTAGGTCAAAAACGTTTAGTGCATTTAAAAAAAATGTATTCCACAATGCCCAATTTTCGACCATATTTTAAAATTAGGAAAAAATTATGCGAAATTTATTTTTAGTTATATAGAAAGCCGTATATTTTCGAATTTCAAAGATTAAAATTATTTTATCGAATTTATGAAAATAACTTCAAATTAGGCAAATTTGTTAGAAATTAAATTTTGTAACATAAATGAATACAAAATTAATGTTTTTAGCATGAAAGGGGAATTTCGAAATTAAGTTTTGTTTTTCGAACATTTAGTATTATCACTAAGAGCGACTTACATAATTCAATCATAAAAGAGAGATTCTACACAATATAACAAACTTCGAATTTTCGAAAATAAAATTTTCAAATATCAAATTTTTGAAAAAAGCGTTTTTCAAATAAAAAAATATTAAAAATTTTTTTGCAAAATTCCAATTTTCGAATTTTCGAAAATAAATTTTTTTTGTTAAAGTAATATAATTAATATAAGAAAAAAATATAAAATGACCAGCGTTTTTCTAATAAAAAAATATTGAAAACTTTTTTTATAAAATTTCAATTTTCGAAAATAAAAATTTTTTGTTAAAGTAATATAGATAATCTATATGTATGTATATCTAATTTGCGAAAATAATTAATATAAGAAATAAATATAAAATGAAAACAGCGTTTTTCAGGTTTAAAACATATAGAATTTTTTTAGTTCTGATCACGTGAAAAATATTCACTTTGTGCCAGTTGTCAACATCGACGTCACGTCAATACAATGCCAAAGCATTGGGGCCGTTGTCGAAAACAACTGACTGCTATTGACAGGCTCGTGGTATTTTCTAAACTGATAGCACAAACAATAGCACAAAATTGTTCTCCAAAGCTAGTAGACAAACCCCAATTTTCGGGTAGTGTATTGATGTGATGTCGATGTTGACAGGAATGTATGTATGTATGATATCTTATAAAAATCTCCTACAAAAAGTTTCTCACAAAGAAAAATCATCATAGAATTTTCACCTACATGAGGAATAGCATGTTATTCAAATTGGTGTTTACCTAGCTGCTGCCTTCATTTTAAAATTCTTTATTAAATGTTTGCTATAGATTTTTGACCATTTATAAATCTTTGGCAGTAGATAGCGTTTTTAAGTTTTCCGTTTTAGCATTTCCTTCCCCCCCCCCCCTTGTTTTACATTTTGTTCGCCAAAAACTTTTCGTATTTCGAACGGTAGAGAAATTTAATTAATTTCAGTTGTTACTTCCGCTTTGAATGTCATGTCGTACAAATTCTATGTAAGAATTTTAGTCCGAAGGAATAACAGAAAAAAGCGTGCAGGAAAAAAAACGTGGCGAAGAAAATTTGCATATTATAGGATGGCAGATTTCATTTTAATTTAATTTTTTTATTTTTGCTTTTCTACATTACATTTCATTCAGGTCCTTTATTATAAATTAAATTTTATATTGAAGTCCAAAAATAAATTATACATAAAAGTATAGGAAGATGTTTGTTTTCTCTAGATCTATTTATTTGCATACGGCTAGTTTTGCTGTACAGAGGTAGGAAATAAATGCAAAGAAGAAAGGTTTATATAATATTTGAATTTAGAATTAGTTCTGTTCTTTAATTAAATTAAGGTAAAAATTATTTGGGGAAATTTAAAAGCGAATTATTTGAGTCATGCATACAGATGACTGTCTTTTATGATAGAAATATATGACTGAGCTTGATTTAAATTTTAAATTTTTACTTTTTACTTTAAAGATATATAATAAGTGTGCATTTGAAAAGAGAACAGTTCAAAGAATATGTGGATCATGTGGCCCTTCTGTTGCTGCTTTTACTTTCTTTTCTTCATGTTGTTTTTTATAGCAACATCTGTTTAAGATTAATTTTTTACACTTTTTAAGTTTTGTAATAGAACCTTATTTCACTACCCTTCTTGTTATATTTTCCTTAGCTTTTTATGTGCAATATTACTTTACACTTAACCTAGTTGCAGCAATGTTGCGCGTTGCACAACAACATCAAAAAGTATAGTGCGTACATGTAATATTACAAACAGTTGTATGAATGCACAATTTTGTGTTCATAGTGTTAATTTTTCAATGTAAAATTGTTAAAAAGAAAGAAAAATTATGTTTACTTATTTTGTAGTAAAAAAAAGGTAACATTCCACTCGACATTTTGAAGCAGCTCTTATGAACATACATACGTATGTACTCGTACTTTGAATTTATATAAAGAGCACTTGAAAAAATTTTCTGTTTTGATAAAAAAAAAAATAATACAGCGTACCTGACCGGTATGAATGGCTTTTACTTTTACAACTCAAAATGAGTTGAGGCAAAAACAAAATAGATTATAATTAGATGAAGAATATAGAAAAAATAGCTTTATATAACGAAGGGGACCAAAGTATAAATATAATAGGTGGGCTCACTCTCTTACTGGTTTTTAATATTTATTAAAATCCACACAGAAAAATCTTTAACATCAAATGCCAAAATTTTGTCGCAAAAACATTTTAAGTTCTTATACGAACAATAAATGAGCAGAAACAGAAGAAAATTACAAGCTCACACATATTAAAAGATATAAATCATTTACACATGGCGTTGTTTCATTACGATTGCATTACAACGTTCAAAGCATGTATGTACTCGTATGTATATCTGTGTCTAAAAATATATTCCAATACGAGCTACAAAGGGTAACTATCTACATACATAAGTATTAATTTAAATGTTCTTTATATCAAAACAAAATAGACACGCACGATTTTTAATGCAGACACGCTTGAATAAGGAAACAGGTTTTTTAAGGTCATAACTCACTATTTTACGCAAACGCATGACTTACGAAAAAATACAACCCTGATCTGATGAATTGATAATGTCTTTTGAAAATTTTCATAGACTCCATCATACCAGGGTTGTATTTTCTCACAAATCGCAAGATTGTACAGGAGAGTGAATCCTAGTTTGTAACAAAAAATTGTCTATAAACTTTTTCGTAAAAGATTGTATATATATTGTTTATATTTTATGACCCATTTCGTTAGTTGGTATTTTTATTCTTATGTAAAATATTTATGTGAGGGTGGCGTTGGCTGAAGCAGTTAGCACGTTGACTACAAAACCGAAGGTCCTGGGCTAGAGCCCGGTCTCCGACAGTACTTAAAAATAACAACACCACATCTGCTTCATGCTTCTGATGTGCATTAGTGTCCTTTGTATCAGTTGTTGTGGGAAAAATTCTGGTGATGCAGGCATAAGGCACTGGTCACTAAACTATACTGACTTCAGCAGATATTAAACCTAATGTAACATCAGAGCGCCCTCCTTCGTTGTGTAGCAGAATCATCGGCTAAGTAAAATAACCAATAAAATGGCTACTAAACACAGCTTCAAAATATAACACGCCTCATTTGACACCAGAAGGTGCTGAAACACTGCATCATTAAAAAGCGTGCAAAAAAACTAAAAACAGTATTGTAAAAGAATCAAGCTTTCCTCTATCTCTTCCTTCACTACCTGTCTTCTCTATCATTATCCTTTCCCTATCACCCTCTTTCACTATCTTCTCTTCAACTCACAGGTAGCCCAAAGGGATCATTGTATTGGACCCAAGTGAGCTGGACTCTAAATTTCACCCTTTTTTACCAGCAGCCTGTTAACCTTACCTATCCTAACATAACCTTGGCTATTTACGGTCAGTTTTCTTAATTATTAACATGCAAATAAAACAAATCTATTTCATCTTTTTCTCAATGTTTTGTCAGCTTTTTTCCCACGTCTTCAGGAGAATTTTTTTTTATTAAGTTCTAGCAACAAATTATAAAATGTTTTATGTATGTTATATTAGTTTTTATGTTGTACTAACGATTCTTCAGTTTTATTACTAAATAAATTGTAAAACACTAGACAGCACGAACAATTAAATGTATAATTTAAATAATAATAAATAAAAGAAATTATCACAGACGAACTTAAAAACTAATATCTCAGAACTCGACTTATCAGGTTATTGCAATGGAATATTGTAGTTTGGTGTTGTATTTGTCCTCTTTGGTGTTTATAGATTTCTTTACGCGTTGTTGTATTCGTATTTCTAGTGTATATCTTTTATTCGTTTTCTTCTCTCTGTCTAGTATTTTCACTCCTTTAAAATCTAAAAATTATAAAAAAGTTATTTTTCAAATTTCCACTAAAAATTTTTTGCTACCAATAATCTTCTATAAAAAGTATTTGCTAGGAAAACGAAAAGTGTATTTTGTTCACAAATAAAAAATATATTTCAAAAAATTTTGGAACGCTAAAAATTTTTATTTTTGAACTGCAAGTTTCCAAAAAGGTTTCTATAAAACGCCTTTGTTCCTAGAAAATCTACCTATAAAAATATTAATACCAATTTATTTTGCTATCGAAAAATTTTTAATTCACAATATCTCTTGTTTGGAAAAATTTCATTTAATTTTTTTTTTTTTTTTAATTTGCAAATGAAAGTTTGTTATCAAGTAAAAATATTTTGCTAAGCTTAAAATTTTGTACCATTTCTTTATGAAAACTGCAAAGTTCTGTTATAATGAATAATTTCCACCCATTATTTTGTTTTGTATGCAGTAATCCTTCCAAAAACCTACTGAAATTCTCAACATTTGTTCCCTCTTTTATTTCTCTATTTTCTCTGTATAATTTTTTTATGCTTATTTTGCAAAACAACATTTTTAATTCACATCATACTCTTGTACCATTTTGACTGTTTGCTACGAACATATGAAATAATTTTTTGTCTTTTGTGGGACAGCCGTTCAATGTCACATTAGCATCTCTGTATATAGTATCAGGCATCATTGTAAATATTCAAGGATGTACTTAAGCGGGTACATAAAATTTATATATTTTCTACTTGCGTTCAAAAAAAAAAAGAATAAATAAAAACAAAAGTAACAAAAATTAAAAGTAAAGATACATACATATAAATATAAAAAAAAACCTTCCCTCATACTTTACACATTTCTGGTAAAAACCACTGCTGAAGCCCAATTTTTGTGTTAAAGCATGCATGTCCTTTTGTTTTCTAATATTTACGCTGTCAGGGTAACGCTCTAGCAAATAAAAATAATTGTGGAGATACATATGTATATCTATATATTCATAGAAGAAAAAGTGTTTGTCATAAACGTTTTTACACTTCAGTTGTTTGAAAAATTATGAGGGTCGTTTATGTTCCACTTTCAACAAAAATGAACTTTTTTAATCCTTCTTACTTGCAACATATTTCATGTATTCATTACATACGCCAAGTAATAAATTGCTAAAAAAAAATCTTTAAATCAAGGTAACTTATATACTTACCTAGCATATGTTCAAATGAGGAGAACAGGCGCAAATAACAAATTTAACCCGGACTATGGCCCATTTAACCAAAAAATTTAGAAAATTTTTTAGTAGCAAAACGATTTCTAGAAAATCGTTTAAAAACATCAATTATTTCGAGTAATTTTTTAATAGCAAAAAGTTTTTAAAAAAATTTTTCAATAGCAAAAAAATTTGAAAAAACTTTTAAAAAATAAAAATTATTTGCAGTAATTTTTTAATAGCAAAAAGTTTTTATAAAAAGTTTTCAATAGCAAAAACTATTCTCAATAATTCCTTAATAACAAAATTTTTTTTAAGGAAATTTTTCAATAGCAAAATTTTTTTAAAGAAATTTTTCAATAGCAAAAAAATTTTGACAAGAACTTTTTCAGAAAACTTTTAAAAAATAAAAATTATTTGCAGTAATTTTTTAATAGCAAAAAGTTTTTATAGAAAGTTTTCAATAGCAAAAATTACTCTCAGTAATTTTTCAATTGCAAAATTTTTTTAAAGAAATTTTTCAATAGCAAAACTTTTTTAAAGAAATTTTTCAAAAGCAAAAACTTTTTACAAGAACTTCTTCAGAAAACTTTTAAAAAATTAAAATTATTTGCAGTTTTTATAAAAAGTTTTCAATAGCAAAAATTACTCTCAATAATTTTTCAATAACAAAATTTTTTTAAAAAATTTTTTCGATAACAAAAAGCTTTTACATGAACTTTTTCAGAAGCAATAGTTTTTTTTCCATAAATTTTATTAAAATAATCTAATTTTTTTTTGGTCGGTTGTAGCAAATTTTTGTTTAAAAATCGTTTTATACGACAGTGTTTGGCAGCAAAAATTTTTTACAGATAAAGATTTTTTTTTTAATATAAAATATACTTTCATAGAAATTTGTTGGCAAGAAATATTCAATAAAAATGGGTTTTTACCCCCTGTTTCTCTAACCCAGGCGGTCTATACTTGAATATAAAATTTGTATGGAAGGCACTGATTTTTTTGAGAGATTTTCATACTAATTTCTTGGACGAGTCGTCTGGCTGACTTGTGGAAACTTTACATTAATCTATCAATCAAAAAATTGTTGTTTTTTAAAGTTTATTTGGCCAGAAAATACGAGTAATTCCTTAACAAAATTTTGTGGTCTATTAAAGCTTGAGTTTTCTTAATGAAGTTGTTCACTTTTTTTCTTCTTCTAATATTCGTTTAGTTGTTTATTACTGGCACATCATAAAAATGCAGTACCAGCAATATCAGCAGCATCTGCAGTTTTTTGTGCAACTTCAGCAGAAAAATTTACAAGTAAAACAAAAACTTTATGGCATTTCAAATATTTTTGGCAATATTTTTTTTCTACCCCATATCAGCATATTTTGCATTTGCTTAGAGTTAAACAACAAAATTAAAATACAAGACAACAAAGGAATCTTGTATTTTTTTATTATTTTTTTTTTTTGTTGGCAACAGTTTATTTGTTAAATATATGCTTATTTTGTTTTGCGAAATAAAAATAAAGTTGTCTGTCTGTCTGAGAATGTTGGTGAAAATTCGAAATATTTGTTATGCTTTGCAAAAGGAAGTGGATTTAACACCTGTTTAGAACATTTTGTTTTATATTAATACTTTATTAGATGGGTTTATTATTATTATTTTTTTTTTCTTGGCAAGGAAATTGTTAGGAAAGCGTCATTTGGTCTTGCTTAAATTTTAAATTGCTTTAGAAAAGTTTCAAGAATCTTTTTTTTTAGGCTTTAATATATTTACATGATTTAGACACCCTTATTACAGCTCTTTTGTGTAAGTGAATTATAAAAACTATAACAAATGGTCGGGGAAATGAACCACAAGAGTATGTGTTTTTTCCTCTATTGTTTAATATTATTCACATATGAATAATATAACGAACATAATATAGAGTGTTTGTGTCAGATGTTATAAATGCTTTAATGCATTCACTCACATAAAAACAATGTAATCCTTTGCAGGCTCTTCATTACAAACACCCAAATAATAGTAATAATAATAATGATGCTGAAAACTGCAAGCAAAAAAAAAATAAGTATGTGTAACAGCGATTACCAACACATGCATATTCGTCCTACTACATCCTTTGTCACCAACCAGTCAGGCATAAATGTACGCGACATCTCATTAACAATATGCGGTGATGGCCGCCAATGCCACTGTGTGTGTGGCTCTGTGTGTTAATTTTATATGTTTGTATGTACGTATAAGTAATTTCATATATAACACCAACATAATGTTTTTAAATATTTTATAGTCGAAAGTCGAAAAGTCCTTTTTCATTTTGTTAGTTCATATATTATACTTTGAGCTCAAAACTCCAATTTTAGCCGCACATTATACCAAAACCACAATTATTTATACTGTTCCATATAATAAAGAGAGTGTGGAGCAGCGACCAGCATTAAGGAACACACTTATTATTTTGACTACATGAATAGGTTAAAAATTTTGTAAAATATAATGATTTGTAACTTGGCTGGGCATCATATTGCTTTTAGAGTTTTACTTCCTCTTTCTGTTTAAATACATTGAGGAAAAAATAAACTGATTTGAAAAAAAAGTGAATAAATAGATACATTTTAAAATCTAAAATACTCTCAAAATTGTAATAAAGTAATCAATGATCATCTTTAGCTAGAGCATGCGCTATAAGGGTTTAACTGAACAGTGTTGTCGTGTTAGGTAGGTAGGTAGGTCCCATTGCGATACTAGGTATTTAAATTGGGTTAGTTTGAAATAAGGGATATTAATCCATTACGGATTATTTAAAACTTCAATGTAGTAGAAAATCTTACATCATTAAACTTATTATTATACTCATGCTTTTAGAGCAAGTTGTGCACTTCAAATGTTTGCCAATCTTGGCAGTGTCAACTTTTTTAATCTCACTCTTCCAACCGTAGAGTTCTGCCAATCTCTGATGAATTATTATATAGCACATTACTTTTGTTTGTTTTTAAACTTTTGAAAAGGTTTGGCATTGTTCAATCATCCTCGCCAACTTTTCCTCCTCTTTAGTTTACAGCAATACCTTGATATCCTGTAATCCATGTTATCTTGATATTTTTTCAATGCTTTTATCTCACTTTGGCATTAAAGAACGTTTTTAGATTGAACTTTATGATTTCTTGAATCTAATAACTTCTCTACTATCTTTAAAGATATTTATTTAAATTATTTGTCTTTTTCTCCCATCCACTGATTACGAAATTATGAATCTTATGTAAATCAATATGACTGAGACAGGTTTTATCTGTCAGTATACGTTGAGTAAAAATTTTACGTCTTAAGTCTCTCACTAGAAATATTCATTGGTTTCTTCTCCTTCTTCATCCCGACAACTTCTGCAAAAGTCATTATAAGGTAGTGTAGGGGTTGCTGTTGGCTGAAGTTAGAAATTAGTGTGTCAGTCGTATCAACATCATAGATTTCTATGATATGCGTTAGTGTATATGCTAATGTATGTATATTTCATCACCCTTCTTTGTCGATGTTTGTAGCAATTAATCGTTAGTGAAGTAAACTAAACAATAAAATGGCCACATAGCTTGAGTAATACGCCTGCTTAACACCAGAGGCGCTGCAATGATGCAATTGAACTTAACAAAATGCACAAGATCAGGGTTGTAAAAACAAAAAATTCAATTAAGCTTCTCTTCCCTCTATCTGCCCGACACTTCACTATATGTACATACTTACACTGTCCCTGGCCAACTCTCAGGTAGCACAAAGGGATCTGTTATTTCTCTCCTCAGTTGCCTGCCAACCTAACCTAAGGTAGTCTAGGCTTTTGGGCGTGTGCTCCCGTAGTTCCCGCATGCGATTTCTAAGATGAAATCTAGGAAGGTTTATCGCAAACCGCAATCTTTTTGGAGTTCTTTCGCCCCAAATTTTTCTGATCTCCTTACAGGTGGACTCTTTCTCCCATCTCTCCTCCTTGAAGGAGGTTCCAGTGCAGATTCTGGGATTGTGATAATGAAGCTCCAAATCACAATCTGAAAAAAGTAAGAAGCTATATAACACAGAAGATAAAGCCAATTGGGCCAGCACCTAAGGGAAGATTGGGAGCTGCAAATACTACAACCAATAGCAAACTTGAGATTCCTCAAGAGAACAGGTGCAGTTGAGATGCTGTAGCATCTGGCAAGGCATACAATATATATTTTCCGCAGCAGTGTCTAGTGTTTTCCTTACAATTCATTCATTCAAGAGCGATTCTAATATCCCAGATCGTTTCGATGGTTTCGTGTTTTTCGGTGACTTTATATAAAACAGAGTTCGCAGTTTTGTGCTAAACACTAGGCAATTGAGTCTGCTTAATGCCAGCGTTCATTTACTGGCCGCAATCAGGCGACTTGGCACATATCGACCATATTTTGCTTCTACGAGTACTTCTTACAGAATTTAAAGCTAACACTCGAGTTGGTTGTGCAAAATCAAAGGCGTAGAGAAATCTTGCTCTCCTTTGTAATCATTTCTGTGTGATGCTTAGATGTCGCATATTTCTCAAATTTATATAGTTTTACAGATTCCAAATTCCCCCTATAAATCTTTATAAAGTATTTTTTAATATCTTTCACTGTATTACTGCTGCATTTCAACAAAAAAAAAAACTATGCTAAACACCAGCATAAGTTTTTAACCCAGTCCCTAGAAACTCTCATAAATATACAGACAGTCAAGTCAGACAGTTGTAATATTTAAGGAGTATATTCATATAAATTTTATAACAACCACATATATTTTACATACAAATACCAATGCACCCTAAGCCACACACACACACGCACGCACACCAGACAATAAATGACATTGACCAACGGTCAAAGTTTGCAATTTTAGCTTTTTAACACACAAACATTTTCTACAACAAAACAACTGAAATAAATTTTGCAACATTTTTCCTATTTGTTTTATTTTTTGTAAATTCTACAGTCAGCATAATTTAGAAACATAATAATAATTTTTATAGGAAAAAAAAATAACATGGCAGCAAACAACACATACGGGACAGGCAGACAAGCAGGCAGTTGGACAGATCGTTAATAAATGCTAAAGTACGTGTGAGATTTATGACAAGTTAATTACAATTTAGCAATAAATTAAACGATGATAAAGAAAGATTATTATACACATAAGGAAAGAAAAAGGATTCAGGTTGTTATAATTTATATAAAATCAATTAAAATATTGTCAGAAAAGAAAAAAATAACCAGTGCACTATTTTTGTTTTCAATGTATGGAAATAGACAACCGAGAATTTTTATTTGTCTTTTATAAACTGTCAGTTAATAGCTAATGTAATTTTCCTTAAGAAGATGGAAAAACTTTAGACTTACTTAATTGATCGTAAAATAAAGATGGAAGCAGAAATGAACAATTATTAAAAAAAAATTATTTACCGATGGTAAAAAAAGAATACGAGAATTCCAATTCATGGTAACGTAAATAATGTTACGCAAATATATCTATGTGAACTGACCTTATAGAAATATTTTAAATAAAGACTATAATGCACAAGCACAAAAACGTGCAACACGGTGTTGATGTAAATATCAAATCATAAGAACATCTATTATGTTATATATTCTGATTTTCAAGAAATATACAGCCACACAAGCACTTCAGCCAATGCAGATGCCAGACAGAAACAACAATAACTATAATGCTTTAACATGCTTTAATGTCAGCGTGCACACACACAAGCCAACAGATTAACATTTCTTGGAAGCTTGTGATAACATAGCGGTATTCCACCAGTGAATAGGTTAACACTGTGTGTCCAAAAATTCTTAATATCAATGTTTACTAAACAAAATATTCAAAATAGATAATATGTAATTGTTTATTGGCGACTTTTTATTTAATGCAAATATTTGAACCAACAACCGTCATAATTAGAAAAAAATTTATACCTTCTACTTATTAAGAAATATGCAACCACACAAACACATAAGCCAATACAGACATTGTCAACGTACATATACACAAACCAATAGAACGAACTGTAACCCGCACTATAGAAGTAAATAATAATAAGAAACTGAATGTGCTGTGACTTTCAGGATATTGATAATATTCTTCTGAAAGCTTTGTGATAAGTAAAAAAAGGTGATGTATCAGCTCAACAGACAGTCTTATGTAAACAACAGCGAAGTTAACATCGTGGTATTCCAGCAGTGCATAATTTAACATGGTGCGTTTAAAAGTTTTTAATGGCAGTGTTCTGATTTGATAAGTACACTGATGCCTCTTTATTTTATTGTAAATATTCAAATCTAAAAAAATATAACTTTTAAAAGGTAAAAATGTTACAGTAGATTCAATAGTAGATTCTAAAGAAAAAAATTTCGAAATTCTTTCGATTTACATCAATAAACGTAATTTAAAAGAATTTTAGCTTATGCATTTTTTTGGCTGTTGTGGCTCGATATAATAAAAAAAAAACAATAAGATACTTGTGAATGTGATTTTCTTAGCAAATTTGCATTACTAAAAACGATTTAATATTTTTATGAAAATTGCTAAACCGAAATATGCAACATCGAACAACTTTCTAATGCAAAAAGAACGAGCTATAAGATATCATAACTTAGCAAATCTTACTCCAGAGCCAACCGCATAATGCCTTAAAACTGAAAAAAAAAACGTTATTGAAATAGTAAATTTTTTTATAATCTTTAAACAGAATTTTATTAATCGAAATGAATTTTTAGTAAATTTAAGGTGAAGTCCAACTCTTGCATTTCCACGAGGGTAATAGCTTTCTCTATGCGGCGTTTTGTTATAAGTGCTTAAAAATAATAAAACTTATAAACTGAAGCATTTACTATCCTCTGCATCTGCATTTGATGTTAAGGCAATAATTCTTAAAACTCCCAAAAGCAATTGTAACTTTTGAATTATTCTCTGGTTTTCATCTTTCTTCTCTTTTTTTTTTTTTGCTTTAGACAAAAAATAAAATAAAATAAAACTAGTAATCCTAATTCCCGCTGGCTTTGAGGTAAGCAAGTTTTTGGAGCAAAAACAATTTTTTATTAACTAGGAAAAGAACAAGAATTTAACTAATAGACAAAAGAACTGAAACCAGTTGAACCGTTTTAATACTTTACAGCGACCACAAAATTTTACATCATCTTCACGATATTAATGAATTTTTGTTATATTTGTTTCTCCTTATTCAAATATTAAAAAGAAAAGTTTATTACAAAAATACATGCTCTACATGATGGTGTTATAATGGTGACCATGGCAATGGCAACAAATTTCGTTGTTGGCATTCATTCATATGTGTAAAATATATATATTTTAAATAAAATGTTGCATATAGAGTTTTAATTAATGCAGGGGCGGAAGCAGAGAAAAGAGTAATCTTATTTAAAAAAAAAAAATCAAAAATCTCGTGATTATATCGCTAAAGATAATTTTGTGATTGTTTCTTAGATTCAGGTTAACACTTCAAAATTTTAAGCTGGCAACACCCTTAATCCCGGTGCTCTCTCTTTCTCTCTTTCCGTTTTATGAGCACAAGTTAACTTCAAAATAAAAGCAATGGATTAGTGATGTCATGGTTGGCTGCATATCAAAATCTGTAGCATACATTTGGGAGTTTTCCGTTAAATGTTGCACTGTTAGCGGGCGCTTGTTAATTATGAAGACCATTCTTTTAAAAATGTTTGTATTTTTTTTACTTCCCTGTTGTGACGTGAAATGTTTTGTTGTTTCTTTTTTTTTCTTGTCATCCTTATCTGTAAAAATTGTTAATAGGTCTGTTGAGATTGACAATCATTGGTGTTGGTATTAACTTTTTGTGAACAACAATATTAATTGCTGTAAAACTTTATGAAACCATTAAAGGGGCAAATTTTGTGTTCGATATTTAATAAATTCTCAATACGTAGTTTGCTAAGCATTTGAAAGTATGATGCAATTATTAGAAAAAAGAAAATGAAATAATGCTTCTAAAATTTTTTTATATTAAACTCAAATCTATGTCATTTTCTAAAATATTTGCTATCAAATTAGTTCAATTTCAGCTTCTTAATACGCCCCTATTGACTTTAAGTCTCCCAAAAACTCCTCACCAACCACCACAACCTGTTATCTATACATGTATAATCTGCAAATCTTAAACCCTTCCCTTGCCCTGTAAATCTTATCGCTTTCACGCCAGAGCAACATAAAAAGCACAATCTCATATCATATCAATATATATTTTAAGAACAAAATGCATTTTTGTAATTATATTTAATTTATTTCATTTCAAACAACACTCAGAAGCACAAAATATGCCTGTAGATACCAACGCACTTTGTTGCAGTAGCAATCACGCACAAACACACACTCATGCACTCACACACTCACAAACACACTTAACTTTATTACATTAAATAAAACTCCAACAGAAACTTCTTCAAAAATTACTTTTAACCATACATTTTGTGGTAAAATATTTTAAATGTATATATTTGTGGAAGTTCCAAAAGGTACTTCATTTAAGTAAAAACGTTTGTGTGCGGATGTCAAATGTGTATGAAATTGTTGCCAATGTGCGTGCGTGTGTATGTTTTAATTTCCAATTAAATCGCACATCCGCATATTTGTTTATTACATTACAACGTGGCAATATAACATTTTAAAACCCTTACACACATACACATATTATGTAAGAAATTTATAAAAAAAAAAATTATATAAAAACTTTTGAAACATTCACATGTAAACACCAACTAATTTAAAATTACACTTTTACAAATATGCATCCTTTTTAAAAGATATATTTATATCAAAAAAGCACTTGTTGCAAAAAGTTATTTTTTTTAAATGTACTTTTTATAAAAAATTCTTTTTATTAAAGGTACTTTTTACAAAAGGTATTTTTTATAAAAGGTACTTTTTACAAAATGTACTTTTTACAAAAGGTACTTTTTACAAAATGTACTTTTTACAAAAGGTACTTTTTACAAAATGTACTTTTTATAAAAGGTACTTTTTACAAAATGTACTTTTTATAAATCGTACTTTCTATGCAAGGTATTTTTTATAAAAGGTACTTTTCATAAAAGGCACTTTTTATAAAAGGTACTTTTTACAAAAGGTACTTTTTATAGAAGGTACTTTTTATAGAAGGTACTTTTTACAACATGTACTTTTTACAAAAGGTACTTTTTATAAATGGTACTTTCTATGCAAGGTATATTTTATAAAAGGTACTTTTTACAAAATGTACTTTTTAAAAAAGGTACTTTTTACAAAATGTACTTTTTACAAAAGGTACTTTTTACAAAAGGTACTTTTTACAAAATGTACTTTTTATAAATCGTACTTTCTATGCAAGGTATTTTTTATAAAAGGTACTTTTCATAAAAGGCACTTTTTATAAAAGGTACTTTTTACAAAAGGTACTTTTTACAAAAGGTACTTTTTATAAAAGGTACTTTTTACAAAATGTACTTTTTACAAAAGGTACTTTTTAAAAAAGGTACTTATTACAAAATGTACTTTTTATAAATGGTACTTTCTATGCAATGTATTTTTTATAAAAGGTACTTTTTATAAAAGGCGCCTTTTTAAGAAGATCTTTTTATAAAATATGCTTTTTATAAAATATACTTTTTATAAAAAAAAATTATTTATTTAGAAATAATTTTTTAAAAAAGTTCTCTCTTAAAAGTAGATTTTTGCAGTAGCTAATTTTTTAAAATATCTTCTATAGGAAAGTATAGTAGCGTTTCTCTAAGTGTTCGAAAACTTTCCATACATACATACGTACATGTAGATATGTATGTACGAGTATACATCTGTGTCTCGTTGTGCGTATTTTATTTTGTAAGGCAAATTTTTTTATATTCGTCTGCACATCAAAATGCTTCAATTGATGTATGCAATTTTTGTACTGGGCATCCAAATGACTTCGACCATACCGCACTTAACTTCACTTTGAAGTATACTTTTCGGTTGCATTCCCTTTTTCGAATTGTATGAATGCATTTGTGTGTGTGTGTGCGTTCAGTGTTGTTTTTTTTTAATCCTTTTATGCCATACATAAATGAATTAGCGTAGAGTACGAACAGTTTTATTTGATTGTGTTTGTATATTTTAGTGAAAAATATATTTTTTAACTCTCACATACTGGGATAGTCAAACCAGATGCAGCAAACATTTTTTGTTGGTTGTGACAGGTCTTTTTTGTCGTCCTCTTCAAGAGTTCTTTTGAAATGAAATTTTACTTGAAAAACAAAATTTAATATGACAAAAACCGAAAAGGAATTAAATTAATTTGAAATGCTTTTAATTTGAGGGGGGGGGGGGACACACATAGTAAAAAGGGACAAGAAATGCAATTAACCTAAAAGTCATCTTATTTATTGGGATTATGGAAAGAAAGTCATCTTAATTTTAATTGTCTTATAAAAGATTTTATGAGGAGTTATACAAAGGCCAAACTTACTCTACCTCACAGCAGTAGTCATCGATTGTTGACTTATAAAAAGTTGTTTAAAATTTTTTATCTAAATTTTCTTGGCTTTTAAAATCACTTTAAAAATTTAATAAAACAGCAGAGATATTTCCTAAAATTATAACTAGTCTCGAATTTTGTTTAAAAACTGCGAGCTGCTTCATTTGATTATTGAACAAAAAACCCCACAAAAATTAACCGGCTTGAAAAAATCCTAAGAGCATTTAAATACATTTTTTTCTCAACAGTCCTTTTTTTGTAGTCATTACAATTTTTTCCGCCAAAAACACTAAGGATGTAGAGTAAAATAGAGTAAAAAACTCCATTTGAATTTTCTAGTCTGCACGTCATTAACTTTTTTCATAATTCTTTTTTGCCCAAATCATACATGTCATTGAAAGCCGCTTTACCATTATTTTCAAAGTATGAAAAGAAAAATTAAAAACACGCATTAAATATTCAATGTTACAATTTTCGCTACGAGTACATCATGCAAACATGCATACATACGAGTACTTACACATATATTTTTTTTACCTCTTGGCCATGTTTAAATATTTGAGGTATTACAACAGTATGTCTGGTGCAATGTTAAACTTTTCCAACAAACGAAAAAAAAAATTGAAAAGGAAAAGTTTATAACTAGACGCGGTGAGATGCGACATTATTTGTGTTTCATAAATTTTATACTACGTTTTATAATACAATTAAAATACCAAAAAAGAAGCAAGGGGAACATAGAAGCAAGGTCAAAGACACTTTCTGCAAATTGTATAGAAACACATACAAAATTTATTAAACAGTTAAATTGCAGTCCAAAAAATTAAACCATACATTAAGGATTAGATTTATAGAAAAATTATGTAAAGTCTAATATTCTATTCTAAGACCATACATAATTTAAAAGTTTTAAGTCTTGTCGCTTTGCTTTGAACTATTCAAAAAGTTTTCGTTCTCCTGTTGGCAGCAAAAAGTTGCCAATTTTTTTTATAGTATAAATGTGGGATCCCGACATAACAAGGCGGCAACACGGCAGAACACTAATTGACAACCCTGCATACAACCACGAACGCAAGACTTAAATGAAAAAAAGGAGAGTAGTAGACAGAACAGAAGACAGAAAAGTGGTCGCTAAACCCCGCCGGCAATAACCAAATTAAAAGCACAATAATAATAAATATAATAAATAATTGAACTGTGAATTAAGAAATAAAAAGTGTAATAGCACATAATTAGTTGTTAATTAATAAGCTTAAATAAACGTTTGAACTGAATAGCATTTAAACTTTTAGTGGTACTGTTTGATTTCGATCCTACAATTGGGGGCTCAACCGGGATGGTGAACAGTCTATTTTCCTCAAAAGTGTTTGTGTGTAACGAAAATCCAAATGCTAAAAAGTATTCGAAACAGTGGAAATATGTGTATGTGATCGTCAAAACCCTTCAAGGCTAAAAAGTGTACACGAAAACTCCGTTAAAGCAGAATGTGTGAATGTACATAAGAAAACATGTACATACATAAGTAGATATGTATGTGAAATAAAGGAGTACGAAATTGAACAGTGCAAGTTAGACAAAACTTTTTGAATTCAAACTCATTGGAATGTAGTAAAGCTCCAATAGTGACTGTACTAGAAGTGACCTTTAAAGAAAAGAATGTGAAAAAAAAACCGTACTAACGGTACCAAAAGACTATACTGTCCAAAGGAACGAAATTGAAACGAAACGTCTTAACAAAGCAGAAACTCGGTGTTGTTGTTTTGCGGTGGTGCTTATGTACAAAAAACGCGATTTTATTGAGAACTTTACGTTGCTGTTAATTTCAAGGAAATTTACAGAGGAAAAGTAAAATAGAATAAATACAAATTAAAACTTAATGAATGTGAAAACTAAAAGTGCATAAGAATCAAAGTTGAATTTGGTTAAAAGTCAAAAGCAAATTAATGGATATGTACCTCTAAACAAGCAAAAAATCAACAACAACAATAACCCTTAACAACATAAACAGCACAAACGTTATAAACATAGATCTTCTGGAAAAGTGCAGCCGAAAACCCAAACAGGGGCTGACGTGGTGAAGAGAAGCGGGTAACGTGAGAGCAGAGGCGGTGACGTATAAATTAGTAGTTTATTTTTGTATAGCATTATGTTATATTATAATGATTATAATATTCTTAGCATTGTGTTACAACTTTAAATTTGCATTATTGTATTGGAAAAGTGTAAAAGAGTGTAAACCGTTGAAGTGAAAGAGAAATTTAAGCACTGTGAGGAATATTGCATTCAAGATTTAAGAGATTAGTTAAAGTTCAAGGGTAATTGTGCACGAGTACGCTATTATAGTAACACAGCTATGTACACGTGACGCTGGGCAATTGTGAGTCAACTGCGCAGTCAATAAAAGTGTATTAAATTTCTCTTCAACTTAAACAGTCATAAATTCTGCAAGTCGCGGCAGACTTAAAGAACAATAGTAAAGTGGCACAGAATTTATTTTACAAGTACAAATATAAATAAGATTTTTAAAAGTTTTTGTTTAGAAAAAAAAAGAGAAATCATAAAAGCAAACACGTTAACTTGGAATTTACATATTGCTGAGTTCACATTTACACTCTCGTTGTGGTAATTGCAATTTATCGAACGGGTGTATAATTTATAAACAGAATTGTGTCTGGAACAAATTGATACCTACCCTTTTAGTGCTTTTGTTTGTTCATTGGTGTAAATAGTGGCAATCAGCAGTATATAAGAGCCAAAATTAATACAGTTGTTGTAATAAAACTGCTTTTGAATTGTAATAAGCAAAATAATATATATGTATGAATAATTCAGTTTTAAATTACACTCACTTTAATTTCAAATCTAATTTAATTTCAAATTATCATCCTGCTAACATTTTAATTACAGCGTGTATTGGTAATTTTTATATCGTATATATTTGAAAATATCATCTGGAATATAATACCGTGATATAATATTGTAATATTGCCGTGACAGACATGGACTTGATAGATATTTTAGGGCTGACGGTAGAGGACTTGAGAGCCAAGTGTGAGGAGCTGGGACTAGACACTGACGGACCGAAACTGGTTTTACAGGAACGGGTAATAACGCATAGTGGTTATAGGCAACGATCCGCTGAGGTCGAGTCAGAATATGGTGAAGCAGCGTCCGTGATACAGCAGCCGGTAGATGCAAGACGGTCGGTACACTCCACATTCACCCTACGCGATATAGACGACAGCCTAAGCAAGTTCTCCGGTGAAGGGCAGCCTGGTGTGAATGCGTGGTTGGATGACTTTGAGGATTGTGCTTTGACAGTTGGCTGGGACGACCTACAAAAGTATGTGTATGCGAGGCAATTACTTTCTGGAGCCGCTAAGATTTTTTGCCGAAGCCAATCCAGTGTACGGGACTGGCTATCTCTAAAACAGGCGTTAAAAAGAGAGTTTGGGGTTAGGTACTCTGCTATTGAAGTACATCGTATGCTCAGGAACAGGAAAAAGCGCCCCAACGAAAGCTTAAGGGAGTATTTGTATTGCCTCATGGAAATAGGCCAGCCAATAGCTCTAGATGACCATAGTACTATCGAGTATTTCATCGAAGGGATACCAGACATTAAAGCAAACAAAAGCATCCTGTACCAGGCGACAGATCTAGAAGATCTCAAGGCGAAACTGAAAGTCTACGAGAAGGTCACCAAACCAACTCTAGCTCAAAAACTTTCGAAACCCGTTACGAGACCAGAATCTTCCGGAGATGTTAAGAAGAAGGAAGAAACAACTGTGAAATGTTATAAATGTGGCCAGAGGGGTCACGTATCAAGAGAATGTAGTGAAACTCAGCTTAGATGTTTCAAATGCCAAGAAATCGGACATAAAGCATCAAATTGTCCGAGAAATAAGCAAATAAAGACTGAACCCAAAGAGAGGAAGTCGAGCGGTAGCATACACACGCTATCGTCGTCTCAAAACCGTGGGGAGCCACGAAGCAAGCTAATGCTACAACAAAACAGAGTTTTCAAGGACGTAACGATACAGGGCGTCGAGATGTCTGCAATAGTGGATACCGGCAGCGATGTAAGCTGTGTGAGGTATGACATGATGATGCAACTGCCTGATGTAAACGTAAGTGCCGAACGCAGAAGGATGCTGGGAATCGGCGGTAAAGGAATAGAGACGATGGGTGCTTTCGAAATTGAGGTCGAATTAGACGGAGTGATAGTGCCTATAAAATTTCATGTGTGTCGTGAAAGGGACATATTATTTTCTGCAATACTGGGAAATGATGTCCTGGAGTATGTGGACCTGACAGTCAACGCGGAAGGAGCAAAATTCTCACTAAAGTCTACCGCCCCTGAAGCACCAGTGGCGTCAGTAGGAGTTGCGAGCGGAGAGCAAAACTATATAGAGGCAGTGCAAGAGCTTGGCGAAATTGAAGTGACTTTGGAAACTAACGATCTCGAGTTGACGCACCTTGAGCATAATTTGCGTAAGAAAGTTTTCAAATTGATAGAAAATTACAAACCAGTCAAACCTAAGACGAGTCCAGTTGAGATGAAAATAATTCTGAAAGACGAGGTCCCAGTGAGTACGGCCCCTCGAAGAATGTCTTATGCTGATCAACAGACAGTTGACCGTCAAGTCGCTGAATGGTTGGAGGAAGGTATAATAAAGCGCAGCCACTCTGAATATTCGTCGCCAGTGGTTTTAGTGTCCAAGAAAGACGGCAGTAAGAGGCTGTGTTGCGACTATAGACGATTAAACGAAAAAATCGTGAGGGACAATTTCCCAATGGCGGTCATTGACGACGTTTTACAACGCCTACAGGAGGCAAAACTGTATACCACATTGGACCTTAAAAATGGTTTCTTTCACGTACCAATATCCCGAGAAAGCCAGCGTTATACAGCTTTCGTCACGCACCGTGGTCAGTTCGAGTTTGCATACGTACCGTTCGGCATCTCAAATTCTCCGGCAGTGTTTTGCCGATATATATCAGCCATTTTTCACGACCTTATAACGGACGGAACCGTGGTGATTTACATGGACGATATGGTGATACCCGCCCAAAGTGAAACGGAAGGTATCGAAAAACTGGAAAGAGTTCTGAAAGTTGCAGCTTCAAATGGACTTAGTATCAAGTGGAGCAAATGTCAGTTTCTATTGAAGAAGATCACATTTCTGGGATACGTTTTGCAGGACTCCACAATTCTTCCATCGAAAGAAAAAACCGTGGCAATCGACAAATTCCCGGTTCCAAAAGATCGCAAGTCGGTGCAAAGGTTTTTAGGTCTCACGTCTTATTTCCGACGCTTCATTGCTGGATATGCATTGGTAGCGAAGCCTCTCTCAGACTTGTTAAAGAAAACTAGTGAATTTCAAATGGGAGATGAACAAATATTGGCTTTTCAGCAGTTGAAAGCCGCATTAGTGGGAGCAAGCGTCCTCAGATTATTCAATCCAGTTGCCGATACGGAAATACACACAGACGCCAGCAAATATGGATACGGTGCTGTGCTGTTACAACGAGATTCAGAGGACGAGCAGTTACATCCAGTTGAGTATATGAGTAGGAAGACGACCCCAACCGAAGAAAAGTACCACTCTTACGAACTTGAAGTGTTGGCCATCATCGAAGCGTTGAAGAA
Organism: Nowickia ferox; assembly: GCA_936439885.1. Taxonomy (NCBI): domain Eukaryota; kingdom Metazoa; phylum Arthropoda; class Insecta; order Diptera; family Tachinidae; genus Nowickia; species Nowickia ferox. The sequence continues at coordinate 11,832,928 of OW387024.1, read as the reverse complement.
ATGGCGGGTGTTTGTTCTGGGGGTGAGGGTGAAAATTATCACTGACTGTAACGCGTTTACTATGACAATGAAAAAACGAGACGTTCCCCTACGCGTATCAAGATGGGCGTTATTTCTACAAGATTTTGATTACGTCATAGAGCATAGGTCAGGCACGAAGATGCGACACGTAGATGCCCTAAGTAGAGTGTCATGTCTACTCATGGAAGACTCGTTGCGGCATAAAATAAGATCCGCCCAAGACGAAGATGACTGGATTCGGGCTGTCAAGAAAGTATTGGAAACTCAGAGCTACGAGGATTTCTATATTAAGAACGACATAGTCCATAAGGATCCCAACCGGGGGACTATCGTTATCCCGTCGAGTATGGAGCGGGAGATCATAGAAATGGCCCACAAGCAAGGTCATTTTGCTGCGAGGAAAACAGCCGACCTAGTAGAAAGAGATTTCTTTATCCGGAAATTAAACCAAAAGGCCGAGAGTGTCGTAAAAAACTGCGTCGAGTGTATAATGACTGACGCAAAAACCGGTAAAAGGGAGGGCTTATTACATCCAATTGACAAGGCAGACAAGCCCCTAATGACGTATCATTTGGACCATGTAGGCCCCATGGAAACCACGAAAAAGCAGTACAACCACATCCTGGTAATCGTCGATGCTTTCTCCAAATTCGTCTGGCTACATCCAACGAAGAGTACGGGAACGAGTGAGGTGGTTGAACGGTTGCGCAGGCAAGCAGCCATCTTCGGAAACCCCGTGAGAGTTATTACTGACAGGGGAGCCGCTTTTACGTCGAACGAGTTTAGTGGCTACTGTAAGGACGAAGGCATCCAACATTTAATGATAGCTACAGGAGTACCTCGAGGAAACGGGCAAGTAGAAAGAATGCATAAGATTGTCATCCCCATGCTAGCAAAATTGTGCCTGGAAAGTCCACAGAATTGGTACCGACATGTTGAAAGGGTTCAGAAAATCATCAATAATACACCCACCAGGAGTACCGGTAGCACGCCATTTGAGCTCATGACTGGACTGCCAATGAGGGTAAAAGAAGACATGAACGTCCGAAACTTATTAGAAGAGATGGTGGCGCAAGAGCTTCAGGTAGACCGCGACAATTTACGTGAAAGAGCACGTGACAATATTCAAAAAATTCAACAAGAAAACAAGAAGACTTTTAATGAGCATCGCGTCCCAGAGAGGGAGTATAAAATCAATGACCTAGTCGCCATCAAGCGCACCCAGTTCGGCACCGGCTTAAAGCTACGTCCCAAGTTCCTTGGACCTTACAAAATAGTCAAAAAAGTCAACCATGGTCGTTACGAACTCGAGAAAGTGGGAGAGGGTGAAGGCTCTAAAAAGTGCGCGACGGTCGCCGAATTCATGAAGCCGTGGAGTAGCACATTCGGGGCGAATGCATCATCAGGAGGGCCGAATGTGGGATCCCGACATAACAAGGCGGCAACACGGCAGTACACTAATTGACAACCCTGCATACAACCACGAACGCAAGACTTAAATGAAACAAAGGAGAGTAGTAGACAGAACAGAAGACAGAAAAGTGGTCGCTAAACCCCGCCGGCAATAACCAAATTAAAAGCACAATAATAATAAATATAATAAATAATTGAACTGTGAATTAAGAAATAAAAAGTGTAATAGCATATAATTAGTTGTTAATTAATAAGCTTAAATAAACGTTTGAACTGAATAGCATTTAAACTTTTAGTGGTACTGTTTGATTTCGATCCTACATAAATATATAAATTTTATATCTATCAATCCATGACTTTATTGCATATCCTTAAAAATTTGTATAACTCCATTTCATTCAAAATTAATATTTATCCCATACGGTTTTTCATTAACGGCTTTTTTTGTTTTTCTTTCCAGGTATGTAAAACGCTAAATAAATCTATTTAATTCATTGTAAGTACATTTTTATAATAAAAATACATATTTTGTTAAAATAATTACACACAAAATTATTTTCAGAAATAACTTTCACAAAAGGATGCCCTTTAAAAATATATTTGAAAAGAAATAAATTTTGAAAAATGAACTTTTTCAAAAAAAAAACTTTCTTGCGAATTGTATCTATCAAATAAAGAACCTTTTGAAAAAAAAAATACTTTGAAAGATGAACCTTTTGAAAAAAGTGCCTTTTAGAAAAGTAAAAATACCTTTTAAAAAAGCATCTTTTGAAAAAAGAAAATCTAAGATAGTACCTTTTTGAAAAAGAAAATTTAAAAACTACCTATTGAAAATAAGTTCTTTTTTAATTACAAAAGTACCTATTGAAAAAAAGTACTTTTTTACAAAAGTACCTATTGAAAAAAGTAACTTTTTGCAACATTTTGAACAAAGTACCTTTTGAAAATAGTACTATTTAAAAAAGTACCTTTTGAAAATAGTACTTTTTAAAAAAGTACCTTTGGAAAATAGTACTTTTTAAAAAAGTACCTTTTGAAATAGTACTTTTTAAAAAAGTACCTTTTGAAATAGTACTTTTTAAAAAAGTACCTTTTGAAAATAGTACTTTTTAAAAAAGTACCTTTCGAAAATAGTACTTTTTAAAAAAGTACCTTTTGAAAATAGTACATTCTGACAAATTACCTGTTAAAAATGTACCTTCTGAAAAAATTACATTTTCAAAAAGTACCTTTTGAGAAAAGTACATTTTGAAAAAGCGTCAAAGAAAGAAGTGCTTTTTAAAAAAAGTACCGTTTGAAAAAGGAAAATTTTTGAAAACAAATATGCTTAGAAGTAAATGGATTTTAAAAAATTAACATTTTCAAAAGGTACATTTTGAAAAAAATACTAAAAAAAGTACTCTGAAAAAAGAACTTTTTGAGAAGCAGCACTTGTTGAAAGAAGAAAGAACTTTAAACAAAAAGTACTTTAAAAAAATTATGTTTTGAAAAAACTATGTCTTGAAAAAGTACCTTTAGAAAAAAGAAAACCTTTGAAAAAAATATCTTTAAAATACCGTTTGAATAAAGTACCTTGGAAAAAATAACTATGATAAAATCAACTTTTGAAAAAAGTACTTTTTAAAAACGCATATTTTTTGAAAATTTTTTCTTGAAGAAAAAGTATATTTGGAAGAACATTTAAAACAAGTAATTTTTTAACATATTTTTTTATTAATACGCAAAGTCTATAAGCAGTGCGACTCAAAGGATCTGTTGTGCAGCCAAATCCTTAGTGTTTTCTTTTCTGCGGCTCTTCTTGCATGACCGAGTTTTGCAAAATAGTTAATTTTACTGAATGGTTCAGATTGATCCAAAAGACGAAATGAACTAGCTCGTTTACTGTTGAAAGAGACATGAATAGTCAACATTTGGGCTAGTTTATTTTATCGAAATATTTTGTCTCTGTTTTTACAACGAGGTATAAATCGGGGTAGTTAAATCGGATATAATGGCAGTGATACTGGGAAGTGAGCATTTAGTAAAACTTTACATGTCTGTGTTGGTCATTATGTACACGTCCCATCAGAGAGTTTCGCCAAACAGTAGCCATTATTTGAGTGATCTTTGATTTGGAAGGATCCCACTTCAAATTTGATTGATAAAAAGACGGTTTCGGCAATGCGCTGTCTTCAGCATTCTCTTGATTGTCTTAAAGAAAATCCTGCCGAAAAAAACATTACTTAAATTATTTACTCTCTCACAATATGTTTGCCATGTTAACCTTTTGAACACTATAAGGGCTTTATTATTATATACGGAATGTCACCTGGGATCTTGGCTCTAATGAATAATCGCCATTTTGCTAATCCATCGGTAAACAAGAGTACAAACCTTTGTCGGCTTCTGAATTTAATTTTAATTTGCAACTGCTCTTGAAGGCATTTTGAGTATTATCACAAAGCTCGTTGGACTCAACGGCCACTTCACTAATCCTTTTCAGAAGTTATTCACTATTGGATTAGTGAGCACGATATGTAGCAAAATTTCGTTCGTACATCGGAGATTAATATCCATCAGTCTTATATGATGGTCTGATATGGATAATTCATTATATGCCAATTATGGCATATGATGGATCATTGTTACTTAGTTTTAGATCAATGACTTCTTGCCTAATAGCATTCCTGAAGGTGGGCTCATTGCCCCTGTTCACCATCATTTATGCCATATTTTTCCATATAAGTTGAAGATTGTAAGCAGTGCATTGGCGTGGCAACTTATCAGCATACCAAAGTTCCGTTTTGGGCAATACGATACCAGGTTGAACACCTCTTCCGTAGGCGCTAAGGCTACCTCAACTTGCAACTAGGTGGAAGCTAGCACGATTGCATGTTCTCCTGCCATTGTTGGCACCTTTACCTGGATTGGCAGGAGATCTGAAATAGGAAAATATTTTAGTTTCTTAGTCACAAGCACAGCGGCTTTAGGCCTAATCGTTTATAAATAAGCCTACCGTGGTTGAACTTACTCAGCGTTCTTGGATAAAACATACATCCCATAAGTCCGTAGTGAACTTACGATATAGCACATCTGACGCTGCCTTGGTGTGGTGGGAGTTTGCTTGGAGGCACTGTAGCTACCTAAGGTTTTTATTCTTTTGAATGTAAGCTGAAACATAAATTTTTATAAAATAAATTAAATTTTAAAGCAATATAAACAGTGCCTCTTAGAAAACCAAATTTTTTTCAATAGTAAGTAAGCTTTAAAAAAATCTGCTCATGAACAAATACCTTTCGAAAAAGTATAGCTTCAAAGAAATCTTCTTCTAATTAAAGTAAATTTTGCATTAAGCAGCTTTATTCATCTCTCCCTCTCTCGCTCCCTATACTCCAATTTTATGCTTCAACGCCTGGCTAAACAGGATATTTTATAAAATCCTTTTTATATTTCTATCTCAAAAATCGTTTGGACCCTTCGTTTAAATAAAATCACTTTATTTTGATGATGTTTAATCTTTACTTTTTTTTTTTTTTGGTTGTATCCTATTCATTTTATTCTCAATTAAAATCTCTTGTGTATTAAAACAAATTTTTTTGCAGCATCATTTATAAGCATCAATATTAGAAATTTTTGAACCTTTGTTGGCTTGTTTCACTATGGCAGCAACAACAAGAACAACAATAACAAGAGGCAACCAAGCATCAACAAACTGTATGGTACTCCCAGGCGACATTTCACATTTTTCGGACAATTCATTTTCGTATTAATATATTGTTATTTGAAAGTAATAGAAGAAAGTATGTGTGTGCATATGTAAGGATATTTACCCTTTTTGATGAAGTTTTCCATAGTGATGTGCTGGTACTTGGTATTGTCCTGATACTCGTTTGTTATACATACATATATGGGAAATTGTGTTTAAGTATAAATACCCAGTAAAGAGTTTAAGATGGATGTCGTATTTTATATATAAACATATGTGCCTCAAAAGGACTGTACGTGTGTATATCTGATGGGCAAGGAGTTCAAATGCAACTCTTTTAAAACAGGATCTTAAATCAGTAAACTTTTTGATAATGCAGTGTTGCATTATTGCAGCGCCTTCTTGTGTCAAATGAGGCGTATTAAATTTTGAAGCTGAGTTTAGTAGCCATTTTATCCGTTATTTTACTTATTCGTTATTTTACGGTTGATTCTGCTACACAATACCGACGAGGGAGGGAGGATTGGTATCCGCTGAAGCCGGTGTTAAGAGACCACTGATGCATAAAAATGGTTACTTCTTACTTGACTTTTTTGAGTCACGCGTGACTAATATAATTATATGTAACTTATATCTTTAATATCATGAGTACTTATGAGACTTAAGATAAGTTAAAAGTGCGTCAACAGAGTTGTTAGGTGACGCTGTTGCCGTTATAAGGCCTTTAGGTTAGATAAGGTTAGGTTAAAAAGAAAGGAAACTAAGTTGATATAATTCAATGTATGTCCAGTCTCCAATGAAGTATCAACCTTAGATGTATGAACCGTTTCGTGATTTTTATCGTTCTATATTAAAAGAACGTGGATTCAAATAAGGGAATCTTCCGCTTTCTTGATCACAAGAAAATTTCCGTTTTTTCAGGATGACATGTAGACCTACTTGGCTAGGGTTGAATCCTAGAATGAAAACAACTTTTCCTCTTTCTATGCCATTGGAGTGTATGCAAATTTTTTTATGTTGTAAAAGATGTTAGCCCACGTACTATCTATCAGATCAATGCTTTTCTGAAGGAGTGGAATATACCATTCACACCTGCTGACTTGACCACCTTTTAATCGCCTGATATACCATTAACGTTCTTATTACCAGAAAGTTGAGCTGCGTCTTATCGGCGCACTTGAACTTGCGAGTGGTATTGTATCAGATTGGAGCCACAGATAACAATGAATGCAGGGCATGCATGGAGGACATCAAAACAATTGAGCACTTTCCTTGTCATTGTGCAGCTTTTGCCCACGTAAGATCTACGTAGATATTGACTGGAAAATTTTGAGGGACTACGCAAATGATACTGAGTTCCTAAAAGGTTGGCATTCGTTTTCATTTCATATAAAAGCGCGCACCAGGCCTGCACCAGCTTATGTGTGTGTTCCCTGACATGAGCGTCAAGGATTCTCTCTTCAACCTAACCTAACCTAACCTATTACCATACTTGTGTATAGTGATGCGTTCCTTCTGTGGCATCAACAGTTGCCGCCTGGAAGTGCACTTTCATTAGTATTCCTAAAACATTTTCCATTGTATGTGCCCTTCTCCCATCGTTGTTGATGAGTGTCTCGCTTTGAATATGGATTTTCGATAGGAATATTTTTATCTCAAATTCATTATTAACACTATTGAAAAAAAGTTATTAAATTTTTAATGGGTTTCACTATCATTTAGTTAAAGTCACTTAAGTTTGCTCTTTTAGACATGAGTTTGCATTATCGCTTTTTTTATATAAATAAATTGTTTGCTGGGTTATACATATAAAGCGGTTTTATTAAAGCAAAATGAAGCCGAAAATATAAATCTATATATAGTTTGTCCATATAAATGTATATCGTCTGGTGTATTTTAGTATACTTTCCATTATATTTATACAGAAAACATTTTTCCTTGTTATTTTTTAAATAATATTTTTCTCCGGCAAAAGCATACAATGGCCCTGAATCACAAAAATTTTTTTTTAATTTGCCTGTTTTTTGTTATGTTGCTGTAGTTGTTGCCAAATCCAATTTACCCACTAAGTCGGCATTTTTGGGGTTTATTGATTTTCAATTTGCTCGATATGTTGCAGAGCGAACGTACGTATGTATGCGTGTCTCTATATGTAGTGGTAATATTTTCTGAATGAAATGACAACTTTAACCCAGTCTATCAAAGAGTTATGGTAAAGTTTTTTTGTAGCTGTTGTTGCTATGAATATTCTGCCGCGTTGGTACATCATGACCATTGACTGCAATATATAAAGTCAAAAGTTATACGGGCTGGTATGCCAATGGGAATACCGAACAACGAACTCTAGATAACAGTCATTATCATCAGCATCAGCATCATCGTCGTCGTCATCGTCATCGTTGTCGACCACATCAACCAAATAGATGGAGCGTTGGCAGCCCAGCAATAAAAGAACCTGGCAGTAAATGTTCAGATACATACACACACATGCACAGACACTCTTTAAAGGTACTGACAGCTTTAAAGTCCTATCATTGTATTTTTATTCATTCATTCATTCATTTATGTACTGACTCGTTCATGGCTTGACTTAAATGTCAGCCTACCACTGCGCTCCTTTCTCCACCATACTTCCAGCGCCATTAAAATTTTAATATACATAGAATCAAAAAAAAAATATATTGTTCTTACTTCCCTTAATTTATGTCCAGTTTAATTGTTTACATGATTTTTTTTTTGTGAATTATGTGAAAAATTTAATAATGCTTGTGTTTTACATTTTTGGTATTCGCTCAATTCTTTTTCGGGGGTTTTTGTATTTCTTTGTCTGCGTTCGTTCTGGAATCTGCGTACCTAGAGACACATGCTGTAAACGGCCATAGATCAACTTCCTCGCGTTAAAGTATTCGATAAGCTTGCCCAAACCAATCAACGACCTCTCACATGGACTGCAAAAATGCAAAGTTTGCTTTGCAAAATCTTGAGTTTGTAGGAAAGAAGGGAAAAAATGGGAGATCTCTTTCATTTTCATATTCACTTTCAAACTCAAGACTTTGCAAAGGCAAAGCCCTTAAAGGTTGTCAATAATTATATGTTCAATTAGAAATTTACATAAGTAAAGGTCGAAACGCCATAATTTCTAGAAATAAAACGTTGGTAGCATTAGTAATCACGTGTATATATATTTATTCCCTTTACTCCTGCAAGGAGCATAGGGCTGTATTAGTAATACGTGAGGTCGCAGTTTTTTTGGTATTCCGATCAAGTAAATAATTTCCTCGTTGTCTAATGAAACAATAGCGAAAATCACTCCCCGTAGCATATCTGCATCACCTTTTGTTTGAAAGCTTGAGTGTGGCTTTCAAACATATAATAAACATAGTGTAATGCAAGCCTTACACTTTGCGACCATTACTACTACACTTTGGTTTGTTAAGTTTTATGCTTTACGCTTAAATTATGCAACACTGTTACAGCACCGATACAACTTACCAAAAACTCAAATTTTTTTAATCGTTTGTACAAGCGCGCAACAACTTCATATAATGGTGATGGATGGTATTGTTCCTCATCGCTCTGATCACTCTGCATCTACAGGAATCTCTACTAAATCAGAATCCTACACATTTTCAAAATTATATTCAGCAGAAATCATCATCAGGCTTATTATGAACAGCAACCATCAACTGGTTGAAAAGTGAAAAAAATTTGCAACTATGGTTGAAATAGGTATTACGAAAACCAATTGATAAAGTTGTGAATATGTATTTGAAGGGAAAAAAATAATAGCTGACAAATGACAAAAATAAGCTGAAGTGCGAGGCCTTTACAATGTCCGAGTTTGCTTCCATCAAACCTACAAACCTTTCAATTTGCTTTTTCAACCGCTTACATTTCGTAATACCGATTTATCAACTATGTTGTAAAAATTTCTCTTATCAACCGCACGTTGCTGTTCATAATAAGCCTGCATAAGAATTGCATTTTTTGTGTATAGCACAATACCGTTTCTATAACCATAGCACCAAATATCAAGATCTTATGCATCGTAGGTGCCATAGGATGCTACCGATTCTAACTTATGTCGAGTTTTGTACTATCGAGGCAGTGATTTGTAAGTTTTTATAAACAGACCTTGTGACCACTTGATACTACTTCCGGGATAACTTTGAGCTGGTAAATGAAATTGAAATCCACTCCAATAGTTTTTATCTATCTTTTATCAGCTTTCACTACATCTTCTTCCCTTGACAACGGCTTTGTCAACGTCAGATCTTATCAGCCACTTCTTTATTATTCTTTCGCTCGGTTCAACAAACGGCTTAGATTGTCCACCAAAACCTTCAAGCTGCGCTGTCGGTATTCCAAATTTAGGTTGTCACTTGGGTCCAAACGACAGGTATCTTTGTATTATAACCTGAGAGTAGGAAAGAGAAAGTGTAAGTCTAGATGGTGAAGCGACAGATAGGAAGAAGAGAACCTTAATTCATTGATTAGTTCTTACAACTCTGCTATTGTGCGTTTTGCTAATTTTTATAGCGCCGCTGGTGTTAAGCAAGTGTATTACTCGTTTTTGTTGTTTACAAGTTTGAACTCGAGCTCTCGAGCACGGTCATTTGCTTTGTAGTTGACGCCTTGACTACTTCAGCCAACAGCACCCCATTATTTTGTAAAACTCTAGCTTCTGGTTTATCTTCCTTTTTTCGTCTTGCCCGAGTTAATATGTGAAAACTTTTGCTGACATTATTTCATCACCAAAATAGCTTTCGCTAGACAAATCCAGTTATTTTTTAATTTCTCTTCGAAATTCTGCATGGTTTACTTTAGAATTTTGTCAAAAGGCGTTTTGCGGCTCAGGACCTTAACCCCTGACCATCCTACTGGGAAACCAAACCGAAACCAATTTGTTACTCATATCACTTAAATTTAATATATAATTAAAATATGAATTTGCTATTTTTTCACTATTTTGGTTTGTGCCTCCCTAGTGCGATAAGAGCGGAAAATTTTTGTTCTCAACATTTGGCTTATTTTATTAAAATTTAGGTTAACTAATACAATTGTAATTTAAATTTTAACTTTTTATAAATCTTAGCAGTTTTCACAGTACACAAATTAGTGTGTGGCGGCAGTTTTTGTGACGGCGCTACCGCCTTAAAACTTTGCCAGCGCGGGAGTTTAGTTGTTTTGATTTTATAAACTAAACAAAAAACACAGCTGTTTTAGCGTTGCAAACACTTGCACTTCTCAAGCATTAAACACATCGATCACAGCAGGCTACCGACTACAATTTCTCCAAAATAGAATACACTCGTTTCTATGGAAGCGATTTTCCTGCTGTAGCCAAATTGGGCTATTTTCTATTTTGGTAAGCTACAATGAGGAAATGTTGTGCTTACAATATAATACAAAATGAGAAAGGAATGAAAGCTTAAAGTTATGGAATATTATTTAACAGTACGAAAATCTCAAAATTCATATGAAGAAGTAAATTGGTTAGTTTTTTTTCTGATACGTAATATAAGTACATTTCAAATAAGTAATTTTGTTTTTACACATGTGAAATATTTGAAAGTGGCACCGCTGAAACATGTACTCGTATTCATATTTCAATATCAAGTGCTTATGATGTTGTTGTCGCTTTCAAAATAATTAATTAGCTGGCTACAGGGCGACAATTGCAGCCAGCGGCATTTGGAGCCGCGTAGCCGTGTAGCCTATATGATCTGTTGCATATATGAGTTAGTGTAGCAAATTTTAAATTTTAAATGATTTGTTATTGTGATATGTGCAGAATGTAGCATATATCCTAAACTATTGCTACATCTGCACCATGAAGAATGATTTCCTCTAATTTAAACTACATCTTCTTAGAACAAGTTTCAACAAATTCCTGGTAATTTGTTCAAAACGTACAAGTATTTATCTCTAGTGATGGCACGATTTTAAAGAGCTTCAAATGCCTGCATTAAAGTTTTTAATCTTGTTTAAAGTTTTATATTTATATAATACTTTATTGTATTTTCTGATGAAATTGCACCAATTGCGAAACTTTTTTTTTTAACAAAAACGTTTCTTCATGATAATGCATAGTTGCATACAAAAAAAAAATTAAACACCAGTAGTAGAAGGGAAAAAATTATTAGTAATGTATTGCAATTTCCAGCCATTATGGTGGTAAATCATATAAAATTTAACATTTTATTACTTGACCATGATGCTCTCTCTGGCTAAAATATTGACTGGAGAGTCGGGGAATAAAAAAGAGCAAATAAACTCCAAAGCCAAAAAAAATTAAAAGGCATCAAAGGGCTCAGATGCTCCAAATGGTGGGCAAGAGAACTGAGAGGTTCAAATGCCTGGCTGCCATATGTTAACCCCAGAGATTTTATAAATGTGTATGTATAAAATGCGAGTACTGACTGCTTAAGTGGAATTTTACGAGCAGCAACCTACACTGAATATATTAAAAAAGAAATGAGCGTATATACGCCTTTTGCAAATTTTTAATATAAAGTTTTTAAAGTTGAAGTTTAAGCACTTGTTAAACAAAATCAATAAATTAATTTCTTGGTGAAAGACATTTTGCTATTCAATAAACTTTGTAAAGATTTTTCTCATTAAAAGCCAAAAACTCCAATTGATAAATTTAGTTTGAGGGCAAAACCCAAAGGTGCAAATAAACATAAATTAATCAACATCAGCTCGACAACGTGCTAAAGTATAAAACAAATAACACAAATATAAATTAACAAAACAAAAACAAAAACTACAATAAATGAAGTATACAAGGCGAAAAATTTAGGTTAAACCACAATATTAAAACAAAAACGCACTTGCAAAATGAGCAAAAGTATTACACGAAAAACCACAAAACAATAAATATTTCAAAACAACAACAACAGTAAGAAGTATAAAAATAAAAACTAACAAGAAGCAATTAATGAAGCTGAGAGCTGTGATTCCTCCTTCCCTCTGCTTACCCTGAACAAATACCAGATGTTGCCGGTTACAACTAGCAACCCATTGCCTCCCTCCCCCACAATCAAACTGACCAACAATCTGCCCTTCTGCCTCTTATTATGTTATGGTAACACAAATAGTCTAACAAATTCATTGGCTTAATTTTTATTCTTATTTTCTCTTTTTTTTGTTTCCTCTGCTCCTTTTTTCCTGTTTTCCTCCTTTTTTGTGTTACTCGAATTTGTTACCTCTCAACACTTTATTTAGTGGATAATACCTGCAAACGTGTCAGCATCAGGTGTACACTTACACAATACAAAATATACAATAAATACTACAAGAACAGAACATAAAGAAAAATCCTACAAAAAATTAACCATAACTGATGGCCATTGTACCTTTAACTATTTGCGTACCTTTCTTTTCCTTTTCTATTTTTCTCTATAATTTTCTATAATTTAGGCTGCAAAATACCTTAAGAATAAAAAGAAAATAACCAAAAGTAGCAGATTAATATGCCAACATTAAAAATGATGTATTTTGTTAGCCATAGAAAGGGAAAAGCCTTGAGAACAATATTTCGTGTTAATGGCAGGTAAATTTAAACTAATTTGGGTCAATCTGCATGACTTGCACCTGGGCTTTGGCAAGAATATAAATTACTTACAGTGAATTCCCAGGGTCTACTTACCTTTCCACAAACCTTAAATAACAACTCTGTTTATTTGCTTTTTCGTAGGGTTAAAATATATTTTGTTCCTATTTCCTACTAATCAAGTGTAAAATATATGGCTCATTTGCTTTGCTAACTGGCAACGCAGTTGAAATTAAAATTTGTATTATGTATGGCAACTTGCTTCAGTTGATACATTGGCTACTGAAAATAGTGTAAACAAAAGTTCAAAGCATTAGAAACACAAGTGCTTAGGCGAATTGTTTTTCGATGCAGGCAAAGAAGTACAAAATGTGGCATCCATTAGACGGCACCTGAAGGGACAATTCAAGGCCTTTAGTATTACCGCCTCTTCTTTGGGTAAATATTATTGCCTAAAACAAGTTTTAACTCATAACCTTTTAAGCCTTAAGGTCTCAATTACATTTTCTGTAAGGTTTCGTTGATTTTTGCTTAATTTAAGATGAGTAGCTGATTGGGCTTCTGCATCCAGTCACAGATCTGGGGCTACCACTACGTCTCCAGGAAGACAGTTGACAGTGAAGAAGTATTCGCCACCATTTGTGAGGTTTATTAGAACCTCGTCAGCCAACAAAAGAGAGCAATTGTGCAGGAAAAGCTGTGCGCTAGCATGACTACACCATTAGTACCATAGCGGGGTCCTATGTTCCTTATAGAAGCCATTTTTGGCTGTCACTTAACGTTGAATTCTATTTTCTACAGATTTTTCCGCAACAGAACAGAACGAAAAAGGAAAAACAAACCACACATACAGACTTTCAATTGAACAGCAACAAAACAGCTGATTCAGAACAGAACACCACATACAAACTCATTCTGCCTTTAAAGGTGAATAATGGATTACAGCTTATACTAACTAAGTGCTTTATAATAATATATTTTGTTTCCTAACCATTTTAAACATTCAAGAGATTTTAAAGTTTTTCGCTTCGGGCAGAATATATTTTTGGTGTGTAATACAAACTCGTAAAAATACAGCATCAACAGCATCATCATCATAATTGTGCACTCGTTAAGGAATAATGCAAATTTTATATGTACGCATTTATTATGTGTTATGGTTCTTTTTTAATCCTTTAAATCTTAGTTAGACATAATGTGATTATGAGCGCTTTTAAGCACATGCTGGCCAGCTCTGTTTGTTTACTCCTGCTGTTGCTGCTGCTGCTTTTCCTATTTTGTTTTTTTTTTCGTTTTTTGGAAATTAAGCTATGAAAATATTTTTGTTAATATTTTAGGTGTAATAATGACTATAAACATACATACATGAGAGTAAATGTTCACATATGTATGTATATATGTAGTAACCCAATGAGCAAACTTAATGAACAATATGCTTGAGACATACTCCTACTTAGAACTGTGTTCTTAATAACTTTTCTGTATTATAATTTAGGTTACTCAAACCCTTTATACGTTCTGCTTGCATCATTTTTTGAGAATGAAGTACTTAAAAGCACTTTTTCCAATTGTTTGCTGGGATCTTTTCTCAATATTATAAAGGTTTGGCAGCCTGCCTTTATTCTGCCAGAACCGGCAACAGCATTTAAAACTCATAGCTGCTGCTACTGCTAAGACAGATTTTTTTCTGTTGACCATCATAGCAGCAACCGACAGACCCCATGCCACTACATTATTGACCAGGCAGGAGCAGTTCATACATGGACTCACAAACATATATGCCACACATACCAACTCACTGGGCAAATGTTTGCACAAGTATTAGAGAACCTTAACGCAGCTGCTGGAACATTACACATTTATGAATAGAAATCATACTTATCACAGTGGAAAAAAAATCCTCGTAAAAACGCGTTTATATTCGTGTGAAAAAATAACTTGAGGCAATTTTTCAAATTTTCAATGGCTTATGCCACAGCAACAAAAAAAAAAAGAAAAAAGAAAAGAAATATAAACCTAGAAGTACAGGAACTTTGTGCAAAATTCTCTGTTCTATTTGTTTCAAGCAACGAGGATGATGTTCTCCATCAGCTTCAACGCCATCAATATCGTCATCACTGATAACTGTCTATGGAGAGTGAGGCAAAAAGGTATAGCCGTTAAGTTGAGCGCATATCATCACTAGAGTCAGGTGTAAATTGAGACCATTAATCTGATTGTTGGTTATTAAAAATCATAATCTTTAATAATAGTTATAAATATTGGGATTTCTGTTTTTCCACAGAAAGAAAGTGTAATAAAGGCGATTAATTTGTTTTTTTTTCTACTACAAATTACTAAGAGTTTAAAAGAAGTAATCTGATTATTGGTTATGGAATTTGCATAAACTTAAAGAGAAAATAATAATATTTTGGCTAAAGTTGAAAGCTTAATATTTAATGGAGGACAAATAAATGAAGTTTTTAGGATTTCAAATTTTTACAGGCAGGAAAACCAAAAACTACGATTTGTAAACTTCTTTTCGTGAAGCAAGCACGTAGAGCAAATTTATAGGTTTCAGAACTTTTTAATAATTTTCGCACTAGTTTGTTAGGTTAGGTTTAGTTTAGGTTAGGTTAGGTTGAAAAGAGGGGCAAACAATACTAACCCAATCCATTTTGGATGACACTTATGCCTTTATAGCATACTGAGCTGAGCCCGGCAAACGCTGTTTAACCCTCAATTTATTTTTTATTTACTCTGTGTGCTCTATTTACGCTGATCTATCCATGATTCAAATTTTATAAAAATTGGTTAGATATTTACGGAGAGCCAATAAGTCTTCCTTTGTCGGTCGTACAGATAGACTGGAAGTGAAATGAAGCGTACTTACGTTAAAATGGCTTTGGTTTTTATTTTGAGTACGGAAACTATTGCTTTAATAGATATCTTCTAGGACGATAATTAATATTTTCTGAGTATAGAGGGCTTAGCGCCTCTGGACCCTTTCCTAAGCACTTAAGTGGGACTCTATCCTTAGATTACCTCTTACATATAAACATACAAACTCTTTAGCTTTTATAATTTTAGTGTAGATTTTGCACTCCTAATAAGAGATATTGGGGAGATATCCAATGAAGCGCATAAAAATCTATCAAAAACTTAGTCAGGTAAGGAACTTAGTCTCCTCAATATACTTTCTTAGATTTTTACATTCTGAATCCCTAATAAATACCATATCTGGCATATTTTCGTTATGGAAGATTTGTCTTCTAATTTGACTGAATGCTGGACAGTGAAACAAGCAGTGCTCGACAGCTTCATCATCTTCCTGTGTCGTCAACAACACCTTTGCCAGCCAGCTGACTTCTTAACTCTATATGTCCTGTGATTATGCCTACCAAATTCCAAAGTGTTGACAACTTGAAACTTAGAATCTCGATTGTCTTTTCACTATTTGGGTTTCGCCAGAGAATTTCGGTCACTCTTCGAACAATAGAGTTGTACCAATCTCTGGTGTATTGTTTCAATTCATTTTTAAATTCTTGGAAAGGCTTGGCTTTTTCTAGTGTGATATTATTCAGTAATGATTCCATCTTTGCAAAGCCCATTCGCCTTTTCGTTTCCAGAGACACTCTCATGTCCTGGAATCTGTATTATCTCGATTTTACTACAATATCTGTATGAGTTTCATCTTATTTTTGCATTGAAGGATACTTTGAGATTTTTATTTGATTTACCCCCTGTTTCCACCACCCTTACGGTCGAGGTGAGTAGAAAGTTTATAATCACTCTATTGAAAGATGTTATAATTTTTGTAAATGGCATCGTACTTCAATCATATTTGACGTTTGTGCTCTAGACAGCTGCAGTATAGAAACAGACAAGGAATGGAGCGTTATACTCTGCCAGAGCAAGGATTAATTGTGGCCAATTTTCTTTTTTACAAATAATCGGTTGGCAATGTTAGAGCAACAAGATTTTTGACGTCTTTTTCCCAATTGTGTTACGTCAAATGGGCAAACAATTCATTGCTTAGCTGCTCGACTCGAACATAAACGTCAAATCTTCCATTTCCGACCAATAAAATCGTTAATCATCGTTTGATAACGTAATCAGTAACTCCAGCATTATTTTCCAAAATGTAAGGTCCAATGACACGACCAGAGCAAAACCAGTACCAATCAGTTACAAGTTGATGATGTACAATTTTATTGCACAATATCCATTATTGCACAATAATATTGCTAATTTTGGGTACCTTTAGCAAAAAATTTAACTCAATATTATATATTATTTTAATAATAGCTTAATTTTCAGGAGTAACTCCACAAACTAGGAAAGCAAATTTAAATATTATTGCAAAGAATGCTGGAATATCCGTCCATAAATATACACAAGCAATTTAATTACATAATATCAATTAGTGCACAATAATATTGCAAGTGTGTGGGTACCTTTCAGTAATTTCAATGCCATTTTGTTTGCGCAGTTGTTACTTATCAGTTGTCAAGTAGTTACAGCTTGAGTCATGGCAACTGTTAAAATGACGGTCTATTAAAAATAAAATGTCTTATTAGAAGACCCTGTATAAACTTTCTTTGGAAATACCCGTTAGATTCTGTTGCTGTTTTTTTTTTAAATTTGGAGTAGATAAGTTCAATGTTAGTAAAAAATATACAGCAACTTAATTTAATGAAAGAAAGTATGGGAATAGAATTCATAATCTCCATATCCTACTATAAGCCGCCGGAATAGCTGCTTACCTTTGCTTTGGTTTTCTTTCCCTTAATACTTGACAAAATTATAAAAAGTTTAAATCCTTTTAAATTTTTTCTCTCAAACAGTAATAAATAAGTTTCTTTTTCCTTGCTGCATTCATATCGCAGTTCCATATTGAAATACTTATTTCCATAATAAATAAATCCTTGAAAATAAAACTTTTACAACTTTTGCTACCAGACGGCAAATTTACTGGTACTTGCATGACTTTTTGTGTGTGGGGGGCAAAAGTCAGTATAGTAATTCGTTAAGTGAGTATATGAGAGTGTGTGAGCATGTGTGTGCTTGCTTTGCTCTATGCCTGACCATAAGATAATCAATGTTTCTGACTGGGCCAGCGCCATTTGGGAGCTTCAACATATTAGCACATACACACATAAATTATTTAAACTCCCGTCTATTTGTAAAATTGTAACTGTACCGCACATAAATTGTAAAATTACAGCAGTTTTATATGAGAAAACACACACAAAAATCACATCCGTTTATATGTATATGCCCAGCGGGGAAAACGAAGGAGTAAGGATGCCTGCTAGCAGGCCTCTATAATCCTTCTTTTGGATATACATGTCCTGCTCACTGGATTCCATACTCATATCTTTTTTTACGCACGTTGTCAGGTAGGCCTTTTCAGCTCTCGCTTCTTTCGCTTTGCTTAAAAGACTAGAGAAAAATTACTGCTTCTCCCCTCCCTTCCTATAGAAGGGAGTGTGAATGTGTATCTTATGTTTTATGCGAAAGAGTCGAGGACTTCTATAAGGCATTATCTGGCGTTGGAAAAGAACAGTAATTGAATCAAAAAAATTCCTAAGCAGGCCTTTAATACGGCCTGAAGTAAGAAGGTCTCCTGCTAGGTGTAAGTGTGAGGTTTTTTTCTTGCTCTCTGCTAAAACTTTTTACACTTGCCACACTTGTGCCTAGCAGCCATTACAAGGCACATACACACACACACACACTCACACATTCACACTCGTATTTATGAGAAAAGTGCCTGCAAAAATCGGAGTACAATAAAGTGTAACAAAAAATCACACAACATTGGAAGCTTGAACATAACAATTGGGTGCTACTGACCAGACAGACAGATGGCCGAACGGCCTGGCAAACCTACTGGTCCGCTGTTGCGTTTGTATAGACTAAATTTTGTGTGCATGGGTGTGCCTGAGTGCGATGTCGATGGTGTGCAGGTTATTAATATTGCAACCAACAGTATTATTAGGTATAGTGGGCAATGAGTGCAAGGTGATACATTTCATCTGAATGCAGAGCAACAAAACCATACTCAACCACTCAATCTACATACACACAAGCATTTTAATATTTTTTTTTCTTTTGGCACTTATTATGTGAAAATTTTTGTACGTACGTAAATCAGCAAGCCCTATGAAGTCCGTTTAAATTTGTCGGCTTTTTGTGCTTACACTCATTTTTTTGTTATGCTTTTTTTTTTTACTTGCTACATTGGGTTATGGTTGCTGTTGTTATGTCTATATATGCAACACTTTAAACCACTTTTAGACCATTTCCCTTGTGAGAAATTAGGAAATTGCATTTTGGCAATACTGACGGAATTGCGCTAGTTTCCAAAACTACTGCGCACATACAACGTACAACGACCAAAAACAAAATAAAAGCCAATTTTAGCTGGAAGCCTTAAACAAAAAACTATTCCTAACCGCTTGGGCCGCTGCTTAGAAAGAAAAAAAAATACTATTTTTTGATTCATTAACTGGACTTTTAAGCGTTTTATAATTAAGAGCATCATGATTATTATGTTCCAATACCATTTTTATACTTTCCTTAACATCATCATACACGAAGAAGAAGAAGAAACTATAGCAAATGTAAATAAATTTTATAGGTGGCAATAATAATATTTTTTAATGCTTCTAGCTTAAAATAACAAATAAACTCATACTCCAAGCACTTATACAACAGCATATTTTCATTTGCACTCACTGTAGTGTTTGTTAGGCTGTGTTAGTGTGTCTGTCTATGTGTGTGTGTGTGTGTGTTCGTGCATGTGTGGTGATCTATTAGCCTCCATTATGGCAAACGGAAGTCACAATGGTGCATGCAATAATACATTTGCCTCTCATACAAATTCACAGATATTTACATAAACATACATTCGTATAAATAAAATTATTCATACAAAAGTTCAATTTGTTTGTTTATACTTGAGCTAGCAGCAGTGGCTAAAATAATAGCACAGTTTTTTTTAAGCAAATTTTGCGGTAAACTACAACTAGGGCCCGATAGAACTTACTGTCATGCTGTGCTATCTCTTATGAGATTTCTGGTGTGGTAATTCCGGGGACCCTAGCCGAGGTAAAATTGCGTTTTCTCTTGGCGTAACTTTGGTTTTTTACCCATAAAACTTATGTGTTACTACCCAATCTCTGGAATAACAGAGTAATGGATGTGCACATGTTCATTAAAGAAAGTAGCTTGATATATTACCTTGCAGGTGCAGCGTCACCTGGAATTGCACTGCCTTCAAAAGACGATAGAGGTGAAACTTTGGGGTAGAATTTTGAGGTCTAACCAGTGGCTTAAAACTGGTACCACGCGTACAGCAGAACTGCTCTAGGAGTTGGATAGGTATATTGTGTCGGCATAATCCTTCACTGAGAGATAGACTTCGTCTTACCCTACAGGGTTAAATAGTTGATGTTCATCAGTTGAAGTAGGTACTAGATTGTGTTTTATGCGGGCATTCGTCTGGCTCCAATATAAGTGGTTACGCTGTGCCGGTGATTGGTGAGGAATTCTCTAGGTGAACTCGCTTTGGGTGTGAGCAATCACACTTTCAGCGCGCGATCACGGAGAATCTTGCGTACTGACTTTGGTTGCTACCAAAAATCACTGGAAGAATAGTCTTGGTGTAACAGTGTCAAATCAATGCTCAATGCGGTCAGCCATACAACGGTGTGAGCAGCAAGAGTTTAGATAGCTCAAAGTACCTCAGCAAGGTACTTCTTCATATTGCAGTGATAACTTTGTTCAAAGATTGCTACGTATGTATTCTTGGTAAGTAAAATTGTGCTTTTTAAGGTTGCATTGGGGGCGATGGTTGAAAGCTCGCCTTCATCCTGTGCTTAGACCACAGTAAGATAAGGTCGTGAATCTGAAACACATCTGTCATACACAACAATGCGCCCGGAAAGATGCTGAGCTCGAACACACATTCGTGACAGGGATCAAATGTACTCTGTAGGACACAAAATCAGCAAGATATATTTAGGACTGTACAGACCACATGGTCTAAAGAGGTTGAGGTAATTACAGATCAGTGTTTTATAGGTACGCATATTAGGAGATTAAATTTAATATATAACGATTTCTGTAGAAATTGTCATAATGAGCAGGAGGAGGAGGAAGAGTCTATAGAACACCTCTGTATATGTCCTGCTCTTTCTCTCTCTCTCTCTCTCTCTCTGAAAAAAGATCGACCTCACCAGGCAGTCTGCAGCTTCAGGATTTGGCAGCCTTGTCGAACTGAACCGAAAGGAGAAACGTAGAAGGAATCTCTTATCTTCACGTCTTTGTTCAAGGTAACACAACGGATCGAACTAGCACCCAAGTGAGCTAGTTTCGATCTTTGAAGCTAGCATGCAGTAAGTTATCATAAACAAGCTTCTCAGAACAAATTTTAATTGTAAACAATTTGTTACGAAATCAAAATATAGGCTTAAATAAACAAGGCGTATAAAATTAAATACAACATTTTGAAATAAAAGAATGGCCATATTACATTACGGAGTTGCCAGCATAAAACTATGAACAAGATTTTTTTAAGAAACAGTGCCAACGCTTGGTAACACTTGAGGCTGCAATTCACTATCCTAAACTATCGTACGATCTGATAGAGTTCATGAAAACGTCCAAGAGACAACATGAATTCATTAGATCAGGGTTTTTCTTCAAAAGTGGTACGATGGTAAAGGATGGTGGTTCCTAACCTTTAGCAACACATAATGTGTGCATGATGACATTAGTCTTCAATCTAGTTCATTTACGAATCTTTTATGTGGTGAGCAGTTAAACACACACGCAAGTGTGAATAAATATGAAAGTAACCCTTAAACTTATTTTAAGTATGGACTTATGTCTGGTGTTCAAGTTTAGTTTCGAGCTGTAGTGCATTTAACTTATACAGAATTCTATGCCGAATGTTTTATTCAATAGTGACAAGTTAGATAGTTAAAATATTATAAATAAAAGCTTTGAGCAGATCGTATATGTAAAACAGTAGAGTTTCAAGGCTTTCTATACGGATCCATCACAATAATATATAAAAAAGGAGGGGAAGTGCAACCTGCCTTTTTAAATAAATTTTAACGTCAACTCGCAGAGCATCAATACAAATTTTTATTCTCTGCCGCGATGAGTCGTACGACCTTCTGACCTTCTTTGATACACAAATACACCGAAAAACCAGTATTGGCAAATATTTTTGCTTAATTCAAAAAACTTGCAACTTTCTCACATCATATTTTTCAGGTTTTAATTTTACCTGCTAATTTTATGCCCTCAATTGCTTAAATGCCTCACAAATGATTCCCCACAAAACCCGCTCCCACGTCTCATAAACTTTATGCAACAGCAATTGCACATAACAAGTGCTATAAAAAAAACTTTTAACAATCTCGGCAGCAGCACCGGTAACGGTCGCAGTTAAAGTCCAACAAGAACAAGTTGTGTGGCAACAGCAGCAGCAACAACAACCACAACAGAAATACATACATATGTATGTGTGTATGTAGTTGTAGTAGTAAACTTAACAAACAACTGGAAATTGCCAAAATGTAAATTTTCAGAGTTGAAAATTTATTGCAAATATTGTTTGAAATATGTTCTTTAACAAACACTTCAATATATACAAGCATTTCTAATAGAAATTACTACAACTACACACACAGACTCACTCACACGTACATATATACACACACACACACAAACACATTAAGTGCAATTGATGAAAGTATAATCATACATAAACACACTCGCTCACACTAAAAAAAAAAATATATTGATGCCAGAGTGAGTGAAATGTTGTTGAAAGAACAAACAAACAAAATATTCATAAATCATAAAAAAATTCATAATCATATGGAGCGATTGCATTTTTAGTTTTGTGACAAATACAAAAATTATTGGACCGTGAGTTTTTGAAAATCATCAAATATGTACAAGTATGTATGTATGTATGTACGTTTGGATATGTATTGAAAATTTGTTTAAACTCACACACTAGCAAACACGTATGAATTTATACTTTAGCATACGAAATATTCATATAAAAAGAGATTTTTTTAAATCAAAATATGAAAATTCAGACAGTTTTTTGCTGAAATATTTTTATGGCTTTAAAGTTAACAAATTTAATTCAATGAATTAAATTTTTTTTACATAGTATAACTTTCGAGTTTTTGGACTTGCATCTTACACAATTTAGAAATTAAGTGCGAAGTGCTCACCTTATGCTTTAATTCGAATTTCCGAACAAGTTCAAAATAAATATATATGTATGTAACAATGATGTGTGATTCTTTGGACTTAGGTTAGGTTAGGTTAGGAAGGGTGGTGCTATACCGCACCTCCACTCGGCGACCCAATTGGGTCCATTGTGATACCCTTCTGTTGCCCAAAAAGTAATATTTACCCCCGATTTATAGTCAGAAGTGACCCTATGAATTCCCATGATGAAGCCCCTGATGTCCTCTAGTTTACACTTCCCGATATCAATAATGCTTTCATGGAAACGTCTGCTCAGCCATCTAAGCCTATGACGTTGCAGCTTCGGGCAGTGACAGATAACATGTTCAATGGTTTCTCGTTCTTCTTCATCCCCGCACATCCTACAAAAATCTGGAGTGCCAGTTTCCCAAATACTGGTTCTTGCTCCGACCGAGCAGTGGCCTGTCAAAGCGCCTATCACAATTCGCATCGTCTTCCTATTCATGTCCAGTAGCAGTTTGGATCTTCCTGAGCCAAGTTTTGACCACATAGCCCTCGAGACTCTACAATCCTCCCTACTTCGCCATGAACTATTAGTCCTTTTTTATACCCAGTTACTGAGTTCCCTATAGTAACGACCTATCGGTAATTTCACCGACCTGTCGTATCATTCCTTCATCTAATGCCGACCCTATTTTCGCCAGCAATTTAATTTTCCTCAACACTGCTGTCGCCAGACACCCAACATAGTCTGACACTATATTAATCCATAAGCAAGTTGAGGGCTCTCCTACAGTCACTAACAAGTTTCGATTTGACAATGTGTCCCTGCAAAGCTTTTAGCGCTGCTTGGCTGTCGACGTAGAAGGTTACCTTCTCACCTTCAGCTACATTCCTGGTCAGCAGCTCCGTGGCCCTTACTTGGACTTACATATTACAAAATTTAAAAACTAAGTTCGAACTTCGCACCAAATTTTCAAACATAGTCGATTTCTATTTAAATTGCAAAAATAAACAAAAACTTTTCGATATTTCAAAATTCGAATATACGCCAAAAAAAATTTCGATTTTTCGAAATTACTTTTCTGATTGATAAAATATATTTAAATCTTATATAAGTCTTTGTGATAGACGATAAGTCAATAGATTTCTAGAAAAATTCGAATTTTCAAACATACAAAAAAAAGTATTTTTATTCAAACGTTTAATTATCTCTTTTTTTAATGGAAGGACTATATTATTTTGAAACTTAATTCGAATTTTCGAACATTATTGCATTTCATTGAAACTATATTTCTTATCAATTTGAAAAAAGAGTAGGTACAAAGAATGCATTTTTATCTAAATATTTAATTACTTTTTTTATTAATGAAATATATGTGGTTCTGAAACAAGACAAGATTAGAGTTCCATCAGTTCTTTTACCTTATTTTGAATTTTCGAACATATATGCAATTTTGTATCTTATTGAAACTGTTTTACTTATTAATGAAACCTACTACAGTTCAACCATACAAACCATTTTGAAAAACTTGGCTTATTCGAGTTTTCGAATATATGTGTACCAAAATTATTGGATGTAGTGAATATCCCAATTTTCGAAAATTATTTACGCAAATGCCATACAATATTAGTTTTCGATTTCTTATCATAAATATTCGACAAGTATTAAAATATAGTTTAATTTATAATATTAAACATGATTCTTATTAAAGGAAAGATTGCTAAACTTTAAATAGGAGCTGTACTTAATTTTCGAACTTCTACATGAAACTTTTTTCTTAGTTCGAATATCAATCATATATTTAATAGAAGAAAAATTTATTTAATATTTAATAGAAGAAAAAGAAGAAAATTTGTATATATGTATTAGCGCGAATTTTTGTTTACTTTGTTTGTGGATGACAATTTCGAAATTTCGAATTTAGTGTAAATCTTAATCTTATAAAATCATAAAAAATGTTATTAATTTTTAGGTTTTCTCATAAGATTTAATAAAGGAAATGCCTTTATTTTTTATATTATATTCCGACAAATTTAAGTTAGTAAGCAAATTCAAATTATTTTTCTTCTTTCTTAAAATGAAAATTCGAAATTATTTTCGAAGCTTTTAATATATTTACTTTGATACATATTATAGGGTGAAAAATTTAGTATACATAGTATACTTAGAAAAATTTCTCGTCATCATCGGTCCTCAAAAAAATTTTACTCTAACGACTTCTCCACCTGCCTTCCTACACATACAACCATATTTGCTCTCCCACTTATTTGTTTTCCTACACCAGCGTGTTCTTTTATTTTATTGAGAGATGTGCTTGGGTGTTTTAAAACTGTTATGTGCGAGTGTTAACGGGCGTTTCGTACTTTATTTGATAATTGAAGTGTTTGTTTTATTGATGAAGGTACTTTTACCATGATTGTCATAAACTATCTAGTTTATTTTTTATTTTTATTTTTATTTTGCTATCCTAATGGCTGTGGCGCAGTATGTGTGTGTGTGTGTGTGTGTGTGTGTGTGTGTGTGAGTGCAAATGACGGTGCACACTGTGTGAGAGTTGGAAAAAATAATAATAATAATTGCAATTTTTAACTAAAGGGAAACGCTAAATCAAACAAAATGTTTGTAAAGCTTTAATAGGTGCTTAAAAATTCATATACATATAGACTAAGAAGAGATGTTAACGAGTATTTTTGACGTTGATGGTATTTTTGTATTGGCGTAATTGAATTTGTAGTTTAGATTTTGGTGCAAACACTGAAAGAAATTAATTGTTTAAATAACAAGCAGTATGTCTTTTTTTACTGGTCTTTGAAGATATATACTTATATTCAAATACAGTGTAGTTTTGTTATAACAAACTTTCAGGCACTTTATAACTTTCTTCATTAATCATTGAGTATAATTCGGAAGTAGCATCCTAGACTGGTACTGGGGCTGCCAGGTTTAGCCACCAGTCTGGCCTTCAAAAATATAAGTCTGAGTGAGATCGACGGACTTCTAAGCGAAGATTGTTAAAAGTTGCTTTCTTGCCTACATCTTGGGACGTCTAGTTGGCAGGAGACCAGCCGGATAAGTCGCCTAATGTTTTGGCTTGCTGTTAGCTTCAGATGGTCTCCATTGACCTTACCGGCAACGAAGGCCCTACCAGTAGCAAAGCTACCGCCGGCATCGCTTTCAGGTTCCTTGCACCTACTGAGCCCTCTCACCACGACAAGTTCGCAATCCCCGGCCCTATGTTTCTCCTAGGAATTAAAGGATTAAATATATATAAATATAACTTTCTTCGTTATAAGCGAAATTCATACTAGCAATCGAACATTATGACAATATGACTTTGTGACTACCGTTTGAATCCCCCAAATATGTTTTTTAAGTGTGTTGGTGTTTATTTGCTTTGTTTATACCCTGCAGTAAGACTGGACCCAAGAGTCTTTATGTCAACACTAAAATTCTAGTAGTAGTTACATTGTCTACAATTTCTCTTATATTGTCAGTATAAAATAAAGAGAGAAAGCAGATGTGGTATATTTCTGGTGGACTTTTCAACAACTTGTCAATATACATAAATTTAAATGTACGTAAGGTAAAGAAATGTACCAGTAAATGTCTGCCTTAAGAACTAAGTCGTCAGTACCTATTCAATTGTTTTAGTGTTACTAGTAGATTTTCAATGACAAGCATATGCTAAATGTCTATAGCACAAAGTATTGTATGGGGAATAATTAGAGAGTAGTACAGGTGACAAAGTCAAAAGCGACTCAGTACATTTTCACCATCGAAATTTCCTTCGGGGTATCTACACTGTTATGCTTATCTGTGTGACTTGCTTTTGCCTGCTGTTTTTTTTTCGACGTTCGTTTTGTGTAAATAGCCAAGAAATTTCGCTTTACTAGCGAAAACTTACTGTTGCTGGCTAGTAGACTGTGTATTATGGGCTCTGAAGACTATGAAATAAAAGCATCAATTAGGGAACGTGTATTAGTGTCGTTTAATTGACACTTTTTCGGAGACATTCAAATAGAATCGTCAATCAGGACTAGGTATGGTAATATTCGATAAAATGCTAAATAAAGTTTTTTCATCCGCGCACTGTTCCATGTCATCACAAAGCAAATAATACCAGGCAAATTAAGTTTTTTTTTATCAATCAGAGTTGTAGACTATCAAATAATCAGCCGTTAAATAAAAATAAAATTTTTAATTGTCATCAAACACTGTGACGACAACTCGTACGTGTAGCCGAAAAAACACGACTACAGGCACACAACTATGTGATTGATGGTATTTTTTGATCGTCTCCTGGGCACTTAGTGTTATAGATGGAGGGTCGCAATTTTGATTCCTGCGTTTCTGCAGACAAGCCAAAGTAACCTTGCAGTTTGTTTTTTTAACTATGTATAACTTTAATTTCAAATATATTTTATGCTAAATCATCAATTAAATAATGTATTAAAACTTTATTCATGATGGCATTTAGTTAGTGTGCATACGAGTATAAGGAATATTTAAGGTTGTTGTGACTGCTGCAGTAAGCGTATTGACTCACACGCGATGAGTTCAAGTTCAAATCTTGGACCGAGAAGCCAGCTGATGCCTGTGTTAATACACACAATCACGCAAGTTAAAAAATTAATAAATATAAAATGAATACACATAAATTAAATTCATGTTGTTTCAACTTGAAATAACGTTGAATAAACATGATTTTTCATTTTGATTTAACACTACTGGAATATTAAATCAACATGAAATAAAGATATTTCAAAAGGAAATTTTTTTTTGAAGTTTACTATAAATCATGTTGAATTAATATGAAACACATATGAAGAAAAATCAGTGCCAAAAAACAAATGGTAAATTAACCTTGTTTTCGTAGATTTTAATATGAATTTTTTTTCTGTGTGTATAAGACTGTCTATCACAGAACGAAGTTGTCAATCAAAGGTGGTACATTTACAAACCAGGATTTTTTTTTATCACATTTTCGGTTATTAGAAGACAGTAGACATTGCTGTGAATGTATTGAGTGAATGAAAGCTTTGCTTAACTACTAAGCTGTAGAAATTTTTATTCCGTTTTCTCAAAATTGATAATTTTTTCTTTGATCCTTAAGCTGGCATGTGCCTAACTAAAATTACGATAATTATAGAAATAAAGATCAAAATTTTGACATTTAACAAACAATAGTTATATAACATTTAAGTGATTAGTTTGTTTATCTGCATATTTAATTGTGAACAACAGAATGTTCCGACATGTGACAGATTAACTTTAAATGCCCGCCGAGCTGATGAGATGATTTTCCATCGAAATGCAGTACACAACTAAAAAAATACAACTAGAAGTTGCTGTTCTATTCCTCGCTTCTTAAGATATCTTTTCTCCCCTGCCCTTCCCGCCCCCTTTTAAACAAGCAACAAGAACATATTTTCTCTGTTTTTTTACGGTATTCGTACTTGCCATGTCATGTCATAGAAAATTTTGCATTTCCGTTTTAGTATTTTAATAACACAGACACACATACACATATAAACAATTATTTTTGCTGTCTCAGCATCAGAATTTTATTTTGCTTTTCATTTGTCAGGAATTTAAAGCAGGACAGGATAAGATTACTCAGGCCATTTCTATTTAGAAAGTGTTGACGAAAAATGCAACACGTAGAGCAGCGCTCAGCTGACTGTCAACAGCCTTTGTTCGCATTTATCTCTGTCTGACTGTCTGTCTGTCGGCCTGGCTTAAATGACTTGCTGTGTATGTTTTATACTTTCTTTTAGTGTAGTGTGATATATTTAATGAATATTATGGAAATGCATCATGTTGATAGTGTTTATTACTTATTCCTCTCTGTGATTTTTATATTTTTGCTAAACTGCTGCAAACAACTATAGCCTGACATTATTTTTATATTTTTTCAAGTTTTTTTTTATGCACATTTTTATTTCATTAGACTTAATCAAATATAAAAAAAAAATTTAATGCCAGAGTTAGTAGCGTTCAAGAAGGAGTTTTTAATAAATAAGTGATGGTTTGAGTAAGTGTCGATGTCTATGAAATAGAAAAAGAATAAGATGTCGTTAGTCCTGGGAACTTTGAAAAATATTTACTGCAGATATTTCACCAGAGGATGCATTAATCTAATCATAAACAAACTAGCCATTTCTGCATTCAATGCCGTTCTAGGTTAGGTTAGGTTAGGTTACTCTGGGTGGTCAAGGACAAGGTTACTCTGGGTATCCTTCGCGATACCAGCTGATGGCAAGAAACCTGTAAGTATGGCAGCCTAGTTCGTGGTGCCTGTATCGAATGACTGCCACTCTGATTTAACAAACCTTAATAATCTACACAGTTCCATTACCGATAAAAGTTCCAGACTCTGAAAAGTGTGATCACCAAGACAGTTACATCTAGTGCGGCTTAGAGCCGGGCAGTGGCACAGTCTCAATTACCTCAGGTTCCTCACATTTCCTGCAGGTACCGTCAAGTATCTGTCATATTTTGAAGGCATACCAAGCCGTCCAGCAGTGTCCAGTTAATACCCCCACTAGAAGTCTACAGTTGCTTCTGCTTAGTGATAAAAGGAATTTAGTCGATTTGGGATCATAGGAGCTCCACATGATTTTTAGAGGTTTTGCAAGTTTTCATCGCACGCCAACTTTCCTCAGCTTCTTCCTTCATCTTAGAGTCTATGATCCATTTCAGGTGTTGAATTGCTTTCCGGACGTATACCGTTTCCTCCATCGGTAATTGGATTACCTTTTTGGCTTCTGTTCAGTTGTAGATAGAATAAATTTTTCAATGCCGTCCCATAAAGCCCTTCTAATCTTTTAGTCCCTTAAGAATGCAACAAATCCAAGGTCCAGCCTTCGACTTACAATTTAGCAAGAAAATATTCTTCCAACAAATAAAAGTTTCTTGCCTTGCATCACGATTGTTATTGTCGCTTATTTTTGCTTCCAATCCCTATAATTTCTCGCCCTTTTGTGCTTATTTAGTTGCTTGTGTATTAAATGTCATGTGTCTGACAAGTAAACCAGTGTTTGAATTTTAAACATGAATGGTCACTGGCAAAGTTACGAGAGTACAGGCAGCGAGCCGGCAACTGCCGTGCCACAGCAACATCATCAGCTCATCATTTACAACCATTGTGTGTACCTGTAGCTAAAAAGGGGGAAGGCACGTAGTTTATTTTTGTTGTTTTTTTTTAACTTTCTTTATTCTTGTGTATGTTACACAGCCGTGAATGGCGCAGCGCACAAGAAACGTGCCTTTCTTTACACTTCATCATGTTTTTTATTCTCTTCATGCTTTTTATTCCTGCCAACATTTTGCGTTACATTTAATAAACACTTCTATTGTACAACATCATTGTTGGTGTTTCTTAACGCCCGCTCGCTCGCGCTCGCCTTTATAGGTGACTTGCTGACTTTTTGGGCTCAGTTCTTCAGTAGGAGCACAACTGAAATACGTTATTTATAAAAGGAAAGCAAAAAAAGCTAGCAAGCAAGAAAAATGCAATCAACTCTCATTTAACAGCATCATTTGTCACTTCAGTTTATGGCAAAAGTATCCTGTCGAGTAGCTGTTGTTGTAACACTTATTGTTGCATTTTTTATGGCCGCCATAAGTTGTTGACTGTTGAATATTTATTGTTGTTGTTGGCCGTGTTTGCAGTTGATAGATTTGCAAATAAAATTTAATTCCACTGCTTTTTTGTTTCATTTTCCATTTTCGTTTCATGTGCTTTTCTTGCCCTCTCTCTCTCTCTCTCTCTTCTGCGAATCGCATATTATGCAATATTGAAATTAATGTTTTATTGTGTTTTTTCTCTTCGTTATTAAGGAATTTGATTCATTTGATCGTGTAGCTACAAATAAAAAATATTTGCAGCAAATAAAAAGATGGTGTTAAAGGATTGTGATTTTATAGACCCATTATTTGTATACTTATTTTTCTTTTAAGCGCTAAACATAAAATTTGCTTTAGAATATTTTATTCTATTTTTCTATAGTCTTTAATTTTAGAAATTTAACTAAAACGGCAATTATGAATTTAATGCAACAAGAACTTTTAACTTAGTCTAAAATGATATACATCAGCAAATGTCATGAATTTCATTTCAATTAGTGCCAGGACATGCCAAGCTCCCATATATCCTTAATAATGAAAAGAAATTATATTAACCATAATTATGAGATTTTTTTTAAATATCTTTCAAATCATACTATTATGAAGCCTTCTGTCAAATTTCACTATAACTGGTAAAAGGACATGCGCCCATCTTCTTATTCATCTTTAGCTCTAATATTTTAATTTGCTCTACAATCTACAATCATGTGCCTAATGCAGCTCCAACTAATATTCATCTCCAGAGTAAAAAACTGAGTTATCTGGTAAATTTTAGCTCAATAGCTCCAAGGACATATGTAACTCCGAGGACATGCCATATATCCTTGTTTAAGAAAATAAATATTGGCCAAAATTATTGTATAGAGCATCAAATATCATTACGTCTGTAGGACCATTATTACTTTTAAGATTATGTGATTTTAAAAAATGTGATTTTCAGAACATCTTTGAAATACTTTTTAATCATTTTAATAGACATGTGGCTTTTCTTATATATTTTCAGGTGAGTGCTTTTAACCAATATACAAGAAGATAATGGAAATTAAAATATTTAATGTCAATCCATTTATATAAAGTAAAATTCGGAACAACATCAATATGACATTTTAAAAACTCAGGTAAAAATTCAAATGTAAATATGAAGTGTGGAAAATATTTCATTTACTATGTGTACATCCTTTTTCATTGAATAATGGCAAGCCATTCCAGTCAAAACTTAGACATGAGTCTACTTTAATACGACTTAAATGTACTCTTGTGAGCTTTTTAATTCATTACCTAACTACTTCAGCAATAATATATTATTTTTCGAGAAGTTTCTTGCCCACTCCAAATTTCATCTGACAGTAATTTTACATTGTTATTAATAGTTGCTTGAGATATGCGCTCACGTCTTTGCTGAGTTTTTTTTACCTAAACAATTCTCGCATTCTCTTTCAATTGAAAAACTTGTATGCAAAGCTAAAATCAAATTAACTGGCACTACACTTAAGACATGAATTGTGTGAACGCTGATGATGAAACTATCAGGGGTGTTCTGCAAACCGCGCGATTTGAAATCGTTCGATTTCAAAAACGAAAAACAGTGATCTGCTGATCGGACGACTTAGCGCATTCGCAGGTCAGTTCGTATAAAATATCTTAAACATCTAAAATATTAAAACCAATTAAAAAGCTGCAACAAGTCATCTTTTTAATTAAGTTCTTTCCTGGAAATTAAGCGATTTCAAAACGTGCGGTTTTCAGAACACCCCTGTATAGTGGCCTTAGAAAAAAGCATGCAGTTCTGTACTGCAAGTGCTTGGGTTAGTAATAACAATTTCCTTTTGGTATACCTTTTTTTTTTTGCTCAAAAACTATCACTTTTTCGTATACATTTGCTTTCTCAAGGAGCCTTAAACTTAATTTTATAAGAAAAATCCTATAATTTAAATGCATAAATAATATAGTGCACTTATGATAATCATTATTTACCAAAAGAGCTTCCAAAGAAGTCAATAAGATCCTGAGTGCAAATCTGGATAATTTCTTATGATTTTTATGTAGGGTTGTCATATTTTTTTTATTAAGAAAAATAAATAAAATTGATTTTGTTGGCTTTTCTATATGAACAACTATGTATGTATGTAGCTATATATAGAAATTAACTGCTGTTTTGCGCAAACCCAGAAAGTACCTGCATCTGTATGTATGTTTTAAATTTCTTTTTAAATCAAAAATCAATTAAAATTACACGAATAATATAATAATTTGATTTATGTACATATTTTGCTATATTGTCAATACTTTTTCGCAATCGTCGCACAGTGGACCATTTCGCGAGATGGATGTCAAAAATTTATAACTTTTGACTGGATTGGAATTTTGTATTGTGGTTTTTTTTGTTCACTAGGCTTTAAGTTTAAGATATAATACTTTAAAATCGACCGGTTAGAAAAGTAGTTATGTTAGGTTTAAAATGCATTTTAAATTTTAGCTGAGGTATTAAAGCTTGTTTAAAAGATTTGTTTTGCACAAAGTCTTATATTTTGTGTCACATTTACAACTTATACTTATTAAAAACTTAAATTCTTTCAGGAAGTGCCAAACTTTGGCCACCGTGAAATTTGTAGTACGAAGGGCCAAAGGTAGGTTTTTGTAGAAGTTTGAGTTAAAAATTAGCTTATCAAGAAGCGAACATCCAAAATGCAAACATTGTTATAAATTTTCCTTAGATAAAGAAGTTTTAATGAAGAAGACGTAGGTTTCTATTTAAATCCAAAAATTTGTAAATTTGTAAACTTAAAAATTAAAATTACTATTATTTAAACAATTTTAGTAAATATTTCTTCTAAATAGCTTTGACTTTCATCTTCTAGAAGTAGTTTAGCTTCCAGGTCTAATTCAATAGAGCTAGTTTTCCATTTTTGTCGAATATTGGACATATATGGATCTGATGTGCATAATAAAATAGTAATTAAGTCTTCGTTAGTACAGCATCTGGAAATTTTTCGCGTGTTGTGCTCGCGAAAGAATCTGTAGTCCTTGTTTCTTTTTTCTTGCGCTTCTGCAGACTGATCTCCTATTGGTAGTATATTGTGTTGAATTATTTGTTCCCCATGGTACAAAATTTTGTCAACTGCGGATGGCATATATCTCCAAGAGTAGTTTTCGTTGTAAAGTATAGCTATTTTTTGGCGTACTCTCCAAATTTTTTTGCATTTATCTTTCTGCAGTATGCTAGAATTTGTGATATAATGTTGAATCGTCTTATTAGTTCCAAATCTACACCTGTAATAGATACTGCAGCTTCTGGATCTGAAAAAATCTCCTTGCTGTATTTCCATCATTTGTGTTTTCTTCTCCTTGCTTTGGCTGATCGATCATTAGACCTAATTCTAAATATTTTTCTTGAATTTGTTTTTTTCTTCATTTTCTTTATTTTTTCTCACTGTTTCGCCTAAAGGACCAAAATTCAAAGCATAACCTAATTTAAGAATGTGCTCCATAAAACGAATTCTTGCATGAAGAGGGGACAATCCAAATTCGTATGTTGCATTAAAACTATCATCTTCAGGAATGGGATGGCTTATTTGACTTGATGTCCGTTGGCATATAATGCAGCTTCACGATGCTTTTGTACCACTTAAAGCTTGTGCAACTTTTCCATCAATCATTGTGAGACACATTTTAAAACTTACTTCGACTTCCTGTTCATCTACTGTAGATATTACAGGTTGAAGGACTTTAATTTGATCTACCTCTATTATTGTATCATGCGTGCACCCATGAAGCTAGGCACAAAAATATTTTGCATAAATTTTTTCCGGAATTTGCATTTGCATTTTAATTTAATCATAAAAAAACAAAAAAAAAATTTCCCTAATTGCGATATCCTTTTTAATTTTGTAGTTTTACCTGACGAGTGCTTGTTATACATGCCTTTATAAACATGATAAATCAATTAAAAAATTAATTATTTGTGACCTTAATTATAAAAATTTACTTTATTTTAAGTAGGCAAGATATTTTTGTGACAAACTGTACATGATTTAGAAATACGCATATCCATCTAAAAACCGTCTTTTATAATAGTGGTTTGCTAAAAAAACTAAAATACTTCAAAAAATAGCATTACAGAAAAAACATTTTTATAACTATTTGACTAAAATTTTGCAAAAAATTTTGACCTTGTGTCAGAAAAATTGTTCTGGTGGTCACGGTCGGATCGTCGCGGGTGTACAATGGGGTATAGGCGTTTAGAGGAGAGTCTCGGCTACAAAAAAGTGCTAATCTTTTGTTCCCTTTCCCTTTTGACCTGTAGAAGTTATGCTCTGTTAAGTGGAAAAATTTAGGAATATTTGGACCTTTTGAAAATAACAAAAAAAATTAATTTCTTAAAATTATAAACACTTTACTTTTCTCGTACTGAAAGCTAACAAATAAGGTAATTATACAAAATTTATTTCGATTGAATATCTTATAAAACCAAAAAGTTATAGTGGTTTGAAAATCAAAAGCATACTAAGAAATTTCTCATTTTAGCAAAATACTGAAAATGTCCGTTTTGAGTCACCCTGTTCACTGTGATATAAGGTTTTGGCTCCCGAGGTTTATTAGTGTCTACTTTGGAATGAACTTTAACATTTTTCAATCAGTGACCATAAAAAATGCCTTTTGGCCGCCATTTCGTAAAATGGTCCAAAGTGGGTCGGTTGATTATTGGCTTGCGGCACAGTATATTCAAAATACATTATGACTGCAGCAAACCAATAACCAAGCGACGAAATGCAGCCTGTTTGTTGCCTTGTTGCCCTCAAAATAATCATTCTCATATAAGCATGTGTATTCTATCGTTGACATTTTGTAGTCGGTAGCATGTAATTTAAATGGGTATGATGAAAGGTTTGTGTCAAAAACGAGCTACTGAATGAGTTCGATACAAGTCTAACTTGTACCAGAAGACGATTCAAGTTCGGCACACTGTTACCACATTGAGCGATATCATACATACATACACATGTACGTACTTATGTATGTTTGTGTTTCCATTTTAGTTTCTATCCCAGATTTTTGCAGTCTGCCTATGAGCCGATGCAAAGTGTTTAATTATTGTTTCAAATGTAAGTAAAAGGTATGTACTTATTAGAAAATATGTATGTATAAAATTTTAGTAATAATCGGGATCATGTGCGATTGCTCTTTTACAAAATGTAAAGCGTGTAAGGTATCTGCAGAATTTTTACCAACCATTTGTAAGCAACTCTTCAATAATATGAAGGAGGTATGTATTCACAAATTAAAACTTGTACATACCTATTAATTTTAAATACATACACTATAATATCAAGTTCTTCGTTTAGCAAAAATTCAATGCTTCTAGAAGGAAAATCTGTTGTGATGACACAGTAAACTTTTCTATATGAAAAGTGTGCTGTGGCACAGTCATCAATAGAAATTAACAGGTGCTTTGCGTAAAACCAGAAAGTATGTTTTTAAATTCAATTTGAAATGAAAAAGTTAAAAAAATGTTAACCCTCTTTTGAATTCGTTTCAAAATTAAAATTATACGTATTTTTGGGTGGAAAAAAGCTGGAAACCCTAATTGCAGGTTTGCACGAAAAATAAGAAAAAAGAACATACTTTTAGGAGTGTCCCCTTAAAAGAGTTGCCAGTAGCTTTTTTTTTAAATTCCTAAGCATGTTTAAAAAATTCGATTTTTACGGCCTGGCCCACATGATGTGCAAAATAAACTTTCTATCGCTTATTTGTATTGAAAACAAAATCAAATTTTCTTAATTTATTGTTGTTTTCAATGCAAGTTATCGATCGAAAATTTGTTGTCGACATCGTGGGCCAGGCTATTAATTTAGGAAGAATTATGTGGGACAAATCTGACTTTAATAATTTTTTGTTTGTTTCTGCTATACTACAGGGTGGGCCAAAAGTTACCAGGGGCTTTAAAAGTTTAATAACTTTTTCGTTTATTAACTTTTTTTTTAATTTTTTTTCTCAGATTATATAATATACAAAATGGAAAATTTTTTTACACTAAGTATGAAAAATAATGTCTCTTAAATGACCACCGTTTTCAGCTTCGCACTGATGGGCGATTATGATTATGAGTGATGAAGCTCATTTTCATTTGAATGGCTTTGTTAATAAGCAGAACTGTAGGTTCTGAAAATCCAAGAGCCATTCATAAACGCCAATTGCACAACATTAGGTTTACAATATGGTGTTGGGATCACATCTGAAAATATCATTGGGCCTTACTTCTTCGAGAATGAAGATGGAAGTGCTGTAACCGTAAATGGAGAGCGGTATCGGTTTATGATAGAAAATTTTTTACATCTTGCTCTTGAAAACATACCTGGTATGTGGTTTCAGCAGGACGGAGCCACTGTCCGCACTGCCCGAGACACAATGGCTAGGTTATAACAGGCTGCCGATTTATAGTAAACCAGCCCACTTGGGTCCTTAGAGGTCCCGTTGTGCTAATGACACAATGGCACTTTTAAGTAAAATTTTTGGAGAGCGAATAATTTCCAGAAATTCGGAAATAATTTGGCCCAGCGCGATCGCCAGTTTTGACAGCACCCGACTATTTTCTTTGGGGTTATTTGAAGTAGCGAGTGTATGTGAACAAGACAGAGACAATCCTTGAACTCAAGGCAAACATTGTTGCAGAAATTTTGGAAGATATTATGGAAAATGCGCTAAAACGAGCCCATCAGTGCGAAGCTGAAAACAGTGGTAATTTAAGAGACATTATTTTTCATACTTAGTGTAAAAAATTTTCCATTTTATATATTATATAATCTGAGAAAAAAATAAAAAAAAAATTAATAAACTAAAAAGTTATTAAACTTTTAAGCCCCTAGGTAACTTTTGGCCCACCCTGTACTTGTATACGAGGTTTGTTCAAAACGTATCGCGAATTTTGAATTTTCGCGAGTTACGTATATTCGAATTTTGATTTCTTTGTGGCGTTATGTTGGTACTCATGTCTCTCACTTATGCCGACAATTTCGGTCATTTTGAATGTTCAGTTAATTGTTTGTTGACAGCTGCTTTGCTTGCACGTGTTTTGGCTCGTCTTCGTCTTACATTTTTTTTGAAATAACATAATACGAAAAATATTAACTTAATAAAAATGGCATTAAAGACAATATGGCTTTCAATGACTGTAGGATTAAAAATTAATAGAAGCGGAAAATCGAAAGCAAAGATGTGG
Organism: Nowickia ferox; assembly: GCA_936439885.1. NCBI lineage: Eukaryota > Metazoa > Arthropoda > Insecta > Diptera > Tachinidae > Nowickia > Nowickia ferox. The sequence goes on along the minus strand of OW387024.1, from coordinate 11,795,178 downwards.
CCAAATTACATAAAAGCAATGACTTCTTTTACAATGGAGGAGATGAGTTTTACATTGAGGGTATCTTTGAAGATATATTGAAAAAATCAAAGAATTTTTCAATTGAAATTGTTAAGTTAATAAATACTAAATCTTTTTTGAAAACTAACAGTATGTATATTGAAAACAACAACAAATTTTCTAATGTTATTGTTATTTGCAATACAGTTTGTCGATCGAACGATTTCTGGTGACATCGTGGGACAGGCCGTAAATAATTTTTTAATTGAATCTTCGTTTTTTAAATGAGTCTTGTTTTTACATTTTTCTGCGTACAACAATGAAGACAAAAAAGTCGCACAACCACAGCTTGTTATTATTTTTGCTGTTGTTGTTTTGTTTTACAATTGTACGTTGGTTCTGTAGAAAATGTGCGAGTACTTTGTATAATGAATATAAAAAAAATAATCAAAATCAAAAAATCATGCATATTTTATCGCTCTTGTCTACGAATGCAAAATTAAACGTTAAATTAAGGTAATGTGAATAAATAAGATAATAAAGTGATAAAATAATCTTTTTACAAACTTTATTGGCCTCTTGGCAAACAAATTTTACGGGTCAAAAGCAAAATAGCAAGTGACTGGTTTAGACATTTGAAATCGTATTGTTGATAGATAACCTTTGCTACGTACCTTAAATGAACTTTATATGAAAATACTTCTGTAGGTTTTGTTTTAATGAACCCAATTTTCATTCTCTTAAAATGTGAATGAACGCGTCATTTCGATATCGTTGAACGCGGGCTGTAAATAAATAAATTTTTGGGTCGAATGACAAACAAAAATTTTATGGATATTTTGTATGGGTTTCATGGGCCGTGGGTGTGGTCTACTTGGATCAAACTAAAAGTAATTTTTTCTTTCTGGAAAATGTGCCCTATCTTAAATTTAATAAAATGGGAGCAGCCACGCCCATTAAAATTTAATAATGCCCCTTATTGTGTTTGGTGGTTTTGCGTTCATGCGTCATGCGTTTTGTACTAGATTAAAGAGAAATGTAGTTTGTTTGCTTTAATCAACTACAAATAGTCGAATTTGAAGTCGAAAAACGCCAACCACGATAAGGGGGAATATATTTCTCATGCTACTGCTTTACCGATTCTTGCGAAATTTACCACACACAACACCCTCTCAGCTCTAAAAATGACACGATTTAGCTTTTAAAAAAGTAGGTGGAGACGCGCCCATTTAAATTTTGGTATTGAACTACATACATTTGTATATGTACTTCTACTTATACGATTTCTGCAAAACGTGGCAAAGAGTTTGGACTCTTGGAATGTCATAATATGGTGCTTCACAAAATGGGCGAGCCCATGTCCTTTAAAACTCAATATTATATTTCACGTGCTTCTACTTGATCGTTTCTTACGAAACTTGTCACACTTATTGAGCTCTCAAAGTGGCGATATCGTGCATTTAGAAAATTGGCTAGGAGCACTGAGTGAACAAAAGTGGGCGTGGCCGCTCTCCCGATAATCACAATGGACCCAATTGGGTCTCCGAGGGGAGGTGCGTTATAGCGCCACCCTTCCTAACCTAACTCTCCCGACAATTCAAAATTGCCACTAAAAAGTTAAAAATAATTTAAATTCAGTTAAATAAAATATTTTTATAGGCGTTACGTATAGAGCTATTCGAAGTGGGTGACAATAATAATCATAACTTAACGCATAAATAAGTAAATTTAACATTTTCTCACTTAACTGGCACCGACTTCGAATAGCACTATGGGTGACGCATCTAAATTATTTCTAGCTTTAGAGTGCTTAGCATTGAAATGGGTTAAATTTTTCCTGAAAAGTTTTATTATATGAATTTTTCCTCTCGCCAACAAAGAAAGACAGACTTCTCCTAGCAAGGAAAATTGCATCATCTTAGCTGGAACTTGAAAAATTTTTTCATCACTGAAATATTCGTGCCATAAAGGCGTTTTGAGAAGTGCACATTAAATGATAAACAATTTTAAAACATTTTCCAAAAAAACTTTAATACTAGGTTTCTTTAAAGACAAAGGCGTAGAAAGGTTATTCTTTGCGTGGGGTGGGGGCTATTCCACCCAAAAGAACCATTAAAAATTACAAGCAATTATCTATTTTAATATTAGTCATAAAAATCGCCAGTCGTAATGCCCCCAAACCCCAAAATTTGGGTTTAAAGAGGTCAACTAAATAATAATAATAATAGTAGATAAAATGTAAAATTACTACTGTTAATGGTTTTATTGCAAAAAGTAAAAAAATGGCAAAATTTTGAGTTGACAACCTTTAGGAAGAACATCTTTTCATATCATGAATAAAATTACAAATTTTATATTAATACGAATTTATTTTCACACGATTAACAATACAGTGCAATATTTCTTAAAAAAAATTTACCAGTGATAAGATCCAATCTTTTTATGAGACATTTCTCCTTCTCAAGTATTTTATTAATAATTAACAATCAGTTGTTGCATTATGCGGTTTTAATGACAATTCTAATAATATAAAAATTATAATAATACCGTCAGAATATTTCAGTACCAATTTTAAAGCGTCATTTAGCACATCGCTATAAGAGAAATAATAATACAATATTACACTTGCTTTTTTTGAATTTGTATTGAACGGAATGAAAAATTTAAACAAAAGTATGATAGTGCGCCTCACAGTGGACTGTCTGATAGCAGTGGCTCTGCTCAGCGTAGCTTTAAACTTTTATAAAATTTTCAAGTACCGCACAAAACGCGGTTTCTTTTGTGACGACGAATCTTTGAAATATCCCTACCAAGCGAGCACTGTGAGTGCGAGTATGTTATATAGTTCAAGTGTGTGTATATCCATTATTGTAATTTCCTTGGGCGAAGGTCTGTTATACTTATTGCAAGGAAGGAGAAATACTGGCGCTGTTCAGAATCAAGGATTTGCTAAACTTGTGCTTAAGCTACATCAAAATATAATTCCGTTTTTTTGCGGCTTTGCCCTGCAGGCCATTTTTGTTCGTACGGCCAAAATAACTTTGGGTCGTTTAAGGCCGCATTTCTTTGAGGTATGCCAACCTTATCGGCAATTGGATGGCAGTACCTGTGATAATCCCAAAAATCATGGTCTCTACATACAAGACTACGAATGTAATGTCAATAATTTGCCAAATAATGTTTACCAATCGTATCCCAGTGGCCATTCAAGTTATATATTTTATGGCATGATTTTCACCATCTTCTATTTACAACGTTGTGCTAAGACTCTTAGACAATGGCGACTAGATGTTGGCATTTTGATGATGGTTGTACAAATTTTTTGCGCTCTGCTGGCTTGGTTTGTAGCCATCAGTCGTGTGATGGATTATAGACACCATTGGTCAGATGTTTTGGTTGGCATCATGTTGGGCACTTCAGCTGCCATTGCGGTTACGCTGTACGTCTGTCAACAGTTAAAGGCTGTTAACAGTTGGCCGGAGGACATTGAATCGTCATCACCATCACCATCATCATCAAATTCAGAGGCAACTTCTACCACGACATTTGCCGCAACTATGCCAAATGCTATTTTAGTTCCATGACAATAAAGATGATTTTGTAAATGAGGTTGAAGGGAGATGACGACGATGATGGCTTATCATCATTTATATTGATACGGCTTTGCCATAGATATGTACTCGTATTAGCAGAAGTATTAATAAGGTGTTTGGTTTTAATTGAAACGTCATTATTGCGGTTATTTCTATTATAGTTTTTAAATCTTAAAAACTTTTAATATGCAAATGCAAAAAACAAATTAACAAAAAAAAACGAATTAAAAAAATTATATTTCATCTGTACAAGATGAAAAATAGCAAATTTTTTAAAAGAAATTCAAAATTTAATTTAAAAGTAAATCATTATTATCCAAAGCTAGAAGAAAAGAAGAAGTAATGAACTTCTAAGTTATTCACCTCGCAAAAATGTACATCATACGAGTATATAAAAATATTAATTTCTGAAAATATAAAGTTCAAAGTCATCTAAAATAAATTTGAAAAAATTCCTCACGTTTTTGTTATAATTATCATTTAATAACAAACACGAGCATGTTACGTAGTGATGCGTATATGTACATGTCTTATCTGCACAATACGCTAATGTATTCGCTTTAGAAACAGTTTAGATAATATACTCGTAATTCAAATTTCAGCAAAGTGAAAAAAACTTAAAAACATTTCTAAACTATTTGACGTAATAACTACAAGTGATGTCTTATTAATAATAAATTTATTTTATTTGCTCAAAGTATTAAATGTCATGTCGTTCACCATACACACGCTTTACAACTGAATTTACATTTTGTATTGATAACAATTGCTTGCCAAGCTTTGATTAGGCTTAAGTATTAATTACATTTAAATAAATAATGTAATAATGAAAAATACATTTCTCATCTTTTGCTCTAAACAAATTTATTAACAGTGGAGCTTAACATGTGGAAATTTGATTTTAATAGCGAAATTTTTATATACATATTTATCTAATATATAAAAATAAGTCGGGTTTTCCTTCCTGACGCTATAACTCCATAACGCACGAACCGATTTGCACGGTTTTGCATTCATTGGAAAAGTATCGGTCTCCGTGAGGTTTATAGCGAAGAAAATTCAGGGAAAATTTTAAGAGAAAAGCAGGAAAACAGGGAAAATCATTTTTCACATACAGCGCCATCTCTGGTACATAGCATGTACTACAACGGCGCAAGTACGTGGTGTGTGAGTATACTTCACGAAAATAAGTACGTTTCATTTTAATTCATTTTAATTAATTTCATTGTAATACAAAAATTCAAGTTTGTTGCATATTTTAAGGCGCTAGATTATATATCTTCTATATATATAAAATCGCAGTGTGTGTTTGTTATTAACGCATGATTTGTGGAACTATAAGACCTCTGAAGCTTAAATTTTCAACACAGATTCGGGTCAATACCGGTTAGGTTTTCGTTTTGTTTTTTAACCAACAAGTGAGTACTGTATGGAGTAATTTGTAGTTAAAAAAAATTTATTGAGGGTAAGACAACGTTTGCCGGGCTCATCTAGTTATTAATAAAATTGCTTATGGTTTCATAAATTGATTTATTTTTTTTTATATTTTTGACAAAAAAATCTTAATAAACGATTCAGTTGTATTAAATCTTTATAAAGCCACTGTGCGTGCGTATTAAGAATATTATCAACAATGTGAAGGTATAATATAAGCAAAATTTGTTTTCGATTGCAAAAATAATAAGCAGTAGAAGTCGAATTATAAACACGTTTCTCACCATAGGAGATAATTTGCCCAGCTCAACGGGGAAGAATTTCGTGGCCCCAAAATTGATTCCATCGGAGCATGGCTATAAAATTCAAGCTTAATTGCTTGTGACGTAATGTAGCAAAAGGTGCATTTTTTTGTGGAAATGACAATGAGAGCCATCATGAATAATATTCCATGAGAAATTTTTCTCGGGGAACAATTTCACACAATAGCAAGTAATAGGGAAAATAAAAAAATTCTAATTGGAAAAGGGAGAAATTTCTCGTGGAATTTTATTCATGATTGAATATGTTCATCAGATTTTACAAAATTGGAGGAATTTTTTGGGCAACTTTCGTAAATTTTTCTTCGTCTTCGATTTTTAAGAGCAGTAGAAAGAAGTGTTTTTTTTTTTTGCAAAAAGTATTTTTTTAGAAAAAATCATATTTCTAGAAAAATTACTTTATAATAAAAAATACATTGTACAGTACATATTGTAGAGTACATTTTTTAAAAAGTACCTTTTAAAAAAGTACCTTTTTTAAGAAGTGATTTTCTTAAAAAAACGTACTACCTCTTGAGAAAAAGTACCCATAGAAAAATCCATTTTTTGGAAAACTTAAAATTAAAAAAAATTATTTTTTTTGGCAAATAGGACCTTTTTAAAAAATTACTTTTCAGTAGCTTCTAACAAACAACATGCCTATGAAAAAAAGTAAAGTTCTTAGAAACACAACCTTTTTAAATAATAATTTTTTTTGAAAAAAGAAAAATACCCTTTTTAGAAAAAGTACCTTTTTAGAAAAAGTACATTTTTGAATAAAGTACCTCTTTAAAAAAAGTACCTTTTGAGAAAAAGTATCTTTTGAGAAAAAGTACCCTTTTAGAAAATCTACCTTTTTAATAAAATTACCTCTTTAAAAAAGTACCTTTTGAGAAAAAGTACCCTTAAAGAAAAAGTACCTTTTTAGAAAAAGTAAATTTTTAAAAAAAGTACCTTTTGAGAAAAAGTATCTCTTGAGAAAAAGTATCTTTTGAGAAAAAGTACCCTTTTAGAAAAAGTACCTTTTTAGAAAAACTAAATATTAAAAGAAAAAGTACCTTTTTAGAAAAAGTACATTTTTAAAAAAAGTGCCTCTTTAAAAAAAGCACCTTTTGCAACTTCAAAAAATTATCTTTTATCAAAAAAATTATCTGCTTAGAAAAAGTAAATCTTTCGGAAAAACAATATTTTTAAATCATAAGATAAAAAAAAATAAATTTTTCGGGAAAAGTACTCCCTTATTTTACAGAGTACCTTTTTTAATCCTACCTTTTTAGAAAAAGTCCTTTTTTAGGAAAAGTATATTTAGAAAAAGTACCTATATTTGCTTTTAATAGCAAATATACCTTTTTAGAAAAATTATCTTCTTTAGAAAAAGTACTTTTTTAGAAGAAGTACCTTTTCAGAAATAGAACCTTTTTTAGAAAAAGTTCCTTTTTAGAAGAAGTACATTTTTTTAGAAAAAGTACCTTTTAAAAAAAAAAAATTTAGAAAAACAAACTTTTTAGACAATCAAATTCTTAAAAAATATTACCTTTTAGCAAAAATCTTTGCAGAAAAAAATTTTCTTTTTATGTGAACAAGTATTTTTTATTGTATATTTTAAGAAAAATTATCTTTTGAGCAAAAGTAAATTAAAAATTAAAACTGTTTTTAGAAAAATTACCATTGTAAAAATTAATATTTTCGAAAAACTGTATATTTTTAGAAAAAAAAATTTAAATTCATTTTTAAAATATTTACTTATTTAAAAGAAGTAGGTTTTTAAAAAAGTAATTTTTTATAAAAAACACTGCTTGAGAAAAAATACAGTTTTAGAGGAAATAAAATTTTTTGATTGGCCCCAATTGGCCAATAACATGAGCGAAATTAGTTTAAATTTTAAAACGTAAAGAGCTTAACACAGTTATCAATGAATTTTGTAACTAAACATACCTAACATATTATAGTAGGGTCTACTATTTGCTAATATATAATTCAAATTATATAAACAGCCCAAGTGCATTCAGTTGTGAGTAAACTAGACAAGTGCAAACATTAGATTAAATTAAATAGCGAAATATAATCCAATTAACAAATTTTGTATAAGAAAAATATGTTGAATTTAAAAAAAATACAATACATTAAAATATTTATGGTGTACGTTTTGCTGGTCTTGGCTGCAGTCTGCTGTTACAATATCAAAAAACTTTTAGCGCCAGCCAGAAAACGACCATTTCAGTGCAACGATGCGAGCTTAAGAAAGCCTTTCGTTTACGATACCGTGCCACCGGAACAACTGCACATACTGGGCATATATTTCCCCATGCTATTGATAGCAGTGGGCGAACTGATCTCAAGCCTTGTGTTGCGAAAAACTCAAAGAAACTCTTACTGGTTGCTTAAATATGTTCTGAAGAGTCTTATAATATTGACATTATTTCTAATTGGTTTGGCCGTAGAACGTCTATATAAAAATGTGTGTAAAATAAAAATGGCCCGCTTAAGGCCTAACTTTATAGAAGTTTGTGATCCAGTCAATGCTTATGGTAATAGATGTGGCATGCTAGATGATGCAACTGTAATGGAGGAGTATGAGTGCGATTCAGATGCGTATCCTAAGTGGGCGGTAAACACAGCATTTAATTCCTTTCCCAGTGGGCACACAAGTTTGACCGCTTATGCCATGATATTTTTAATATGTTATTTACACTTTCTGGCCTTGAAATTGAAGCACTTGCTTACCATTTCAACTCTAGTGATAGCAATCATGCAAACTTTATGCTTTTTTATAATCGTATTTGTAGGCGTGAGTCGAGTTTTGGATTTCAAACATCATTGGTCTGATGTCTGTGCTGGTTTCACAGGCGGCTCCTGTATTGCTTTGGTGCTTATATATTATTTGAAAAGTCAGCTGGAGAATATAGACGATTGGTTAGAGGAGGTGATAGGCCAACACACGGAGGATGTTGAGAATTCCACGGCCGTTTATATAAATAAAAATAATACAAAACAAAATAATTTTGCCATGGAGTTGGTTAGTGAATAGTTTGTTGTTGACTAACGCTTGAGTGATTTTTTTTATATTGAAAAAAAAAATTGTTATTTCAAATTAATAAAATTAAAGTATAAAAAATTTAATATTAGCAGAGAAACCAATACAACTTTATAACAAAAGCAAACTGGTTCTTAAATAAAACCCTGCTTAGAAAAAATTTTACTTTGTTGGCATTTTAATGAATTTGAAATTCGTTTTGGACTCTCTCATTGGTGATCTCAACCCTGGAGCTGCAGGAAATATGTAATTTAGAAAAATTTAATCCACTAGACTTTTTTTGTAGTTTTCTATTTTTTAGTGTTTGAAATATATTATCTGAAATTAATATAGTTTGTATGATTTAAAACACATCAATGGCGCTATTATTTATATTTAGAAAACGAGAAATTTACTCGTACTCTATTTACAGAACATGGCCGAATATTATATTTCACATGCTTCTATTTAACCGATTTTTAAAAAATTTGACACACACTCTGAGCTCAAAAAAGGCACAATCTTGCATTCAAATAAGTGGGCGGGGGCACGCCTATTAAATTTCAATACTATATCTCACGTGCTTTAAGTTTATCGAGTTTTAAAAAACTTGACACAAACCCTGAGCTAAAAAAATGCACAATCTTGCATTCAATTAAGTGGGCGGAAGCACGCCCATTAAATTTCAATACTATATCTCACGTGCTTTAAGTTTATCGAGTTTTACGAAACTTGACACACACCCTGAGTTCAAAAAAGGCATAATCTTGCATTCAAATAAGTGGGCGGGGGCACGCCTATTAAATTTCAATATTATATTTCATGTGGTTTAACCTTATCGATTTTTAAAAAACTTGACACAAACCTTGAGCTAAAAAATGCACAATCTTGCATTCAATTAAGTGGGCGGAAGCACGCCCATTAAATTTCAATATTATATTTCACGTGCCTTAAGTTTTTCGATTTTTACGAAACTTGGGCACATGCCTTAGGCTCTGAAAAATACTTAATCTTGTGCTAAAAAAAAGTAGGCGGGGTTACCCCCATGAAAGGTTATTATTAAATTATATTTACTTCTACTTATCCGATTCCAAAGAGTTTCGGCTCTTAGAATGACATAGTTTTGTGCTAAAAGAATTGGGCGGGGCCATGCCCATTAAAGATTAATATTATATTTCACTTGCTTCTACCTCATACATTTTTACTAAACTTGGCACATAGTTGTGTAAAATATTCTTCGAAGAGAGTGAACTAATATACATATAATGGATTTATACATCTAACGCTTGTGCCAATATCCGTATTCCAAATATTTTTTTCTCAATATCCAAGTGCATTAACCATATAAAACCTAAATTTCAATTACAAACTCTATCCGCCTCTCCAATAATCATTCCTTTACATTGTTTTCCTTGCTTTGCTGTTGCAAAGCATGACTGAAGTTTTGATTCGTTTACTTTGTAGCTTTGTACTTTTTTTTTTTAATTATCGTCTGCATATGAGCTTTTAATTTTCAGTAAATTTATATTAAAATTGCTTTTATGACTGACTCGTCGCTTGTTTTCATTAAGTGCAGTTTAAGCAATTAAATTTTATAATTGTCATTAAGTAAATTACAATTTTATGTTGCTGCTCAAATGTGCGGAGAACGCATTATTACGGCTTTTTTTGCCGCCTGCCTGCCTGCTTGTTTTCTCGCCGGCTGCTAATGCCGTGGGTGTACGTATGGCTGGTGGGGTTAGAAAGAAGAAAACAATTAAAACCCTGCGTACGGAAAACGTATAAACAATTTAAATTATGATTAGAAAGTGTAATGAGTTAAGGAATATTTTCGTTAAACTTATGTACATATGTATGTAAGTATATATGAAAAAATTTTAGTATTTAAATGACTTGGAAGATGACAGACCTTGTTTCTTAACAGGTTTTCTTGCAACTGTTTTTTTGTTACATATTTCAATGAATAAATGGCATACTTTTAGGATGTAGCGATAAAATATATGTGGGCACCTGTGCCTCGTATCTGTGTTTTTTTTTCAAAATATTAAATGGCCACATAAATTATTTCTAGGGAATTTCTAGGTTAGAAAGTAATAACTAACTGATTGTAAGTGATTGAGGATGTGATTGAGAAAGGTAGTGCTGTGAACGATGACGGAATATAAAAATAATAATAAACACCAAACATCTATTTTTTTAAATTTATTATAATTTGTACTTATATTAATTGTTTTCAAATTAACTCATACCATATTTGAAGACTCTTGCTATTCTAGCTTTCAAGATGTAAGATTTTCATAATTACTTTGTATCAGGGGTGTCCCGTCCCCCTGTCATATTCTGCCAATATTTTGAACTACTCTGCACATCGTTCTCAAAAGAGTCCATACCCAATTTCAAGACTCTCTTGATATTATAGCTTTCAAGATATAAGATTTTTATAATTACTTTGTATGGGGGGTGCCACTCCCCTCGGTTCTATTCGACCAATATTTTCAATTACCTTGCAGCTCGCTCTCAAAAGAGTCCATACCAAATTTGAAGACTTGCTACTCGTATTATGGCTTTCAAGATATAAGATTATTATTAATTACTTTGTGTGGGGTATGCCACTTCCCACGGTCATAGTCTACCAATATTTTGAACTACTTCGCACCTCCCTCTCAAAAGACTTCATATCAAATTTGAATACTCTATAATCTATATAGCTTTCAAGATATAAGATATTTCGTTTGTATAGGCGTGGCACAAACCACTTAAGGGTATGAGAACTATATTACGGCCTATTCTCAACTTAATTTTTTTATTAAAAATTTTCTATAAAAAATTATCGCTGATTATAGCTTTTTGTAGGTGACTGGTCATATACTCGTATAATATAGAAAAATGAGCACTGATGCTTGTTTTCCACAGAAATATCACTAAATAATGATTTCCTAAAGCAAAATCATAGCTGATGTTAAGTGCGGAAAATTTTTAAATAATGATAGTTTTTATAGAAAAACTGTTGCCATCACCTTATTGGCCGACAAACTTACCTTGGCCCTCTTCGGAGCAGGTTCACCCGGAGAAACCCATTGTTTAGACTGCTGCTTGGTCTCCGGAGTACAGTAATGGATCCATGTTTCATTCACAGTTAAAAACCCATTCGGATTGCGTCAATTGAGAGCAAAGGCGGCACCCATCTTGCAGACAACTTTCTTAAACCCAGCTGATCACTTAAACTCTTTGATGATCGGCCAACACCATATCGTGGATTTTTTCGAGTACAATTGAACGAATCAGTCAAATGAACGAAGTGAGCCAACCGGCAAGTAACCACTTTACTGAGCTGTTTTGGCTCAGCAGTACTGATAAAAAGTGCAATTGAACGAAATGAACGACCGAGCGCACTTGGTTTTTTTTTTGTTTTGTTTGACTCTTTCTTTGTTCATGTGAGATTTTTTGTCATGTTCTCGTTTTCATTAGTCTTTTGCTTGCTTTTAGTAACAGTATGACTATTATAAAATTAATTAACTGCTATTAATATTTCTTAAGGATTTGATTTTGATATTGTATGTATATAATTTTTTCTTTGTGTTTCTTATATTTTCTGTTGTTTGTTTTGATTATTTTGCTAAACAATTCATAGCAAACATACTGCATTTGCTCCTTCTTATTTACCGAATCAACTGTTTGTTTTCATTTCGTTCCATTTCTTGAAAAGAGCGAATGAACGAAATGAACGTACTCGTTCTTTTTTAGAAAATGAAGGAAAATGAGCGGTCACTTGAATGAACGCTTTGGCACAGCTTTAATTTGTATTTGTGCGACCACAACGAAAGTCAGTAAACCACTTTTTTACCATTGAAATCGATGTTGCAGAGTCCCCATGGTATTTATCGAGCTTTTCCTTGGTTTGATTGAAGGTTTTTTTCGCAAAAAATAATCTTTAATGAGCACTCGAAATTCACTTTTTCCATTTTTAGAAAAATACACGAAGTTGTATATTTTGAACAGCTGTCAAACGCAAAGTAAATGACATTTGCTCAAAATTTGACAGTAGTCTATTAACTATTAATTGTCTGAAGTAAAATTTAGGTTGGTGATCATTTTCTTAGAGAAAATTATTAGCATTTATGATTTTTTTTTGCAGGAAATCATTATTTAGTCATGTTTCTGTGGAGAATCATCATCAGTGATAAGTTGTCTACATAAAGTCATTGCGAGTACTAGTCATATTTTGCCTACAAAAACATTATTAGCGTTATTTTGTAGAAAATTATTATCACTGAAAATTTTTATTAGTGAAAATGTTTCTATAGAAAATTATGACCCATGTTAATTTTCCCGTAAATCATTATATTTTTATTTATTGTATCTTCAAATATGAACTAACATAATTATTCAAATAGTAAATCTAAATATAATTAATTAGGCCCGACCAGTGTCGGACATAAACTTAGTGATAGTTATTAATAATACATAAGTCGTGATAAGCAAAAACAAAAGTATTTTCAAGCAGTTTCTTCTGGAGTGTTGAGCATTAGAGCCTTTGTGTCCCTCTTTTTTAAGCGGATGTGTCCAGTAAAATTCAAGATATTACGAGCAAGTGGATTAGGATGAGACTCGAGTTTTGTAAGATATTTGCCTGCTTATTTTGCAATTTCTTCAGTTACATATTCAAATCACGATGTAAATTTGAATTTCTTATGTACCATGGAGCCGATGTTATTATCCGTAAAATTTTGTTTCGTTGCTTTCGTTAAATTTTTTTCTATATTTGAAGCTGAAGCAGTACCCCATAGCTGAATTCCGTAGCACCATATAGGTTTTAAAAGCGACTTGTATATCAAAAGTTTACAATCTAGACAGAGGGTTGAATTTCTGCCAATCAGCCAATGTATCTGAGTTAGTTTAAGTTTCATTTGCGTTAGCTTAGAGTCAATGTGGTGTTTCCCTGTAAGCCTTCGATCAAGGTGTATATATCAAGGTATTTCACTTGTAAATTTTGAGAAACAATTTGATTATTGATTGTAATGAGGGAACAAGTGTCTTTTCGTAGGGTAAATGTTACCTGAGCACACTTCTGTTCGTTTACCTTTATTCTCCAACTGTTTAACCATAGTTCTAGCTGGGTAATATGTTGCTGAAGATATCGGGAAGCCTCGTGAGGGTTTTCGTGCATACTAAGGCAGGATGTATCATCGGCAAATAAATGTAAATGATGTGTGAATATTACTGCTCAAAGGCATATCACAAGTATAAATCAAATACAGAACTGGCCCCAGTATACTCCCCTGTGGCACACCGGATGAGATTGTTTCAGGCATACTCATAAAGTCTCCTTCCACAACAGTGAATTTCCGGGCAATAATGTAACTTTCCAAAAGATTTAGAATGTTTATTGGTAAGTAAGTCTTTAATTTAAAAATTAGGCCTTCATGCCACACTTTATCAAATGCCTGAGAAATGTCAATAAACAGCGCAGAGCAATACTTCTTTTCTTCAAAAGTTTTTCGTATAAATATAATTAATTATAAATTAAGTATAAATTATATTAATTAATTATTATAATGATTGATAATTTTTCTATTGAAAAATTTTACCAGTGATAATTCTAACTATCGAAAACTGCTATTGATGTTTTATTTTTCTTTAGAATTTTATCATTGGTGATAAATTTTCTGTAGAAGTTTGTCATCGGGTCAAAGAATATCAGTTATCAGTTATAATTAATTTCTGTTTAAAATTATCATAATGCTAATGGTTCAATAGAAAATTTACATGGAAAGGCCACTCGTAGATAATTTTAATAATTTCCGAGCAATAAAACACAAATTAAAAAGTTCTAATTGAACTTTGGTTTCCACAACTTACGTCCCTTTTCACAATGTTTGATTAAAAGTTAACCTGAACCTTAACTGCAAGTTCTTTATACAAAACTTGCCGTTAAAGTCCCTGTTAGATTTTAATTGTACATTGTGAAAAGGGGCGTTAATGAATGAACATTGACACATCACATTTTTCTTTAAAAATTTGCTACTATTGTGTTTTAAATTAACTAACAAAATCTTTTATTTGCTTACTAATTTAGAAACTGGGTATGTTTTATTTTTTCTTTTTATATTTACCTGTATAGGTATCGTATCAGCTACAAATTTACCTTTTTTTTATTGATTCGAATATCTTTGCAGCTGTTAAGCCTTACAAAGTAACCTTTTTTATTCAGTTATACATAAATCTAAAACATAATTTAAAATCAGATATGACTCACCTTGGTGTAGGAAACATCAAAAAGTATACGAATAATAAACTTTTTTTCTTTTTAAATTTATTTCATTCAAAAACAATTGTTGGCAAAGACGAAACTTTAAACAAACATTAAATTATACATACTTATTAATAATTTACTTGTAGTAATACTTTGAAATAATTAATTTAAACCTAAGCTCTATATTAATAATAGTTAGTGTCAACTACGAAATTATAGGGTATTGGCTTATGTAATTTTTCCGGCATGAATAACTCCTTTAAGGAAGATATTTAATTTAGACTTGTATCGAACTCTTTCAGTAGCTCGTTTTTGACACAAACCAATGATCAAAGCCATGTAATTTAAATGGGTTTTGATTAGAGGTTTGTGTCAAAAACGAGCTACTGAAAGAGTTCGATCCAAGTCTAATTTAATTGCTTTTGCAACGAAGTCTTTTAATTGTTTAGCCAAAACTGATTTTAATCGATATTTAAGGTTTTAATGCTTCTACACTGCTGAAGCAAACGTTTTATGATTTGAAGTGCTTAGAGAAAGAGGAACTTCTGATCGCATTTAACTTTTGCTCCAAACTTTAAATTCTACTCGGTATTTATTTATTTATTTATTTATTTACTTATTAAATGTTACAAATACAATTTTAAACTATTTAGTAATATATGGGCATTTTCACGGTAAAGTACACTTTTTTTGTCCCGTGCGACAGCATACAATTAAGCTTGTATTTCAGAACAATGTGACTTATAGAGCTGCTTACGTCCTACACAAATAGTGAAAACTTTCAATTTCTTTGAAAAAAAACAAGCATATTTGTTTGGTGTCGCACGTGACAAAAAGTTGGCATTCCTGTGGAAAATGCCTATATTTTTTCATGATCATTATAATCAAAAACCATTCAACCATTTTAATAAAAGAGATCAGTTTTCTATGGTAATCGAACCCACGATCACTAGACTGATAGACTAGCCACTAGATAATCTGTCGGCACATTCAAAATTACTACTATTAGTTACTGCCTGCTAGTAAAGTTTCGTTCTTTTTTTAGTTTCAAGTAGAGCTGGGTCCAACGCGTTTATTCATTCATTTTTGCCACAAAGCTTTGATCAAACCCATTTAAATTACATGGGTTTGGTCAATGAACGAATGAACGAGTTGTATCCAGCTCTAGTTTCAAGAAGAACTGTACTGTACTTCAAGTAGATTTAACAAACGAGTTTTGTATAACAAAACCACTTTCACGAATAGTTTAACAATCGTTTTTGCATAAGCTTATTGTATATAGTTTAAATTCGTTTATAGTTTATTTCTGGCTTCAAAAAACTTTCATTGCAGGTAGCAGTCTGTTGTTAGAGAGATATCATTGAGAAAAACTTTGGAAAAAATCGTTTTCTTTTGATTACTTTAAAAGTCTATATTAAATCGATTTTAGATATTCAGTGATTTTCGGGCCATAATCTGCAGCTTGGCGGGAAGTGTCAGAAATGACCTGTGCCAGGTCAACCGATACCCATATTTGTTATCAATTTTTTTTAATTTTTTTTGTACCTCGAAATTTTTTAATTGATTTGAAATTTTTAATTTTTTTTTAGTTTCTGTAATAATGTTTGATTTGAAATATATATGCATATAATAATGCCAATGCTTAGAGATAATGTTTTACTTAAAACACTGAAACTATTATTAAAGAAATAACTTAAATATATGTTGATATATGTACATATGCGTGTACATATTTCTTATTGAATAAACTTATCTCAATATGGATATTTGTACATTATGACTTCAACTGCAATCAAACAGAATTGGCAGTTGGCAGAAATTAAAGCTTTTTAACAATTATTTCTAAAATAAAGTTTTTTTTTTCTAAAAACTTAACCCTTAGTAGCTCAACAATTTTTAACTAAACACATATATTTTATAAGTTCTTCAGCGGTCTAGACACTGTCAAAATACTCATCAATCATTGTGGTAGTATTTGTGAAAATGAAATGAATGTTTATTACAGCCACGCAGATTGAAGAAAACTCCAAATATAATTTATTTTTGATATGCCTGATGTTACATTTTGATGTGTTTCTTGTACATATTTGTTCATCAAGCACGAATACATTTTAAATAAGATTTCAAAATATGCGGAAGTTAAAAACGACGGATGAAAAATAAAGAAATGTTGTACATATTTAATTTGTCTCTTTTTTTAAACTATATTTTCATCCACAAAACGTTTCTTCGTTTCATTCCTTTCAAACTCACAGTTTTGGCTTGATCGATAGTGTGAACAAGAATTTTGTCAGTCAACAGTCAACCACATGATTTTCTGTGGATGCGAAGAATTAGCTTTTTAAGCAATTCATACATACATATACGTTATCTTAAATGCAAGGTTGCATGAGACAAAATTTTAAGACAAAATCGTACGAGTTGTTAGAGATAAGAACAAATTGAAATAATTCATTATAAAAAATTTTTGTTATCAATAAAGCGCATGCAATTTTCTTGTTTTCCATGTTTGTGTGTCCAATTTTTGTTAATGACTGTTTGAGTGTTAAACATTATGGAGAGTCTAAACAGTCAACACTATGATTCAAAACTGATGAATTTTTGACTCTCACAAGGTTCTACACTGAGTACCCCTTTTAAAAATGAATTATCTGCTATTCAGATTCATATAATGTTGACTGCACAAAATCAAACTCATTAGTTTTGAGTTTGACATTGAAGCAATGAGCACACGAACACATCAAGCATTTTGATCGTGTCTAGGCCGTCTTAAATATTATAAAAGTGATAAAAACTTTAGTTTAGTTCCTTTACTTCATTCATTGAATTTTTGCAGCGTAACCATTTTGCTGTGATTTTCTTGTCACAAAACAAGCACTTTGCAATACATAGAAATTATGGGTATACCAAGGGTAAAGACTGCAACTTATTTATTATTAGATTATGTATGTATTTACATTTTTTTTATTAAAATCTATCAAAAAAAAAAAGAAATAATCTAAACAAATTTCTTCATTTACATACAAAATGTTTCACCAGTGATAGCATTAAGGGCTTGATATAGAGAAAAATATTTAAGATTCCCAGAGACTTTTTATAACCCCTTTAAAAAATTTCTTTATAACTAGTTTCTTAATTATAAACAATTTTCTTTTAGTTAAAATTTATTACAAAAAGTAACATAAACAAATTTCGACATTTTCATACAAAATATTTCACTAGTGAAAGCAATAAATACTCTATGGGCTTGAGGGCCTGTCCCACGATGTCGACAACGTTCGACTTGTCGCACACTTACATTTGAAACAGCAACAAAATCTTAAAATTTGTTTTCGTTTTGAATGTACAAGTGTGTGTGTGCGACAAGTCGAACGTTGTCGAAAAAGTGGGACAGGCCCTAAGACTCTAGAGCCATTTTAGCCTCTTTTAAAACATTTCTCTATAACTAGTTCCTTATTTAATTACTTTAAATTTTTTATTAAAATCTAATACAAAAACTAACATAAACAAATTTCAACATTTTCATGCCAAACTTTTCACTAATGCAAGTCATAGGAAATATAGTGCTCACAAAGGTTTAATGACCCTGAGGCCTCTTTAACCCCTTTACAAAATGTCTCTCTATACAAATTTCCTTATTTAACTATTTACAATAATGTTGTTTATATTGAAATATATTTTATAAATTATTCTAAGCAAGGCGAATTCAATAAGATGAACTCATTTTGATATGAAAAGCAACAATTTTTTAACAAAACATTAGCAGCTGATCGATCACCTTCTGCTGAAATGAGGTCACCTGGTATGAATGAATGCTTACACTTTCGTACAATACGTTTCACTGGTGAAACCATTAATCGCCTGTTGATTTATCGTGTAGGGAGGTGGTGTTGCCGCCAAAACCTCATTCAGCGTAACGGAGGTATCTTGTCTAGCCAAACCCGGCACTCGTAAGTCATCAAAATCCGTATAAGAGCTTGCAAAAAATTTACTAATATAATTAGCCGTTATTAAAGCTGCCATAACACCAATCACAGCACCCGATAAAACATCCGACCAATGATGCCAATTATCCGTGACCCTTGTGAGCACCGTAAACCAGGCCAACATGATAAAAGAAAATTGTATAAAATGTCTACTTAAAGCGGATCTGCGCCAGTGCATGCGTTTCTGCAGATATAAAGAAACATAGACCATGGCATAGACGGCCAAACTGGAATGGCCACTGGGGAAGGAGAGACGTGCTTGCCGGACATCTCGTATTGTAAAGCCGCTGCCCAAACAGAAATAGTTCTCCACATATCTATGCTGATTAACCAAGTCATAACAGGTGCTACCATCTGCCAGCTGGGGCTGGCACACCGCCATAAAGTGAGGCCTCAGCCGGCCAATTGTATACTTCCCCACCTCCGTAGCGTCCAATGTTAGCAATAGGCCAAAGAAATAGTATACAAAATGTTTGAAACAATTCAGCACCCAAGTGGCTATACTATAGCCAAAGATTTGTCTAGTATTACGCAATTGGCCTTTGTTGTATTGTCTGGCATATTCTCCTATTATTAGTACAAGAAGGGCAGGTAAGACAACTATAATTGTCAGCATTGTTGTAGTTATGGTGTTAGTTTTGAAGGGATAACGTATGCTTTCATCATTACAAAAGAAACCGCGACGAAAGGGTTTTATGGCAAATTCACACACTATTGTGGGGATTACTAAAACAATAAAAATGAGAAGATCGAGGAGAATGCGTTGCAGTAAACGGCGATTTTCCTCCATTTGCTTGGGATCACTGTTGCTGGTAGTTGAGGATTGCATTTTGTGGGGGTATCTGTTAAAGTATTAAATAGACTTTGTTTAAAGCATGCCGGGGTCAATCAATATGTTGTTTGGGTTTACTTACATGTGGTTTTTCTGGGGTGAGGTATCTTGTTGGAGGTATCTTGTTGGTTGAAGAAAACTTCTTGAGGAGGTTTTGTAAGAATAAATATGTACGCAACTGAACTTATGGAGAGGTTAAGAGCTTTTGCTATACCTTAATTGCTTTTAGTTGAGATAATTTGTTTTTTATATTAAAACTTCTCTGTTGTTGAAATAACTCTGTTTTTAATAGATGCTAAATATTAATTAGATATGTTGCATTGATTATCCTTTTAAAAGAAAAACTACTCCAAAGTTCTGGTTTATTTCTAAGTTGTTGGAGGTATCTTGTTGGTTGAAGAGGTCACCTGGAGGAGGATTTGTAAAAATTAACTTATGCCGGGGGTAAAAGCTTTTGCTATACCTTAATTGCTTTTAGTTGAGATAATTTGTTTTTTATATTAAAACTTATCTGTTGTTGAAATAACTCTGTTTTTAATAGATGCTAAATATTAATTAGATATGTTGCATTGATTATCCTTTTAAAAGAGGAACTACTCCAAAGTTCTGGTTTATTTCTAAGTTGTTGGAGGTATCTTGTTGGTTGAAGAGGTCCCCTGGAGGAGGATTTGTAAAAATTAACTTATGCCGGGGGTAAAAGCTTTTGCTATATCTTAATTGTTTCTTAGTTCAAATAATTTGTTTTTATATTAGATTAACTTCTCTGTGGTTGGAATAACTCTGTTTTTAATAGATTCTCAATATTAATTATGTTGCATTGATTATCCTTTTAAAGAAGGAATTCCTTCGCAGTTCTTGTTTATTTTCTAAGTTTTTAAAAAACAAATTTTCTTCTATCTTTTTTTTAAATTTCAAATTTCATTCACTAGCTGAAGTTTTTAAAGTGGGAGTTTTCACCGCTTGTGAATTTAATTAAAATTTACTTTATTTATTTGTATTTAAAACTAAAAGTGAGTACACGTATTTTTTCGAAACTCTTATAATTCTGTTTTTCATGTTTGAATGATTGAAACTATTTTATATTAATAATGTAAGGACCTCTCGCTAAGTGTTCACTTTAGTTAAGCAAAATTATTTAGTTTTTCATTGATTTTTTTTTAGATTTCCTTATAGTTTTGAAGCTTTCGCCTTTTTGTTGAGGTTTTTTTTTTTGGGAGAAGGCACTTTGATCACTTTTAGATTTTACTGCAATATCAGTCCATTTTACTCGATATCTGAATTTTAAAAATTTTAAATTTTCGTTTCTTTTTGCAGCTTTTAAAGCAGCTACATACCTCAAGCACTTTTCTTCTTATTTGGTGTTTTTCTTGCGGTATAATTAATTTTTTGTTCTAGAATTAATGAATTATTTCTAGGTGATATTTTAGGATCTTTTATATTAGTTTGAACTATTTTCGTTGCTGGTTTTCTTGCTAAATATTTCACAGTTAAAGGAGGAGCTCCTGGAGGTCTGCTTTATATCAGTTTGTTTTTTATACCTCGTTTTTATTTATTTGTTAGGGTTTATTTATTATTGAACTAATTAAAATTTTTTTATTCAAATAATATGCATTTTGCTTTAGATTTATTTTTCTCTTTTTTTTTTAATTTTCAGTATGAGGTACATCCATCCTGCCCTCTTGGGAGTTCTTGAACAAAATTGTGAACTCTCAAATTTTTTTATTTTAGCGTAAATATTTTTTTTTTTTTTGTTAAGAACAAAAATTCTTTTAATTTTTCGATATTGTGAACTTACTTCGACTCCTTTTGGGTTTTTTTTAGCAAAATATTGATTTTTTTTAATTTCTGGACTTATTGCAAACAAATTTTAAATGAAAGTAAATTTTATATTTTTACTGCCTTATTCATAAAAAATAATTCAGGTTTATTAAGCGCTTCCCATAGAAATATGTCAAATAAACCTGTAATAACCTTAAAATATTTTTTATGAATTAGACCGTTAGTCTCTTCTTTGGTAGCATTTTATTAAAATATTTCAAATATTTTGATTTAAACTATATAAAATTTTTCTATTTAGCGCGTTAATGATCTTTTTTTGTAAAGACCGTCAATTTGTGTTCCACTGAATTTTGTCGAGGGCTTGACTAACTATCAATTTTAATGATTATTATTATTATTTATATTAATTTGATTTTTGTAAACAATGATTCATTATTAATTCCTCTTTAATTTTTTTTAATTGTTCTATTTTTTTTAACTTTTTTCTACAGCAGCCATAGAATTTGTGAATATTAATAACACTATTTTAACGGCATTTTGTGACACATTTTGCGCCAAATATGTATTTGGAACACATTTAAATATTTCTACCAACCGTGGCTTATCACAATATTATTAAATACCTCAAGAGCTGATGTTTAGAAAATGTTTTCGTATGACGAGTGTTGAACTTGTATTTTTATTTGTAAATCTGTTTTTTAAACCGTTTCATTCATTTTTTTAATTGGTTTATTATTTGTTTATTCACTGCCTATTCGCGGTCAGACTTCCACGCTGTTGTGAGTTACAATTTGATATTTTTTAACTCTCGTAGTCATCGATGCGCAACAACGTGTTGTTGTCGCAGGGTCGTTTGCCGTAGTTAGACTGAAGTTCTGTTATGTTATTCTTTTTTTTATAAATAAAAATAATGTGGCTGTATTTTTATTTTTATTTTACATAACCAGTGAGTCCCAAAGGCAGTGGGTTTATTTATAATATTGTTTCTTGTTTTAATTTGACGTACATACTTTATTCTGCTGGTAGTCTCGCTTAGTGGTTGGTGATCAACTTCATTATCGTCATTTTACTCATCCTCGTGATCATGATTATTTGTTTGGTTTATTGTTTGCCGTAATTTTAGATTTATAAGATACAATGCATTAAAATTTTAAAAGTAGTTCGATATTGGTGGCGCGGTACACTGCAAAGACAAGAGAGTAAGATCGTATTATGAGCATTTATGTACGTTAAAATAATAAATTAAGGCAACGACTGACCATGTGGATATAATGAGTACATTTTAAGCAGCTTCAATAGGTTTGTTCTCCATTTCATTAATTAAACTTAAGCCTTTTTAATTCATTTTATTTATTTCTTTTATTTTATTCTTGCTCTAAAACGTTAAAAAGTTAAAAGTTTCCCAGCTTTTGCACTTTGTGTTGACGGAGACATACATACCTAACTCATAAAATACCCTCTATTTCAACTTAACTGTCAGTTGAAAAAGCCCAAGTTGAACTTATGACGGATTCTATGTGACTCGGCCTTTACAGTACGTAACCGATATAAGTACATCTCATACAAAAAAAAAGTCGCTTATAAGAAAGCAATATCAATAAAAAAAATTTAAGAAAATTTTTTATAAGAAAAATAAATTTAAAAAAAAATTAATACACCTTAGCATATTCAAAAGAGCATTCTCGCTGATTTTCAGAACAATCAGTGCAAAATTAGCGGATTTTCTAATGAATTGCAATATTTAAATTTTGAACGAAATGGTTTCGTGGGTTGGAGTAGTCTGATTCTTACCACAATTTGCGGATCCACCACTGCTTATTCGTTTCGATTCTTAAAAAAACAGGTTTCAAAAATTATTCCAACATTCGAAGAAATTTAAAATAACAAAAATTAAAAATTTTAAAAACCCCCGATATATCTAGAAAAGATGTGATATTTTTTAAATGGCTGGACCGATTTTCTTAAAACAAGATCAAGACACTTTTCAAACAGAAAAAACTAAATCAAAATCCGTCCAGCCGTTTGGTCTCTACGTGGACAAACTTATAACACCCCCTTTTTTTGCTCCGGGGTTAAAAAGGTTATTCCAATATTGGAATTAACAAAGTTCGTATAAAGAAAATAACAACTGATTACATCAAGTTTACATTTTTAAAAACACAAATATTTTTATAATATTTTCGAAAATTCTTTTTTTTTCAAGCAGTGTAAAGAGTTTGAAAGTTTTTTCACTGTTTTAGATTTATCTGTGTAAAAATCAAGTGCCTTCACAATTTTGTTTTCTAATAATTTAGTTACATGGATTCATACATACTTACATATGTACATATTTACATACATACATACATATGTAAATACTAGGGATGTAACGAATGTTCGTATTCGCTTTCGCATTCGCAAATTATTCGCTTACTTTTGCTATTTGCATTCGCTAAAATGTATGCGAATATTTCAAGCGAATACTTAAGCTAAAAAAATTTTTTTACTTTTACGAACATAGTTTACGATTAACAAACGTCAAAAGCACAAAAATTATTTTAAGCCAGCATACATACTCGTATACTTACAAGTAAAGCATTATAATCAAAGCTTTAAAATTTTAGCGGAAAACTTTTCGTTAAATAACGTCTCATAAAATGCAGTGTATTTTCGTCAGCAGTATTTTCTACTTAAAGCCTGGTACTCTGTTCACAATTTCGTGCGAAATGCTGTCAAACTACATATAAAAGTATTTGGTGTGAAATATTTGCGAAATAAATTCGCAAAAGTAGTACTCTGTTCTTGTTGTGAAAAACACGTAAAATCATGTCTTTCCATGCAAAATTAGTCTGGCATCATTTTAGTTTAGCTGCGAAACAACATGAGCAGTGCTTTTTTCGCACGGAATTTTAACAATGTTGCATACTTTCAAGCAATAAAGCAAAAAATTTATAAAAAAAAACCGCGAGTTGGGCTACATTTAGTACATGTCAGATTTTTCACGCGAAATAATCAATGGTGCTGAAAATTTTTCACAACTTTGAAGGGGACAAGATAGTTATTGATGAATAAATAAATTCTTTTTGAAAAAATTGAAAATAACGGTTATTTTTTTGATCAGACCTCGTATGTATTTTGACAGCATTCCGCATGGAAGGCTTTAGGGCGAAAGTACGAATGGGTTGATTGCCTAATATTTTGTAAATTTAATCATAATTATTATCTATAATTCTTTTAATATAATTTCATACGGCTTTCTGTTTTAAGAATTTGTATATTTAATACATTAATAAATATTTGCTTAATTCAAGACTAAATTTAAATAAAATGCTACATATACAATGTAGTACATCTAATGTTTATAATACAACTTCATGTTCTTCTACAATTTTATTTTCATGTGATTTTTTAACGTATTGTAATATTTACATTCGCTTCGCAAAAATTAAAATATATTATTCGCATTCGCATTAACTAAACTGGTATTCGTTACATCCCTAGTAAAAAATACATGCGAGGTCATCTAGATAAGATAATTCAGCGACACTTTTGCGACAACAAAAATGTGTATTATTTATTTAAGACAGTATTCTTAGCACAATTATTATTTGATAGGAGATGCATATTAAGAGCAAAATAACAATGAAAACAATTTTCGTCGTTTAAAATTTTGGGCACACTATAAAAACTGCTATTTGATGTACTTAATATGAAGTCTTAAATTAAGCACACAATCATTGAGTTATAAAAAAAGTAATAAAAAAAGAGCTTAAAAGATATATGTATGTATGTATGTATGTATGAATGTAAATAAGTAGCATTACATACATATGTACATATGTACATACATACATATACTCGTATACGTACATATCTCTGTACATACTTGCCAATACAAATCGTTGGTCGCAAGTACCTAGTAAGGCCCTAACTAGTATTTTTTAGTGATTCCAATAAATTTCACACAAATATATCTCGCCACAAAAATTTATTATCTACAATAGTGTAAAAAATAGTTTTTGATTTTCATTAAAACCCGCATTTAAAAGACGTTATGTACATTTTGATTATTACAGTTTCTATCATGTTTTTACCTTCTCCTGTAAAGTTACAATTATTTGAGTTAGGGCCTTTCTACTTGAGACCAACGATATGTACACACATACAATGTCCACACAATTGGGTGGAAAGTTTACAAATCAAGTTTATTTACAATTTGCGCAAAATAAAAAAGCGCACTTGTACTGCAAAAAGTACAAGTGTCAATAATGTAAACATTTTATATTTAAGTGACAATGAAACTTACATACATACATACATACGTATACATAAGTATGTGCCGGTATGCACTAATAAACAAGCAGGCTTGCATATATATAAAAAGCTCAACGAATGTAGGGCGACCTTGGTAGGGGAGCGTCATATACTACATATCGCTCACTTACTCAAAAAAACGTCATAAGTCAAAAAAGGGAATGATTAAAGGCCCAACTATAATATGAATAATCAAACTTAGCAACTGTGCGATTACATACAATACGTATGTGTGCAACTATAATGTACTTAAGCAAACTTTTCGTCAAGTTTTGTCAAATGTCATTTGCTTAAGCAAAGTGCCAAACTGAACGCACATTCCGTACGGAAATAACTGTTTGTGTATTTTTTAAGCAGAAAATATTCATTGCTTTTAAATATTTTATTATTATTTTTTAATTTTAAACTCATTAAATAAAGAAAAACTTTTATTTTTGCTTATTGTTTTGCAATATACATATACACACATACATATGTGTTTATTTATTTACATTCACAGTTGTACTTTTTAGTACGCAAAACAAATAAAACATGTAATAGAGTGATAGATATAATTATTTGTGAATTTTTAACAGATAAGAACATTCCAACAAGTTAATTAGAGTGAATTGCATTAATTTAGGAGTTATGAGAAGAAACAAAATTACTGCAAAATTATGAACAATACCTATATGTGCACCTATGGCTAAAAAATGCTTAAGTTCATGTAAGTATATTGTAGCCACCTGAAAGTCACATCTAAATTGCTTAAGCATTTGACAGGCCTATCGTTAAATTCTGGCATTAGCTTAAGCCAGCTTATGCATATTATAGTTGGGTCTTAAGAATTAATCATCATATGGCTGAGTTTATATTTGGCATTTATTTCATGTGTGCCATGTGGCAAAAAAAAACGTAACCACTAATTACGAATGAAAAATTTTATATAATCCAATACATGCCTGAATCAAACAGTTTTTCATTAGTAATTAGTGGTTACGCTTTCTTTGGCACATGGCACACAGGTGTAAAACTGGTCTGTCGTTCTTCATATTTTGTAAAATTTTCATACACACACATACATAGGTGCATATCCAGTGTTGTCAGATTTATTTTCAGTCTCCTCGCCAAATGACTTGTCGACTATCGCCAAATATCGCCAATACAATAAAACATTAAATTTTAGCTAAAAAAATATTTTTCTTTTGTAATTAAATTACAAATATTGTTAAATTTAAAATTCAGTCCGTAACGTCTATCGTAAGACATAAAGTTTATATTGTTTAAGAAAAGTTAAGGAAAGTGTTTACATTAACATATAAATACTGGTGTATAAAATTACTTCACAATAACATATTCCAAAAGATCAGTCTAAGTAGGATAAATTGAACCTCAACACCAAGATCAGTATTATTATTTTATTCTTGTGATAACTCTGAATTAATGATAACTTAAATTTGTGTTTCAGTACAAATATCACATTCTTGAAATGTGAAGTACCAGCAGCATCGTTGTAATCATACACTTTAAGAGAGAACTCGTGCAGGCTTTTTGGCGATTCATTATCAAAATGTTGGTTCCAATTTATAAAAGATCGTTTTTTTTTCAACAAATAAAATTCTATGGTTCATAATTTTGTTTTTACGAATCTTGTGCACGAAATATTTTATGTTGTAGAAAAAATTCCTGAAATAAAAAATTTCTCATTTTTAATAGTTTCTATTTTAATGAAATCGTAAGAATATAGCCAAAAATATCGCCAAAGACTTCAAATATCGCCAAGTAAATCGTCAATCGCCATTTCAAAATTTTCATCGCCAAAAACAAATTTTTGTCGCCACATTTGCCGAGATATCGCCATATCTGACAACACTGTACATATCTTGTTTACTCAACTCTTAAAAGCAAAATATGTATGTAAGTATGTAAAATTTTATTTTTCATTAAGTTGTGTGTAAATTTAAAACTTTGTTTTAGTAGTAAATGAGCGATTTGTACAAAAAATCAATTCAATGTTCTTACATAACAATTTTAGGTAGTATAGGTACTAAATAGGCACATATGTATGTATCGATGGTCTCAAGTAGAAAGGCCTTACTTAACTCGTATTTTTTTACGAAATTGAATTTTTCAGTGATTTTAATACATTTCACACAAATACACCTCGTCATAAAAATTTACTGCAATAGTGTTAAAAATAACACTTTTACAAGCAGTCGTACAAAAATATTACAGAGAGAATATCACAGTTTCTTTAATACATATGTATGTATGTACATAAATACATATGTATATACATTAACGTGGCCGTTAATATTTTTTGTTTTTGATTTCTTATATTCTCTCCCCACAAATTGGTTCAGTTTTATGTAAAAAAAAATTTAATAGCGATAACTTTGTTTGTGTTTTAAGGGGTGCGTCCGCCCCTCAGAAATGACCACTACGTATTCATCAAAATGAATTTAATATTTTATCTTTTTACATACATACATATGTACATACTTGCATATGTACATATGTATGCAAATACCACAACGCCTTGCATTAATTTAATCCCAACTTCTTAAATTTGCCAAATCATGCTGTGCCGATGACGTCAAATGCATTATTGTTATTGCATTATTATTGTTGAATTCCAGTTTACTCGCATTGCCTTTGCTGCCTCTCTCACTCTCTCCAAATAAAACATTCGTTTACAAATTCCATTGAATGCGCTGATTTAAGGCTCAGTTAGCCGACTGTAATGTAATGTGACTGCAACGGTAAAAAACAGCTGATCGATTTTATGTGAAAAGTAATGGAAATGGTTATAGAGATGTAATGTAACGTAACCTACTTTTCATATAAAAATATCGTTCAGCTGTTTCCTACACAGTTACTTTGCGTTACAGTCGGCTAACTGAGCCTTTACACGGGCATAATTGTGCTGGCATAACTTGCCATTTTGTTGGTGAGAGAGGCAAAGAGAGTGGTTTTGTGGTTGGTTACGTATACATTTTGTGTCAGATGAATTATTCTCGTGTAATTTGGAAAAGCACAAAAATTGTGCGGCTTAAAAATTGTTCTCGTGTAAACTACCTCAATTGAGTAGATTTACACAGAAGGTGATTTCCATGCGGGAAACCACCTGGCGACACGCATTTTCTTATGAGGGATGATTAATTAATTAATGGCAGCATTGTATGATAATTGTATAAAAAAAAAAATTCATACTATGTATGTATGTTAAATGCAAGGTATTATTTATGGATGTATTAGATATTTTGCTCTTAGTAACGCTATTTTCGTTTTATCCCACCCCACCTCACACTCTTAGTAACACTTTTTAGAAAATTTTCAGTATACATTTTCTAAACTCCCTCGGGGCGTGAGGGAGTTTATGTAATATGTGAGTAGCCCCTTAAGCATATATTAATTTTGCTTTGATAAATTTTTACCAGAGTTTGGCCACTAATTACACAGTACAACAGCCAATCTGGGGGGTGAGAAATTCCAAGTCAGGGTGATGGTACTAGGTCAGTATAGTAAAACCCTCAAAGGGTTTGGCGTTCGTATGTGTCAGTTTTTTTATGACCTTTTAAATTTTTTCTTTTTCACTTGTCCGATTTTGATGAAACAAATTTAGAAAAATTAAGAATTACAACTTCTCTAATCTGTTTCTATACCGTTTTCCTATATGTGCAACACTTTCGAAGTTAAAAATAAATTTGTGGAGGCAAAAAAATATTTTTTTGCCTAAAAATTTAAATATTTTTTTTTTTTTAAATTCATAAAAAATCCAAAATGGAAAAAAGTGCCAAAACTAATTACTTTCGCGTAAAGTCACATAACTCATGAACAAAAACACGAAATTAATAACACTTGATCCTTTTTTCCGTTTTGGATTTTTTATGAATTTAAAAAAAAAATATTTAAATTTTTAGGCAAAAAAATATTTTTGCTTCTTTAACTTCGAAAGTGTTGCACATATAGGAAAACGGTATAGAAACAGATTAGAGAAATTGTAATTCTTAATTTTTCTAAATTTGTTTCATCAAAATCGGACAAGTGAAAAAGAAAAAATTTAAAAGGTCATAAAAAAAACTGACACATACGAACGCCAAACCCTTTGAGGGTTTTACTATACTGACCTAGTACCATCACCCTGACTTGGAATTTCTCACCCCCCAGACAATAATCCCAAAAATGTTCCACAGTGTTATATGTACTTATGTACATATTTCAGCTGCATTAGAAAATTACCAATAATATCCTGGCATGTCAACATTTGCTACGAATTTAATGATAAGAAACATTTCCGAAAAAGTATTTATGTACATATGTATGCATTTACATATGTTAATGTACGCATGTATAAGAAGGGACTCCAGTTGATAACGCAAGCACTATCACCCTCAATGTAAATCAACTCTTTTTAGTCAGTACCAGCAGTGTTGTCAGATATGGCAATATCTCGCCAAACGTGGCGATGAAAATTTGTTTTTAGCGATGAAAATTTTGAAATGGCAATTGACGATTTACTTGGCGATATTTTTGACTACATTTTTACGATTTCAATAATATAGAATAATGTTAAAAATATGAACATTTTTTGTAAGGAATTTTTTCCATAACCTAAAATATTTCGTGCAAAATATTCCAAATGTTGACTCTTTATCTATCTCAAACAAAATTTTCTGCAATTAAAGAAGTTTAAAAAAAAATATGGCCCACAAAAGATCATTTGAAACACAGTGGGGAAAACTTTCTGTTATAAATTAAAACCAATATTTTGATATTGAAGCACCATAAAGCCTGCAAGAGTTCTAGCCTAGAGTATATGTATACGACGATGCTGCTGGTACTTACCACTTTGAAATTGAAAATTTGATTGAAATTTGATTGAAATAATAATTTTTATCTTGGTGCTCAAGTTCAATTTATCTTATTTAAATTTATCTTTTGGAATACGTTATTTTTAAGTATTTTTTGTACTCCAGTATTTTTTTTTTTTGTTAATGTAAACACTTTTCTTAATTTTTCTTAAATAATATAATTTTTATGTTTTACGATATACTTTACTTACAGAATTAAAAATTTAGCAAAATTTGTAATGTAATTACAAAATAAAAATAAAATATTTTTGCAGCTATAATTTAATGTTTTATTATATTGGCGATATTCGACAAGTCATTTGGCGAGGAGGCTGAAAATAAATCTGACAACAATGGCAAGTACCAAAATGACTTGCTAAAAATAGTTTTGTGGGCAATGTCCTAGCGCACAGAGGAGACCAGAGTTGTAGAAAGTGACTTAAGAAAAAAGCTCAAATCATCTGATTTGATCACTGTTAAAAAGGGACAAATATAGTGTGTTTGTTATTGAATATTTTTAGTACAATAATCAAAACAAACAGCAGAAATGCATACTTAGTGAAATGAACAATTGAAAATTTTTCCAAAATTAAATGAAAGATTTTGCAGTGTTGAACTAAATAAAACAATGTGTAAAACATTATTAGTAATATAAAAGTGATTAAAATTAGTTTCAAAATGCTTACAAACTCAATTTTAAACATTTTCCTTCAAAAATATTAATTTTTAACTTCAACTTGCAAAAAGCAAACAACGAATGAGACCACAAAGCATAAATTGAAAATACACTTGAGCACATGAACATTTGCACAAAATTAAATGGAGGAATTTGTGGTATTGAATTAAAAAACACAATGCGAAAAGGATTATTAGTATTAATAAAGTGTCTAAAATTTGTTTTGTTTTAAGCATTTTCGTTCGCAAATATTAATTTTTACCATTTATTTACAAAAACTAGGCTGCGAATGAGACCACAAGGAATAAAACGTAATTACTTTAAAATAATACCACGCGAAAGAAAAAGTAAAGAGGATTTGATGACTGTGTGAGCGAGACCTCTAAAAACACCACAAAATCACAATTATCTTCCGTCTTACTTTGTGCTCGTGACACCTCTGGTCTCCTCTGTGATATTAATCGTTCGTAGTAAATTTGTGATAAAGTAATAAAAAAAAAGTGATTAAAGAGTAAATAAATTAAATAAAAGTGTAGTAGTGTAGTCCGCTCGTAGTAAATTTGTAATAAAAAAAGGGGACAAATGCAGTTTAGCAACTCCAAAAAATTAAAAATATTAAAAAAATTAATGTAAAAAGGTAATTGGCGGTGCCCATCATTTTTCTATCACTCATGTACTTACATACTTACTTATGTATGCACATAGGTCGCCTATTTTTATCTATGTGTATTTTTTTTTTGGAGCTGTTCACTAAACTGCATTTAAGCCTCAAAAAATAAATAAATTAAATAAAAGTGAATAAAGTGTAGTGTAGTCCGTTCCTAGTAAATGTGTAATAAAATAATAAAAAAGGGAACAAATGCAGTTAAGGGAAGCAGCTCCAAAAAATAAAAAATTAAAAGTATCCTACATACTTATGTTTGCAATACAAGTTGTCGATCGAACGATTTCGAGTGACATCGTGGGACAGGCCGGAATAAATGAAATTAAAGAAGTTGACCCATCAATTTTCTATCACATAGGCTACTTTTTATTTTTTGAGCTGCTTCACTGAACTACATTTAAGCCTAAAAAAGTGAATCAAGTAAATAAATTAAATCAGGGACCGAAAATAACGATTATGTTCTGAATTTGAACTAAAAAATCAAACTAATAGAGAAGTGTTAAGTGCACAAGAGGATACCAAGGTACTTCTTGTTACTTGAGTACCTTTATAATCTAAAGTTTAGATGCATTAATTTTTATTTGTTGAATTTTTTATGAAAAAACTCAACTTTTTTTTGGATTTTTATTAATCCTCAGAAAATAACATTTATATGTTGATTTTTATTTTTGTTAAAAATAAAGTTAATTTTTAAACTGTTTAAAGCGTAATTTAAAAAACTTTTATATGTTAAATAAAATTTACATTTAGGTACAACTCTAACTTTTATTTTCTGAGGAATAAATAAAACTCAGAAAATAACTTTTATTTTCCGAGGAATAAATAAAACTCATGAATAAATGATTGAAAAGTAAAATAAAACTTATAACTGTTACGGTCCCTGAATTAAATAAAAATGAATAAAGTGTAGTGAAAATATGATGTCGTATTTTAAGGAGTGAATGAGGAGGCATTTGTGTGATTCATCATGTTTGGTCGAGAATACGAGTACTAAATTAATTAGAATAAATCAGGTATGTTTGGATGAATGTAAATATCGAGCCTTATTTTCGATTTAAACGTAAGCGACAAAAATTAAATTTTTCAGGAGAAGGTTTTTTTTTAAATATTCAAATTATGGTTTTGCACGTAAATTGTCGCTTACGATAAAATTTTACAGCTCGTATCTTAAAAGTTATCAACAATTTTGGCATTTTGATAACTCTACACTATGGGTGGGTCCATTAAATTTAAAATTTCAATAAAAAAGTCCATTTTCGATAACATGTCGCTTACGATAAAATCGAAGAAAAATGCTCGATATGTATGTAATAGATATAATAATATACATATGTAATAATATATCGTTGGTCACAAGTAAAAAGGCCCTAACTCAAGTAACTGTAAGTTTACGGGAAAAGGCAACACTTACTCGTAGTAAACCGTACAAGTGGTTGTATAGGGTGTTTTTTTAGAGGTATAGAACTTCGAATTGAAATAAAACACAAGAAAATCGTTTTAATGTCCATCAATTTGGCTTTATTGGAAGGATAATTTTATGCCATTAACGCTTAAATATGATTTCGGGCATGTGGCCGCCGCGGCTGGCTCGAATAAAGCCAATTCTACAGGTCCAATTTTCAACCACTTTTTCGAGCATATGGGGCCGTATGTTGGCAATAACGCCACGAATGTTGGCTTCCAAGTCCCCTAACGTTTCTGGTTTGTTGGCGTAGACGAGCGACTTCAGCGGATGCGTATTATCACATAGAGTAAA
The DNA here is from genome assembly GCA_936439885.1 of Nowickia ferox. Lineage (NCBI taxonomy): Eukaryota > Metazoa > Arthropoda > Insecta > Diptera > Tachinidae > Nowickia > Nowickia ferox. The sequence continues at coordinate 11,761,768 of OW387024.1, read as the reverse complement.
CGTAGTGCGAAAGCGATCCATGGTTAACCGAATTAATTGCTCTGTCGACCATAAAATGGACGGAGCTTGCGGTAAACTTCGCGAACTGAACCATTATTTTCGAAATAAATTTGCACGATTTGCAGGCGTTGTTCTTTTGTCAACCTGTTCATGATGAAATGGCAAACCAAACTAAATATTAATCACTTGACAGCTGACAAAATCGCCGCCAGTTAAAAAAGTGATGCCAACTTAAAGTTCTATAGCTCAATAAAAAACACCCTTTACAACTCTGTACAACTGCTTGTAAAAGCGTTATTTTTTACACTATTGCAATAAATTTTTGTGACGAGGTGTATTTTTGTGAAATGTATTGGAATCACTGTAAAACTAAATTTCGTGCAAATACGAGTTAGGGCCTTTCTACTTGTGGCCATCGATATGTAATAATATATGTAAATACCTACCCCATAGTACTGATCCACTATTGACTTTGTCACCAGTACTACTAACAAATTATATACATACAATACATAGCGCTCATTTACTCAAAGAACGTCATAACTTAAAAAAATGCAATTTTTGAGCTAATGATGCAGAACTAATCCTGATATCATTCTTCATATTGTGTAAAAATTTTCAACAAATAGGTATCTTGTTTACTCAACAAAATTCCATGTATTGAATTATAACTCTGTTTGAGTAAAGGAGCGATATGTATTTTGAAAATTTACTATTGAAATTAAATTAGTATGTATTTTCATAAGAACACAGAAAAAAGTATTCACCAATTAATGTTTTCAATTAATAATTTAATTGATTCAATTAAATTTTTAATTGTATTAATTAATTTGAGTGGAAAAACTTAATTGATATTATCAAATTGTTTATAGGTGAAAATTTAATTAATTTTTTAATTAATATTACAAATATTTTAATTAATATTACAAACTCATTCATATTACTTTTTTGTGTGAAATGAGTTTTATAAATTTATATTTTGTTCACTTTTTAATTATAATCATATTGACGGTGCTGTTGTTGTTGGCTCGAGTTCATTGATCTTACGTTAAGATATCAATATGTACATACATACATAATGTACATATTGATGTATGTATTACGCATCATCAATATCATCAGCATTATTATAATCAACTTGATCATTATAATGATGTGAGCTATTGTCATGATGATGTTTGCTAACTTCATAATAACGTTCATATTGTTTTAAATCTGTTTTAAATACAAAGTCTATTTTTATGCAAATCTGCTTACATTCATATCGTCGGCTTAGAATGTAAACCTGCTAAATTCACTTTTTATAACATTGACATTTTAATGCCGTTCGAAAAAAAATATTTATGTATGTTTTTTAATTTGAAACTACATTTCGAAAAAACTTTTTGCATTATATAGGGTCCGCCATCTAGCGTTTTTTTAACTAGTGCTTATTTCGTGAATGTTAATGTCTGATTTGACAGATAATTAGTTTTATCCTTCCGCGGAACGAATATTGTTGGGTATACGCTTGAACAACGCTTCGCTAAGTGGGCCTGCGATCGACTTACAGAAGATGCTGATTTTGCCAAAAAAAATCATCTTTTCAGATGAAGCTCATTTTGATCTTGGCGGGTATGTAAACAAGCAAAATTGTCGCATTTGGGGCACAGAAAACCCGTACGCATTGAAAAGCCGACGCACCCAAAAAGAGTCACTGTTTGGTGCGGATTTTGGTCCAGAGGCATAATTGGGCCAATGAGCAAGGAGTGGCCGTTACAGTCAATGGCGATCGTTATCGGGCCATGTTGAACGAATTTTTGTTCACAAAAATTGAAGAGGAGGATATTGGCAACATTTGGTTTCAACAGGACGGCGCTACGTGCCACACAGCCGAAGCTACACTCGATGTTTTGCGCCCTGTTTCCAAAAAAAAGTCACTATAGGATTTAATAATCGGTTAAAGCTACTTTCTGTGCCGAATTTTGATGTAAAATTGTATGGCGGAACTCGGTTAAGACCATATTCAGTTTTTCCACTTTGCTAACTATCATGAAGTTTTACCTTAGACATAATGCTTAGGATAAAGGCTCAGCTAGCCGACTGTAAAGGCTCAGTTAGCCGACTGTAATGCAATGTAACTGTAACTGTAGGTTACGTTACATTACATCTCTATAACCATTTCTATTACTTTTCACATGACAATATCGATCAGCTGTTTCCTTAATGGAATGTAACTTCAACGCTAGGAAACATTCTGATCGGTATTGTTATGTGATAAGTAATGTACAGATTCTTAAATTTTGGTTACATTTCTATAACCATTTTCATTACTTTTCACATAACAACATCGATTAGCTGTTAACTAACATTGCAGTTACATTCCATTACACAGTCGGCTAACTGAGCCTTAATTCTTTTAATCTACTATGTATAGAAAATATTAACAGTTTTTTGTCTCTTTAAAATTTTTCTTAAAGTGTGTTAGCAGGTTTACACTCTAAGCCAACGGTATATACAAATTAGGAATCTGCTTACATACACACATATCGTCGGATATCTTAATATATACACATACATATGTACATGGGCTTGTACATTACGTGACATTTTAGACTTAGAAAATTTTTAACAAATGAATCGTCTGTTTTATGAGTCAGGATTGTAAACATGTGAGCTTTGTTCATACACTTTTGTGCATTATTCAATCAGATTTACATATCGATGGCTTAATATAAGAAAGGCTTAACTCGATTTTTCGATATTTTATAGGAGAAGGAATAAAAACTAAAGCATTTGCACGCAAAAATAATTTTTTAAATGCACACAAATCCTTGAAATTCAACTGTAACTGTAACTTATTTCTTCCAGGAGGATGTGATTATACGTTGGCTACCTGAAAATGTTATAAACGCAATTTTGGAAAAACAACCGAGTTACGCCCTTTTTATATTAAGCCTTCGATATAAGCATACGCGTATGTCAGTGTTTTCAGTTAATTAAAATGAAAAATATTTAAAAAAAACTTCTTAAACGGAAAATCATTTTTTAGGTAAATTGTACCAATTTCTACGTTTAAAATTGCACCAACAACAAAATTCGTTAAACTAACAAATTTAAAGCAGTAAAAATGTAATAGATGAATTAAAAAGTAATTAAATAATATTGAAATACTTATTTAATTAAATTCCCAATAAGGAAATTTATTTCTTAAAAATAATATGCTTCAAATGTAAACGTTTTGGCCATAGGGTGCAACAGTGAAAAAAATACACGGACTTGACAGCATACATATGTATATATGTATGTAGGTAGGTTCGATTTTACTTAGTTTAGCGATTTTGGAGACCATCTTTTATGGGCCTCCAAAGATTTCCGAAATCAGCGCGGAAGACACCATTTTGTGAGGGGCGCACTGATTTTCGAAATTTTTGGAGGCCCAAAATCGCTCAACTGAGTATAGGGTCTTACTATCCTTTGGTAGTAGTAGTAGTAGTCCAGTCCGTGTGTTTTTCCAAATGTCTTCATATGTTGCATAGTGTAATTTAGCCAAAAATGGGGAAAATTATTTTCATATAAATAAAATTATTTTAAAGAGAGTAGAGAGAGAGAGAGAGAGAGTCTGGGAAAGAGTTCTTTAATATTTTTAACTTTTCTGCCAAAAAATTTCAACAACACATTAATTCATATTAAAATTAATTTAAACCTAAATTGCATTTGACCGTTAAATAACGAAAAAAAACTGTATGCACTTCCTCTTTTCTTTTACCCTAAATTAAGCATTAAAAAAATATTTCCTAAAATATAATTACTTGAGAACTATGTATGTAGTTGCAACTTGCTTGCTGCAACTGCATGTGTGCTATACCCCTCCAACAAAAAGGTCAAAAATTATACTCGTGTTAAAAGATAAAATTCAGCTTAACTTTTTTTTTAATGCATTTTGTCTGCTCTTTATTAAGATTAATGTTAACTGTCAATTTAAAAACTGTTAAAGCAAAAAATATGACACAGAAAGCAAAACAAAAAAATTTAAAAACTCTAACATGTTTGAAAATCCACTCTAAACTCCCATATTCATAAAGACACCAAATAAAGCTAGTTTAGCCTATTGACATTAAATGTTACGGGGTGAACGCTTGATGGCAAAGATGTGCCTATAACATGCTTATGATGTGATGAATTTAATGATGATGTACAGCAAATGGAAATTAACAGCAAAAAAAAAAGAAGATACAAATTTAATAGAGAGATACTCGTACAAATGTATGTATGTATGTATACACATATGTACATATGTGGGTATGTATAGCAGACTGTGTTTGAGGAAATTATGTCAGCACAAGATATTCAAAGTTTGAAATATTTTTTTTTTTGGTACGGAAATGTGTTTGCAATTGAAGCCATAAAATGCAATCTTCAATCGGATAATCTAAAGGACCTGTTAGCTACTTGATCAAAGTCACGAATGATTGTTTCACTATGAGTGAAGATCCGAGGTAAAAAGCCTTTAGGTTTAAATCGAAAAGAGCTAAATAGATCATGCTGTATTATGACACGTCGGGATATGATAGAAATCGTTGCTAATACTAGTGACCTCCGTCTGCAGTTAGATTGATGTTTTCCTTGTCAAATAATTACCGTGTTAATTAGAAAGGAATATGTACATACGGATGGTTGCAACAAGGTCAATCAATAGTGATGTCTATATTTAAGAAACCAACTACAAAAATTATATCAAACCAATATATTATTAAATAAAGGGTGGGCAAATCTGAGGTTAGGATGTAAATTGGCTGTCAAATGATGAAATGTCAAGAATTGAGCTGTCATTCTTTGACATTTATTTAGTAAAAAGTTGGGAAATTTTAACCACTCAACGCTACACTTTTCAAAAAAGAATTTTACTTGTGAATTTAAATTGTAAGAAATAACTGACGCTCTGAAAGATGGAATTCGGCGCTGCATTTTCGAGATAAGCGAAGGTTTGTTGCAAACTGGGGTTCAAAATTTTTTGAAAAGAGAGTTATTTTATCCCATTATTAATTGCTTTATTTCTACTTTGCATTGGTATCAATAAAACTGAATTTATCAAAAAATAGTGTTTTTGAGCCAATTTACTTCCTAACCTTAAATTTATAATATACTACAGTAGTCTCCGCTTATTTGATTTCCGCAAATGGAATACAACTCTCATGTATGGGTCGGTCCTTCCAAGTCTTTTCTGGCGAACCCCTTCATTTTTGCGCACAACACGTGAAGGCTGCAGAGCAGAGGCAGGGAATGTGTATTATAGTCTCCTTTTCGTCTTGATCCAGACAATTGGAGCATTAGTCACTATAGGGAAGTCGCAGCCTTCCTCCTTGATACCGCGGCAATTATTTTCCCCATTACTGTCAATTCTAGTTTTCATATGCCAAATTAAACTGATTCATATTAATACTGTTGCAGTCGCTGTTTAGTGAGCCTCTTCTACTGTTGCATGCCTCAAACGAGAAAAAACATTGAATTAAACTTTGATCATGTCAGTCAGACAATGTGACTGACTGATTGCTTAAATAAGAGAAATGGAATTAAAGTGTGTTTTTTTTCAATTTTTGAAGAGCAAGAGATGACTGCATATTTGTTAATTTAACTGACCATTCATTCATTTGTGGCTTTTTTTTCAACTTGTTCATTTGTATATCGAAATAATCACGCATACTTGCACAAGTATGATGGATGATCGCCGTCAGTTAATCGTTAATTAAATGAAGCTTGTTTTTTCTTAAATTTTAACTATAAATTATGAGCTTTAATTAAATCAACAAAAATACGGGATAGCTTAAATTTTGCTAGAACATTTTGGAACTTATTAAAAAAAATTTATATGGACACAAAACAGGAAGATATAACTTTTTTTATTTTGATAAAAATCGTGCACAAGAGTCTGACAACAATGAAAATTTTTCTATTTTGACCAATTTGATAAAATCTGCTTTGAGACTTTGAAATCAGCATATCGAGTCATAAGGTTATCTAAACGACAATATTTTAATCTCGTTTTTTTACGAAAATCGATTATTTACCATCGCAGATAATCGATTTTCATAAAAAATTAGGTTAAAAATATGTTGCATATTTGGCGTTCATGGCACGATATACTGAACAGTCTGCTCGTCCCCTTTGTATTTTTGGTTTGTGTATTACGTTTTCTTTTATTCACTTTCTCATCTTTTATAAAAGCCGATATCTCTGAAAATATTTGTTTGCTTTTTGTTGATGTTTTGAACCACACCTGTCACAGTCCGCCAATTCGGTTGTAATTTTTTAACCGACTTCAAAAAAGGAGGACGTTATCAATTCGTACGTATTTTTTTATGTGTGTTACTCCATAACTTGAGCATTTGTTTCAAAATTCTTTTTTGTCTTAAGCAATAATTGCCATTGGGCCCACTGTAAAAAAAAATCTCATGCTACGCCCTCTAAAATATTTTATATAAATATATGTACTCCAACCCATTCTTGCGAAACTTCGAACCCATATTATACAGAAAAAAAATTTCCAGCAGTAAACACGTTTAATTGGAAAAAAAAATAAAAATAAATTAAAAATTTTATTGACTCAATTTTTAAACAAAAGTTTAATTGACTCGGTTACATTTTTAATTGATTTTTGGTTTTTTTCTTCTATTAAACGTGTTTATTGAAGGAAAATTTATTTTCTGTGTAGGCAATCATCCATCGTTCGAAAAAGTGTCAGGTGCCACACCCCTCAAAACTCATTATTAAATTTTGATAACTTTCACTTATTCGATTCTTGCGATACTTCGAAAACACCTTTGACTCTTCATACGGCACAATCTTACATTTAGAAAAGTGGGCACCTCCACGCCCATTAAAATATTTCATTATATTTTATGTACTTTTACCTAACCCATTACCTTAAGGTTTTGTAAGGGCACAAAACACAGCTTGTGGGTGCAACCACTCCCCTTAATATTATATAATGTATTTTATATTTTTTGGACCAACATATTCCTATAAAATTTTGCAACCACTTTAGTCTCTCTAAGATGACAGAATTCTGCCTTAAGAAAAGTGGGCGGGGCCATGCCTATTTAAATTTTATATTATACATTATTTATCGGGAATAAAAGCTCACGTAAAATGTGTTCCCTTTCCCTCAAATTGTAATCTTTAATTTTTGCTTTGTTGTGTCATCATTTTTTTTACTTTTTTTTGTTCATGGGAAATATTTCACGTGGACAAAATGCTTGCATCTCATTCCCGATAAGGGTGAATATGTGTATCAACATTGCTGCCAGACTTTTTTTTTCAAGAATGTATGAACCTCTCGCTTCTTTATGCCATAAAGTCACAACTCAAAAAAGTTAATTTTACATAAAATGATTTGAAAGCTTTTAATTTACATACAGCTCAGTGAAAATACTCGTATCAACAATTCAGAAACTGATGCTGAGTACATATCTGGCATTTTGTGTGTTGCCATTTTCAAAAATTTTTATTTTTTTTATATGAAAATCAATACCACACAAAAAAAAATATCGGAAATGACAAACGTTGCCACAAGCACTCACTATTGCGATGTCACAAAATGACATAATGTGTACTAGGTAGGCATTACACAAAATAAAATACTATATGAATAATGTGTCTGCATTACAAACTTCAGAGAATTTTCATCAATAAATCAAATTAAAAAAAATCAACTTATGCGGTTTTTCTTGAAAGTCACAAAATTTTTATTTTTAAATTTCATAGTATAACTTAACTTAACTTTTGCGAAAACATTATGATATTTTATTAGTTAACTTTTTTACTGGAAACATTAAAACTGTTTTTGGATTGGAAAATATGGCTTACAACGCAAATAAATATGTATCCCCATAATTATACCTCTGGCGTGGTTAAAATTATTCCTCTGCCAGCCTTATTATTCATTTATTACTTTTATGTACATACATACATACATATGTAAATATGTCTAAACATTTTTCTTTTATTTTTTACACTTCTTGAACAAATCCATAATTTTTGAATTTCACTTTTTTCTTTGCAATTTCTTTCCATTCGCAAAAAATTTCTTGCATATCAATTCATTTTCATTTGAAACTAGACTGGTAGAAAGTAATGATTTTTCATTTAATTTAATAACTAGTAACTATAGTTTAACAATTCAAGATCAGTTGGTTACACATCGTTAATTAATCGCATCGCATGTTGAATGCTTTATTATATTTTATTTATTATATTTCATTGCTTTTTATTTATTGAATTGAAAATTTTCATTTCAAACAAATTATAAAACAAATAATATCTTATTAAATAAAATCTTTCTTTGATTGCCATTTCACACTCCACTTTAAAATTCTCTAGTGCAAGGGAAAACTTCTTTTAAACAGAAATCTCTATACATAATTTAATTTGTTTTCTTTTTTTTATTTACTCGTATATATTTTTTAAGGTCTAGCGCCTAGTTTGTTGATTAAGCGCACTTTAACGCCTCACTTACTGTCGAAATGACTACAGAAATGCTTGTATAGAATTACAACACTGTTTCTGCGATTTACAACTGCTGTGATCTTGTTGATAAGTTTTATTGCTAATGCTGCTACTGTGCTGCTATTTTTTTTTTGTATGGTTCTTTTTTCAGCTAGTACGAGTATACTCTCATGTATAATGACGTTTTGTGTTCAATTGTCATTAAAAAGTTCTCTGTTTAGCGCCGTTAATTGAAAAAAATCATATACAGAATATTTAATTTAATATGAGCAATTCCTCTTCACAGAATTGCTCATTTGCACTCTCATTATATAATTCAGAGCTGGGAAATGCAGGCCTAATAAAAGGTACTTTTTCTACCCTAAAGTACATAGATGTTTAATTTCGTTTGTAACTTTTGCACGTTTCAACTTGGTTCATGTAAAAAACTCTTCAAGTTTTTGTAAAATAAAATTTTTCTGAGAGACAAAAAATTGTGAAAATTCGTGTTAAGGTAAGAAAAGCTTACTGATAATGCCGATAGAAAGTTTATGATGTTTCACTAAAGCAAGATTACGTTAAAAGTATATTTTTCTTGCCATTCAGAACTAAACAATATCTTAATACTTGGAAAATTATCTTAATATCACTATTGAATAATATCGCGCCTGAATTTACCCCCCCCTCCAACGTTTTTCCGAGTATATCTATCATCACTCCCAAGAAAGGTCTCTCAGAGCTCTAACTGTTGAAAGAGTGCGCCTACAGGAGTTATTTTTATGAACGCAGCCATCCGTTATCTTCATGCAATCAGGGGGCAAATTACGGCACTCGTTATCGCACGAAATTACGAAATATTTCAACAGAGTTTATATGAAAATATTTTTAAATTTCGAATCGTATCGAATACCGTAATTTGCCCCAGCTTTTACTCTTCCACTGTGCCAATATTTTATTAACTGTAATATTTTCCAGAAACATATCAATAATCTATCTTTACACTGTTTATTTTTATAAATTTTGTTATGAAATTACGCGGCAAAATTTTTTCGAGATTTCGTAATAGGTAGTTCTTTCTTAATGGCTTACAAAGTATGGAGTGGTACTTATTTTTCTGTCTACTTAATGTCTGTCCCGTAATGAATAAAATAAGCACTTTTTTATATCATTCTACGAAAGTACTTATTTTAGTACTTTCGACAAAAATTTATTGGTCGTGAAAATGAGATTCGTAATTTAATTTTCAATAAATTAACTTTGGTTTTACGTTCACCTGACTATAATTTTTGTTAGAAAACTTGAAAATTTTTGCATATCTTGCAATAAATTATATGATAATTATGTTTTCTCAATTGAAAAGAGTTCGAAGGAGTTTTCATGTTCTATAACTTATGTTTCATGTTATTAACACTTGAGTTTAGATTTTCCATCTCTGTTCCCTGGAACAGAGAGTCAAAAGTGCCCTCTTTTTTTTATTAAATTAAAATCAATGTTGGACTGGTTAAAAATATAAAAATAAACAGATAAATGAATAAGTATTGGGTCGCCAAATGGCAATTGAATTAAGGTGGTTAATAAATAAATTGTGTTAAAAGGAAACCTTTTCATTTTGTCATGAATAATACAAGCAAACATTAATTGAAATGACATATCGAACCATAACCGCCAAAAAAGCTTAACCGACACATTTTTTGGGCCTCGTTTTTTTTTCAACGAAAATCGATTATGTACGATCGCAAATGATCGATTTTGTTAAAAAAAAAGTTATGTCGCTTAAGCTTTTTTGGTGGTTCAGGCACGATATATTAACTATAAAGCATATCTTGGATTATATTATAAAAAATAGAAGTAAAGGCACAAACAATCAAAAGAAAAACGGTCTAATTCATAAAAAATATTTTAGTTTTTTTACAGGTTTATTTGACAAATTTCCCAAAGAAATATGTCAAATAAGCGCTTAATAAACCTGAAATATTTTTTTTATTAATAAGGCAGAAAAAAAATAAATGAATGTGCTGCAGCTTATTTTTTTACACTTGGAAGCTAAACCTTTTCAGACAAAAAAGAATTTTTAAATCGGTGTAAAAATGACAGGGTTATGAAGTCACACACATAAAAAACAGGCGAATTGATTTCCTCCTCCCTTTTTCAAGTCGGTTAAGCAATAACGAAAGAAATGCATATACACTAGCTTAATAAGGAATTTACATTCGCCCTTATTGTGAATGGCGTCGTCGACGTCACATCTAGACGACAGAAAATATTGTCGCTTGTCTTCTCTTTATCGGCAACAATTGGCTCTTATTGACAATCTTTTATTAATCTCTAAGGCTTTGTAAACTAATGGAGCATGTTAACAGTAGTCAATTGCTCTAATAAAGCATTTACATTGTCTAGAAATCTAGTACTTACGAGATTTTGAGCAACATCTAGCTGCTTCTTACTAGATTTCTAGGAAATCTACTCAAAATCTAATATCTTTTTATTTATTTTTTTTACTGCCCTGTACAACATATTTATAAAAAAGATGAGTGAATTAGCTACGGTCTGCTTAAAAAGGTGTGAGGATTGGCTACTTTACAATTGTTGGATTTGCGATTTTGAAAAATTTTCAGTTAATGGGTTTTATTTTGAATAAAAAATCTTGATAAATGTAAAAACACGTGGTGTAAAAGGTATAGATTTTCATAAATATTTTAATTACAATCTGCTGAATTTTGTGCAGGTGTAAATACCCTATTATTAAATTGAAATTCAATTACAACAAACAAAGTTTTCTAAGGGTGGCTGAAGTAGTTAGCACGTTGACTACAAAACCGAAGGTCCTGGGTTCGAACCCGATTCTGACAGTCTCTAAATAACAACACCACGCATTTTTCTGATATGCATTAGTGTCTCTTTGTATCAGTTGTTCTAGGAAATTTTAAGTGATGAAGGCATTGCACGACTCCTGCTTCAGCAGATAGTAATCATAATGTAACATCTAGAGCGTTCTTCTTCGTAGGTATTGTGTAGCAGAATCATCGGGGTAGTAAAATAACCAATAAAATGGCCACTAAGCACAGCTTGGAAAATTTAATACGCTTCATTGACACCAGAGGCGCTGCAACACTTCACTATTAAAAACGTGCAAAAATCAGAGTAGTAAATGAATGAAGCTTTCCTCTATCTCTTCCTTCACCATGTGTTTTCTCTATCACTAGCAATCTCCCAAAGAAGTTAAAACCTAGTAATAGTAGTAGGTATTCCTTGCCTGAGTGTTACTTCTCTTAAAAAAAATAAATTCGTTTTCAATTTGACACTCGTCAAATAAAAATAAGAAATTACACAATAACTATAATTTAATTTTACTCAAAACTTTGACTTAACTTATATATTCTAGTCGTTTCACCTTTGACGAAAAAAACAATATCATATCCGTATGTGTCGCATTTTGCTCAAAATTATTAATATTTTACATGCCTTTTCATGGTTTTTGTTGTTGTTTTATTTATCATCAAAGGAAATGGTGTAAATCATATAACATTCTTGTGTATTGTAAGCTTTATCATTCATATTTAGTATCCACACTTTACAAGATCACTAGAATTGAAAAAAGCTCTTAATTTAATTTTATTTTTTTTGCTTTTTTCTGTAAAAGCAGCGGAATATGTATAAGCTTTTTAAGCATTACGTATTATCAAAAGCAGCTTTTACCACAATCGACAATAAAAAATAAAAAAAAAACAAAACATTCTTAAGTTAATTATATTTGTCTGTTAATTATTTAATTTAAAAATGAGCTGTGAAATTTTGTAATCTGACACACAATACGACTATTGTAACTGGGGATAATCGTATATGAGTGTATCTGTTTATTTAGTTTTTTTTCGTCTTTTTCCGTACATGCAACTCAACTTTGCAGCATCAGCGTTATTATGGATGGTAAGTGATGTCTTCGGAAGACCCACTTAACATTTGATGACCCTGAATAGTCAAACAAAACAAAAAGTAGAAGAAAAAAATACCATTTATATGCTTGCAAGTTAATAAATTGCCAAAGCAACAAATATGTGAAAATATTTTACAAAGATGATTTTAGAAATAAAAGAGTTTTAAAGGAATGTAAACAATGATGTGAACCTTACTGTTGCCTTTTTGTGTTCTCTATGTTGTATGTATAATATAAATCTATTATTTGTTTCCTCTGCTTCTATAGAACTTTAAGTATAAATAAAAATTGTTACGTACGAGGTCTGATCAAAAAATAGCCGTTATTTTCAAGTTTTTCAAAAAGTATTTATTTATTCATCAATAACTATCTTGTCCCCTTCAAATTAATCCCCCTCCGATATAATACACTTATGCCAGCGTTTTTTCCAATCCTCGAAGCACTTCTGAAACGTGCTTTTTGGTATGGCCAACAGCTCCTGTTTCGATTTTTCTTTTATCTCCTCAATCGTAGCAAAACGCTTTCCTTTCATCGGTGTTTTCAGTTTTGGGAAGAGGAAAAAGTCAGCGCCAAGTTGGGGCCAAGTCCGGCGAATACGGTGCTTGAGGCATGATAACGGTTTTGTTTTTGGCCAAAAACTCACGCACAAGCATCGATGTGTGAGCTGGTGCGTTATCATGGTGCAAAATCCATGATTGTTTTTTCCACAATTCTGTGCGTTTCTGATGAATTGCTTCGCGCAAACGGTGCATAACTTCAAGGTAGTATTCCTTATTGACTGTACGACCTTGTGGCAAGAATTCATGATGCACCACGCCATTGCAGTCGAAGAAAACAGTGAGCAAAACCTTCACATTTGACTGAACTTGACGACCAGGTCGAGCATCGTCATTGACATCTTCTCGGCCTTCCTTAAACCGGTTGTACCACAATTGAACTTGTGTTCTGCTCATAGTAGACTCTCCAAACGCCATAGTCAACATTTCAAATGTCTTTTCGCATTTAATTTCATTTTTTACACAAAACTTAATACAGTTTCTTTGATCCATTTTTTCGAATAGTAAAAAATCGAAGAGCACACCATAACACGACTAACCTTTTTATCTGGCAAAAACAAACTGACAATCCAAAATGGCTGATGTTGCCAACATATATAACAGACATGTGTACCAATATAACAGAAAAAAAAATGCGAAAATCGAACATACGTAACTCACGAAATTTTAAAATAACGGTTATTTTTTTATCAGACCTCGTATGTAAATACTTTTAACTGAACATGTTATTCTTTTATAAACTGTTGGATAATCAAATTTTATCTGTTGGAGCTGAAACACATGTGGATTGTATAAAATATTTGAATGCAGCTGACTTTAAGGCACACAATTGATTTATTATTAATAATCTTTTGTTTTACAATCATTTATTTTCATTCTTTCTCAATCAGGCTGTTTATTTGACTTTTTATTTGACGTTATGGAAAATAATGTTGTGATAGCTTGTGACACTATTATTTACTTCAATAATGTGGTGTTTTTTGTAGTTTTTAATTTAATAATTTGTATCGTTTAAAATGTTAGATTCTGTATGAAAATATTAAATTTTTTATAAACTAAAAATTTGTTGTCTCGTGGACAATAAATATTATTATTCCATTAAAAAAACTGCCATTATTACGTAAAAACTCCAAAATACAAACTGAATATTTTGATACGTGTCTAAAATTTATAAATAAAATTGTTAGTTGCAATATGTTGTTGTATATTAATTAAAGGCTTTATTTTTCAAAAGTTTTAATTGTTGTTCTTTTTGGTTGCTGTGTTGTGATCATATTCATGTAATATGAACATCAGTGCGGATTACGTAGAGCAGGTATTGTGTAGAAAGCAACAGGGTAGTTGCACAAAATGTGTGAAACGAACAAAAAAGTATTTATAAAGATGAATAAGTATTTCTTATATTTATTTCCTAGTTGAGTTCCTCTCGTTTATACTAGTGATGTCGAAGTTTTTTTATTTGGAGTTGCATTTAGGTAATGGCCCCTACTCATGCAATCCATTGTACTAGAACTAAGAATATTCACCCTTATTCCAGTTATCAACATCGACGTCAGGTCAATACATTACCATTGTAATTCCAATTCAGATTACAAGTAATGTAATCTCCATTATCTTACGAGAGCAGATTAGCATATCATAAGCAAAGAGAAAGAAAAAGAGAGAGAGAGAGAAAGAGAGGGAGGGCGCACAATAATTCTCGCTAATGTTGGGTAAATTCTAGAAGAAAACCCGTTTTCAAACTTTAACTAAAACTCTCAAATCATTTACATTACTTAGTTCAATCAAATCAAATGTATATCTGCTTAATTATTCTTTTATAAAAATATCCAATATATCTTTCTTTCAAATTAAAACCGTTACAGCTTTGTTTACTCTGTTTTTGTTTTCTTTTTCTAACTCTGAAAATCTTAACTTTGCTTTGGAATTTCAATCGATAGAAGATTTACATGACAATAAACATGGTCACGATGGAGACGCTCTTGCGCTCGAGTGTGATCATTTAAATATTGATGTAGAGGAGAATCGTAAAATTGAATGAATATATTAAGATTGACACAACAACATTGGTTAGTATATTGTTTAAAGAGGTTTATTTTATTGTGTTTTTCGGTGGACTAAAATATCTTAAATGAAATTTTTAACAAACTAGTTTCAATCCAACATCTAATAAGAGTAAAACAACACGGTGTTATTTAAATATTAAACGAACCTTGCAAGGCTTAAGAAAAATTATTTAAATAAAAAGAATTCTTAAGAATCACTTTAAAATCATGTGTTCTAATCCCAATACTCGTTTCCTATTGAGACTTGTCTTGGACGTGTTTTTGCTGATCTGTGTCTACTGTGTAGCCTTGATAATTATACCGCAATTTGTTAAAACTCATACACGAGGTTTCTTTTGTGGTGACGAAAGCCTGTCGTATCCTTTCAAACCCGATGCTGTGCTAAAACGTATTCATATTACCATATTGGTGATTGCTGTGCCAGCTGCTTTGATATTATGTGTGGAAATGTTGCGTGTTGCATTCCCGGCTCCAAAAAGCAGCTCCAATGCCCACAGTCTGGTGCGAAAATCTCCCCAACGTTATACGTTTGTAGGCATTGATATACCCACCTTTGTTAGCGAATCTTACAATAGCATGGGCGTATATCTGTTTGGATTGGCTTTGGTATTGATTATAACCAGAATGTTGAAAGCAACCACGGGCCGTTTGGCGCCCTACTTCTTTGATGTGTGCCAACCGCTGTTGCGTGCCAATGAGACTGCCTGCTCTAACGATGCACATTTTGGAATTTATGTGGAAAATTATACCTGCGGCTCCTTGACATCTTCTGATTACTTGCTAAACGCTATGCGCCAATCTTTTCCCAGTTCTAATGCTTCCACAACCGGTTATGCCACATTATTTATGGCCATTTATTTGCAAGCGCGTTTGCGTACGGGTTGGTTATTATTGTGGCGTACTCTCTTACAAATATCCGGCTTACTAATATCCTGGATGGTGTCATTTGAACGCTTGATGGCCTATCGTCACCATTGGACCGATGTTGTGGCGGGTTTGGTAATCGGCTATTCCATGGCCTTGTTTATGACTCATTTAGTAGTGCAGTTCTTTAAAAGCATGCCCGTCAAAGTACGCCGAGTACGCGAGGAGCCGTCAAATATTTACGGTTATTACACGGTTATGCCGAGACCGCGATATTATTAAGTGTAACTATTTTTTGCTATAAGAAGTATATTTATAATTTCTAGTTTTATAGAATGTAATAATATCAACGTGAAATAAGAGTAATTTGTGCGATTTTTTTATTTCTTAATTATATAAAACAAGTCACCTCACAAAATGTAAAATATGTAAAAAATTGTCTTTCTTTTCATACAAGACTCCAAGACATATTCATAAAAGCTATACTCAGCTCACTTCGCTTTGATTAATTTATGGTTTTGATGTCAAAAAAATTTAATGAAAAATGTGTGTTGGAATCTGAGGAATATTAAAATTACAAGCGGCGAAAATAGTGAACTGATCAGTTGAGACCACCTATTATTAATTCGCCTTAGTAGACTCGCTCCAATTCGATTTGAAAAACGCATACTTTGGATTTCCAAAGAATGTATTGAAAAACGTGTGTTGACAGCTGGGGGATTTTGGAATTACAAGCAGCAAAAATAGTCACCTAGTCTGGTAAGGCCACCCGCTACGAATTCGCCTTGAATCAAGGTGTATTTAACAAAGTGTTAGCACTAGGTATCTGACTATTTTTGACCAAGTCAAATTCATATAAGGTAAGGTACTCAGCTAAATTGGCTTACTTGTTCAAGAAAAATATTTGTTATTTTTAAAAATACATTGAAATTGATTAGTGAAGATACCAATAGCTCCCATCCGCATTTCACTGTTGCTAATGCAGATCATCAGGGAACCTTTATTAAAAAAAATATCTTACAACAACTAGAGATATTGTTTTAAACATTCATTTAAACAAATGAGAAACTCAAATACCCTTCTACTTCAGGCCTTATTAAAGGCCTGTCTAGAATTTTTTGATTCAATTACTGTTTTTATCTAAATGCTGAAAAATTTGTTTTAGAAGACCTCAGCTCTTTCGCATAAAAAATAACATACACATTCCACATTCCCTTCTATGAGAAGAGAAGGAGTGTAACATGTTTTGTTTTGTTTTGTTTTCTTTTTGCCAAAACGAAGTCAAAATCCATTAATTTGAAGGTCTCTCAGAAAGTCGGGTGAAAGAAGCGTCAGTGGAAGAAAATATATGGGCATGGAATGGTGCGAGCAGGCCATGTACATCCAAAAGAAGGAATACAAGGGTTTTTTGAAGGCATCCTTATACCTCGCTTTTCCCTCTGTGATAATATCATAGTTGAAACAAGAATTGTTATACTTGTTTTCCTGCTGCCATCTAGCTAAATACGGGTCTGTTCGGAAATTCATCACTGCGCTGCATCTGATGCATAGTGCTTGCATGAGTTCTAACATACAACCCTGCAGTGTGTCATAAGTAAAAAAGCATTAGCCACTCGTCACAAAAATAGCTGTTGCAAGGGATAAGTGAGAATTTAGTTTGTTTGGAACATGCATTTTTTAACAGTAAACTTTTTTTATTTTAACTTCTTAAATGTTTTAGTTTTTCGATTGAAGAATTTCTATTAATTTTTATTATTAATTTATAATTTTTTTTTTGCATCAGCAATCACATATACGCATCAGATACAGCGCAGTGATGAATTTCTTAATATGCCCTTCATCTTGATACAAATGCTTCACCGTGTAAACGCACAGGATCCACCTGCAACGAAATTACGGGCTGTTTATGTGCGAGTCCTTCGTAAGAGTCAGCGGTAAATTCAAGCCATTGCCTCTTAAAGGTTAATAGATTCGGATTTTTATCCGGCTTTTCTATGTATGTAAGAATTATTATATTTTTTGGAAGAAACCCGGTTATTTGGTTATTAAGAACCGTTTTGGAAAATTGTAACAAGCAGGAATACCGCTAAATTTCTTGTTTGTGCATTTGTTAAATTATAGTACCGGTTTTTAACCGGTTTTGAAAGCGGTTCTTAACCGGTTTTGAAAGCAGAGTTCTTAGCCTATGGTAAATAAGTTTTAGCTGAAATTATAAACAAATTCTACACATAAACTAGCAATCCGGTTTCTACACCCGGTTTTTTAATCTAGTTTAATAGCAGCATTAAACTAAAGTATTCGTAAAGATATTTTGGAGAATTGAAAGTAAATCTTGTTTTAAAAATTTTGTTCCTTGAATAAATTCTGTTTGCTGCCATTAGGATAATCGCTCCGGGTTTCGCACCACAGTTTTTGTATAGTTCCTTCACACATAAAGATTTTTTATTACAATCTGTGCATTGAATAAATTTTACCAAATTTTTTTGGGGATTTTCTTTAACCGTTTTTTTTTTATATTTTGGCGAACGTTGCAACCTAAATAGGACATACGTTTTGCACTTTTTGTCAATTTTATATGCAACAAGTACATACGCAGGGTTTAGAGTTAGGGTTTTTGAACTCACAAACATTAAATATGCTGCTAAGATTGCAGTGTCATGAATGCAACCATTAATCTGGCTTCGGTGGCATATAATTAACCTTCAGCTTCTATTTACTCAAAATTAAAGTTAACTATTTATTTTTTGTTCAAATAAAATTTGAAAATTCTCTGAATATTCACGTAATAAATTGTTTTGATGTTTGATGAGTTTGATGACTTTTTATTTTTATGATATTCTTAGTAAAAAAACGTGATAATTTAAAGTAATGCAACGTTAAAGTTTTTATTGAAAGAAAAAATTATAGCATTCTTACTAATCATTCATTGAAATATTTTAGAAAGATTATGATCTTATAAAGAACTTAATAGTAAAAATAAAAAATTAGAAAAGAAACAAACTTATTTTCTTTTACGCACGAATTACTCTTTCAAAATAAAATAAAATAAATAAAAATCTTTTGATATAAAAATCAGTTTCTTCTCTGTGCTGCAAGGTGTATTAATTTCTTATGTTTCTCAAGCTCTTGAACCATTTGAACAGTCTGCAATTTACCTGTGTTTCTTTTGATTCTCCTAATGACCCATATATCCCTGCAAAACTCGTAACCAAATGCTTTTCAATTTGTATGCATGTAAATTGAAAAATAACATCTCTCTCTATATCTATTTGGCTGCGGCAAGTTATACCTTTTACCAAGAAACCGCAAATAAGAGAACTAAAAAATTTTTTTTTTGCTATGCTGCAATCAAACCCATTGCGATAATTAATTACGATAAAGCCGCCAAACTTGTAATTTATGCTGCAATAATCTGTGTGTAATATTTATTTTTTTTTTTGCCTTTAACATTCTTAACATGTTGGGAAATGTTGCCGAGTTTAATACGGGCATCACTTACCACACTCGGAGACTTATTTAAATACTTACACACACAGACGACTGACTAACTGACTAGTGGCCAGACAAATATTCGAGCTGGTTCTGGTTTTGCTGCTTTTAAGAAGTCGTTAAATTAATAAATAAAACACACATTTTTCAGTTTGTTTTTCAATTGGTTTTTTTTTTCTTCTTTATCTCTCTTTAATCCAGTCTTAAGATTATTATAAAAAAAATTTTACATCATTTGATATTTATGTAAATTATTAATACCAATAAGAGTTTATTTGTGCATGTATGTTCTTTCAGTTGTTTTCTTAAGAATTGGTATGCAAATTATTTAAATTAATTAAAAAAAATAATGTTTATAATTTGAATAGGTTTCAAGTTTTTATTGCAGTAATATATGACAGGAATTTAGATACAGTGGAACCAGCTTGTCGGTAATGTAAGAAATTACGGAAACTGCCTTGACTGTAATACTCATAATTAATTTTTTTTTTAATTTAATGCCTACTACTATTACTAGGTGTTACCTTCTTTAGGAAAGGGATAGTGATAGAGAAGACAGGTGGTGAAGGAACATATAGAGGAAAGCTTCATTCTTTTTTTACAACTCTGCTTTTTGCACGTTTTTGTAATAATGCACTGTTGCAGCACCTCTGGTGTTGAATGAGGCGTATTAAATTTTTGAAGCTGTGATTAGTAGCCATTTTATTGGTTGTTTTACTTCGCCGATGATTCTGCTACACAACGAAGGAGGGCGTACTGATGTTACATTACCATTAGTAACTGCTGAAGTCGCTTTAATTCAGTCACCAGTGGTTATGCATTCATCACATGAACTTTCCTACAACAACTGATACAAAGATACACTAATGTACATCAGAAAAATGCGTGGTTTTGTTATTTGATGACTGTCTGATACGGGATCGAACCCAGGACCCTCGTTTTCGTAGTCAACGTGCTAGCTACTTCAGCCAACGCCACCCTCAATTAATTAATTGCCTTTGCCATAGATTGTGAATTTTGTATTAGCTAACCGAAGAGTCGAATGTTGAAACCTAATGAAGTTTGCTTTTTTTTTTTAAATTGAATTTCTTTAAAAAAAAGACCAATAAATGAACACTTTTGTTTAAAGTCTAATGATGGAGTTTCTTAAGCAGAAAGAAAATGCATAAAGACGTTGCTTAACCAACAAGCAAATCAAAATTCCTAAAATAAAATATTTACATTTGCTGCAGTTTCTTGGCCTACTATGATTGTAGTTTTATAATTCTCAATGATTTATAGGAAGTTTGTCTATAAGCATTAGGGTCTTGTAAGCTTTTTTAAATTGTAGTTGTAGTCTATTAATGATTTGAAATGTATGTATCTAGATGTGCTCAACCAAACACAAACTTTTTTGAAGTAAAGAAAAAAGTATTTTTTTTTGTGACTTTGTTATACTACCATTTCTGCGCAAAAATTCAGTCCTAGTAAAAATATTGTTTTCACAAAACTTATATACTAATTGTAACCAATGTGATCGAAAAAAAATCACCAATGCAATGACTAATTTTGGCAATGTGACGACGACTTGTCATCAATACAATGGCTGACTAATTAATATCAGTTTGATAAGAGAGATTTGAATAAATACCACAAACATTGTGACGTAACAAATGACAGCTAATACATGGTTTGTTAATGCAATAACCAAATGTTTTTATAACTTTGTGAGTTAGGCTAGTCTATATGCTTTGGATTTTGTTTGTGCTTATGCCAACTCTTATAAAAAATTTTCTGAAAATTCCTGAAAACCTTGTATGCTTATATAATTTTCTTCAAAAACTAAATGAGAAATATTAAAGTACATTTGGTATAATATCAATTGGAAGACGAAGTATTTTTATTTATGCGAAAGAAAATAATGAATTTTAGTCATAAAATAAGGAGTTCATATGAACATTATTTGTGAAGTGGTTTAAAAATTCTAATATTGTAATTTTATATTCACTCGACTTGAGAAAGTTTGAGAACATTTGTTTAAGTTTCCATGTCCAAAATTATGTCCATGTTTATTTCCAAGTCCAAGCTCATGTCCATGTACATGTCAGTATACATTTTCATTAAATTAATTCCATGTCAATGTAAACATCCGTACCCATTTCCATGTTCATGCTCCTTTTCAAGGCCGTGTCCATGTCTTTAGCCATGTTAATGTCCATATCGCTGTCCATGTTCATGTTCATGGCAATGTCGCTGTGCATGTCTATGTCCATGTCTAGGAACTGTTTTACTTTCCTTTTATCTATTTCAAGAACCCCATGTTCATGGCAATGTCTCTCTGTCCGTGTCCATGACCTGTTTTGGTTTCTTTTTATCTATTACAAGAACCCAAAGATTTTCATCGCCAACGCATTATGAAAAGTCATTTTTTTTTCGGTGGTGGGTAGTATAAGTAATTATAGCATAGAATTGAACAAAAAATCGTGTGTGGGACTGAATACACTATTTTTTTTGCAACATTGCCAAAAAGAAACCTTTCAATCCAAAAAATTGCTGCTATTCCCATTTTCACATTTCGAGGTGCAATATCTTTGGATTGGTGCTCTTTTTTTATTAAGCCAAACCCGATTTTTGGCTTTTAAATTTTCAAGCTCATGACGGCTTGTCGTACATCTTGGAAAAAATCCAATTGTAACATCTATCAAAATCCTATTTTGATGGCTAAAATCGATATTTCAGAATGTCTGCTGTACTTTGTTTAGCAACTTTTCGAAGTGTTTGAAGGCTATTAAAGGCAAGAGCTCACTATCCTACACAATTGTACGAATTTAAAGAAAAATTAAATTAATTCTTGAAGTCTTTTGAACATTTCATACCAGGGTTGTATTTTCTCAAAAGTCATATGATTGTGTAGGATAGTGTATCTTAGCCTTTAACGGCATATTGGGATAATGTGTTATTTATGCACAATTATTATTGCAATAAAAATGTACAGTAGTTTTCGCTTGGAGACATTGGCAAACCTTACTGCTTCTTGCGAAATTACTGCTCAACACAAACGCAAAATACTTTGAAATCTTAGACAAAAAAATCTCCAAAAGCTTAAACAAAAACCCATTTGTTTGTAGGAGGAAAATATTTGGGAAGGAGCGAAATCTAAATGAAAATTTTTTGTACCGTGTAATTTTGCTCTTGCTAAGAAATTCCAGCATACAATTTCCTCAAACCTTCTAAATTCTCATGTGTTTTCCTAGTGTTCTTATGGACAAATATTTATATAAATAGGGGCTGGTCTGTCTTTGGCAGCACTACACCGACTGCCATGTGGAAAGGAGTAAATCATCAAGAGATACAGGAGTTTCGGGAGTTTTAAAAGCATATGCAGTCACAATATTAAAAAACTGTTCCTTTCAGCAACACTATTGTGTATAAAATTCAAGTCACTATTCTAATATTAACACGTGCCGCATCGATTTTAAAGTTCGGGATAAAGGGCTCAAAATCCACGAAGTCTCACAAATGCCCCTGACCTATTCCCAGAGTGGTAAAATGTAAGACCGACCACCAGTAATTCTTATCCCCCAACATATTTTGAGAATATATTAACCCCCTATCTCCCCTCGTTAGGGTTTCCCATACAACACATTTTTATAAAACTTTCCCCACCATCCTAACAAGGCGCTGGTTACGCCTAGAAGAATCAAATGTATGACTTGTACTCATATGTTAGACTTTTAAAATTGTCGTTTTTATTTTGGATTTATGTATTTATTTACATCCTAGGCCTCTATATAAATAGTGAATATAGTTCTAGAATTAAATTAAAAAAGAAATAGTTTGAGAGTCTTGGCTTGTCAATCAAAATAATTTCCTAACACACAACAATTTATAGATCCAAATAGCTTCCACTGTATTTCACAATTCTTATTTACTAAAACATAAGTAAAAACTCGTTTTTTTTTAAGAAACTTAAAATTTATATACAGACATCTTTATCAAATACGCGCAACGCAAATTCACATTGAAAGTGGATGACAGGTAGCCCACTAAAGACGAAACAAAATTGAAGGCACGCACACACAATGTACACAAATAACCAAACTACACATTATTTTTTGTTTGTTTGTTTGCTTTCAACAAATATGTACAGCATATTTTTGTGGCTGTTTGACTATATTTGGTTGCACACTTAACTTACTACAACTACAAACTAAGTAAAGACAACTTTTGTGATAAGATTGATTTAAAACTAAAAAAAAACAAAAATAATGAAAATAAAATTTCAACAACCAAAACTAGGCACGCAAAAGTGTTTTTTTTTTCTTTCTTGCTTTTAAAATTTTCAACATGTTTTTTGTGCATGCAACATTTTTAAAGGCTCTCACACACGTTTGACTACTTTCACATCAATGTACGGCTCATCACGATCATCGTTATCGCCTCCATTAAGCAGCTTTTGATGCATGTCTAAGGCACATAGCCATAGTTGTGATAGGTCTGGGCATATTGGGCTTGTTGCTGGGCAGCAGCTGCAGCAGCTATGGCCGCTGCTGTGGCCGCATGCGGATGCGGCAAATAAGGCAATGTTCCAAAAGTATAGGCTGGCAGGACAGGCGGTGTGTTAGTCGATTTCCCGGAAGAGTTAGTGGGTGAAGCGGCCGGTTTGGCAGGTGGCTTGGGAGCAATATTGGCATTGGATCTCATGGGTTTTCTAACAAAAATTCTGGCCACAAATACCGCCACCACCAAGGCCAGCAGAGAGCCCAAAATAGTGCCAGCCACTACATCAGACCAATGATGCCAATAATCCGAAATACGTGTCAAGGCCACATACCAAGCAAACATAATGAATATGAATTGCAATAAATGTTTAAGTAACTTTGAGGCACGAGTGCTTAGGGCTGCCTGCAGATAAATGGCCAAATACACCATGCTGTAAAAAAATATGCTGGCATGGCCACTGGGAAACGATTGTCCCAGCTGGGCCAGTTGGGAGGCTGTATAATTTTGTCCCACACATTCATATTGTTCTATGTAACGGCCGAAATTGAAAGAGTCCTTGCAAGTGGAGCTGTCCGGCAATTGCGGTTGACACACCGCAAAGAAGTGGGGCCGTAAACGTCCCACTGTGTACTTGGTAATGTGGGTGGATACCAAACACAAGGCCAAACCAAATAGATAATAACCTATTTGAATGTAACAGTGCATTAAACGTTCGCCTATACGACAGCCCGCCTTCGAGTTGTTGTTGCTGTTGGTGTTGTTGTGCTGTGCGGTTTTCCTTTTTTCAGCCGCTGTTGCTGGAGAAAGTTGTTTACACAATTCCACCGCTACCATAATGGAAGAGGGAACGGCCAATACGATTGTTACCAAAAAAACCGTGCCAATGGTACTTTCGCGATACGGATACTGTAGTGATTCATCGTTGCAAAAGAAACCCCGCTTGTAGGGCTTAAACCATTTACGCAAAGCCACTTCCGATAAGCATAAACCAGCGAATATTAGCAAATCGAAACTAATACGAGCTACACTTTTAAGACGTTTCATTGTCAACAACACACAAAGCAGAACACGATTTTAAGATTATTATTAATGAGAAATTCTCCTCGGCTTACTTTATCTTTTTGGGTTCTTTATTATTATGTCAAATGATAATTTCTCGAAGACGCGTGCGCATTTCATTTACTTTTACACCTGCTCGTAAGTTTTCTTTTTTTATTATTTTGTTTTCTTTTTTAAACGTTTTGTAAAACTTTATTTGTTAAGACGACTTTATGCCCGTTTTGTTTACTGTGCTGAACATGCCTGCAGTAGGTTTAACTGAAAACTAACTTAAGTTAGCATTCACTAAGCGTGTTTGAGGTGTCGTTTTCTTTGGTGTTTAGGCCGACTTGCCAAAATGTATGCTCAATCATCGGCTACTAGCAGGCAGCAAGACGAGTTATAAGAGAGTCTGTTTATTTATTGTCTGTGCACAAATCGGAACCGCATTTACTCTCTGCAGAAAACACAGTTTCGATTAATTCGTCATCAGAGTCTTGAGGGAGTGTAATCATGATTTTAGAATGGCCTTTGAATTTTCTTCGTTGAGGAGTTTTCAAAATGAATTGGAATTGAAACATTTTCTGTGGTTTCCGAGGAACTCGTTAACAGTTTTGACCACTCATTTCAGTTATAAACAATATGGGCATTCATAAGTGCCGCTTCTCAATTTTCTTTGGAAATTTAAAATCGTTTACTTTTTATGATACTTAACATCGAAAGAGAATATTCTAAATATTCGAGTATGTTCTGTATTCCACGTGGAATTACATCTTTCGTAATTGCCAAAGCATTGTTGCTATAAATACAATAATATGGCAATTCCGCATAATTTAATTGCACGTGGAATACAAAACATATCCAAATATTCTTCTTTCTCTTCTTGGTGCAAAATAAAAGCGAACTTTTTGTAAAACCGTTTTAATTCAGAAATATTTCTACTTAAAGGTTAGATTAGGAAGTTCCAAAGGGGGCAGATTGCAGTAGGCTTGATTGGAAAAGGACCAATTAAATCTTAAATTCTTAGGAGGGTTTGAAAGTTATAGCCCCTGAGAACCAAAAAAATACTAACAGAACTGCAGAGATCAGTGGTTGGTGGTTTTTCGTTAATGAAGTCTACGTTCTGAAAGAAGCATTTACCTGGATACTTGAACCGGACACTCAGAGATGGAATTACAGAGCAGACACCTAAAGTGTTAGATTTACTCTACTTCGACAAACCATCATGGGTAAATTCGAAACGTGCTGACATTTTCCCGATCGCGCAGTGTTCTGTGATGATGCCAACCATGCGTAGAAGCGACTTCCTGCCTATACTATAAGCCGTTTGCTTCCATTGCGTTTAAAAAAGGGATAAGTGTAATATAGTTTTCTTTGCTTTATAATCATTTGTTAACTCTAAGGCCGTATCTGCGCCTTCGAATTCATAAGCTATTTTATTCTAATAAATGTTCTCATGAGCTGGAACCCAGACTATCCTGAGACGATGTCATTAAAGCAGTGCCTTCAATTTAATGCATTCCTCACATTCCTCAACTTCACAGCCTTTAAGTCAATAACTCTAACAGCGGCTAGAAAGTCTACCTCTCTATTCTTTTGACAGCTTAGTCCAATTAAACCTTGTACTTGACTCTTGCAGGACGGGGTCATTCACAAAGAAAATGTTGCATTTGCTTTTCTTCGTCGAAGTAGCTTTTTCACCGTCTGTTGTGCGGAGAATCTAAACACTCTGGCTTTCATTCGATCTCGTAATAAATTTATGATGTGAACAATGAGTGGAGGCGGTTTTCTGGCAAGAATTAGAAGCTGGTTGGCTTTACTAGGTTTCAGTCAAGAATACACCGGAGTGTTGTTTTCTTTGGAGCCCATCCTTTGATCTTATTTTGTAAGTTAGATTATAAAAATATATAAGCAATACTTGGTTTTGTTACATTTAAGGAAATGTCTGTTCAAACAAATTTAACATTTAGATCGATTGGATGCTTAGATGTGCAATGACAAATTACACTTTTACTTCTTAATCTTGGAATTGAGGCCCTATTACCTAATTAAATACCTTTAGTACTGGCTTTTAAGATTTTAACCTGTCGTTTCTTTTGACAGATGGAATTATTGGATGTACTAGGAGAAATCTAAAGGTCACAGTCCTAAGATAATTTCGCAATATTTTCCAGTATTATCATTTCATTCTTTAGTATTCTGGCTAAAAAGGGTTAACAAAACTTGAAGACCTAAAGGATGCTTTAAATTTCCTTGCGAAAATAAGGGAAACTGTTAATCTCAGAAAAGGTCAGTTACTACTTTTTTTATCTGGGTGGTCAAAAACCTCTCATAGACTAGGGTTAATCCTTAGCGATACCAGCAGATGATTTACATAAAGATGGCAGTCTAGTTTGGGGTGCCCGTTACGAAGGACCCTCTTACAGTAGCCTTCATAGTCCTACTCTCAACACAAGTTCAAGACTCCGGAAAGTGCGAGCTTTGGCAGCATACGAAGCCCTGCTGGATGGCCTTGCTAACACCCCCACTATAAACCTGCAGTTGCCTCTAGTTAGTGAGAAAAGAAATTTAAACGATTTGGAATCATAAAAGCTCCACATGATTTTAGAAGTTTTCGATTTCCGTTTCATATTTCATCAGACGTTGGAAAGTTGAATAACTGCACTGTTTCCTCAACCGGTAATTTAACTAATTCATCTTGGTATAAGGGCACAATTACGCTATTTTAAAATTCCACACATTATTTTATGTCACTATCAGCCAAGAATTCATTCTTTTACAATATGCCTAAAAAAACCCACTTTTATTTCATTGTTTATTATTTTTTTAAATCACTGCAAATGCAACGTTGCTCACCATCAGTTACTTTGGTTACCCCGTTGCTACTTAACAGTTAATGGCTTGCTTGAATGCACGAGTACGTGGTGTTGTTATTTTAGAGTCGGTACGAGTAACTAGTTGTTATTTTTAAACTCTTGTTTATTATTAATTGTACATAGTTTTCTGTGTTTTCTCATCAGCTGTTTTATTTTGCAGTTACTTGTGCTCAACTTGTAGCTCTAGTACGTGATATGTTGGTATTGGTGACTGTTTTCATGGCTATTTAGGTTTTTTTTGTTTTATGTATCTCATATTTAGGGTTTTTTGTTGTTATTTGTTTCTTTCTTTATTTGCATTTTACGTGTTGCATGGCTGAGAATTTCTTTGTTTGAATATCTTCTTAAGCATCTCTTTTTTTTTGTTTATCCGGGGGTTTTTTAAAAACTCTCACACTTGTTGGTAACCGGTTTAAACATCAATTACCTGTTTGCTCATGGCGTCGTGGAAAATCCAGCATTTAGAATTGTGTATGTGACTTCATTAAGACAATCTTTTTAACTTGGGAGAGTATGTGACGTTTGTTAAACAAAAACCCCTGCGGTAAAATGTTAGTTTGCAGCTGAGACATACAATATTTGTTTTGTTAGAAAGTGTTGATTCTTGTTTACTTTGATTTACTTTAAGGTATTGAAATCGGTCAAGGTTGTGGAATTTTATTGAAGACAAAAGTTTCAACAATATGGGGAAAAAATTATTCTTCTCAGTGTGCTAAATATTTCATCTGCATGTACAGGGTGGGCCAAAAGTTACCATGGGGTTTAAAAGTTTAATAACTTTTTCGTTTATTAATTTTTTTTCTCAGATTATATAATATACAAAATGGAAAATTTTTTTACCGTAAGTATGAAAAATAATGTCTCTTAAATGACCACCGTTTTCAGCTTCGCACTGATGGGCGATTATGATTATGAGTGATGAAGCTCATTTTCATTTGAATGGCTTTGTTAATAAGCAGAACTGTAGGTTCTGGGGTTCTGAAAATCCAAGAGCCATTCATAAACTCCAATTGTACCCCATTAGGGGTACAATATGGTGTGGGATCACATCTGAAAATATCATTGCGCCTTACTTCTTCGAGAATGAAGATGGAAGTGCTGTAACCTTAAATGGAGAGCGGTATCGGTTTATGATAGAAAATTTTTTACGTCTTGCTCTTGAAAACATACCTGGTATGTGGTTTCAGCAGGACGGAACCACTGCCCGCACTGCCCGAGACACAATGGCACTTTTAAGTAAAATTTTTGGAGAGCGAATAATTTCCAGAAATTCGGAAATAATTTGGCCCAGCGCGATCGCCAGTTTTGACAGCACCCGACTATTTTCTTTGGGGTTATTTGAAGTAGCGAGTGTATGTGAACAAGCCAGAGACAATCCTTGAACTCAAGGCAAACATTGTTGTAGAAATTTTGGAAGATATTATGGAAAATGCTCTAAAACGAGCCCATCAGTGCGAAGCTGAAAACAGTGGTAATTTAAGAGACATTATTTTTCATACTTAGTGTAAAAAATTTTCCATTTTATATATTATATAATCTGAGAAAAAAATAAAAAAAAATTAATAAACGAAAAAGTTATTAAACTTTTAAACCCCAAGGTAACTTTTGGCCCACCCTGTATTAATGTACATATTTAAATTAAAATTATTACAACCCATAAAATTATATTGGTTCTAAAGCAAATTAATTTTATGGTTATTTTTCCCCATCGCTAGTTTTAACCAGAGAATGACATAAGTATCGTTTTATGTACTCTTTGAGTATTGGTCGTCAAATTACTATAAATGTATTATAGCTAAAAATAAAAAATACGCTCATATGCAAATATAGGGTGTTTTTTTTAGAGGTATAGAACTTCGAATTGAAATAAAACACAAGAAAATCGTTTTAATGTCCATCAATTTGGCTTTATTGGAAGGATAATTTTATGCCATTAACGTTTAAATATGATTTCGGGCATGTGGCCGCCGCGGCTGGCTCGAATAAAGCCAATTCTACAGGTCCAATTTTCAACCACTTTTTCGAGCATACGGGGCCGTATGTTGGCAATAACGCCACGAATGTTGGCTTCCAAGTCCCCTAACGTTTCTGGTTTGTTGGCGTAGACGAGCGACTTCAGCGGATGCGTATTATCACATAGAGCAAACGTAGTGCGAAAACGATCCATGGTTAACCGAATTAATTGCTCTGTCGACCATAAAATGGACGGAGCTTGCGGTAAACTTCGCGAACTGAACCATTATTTTCGAAATAAATTTGCACGATTTGCAAGCGTTGTTCTTTTGTCAACCTGTTCATGATGAAATGGCAAACCAAACTAAATATTAATCACTTGACAGCTGACAAAATGGCCGCCAGTTAAAAAAGTGATGCCAACTTAAAGTTCTATACCTCAATAAAAAACACCCTTTACACAAATTTATTTTTAACCGAATACTTGTAACTATAAATAACCAATAACTAAGTTCACGCACATATCTTAAATTACGCATTACAAACAGCTACAAGTAAAATGTATAGACTATATGAGCTACAATCATATGCACAAGTATAAAAATACTCTTGAGTATTAATTGGACACATATGCGTGTATGCAGGGCTATTTTATTTACAAATACACATAAAACATGTTTTCAAACAGACACACACACACACGCCCACACATTTTCCATTCTATTTTATATACTCAAATTTATGTATACGGTGGCGAATGATGAATAAATATCCCGAGTATCGTGCGTATATTATTTTTGTCCGACTAAATATCCATACTCTGAGTATAAGCATACTCCGACTGGAAAACATAACATTATTTTAGATTTTATTACGGGATTACGGGATCCGGGTACTTAATTGAAAGAAAGTGGCACATTAGAGTGGAAGTGACTTAAAGGAACCTGTAGAATTTAAAGATAATTATAATAGCCTTAACGGACCTTTGAATGATATTGTTATTTTATAAAGATAGCTGTGTTGTTCTAAAATAACCCTTCCGATATCTTATCTGCCGAACTAAAGGCGTGTTTGTGTAGATTACTAACATTAAACATAATTTGGGAAAATTTTGCGACAATAAAATGAGAACTTTGAGTAAATTTTTTTCGTCACTTAGAAATTTACGCTTTAAAATAAAATCTAAATTTTTTACTTATTGATTAGTATTTTCTTATAAGAATCTATGCACTTATAACTAATACACATTTTATTTTTCATTCTTTTCAGGTAAGTCAACAATATTTGTTACATATTATACATGCAAAAATCTGATGTTTAATGAGTCTCCTAATAAAGCTTGGTAAGCATTTTCCATTATTTATAAGCATATTTTGCATTGACGACTGTGCGATACGTGTAACATGAATTTATTGTACGTGGTGCCATAAGCTTTTGTCCGCGGCTCCGCTCGTATTGATCTGATATTTAATATACTTAAAATTTATAAATATTTTGTTATTTGTTACTCACTAATAATGTTAAAAAAAAACTATAAAAACCCACAAAAAGGCGATAAAGGAAATTAAAAAAATAGAATAAAAACCGGCATTAAAATTGGTTAAACAATCAAACCCGAAACGAAAATCACCCTAACCAGCCCAAAAATGTGTTTTTCGGAAAAAATCCCTACAAAATACAAAAAACCGGTTCCGAACCGAATAAAAAAATTCAATTAGTGAAAGAATTTTCAAAATCGGTTTAACGCAAACAAACTCACTTTCTTATTTATAATATTAGCAAGGATTACTGTCTGTTAATTTAAAGTGTTTCGTCCAAAAGCCTCTCCGAGCGATGGATTTTATTTAGGAGGATTTTACATTTGCAGTCTTGAGATGTAGTCTTGCGGGTCCGAATAGTGAAAAACGTGCTTTTCTTTGGATATTAAGAATATTTTGTCGACTGATCTTCATTCTCTTTTTTGGATTCTTGAATCGTTTTAATATAATAGAACCAGCTCTCACCACTCGTGCAAGAAGAAAAATATGTTGTAAGGAAGACGATAAAGGAATTATTGTCTGTTGACATTCGGCAGAACTGTGCGTGTTCCAGAAACAAGTTGCCTGGTTTCATTAGAGCAGATTCCATTGTAGTAGTGATAGAACAAGGAAATGCACCAAAAAGTGCTTCGATTTTTCATTCAATCAATGATGTTGGCTACCCTATCGTCACCGATGAGCTTCCACGCCATCTTTTGTATGAGGTCGAGCAACCCCAAAAACAGACTGAAGCGCCAGCTATTACATGAAAGTTGTATTCCATTTTCGGACGGATATATGTAATATACTCGTAAATAGTAAAGAAATCATGTGGAGTGAAGTATCTCTTACACCATTTGATTATTGTGATCAGTCCACCGAGCATAACACTTAATTTTAACACCACAAACATCAAGAGCCTCTGATTCCTTAATAGTTATACCATCGATATTTACTCAAATATTTACTGTCAAGTCTCGGGAAGAAAGATTTATCTAATATTTGAGTGGGTGCCTGTCATGACGGCCTTGTCGAACCTTATCGAAGAAACCACAGGGACGAACACGAAGAAGTATATTCCTAAGGTACTTTCAGATATCTTAAATCGAACTACTTAAGAGGCTTACGGGAGAGCGCACTATTGCGAGGGATTAACTCAACAAGAAGAATCCTACCATACGATATAATAATCTATAAAGTATCACCCACATCCGAACCATCCGCCACAGCATCTAGAGAGGTAGCTGGTTGACAGAATCCTACCAAGCTTTACCATTAGTCGAACACTAGACGTTCAAGGCCCTTCTCCAAGCGATTTAAGTAGCAACCACAGCCATTACGTGTGCTCCTCCCACCAGCTACATACTTTTTCAAAGAAAACCTCACCAATCATCGCACGCTAATTCATCCCTCTTAAAATAAAGTAATGGAGCAAATTCCACAGCAGACGTCCTTCAAGACTTACAAGCATATTTGTTTCACCATTCATTAAAATTCTCCGGAAAACAAATTAATTAATTCATAAAACACTTAGAAATCATGATTGAATGAAACTACTACTCACCACCATATATGTACGAGAATGCACGTTATACGCCAGTCTGGTGACCATCCTCAACTTTTACCTCACGTAGCCATGATAAAGAGCTAAATAAAGAATCGAACAAGTTTTAAAAATAATATATGCAAAGAATTTCCATCTTAAATTAATTAATCATAAAAAATATTTCAAAAGAAAACAAGTTTATAGCAACATTTGCATATTGTTTCAATTTAATAAAACGGCCTTAAAACGGTACAAAAGTCCCTCTTAAAACCAAACTTGCGTTATAATGCATTAATATCAAAAATTTCTCACACAAAGCACTAACAATGAAACTTTTTCAATAAAGTTTAGGAGATTTTCAAAAAGAAGCAAATGATTCAGCAGCTTTTTTTCCACAAAAATCAGAAAAGCTTTTAAATTTCATGAGAACAAAATGAGTCAGTCGGTTCATTATAAAAAAATATTTTTTCATCTTACCAAATATATTCGTACAGCTGCAAACATGACACAAATGGTACATAAGCTAAAAACGAAAACAATCTCTTCATCTAATTTGCCCGCTGGCTTTTAAATGCTACATAAATTATGCTTAAATACAAGTGTCTAATATTGATCACGATGTTGACGATGATGATGCTGTTGATGGTTGGTTGTTTGATCGTTTGATTTTCATGTTTACACTATATAATTCCTTTACCTGGTTGTTAGTATTTGCATAATTTTAGCTTTAATCTATTGGTGTTGTGCTTGTTCGTGTTACTGAGTACAAGTATCTGGTGGCACTCACGAATTCACTGAAGCTTTACTCTTCAAAATGTTGCATGTCTACCGGTTTAAGTTGCGCTTTAAATTTAATTTCTTTGGTTTATTTTTCGTTGCAAAGTCTATTGCTTTACTCAATAAAGTAACTTGTAAAATACTTTATAAGTGCTAGAGTGCTGTCTTTACGATGTATTTGTGTGGTATTGATTTATAAAGATTCGTTAACCCTTAAATGAGTAGCTTGAGTTGCGATGGGGTCTAGTGAGGGACATAAGTTTAAGCGCGTGGAAGAAAAAAAATTATGGTGTTGCTATAATTAGGAAAACATATTGTAGTACTCGTATTCTTAGCTATCATTTGTAGCTCCTATTTCATCTAAAAGGACCAACTGAATACCAAAAATAAAAAGTTTGATCACCTTGGAAATTCATAAGCGTAAAGTCAGTACAAATGTCGAAAATTTGTAGTATAAATCTATAATTTTAGTGACGAAAAGGAACGATTTTTTGCCGTTTTGAAAATAACCTTGAACAATACAATTGATCGCTGCTCTCATCATTGGAAAACGTTGTTATGACTACTGATCTCATTCGCCTTTATTTTAGGGAAAACATAAAAAAATTAATATTTCCATACCTTTCGTGCCAAGGTCGTGCAAAAAATTATATATGACTCAACATATTAATTACTTTCGTAGTCCTTTCGGAAATAGAACAACTTCCTAATTTTTATTGTTTGCAAAGCTTACATTGAGGCATAAGCCTGCTTGCTTGAAAAAATATTAAAATGCATATGGCAGATTGACTCCTGAGGCTAGTGCATTATACATTTCATTTATTGGCTGAAGTTAGCCAAATAACCAATTAACAACAACTCCTTCATTTCCACAGGACAATAAGTGTGTATCCAAACTAATCACCCATGTTCGTAGTGCTTAAAGGCATCAAAAAAAGCGAAGTGTTCTCAGCCACATACATAAGAGGAAGGCAACCGGAAGTGCCCTTAAATATGGCAGATTCTCAAAGGGATATTCTTTTACATATCGTGTATTCAAGTGTGATTGAAGCGCAGTATGTGATGCTCAACCGTCAATAATTACCAGTGGCAGAATATTTTTATGCAAAGTGCATAAAAGAGTACGCGCCTCAGGACCTGTCACTGTCAGGGGTATAAATTTGGACAACTGCTAATTAAAGAACTGAAACTGCCTGAGTAAGGCATTTCTGGGCATGGCTTAAACTTTTTGGTAGCTCTCATAAGGTACAAACTCCAGTATTTTAAAGGAATGTAGGGCGAAAACGGTCCACTGACCCTGCTTTCGTTTTGAAATTAAACTGAACAGTCATTGGGGAGCACTCTCCATTCTGAGGCAATCAAAAATACTAAGCTGTCTCGGAGCAGATCACAAAAGTTATTGTCCCATGACAAGAACGATTTCATTATCCTAAACGGATGGTTTGCGGTATATTGTGGTTTCAAAAGAACTATTGCTGTTGGACTTGTGCATCAAATGGGAAGCACTTTCCGCCCTGCGACAAGAGAAGCTACTAGGATATTTTATAACAGATTACAAAACTTACTGTCCCGTGTTAATTCCGATTTCAGAACTTTAATGGGGTGGTTTGCGAGATATTATGGTTTCAGGTGAAGTATTAATGGATTGAAATGAAATTTGCATACCACTATAGAGCACGCTCCAGCCTGCGACAATCGAAACTATTTATTAAACTTTCTCGGAACAGATCTCAAATGCGAGTGCCCTGTGATAGGAATATTTTCAGTATTCCAACGAAATTGTTGACGTGTCATGTTGTCTCTAATTTGGCTAAGGGATCTCTTGCTGAGTGGAAACGAAATATGCCCGCCTCTGGAGGGCTCTCTAAGACATAAGACAATATATACGAATTATTAGGTTGCACCAGAAGAAGAAAATATTCCCTTCAATGAGAACTACATAGGAATACTTATGAGATGATTTAAATATACATGTACAAAAATATTGAGCGGAGAGCCATAGGAGCGACTTTTCTTGATTCGAAGTATATTTGTCTTAAAAGCCGCTTTCTGACAATAAAACTGTATTATGAGGTAAACTGAACCTAAAGGATAACCTCAAGGACACACAACATATTTTTGGAAGTCGCAGTACTTTTGACCCTGCTAGTAGTTCCTTTTATTCACGTATTTAGTAGGAGCTGTTTATTTTAGAGAACTAACTCATGCTTGTATGCTTCTTAGAAAAGGAATACTAGTGAAAAGATGATTAACTGGTATCTGAGTTTAATTCGTTTTATAGCTGGATGCAACGGCTTTAGTGTCAAGTAAATATTTTATTGATCAATATACTTTTCCGAATAAACATTGCTAGCAATGTATTGGTTGTATATTTTAAAAATGCGGGAATCACAACGGATGGTTTATCTTTTTGGTTGGTACTTTTAGTATCTTTTATGGCATTTTGAAGTGTAAACATCTGTCATTTATTCTCAATTAGTTACTAAATAAAATAATGTAAAAAAACTAATTAAGCTTCTCTTCTCTCTATCTGGCAATTCACCATCCCTTTCCTATTCTCAGGTTTTTGGATCTAAGTGAGGTGAAAACTAGCTTTCTCTTCTCAGCAACCTGCTAACCTAACCTAATTTTTTGTTTGTTTCGAAAATGTCTAAATTTGTACTAACAAAACATCATTTGCAGGAAGGTTCGTTGTACTTGTTCAATTTGCAAAAGACTACAGCTGAAGCACACCGATTGCTCACCGAAGCCTATTCAGTATATGTTCCATCGATTTCAACGGATGAAAAATGGTTTGTGCTTTTCTGAAGTGGTGATTTTGACACGAAAAACAAACGTCAGCCAAAAAAAGTTTGAACACGAGAAAGGCAATACTCCATGAAAGTTATTGTCAAACAAAAAAAGTAGTTGCAATTTCAA
Organism: Nowickia ferox; assembly: GCA_936439885.1. Lineage (NCBI taxonomy): Eukaryota > Metazoa > Arthropoda > Insecta > Diptera > Tachinidae > Nowickia > Nowickia ferox. The sequence continues at coordinate 11,725,290 of OW387024.1, read as the reverse complement.
AATGCTTGAAAGTAGCTAAATTCATCCAGCAGCAAGGAAATTGGCTACTACACGAATTGGACGGCATAAAAGGAAGTTATTTTTGCATTGAATAAATTTTTACTATGAATGCATTACGACAATCCGAAACTCAAGAAATCTTATGTATATGAGTCGCGGCCTACCAGTCGAATCAATGCCAAGGCCGAATATTCATGACACCAAGGTAATGCTTTGAAATTGGCGAAAGCAGAAGGTTGTTAGCATTTATTATGACCTGCTGAAACCAGACCAACGCTCGGAATATGTGACCAGACATGAAACCGTAATATTCCAACATGACAACGCTTGGCCACATGTAAGAATATATGAAAATTGGAAAGCTTTGCATCGACCACTTTATAGTTCAGACCGTATACCGTTCAGTTACCTCTTGCTTCTATCGGTGTAGACCGCTCTCATTGGAATACGTTTGACTTTAGAACAGGGTATCAGAAATTGGCTCGATTCGTTCTTAGCCTAGTAGTTATTTTGGTGCGAAGTCTCTATATTGCCAGAAAGATGGGTATTACCTTACTAAGGACTTTTAATATTTTGAGTAAATTTATAAATCACCGATGTTTCGCAACAAACGCTGAAAATTCTGCCAAATTGCGCAGTTTTTTGTTATAATACAAAAGACACAATCAAAAAATTTTGCGATGTGACTGAGTCCGACTCTGTATCGAATTCAGGTTCCTGAAGATCGTAGTGAACACGTCACCATCCAGATTCCCTTCGTCAGAATTTGTCAGAATAGTCAAACGACTTTTGAGAAAATGCAACCCTGGTTTAATGAAGTATATGAAAATTTCCAAAAGACAATAACAACTCATTCGACCAGGGTTGCATTTTCCTTAATCGTTTCTTTATCGAGTATGACATTAATATATTTATTTTTATATGACCCCTAAACCCGTTGTAGGGTTAAGCCTCACTTTTCATTTGAGTAAGAGTAAATTAATATGTTGTTTTTTTTTTGCTTTCATACTTATTTACATTTTTATTTTTGGCGATTTTAGTGCTTTATCAATTAAACTTAACTTCAATAAAATTTTTTAAAAAGCGGAACAGATTTCTGTCCATTTTTTCTGCATACGAGTGTATGCGTTCGTTGCACACGTTTAAGCTATAGAAATCAAATAGCAATTTTGTTTTGAAAGTTATAATTAAAATTATTTTATGTGATAAATGGAAAATTTAATTTGTTTAGACCACCAGACCATAATACAACACGGCGTCTACGCCGTAAGTAAGTATGAGTGCTTATGGCAGGCAGGGGGTTTTTATCATTTCATTTAGGTATGGAATGTAGAAATTAAATATTACTCCCTTTGTTTTACTCTATCAGTCAATTTTGTCATAAATTGTTATCTGCAGAAATAATTGAAATTCTTTGTTTATTAATGAACTTAACTAATTTCCTAATAAAAATGTTTACGAGTATTTTTAAAAAAATATTACACACACCTTTTATTGGCACCTGTGGCACTTGTAGTTGTTAGCTTTTTTTAATACAGTTATTGATCGGTCTGTTATTTTTCTTTACGTAGTTGTTGGCAGCAAGCCGTGTCGTTTATTAATACATAAGCTTCTTAAAGAGCGGTAATGAGAGATAAGGTTGCCAAGATGTGAGAAATTCAATACAAGATGAATGGCATGGGTTTATAATCCCAAGTAACAAATAATAAATTATGATAAAAAAATATATACAAAATTAAGTAATAGATTATAAGTTGAATATTAAACAGTAGTATGAATATGCGAACGTAGGCAAACGTTTTTAGTATAAGACAATATAAAATGGTGTACGGGTATTGTAAGCCAAAAGTGTAAATTTGCAATGTTTGTGCTATAACAATTCTTATCATAGTAAGATGCTTTGAGTTCAGCAAAAACTTATTCAGATACTTGTTTTTTTCTGAGTGTAAATGTTTGGTCGGTGTATAAAGCATTTGTATGTTTGAGTATAAGACAATAGTCAGATCAAAGTTCATTCGAAATTCTTGCCGTAGTCTAAGCTTGCGACTATAGTTCCCAATGTTCATTTTGTACAAAACTGGTTGTCTGGCTAATGCGAATTATTTCATCAATCGGACCAAGATGATAATTTGAGTTAAAGCCCAACAGTTTCAGTATATGATGGTAATAAGTTTGATTTCGCACACATATCCGACTTCTGAGTATATCTTACTAGTATTATAGCATGGAAGTCCTTCTATTGCTTTTTAAGAAGGCAGTTGCTTGTTTAAGATCATAATATTATACGGGCTGAGTACTAGACGTAATGTGGCTGTTAAACGATACTACGACAATAGTGTAAGCGTGAGCGATATTTGGATTATAAGATGAAACTTTGAGTATAAAAAATTGTCCGAATACAAAGAAATAGTTCTAAAGTGGTCTTAGTATGAGGCTTAAGTCTTAGTATAAGACTTTTGTCTTAGTATAAGACTTTAGTCTTAGTATAAGACTTTATCGTTAGTATAATGCTTTAGTCTTAGTATAAGACTTTAGTCTTAGTATAAGACTTTAGTCTTAGTATAAGACTTTAGTCTTAGTATAAGACTTTAGTCTTAGTATAAGACTTTAGTCTTAGTATAAGACTTTAGTCTTAGTATAAGACTTTAGTCCTTAGTATAAGACTTTAGTCTTGGTATAAGACTTTAGTCCTTAGTATAAGACTTTAGTCTTGGTACTATTTGTATAAGACTGTAGAACTTTATTCATTGTAAAATATGGATACAATCCAAGTATAGGCTGCCGATATTAGTATTGAGTACAAATTAGCGTTATAAGATGCTACTTTTAGTATAAGATTTAACCTTCAGTACAAGACAATGATAAGCTCATGGGATAAAACAGAGTTCTCATTACAAAGCATTGCTTGAAAGTTTATTAATATGTACATAGTTCCTAAATACATCATACATAGACTGTAGACATAAATGTATACATGCATTTCAAATAAGAAATTGTTTTTACCACTGGTGGCCATTCACTGCTCTTATTTTTTTTTATTAACAGAAAATCGCAAAAATAATATAACTCCAAAGAAATCTCTAACAAATAAATCTTTTTATTGTGGCTGTTATTTTTAAGCGCCTGCTGATCACGCGGAATACCTAATAATTTATATGACAAGTACTTACGTTCAGTAACAACATATTCCACTTCTATCTGTAGCAACATTATCACTTATTAATTAAATGTACTCGTAAAATAAAATATTTATAGAAATAAAAAAAAAAGTTGTTTTCTTACTTAAAAAACACAGAGAGGTACACAAGCACTCTCACTAATTGTCAGACATTAACAGGTACGCTGTTACGTAGCACAATCATTGCTGCGAAATTCTTTTCTGCAAAAACAACGTCAACAACTTTTATGAGTATTTAGGCAAAATAATCTATATTTGTTTTATTTCAAAATAAATAATAATTATTGTTAAAAATATTTGCCATAAAATTTCGTTTGTGGAACTCCCTTGAGCTGAATATATACATACATATTTGAAAGAATTAAAGATATTTAAAGATAACAATGTGTTTAAATAATTTTTTAGACGCAAATGAAATAAAAAAAAAATAAAAAATAAAAAAATAGGAGGAACATGAAGAAGTGGAAGTAGGCATTACAGCGAACGCCTTACCATATTTACAAAATATAGACTGAAACACAGATTTACTAATTGCATTTTCTTCTCTAAAAAAAAGTGCAATATTTTTTTCGTTTTTAAGCTAAAAAGACTATTAAGGGTTATGATTTAAAGGACTCAAACTCTGTAGTATTTCCTCCCGATAAATCTTCACTTCCTAATGCACATGAAAATTTGTTTCCTTCTCTTTGAAAGGGTTTTTATTTATAGCAAAGAAAGCGTCACATGTTATTTATACAAGAAAAGGTATCGCAATGAAAGCTAAGATGCTAGTCCAAATTTTATAATTGCTGAAATTGTTGGTGATGCAGCAACTTATTGTGTGGCTTTCCAATGGTTTATGTAATTGTAGATTGTATTCAAAATATGAACAGGTTGTTTGAGCTTTTCACCTGGGGAAGAAAAGTAATCTCGGTATTATATAGGTTTTTGAGTATAATACCATTATACTATTAATAGTATAAGACGTCGTATTCCTTATAAGTTGTAGTATAATACGATAATCATTGAAAACGCTTGGTAAATAGGAGGCAATGGCAAAACTATGTTAGGATAGATTAGGTTGGCAGGTTGTTGAGAGGAGAAAATAAGTTTTTAGCTCGCTATACAGTAAAAGTACAAATTATAACATTTGGTGCAACACGCAATTAGTTTAGAAATTCTCAGTATATGATAAATGTCAGCTTGTGAGCTTCAATAGCAGTTTGTTTGTGTTAGGAGATTGTCTGATCTCAATGTAGGGTAACCTGTCTTGAGTTTGAGGATTTAAGGAGGATGGTTAGGTTGCTGGTGAAAAAAATTAAAGCTAAGGGTCCAGCGCACTTGAGTTCAATACGATGTTGCCTTTGTTCTACCTGTAAGCTGGAGGCAGTACAGAAAGGAAGGATAAAGAAGAAAGGGGAAAATATAGATGAATAGTTACTAGAGAAGAGAGGATAATGGGGGTCGGTAAAGGGTCGTATGCGTACCCACGCTATAGATGGGGGTTAACGGCCATACCAGCTGCTGCTGCTAATATAAAGACTAAGATTTTTTAGTCCTATTTACGATAACTGCGATAAGCTATTGAAAAATAAACTGCCAAGGAAGCGCAAACGGAAATCCTCCAGTGCGGGGCACAAGCAGAGGAGATGCGAGATGCTTGCCTCTTCTCCTTCATCATTACAATTGGAGCAGTGGCTGGTCAGTGTGGTCAAGAGATTCCTCAAGTGGTCAAGGAGGATGGTGTAGCCTAAAATTGGTGTTATAGGAGGAAAGATATTTGTTTTTATCCGTCGTCTCAGTTCAACCAATTTATATTTCATGTTTACTGAGGTTTTGTCACAAATCAAAAGCTATTTGTACTACTTTAGCTGTTGAGTGTACGACAACACCATTCAAGTAACGTTTTGACATGAAACAAATTATCGTATTAAAAATTATTAAATATATTTGTACAAAGAAAAAAACGCCTAGAATTTACTAAATATTTATACTTATAAATATTGTTTTTTTCATTATTTTTTTTTTTTTTGTACATCGAACTACAAATTTTTATATATTCGCCATTAAGTCCAAACACATTAGCAGTTGTATGTTTAAAATTATCGGTTATTAAGTTTTGACGATTATCATTTAATTACATTTTTTTATTTGACTATTTAAAATTTTTTTGTGTTTTTTTTTCTTTTCTGTTGTGGTTTCATTTCATGATATTTTTTTTCAGGGCATCTTATAAAAAAACTTACTTTGATAATTGATATACAACATACGAGTATTGTTGCTATTTTTTCATCATCATTTCCAATTTGTTCTCAATTTCAATAACAATAATTTGAGTGGAGGTTTTTGTTAGTAATTTTGTTGTTGTTTCTTTTTTTTTAAATAAACAAAACCAGAAGCCTTATAAATAATTAAGACAAGAAACGAAATAAACAAAACGTATGAGACTAGTGCTTTTTAATTAGTTTTTCCATTTGCTACAGTCTTTTTGCTCCTTCTTACAGTGGGTGGGCGAATTAATGCAACGGTAGTCTTGCTTGCAAAATGCACACCCAACCTACTCCATGTATTTTTTTCTCTTTTTTTGTCTGGTTAAGAAAAGGATGAAAATTATAAATGATTTGCATATTTTACATGATATTTAATTAAGATTGATTGCTTTGTGCAAAGTGTGTTTGGACCAAGAATAATGTTTTGCTTTGAAATATAATTTCAACAGGGGTATAAAAACGCCCCCAAAAATGGAATAATTGTTATTTAATAATACGAGTATAAGAGCATAAAATGACTAAGGTAGTAGTAGTGGTAGTTCAGGTTAGAGTATTAAAATTTTGCGTGATTTTAACTGTTAAATTTAAAAATGTGAAACTAGGACTTTGCAATATTTAAGCCGTAATTGGTGTATGAAATATTTGTCCGCCAAACTGGTAGTATAAGAGTATAAGAGATTAATCTTAAAAGCTATTGACTTTTGAACGAAAATTTTCGAATTTTGTATTTCGACTTGGTTTTTTTTTTGGAGTACAAGACTTTAGTTTCGAATATAGAAGTATTACGAGTACAATACAATAGTCTACGTTTGAATATAAGACGACAGTGTAATCAGAAGTCGCAGAGATTTTTTTGATATTCTTCCCATTGCAAGCTGTTTTCGCAGAAGCGTATTACACTTAATAAAACCACGTTGTGTTTGGGTAAGTTGAAGAGTTTAAATGATTAAACAAAACTATAGGTAGATCATTATGAAACAGTAAATATTTGTTGTATAAGACTTTGATCTCAGAATGACAAAATTCGAAGAGATTAATAAATGCAGCGGCTTTTTTTAAACCGTCATTGCACGTACACCTTAGGGATCATTTGCCATTCCTTGATTATTTCTCTTTTATATTTATTGTACCCGTAATAGTTGTTTTTGTAGCTTTAATAACAATGTTTTCGTATTATTCGATTATCTTTTCTTTTTAATTTGTCATTGTAAGAGGTGTGAATAATGAAAAAAAAACAGGCTGCAGAGACCACAGACAAACTAAACAGTTTTCGCTTGCCTATGAAAATCTTATTTTATTTGCTTTTTGTTTTTTTTTTATTATTTCTTCAAACGTTGCATCTAGTGATGGGAACCGCTCACATAATTGCCATCAATCCTGCATGATCGCTTGGGGTAGTGACTAATTTTTTCTGCCAAATATCATAAGAGTAAATGATTGTTTTATTGTAATTGGAAAGTTTTTAATAAACATTGATATAGGTATCCAGAAAACAATTACAAAAATTAAGAAAAATAAAAAACTAATGCAACCCGTTCAAAAACTTTTTTTAAATATATGGCTGACTCCCAAAACGTCAATAGTCTTGTCTTCGAAAAAGGGTTCACACTCTTTCAAAACGTAATCACCGCACCAGTTCGGAACCGGTTTTTTTGTATTTGGCACGGATTTTTAAACCGCAAAACGGATTTTTAAAATTCTTTTACCTATAGAAATTCTTTTACCAGCATCAAATATATGCTTTTTTTATCCGGTTCGGAACCGGTTTTTTATATTCAGTGACTAGTGTCTATGCCTTCATCATTTGATCTTTCCTACGACAACTGATACAAAGGGACACTAATGCACATCAGAAAAATGTCAGAAGCGGGCTAGAACCCAATACCTGTTTTTCTGTTTTTTTTCTGTTTTGTAGTCAACGTGCTAACTACTTCGTCCTGGGAGTCGGTTCTGACTATTTTCGCGCTGATGTCCGTACTGATGTACAAAAGTGTTTATGTGTGTGTATGTGTGTTTGTATGTATGTAAACATCTCATATCTTAAGGTCAAGGGATCGACAAGTAGTTTAATGGATTCCAGTTCAGTAGATTTCGAATATGTTCGAAAATTAATTTATCACAAAACTTTTTTTCTCTTTTTAAACAAATCTTGAACAAAATATAGTCCAAACAACCGTCGATTGCTGCCAAAAGATTTTAAAATTTGGAAAAAAAACATTGATTTGATTATTCCAATAACTTCAAAAGCTCTCGTCAAATCGATTTTAAGACTTAAAAAGTGTATCGGATGCCGTGAATTTAACCAAAATCTGTAGATTAGCGGAGAGTTTCAGGAATGATCGATTCCCATCATGGCGTGTGTTTGAATAAGAGTTATACAACTTATTTTGAATTGAATAAGAAATTGGCTTTAATTTGAATTTTTTGAGCTTTATTTCATTAATTTTTTGGGGGTCTCAGTTACAATATCCTTCGGCTTTATATAAATCAATGAATGAGAGAAAATTGTTATGAGTTGATGTTTAAAAAAATATTTGATTCTAAGCGAATCGGTTACCAATTCTCAAAGTTATTAAATGTTGCCGCAACAATAGAAAATTTGGCGTACCTAATATTTGGACGGATATTATTTATGAAATCGAACTTGTAAAGAAACAGAATACGAGAAGTGGTGTTTAGAGCACACGCAATTATTAATGTAGTTTTTGATAAATTTTCATGGAAAAAACTGTATATTTTATTTTATTGTACATTTTTAGGCTTATGTTTTCCTAGAGATAACGTGAAAGCAAAAGTGTAGTTTTTTTCACTTGCGAACTTGCACGATGTCATCTCTAATTTCAACTGCTTCTTGTTTGTTTTTTTTTTTGCATTTTGTAGCACGTTTTCGTTTCGTTTGACACATTGCAAGCTACTTTATGCGCGATCGCATTGCAGTAGTTGTGCGACAGTTACAATTTTTATTTAAACATTTCGTACGTTTTTTGATTTTAATCAGGGGTCTGTTTTTTATCCACTATTTTAAAATAGTTGAATCAGCACAAGAAAATAAAAAAAATGTTAAGAAAACAATACAACAATCAAGACAATAAATAAAACATTTTGTCATTCTTTAGTTTCCCGCAATTGAAAAAAGCAATTTAGCAGATTAAGACGCTGAAATAAATGATTTCTTAAGTAGAGATTGAATTTTATAAAATTTCAGTGAACAAAGAGAGAGGGGACTTAAAAGGCATAAAAAGCTTTTGGAGCTTAACTAAAGCAATTACGATTTTAAAGAAAACTTATTTCATATATGTACTCGTACATACATATGTGCAAGATTATGCTAAACCACTCCCTAATGTTCAATGTTCAAGGGCTTTTTGAAGCTCAGATATTTGGGCCAAGAAGTCAAGTCTGTTTTAGAATGTATTCGTTGCTGGTTGTTCTTTTCACAGTTCGCAATTTCAAATATTTACTCTGTTGCCGCTATCTGAGGTGTGAATCAGTTGTGTTAATGCAGTTTGTTGGCCACAGCAACTACGGATTTTGTGAGTTTTATTTCCCTGCTGTTGTAAGATGTTTCTGCTTCTTTGCATTTTTGGCATAAATAATTTATGCAGTTGCACGTACTTACATGTGTTAGTACAAATGTACATAAATACTTATGTTGTATGTTTAAGAAGGTATTGGTTTTACAATTTTAGACGAGATCGCAAGCAAATAATAAAACTTGCAAGCAGACAGATAGTCAGTCAGTCACTCAGTTTATACATTGTATGCAGTAAGTAGTTTGTTAAAGCATTAAGTTTTGTATGATTTTTGCAAATGATGTCTCACCAACATGCATACTTATGTCTACAAATGATGGGGAAGGAGGTGGTAAAAAGAAGTATTGTCTTAAAAGATCTTGCTAATGTTTTTTTTAATTTTGCTAAGGAACCATGTAGATATTCGGAGACAAGTTTTAATGTGAAACCTAAACTTAGCAAGCCAAGGTTACAGATTAACTATAGCCAGCAAGCTCCGAAGCAATTCACTACTTCCGGCCACGCTACCATTTGAGGGCAACTATGGTGAGGATACCTCTCTTTGCTGAGTAAAATAGATGCCAGGAAGTTTGTTCTACATTGCAAAAAAATTACTTCCGGGCGTGAAACCCTATTATAGAACGTCCTAAGTTTTTTTCCTTTGCTCTGGTTACACTTGTCTGACTCTAAGAATTTGACTGTTCAAATGCAGATGAATATCAGATTAAAAAAGAATATGTTCTATTATCATCAGAGCTAAGATGTAACCTAAAAATTGTATATCGAAACGCTTTTTCACTTTTAGCTATTGATAGTCGTTTGAAAATTCGTCTAGTGTTAAAACAGCTTAAAGAATATACTGGTGGGACAGTCTCTTTTTATTGTCACTTGTTTTCATCATTTTTCTTTGTTCTATCGTTACCTTAATATAGATAAAAATAATAATGAAATAGGAGCTTTCTATATTAAGGTAACGATATGTATGCATCTTACCTAGGAAAGGGTTAGTGAAAAGAGAACAGATGGCGAAATATTAAATTATTAAGCTTAACTCGTTTTGCAACTCTGCTATTGTGCGCTTTGTAAGTTTTTAAAGCATGGTTTCAGCGCCTCTGGTGTTAAGTAGGTGCATTACTTCAAACTATTTTATTAGTAGCCTTATTTTCTCGAAGATACATACCATAAATATCGATGAAGGAATGCGCTGGCAACGGATTGAACTCTTATTCTCTCGAAGACCTGCCAGACCTTTGCTTTGTAGTTAACGCACTAATATTTTTTTTTTTGCGCAAAAAGTGTCCAAAAGTAATGAATGAATTGTGGCAAAAGTGTGTGTTCTAAGATCCTCTACATGATTACCACGTCAGTACAGTAATATATGGCGACAACGTAGCGCCAGTGATAACGCACATTCAGCACAACAAGTGTTGAAATGGGCAGCAGTATGAAAAGAAGAGTAAGAAATAATAAATGGCCATTTTTTTAAATAAAAAAGAAGCAATAAAAAGAAGGAAAACAAAGTGTTTTTTAATTGTAACAACAAAATTTGTTGCAAAAGCAAATGAAAAAACAATTTACTCTTTATTTCTCTATTTGGCCATCAGTGTTGCCGTTTGTTAATTATTTTTTTATTTTTTTCCCACGTCAACTTTTTAAAATTATTTCATATTCTTAAATTCTTCGTGCCATATTCATCAAAAATATTTCAGGTTTATTAAGCGCTTATTTGACATATTTCTATGGGAAATTTGTCAAATAAACCTGTAATAAACCTAAGATATTTTTTTATGAATAGACCATTCATATATATCCTCAGCGTAAAACTAGGCTATTTATAAGTTGAATTAATTGTCTTGGCATAAACCATCCTGCGATCCAGCTAATAGGGGTATCATATAGCGAACAGCATTTTTATTAAAGGAGCTTGCCTTTTTGGGGGTGTGCAACTTTGAATTTAAATACAGGATGTTCCAATAAGACATTTCATTTTCAATGGCCTGACATTTGAACAGTAACAGATGATGAGTTAATAAAAATTTAACATACGCTTTTACAATGCATTGAAATTGTTAAAATTCACAAAAAAAAATGGTGAAAATTTTGCGATCATAGATCGCAATGCTAAAACATATTTGGATCGTACCATTTTTATCTTGCAGGCTACGATAACAAGCAGAAATGTCGTTTTCGGTACCAGAAAACCTAATAAATTTTATTTAAAAACCTCTGCATCCTCAACGTGTAGCTGTTTGGAGAGGTTTTTGGTCTAAAAGCTCATTGGGTCTTACTTTTTCAAAAATGAGGCTGAAGCAAGTGTTAAGCTGGCATCGGAAGATGTTGATATAGACGACGTTTACTTTTAACAAGACGGCTTTACGTGCTGCACTAGTAACGATACAATCGCTTTTTTGCGTAAAAAGTTGAATGACCATGCCGAGAGTAAACAATCGATTCAAGACCTCAAAGATGAAATTTGTGAAGTTTACGAGGAGATACAGTCAAAAATTTGCGAATTGGGGGTGAAAAATTTAATGAAATATTGTGGTCCTGCAATTGTAAATTTGTTTTTCATTATTAAGGACATACCGTTCTCTTTACAATTGAACAAAAACCCCATGATTTCTCTCTTTTTTACATATATCTGAATTAAAGCTCTTATTGGACGACCTATTCTAGCAAAATTACGTTATATATAGCAAAAAAATTTACTGTATCAGTAAAATATTTTTATGACATGAGTATGAGAAGGAGCATAATACCCAGCCGGTCGCAAGTTCGATTCCTGCCTGAGACTCTGGGGTTTAGCATCGCAATTCATGCTTGTGGCATAAAATCCTTACGTGTTGCATGTATTCTACGCGGCTGTTCCAGATGTAGTAACTCTTGAATGTTGAGCACAATGACTTCTTCAAATAATGAAATTTACTACTTTATTCGCATAAGCCAAGGACTTCACATATCGTGGCTGTTTTAACTAACCGACCTAACTGACATTTTTTGGAAAAATGAGTTAAGTCCTTTACTAGACTTTATAAGTCATAATACAACTTGTCTACAATTTTCATAACTTTAAGCATTACTGTTGTAAAAGTAAAAAAAAATCATACGCAGCCATAAGAATGAATGTATAAAAGAACTATAAAAGCTGCTCTCCTGTTAAATTTTTAAAATGTTAGTTAGGTCAGTTAGTTAAAACAGCGACGATATGTACACGTATCTACAGAAAAAATAGAAGTTATCGCTCACCGAAATCACTATGGGTATTTTTACAAATCTGTTTATGTCAAAATATTGTCGATTAATCGATTTATGTTATAATGTCGGTTAATCGATTAACACTTAACAAATAACCGCATAACCGATTCATGCCAGAACGATGTGGGTAATTTTTTGCAAATTACATTCTAATATCGATTAATTGGTTAAGGTTTTACATTAACAATTTTCACATTCAACATACACGGCGATCTTACTAAAAAGTAACTCCTGGCAACACTTTCACTCATACGTTCACATACATTTTCCAGCACTTGTTTTACTTCTTCTTGTACTTGTGATCGTTGATTTCCATTTCGTTAAATCAATATAACGATTAAGAACATAAATAAACCGAACCCTGCTACGAGGAATAACAATAAAAATATCGCACATGGAAATTTAGTAAAAAAAAGAGTCTTAATAGTTGTTGCTGTTGCAGAGTAATTTAAGACTTTACGATTATTTCAATAACAACAATTACAATAACAAATAGCATTTGAGTGTATGTTTGTTGTAATTGTGTTTTTTATTAATATTATTGTTGTTGTAAGAGCAGCGCTTATAAAAGAAAAACGAAAGCCAACAAATCAAACAGTTCAATTTATTTTTGCTGTTCTGTTCTAGTCAAATGAAAAACGATCACTCATTGAAAGAGTAATAAAAAGACAAAGTGTAAATAAAAATCAAAACCAACAACGACAACGGCGACGACGACCATCTAGACGAAGTTATTGTGGCCGCAATCGTAAGCGTTGTCGTTATTATATTGTCTTTATTTTATTTACAATAGCGTGATTTTTTTCGTTTGGTATTTTAAGAATTGAATTTTTTTTAACAAATATACGATACACTTTGGCTAATCGCAAGAGTCAGGGAACCTGAAACAAACTTGCCGTCGCATGATTAAAACCATAGCGGTATTGTTGCAAGCATCGAGTAGAATAGCATTGGTTGTTTTGGTATACACGGGATCACAGCGCACCGTTAGCGCAGGTTCCAACCCACAGCCAAATAGAGACAAGAACAAATAAAAATTTACTACTAAAACACATAACCAATTACACTACAGGGAAAAATTTTTGGAGGGAGGGTGTTAAATTCGCAGCTAGCCCTCTGTACCAGGAACAGAAATCCTTCGAAAAATTCTTATATTGTCACCTTGCCAGTAGCCTTACAAAAGAGGAGCGCTTTACTTACAGGATAGGAGGCGCCTTTGTACAGAACTCCTCCGGGACGCTTAATTGCTTGGCTCTTAAAATATTTAAAAAAATCTTAATGTTTGACAAAATTAGAAACTTACAAAAATCTGTAAGGTGCAGAAGGTCTCAAAAATACCAAATTGAAACCAAAGCATTCCAACTTTTCCCAGTGTAGTATGTAGAATAGGCGCCGTTACCAGCCGCCCACATCTTAGGCGTGATGTTCTCTCTACACCATACTTTGTGGTTTATAGAGAAATTATTCTACATACGGCAATTAAACGTTTTGTAAACGTCTGCAGAACATTATGTTCTTCAATGGAAACCATCTGAAAGAAGAAAAAAAATCACACTATAGAAACATAGTCTGTTGTTGTCTAAATCAAACATACGTACAACCATACAAGAGGTTCATTTGTTTGAGTAAAACTACTACGTTTTAAGTAGTAAGTAAATGTCGCTGACGCCAACGTCGTCGCCGCGACAATAATTATGGAAAAAAGGAGCTGCTGCAATAGCCCAACTTTAACTCAAATAGACAAACTACTACGACAAATGATTCCGAAAGATCAACACGCTTTTGGCTGTGTTTACTGCACAACAACAATTCATTGAGACCAGCAGAGATCCAAAACAGACGGACACGAGTAGTGAAAAAAAATTGAATAAAACGCGAAAATAACAAATTTTGTTTGAATACAAAACTCTAGTGCCAAACGGACAGACAATCAAACAACACGCGCAATACTCCAAAAAATAAAATAAAAAATTTTGTACAAAATGTGTCCGTTTTATTGTGTTTTCGGTTATATGACAAGCAGTTAAATAGTAAAAGAAACATTTGCTGTAACAAAAGAAGAAAAATTAAGATCTTTATTTGAAAAGTTTTTATAAAAAAATGTGCTTAAATGCCTGCTAAAATTATTTAAAAAGTAATAAGAAATTAAATAACATCAGTCTATAATTAACTGCAAAAAAAAACAAACGAATTAAACCAAATAAATTAATTGAATACAATAAAAACAGTGCCAATACAATAAAAAAGTGATTAAAGTAATTAAAAATAAAAACAAATTTAAATTAAGAATAATGTGAAATAATTAAAAGTCTTATCTACAAAAAAACGCAATGGTAAAAAACAAAAACAATTCTTTTAACAAAATTCTGAATCAAATTAAATTAATAAAATTTTAACTGCCATAATATACATACATATAAAAAATAAACCACGAAAAATTGGAAGTTGTAAATCATCTGCGAATGAAATTGTTAAAATTTATGCGCTACTAAAAAGCACCTCTACCTTATAAAAATATATATATGAAAAAAAAAATGATCAAGAGCATAAAATGCACAAACAAAAATGACATATAACCCAGTATAAGTTTAATAAAAAAATATTATATTACAAAAACATTCTGCTTGTGAAGGTTTTTTTTTTAAGTGCACAATAAACAAATAATTTTCAAAATACTCAATTTACTTTAGACAAGCTTTAAAAAGCCCTATTAAGTCTCTATTAAACGATAAGATATTAAAACCTCAATGTTCTAAAAAATATCGAATTATCTTCCCAGAAAAATTAAATGAAATTTTTTCATCTTATAAAAAAAATTGAGGTTTAGTTTCAACCTGAGAAATAAATTAATATAAATGTTGCGTATACCACATAAACTTGACTGAAAATCGTCAACTTTTCTATAAAACATTTACCTTACGTAAAACAAACCTTCTATTAAAATTTGCCTTTTAACCAGGTAACTTTTCTATAGAAAATTCAGCCTGATACCATGAAATTTTTCTATAGAAAATTTAACCTAATGCCAGCTAATTCTGCTATAGAAAATTTGCTTTAATGCCTACCAACTTTTCTTTAGAAAATTTGCCTAAACGAAAGCCAATTTTTCTATAGAAAATTTGCCTTAACGCGAGCCAACTTTTCTATAGAAAATTCAACCTGATACCATGAAATTTTTCTATAGAAAATTTGCCCAGATGCCATTAAATATTTGTATAGCAAATTTGCCCAGACGCCAGTCAATTTTCCTATAGATAATTCGCGTAGACGCAATTAAATTTTTTTATAGAAAATTTGTCCAGACGCCAATTGATTTTTCTATAGAAAATTTGGCCAGACGCCTGTCTATAGAAAATTTGCCTAGATGCTAGGAAATTTTCTATAGAAAATTTGCCCAGACGCCTGCTAATTTTTCTATAGAAAATTTGCCCAGACGCCTGCTAATTTTTCTATCGAAAATTTGCCCAGACGTCTGCCAATTTTTCTATAGAAAATTTGCCCAGACATCTGCCAATTATTCTATAGAAAATTTGCCCAGATGTCTGCCAATTTTTCTATAGAAAATTTGCCTAGACGTCTGCCAATTTTTCTATAGAAAATTTGCCTAGACGTCTGCCAATTTTTCTATAGAAAAGTTGCCCAGACGTCTGCCAATTTTTCTATAGAAAATTTGCCCAGACGTCTTCCAATTTTTCTATAGAAACTTTGCCCAGACGTCTGCCAATTTTTCTATAGAAAATTTGCCCAGACTTCTGCCAATTTTTCTATAGAAAATTTGCCCAGACGCCTGCCAATTTTTCTCTGGAAAATTAGCCAGACGCCAGTTAACCTTTCTATAGAACTTTTTATCCAGACGCCAGTCAACCTTTCTATAGAAAATTTTACCCAGCGCTAGTAAATTTTTATATAGAAAATTGTACCCAGACGCCAGTAAATTTTTCTATAGAAAATTGTACCCAGACGCCAGTCAATTCTTCTATAGAAAATTGTACCCAGACGCCAGTCTATAGAGAATTTTTCTTGATGCCATGCAACTTTTGAATAGAAAACTGTTCCCGACGCTTGGCTATAAATCTACAAGATGGTTTTTCACAAAGATTTCTTTAAGCTGGAAAAACAAATGTTAGAATTGACTAAATGCCGTGGATTTCACAAAGAAATTGTTTATTCTTATAAGTTTCTTCACTTTGTTTTTTAGTGCTTTATAGGGTCGATTTGATAAGTAATTTTATTGCTTCATAATTTTTACTTTTAAAATAAATAAAACAAATATCAGCGACTGATAACACATTTTAATGACGAGTTTTTGTATAAAATACAAATTTACCTGTAAAAATAAAAATTCAATTTATTTTGATTAGAAAATTTAAATGGTTTCTATTAAAATTTTCTTGTTGTTTCTTTATGACGTATTAATTAGGAAAATTAAATTAAATAAAATTAAACATTTCTTATGCAACATAAAGCGAAGGAAACAAGAAACCAAAAAATACCTGCTCGTTGACAAACAGAAATATGTAATATCAGAAACCAAAAAAAAATTGTTAAAATTCATTTTTAATTTATCTTCTGACCAAATCAAATGTAAATGAAGAAAAAATAAATGTTTAACTGTAAAAATCAACAAAATAGAAATAAAATGTTTGAAATTTTCTCTTTACCTTATAAAAAAATATCAAAGATCTTTAACACATCAACTAATCAATTTGTGACAAAAATCTCCCAAAGCAACAATTTATGACTGGCCATACCTACAAGACAGTATGATAAATTGCATTTTCCTCGCAGAAAAATTTTTTTCCATTGTTGTTTTGGGTATTTGAAAAAAGTAAATAAATTATAAATGAACTTTTAACGAAAACAGTAATATTTTTTGTCCAGCAACATATTTTGCTAAGTTATGTTTGTTTCGTGCATAAAGTACTGGAAAATCTTTAAATGACAGAAAAAATGTTCAGGCAACAACAAATCAATCATCATAAAAAATGTTACAATGCAATATATGCAATAAAAAACAACAATAAATTCACAGTTAATTTTTAATTTGCTGTTAAATTTATTGTTACTCATTAAACCACGACATTAATAAAGAAATAAAAATGTTGTCGTGCTTAATCCGAGTTTAAAATTGTCTGCCTCTTTTGTAAATAAATATAATGCGACAGACTTCATGTACAATGACATTTGCTCTGATATGAAGTGTATTTGTTTCACGTTAAGTCTGCAATGTATTAACATGCAAAATTTTTGTTTGTTGTTTGTTAAGCAACGTCTATATGCATTTCGTTCTTAGTTCAGCAAAGCTTCAAAAAACTTAGTGTGTTTATAGAAAAACTCTCATAATGTTATTGAGAATTACGTACACTAAAGTAATAAATTAAAAGGACTCAAACGATTCCGAATACGTTTTTATTTTCCCACTAACTTTTTACAAGTAGTTGCCACTTAGAGCAACAATGTAATTTTTAAAAGGCAAAATGTAAATTTAAAAGATTGTAAAAAATTCGTTGTTTTTTTTATTCGGAATCCTATAAAGGTCATTGTTGTGATGTTTTGTTTGCCAATTTTTAACTTGTTATGTTTGCGTATGTAATTTTCATTAACATTATGAGAGTTTTTGTATAAACACACGATTTTTTTAAAGCTTTGCTCAAGAATTTTTCGCCTGAAGTCTACTAATGAGTTTCTTAAACAGCAACAAAATGCATATAGGCGTTGCTTAACCAACAACAAATAAAAATTCTCCATTGTTATTACTTTTTTATTTATTTGTTTTACATAATTGCAATTGCAAGGAAATTGTTTTCCAGGGCTGAAGCAGTTTTCCTGAAGAAAAGTTTCTTTAACTCTGAAACAATGTTTCAAAAGAAAATTTAATTTAATTTTAATTTTGCAACATAAATGAAAATTATTTCATTTCTGCATAAAATTTTCTGAGCAAAGCTTTAAAAAAATGTGCATTATTTTCTGAAGAACAGTTGCTTAAGCGAAGTTGCTTGGAAATTTAAGTTGCAATTTTTCTGTGGAAAATAGAAGTATATCTAACAAAATTTTTTTAAAAAGATGCCTCAATCTGAAAAAATTTTCAAAGAAACTTCTGTAGAAATTTTTCTAAAGAAATTTTTCTAAAGAAAAGTTGCCTCACTTCTAAAGCAATATTTCGAAGGATATGTGGATTTATTTTTGAAGCCATTTTTCTAAATAAAAGTTGCTTCACTTCTAAAGCAATTTTTCTAAATAAAAGTTGCTTAACTTCTGAAGCAATTTTTCTATAAAAAAACTTGCTTCACTTCTAAAGCAATTTTTCTATTAAAAACTTGCTTCACCTCTAAAGCAAGTTTTCTAAAGAAAAGTAACTTCAATTCTACAAAATATCTGCTTCCAGCTGGATTAAAGTTAAGAAATAGTTTAAATGAAATTAAATACTAATGAACTTTGAAAACATTTTTTAAGCTTGTGTCTAAAGTACATTTGAGTATATTGAAAGAAAAACACTTAATTGTGAGTAATTAATGGGCCTGCATAAAATTCAACACTTTAAATCAAATATATAAATTGCACAATCAAGCGATAAAATTAAATAAAATATTTATGCCATTTTTATAAAATGAATTAAGTAAAAAACTACTTAAAAATAACTATAAATATCGAAAAGACAACAACGAGGAAACTTTAAAGATTTTTAAAATAAGTGTCAAAATTCCACATAAATTAAACACTCAAAATTTAACAAAAATCACAAAAACATTCCAAACCATAAATGAAAAAGCAAACAGTTTGAGAAAAAGAAAAAAAAAAAAACTAAGTCAACATTAAATAGCGATCGTGTAAATGTGTGAACACAAACATTTAAATCTAAACGTTAGTGGTAATTGCTGCTGCCACTGTTGAAGAAAGACAACAGCAACAACAACAACAACCCAAACATGCGTTCGTATCAGCGCGGTTTCTTTTGTGGCGATCTGACCATACGCTATCCATATCATGAATGCACAATTACCGTGGCCATGCTGTTGGTATGCATGCTGCTGCTGCCCATGTTGTTCCTTTGTGTGGTGGAGATAATGCGCTTGTGCCACAACTTTCGTATGCGCCAATATCTACGCAATGTTTCGTCTAGTTTGGGTTGTTTTAGTGTTGGCTTTATAGCCACCTACTTGTCGACCGAATTGGCCAAGAATGTGGTGCGCCGTTTAAGGCCACATTTCTATACGGCCTGCCAGCCAAAGCTCAACGACGGCTCCAGCTGTGAAGATGCCATAAATCGCATACTCTTTGTAGAGCAATACTACTGTGCGAATCCTAGTCTATCAGCGATGCAGTTTAGGGAATTGTACGTTTCGTTTCCCAGCGCACACTCTTCACTATCTTTTTATGCCATGTTATTTCTGGCTTATTATCTGCACGCCATATGGCGTGGTGGTCGCGGCATACAGCGTGTCTTACGTCATTTGTTGCAGTTTCTGTTTCTATCGCTGGCCTGGTTTATTTCGCTCAGTCGTGTGGCCGACTATTGGCATCACTGGTCGGACGTGTTCGCTGGTGCGGTGATGGGTGTCATTTATGCCACACTAACCGCCATATATGTGGGTAGATTTTTTCAAATAAATTCTAATACAAACAAAATCGTCAGCTCTTTGCCTCACTCGAATTGCAATTTCAACTTGCAGCATTGTACGACAGGTGGGGCAGCGGCAGTAGTTGGCTCCAACAAGTTGAAATCGAATTTAAAAAAGTCATCATTGCAACATGTACCCTCGACCGTTAGTTTCAATCAGACACTGCAACAATTGCAGTTGCAGCATGAAGATCAAACCTCTGCTTCGACAACAGCCTTATCATCATCGTTAGCAGCCGCCAAAGAGCATCTTATATCATCTAATGAATGTGTATGGAAATCGGGAACATAGAGTTGTGGTGGAGTCAGCAAAAAGTATAATAATGAAACGTATTAAGTTACTTTGTCTGTTTTCGCATGCCACTTTTTTCATTTTCATATTTTTTTCTTTCATTATATTTTAAGTCCATTATTTATTGTTGTTGTTGAGCTCCTAGTGCTGCTGCTTGCTGTGTAGGCATACAAATATTCTTGTGGATTTAGTTCTTTATTTTTATTTCGTTTTTTTTTCGCCAACAATTATTGTAATTGAGAAATTATTATGATGTGTATTGAAATGTGATAACCTTTTTTATTTTGTATTTTCTATCTTTATTTATATTTATGTGTAAGTATCTGTTTTCGCAAACAGTAGTGGGTAAAAATAAAGCAAATTCAAGAACTGTGGGAAAGAGACACAAAAAATTTCTCTATACTAAAGTTATTTTCATTCACTGTGAATAATTTTTTTTCAGAAAAATTTTATTTCACTCTGAAGAATTTTTCATTGTGAACAATTTTTCTATAGAAAAATTTCTTTCACTGTAAAAAATTTTTCTATAGAAAAATTCATTTGTTTCGCTGTGAACAATTTTTCTATAGAAAAATTAATTTGTTTCGCTGTGAACAATTTTTCTATAAAAAAATTCATTTGTTTCACTGTGAACAATTTTTCTATAGAAAAATTCATTTGTTTCACTGTGAACAATTTTTCTATAGAAAAATTTATTTGTTTCACTGTGAACAATTTTTCTATAGAAAATTTTGTTTGTTTCACTGTGAACAATTTTTCTATAGAAAAAGTGCTTTTCACTGCATATATTTTTCTATATATTTTTACAGTGTAGAATCTTATTATATAAATTTTTTAGTATAAGAAAATAATTGCGGTGTGAAAGAAAACTTTCCACAGAATTGATTTTCAAACCAGTCTTTTCGTTGAGATCTATATTGGATTGACTTTATGTTAAGGATGTTCATATAAAGTTTTTGTGTTTTTCCTAAATCATTTGCTATACTTTTAACCACAACTGTCGCATTTTAAGTATGTACCTAAGTGTAATAGTAAATATGCTATTGTATTTTTTTTTTTTTGCCAATTTATGATGCATATAATTTTTTATGATAACTTGTATTTTTCTTTTTTTTTTATTTATATTTAGTCGTTATTTATTCTATTTAAAGATATAAATTTCAATAAGAAACAATGCTAAAATGCTGCTCTAATTGTGTGTGTTTAAAAAAAAAGATACATTTATGGTCAATGGATGGTGATTCTAAGCCATTAAAGTTTATTTTCTGAAGGGGAGAAAATCTTAATAACGGATATCCTGGAAGATAAAATAATTTATATTTATATCAATATCTGTATAGAAAATATACGATTGTTAAAACCATTGAAACATTCCTTTTAACGTCTAAATTTCTTATTGAAATATTTATGTAGTTGTAAGGACGGAGTCCTGTATTACTTTAGAATTAATAGCAAAAAATAAAAAATAATATTTTTTGTAAAAACATTCGTTACTTGTGCCAATTTGTCTTAAGTTGAAGTGAAAAATATTGTTCTAGTTTTATTTATTAAATCTTAAATCATCGAATTGTACACAATCTCACTTAAGTACATTTCCTTTTTTTTTTTTTTTGCATTTTATTAGTTTAACTCTAGTGCTTAAATAAATTATTAAATAAATTTACAATTGCATTTAGTTTTAATTTGTATTTTTCTTACTTGCCTTTTGTTTAATTTAAATCGAAAGTAAATTTCCTTTATTTATTTATTTGCTTTCATTTAAGCTGCTAACAAACATCAACACATTATTTAACTTTTGTACAAGTACAATTGTAGTGTATGCATACTTTCTTTGTTTGCCAAAATAAAATTATTTAAATAAAAAAAAGTGAAATAAAATATTTATAAATAATAAATACTTGAGTTTATTACGCAGTTAAAAAAGAAAAAGTTGTAACAGCCAGTGGTGCTACGTTGGAAATTAAATCAATTAGAGTTATAAAAAATTTATAATATTATTATTACAACTTATTTAATTCAAAGCCTTTCGCTACTGTTAATCTATAAGTTCTCATATAAAAACTTTGTAGTAGAAGACTTGCTTATATGCGTAGAAGGGGAATTTATCTGTTAAGGCTTTTCTTAATCTCACTTAGTATCGGAGTTTCTCTAATGAAGAATGTACAGTGTGTATATTTACTATAAAACTTTCTTAAAATAAGTCCCGATTCACACCCGTCAATTTTAGAGCAGAACAGCTTTTATGATTGTTCCATGCATGCATTCTTTAAAATACTTCTGAAATGTTTTTACTTTTATAGATACAACAGTAATGCTTAGAGCGATATAAATTGTATGACTCATAAACTCTACTCAATTTTCAGAAAAAATTCACTCAGGTCGGTTAGTTAAAATAGTGACGATATTGAGTTCCTTCCGTACCACTTTTACAAAGTTCGATTGTTATTCCAAATCGCTTCAAAGAGGCTTTAATATGCATGAAAATCATCATTTAAGGCAAAAGCCGTCAAATAGGAAACAAAACCAAAAATCTTTAAAACTAGATATGACAGAAACTGCACATTCTTTTTCTTAGCTTTTAAAAAATTTTAAGCCTGTGTGACTTTTTAGATGCAAATGTATTTGAGCTTTGAATTTCATAAAAATCAGTTTGACAATTTCGAAGAGGCAGAAATTGCCACACATTCCCCCCCACCTCTTGAGCCCTTTTGGCATGTGACAAGGGACGTATGGATGCAGAGATCAGGGGGCGAACCACATACTCGCTTTAATAGGGTTTAGTTTTCAATTTGAGTGTGAAACCCTAAAAGCTCTTAGTTTAATAGACCTCTGTTAAAACGATAGTAATTATTTTCTGGGTGTTCGGGGTTTACTACACTATGTTCAGCTCTCTAACGGGACAATAAACAGGGTTCGTTAGGAAGTTTCATTCTTTATTTTATATAATTTGTTAACATTGCTAAAGAATTTTCCCAATTATATTTCGTTTCAAACGAACTCTGTATTACAGTTAGCAAAATAAAATAAAAATTATTAAATTCCGTAAAAAAAATTGCTCCAGCTCTAAAATAAATTTCCAAAAAAAAAACTTTGCGGAATAAAGAGTTTTTTAATAGGAATCTGCTTCAATTCCAATACAAAGCTTTTAAATAAAAATTGCTTCAATTCCGCAAAAATTAAAAAAAGTTTCAGCATTTGGAGCGTCATATTTTTTTTTTACTCGTAACTTCGATTTTCATCAAAGAATTAAGCTCAAAAATAATGTCGTTTAAGCTTTTTTTGCGTTCTGGTTTGAGTTCTGAAGCAAAACGACATTTTAAATTCACAATTTTTTTTATCTTAGAAGCATATTTTTTTTTTTTGATTTATGATAAATTTATTTGTATTAAATTTATTGCTAAAATTCAATTGAAATACTTTCTACGTACTAAAATATAAAAAAAAAAAATACTTTTATTTTTTCTTCTAAAAAAGTAATCAATTACCTTGTCAGTAAAAGAAATAGAATGATGATTGTGTTTTCAATTTTATTTTAAAAAGTGATTCGGTCAAATAAGCACACGAGAAACAGAATTTTAACAAAGCAGATAATTATTATCCATATAAAATATTAGGGCGGTACCAACATTTTTGCATAAAGTTACATATTCTTAAAAGTTCGTTAAAGATTTGTTTACTTCATTCATTCAAAATTCCTTAAAAAAGTATAATTTTTAAAAGTGCAAAAAATCATCGCCATTCTTTTTCTCTCTCTCTCTCTCTTGCTGTATTATTTAAACAATGGACATAAGTTTGGTAAGTGGGTTGGTTAAAGCCTGAATGCACTTTAAAATTTCTTATATTTTTTATTCATTTATTCCACACAAATTTCATGTAAGTATGAAATTAGCGCATAAATTGTGAGCATTTCCTTCCAAAAATTTGTTTATGCTTTTGAAGAATTTTCTTTAGAAAATATGCGCATGATTTAAGGGAATTTCTCTTGAAACTTTTCCTCTGATTTGTGCAATTTTTCTGGAAATTTGTTTAAGATTTAAGGGAATATTCTGTGAAAAGTTTAGAGCGAATTTTGCCTAAGAAAGTTACTTATGATTGTACGGTACCTGCAGGAAGTGCAAGGAAACCGGTGTAGTTGAAACAATGGAACATCTACTGTGCCACTGTTCGGCTCTAAGCCGCACTAGATATAACTGTCTTGGTGCTCACACTTTTCGTAGTATTAAACTTGTATCGAGAGTAGAACCGTTTAGATTAATAAAATTTGTTAAATCTGTGTGGGAGTCATTCAATACAGGCACCACGAACTAGGCTGCCATAATTACAGGTTTTCTTCTCATCTGCTGTTATAGCTAAGGATCATGGACGTTGGACCAAACAGATTAACCTAACCTAACCTATGATTGTAAAGAATTTGCTCAAGATTTTGGAGAATTTTTCTTAAGAAATTTAATCATGATTTTAGCAAAATTGTTCATGCTATAAGGATATTCTCTTAAAATTTTCCATGTTCTGAAGAAAGTTTCTTAAAAAAA
The DNA here is from genome assembly GCA_936439885.1 of Nowickia ferox. Lineage (NCBI taxonomy): Eukaryota > Metazoa > Arthropoda > Insecta > Diptera > Tachinidae > Nowickia > Nowickia ferox. The sequence continues at coordinate 11,700,654 of OW387024.1, read as the reverse complement.
TTTTTGCCATTATTTGAATAGGTTTAGCAGAAAATTTAATTATTTTTCTCCAAAAAATAACATATGACTTGAAATAATTTTTTATAGAAAGTTTTTACTCTACAAAATTTGCTGATAATTAAAGGAGATTTTTTCTAAAAAATTTGCTTTTGGTGTGAAGAAATTTTCTGTAAAAATTTGCTCATGATTTAGGGAAATTTTCTGTAGAAAATGTACTATGAATATCAGTAATGATTGTAGAGAATTTTATGTGGAAAATCGGTTTACGACTTAAGGAAAGAATTTAGAGGAAATCTGCTCATGATTTAGAAAAATTTTCCATGATATAATATTTTCTGTTTAAAATTTGAGCATGATTTAAGAAAGTTTAGTATCAAAAATTTGCCAGGGTTACAGGAAATAAGCACAAGAAAATGGTGTTTGCAAGCTAACAACATACAGGCAACAAAAAAAGAAAAGAAGCTTTTTTTTTAACTCAAATGTAATTGTGTTTATTTGTTATTTAGGTGATTCCATTGTTGACATATACGAGTACAATGCAAGCAAAGATGTGAAACGATATATAACGAAAACTACAAATAATGAAAGGGCAGTAACATGCACTAAGACATTAAATGGCTTTTTTCTAAGGACTCCAAATTTACGCACGCTGGGACAAAATAAAAAGATTAAAAAGAAATTAATGATTACTCAAACAAATCAGCATTACTAGTGTCATTATTAAAAAATATGCTTATCACAATATTTATATGACTAGCAGGAGGCACACTGTAGCTTTAAGACTTTAAAATTTTGTTGCATGTATGAATGTACGAGTATATCATGTGACAGTATTACAGTTCCCAGTTGCAAAATAAATTCGTTTACAATCGTCCGTAACAGAAATAGTTGTTGTATGCTTGTCTCTGCCACTATTGATAAGTTGCACTATAATCATGTTTTTAATACACAACGTAACAATTTATCAAACAAATTGTTACTCAGGTCTTCTTATGTTTGTTTATGTGTGCAGGAAACGTTTTTATTTCTTACTTCAATATTTATTGTTTATCTTTTCCTGTTAAAATATTGTCTTAAAGGATCTACACGTGTTGTGTGTTCGTTATACGTATGTGCTGTAATTTTACGGAAATCTATGATTATTTGTTATAACTTAACATACAAATCCATCCATATGTTGATAAGTTTGTATGAACCAGTTCAGGTGCATTTTATATTGAATACATGCATATATTTAATTTGATTTCTTTATCGTTTTCACAACAAGAAATTGTATTTAAGAAAAAAAATAAAAATAACAGGCCAACTGATATCGTTTTGTTTTGTGAGGGATTGAAAGAAACCAGTGATAAATTTCAAGGAAATTATGCAATTCAATTTTATGCTCAGAAAATCGAGATTTACCAAGAATAACAAACGAGGAATTGTTAAAGACAAATTTGCAGGAATGTAAATATGTAGGTAATCGTTTTTTGAAAATGCTAAAGAAATGCTTGAAATACCAAAGTATATTTATTTGACATAAAGTCTTTATTTATTTAATTTGAAGATTTGGCTTGTTTTTATGGTTAAGCAATTGTCTATATGCATTTCGTTCCTGCTTTTGGAACTCATCAGTAGAACGAAATGCATACAGACAATTGCAAAAGAAATGCTTTTTCAAAAAAAAAAATAATAATAATTTCAACGTAAAAATTACCTCTTGGCAGAAAATATGTAAATGTTTATACCAAAAGCTCAAAAAACTTGCAAAAAACACCTTACCACAAAAACTACTTTTTTCAAACAGAAGACTATTCAGTATTTCGAGGTCATTAAATTTCTTTAAAACGTTAATGAAAAGCATTTCTTCTTCTTGTTTTGCACAAAAATTATCTTTGAATAAAAATGTAAATTTTTATCCAAAAAGTACTTTTTATGCAAAACTCATAATTCATTCATTCATTCACAACTACCTTCTGATAAAACATTGATTCTTCTATTTTTTTACCCTTTTAATTACAATAATCTATAATTTTATTGAGCTTAAGGTCTCTAGTTTTTATATAAATATATAAATATAAATAATATTTCAATATTTCGCCATTCCTTTGTGTGGCTTCTTGAGCAAAATATATTTTTTTGTTTTTATAATTATTTTCAAATAATTATAAAGAAAACTTTTTTAATATAAAAACAAACATAAGAGATTATTATAAAAAGTACACTTTAATACAAAAATCTTCTCATAAAAAAGGTATTTTTTAATAATAAAAAAAGCATTTAATACAAAAAGTAAATTTTAATACAAAAAAACACCTTTTAATGCCCTTTTAATACAAAAAACACCTTTTAATGGAAAAAGTACCTTTTAATACAAAAAGTACCTTTTAATACAAAAAGTACCTTTCAATACAAAAAGTACCTTTTAATACAAAATGTAACTTTTAATACAAAAACTACGTTTTAAACAAAAAGTACCTTTTAATACAAAAAGTATCTTTTAATACAAAAAGTATCTTTAAATACAAAAAGTACCTTTTAATACAAAAAGTACCTTTTAATACAAAAATTACCTTTTAATACAAAAAGTACCCTTCAATACAAAAAGTACCTTTTTATTACAAAAAGTACGTTTTCATACATAAAGTAACTCTTAATTTAAAAAGTACCTTTTAATACAAAAAGTATCTTTAATACAAAAAGTACCTTTTAATACAAAAAATACCTTTAAGTGCAAAAAGTATACAATAAACACCTTTTAATACAAAAAGTACCTTTTAATACAAAAAGTATTTTTTAATACAAAAAGTACCTTTTAATACAAAAGTACCTTTTAATACAAAAAGCACCTTTTTAATACAAAAAGTACGTTTTCATACATAAAGTAACTTTTAATACAATAAACACCTTTTAATGCAAAAAGTACCTTATAAATATAAAAAGTGCCTTTTAATATAAAAAGTGCCTTTTAATATAAAAAGTGCCTTTTAATACAAAAAGTACCTTTTAATACAAAAAGTACCCTTTAATGCAAAAAATACCCTTTATTACAAAAAGTACCTTTTAAAATACAAAGTACATTTGAATACAAAAAGTACCTTTTAATACAAAAAGTACCCTTTAATGCAAAAAGTACCTTTTAATACAAAAAGTACCCTTTAATGCAAAAAATACCTTTTAATACAAAAAGTACCTTTTAAAATACAAAGTACATTTGAATACAAAAAGTACCTTTTAATACAAAAAGTACCTTTTAAAACACAAAGTACATTTGAATACAAAAAAGACCTTTTAAATATCGGAAAGCACCTTTTAACACTGAAAGCACTTCTTCATACAAAACTACTTTTAAATTAAAAAGCAATTTTTAAGCAAAGAAGTAGACTTTAATGCAAAAAGTACCTTTTTTATTCAAAAACTTCCTTTAAATACAAAATAAATGTTTGATGCAAAAAGAAGTTTTTAATATGGAAAACTTAGTGCAAAAAGTATCTTTTTGATATAAAAAATAGTTTTTCACACAAAAACTACTTTTTATACATAAAAGTACCTTAAAAAAAATAAACGGTACGGTTTTTGTCCTTAGTGAGAATTTGTAAATTTTTAGAGAGCGTTTACGTATATTCTTTAAAAGAGAGATCTCGCAAATGTTTGCTGGGTTATTTTTAATATTTTTCTTTAATATTTTTTAGTGCTTTTATGCTCTACTCAGGTGATTGAAAAGTTATTCATTGTAAGTTTCTGTTAGATTTTTTTTATTTTCATTTTGCAGGCATTTAAATCAAACTAAAGTTTACTCAGCACCAACACGTACACATTTCAAAAAAGACAGACGGACTGACAGACAGACAAATAGTCATACATGTAAGGAATTGTAGCACAAACACGGAATAATATTAAGCAAATACACAACGAGAAAAGAAAAAAAGATTGGGAAGAATAAAATAAATTTATAAAGCTATAAAAATCGAGGAGAGATTTATTCTGTACGACATTTTTGTTATACATTTTTTTCTTTTTGAAGTTCAATTTTAATTCAATTTTTTAATTCCACAGCAGTCATCTCTTGAAGTGCTTTAATTTACCTTTAAATTATAAACTTACTTACATATGTGTAGTACACATACATATTTTTATAAAACGTATGATTACATGGACAATTGTTGTATAAAAAACAAAACACACACACACACACAAACACTTATTCCAGGAAAATTGCAAAAAGGAAGTCTCGTACTCTCACATAAATCCCGAGTGCGCTGCAAAATGATAAGGCCAAAAATTCGCATAAAGTGCTAGAGAAGTTGTTGCTGAAACAAATATCTTAAAGTCGTTTGAAATGATACAAATTTCAATTAGTTCCTCAAAAAAAGGTTAGGGCCAATCCCACGATGTCGACAACGTTCGACTTGTCGCACACTTACATTTGGAACAACAACAAAATATTGAAATTTGTTTTTGTTTTGAATTGTAAGTGTGCAACAAGTCGAACGTTGTCGACATCGTGGGATTGGCCCTTAAATCATGTGGATTTTCTGAAACACATACCTATATAATGGACCTTATCACTTTACAGTGCATTGTAGAAGTACGTACATATGTATACTCGTACTCGTATATTCTTTAATAGTCGTTTCATACGAATACGATTGCATGTCATTCAAGTAAATTGAAAATAATATTGAATTGTTAAGTGTTTAAAGGATTATATGTATGTTGTGCAATACAACAACAATCAGTTATAGCAGAAGTGTAATAAAAGAGTGTATGAAAAATTTATTTTAATTCATTTATGTGTACAATTTTCCATTTTTACTTTTATTCCTTAACATTTTTGTGTGTTAAAAATTCTTAAAGAAAATCCTTATCTCTTTCTTTTCGCAAAAAAGCAATTTAAATTATTATTGAAGAAAAGATATAATAGAAATAAAAAAAAGTACATTTATGTACTCGTATATGTGTTTTTATGTATTTTTTTTATATAAAAGAACCGATATATTGGGTAAAACAGAGATTTTGTAAAAAAGAAATAATCAATTTAATAATATATCTTTTAAGATGTAAACACAATTATGTTTAATTGGCTTTGGAACTTTTAGAAATTACAACAAGCATGTAAATGTAATTCGAATATGATTTATCTGAAGATTTGTTATTTATGCATTAAATAAGTTTTTATTAAAAAAAATGTAAAGATTCAGTTAAAAAAAAAATCAAAAAAAATCCAGTTCTTAAGTTTTGCATGGCATGAGCAAAAACTTTCACTAAAGAATTACATATCGTTCGTTCATTTACTTGAAGAAAGTCGTAACTGGAAAAAAATGTGATTTTTGAGTTAATCACCCCTTATTCCAGTTGTCGACATCGACGTCACTTTAACACAATACCAAAATATTGGGGCTTTTTCACTCTCTCTCTCTCTCTCTCTCTCTCGAAAACAATTTTGTGCTAGTGACAATCTATTTCGTTCCCTAAGGTCAAGAAAATATCATAAACCTGCCAACAGGTGTCAGTTGCTTTCGACAACGGCTTCACAAGCCCCAATTTTTTGGTATTGTGTTGAAGCGACGTCGAGGTCGACAACTGCAATAAGAGTGAATAATGCAAAATTAATCCTCATATCCTTTTCTACATTTTGTACAACATTTTATACGAATATCTTGTATATGGACATTTTCGCGGAAAGGTCCACCAATTAAAAAATTAAAAGTTCTTGAAAACTCTTTGCGTTATCATATTTTTAAAGACAAACAAATCAAATTTAAGTATGTATTTAAAAAAAAATTACATTTGTACTTCACACCTTTCGAGATATTCGAATGTAAAATTATTTGTTTTGATAAGCGTGCTTATCACTTGACTGTTTTTCTGAGGGCGCAAAGAGTCAAATCTGAATACATAAGAAACTATGTAATTGCAAATAACTGTAAATTTTTTCTTTGCAAAATCGCATATTTCGAAGTCACGTGCGACACTGAAAACAACATTCGCTATCAATGCATCGCAATTACATGAAATATTCAGCACAAACACAGATATTTAATGCAATTAAAATAAAATAAAACTAGCTTAAAAAAATATAGTAAGTTCTTGTAGTGGTCACGTGTGACATAGCCACAATTTTAAAAATGTAAAATTTTATATTTTAGCTGATACTTTTAAATTACTTAAATTTATGTGAGCAAAAATGGCGAAAAATTTTGAGAGTTGCAAACGATGATGGAGAGCAACATTTAAGGAAGATGAAATATTATAACCAGGGAAACCGCAAATATGCAATTGCATGTTTTTTTTTCTTGTGTGAGGTATTAATGCGGAGATAAGATATTTATGCGTTTCAGAAGTTTTTATGAATTTTGGCATCCAATTGTTAGTGCGTATTTTTGCATATTTCACCCTTGAAAGGCATGTTTTTGCATATTGCCATTTTACATGCATATTTTTTAGCATGTTTTAAATATTGAGACCACATCTGACGCTTTTAGGGCATAGTTTGATATATTATAATTTTTTTAGTTTATATTTTAATATGCTTGCAAGCATTTGTTGTTAAACATTTTTATTTTTATTCTTCGCCATCTAATTTCTCATTTCCAATGTTCTATCCATGTGTATATAAATTTTTCTTATTAATTAGGCAGTTGTTACGGACATCGGTTTCAATAAAAATTTGGTTTCGCTAATTGTGACGGACTCTGCGCCGATTACATCCGTAGGCATTGAAGGAACATTATCGATGCATAAAATTTCTTTATTAAGATATGACAGGCAACGATTTTTATTTAAAAATCTCGGTCCATATTTTGTTGATTATTGTAATAACAATTATAAATAAAAAGCTTGTCTTATTTATCCAAAACGCAGTTGCAAGTTGATGGCCGTATACAAAAACAAAATTAATTTGTATTATTGCTTTAGGCAAAATTTGTTAAGTAATTTTGTTTTTCGCACATACACTTCAAACCCAAATAATTTTTTTAAGTTTGTTAATTATTTTACTGTTTCCTTTTTTTACTTTAGTTTTGTCTTATTTTACATGCAAATGTTGTTGAATTGCTAGATTAAAAATATATTTTCACTTAAAAATAAACCAATTTATGTTATTTTTAAGAGCATATTTTTTAAGTTTTTAGTGCATTATGAATGCGCATAATACACTTTTTTAGAGCATATTTCTGGTTTCCCTGATTATAATAATTATTATAAAACCCTTAATTAAAAAACATATTAATATATTTGTTAATATATAATTTCGTAAAAAGAGCAACAGAAACAATATAATGATGTAAAAAATTGTCACGTGCGATTATGATTAAAATTTAATTTAAAAAAATATAAATAATTGTTTGAGTAAAATCAAAGCCATTCCAAACAAAAATCAATCAGTGCACAACATTCCGAAATTTAGCACATTAAAATATTGCTGCAGGTGTCGCTGCAATAAGCGTTTTAATCGTTGCCCACAAAATCAATCATTTCTGTTTTTGCCAAGCACAGGACACTGCGACCAAAGTAGATCTATTGTATCCCCTGCCAAGTGCTAGAGCACCTCATCTAGACCTACTCCCCTGATGAATCTCAGGATTGCCAGTAGGTCCAGAGTTGGCAGTTCCCAATCCTCCAATAGGTGCTTGCCCAATTGGATATATCTTCTGTGGCTTAACGCTTCACATTTCTTCAGAATATGCTCTGGAGTTTTGTCACATGCGAAGGTTTTTGTTTTATGCAATCATCTTAAAAACGAAAAATTTTTCTAAATAAAAGGCCTAATTTAGACCTAAAGTTAATAAAAAAAAGCGATTTATTTTTTACTTTATTTACTTTAAATGTGTATAACGGTCACGTTCGACATCATGGAAATGCCCATATTCTACTATTGAGAGAAATTTAATTTTCATTTTCCATCAGTACTTTTTTAAAGTAAATTTTATATAAAAAAATTTATTTAAACGATTTTTTTTAATTTTAATTTTCCAAAGACAACCTTAAAAAAATTTTTTTTTTGCATCATATATCGATACATATTTGTTTGCTTCTGCTACCCAGGTTTATTTAACGTATTTTTAAATTTATTACTTGGTTTTAAGCTTTCTCTTTTCCTTTTCTTTATCCCACTTAAGCTGCTGGAAAATAAAAATACTTGCTGCTCATATGGCATTTTAATTAAACTTAGTAATTAAGTCACTGTAAAAGAAAACGTATTTTAATGGAAATTAAAAAAAAACTTTTTTGAAAGCAAAATAATAAAATAAAACAAAATGAAAAAAATTTCGTGAAAATTAAACGTTTAATGCTTCTTGTAATTAAGTTGTGAATTAAGAAACATGTAAAAACGCGGTGAAAATGAGAAGAACAAATTGAATGGCATTTTGCAAGCAAAGCAGTCAACTTGCATTGTATGACCAAAATTCCAAGGCTTTTTTTTAATAGCTACTACCCTCGTACATAGACTTATTAATAAGGCTTAAATCCATATTTATTGGAAAATATAATTGAAGATGTAGACCTTTAAACTATTTATACAAACAACTCGCAGAAATAACGATATTTAAAACTGACCAAGCAGCTGCAAAAGTTCTGAAAGAAAATGTTGGAGAATTATTTAAATCAAAAGATAATTCATTCAAATGATTTCGTATTTTTAAAGGAGTGCTGTCATATTCTCTTTTATACAATAAACGAGAAACTTATGCAGGCCTAATTAGATATATTTTGGGAATAATTGATTTCAAAGGGAAACTTTCCTTAATTTATTGCAGACTTATGCCCTAAAAGGATTACCCTAAAAATTTAAAATAAAATATTAAAATTTTTCTTGTATTTTTTGGAACGAAAAGATGATATAATATGTCCCAGAAAATAAGTATTAGCTGGGAAATTTTGCACCAGTTGTTTTGCGAATGTAAACCATTTTCTAAACTTTTTATGACCATGTGTGGTTAACAAAGTTAACGGGCTGATGCCATCACTATGGATATCACAATTTGTTTTTTTGTCGCTTAAAAGAGAAATATATACGTCCAGCTGAGAGCTGGACTGTGGTAAAGAAAGTAGAAAAAATCGCTGAAACTAAATACTGTACATATTTTATTTTATGTTTTGTTCACAAAATTAAATAGCATTTTGAAAGCTAGTCATCAAAGCCATCACTGACTTCACCTGCCATAAGCGGCCATAAGAAATTTTACGCTCCACGAGCGTTTACACTTCGATGATATTAGCGGAAATCACTCTATTCCTTGTAAAGAGCTGGTGCAAAAATATTGCAGATAAAGCAAGTCTACACCCAGAGAAAAAACAGCTTAAAATCAATAAAAACCATATTGAATTGATAAGAAACATTAACGAAAGTCTAGGCATGTTGAAATTTCTTATTTCAATGTGGAAAAGTATTAATTTACAGTATTTATTTATTAATTTTATTTATTTTTAAGTATTTTAATACTATTTTTTATTAAATTGAAAATGATTGAATTAATGTGACGCATTCTTATTTTTAAGTTGCAGCTTTTCCCTGAGTGTAGGATATAAGCCATATTCTGCAATATTACAAAAATAAATCATATAAAATTTAAATTTCTAACACTAATTCATAAACGAGTTTATAGTATGCGACACGAAGAAACCCTGCAGATAACTCACGCGCTGGTAAAGTTTCAAGGCGGAAGCGCCGCCAGATATTAAAATTATGTAAATCTAAAGCTGTTCAATGAAAGTTGTATGAGTTTGACTGTATATTGTGAGCACGTAACAAGCTCCTAAAAAATATGTAGTTTGTGTTTCTTTTTTTTTACGATACCATGGCCTAATATTTTTATTAGAGCGTTGCACGATAGGCAAAAGAGAAAATTACTGAGAGTAGATTACTCATGAACATTGCTCGAGTATTCATTGCAGTGCTCTAATTTTTATCATTCGTTACCTCACTTTTGCACGCTACAATATCAACTCGTTTTGATTGCTTAGAACTCTTAAATCAAAGCCTAAAAATATATCAGTCAAGTAAGTTATTTTAAGAGTAATTCTCTTTACCTCTCCCTTGCATTTTGCTTACATTCTGCATACATTGTTTTGTCTAGTTCTAATTTGTCTCTTTATTGCTTTTGCATCTCCGCTCTGGTTAATTTAGTTTCTTCTCATTTAAAACACAGAACACTCAGAAATAAGATATTGAATATGACCACAACAAAATCCATACAAATAGTCAAGTCACGAATTACAATTTTTTTACATGTTTCTTTTTATTTACAATCAAAATATTACAATTGAAACATAATTTTTTTCTTAGAAAAACAATTGTGCTTTTTAATCAACACTCTTCTGAATTTTTAGCATAAATGTTAAATAAATTTACACTGCAAATTTTTCAATAAATAATTAAATTTCATATATTTTCTTTTTGCATTGCAATTATTACTCATAGAATCCTAATTAATTTAAACGACTCACCACTCACCATTTTCTTGATTTATATGAAGAAAAAATTAGTATTAAAAAAAATAAAACAAAAGTCACGAATGACAAACATCTTGCAGACATGCTTTTAAAACAAGAAACAAAACATTTTCTTTTGAATTTGAACCCCTTCGTGGGAACGATAATCGAAAATGATAAGTTTACTTTTATTTATGGTTATTTGTTAATGCATTCGTTTTCGGTTTTAATAAATAAACAGGAGACAGATAAAAAAATTTATGAAATTAGAGTGAGATATCATTTTGCAGGCAGAAAAAGATAAACATTTCTTTGGTATAAGATAATGTATTTATAGCAAAGTAAGTAAAGGATTTAATCATTTTTGTCAAAAATTATTACAGAAATAGTATTATAAACTGATGACACAAAAATATCAATTTGTATTGAATCTGACATTTATACTGCTCGTTGCAAAACTTGCGTATTTGTATGCTTAATCCTTTACAATTTGTTTACATCAAAAGAGCTTCTTAATTGCTGTAGAATTTTTGGCAAACAAAGTTTTCATATATCTGAGAGATAAAATGAGCGTGTTTTAAATTTAAACAACCGCCATTAATCTTCTATGAAAGCCAATTCGCTATTGTAAGCGAAAAAGTTGTTAAAATAAAAACTTTGAAAATGACGGTGAAGTAGAACTTTATTACCCACTGTCTACCTTCACCCAAACGCATGCATTCAAACGATTCCATTTAAGTCTCACAAGTCATTTGCCTTCTACTTGTCATTGTCTACAAGTATCATCATTATTATTTACGACATGATTTGAATTTTTTTTTTCATTTTTATTTTTTCAAAGATCAAATTCCTAGATATTTACATACATAAAACAATGGTTTATAAAATAAATAAAAAACCTCACTATTCATTCATAGGCCACAAAACCACCCACCGTGTTTTAATTTTTCTCAATTGGATGATTTTTTCGCCCCAATTCTATATCCGTATGTAAATATGCATTTTATTGTCAATTGACCACAAATATGTCAATGTGTGGGTATTTATGAAGAACGAAGAAAAATATGTACAAACAATTTAGAAGTCCTTCATCATTATGTTAAGTAGTGCGCAAGAAACTCTTAATTGGAATCATGAGCATAAAAATACTAAATAAAAGTCGTTTTCTTACCATGGACGTTGAGGAATGCTTCAATGAACTTGATATGTACACAGGTGAAGAAAAATAGAAAAATTAAGATTTATTTAGGTGATTTTTATCAGGTTACTAGGACGATGTTGCCCCGAAAAAAAATTAAATTTTGGAATTAAGCATTCTTGATGGAAGCTCTTCCCTAATTAATTACCAGCTTTATGATTTTAACAAGGCGTGAAGGCCGAAATAATTGATTATTGGCAACATGTTCGCGTAATCTACTAAACCTAAAAGGATAATTTTTCTCATCAATCAACTTTCACATCATTAAGCTAGTAATGAAATTTGGCATTCAGCAGAGGTACATGGACTAAACTTTAAATAAAGCACAGAAAAATAGTATTAATGCCCCACAAATTTGGAAGTATGATAAAAATAACTATTGAAAGTTAAGTTTGTAATCTCTCTGCAGCAATAGGTGCGGTATGCCAATGATAACGTAGCCGTCTTGTTAGCAAGAAGTCAGTGGTCATGGTCTCGTAACGGTCATGCGCATGATCCTTACTTATCTCCACTTCAAATGTGACACTTATGATTGTTGACTTATGAATTTTATCGAAAATGAGCTTCTTTGTTGTAAAAAATGTTATTGCGCAGTTCGGGTTTGCCAGCAAACTCGTTACGCCCAGTGGCGAATACATAAAACAGTGTTAAAGACTTATACCTCTTAAATTTGCCTCTAGACGTAGATAACTACAAATCAAATCTTTCCTCACTTGTATGATGATACCAGACCATTTGCAGAATATCTAGGAGGCAAATTATGGCATTCGATACCGATCGAAAGTTTAAAGTATTTCCATATAAACTCTACTGAAATATTTCCTAATTTCGTTTGGTGTCCAGTGCCGTAATTTGCCCCTAGGACTCTGACCCACATTGGATGGTAACTAACTAGCTTTTGGAAAGAGGCGACTTATACTTGTGGTTGCTGTCATTATGAAACTCTGTGCAATTAGGCCTATTAGAGAACATGTAGACTTTTCCAATAATAGGCACTGCATAATTCACCTAGAAGAGGAAGATGTAGGGAGACTCCAACACCTTCTGTGTGACTGTTGCAGCGTTGGCTAAAAATTCTAAACAATCGCTCTTTTTGGAACCTAGACTGTATCAAAGGAAGGGAAGTGACACTAACCAGCTGTTAGGTTTGTCAAAAAATTATACATATAGCTATTGGTCCTCCGATCATTACCGTGGTCCGTTATAACCTCCGACTGTCCTCACTTTAATGACTGTTTGTCCCCTTAAACTAACAAACATGAAAAGCTTATGTGTACTTTGCGTAGTTTTTCATGAAACCTAAAATACTAAAGTGCTACGGTTACAGGCAATTCATTACTTTATCCAAAGAGCCTGTATTTGTGCTTATTGAGCATTAAATTGAAAATAATACGATCAGGTGCTGTGACCGGTACTGCGACGCCAAACGCATCTTTTGTTCCTTAGACCTACAGTTAATTCTAAATATGTACGAGTTTCCTAATAAAAGTGAAAACAGATGACGGAGAAGCCCGCTTTTTATCGTACGAACACAAAAGTTTGGAATGAAAAATATACCTTCCACTACTTCGTAGTACAGTACATTCACATAGAATGTGTGACATTGTTTCATCGTCCTCAAAGCAAAGACCGCAAGGTCAAGAAATATGATCACACCTTCGCAAAGTATAATTAAGAAGGTTTCAAAAATAAATCATCAATCAATCCAGTAATCAGTATTAGGTAATTTCTTGGTAAATTCCAAGGTTCCTTTATACCTGAATATGATCATAAGCTATTTTGTCTCTATAATTCCGGTAGATTTTTGTCATACCTCCCTAGCCATTAACAGTTCATTACAACTAATCGATCCTTTGATTAGAGACCAATTAAAACCATAAAAATATTCAGAAGATGTAGACGAGTCGCTGATGCTCTCCTGGCCAATACAACCACTATTTCTTTGTCCTGGTGTCTACAATGCCCAGATATCCGGTATTGCTCCAAAACAAGCCTGGGTTTGAACTCCCAAGATTGGAGGCGTTTTGGAGCCACCTGGCTATCAGAAAGTATCATGACTCAAGACTTTACGCAAAGCGATCTAGACACAAGTGGACCCAAGTGGTATATCCGAGGACCAGCAGTTTCCTACATAGTTCTTTTTGGAGTAGATACCATTAATCTCCTTCCAAACCTGAACTTGAAATCTATCTTGTACCTTAGAAACCCAGCCGATTCCTACAAATGGAAATCCAGGCCAAATTTAATTTTGTTCTTAATTTTCCCAGAGGATTCACATATATTAACACCCCCTTTCCACATCACTACCTCTTCCTCCAAAAAAATTTATTACGTACTTACCTCTCAATACCTTCAATCCTTAGCGGTTGCCTTCAGTCCCAAGTTTGAACTCGTTGAGGATTCCTCTACACCGACCCATGCGGTAAGCATCCATTTGCTGGCTCATGCGCTTTTGTTTCGAGTTTCACAAAATTGGGATTTCTAAGGTATGCAAATCTAGTAAGAAATGATATTCAAACAACACTATCTGACCCTTTTTATGTACAAGTTTATTGTTTTGTTTTATTATGATTTATTGTTTGTGTTTAGCTAATTTACAATTTTATTTTTCAATTTATTTTTATTTTTGAACCCGTACTTAACGCAAATTCAGGCGAACGAAGTTAGTGCCTGCTTTTCTTTCGCTTAAGTTTTCTTTCGAAATCATGGGGCGCTGGCTGTTAATTTAATTAGGAGTTTTTGTTTAAAACTCATTAAAGATTACTTGTCTCAATTACTATTAATGGGACTTCTATTGTGTGCCTGAGAAAAATATGAAAATCTTAGAAAAAAGTATAGAATGTGGGACTTATTGTGGTTGGCGTATTACGACTTCCACTACGACAATTTGATATTAGATTAAAGAAAATCTGTTGAAGTGCTCTTCAATCTGTTACAAAAATGTCGTAGTAGCAGTCAAAATATACCAGCCTCGATAAGGGGGAATATTTTGATAAAACTCTAAAATATGATTTGGATTTAAGTTTAAAAATGATACAGAGAATACCTTAAAATCTATATAGCGTTTTTATTGAAAAAGTGAATAACAACTCAAGGGTAAAAAACATTAACTTTCCATAAGCATAAGATTTCATATTAATATAAAAAAAATATATAACTTTTCATGAAATTGAAGTGAAGGTTACGAAAATTAAAAAAAAGAAATTCTTACATACTTTACTTTAAAATAAATTAAATTTTTATAACATTTTTCTTAAATTTACTGAAATTTCTTTTCTTTTGTTTTCAGGTATGTACAATTTCAGAATTAATGTAAGTCATTCGAGTTAAATTTAAAAGCATAATCCTATAATAATAATGTACTTATAAAGTGGAAATTACATGGAATAAAAATCCTTCTCTTCAGACAAAAATTCATATTATCTTAAAATAGTTTTATAATGTACGTTGAACAAAAAATATAAGATACATAAAATTATAAATTTCTGAGGCAATAAGATACAAATATTGCTTTACTTACTCTAGTAATTTGATTCATTTCTTGACGCAATTCCATTTCATATTCGCCAATTGAGCAGCAATTTGCTAGTACTCTGAGAGCCATTTGAAAATCACTCTCGTCCGTCTTGTTTTATTGGTCCTTCGAAGCGCATGTATTATTTTAATTCTAGTAAACATATGTACATATGTACTTATGTATGTTGCATTTTCAGTCTGAGGTACAATTGTATGACTACCAATAACTCTTTTTAAATCATTCATTTGAAGGAATTCTTCCACCAAAACCGTAATGATGTGTTCAATGAATGCATAACTTTAAATTTTAACAACTAAGCATGTGCATGTCGCATTTCAGCAGCAGCTTTTCTTGGTTGATTTGCTTATTTTACTGTTGCTAACAGCAGTAATATTAAGAAAAGTGTATTTCCATTTCCTATAGACTGTCTACACACGTACTCTAGTGCTTACTCGACAATCAGAGCAGGCAAACTGAGAAGTAAGTGAAGTAATGACAGCTTAGTCAGTTATATATTACATGAAATTTATGTTAGAAAAAAAAATATCAAGACAAGTAACCCAGTAAAAATTTTCGCTCACAATAGGCAATCTCAATTTTTAAGTCAGTATCACTGAAGGGAAAAAACTCAATTACCAGAATTGCTAAAATTCCAAAAAAAAAATTTAATCGGAATTAAAAACAAAATCAACTAACTTCATTGTTGAATTGTTTCAGCAAGTCAGCAATACAAATATTGACCAGAGTAAACTATGAATTGTATTCCATTAAGTGACTTCAATTAAGTGAATTTTTTTAATTTAATCAAGCAAAGAATTGGTTTATTGCTTCGTTATAATGCTAAATATGCACGTTTGATGTTTATTTGTCTCTTTATGGTGTATTTCTTTCGTGCTGATGACAACTAATCAGAAAACTTTCAAAAAAATTTCTTGAAAAAGTTAGGAAATCTCATATCTTTATACGAAAATTTGCAAGAAATCATTGAGAATTAGTAAATATAAAATTATAGCAAACTAAAAAGCTACAACAAAAATTACCAAGTTTTTCGTTGTTATACATTTTAAGAAGTGTCAAAGGATTCAAAATCGGGCGAGCGAGCGGAAATGGGGCTCCTATACAACAGCAGTCGAAACGTAATAAAATTCTTTCGTCTGCCGGACCATAAGAAATATTTTCAAACTGAGATTGGCCGTTAAAGGAAATTGACAACAGGTTGGTAGCACGTATTTTTACGGATAGTAAAAAAAAGTTGGATCAAGAAAAGTTTAGAGATTCTAAGATTTAATAAAACAACACTCAGGATACTCATTAGCATAATAACCGTCCATACGGAGAAAATATTACATGTAGATCATACGAGGAGGAGGACGAAACATTGGAATATTATTAGAACACAAATTTTCGATAGGGACAACGTACCGAAGTTGGCATGTCTTAGGGACCGGAATGGGCATAAGTGTAATCCCGTATGGGATTGAGTGAAAGTAGATGCCCCTCTTTACAACCTAACCTAATCTAACATACTTGTTTTGTGTTCTGTTTGGTTTGCTTTTGCTTTGGTGGCTGGGCTCAAAAATAAATTTCTCTTGATGTCGAATTTCACAAGCAAGTGTTCAGCGATGTGGCCGCATTCGGAGTGAAAATTAGTATCATTTGGCCATGGCATTGTCGAAATATCTTTACATCCGCACTGTGTGTGTATTTCTTTGCAAACGATGCTGTTCGAAATTTTAAAGTTAATAGGTCATGATAACTGACTTTTGTCTTCCACAAGTGGAGCTAAGCTAATTAAAATATTCTTAATTTAACCCCCTTAAATTTTTTGAAAGTAATTTTTTGACCAGAAAGCCTCTATCTACATATATAGAACTCTGACGAGCTAAGTAAAATAAATTTTAAGACAATTTGCCATAGATTAGCACATTTTTTATATTTAGGTTAGCTCAGGTTAGGAAGGGTGGTGCTATACCGCACCTCCACTCGGAGACCCAATTGGGTCCATTGTGATTCACTTCTGTTGCCCAAAAAAGTAATATTTACCCCCATTTGTAGCCAGAAGTGAACCTATTACCCGTCCTTGAGCCACCGAATTCCCATGATGAAGCCCCTGTGATGTCCTCTAGTTTACACTTCCCGATATCAGTAATGCTTTCATGGAAACGTCTGCTCAGCCATCTAAGCCTATGACGTTGCAGCTTCGGGCAGTGACAGATAATATGTTCAATGGTTTCTGGTTCTTCTTCATCACAGCACATCCTAAAAAAAAATCTGGAGTGCCAGTTTCCCAAATGCTGGTTCTTGCTCTGAACGCACCTATCACAATTCGCATCGTCTTTCTGTTCATGTCCAGTAGCAGTTTGGATCTTCCAGAGTCAAGATTTGGCCAAAAACCCCTCTAGACTCTACAATCCTTCCTACTTCGCCATGAACTATTTGTTCTGCTTTCTATCCAGTTACTGAGTTCCCCATAGTAATGACCTATCGGTAATTTCACCGACCTGTCTGTCATTCCTTCATCTAATGCCTACCCTATTCTTGCCAGCTCATCGGCAATTTCTTTCCCTCAACAGTGCTGTGGCCAGGAACCCAACATAGTCTGACACTATATATATCCATAAGCAAGTTGAGGGCTCTCCTACAGTCACCTTCAAAGCTTTAAGCGCTGCCTGGCTGTCGACGTAGAAGGTTACCTTCTCACCTTCAGCTACATTCCTGGCCACCAGCTCCGTGGCCCTGTTTTTTTATTTTTAAGTCTTAACTGATTGTGCTCGCTGGGTTGCAGAAATACTACAAAGTTCTCAAATGCCGTGTAGATTTTTGTAACTCAAAAAAAAACTGCGAAATTTATAGAAAATTTTTATTTTGCCATTCTTTTACTAAACCATAATTTATCTTACACTTACATACATATTTATTATGTATAAACTTCGTACGTACGTCGTACATATATTTTACGTTTAAAATGCAAGAAATGCAACGTTTTCTTTGCCTTACGCCAATAAACACAAAAAACCCCTTTATGCAACAAAATCTAGGAAACGCAGACAGAAAAAATTTACGAAAAAAATAATGCCAGTACACTTGACTATCAAGAAAACCTCAACACCAACAGGAAACGGATATGTTATGCCAATGTAAAGTTAAGGCTGCAAAAAAGAAACCAACAACAAAATAAAATATATATGGCGTCAAAGAAATGTCTTCTCTGTTACCCAAAGCACTCTTACTTGACACCTTTCAAAGATTTTCCGTTTATTTTTTTTTTTTTGCTTATTTTGAACATTTTGCTGATCATCTGTATGCAACCACAGCTCAGCTCTCTCCGTACACACTTGTCGCAAATGTTACATGCTGCCTTAATATTGATGTAAAACGTCTAAAGCAAAACAAATAATAATATTGAAATAAGAAATATGTACAAAAGTTATTTTCAAAATAAAATACATACATACTCCAAGTTTAAACTGTCATACTGGGCTGGCATGTGTGAAGGTACTTATTACTGTTTGCTGGCTGCTTTCACAGCCATACACAATCAAACATGTTGTTCGTTTGTATTAAATGCTTGAACCACATTCGCTTCGAACCTTAGAGTTTCTTTTTTTTTATAATAAGTACAAAGTATATACATTTTTTTTATTTTTTAATCAGCCCTAGTGTATGCTTGGTAAGTTAGACTTTTTTCTATTTGTAAATAAAATAGCAAAAATAAGTGTAAGCAAAATAAAAATGGTGTATTACCGACATGTCACCATTGCTTGATATTTGGCTTAAGTCTGTGGTTTAATGCACAGTGTTTGAGTAAAGTGAAAAGTACATAAAATTGCCAAACACTTTTAAAAGAAGTCCTTGACGCTGCTTTTATTCAAACTCAAAATTTGGGCCTATTTTTGTTTGAGTAACGTTTCGAAACGACACATAAAAACGAAAATTTTACATTGAAAGGGTAATGCGGTGCTAAGGTAACACGGTTTTTTTTTAATGCAAAATTTTAAAGCTGATTCCGCCCCCTCCATCAGTGTTTGAAGAAAAGTTGAAGCGTCGAAGGCATATTAACATTGATCACTGAATAATTTCGGCTTGAGCAAATACTAAATGCGTGTCTCCCAATATCGAAAGAAAACTTTCGATTTAGAATTTACATTGAAAACAAAAACAAATTTTTCACATGTTATTTTTTTTCAATATAATTTTTCAGTCGAAAGTTTTCTTTGGTTATCGCGAAACGGGCCATAATTCTAATTTAACAACACGTATCCTCCTTCGTCAGCACTGTGTAGCAGAGAATAATCGATGAATTAAAATAATACGGTTATGAAACGAAGCTTCAAACATTCAATACGCCTCCTTAACATTGGAGGCGCTGCGGTACAACACTGGCCTAAAAAAATAAAAACGTGCAAAAAGCAGAGTTGTAAAAATAACGAAGCTTTTCTCTATCTTTTTACTCACCATCACTATTATTTTCCTAGAAAAAAATATATATTCTCTTAGACTTCCATGGAGGAACATAGCGCCACTTGAGATTTTTAAGATGAACCAGGAATTAGCCGCTTGCAGCCGAGTCTGGTAACGGGGCTGTGGCTTAAATTATCCAGACCTGCCATATTCAGGGCAATCATAAAAGTTTTCCCTGGAAACAATTCCAACTAATGGCAAGTAATAGGGAAAACAAAAAATTCTAATTGGAAAAGGGAGAAATTTCACGCGGAATTTTAGTCATGGTTGCCCTGATTTTGATCGGTTTTAGGTCGCCAATTACTCGCCATGATATTTCTAGGATCATTGGCGTAATCGGAATTTGTGGCAACTTGAAAGACCCTTCGAGACTCTCCTCTTGGAATCGCTGACCATCCGCGACTGCTACGAGTAGCAGCTACTCTGTATAGCTGCGGAACGTATCAGTTTCTGGAGAATGTGGCACGTACGAAAGCACTCAGCTGTGCTTCCCATAAGCATACAATATACCATTCATTGTCAAAAGAAAAAAAAGATGATAATGCATGCTATATTATCCGCAAGGGCGAATTCCTCAAGAACGTAACATGTATCTTATCTATTAATTAATTTAAATTATGTGCCGCCTATTCATTCTATCTATTCCATCTGTTCATAACCACTGTTATGGTTCGTGCTCTCAATATGCAAAAATTCTTTGAAACACATATTTTCAAAACGTTGACATGTTAAGACTTAACACTGGATTTTCTACTTCATTTTGTAGTTGATTTGGTTTCATTTATAATCAAATCACTGAAAAAAAACAACAATTTGACACAAAGGCTGAGATTTTAAGTAAAATGTAGAAAACTTGTGTATGTGCTCAAACAAACTACCACGGCAACATTTTTTTAAACACAAAAAAACCAGTTAAATTTCATTTTGCTGTAAATGGAAAACATGTGTTGTCTACTTTCAGGCCGTCAATAAATTAAATGAAACTTGGCTTGTTTATTAAAACGAGGTTTTGTGTCTCGCTTTTAATAAAATGCTGCATACATATTTCTTTTGCTTTTGACAATAAGAACAACAGCAGTGAAATTGGTAAGTGTGGCGAGTTTGAGCTATAAATTGTTGTATTTTTTTCTAAGCTTAAAAGCAAACAAAACCACAACATTTAGTTTGTGTGTTCAGAAAAAATATTTAATATTTTGATATTGAAATAGCCCATTACTTAGCTTAAAATAATTGATAGACTTACTTACAAGAGTGATAAGATTCACGAATGAGACAAACAGAGGAGGTAAATAAAATTAAAATTTCTGTAGCGTAAGTTAAGGTGGAACATTTAAATGGTTTTCATATGCCCGTTATTTCTACCCATAGATGTCTATTTGTGTACAGAAAAACTCGTAATTTAAGACCTCAGAAAGTAGGGGCATTAAACCAACGATTCAAAAATATGTATACGATGTTAGTCTGAGAAATCTAGTTTTATATAATGCGCTGATTAGCTGCGACTGTTAAAAATATTTACGTCTCCCCTGCATGCCAATGTGAATTATAGATGGTGATTATTTTTCCTGACTTCTGTAGTCATACAACGAGTTAAAATTTTTAAGTTTCCATACAACTCAAGATAAAAAATAATCTTCCCATCAGAGGTAATTGAATACTCTTATATATACACACATCGCGTTTTTCGACTTCGACTACAACGTTTTTGCAATAGACTTAAGAACATGACAACCCACGCTGAGGCCCTGTATTTTTTTTGGCGAAAGAGTAGAGAGAATGATGTAACATTTTTACAGTGGAGAGATATGAATACTGTATATCATTATAATCTAACACCCGACATTTTGTAGGAGTTACTCCATTGATTTTATGAATTGTTCCAAAGAAAATAGTTTGAGCAACATGAGTTCCATTTGTACCTAATGCAGTAAGAAACTTCAAATTTTTGTGTTAGTAAAGGTTTTTATAGTGTGAATTTGTTTTCCTACAAGAAAAAATTCCAGATTGGAGAAATATTGTCCCATTTGCGATGACAATTTTTTTTTTACCTTTTTTTAAGAGAAGTAACACTCAAGCAACGAATACCTACTAATGTTACTAGGTGTTACCTTGTTACCTGCTTTAGGAAAGGGATAGTGATAGACAAGACAGGTGGAGATAGAAGAAAGCTTCATTCTTGTACAGCTCTGCTTTTTTGCACGTATTTTTTTTAAATAACGCTGTGTTACAGCGCCTCTGGTGTCAATGAGGCGTATTAAATTTCGAAGCTGTGCTTGGTAGATATTTTATTGGTTATTTTACTTCGCCGATTATTTTGCCTTGCTTGAATTATTTCGGCCTAGGGCCAGGACTAGGATTAAATTCGCGACTAGTGATAAAACCCTGAAAGTCCCAATCAGGGTAATTGACATTTTTTACTATCCAGACTATAAATAATGGGCCTTATTGTGGTTGGCGTATTTCGACTTCGACGACGACAGTTTCGTCCTAGATTAAAGAACAGATGTTGTGTCGTACTTTAATCTATTACAAAAACGTCGTGGTTAGTGTTGAAATACGCAAACCACGCTAAGGGGGAATGGCTGTGGACATTTACATGCATACTATATTAAAGGAAGTAGCTTTGTTGTATCGACGTCGAGGTCTGACCAGCGGTTAGTTGCTGGTACTACTGGTACCGGTGGCCCAGACTTTGAACCGCTTAGGGTTGTTTTAATGTAATGTGATGCAACTATAGCTACTTCGCTTTTAGAGACTAAAATCCGACAGCTGGTAGTTGCGGCCCTATGTTAAACCGAAAAACGAAGGATTAAATATAAAAACCCGTAGAGTTTGTAGTAAGTCTGGAACAGTGTTTGTCTACAGAGGACTGACGCTGCTTGCGGTGTTTGGGTAGGTCAACCTAAGTCCCTTGAGTGAAATCCCAGATGAGCACATGTAGTGGCAGTTGTTACTAAAATCACTGGGAGAAGGTTTCTGATTTTCGACCAGTGCTGGTATGTGGTCTGATATGGTCAACCAGACATCTCTCTAGATGCGGCTGCCACTTAACAGATACTGCTTCTGATGGTGGCGGTTGGTCGGGATATTGGCAAATGACTTATCAATATTCTGTATGGAATAATTCCTCTTGTTTGATTAATAACCGAACCAGGTTTTAGTTTATAAGCCTCAAAGCATCTCAGCAGGTTATTTGCTCATAATGAGGGATAGTTATGTTCAAAGATTGTAACCTGTGTGTATCTTGCAAGTCGTGGAGATCTTTGCTTAGGGTCAATGGCGACCACTTAGGATCTTCGAGTGTTAATACTATGATCATATACTCACATATCTAGTTAATTTAAGTAGTCATCATTTGTAGATCATTGCGCAACTACATCTCTAAGGACCTTAAGATAAGTGTTTCACCATACAGTGTGAAAATTAGCACTAACGTACGCGTAATGGACATCGGTATGTTGATTATGTTTTGGCTCCCATTTCCATTGACTTGGACTTAAACCATGAACTCGGTATGATTGGGGTGGTTCTTATGATGCCTGGAGGACAGACTCTATAAGTAACCAATTCCCTAATTTATATAGACAAACACTGTATTAGAAAACCATTCATTGTTTTGGACACATTAGCGTTGTTAAAAAAATTACAAGTTAGGGTATTACATTGACCACAGGCATTAATGATTTTGGAACGTTTTTTCCCCCCAGTGTATTAACATATATTATGTTATTTTGTCCCTCGCAATATAGTTAAATTATATTTTGAACTAAAAAAAAAATACTTCCGTGGCTTTAATACATCAAAAACAAAATGCAAATACACACAAACCAAAATACAATCATTTGACCCATATTCACTTTTTAGAACTTTAATTTATTATATAAAAAAAATTATATTATAAAAATAAATAAAAAACCGCATTTGAAGCTAAAATATACTTCAATGCCTTGAAACACATAAATTTTGAACAAAATACTACACATGTGTTTTGTTTCTTTTTTTTTTTTTTTTGCTCTGGTGTTTTATTGTTGTATTTTTACACATCTGAAGGCAGAAGAGGCTGCCTGTGAAACCAGAAAAAAAAATACATAATAAAAACAAATACGAAGTAACCTTTAACGATTAATCAAATGTCAAAAGCATATAGAATAACAACAAAAAAATAAATGGTAACCCATAGTTGCTTTTAAGACTTTCTTAAAAAAAACACCCATGCACTATGGGTTGGAAGATAATTTAGTAAAAAAAAATGTAAATCTATTTCATTCATGGCAGTTTCTTTTACCAAATAGTTTATAAAATTTAATAAAATTTAATTAAAATATTTTCCCTTTTAGAGATTTCTGAGTTCCTTGTTTAGTCAAAATTTGAAAAAAAGTTTTCTATTGGCCGACAGCGATTTATTCAAAAGTTTCTTTTCTTACTAAATATTTGGAAAACCCCTCAATAAAAACAAAAATCTTAATTTAATTGAAATTTTATAGATTTCGAGCCTCCTTATTTAGTCAAAATTAAAAAAAATGTTTTATTGTTCGTTTACGATTTAGTCGATGAACTATTTTCCTTAATGTTGAAAATCAAAAGAATTTTCAGTTAATAAATAACCTTTTAGTATATGTAGGTAAGATTAAGTTTAACAGGATGCGGACAAGAGAAAGTAAAATTTCAGCTCACTTGGGTTGGATCCAAAAAAGGACCCTGTGCCCCTGCTACCTGAGAGTAGGAAAGCGATAGTGCAAGTGCAAATAGTGAAGTGACAAATAGAGAAAATATTAGCTTAATTCATTTATTCGTTTTTAAAACTCTACTTTAGTGCATTTTTCTAAGTTTTATGGCATCATTGCAGTGCCTCTAGTGTTAATTCGGCTCATTATTTTAAGCTATGTAGCCATTTTTATTAGTTATTTTACTTTGCCGACGACACTAATGTTTATCTGGGTCTGGGCAGGTCTTGAACTCGGGCTCTCCAAGGCCGTCATTAGCTTTGTCGTGAACGCCGTTACTACTGCAGCCAACAGCGTCCTTTCCCTTATTCAAGGTAAAGCACCCGATGTTCATTGTCTTTTTTTATGAAAAAATAATTTTGCGTTTGGATTGTGTTTTTTTTTTTTTTTTTTGATTAAGTATAGAAAATGATATCGGCCAAGTGGCAGCCACCAGAATTGATGATGAAGGGCCCGATTTATAATATTTCCCATCATTCTTACCACAACTTCCGACAACATGTTCCCGCCTTCTTGATGCATATTCTCTTTGAGGTCGTAAGGAGTCTGAGGCTGGTTGATATAGACTCGTAACTTAAAGAAACCTCACAAAAAAGTCTACAACGTTTAAATTGAGCGATCCTGCCGACCTGTGCAAATCACTTAAACGAGAGAAATGCAGCACTTAGAATTTTGGTTGTGGATCATGCTGCTGCTGAGTTCCGGTTCGTCCATTTAAGGAAGGGGAAAGTAGTTGAGCCTTTCAAAGTAGAAGTTCTGTTTCTTTCTTCAGCGTAAACATCAGACCATGCCTTAACTTTGTCTCTTCGTGTAGTATACGCGGATTTTCGGTGCCCCACGAGCGGTAATTCATGTATCCCTACAGATGCAAATGGTCTTCGTCACTCATTAAGATTTTCGATGAATAGTTTTCTTCTTATTACGCAAGAAAATCGAAATTATTCCGCGTTTTTGAAGATGTCTTATGGACGTGTAGTTTGTATCTGAACTCACATTTACCGCCATTTGCAAAATTTATAGCATCTTTCGATAGCGTTGAGGCTTATGCCACCTTGAAGTATATCAGAAAACATTTTCCCGAAATTTTAAGCTGCGTTTAAAAAAACTGTAGTAATAACAAACGCTTGAAATTTTTTTTTAGTGTTTTCTTGCTCTGTAAAATTTAAAAAAATGTAGAGTTACATATTTTCCGTTTCATATATACATATTTTTAGGCAAAACTTTTATGAATGGAAAGTGCTAAACTGCTTGATTAAAAAAAAAAGAATACATGATTAAATTTATTAATACATATTTTCTGCACATTCTGCCCATTGTGCAAAAAAAAAGCTTGAAGTAAAATTTTGGTTGTTATAGATATTTTGTGTATTTTATTACTTGTATTATAAATCTTAAGCACAAACAAATTATTAAAAGATTCATTTGTTCACATAAATGATGTCAAACATACGGAATTTCATATTAAAAAAGGATTTGAAAATATGTTGGACCTAAAGGAAGACGTAGCAGAAGCTTTGAAACTTGATTCATTAAACACGTACATACATGAGTATATAGGAACAGAATTTGAATAATAAAATTAAAGTTTTTTGTTTTTACTTCAGTGTCAATGTAATTTGTTTAGAGAGAGATGCTGCGTTAAGTCGTTAAAAACAAATGTTAGTTTATTTATTAAGAACCCCACAAAATATTTAAATAAGGTCGTTATAATTTTTATTGCGTTTTTTCTCTTCGTTTTTGTATGCACGTATGTATACGAGCAGCCAAATAAAAAAGTATTATTAAGAAGAGCATATATTTTTTATTGCTTTTTTGTTTCCCAAATAAACCTCTTAAAAGTCATAATTCACTAAGAAATAAATATTATTTGCAATAACCATAAATAACGAGCTTTGACCACAAAAATTAAAACAACAAAAAAAAAGAATAAATATATTTGAAATAAATGCTTGAAAATTGTAGTTAAACAAATACACACAAAAAGTTTTATTAAATTTTAAAGTAGAAATTTTCTAAAAAGGAAAAAAAAATTGAAAGATTTGTCCTAAACCTTTTTCTCGTTGAATTAGGGTAAGTGAAGGAAGGCAGATATATCAATATTTTTTTTTCTAAACAAGAGATTATGTTACTGGAAAAGCGCAAAAATTCTGAGGAATCGGTTGGTTCGAAATACTTCTGTAAATGCGAAATTCCTCCATTACAAAAGTCCAAGATGTGTGCAAAGTGGCGCATCAATCAATCGGTTGTATACGAGTAGTAGTGTGTGTAATAAAATGTTTTTTTTCGCCCACTTTTTTTTACAATACGACAACTGTACCTCCTTAGCCAAAAGATGAGTTTTATTTTGGGATGTGTGCAAAAAATAACCGAGTTAATTTTATTTTGCTATAAAAAAATACCATTTCCTAATGCAATATTTCTAAATATATTGTCATCTGTTGCTTATTAGTCATAATTTCTCCAGAAACTTGCCAACTAGTCACGTTCTTCCTTCAATCTTTCCAAATCCAAGCCAGTGCTGAGAGCAGACAGAGAGCAGTTTTCATACACCAGCCGAGTACTGTTGGTCACCAAATCAATTAATATTCTGTTAACATCTGGTCAAACTGACAATTAGTTAATTTAAATGTGTAATGCATGACCAATAAAAATAAAGTTAAATTTTTATAGCGCATTTTATTTGTTATATTTGATTTCATAGAAATCCCCTGCAACATCTCTTCACAATTAACAATATTTGTTTAAGCATAAACGACAGACAGATGGACAGCCGGACAGTTAGTCATTCATTCATTTTGTTTCAAGTCAAGTGTAGTATGTACGAGTATGTCATGTATTATTGTCACATTGCCGTTTTTAATTGTCATGTCATAACTTAATTTATTTTTGTATTTATAGACGAATGAATTCACAATAAAGAATTTTAATTTTATTAATTTTAACTGCAACATTTTTATTATTTTCTGTTATTGTTTTATGATGTTCAACAACAATAATTATATGTATGTGTGATGTTGATGAAATTGTGGTCATTTAAGACGAAATAATGAACAAAAATTTTGTTGAGCAAAAATTTAAATGAATTCATGTTTCTGTTATTGTTGTATGGTTCATAATTCTACGAGTACACAAAAGAAATTGATTAAAATATCACGTATTTATTCCATACAGAATTGCACAACAGCAAAGTAGCAAGAGGGTACAATCCATCATCCAGCAAATAGTTATATTGCCCGATAGCTCTGAAACTATAGTTGAATTTTAGTTCTTTGTCATTTAATTTGTATCAATTGGCTGCATTTGTATGTTAAGTGTTGATGATGTGTTGTAAAACGGAGTCTTAAAAATAAATTTTCTTCTTTCAATTGTTTACGGCTCACACACTCGACCTAAGCACCACAAATTGGAGACAACAAATGCCGATTTTGATTTTGTAGTTGTTTGTGGTCCTTCGAACCGTAACTTTTTTTTGGTGCTGTTAACCAGAAACCCGCACAAAGGTCTTATAAAAAGCTAAATACGTGAGCAACAGCTCACAAGAAACATTTTTTAATAGCAGGTCTAATTATGAAAGTAGGACTTTCAATGGGAATTCGCAGGTGTTTTTGGTTTAAAAGCAAATGACGGTCCGCGTTCGACCCCTGGCCAGATACATTCATATAAACATCATAGATAAATCTGATGTGTATCACAGCGTCCTCCATCGCGGATATATATACCAATGAATGGTCGGCATTGTAAAAGAAAGTAATTGAGTGGCTACCTGGCGTAAGGTAATGCTCCTACTTGATACCAGAGGCGCTGAAATGGTGCCAAAGGGTGTTTTTTACATGACACAAGTTTAAATCATAACAAAACTAGGAAATATATTTTTAATATCAATGAAACGGGCTTTATTAGAAAAAAAATTGTATGAAATTAATGTTTAAATATGATTTCTGCCATGTGGCCGTCACGACTGTTGCGTAGAAGGCGCAATCTGGAACACCAATTTTCAACAACTTAACATTCTGACCATCATCGTTTTTTAAAGACATATTAGGCCAATGACTTCGCCTGCCCATAAAGCGCACCAAACAGTAATTTTCTGTGGATGTAATGGTGTTTCGACAAAAGCTTGTGGATTCTCCTAGAATAGAACAATTATTTTGATTAAAAATTTCAAAAATTTGCACGCGTTGCTCTGGTGTAAGTCGATTCATAATGAAATTTCAAAGCAAACTAAACAAAAAGCAACTATCAGTTGGTCAATGGGTGCTAAAATAAAACAGTGATGCCAAAACAAAGTTGTGACACTCTATAAAAAACACCCTTTATAAAAACAAACAAAAATTGCTCAAAGTAGAGCTGTAAAACGAGTTTCGCTTAAAAATTTCATACCTTATAATCTCTCCACTCTTCACTATCCTTTAACAAAAGGAGGAAATACACATACTAATTGCAGAAGTGTTACTTCTCTAAAAAAAAACAGCTGACACCGAAAATGATGAAAGTGTGTAAACCGTGACAGAAAATTTAGCTTACTTGTTGTTGTTGATGGTCCTTCGAACCGATATTCGATTGTCAGAACTCTCTTTAAATTCTAAAACAGCTGACACAAAGAGTGCCGAAGATATGTGGAAGTTAACAGAGGTTGCATTCCTTTCCATTGGTGGTGAACGATCCACAAACTGGTGTAGTACTATTTAATATGATTCTATATACATATCTTGGAGCATCCCCAATAGATGAAAGGAAAAGTACACATGATCTCAGATGCATTTAATTTTGTTACAAGTTTACGGTCCTCATATTCTGCTATTGTAGCTTCGATTCCTTTAATACATCAGATTAAATTTATGACGATGTCTTCATTTATATTCCTTTAAGTTAGAACGTGGTTGTCAAAGGCAAGCAACAACACGGAAATAACTAAAAATAATACGAATAGTGGATACTCATCAGAACTAAGGGGTCTTTATATCTATTGAGTGACAAATCGGTTGTGCGTATGACAGCATGAACATTTTATAATTCTAAGAATTTGCTGCCATAGCCGGCGACCACTAACTAGTCGGTGAGATCATTAAAAACTACTAAACACAAAACGTTAGAATTTTGGCAAATATGTTGTTCTCTAAGTTGATAAATTTGACACACTGTGGCTTGTTGTGAATTTTAATGCGACAAACCGCTCTTCTAGCGAAAGACGCTCTTCTTCTGTGGTCATTATATTTAATAGTCAAGAGGGAGATATTGCCAGGAGAATAAGCATCACATGAGTGATTGCATATTATTAACAATGAAAAACAAGTGAAGAAGGCATGTATCGGCTTCTTCTGCGATCATTGCTTTAAGCAGTCTGAAGGGATATTTTCTGAAACATAAAATATTTGCAGGCAACCATTAGACATGAGTGATTCAACATTCTTAAAAGTGAATCTTAGCCTACATCGTCATGGCTTAGTGAAATGATGGATATGTAGGATGTAGCA
This sequence comes from Nowickia ferox, assembly GCA_936439885.1. Classification (NCBI taxonomy): domain Eukaryota; kingdom Metazoa; phylum Arthropoda; class Insecta; order Diptera; family Tachinidae; genus Nowickia; species Nowickia ferox. The sequence continues at coordinate 11,670,864 of OW387024.1, read as the reverse complement.
GCATATTCGTGACACTCAGTGAAATTTTAAAAAATGCCGCAAACTTTTGCAAAGACTTCTCCATTTCTGTCTATTTAGTGCAGTTGTTTTGACTGTGCTAGGATCGATTATTTGTTCAGTCAGAATTTCGATGATTGTGTCTTGCCAAGTTGCTCTTTTTCTTCCTCTGGGGTAGTACCGATCGGTCTTGCTTCTTCGTTTCGGCAGGCGGTACTCAGATATTCTTGCAACATGGCCAAACCATTTTAGCTTTTGTCGCTCGGTCCTTTCATTCAATGGTTCTGTGAATAGGCTTGCTTTACCTGCCACACGGAGTAAATATTTCATCTCCGATGCCTGAACTCCGTTATGGCCGGTCCCAAGCCCCGATGAGAAAGGAGGAAGGAATTTTCGCAGTGGATATATAAATAGTACAGAAATTTAATTTAAAAAAAAATTTACTCTTTTGGAAGGAATAGTAGTCATTGTGGAAAACAGGAGAGTTCTGTATGAATCCCACTATAAAGAAATGGTGCTGCTGATTTCTCTCCAAAGAGCAGAATTAGTGGCATTCCTGTAATAATTTTGGATCTTTCGAAAAATCAATTTGAAAAAATTCATTGAGGAAAATAGGAGAATTCTACAAGTATCTATTAATATATAGAAACGGTGCTTCTGATGGCTCTCTGAAGAGCAAATTAAGTGGCATTGTGAGCCTCCAACTACCAAATACGAAGCTAAAATTTTCGGATCAAATGTTCGGACCACTCAGAGATAATTATGGATCACAGTCTATGTAGAAGTCTTCCTGTTTGCTATTCTTAACCAACTGCTCGTAAGTGAAAAATTACTTTCCAATGGCTTTTTGGGATGTTACTCTGTAATTGGAATTGAAAAAAGGCTTTCCAATTGAAATGTTTTCATTTCGAATCGAATTACAGAGTAACCTAAAAGGCATGGATTTGAGTAGAATTAAAACTAAGTGTTGTGTATCTCGAAAAAAATTTAAACTTGACTTTTCTTTCCTAGTTTTTGTCCTCAGAATTCTTAGGATCGTCTAAAACGAGCATTTTGATTCATAACTGCAAGATGTTACGTTTTACTATCTAAAACCTCCATCCCAGCTTCTTTGATTCCACATAAGCTTCAGTTATAATTGCGGCTATAATTGCATTATTAGAAACATCGGAAGACATACTCTGGCTCGAAGGACCATACTCGATGAAATTCTATTGATATTAACGAAGCAGCTCTACTTGTTTAAGTTAGCTTAACTAAATTTATAATTGAGGTAGGTTGAATGTCTGCTGTTTCAATTTACATTTAATTGCAAGAACTGAATTTTCAAATCGTTTACAGCAACATCTACGTTTAAATTAATTGTATTTTGCCACGGCAACGCACTTAATTAGCATTCTTTGAACCATCGTTTGTGGCTTTCACTGAAACTGTTTTGACTGCTTTATTAGCAAGTACGAGTACTTTTGATTAATTGAGTTTTCTAGGAATTGTATATTTAAAAGAATTGCTAAATTATTTGCATACGAAATTCAAATTCAAAAACAAAAACTTATTTATTCATAAAATAAATAAATGAAAAAAAGGAAATGAAAGGAAATAAGCATGTAATGATTCATGCAAACGTTTTGCAAGCAAAAGAAATTAATCTCTTTCTTCTTTCCCTGGAATATCACAGCTTGGTTGCAAAAAATTAAAAAACAAAAATAATAATTTTACAGTTTACAGTTTTATGTGTTATTTTCCTTCTGCTTATCAAATATGCCATAAATTTTTGCGCTAAACTTTAAATTTTTTGGCAATTTAACACATGCTTCCCTCTTTAACAACGGAAACGTTTCAAATTTTGAATGACCTGTTATCCCGTAGTGTGCCAAAATTACTAAAAAAAAAAGAAAATAAGTCTGCGCTTGGCAGTGTAAAAGTTATAAAATGAATTGTTCTTACCTGTTTGGCATTTTTATTTATTTTTTTTTGTTTCTTCTCTAACCATAAAAATTTTTTTGCGTTCGTAGTTTTTTTTATGGGCTGCCTTTTAGTTCTGTTAGAGCTTAAATTAAAAATTTCCAGCATGTGTTTCAAATGACTTGGCAAAATAATTTCATTAACTGCTTGTTTCATTTTGCATTTTATTAAATAACTTAAATCATTTTTATCGTTTCAACTCAGAAAGGTCTTAAAATGTCAAATACAAAAGTGGAGGAAATACTGAAAAAGAGCCGTTGGTGTGAACACAAAAAATAATGAGATTGATATATAAATCAAAAGAAATATTTTTTTGTTAATGATTAGTTGAGCAGCTTTCGAGATTAAAAATGAAGAATTAGTTCAATTCCAAGACTCTATAACGACTGGTCGAATTACAGTGGTTTCAATGAGATGCATGTGAGGTATTTCGTACTGTTTAGAGAGGTTCATATTCCCTTTAAAACTGCGTTTCCACGGCAACACTCTTTCCTAACACTTCTATCTGTAGGCTTATACGTCTTGGTAATTAGTAATGCCTAGTCCTACACGAAAATAACTAATAAAAAAATCAAGACAAATGGTGCCTGCTTTCCAACATGGTTCAAATATTGGGCTTAGGGTAAACAAAGATTCTAAATGCGGAAATTTTTTTTAATCATTACTACACCGTCATTCATTGTGCCTTTATTTCGACCTCTCATTGAGGTAGTTATCTTTTCTTTAACTAATTTTCATCCTTCAGCAGATCTATTAACAACAATTTATTTATTAATTTATGTAGTTCGTTCCTCTTTCATTTTCCACTTAATTATATCCGCACTTGACCACACAGACATCTTATGCTTTAAATGCAAATGAATCATAATTTAATTAATATTCTGCATTTTAAATACCTTAAATTAAATTAAAATGCAATGAACCCTGTGAATTTTCTAAAAAAAAAACCACTACGCCTCCCCTCCTGTATACTAACCAGGAAAAGCAACGCTAAGTGCTTGCTAACAACAGAAAAATTGTGTGGAAAGAAAAGCTTAAAATCAACTTTATTAAAATAACAATAACAAATTGTCTAAAGACAACAACTACAAAATTTATTTGCATAAATTAAAAGTTAATTTAAAAAAAAAAAAAAAAACTTTGAAAATATTCCCACTTGTTTGGAGCTCTAGAAAAAATTAAAACAAGTGTGCCACAAAGCTTCCAACGTGTGGACTGACGACTACAACATAAGCAACGAAGGAACACATTTTGAAGAAAGAGTTTTAAGGGTGGCACACAACAAATTAAAATCTCTTTGAACATTTAAATAAATTGAAAATTTTTGTTAAGTCGTCGCACCAGAATAACGACAGATATAGACAAATTATGTATGCCAAAAACTATGTCCTTAGAATAGAGAACAAGTACGGTAAAAAGATGTTTTAAACAGTTGCGAGGATTGCTAACGTTTTGAAAACTTGTTAGATATGAGTTTGCATGTCCACAAGAAAATTTATTCGCATTGAATATTCAAGTAAATGTGTATTTTTTTAGCAAGTAAATGTGTATTTTTAAGAACTCTTAATTATTGAGGATATGAATATCACAGCTTTCGTTTGAAGGTAGTTCTCAATGGCCTTCAGACAAAATGACTTTATTATGACTTAAGAAATCTAATTTTTAAGTTGCTTGTCTTGTAATCCTAAAGGCCATGACTCACTTTCCTACAAAATCGCACGATTTACGAAAAGATACAACCCTGATCTGATGAATTGTTATTGCCTTTTGAAAAATTTCATAGACTCCATCATACCAGGGATAATGAGTGTCACACAAACAATTTTCTTGCTCTAGTTGTTGAGGCTTTCAGAAAATGCATTTTTGTGTGACAATACAAGCAGGCTCTTCAGGCTAGAATTCACTATACTACAACAAATAAAACCCTGGTATGATTTAGTTTATGAAAACACAACAACAATTCAGTGGTTTAGGGTTGTATTTTCTGCAAAAGTCTTACGATGGTGTAACATAGTGACTCCTAGCCTTTAGTAGTCACCATCGTATAATACGAGCACATATTCTTTTTCTTTTTTCTTTCATAAAACTATTTTGGGTTCACTTTAGTCCATTTAAAATTTTAGCATATTTTTATATTTTTAGACATTAAAGTATTTTGTTTCATTTAGTTTCTCTTTTTTTTTAGCAAATGGAATATAAAAATGTTAAAAGAAAGAATTTATGCATAAAATAAACAAAATATATTTTTTGTTCTCTCTCTTTGCTTCAATCTAAATAAAATTTCATTAGCAAAGACAAGTGTAGCAGACATAAAACTTTAAAAAGTATATGGAAAACTAATTAAACACTTTTAGGTGTAAGTGTATGCATAGAGAAGTCCCGGTAGTTCGTTCATTAGTAATCATGCATATTCGAAGAAAGAAACCACCCTAATAACTCAACATCAACATAATGTTCATATGATGAACTTAATTAGAATAAAAGTCATGGACTTATTGACTTGTTTTTTCAAAGCATACAGAGCTCTATATTCGTTATTTTTCGGCTTTTTAACAGAAGTAATTTCCGGTGAGAAATAGGACTTGACTCTCATTGAAATGGCTGTTTAACCACAGGGTAGGGGTTTATTGACACACTTGCATGTGTTTACTTTATTCGTAAATATTCGTATACATATATTTATAAATTATGAAACCCCTTAAGACCATAGAAAGGGAGAGAGCAATCAAAACACTCTTTTAGCAGACAAATAGAATCTTAAAAATGCATTTAAATATATTGGTTGTGAGAAAAGTTAATTTCTATTTTAGAAGAGAATGATAATTACGCTAGCTCTAACACCTCAGGTTTTCGAGATACAAAAAAAAAATTGTTTTTATTCGTTTTTTACATAAAAAATCATTAGTTTATTTAAAAATCAATGAATTTTCAAAAGTGAATGGCGTTTTTTAAACGTCGTTTGTATTTTGTTGGTTCGGTTTCACGTATTAAAGTCCAGCAATAATCTCCGAGCATGCTTTTGTCCCAAAATTCTTGATAATTTCTTTAAATTTTCATTAAATCTTGGTGAGCACGCTCCCCTTGTTCGTCGCTCTGGTAATGACTGGTAATAGATCAATTGGTGGTCGTTAAGCTAGTTTGGAAATCGATGGTACATTCGCACATTCGCCTAAGTAATATTTTTCTATTTTTCATATTGAATCAATCAACTTTTGTTAAACAGAAATAACATAGGTGATATAATGAGCCAACGTGTTTCACAGCAAGACCATTATGGTCATGTATAAACTGTAAAAGGAACTCAATGTTACTGAATTTCCCGCGAAAAAAGATGCGGGTCATAGTGGCAGTTATCACGGGACGTTGTTCTTTTGGCACCCATGGATGGGACTCATATATAATGAGGATTGTTCGAAATGTTTAGTTGAAGAAGCGGAAGAGACAATATCCCACCTATGCATGTCTTCTGCACTTGAAAACCAACGTTTTCGCGCTTAACGAAAGGAGGTTTTCAGTGGCCTTTCTGAGTTATCAACAGTTGATCTTAAAGACCTGCTATCCTTTATTAGGAGCGTCCACTGCTCCAATCAATCGTTAACTCCAGCACTCTTATAAGCGAACATTTCTCTAAATCTTCCTCTCCTCTAAACCTCCTCTACTTTCCTTTTTTCTGACCCTTCTCTTCTTTATTTCGCTCTGTTGTTCCTCACACGTAACAATAATGAACTTAAATTAAATGGACTCAATTGAGTCAACAAGGCAACAAGGTTAATAGCTTACGTAACCTAACCTACCTAATGATGCGTAATTTTTACGTAGATATTTTTAATGAGGTTCTTCTCGGAGTAAGTAACTGCCAAAAAAATATTTAATTTTCCTTTATACATGTAGAAATATATGCATAGGATGCACTAGATCTAGAATTTTCTCATAAGAAATCAACGATCAGAGTGCTTATTAAGGCCGTGATACACTATCCTAGACAATTGTGTGATTTTTTTTTAGAAAAACAACCCTGGTATAATGGAGCCTCTGAAAATTGTCAAGTGACAATAACAATTCATCAGATCAGGGTGGTATTTTTTCGTAGATCGTGCGATTATGTAGGTTAGTGAGTCATAGTGCTATCGAATCACTAGTCCATATAAGTATAAAAAAAAATGGCCAGAATGTCAACGTAGAAAGGTACTAAAGAAACTGGATGACATGTTGAGCTCAAGTGATTCAGTGGCATTGGATCACCTCATGCATGAATTGTTATGTTTCTTGAAAATGTCTGAAGTCGATCAATCAGGCATAAATAATTACAATTGATGTTCTGGTATTACGAGCAAAAATATATAGCTGAATAACGCCATCAGCTGAAACCCCAAAGATGGCGCACGAATTAGAAAACTTTTCCATTTAAACTCGTTAGAAATATTTTTGTAAATTCTTGAGATATCGACTGCTGGTCCTTCGAATAGCACTGTCAACCAGTCGGCTACATGTTAAAGTTAGTAATGTTAGATTTTTTCCGGTAGTCAAGTAACTAGCTCACTACACTTTCCTCAGGCTACAACAGGAAATCTGCAATGGCCATAGGCTTATGTATGCATATAACCATGTTATTGTGCAGGCCAGAACGAAATGCACATAGTACAAGCAACTGCAACAACAAATCAAGGATATACTCCTTTTTAAGCTCATCAGCAACAAGAGAAGTTAAGTTCTACTTAGTCGTCATCAACAGCTACAACTTTTCATACATGCATGTATGTTTGTTCCTCAGCATACACAACGTTGCAAATGACCACTATAAAGTATTTTGTATACGATACAACATACTATTGAATTCATTTGTGTGTGTGTGTGTGTGTGAGTGGATAAGCGCAATTCATATAACCTTTTTTTCTTCATCTTACTTTCTGTGGAAAATTTTTGACGTGCGTCCACAGCAAACAACAGGCTTCGGGCTAAAAGTATCACTTGTCAGATTAATTTACGTGTTTATGCTGCTGCCACAACGTAGCACAACAATACAAATAACAAGGAACTTATAAAGTGCACATATATGTATGTACATACATACATACGTTTAAATAACACATACAAATGCAATTACCATACCACACTTGCAACAAAGTCAGTCACCAGTGCAAAAATGACAACACCAACAAAGAAATCAAGAAGGATAAACAACAAGAAACGAACAAGTATAGAACAACATTCATCAGCAATATACGAGTATGTATGTACATCCTTTAGTGTTTATGGAAATATGTATTTTCAAGGGTTGCAGGGGTTACAATTTTAAATTATTTCTGTGGATTTAATTAAATAGTTTTATAGTTATAGAAAATATGCTATCGAATGGTTCGTAGTACCGTTCGAAGGACCATGCACTTATATCATTATAAATCAGTGTACTATACTTTACAAGCAACATTTTGACCTTAATTTTTTTTTGTAGCATCATGAAAGCTTTCAGAAGGAAGTAACTTAATTTAAAATAAAAATTCCTTCTTAATTTTTACAAACTCCTTATAAACATCATAGAGCACATCTATGATGAAATATTCCCTGCTTTCCAGCAGGAATTGGTGTCATTGTAATAAATAGTACAAAGTTGTCTGGTGTGGTCTTTGGTTGATTTTTTTCTGTCACTCTTTCTTTGGCAGCCCTCTCCCAAAACTGTCGGTTTATACTCGGCAAAATGTCGCTACTCCGTCCATGTTGATGAATAAATGTTGCCTGGAATTATGAATATGTGGTGTAGCCTCTCGAAAAATAAAACAATTTACTTTGATACGAGAAAGCCAAAAACAAAAAATAAATATAGAACAGCACATATGCAGTAATAAAAAAATATGTATGTATACATTTTTAATATAACTTTGGTTTGGTTTATTTGGTCCTCATGTCTTATGAGCTTCAGCAGATGTAACCATTGGGGTGGTACAAGCGTTTCGGATTAAAAATATAAGCATAAAGTGAAAAGTTGATTTCTTAGAAATTGTAACCCATTACACTGTGCGAAATGGGAACTCCCTTTTTGTTTTTCTTACATTTACATTTTCTTATGCTGTGTGTATAAAAGTCATGTTGGATTGTAAAAGAACACCAACAAAGTGAAACTTATATTTAATTAAAGTAAATGAAAAATATTTTTATCCAAACAAAATGAACCGAATAACATTATAATAAAAGTAATCCTCTTTACACAAAGTTAATATTTTATAATTAAGTTTTTGTATAAATGAAAACCAAAATATTGAGCTTCAAAATGAATTTATTGCTGAAGAGGGAGCTGAATGAATCCTGCCCACAACATATGCAAAATTTAAAAATACTTGGAATAATGATCCCTAAACGCTGCTCTGTTAAATTGGGGTACACAAAGTCGTAGGAGAGATAGTGAATAGAGGAGGGTTTATGCAAATGTCTTAAAAATCGATAATACTCTCACCATTATATACAAGTGCATATGCACTTGAAAGAAATTATAATACTTTCCGAAGTAATTCCTCAAAGTATACTCTATCAAACGCTGAGGCAATAACGCCAATAGAGAAATGTTTTCTGAGTTGTATGCTAATATAAATGAGGTACAAATTGAAAACGATTCAACAGCTTAGAAAAAATAAATTTTGTGGATAAGCATTAATTGATAGAGAACTAGAGAACTTCTAGCTCTGCCTAGTTCTCATCATTAAGGTACGATCAAAGGAGTTCTTATCTAGCATTGTATGATAGGTCTGATGATCCTCCATGGAAAATACTTTAGGAGCCCTTTGGGAGAGGAAGAGAAGTAAACAGTATTTTTTGGGAAAAGAAACCTTTCAACTCCTAAATTGCTATCAAGGACTGAAGAAATAAAGTCAAATAACAAGGATTTCTTGATCTATCCCAGTTCATATGATGAAACATTTGCTGTGAAACTTTTGAGTTTATGGATGAAAGGGTAAAGACGAATGGAAAAGGGTACTTTGTTGCAGGTACCTGCAGTTCTTGTTGAGTATCTCGTTCTCATGAGAAATATATGAGAAAATATACTAAGCTGCAAAACGAAAACTTCATTGTGTGGACACGAATGCAGTTTCCATAGATAACTTAAAAATTTTTCTCAGTAAATGTGTCATCGTATGGACGGGCATTTTTCCTAGCTTGCGTCAGTAGAAAACGAAAAGGATTCTAATCCTGCCGGAGGTTTTGCAGTACTCGTCATTAAGCGTATTTAAAGCGACTCTTACTGAGCACTACGTGATAAGTATAAGTGTCTGCTATTAAGAATATATGATCTCCTTCGATAAGGAAGAGCACGCTATTCAACTGCGCCTCATCTCTAGGATTATACTTTCGACTTACACACTTACTTACTTTTCGAAAATGTTGAATCCTAAAAAGTTAAGAAGAAGGACCCTTTTAACGTTCTAGCTTACACGTGCCATATTTTTGTGATATTGGGTGTAGATTTCATCATTTCAGCCCAGTGAACAAAATTGGAGGTAATTCTTGAGGAACTACTTTTTCTCTATTTCCAAAGTAGTATTAAGTGCGTATTTCTTACTTTTTAGGAAGTGATTATTAACAATATCCAGAATATTAATTTAAAAGTCATTTCTTGATTTTTTAAGCAAACGAATTTGATGAAATATGACATTTTTAATTATACAAATTACATGCATCTAAACGAAATTTTTGATATTTTGTTTTCCATGGCTGGTGGCAAAATTTTCTTTTCTCTATAGAAGTAATGAAAAATTAGTTCCTTTGAGAGAAGAGAAAAAAGAGAGTTTCTTGCAATGCCAACCCTGTGTAAAAATCATTAGAAATTATTCAAATTCTTACAACTTCCGGATGAAAAGTTCGGAATTATTGACTTCCTTGGAAGCTCTTTTTTTACTGAGAGATTATGGAAAAAAATTACCTTAAAACTCTTGCTAAAGATTCATACTTTGAGCACTTAGAAGACCTGCAAATGGTACTCTAAGAAACCTGGTCAAATTCCTACTAACGAGCATTCAATCTGGAGCCTCTTAGCTGTAAAAGATAGTTTTGGGTAATCTAAAAAACATTAAATTATGTCTTGAACCTAAGTAATTTCAAATTAATTGAATTCATTTACATAAATTCTGCCTATAAATGACATACAATCATCTGCTGCCTTCAATAAACAGTCCACTGCTTTAACTAAATCCTCCTCTTCCATGTTCCAACTCTAGCTTCCTCACTCTACCTTTCTTTTGCCAGTAATAAAGTGAGTAAAATAAATGTTAAATTGAAATTGACAACCATATTGATATGTTTGACACATTGACCGATATTTTAATAAAACATAAACCACTGAATTGATACTATATGTATATGTATACTCCTTTTTAATTTTTTAACAAATTGTTGTGCTTTACAAGAGTGCTCAGGTATTCGCGGAGAAATTTCAATAAATATTTTATGAATGCCCGGCTGGCTTGTTAGTTTATATCAAATTAGTGGCTGCATGTTGCTCATCAAAGAGTGAGTGCTGTTGTATTTAACTTAACTTTAAAAGATGAAAAGGAATTTAATACAATATAGAAATATTACCTGCACGTAAACCAGCATTCCTCCTAATTTTAAAATGTAGGACAGATTAACTCATTAGTTTCCTCTCTTGAGGTTATTTGTCGCTGGTGTGCTAACCTCCGAGCAGAAGGTATTACTCTTAGACCTTATCTTCACTAAACCTCCTTTAGAAAGTGGTATATGATGATAGAGCAAATATGTAATACTTGTTAACTCTAGAACAATGTTGTGTATTCATTTGTATAAGAAGCTGATTGATGTTCGGCACTCTAGTGCCAGTTTGGACAGTCTAGACTATAAGGTATTTTTGGTATTGCTGGGTATTGTATTAATGCTCCCATACAAGCTTAATTTTACACAATATGCAATTTATGTACATATTACATATCTTTATTCAGGGCAAACGAAATTGATTGAGTGGTTGATTTTACATAATACATATGTACATACACATGCACATACATATATGTACATACATTCACGCAAATAAAAATACTTTGCAATTTATTTTATTATAACAAAAACAACTGTTATTTGTTACTATTATTTATTTATTGTTTTAGTGTGGTTGTCGATATACATAATTGCAAACCAAAAGGTTGAGGTTGTTGGTCTTTTGCTGTTATCATTTTTAATAAATAGATTTGTGCATTTCATTTGAAATTTACAAAGAACGAAATGTATACTGATTGAAGAATTTAAATTGTGGTAGGCTGAACTAAGTTGTTAATCAGGCTAATTAAATTAAAAATAAAATGCACAGAAATAGTTGAAAGTGATGTCCAAGAGGAAATGATGTTACATTTAACTGGAGGATTTGATAGTAGTGAAAGGAGGAATTTGTGACGTTGAGGATATCATCAACGAACTCCTTTTTTATTTTGAAATATACATACATGTCTGAAAAGCAGGCGAACAATATGCCTCCAGCGGACCTCTTACACTAACCTAATAGAGCAATAACTAATAATTGCTTTGTTTTATTTTGAAAACATTTCCTATGGATTTATTTATTGTATATGCAATATAGTAACTCCCGGAGGAATATTATTTTGGCGATTTACGAGATTATGAGGTACTACTGTAAGTACCTGACGCATATACTGCGGACTGAAAGAGTTTTGCACTTACAGCTGACAAAGCATTCCCTCGTATTGTCACACAGTAAAATTTGTACTGAAGTTCTTACTTGGGAAGGCCCCTAGGATTGACTAGTTGAATTCTGGCGCTGGAAAATATTTTTCCTGTAGTTTTAATGCTCGTATTGGAGTTGTAATTGCCTCCATATTCAGGCTCCATAGTCGCCTAAAGTGCCTGATTCTTTAATAAAGATGTTTTCTTTAAAAATAACTAAACTGATGTAGGCTATAGCAGGAGTTTTAGCAGGGCACTTAGATTAAAAATAACTCAAATAGAAATTTTGAAAAATCATTTCCAAGATGATTTATTAATGCATTCAAGTGAGGATTTGCTATCAAGGGAGGAATATAACACGTTGAGGAAGCGCTTTTTTTATACTTTATTGGACATTTTTAGTGTTTTAATATTTTTATCGCACTCTTTCCCAAGATTCGTGTTTAGTAAATTATTAATTGTTTCTTAAAAATGCATTGAAAGTGATTTTTTTTTATTTTGAAATATATTTGCCAAGTAGGCCAAAAAGTTTGCCTTCGGCTGAAATTATTACTTGTTGCTTTCATTTCTTATGGATTTATTTATTGTGAGTTCATAGAATTTTACACTAACTTCCGTAGGCATATTATCTTGGCGATTTACTCGGCATTTGTATCATTACTTCTTGTTGCAAGGATGTACTACACACTGTACCTCACGCTGCTTAACTTCCCAATTGAAAGAGTTTTTCACTCAAAGCTGAGTAGCAGTACTCCTGGAGGCACACAGCAACTAATCACAAAATTTTTACTGGGGGAAGAGCTCCTAAGGATTGAATTGGGAATATTTATTTCGGAGGTTAATACTCGGATTGAAGTTGAGCTTCAAATAATTAACGCATGTATATGTATATAATTATAGAGGTTATTGCCTTAGAAAGATTTGGCTTCATAACAAGCCAAGTCACCTAAAGAGCCTTGTTCTTTAATTAAAACATTTTCTTAAAAGGAATTTAAATTGATGTAGGCTAAAGCAGTATTTAGAGCAGGGCACTTAGATTACAAATAACCTCAACAGAAATTGTTCAAAGGGATTTCCAAGACGATTTGTTGCTGATTTGAACTGAGGTTTTGTTATCAAAGGAGGAATATATGTATGACGTTTAGAAAATCGATCACTGAAGTGTTTTATTTTCAAATATTTTTGCAAAGTTGCCCAAAAATTTGCCTCCGAAGAAACTCATACATATGCTAAACTAATTGAGCAATTATTCTTATTGCTTTATTTTATCCTCACAATATTTCTTGTTGATATATTGAGAAGGCATGTTATATAGGAGAGGAGGTGCTGTCAGTAGCTCAAGCTCCATATGCCCTCTATTGAAAGAGTTCTACACTAGAATTTGTCTTAAGTTCTTACTAGGGAAGGACTATAAGGATTGTCTTCAATGGAAATTTAAGCCGTGAGAATATCGGACATGAAGGTTTAATGCTCGGCTGGGAGGTGGTTTTCAAATATTTAGATCATATATAGAAATATATAGCTTTCTGTATGGTTAGTTGTTGACGTCTTTAGCTAGAATAGGCTAGGAAGGATGGTGTTGCAACACACCTCCTTACAGATGCAGTTGGGTTCATTCTGATTTAGCTTGCTTATATATAAATACATTCTTGAAATTGTTAACTCGTTTCAAAGTGCTTAGGTTAATATTGTTTTGATAGTGACACAAGCTGCTCATTCCTCACTCCAACATTTCTTATCACTGCGTGTAACAAACTGCTAAAGTGAGAATAACTAAAACATTTATTTCAATAATTTCTCCTATTGTTTTCTCAATCATATGCCTTCAAAGTGATAAATATCTTATTAATTATTTAGAAATTCTTTGCTTTAAATTCTTTAAATTTAAACAAAAACTGGCAACAAAATGTTACACACTGCAACTTCATATAAACATTTTAATGCAATATTTTAAATTAAATCAGCAGTACTAGAAGTACTCATGGCGAATTGCAACAAAAAGAAAACAATAAAGAAAATTATATACATTTATGGATTTCCGATATCAATTGATTTTATAGAATCATAAATATTACTTCTCAGCGCACACACAAAGACCCAAAAGGAGGAAAAGCAGCAAAAATATTGTACAAAAAGATTTAAACATAATACGAGTATAATCTACGAATGACTTTTGCTGCTACCAAATGCATTACAAATGAAAGAACACATACGGATTTGTATGAATGACTCTTGTGTCACATACAATGTTGCCCGTTGTCTACATATTTTACTATACACAATATTTGAACGAACGAATGAGGCATCATAAAGCGCACCCGTCGCAAGCAATTTTTATACGTTTGTATCTTGTACAAATAAAAAAAAAATAAGAAGGAATAAATATTAAGAAGAATTCAATAAAAAGTCAATAAATAAATTTAATATTTCAATACATACAAAAATTATGAGCAAAAAATAAAAAGGAAAAGAAAGACACGGAAGATGAAGTGGAGTATGAAAGCCAATAATGTAATTGTGTATCATTGAAAGATTTGAAAGAAGGAAGAGTAGAGAACAAGTGCTTGGTAATAAGCAACAAGTAGAAGAAGACATTCGTAATTGATTTTTGCAAAGAAAGGGACTTTTTGCGAGCTTTCGAGAAGAAAAGAAATACGTACTGTATTGGGGTGTTTCTACGTTAAGAGGCAATATCGAAGGCTACATCAAAAAATCATATATAACTTGAAAATTTGCAGAAATATCAAACATATTTTTAATAATAAATAAAGTATACTTTTTTACCAATAAATTGCAATACCTAAATTAGCTAAGTTTAGTCATAACTTCATGTTTATCAAGAAAAAAGTATCTACCCAGGACTGTACCTTTACTATTCTGTAACAAAATCTATTACATAAAGTAGTATAAATAACAATGATAACTATTAAAAAAAATTCTCAAATTACTTTTATATTCTATTAAAAAATATTATGCAGTTTTTGTCCTTCGTATTTTAAGTCTCATCCCCTGCACATTTTTCGTCTGTTTAAAAATGCTGCGAAAATGCATTGACGCTGAAAACTTTAACAGCAGAGCATTTTTTTTTGAAGTAAATTTAACAATAAACATCGCGCAAACCACTAAAGTGCTCTCATTGGGCCGATAATTCGACCACGCTACTCGGCTCGCTCGGACGTGTCCGTGATTGATTTATCTCCACTGCTTAGTTTTATTTATTTGTTATTTATCGTTTAAGTTTGTTTGTAATATTTATTTATTGTAATTTCAGCATAGTTTACTGTGTTAGTTTGTTTGTTCATTACAATACATATTTTTCTGATTGTGTTAGTTTTTTTTTTATGAAAACGTCTCTTCTCTGCCGTATTTCCCCTGCTTCATCAGATGCCAGGGTAGAGACTTTGCGTCCAGGGTAGATAAGGAAGTGAGATATTGGTCCTTATTCGACGATTTTCTACTAGAACATTGCAACATTTTTTTTCTTAAATATAGTACAAAATCGTCGTCGTCGTAGTCGAAATACGACACTCGTAATTAGGCCCATTACTTCTTTCTTAGTATTTCACTTATATTATTTTACGTTAAACCAACACTATATATGTACGTTATACGTGTTTTAACGTTTTAAAAATGTATGCCTTCACGGGGTATTACCACGAAACCGGCCACTGCAAGGGCGCACTTGAAGGGAGTAGATGCGACGTGCAAAAGGACTGCAGATAGACGACTTGTTGAAGCTGGAAACGACATTTCGTCGCTGGAAGATTTAACGAACGCCCTCCAGAAAAATTGTCCCAATGTAAAAGTGTTCACCATTGATGACGAAGACATTTCACAGAAAGAAGAGGAACTTAAAGATATCAAAAATTTAAAAAGTAAAGTCAGGCACTATAAAGCTCCTTCAAATTACTTTAAGTCTATGTCGCCCCAATCACTTGAGCATGAAGAGCTTAAGCTGTTTCTGTGATATTGAAGTAAGCAATCATTTTGTGTTCTGCACTTTGGATTTTGCTTCCTTGAATACAAAACCGCGCCCCTTAATGTTGATAATGTATAGGGGCCTGAAAGTGAATCTGACGACGAACCACGAATAATAATAGAAAGTCAAATCAGCTTAAAGTATCTTCTCAGTCTTGTTCTCAGGCATTTTCCGAGAAGGCAGGCCAGTTTGTAAACGAATAACCATCAACATACAAGCCCCCAATTTAAAAATGAAAGGACAGAGGATTTTTTTATGGTCTTTGAAAAGGCGTGATCTTAATCGTTATATTTTTCCCCCATATTTATAAAAAATTAAAATGTATCTGAAATCCATTTAAAAAAAATTTTGTATGAAAAATTTTAAATAAAATACATTTCAAACTCATTTTAAATTTTATGAATACGGGGGGTTTAATATCTGATTTTATAAGTCAAATATCTGCAATTAAATAATTTGCTTTGTTTTGAGCACGTTTATGTTATTTTAGAACAAAAATCCGATTTTTGTAAGCACATATACTAAGTATTTTTGTTTTCGAAATTTAATACCTAATTCAAATTAAATAAAAAAAAACTATATGGGAATTATAGTCGGATTTTTTTCTTTCTTATAAACTATCATCAAATAGTGAATAATTAAAGTTGATTCATACGAAAATAAGGTTTGATTTCAATTTATCTTTCCCCTGTAAAGTAAGGTATCCTGCCGTGGCCTTCATGTCTCTACCCTGTATAGAGTATCTCCCCTTGTCACTTCAAGTACCAGTAAGAATAGATTAATTGACTGGCCATTATTAAAGATGCATACAAAATACATGATTAAATACTATTATCTTGGTATTTTTATCACGCTGCCCTTCCTAATATCAGATAACCTCTTAACATATATTTAATTGAATTTAAAACAAAAAATAATCTGAAGTGAAAAATAGCTATTTCATAGAAGAGAATGTGGAATGTGTATCTGAACTTTTACGCGAAAGAATCGAAGCCTTTCACAATTCATTCTTTATTACTTAGATAATAATAGTGATTGAATAAAAAAGTCCTATTAAAGACCTCCTTTAATAAGGTTTGAAGTAAGAAGGTATTTTCAGTTTTTCCGCTGGGCAGTGTCAGAATAGATTCTCCTGACTATAAAATATCGAGATTTAATGAAAACTAGATTTTAGAAAATCGAGGTGAAATCATTATATAACTTCCCTGTGTTTTATAGCGGGAAATCTAAAGAACATGCTTTAATTTAAGTAAATTAATTATGTCTTCCAATATGAATTTGAACATTTTTGTCCTCTCCCTCTTTATTATTATTTTCTTATTTGTTTACCACACAAAGTTGCTCAATATGTTTGCTGTCCTCTTGTTGTTTATCCAAATTGTTAACTTTTCAACAAGATCAATAAATTCTGTTTTCTACGTTGCCATGCTGTGCCATTAAACGGTCACCAGACGTGCCACAAAAATAAGAATAAGGAGTTCTCTCAAATAGTGTTACTTAAGCTAAATTGCAAGATTTCATTTAAAGCAAAAAATTTAAGCAACTATTGCACAACCCTTTCCACTAACAACGAATGTTCTTCTTCAACTCGCCGTCTTCTTTGTGATGACTTCTTGCAATTGTACGATTTTTATTGCTGCAAATTCATTGAACAACAATAACAACACAACGATTTTACGATGCCTCGTCTGTCGTCCTCTGTTTGTATAAGTTGCTATACTAATGCTAAAAAAATTGTATTCTGCTTCTCGGTGTACATGATATTGTTGCTATATTTGTTTTGGTTGGTTCGTGATCGCTTTGACCAAAAAGATCTTGCTTTTTGGCCATTTAAAATGCTGCTGCAACCAGTTTTACCAGCCAGCCACAAAGTTATGGGAACTGTGTTTGTTCTTCTCATCATGTGCTCAGTGTGTTTGAGATTATTGGTTTAATTTTTTTTTATGTTACAAATATATGGTGCTTGTATCTGGGCTTTTTGTGTATGTTTTGAGGTTGGTAGTAAATAAATTTTATTGCCGGCTATTGAGTTTTTTTTTGTTCAATTTTGTGTTTTTATCGTTTTGGGATTTTAAATTTATGGAAAATGTTTAAATTTTGTATAATTGAAAGCGGATAGTTAACAATATTTCCATTTTTAGTTGTTAACAAGATGATGATTTCGGTGTTGTTGTTATTGTTTAAATGGATAATTTGTTTGCTCTTGAATTTTTAGGGAACTTAAAAGAAAACTATAAAAAGTTTTAATTGTATGTCAAGCCAAAGTGCAGTTAGAATTGGTTTGTTTTCTCCTACTTCTTTGTTTTATTGATCAAAGAATTATTTGCATGCTTGCTGTTAGTAATAATGAGCCTTTTAATTTTAATTGAAAAGATTTTGAATTGCTTTGAGATTTTGTTTGACAATTTTTATATTTATTCTTTATAATTAGCTTTTTGTAACGCCTTTTGAAAATGATGTGTTATAATCCCTTTATTTTTTTTTGCTATTGTCTGTCAGCCTCTTTATTTGAACGGAGAATGTTTCATTCCCCTTTTTCTTCTCATTGTATATTCCATTTTCAACCCCGTTTTTTGCTTAGCTGTATATATTTCTTTTAGTTATGCAATTTTCAGGCTAAATTTAATTTTAAACTTGACAAGTCTTGCTTGGATGGCAAACAAACCCTTAGTAAATCTTAAAATATAAATTAAGCAAAAAGCAGACCCCTTGGCATATGCTGTTAAAATGCATTTTCTAAATACCCTCCCGAAAGTATGCAACACAGAAATGAAATGTTAATATTTATAACTGGCAAATGTAAAATAAATTAACACACTGCACTAGACAGACAGACAGAGCACAAAAGCAAAAGTGCATTCAAAATCTCCAGAAATTTGAGAGAGAGAGAGAGTGAAAGAGGGGTGAGAACGAGGTGGTTTATAATGAAAGTTATTTTGCAACCCAAGTGCAAATTTATTTTTCGGAAGGTATAAAAAAGCAATTTTTGTTTCTGTGTGCCAGTAATTTATTTACGTATATGTATGTATAAATTTACTTTAAGCTCAAAAATAGACAACAATTTGTATATTATTATATACATACATACATTTGTCCGTCTGGTGTCTGACTTTTTGAGAATATTTAAAGGAATCAAACTGTGAAATAGCAAAAAGGGCAGCCAAGGTCTTGTGTTATTGTATCCTTATATAAGTATAACGGAAGCTTGGTGTTTCCCGTTTAAAGTATTTAATGCGTTTGGCTGCTGTGCTACTGATTAATTGTATTACAACAGCATAAAAATAAAGGTACGAAAAACTCAATAAAAAGATTTTGCACTTAAGCGTTTTCATTTGTTGTAGCTGGTGACGACTGGTAGGGGTTTTGTATCATCGCTGTGACTTGTAAATGTATAAAACGAATGTTTTAAAGACTGGTAATAAACGACTAAGGAAAGAAGCTACACAGAGAAAAAACTGCTAATAGAATCAAGAAGATTTTCTCTATGAAACGTTTTCAGGCTAAGGGGTATCCCAGCAGAAAGAAGCGAAGATTTTTTCATAGAGATTCCTTTTTTATTTTAATGTGATAAATCTTATTAATTTTATCAAGAAGAAAACCACATAAAATCTAGAAGAAAACTTGTTATTAACAATTTTTTTACTCAATTTCTGTTATTTTTGGCACCAAAAAAACAATCAAACAAAGAAAAATTTTTGATCCTATTAGGGTTTCTTCTAAATTGTATAGTATTGGGATTTCTTATTGATTTCATTAGGTTGCCTTATTGAATTTTTCAAAAAGGTATTCTTATTGTTTTCATTAGGTTCCTATATGATTATCTGTAAATCATCTTCTTGATAATAAGGAAATCTTCTTGATTATATTAGCTTTCTTGTTATTTCATATCTATAAATGATCTTTTTCGTTTTTGTATGTTTTTGTGGTATTTATTAGGCACTGTTTTCTCTGTGTAAAAGTTTAATGGCGACATATGATTAATTTTAATCGGAATCTGATTTTTGAAGTAAATCTAGATAATTTGGTAGTGGTGTTCAAGCGTCAGAGTTTACTGATCAAAAATGTTGACTTCGACTAGTCAATGTCGAAATACGCCAACCACGATAAGGGAAAAGTTTAATGGTATTATGAGTCTTGTAATAACTATTATAAATTGATTTCATAAATATGATGACATTAAACCTAATTGTATGGCTGAAAAGAGGGTCATCCGATCTTAGTCATTATTATTTAACCTCTAACTTTTCAAAGAAAGTTTCAGTTTTTTTTAACAAAATAACGGGCCATATGGATTTATTTATTAAACATTTCCATTTTCTTCTTGAAGAATTATGTTGTAAAAAAAATATGCATTAAATAAAATATAATTCACATAATACCATTTAAAGCAGACATCCCCAAAAAAACACCGCACACATTAGTTTCTCTTTATAATAATTCTAAATTTTACGTACAAATTATACATAAGAGAGTGAAAATTATAAAGAGAGTGCGAAGAATTTTTGGGGATGAGCGCTTTAAAGAATAAGAATTTTTACTAATATAATGTATTTTTTCTCTTTACAGGTATGTACAATTATGCTTTTGATTGCCCCTAATATTTGTAAGTATTTAAATTGAAAAAGTAACCGCTATTCTCATACTAAAATCGTACGTTAAACAATCCTATATGAATACCGGTTTTATATTTAAGGTTATATTATTAAAAATATTTATAAAGGCGTGATCGAGCTGTAGAATAAAAAACCAAAATATTTTCTATTGGGTGTATAAGTTAAAAACGTGGGATTCACAACTGGTGGCGTATCTTTTACACATGACGTCTTTAACAACTTATGTATGTACTGGTTCACACACATCAAGTTTAAATGATCAGTTTTTGTTCAATTTTCTTTTGAACGTGCATTTGCGTTCATACACACCGTCTAGTTTGTTTCATCAATGTTATCTATGAAACTGTTTAACTTAATATATACGTATCTATATCAAACAGTTTTTCATTAGTAATTAGTGGTTACGCTTTTTTTACGCATGTGTGGCACATGGCACACAGATGCACACCCGGCCTTACGAATGACAAAACAAAACGAAAAGAGAAACTTGTATTCCTTCCTCTCCATTCTCTTTTCCTTTCTCTCCTAAAAACTCAAGACTTGACGATTGAGACCTGACGTGTGTGAATCAGGACTATATGATATTATATATCATAGGAGGTTAAACATTTGTCATATCGTGCCATAACCGCCAAAAAAGCTTAAGCGACATAATTTTCGAACTTCATTTTTTGACCAAAATCGATCATATGACATTGTAAATAATAGATTTTCGCCGAATCTTATGTTGAATATGTTCCATCAGTTTTAATGTCCGACAGATGGTTTGTGCTGTTTACAAGTGGTGATTTTACAGCGAAGACAAAGACCACCCAGCTGGAAGATGAAAAAAAAATCATTGGAAATCACTTAGGCAGCAATTACAAATGTTTGCAAACTGCAATATTCAGCCAAAAGCAAGGATATCAGGTACATGACACGAGCTGAAGCCAACAGACGTTGAGTGACGGTTTCGCATGTCCAAAATGCTGCTTGAAGTGCATAAAGAGTTATCATTTTTCCCTGGAGACATTAGTTATGATGAAAAAAGGATATATTACCATAATCCAAAGCCCAAGAAATAGTATAATAAGCCCGGCCAAAGAAACCAATCAACGCCAAAGCCGTAAATCCATCTATATTTCGTGTGACCACTAGGGTTCCGTCTATTGAGAGCTGCTGGAATCCGGCTAGACGATAACAAGGGACCTGTACTAAAAACAATTGATTCGTTTAAAGCGAAAATTTACAGAATATGCGAAGGTATGAAGCATTAATATTCCATCAGTGGCAACGCTCGTTCGATGATGATAAATCGGAGCTGTTACTCCATTGATATTGTTGTCAAACTTAATCAAATCTTGAAAAACCATAAGCAATCACTTAAGCAGCAATTTTAAAACGTTTGCATTCAGCAATATACACTCAGAAGCAAGGAGACTGAATACGAGAAAAGTTGAAGCCGAGAAACGTTGAAAGACGATTCAGCTCATTTCTTTGGGTAAATAAAGAACTGCACAAATTTATTGGAACAAACGTTGTCTTGTTTTTTTTATACCAAGATAAGATCTTTATACTTATTGACCAACTCATACGAACAAAGGAAGTAATTTTTGCATTGAATTACTACTTGCGATAAAAACTGGAACCATTACGACTATCCATGACAGCAAGGTGATACTTTGCATTTGGTGGCACCAGAAGAGTCTCTTCTGTAATGAGGTGCTGAAATAAGGCAAGACAATCATGCCGGACCTGTACCAAACACAATTGATTCCTTTAGAGCGTGCATGGGCCGAAAAACTCCCGGAATATGCTGGCAGCCATGAAGCCGTAGCGGAATATTCCATCATGGCAACACTCGACCACATGTTTGCTTGGCAAGTTTTGCTTCACCCACCTTGCAGTCAAGAACTTGTCCCGTCTGACTACCAATTGTTTCGATTCATGCAGAACGCTCTCACTCCAGGGCAGGGTTCCGAAATTGGCTTGATTTGTTCTTGGTTTCAGAAAAACTAGCAGTTATTTTGTCGAGGAATCCATAAGTTACAAGAACGATGGAAAAAATTTACAAGTAAGAATGACCAATATTTCGAATAAATTTATATTATACCAACGTCTAGCTAGCAACTCTCAAAATTTTCAAAACTATCACATTTTCAAGTTATACACTTTAGTACAACATCTTGCTGGCTGGCTGTGTGTCTGTCTATGATCACGCAAGAGCAATAAATTTAATTAATAAACATAAGAGAAAATTTTTACCGTGGGAAAAAAGAAGAAAAGAATGGAATTTTGCAAAGACTAATTTTCCAGCTTTATACTTCCATACATTTCGCGAAATTTTAATATAAAAATATATCGAATTTGTTCCTCTTAAAAGGTCAGCGCAACATTTTTCAACAAAACAATATATATAGTGATCATATCTACCCACTTTAAAAATCTTACATCGTTTCCTATACGTTTTCGCCCAAGAAATGCAGTTAAATCCCCTTATTGTATATTTATTTGTATATTGGGAATTTGTATATTTTGGGTTGACCCTCTTTAGAGGCACAAGTTCGAAAGTGCTTGAGAGAGACTATTTTCATGGCAGCAGAAAATGACAAAATTATTATTTTGAGTACTCCTTGAGTGCTATACAGGGCTATTTTATTTACTCTGCCATATAAAACATGTTTTCAAATAGTCAAAACACATTTTCCTTTCCATTTTATATACACAAATATATACGGTGGCGAATGATGAATAAATATCCCGAGTATCATGGATATATTTCTTTGGTTCGATTAAATATCCATACTCTAAGTATAAGCATACTCCGACTATAAGTATGACAGAGAGTCAATATGCTTATGCAATATGTCAATATATTTTTTCCTCATTCCGTATTCCAAAGTTAAAAAAAAACATGTTTATTATAGTTATTCTCTTTTTTTCATTCATTCGTACAGGTATTTCATTCAAAAAAGAATAGAAAAATGTAGGGTATTAAGAAATTTATGAAAAGCGGCATTATATTTATTCTGAATATTTATGTACGAGTATGTGTGCTCGTTGGAATTTGTCATACAAAGGAAGTGGTGAAAGGTTTTAAAGCAACCAAGATTTCCTACTGTGTGCATTGGTACACTCAAACTGTGTTTTGTGAAAGCCACAGTTTATTAAATTCTTACTTAATGCAATAGTATTAACCAGCCAGCAGATTCATTTCAAACACATGCACACACACACAAACAGAAACAGAAGATTGCATACATATGCAAATATCTCACAAAATATCCCAGTTGGCCATGTCTTTCATACATCTTACAAGATGGATGCACGACAATATTAAAGCTTGGACGACCTGTTGGCGTCAACTCAAACAGATCATTGAGAAAATTTTTGAACAAATGGCCTCTAAGTTCAGACATGACAACAAAAGCGACAATGTCGCTCTTATTTTCCTTGCCCCTGTAGAACCGACAATTTCTATAATATTTTAATTAATGAAATTATGAGCAATTTTATATTGAACATTGCAGGATTCGCTTTCGGACAACATCCCCTCACACCAGTTTAATGCATGATTAGTTGAGTAGGTTTTCTTTTACTTGAGTACTATTTCTGTTAGAGTGTCTTAAAGGAAATTTGCCCAAGTACTCGTTGCTGAAAATGTCCTCTGCGTCAAGTTGGCCAACTGGGTACACACTAAGGCAGTGGTGGCCATTCTCTCAATTTCCTATGTTAGTGAGAATAGGCTGTATTTTCACCATTAACCCGCGTACACTGTGTGTATTTTTGGACACCACTGAAGTAAGGAAATAAGTACATAAGTGCTGAAATTGAAGAGCAAAGGCGGTTTTTCTTTAAATATGTATATTTCTTTGCTATTCTGCATTTGCACACATCCATCCACACACACACACACACACACACCCCTCCACAATGACATTTATTGTCTATGGGTACTGTACCTTGATTATTTACGACTCGAGTTTGTTTTTGCAATGCGCACACATTAAAGTTTGGTGTCAAAGAGAAAATACCCCCCACTGTTACCCAAACAGTTACTGCTGGTTAGTTGTTGGTTAAATACTAGACCCATAAACTTTATAGAGTTGTGGCTGCAGCAGCATACATTCAGCTTCTTCCATTGACTCACCCTGTTGTGCCTGATTGTTTATTTGCTGCTCTTCGTAACAACACAGGTACGAGTATTAAAACACAATTTCAAGAGACACACATACATACACACCCACCCACCTACGGTTAAGTGTAGACAAATAAACTTACAGACATACAACCTGGGGCACCTTTGATGTTCCATTTTATGCAAAATTCCCAATATGCAACCCTTTAAAAAACAGCTGTTTGACGGGGTGTTGCAGTTGATACTTTTAGTATGTTTTTGTGCTTGTGTGTCCTGTTGTCGTGTCTTGTGTCGCTGAGGCAGTTCCTTTTTTTTAACTTTCTTGTTAGTAAGTCATCAGGCACAATAATCATAATAACAACAAAAGCCAAAGCAATATAATTTTAAGCAAAACCCCATTGTGTCGAAGTGGTCGATTGTTCGGTTGTCTTTTTGCTTTTAGGCTGGGTTAATTTGTCTTGGAATCTCAGCAGTGACTTGTACTTGACTTTTAAGTAACGCACATGTCAAAGTATTTTTATTATTGCATAATGGAAAGGAAACTTAACTTTTCATATAAAAACTTTAATGAAAACATTTAATAAATGTAGTAATTTAAGTTTTCCTGCCGAGCAGACAAGCACATAATAGCAAAATTTAACTAATGATCCATCATGTCATGTCATGACTCAAGCTGTAACTATTTGACAGATGACAAATAAAAACTATGACATTTTTCTGTAACGAAAAATGTTCACCAATGAGAATTTTTTATAGAAAAAATGGTCTTGAGGTTAAATTTTTCCATAGAAAATATTCATCCGTAGAAGAGTTTATTTAGAAATTTTTATTCCATCAGTGAACATTACTTATTTTAAAGAACTTTTCACTGATGAAAAATGTTTCTATAGAAAATATTTTCAGGGGGAGTATGTTTCTGTAGAAAAAAATTGTTTTAAAATTTTTTCTGCAGAAAAAAAATTTCAGCAATGATTAATTTTCTTTTCTATCAGTGAGAATTTTTCGATAGATAAAGTTTAATTTTTCGGTTTTTATACAAACATTTCCATCATAAAAAACTTTTCACTGATTAAAAATTTTTCTATAGAATATGTTTTCATTCGGGAAAATTTTGTAATAGCGAAAATTTTTCTGCAGAAGAAAATTTAATCAGAGAGAACTTTTCTATAGGAAAAAATTTCATTACTGAAAATTTTTCTATAGAAATTTTTCTATAGAAAAATTTTGCATCGGTGAGGACGCCTTTTAAGAAAACTTTTTTCATTAATGATAGTTTGGCAATAGAAAACTCTTTCATGAGTGAGATTATTTCTATAAAAAGTTTTTTCATCAGTGGTTAAGATATCTTTTCCATCATTAAGAATTTTTCTGTAGAGGAAGTTTCATTATCATTACTCGGTTTTTATTTTTATGCAAACATTTCTATCATAAAGAACTGATAAAAATTTTTGCTAAACAAAATTCAATCAGAGAGAATTTTTCTATAGGAAAAAAATTTCATTTTTGAAAAATTTTCTATAGAAAAATTTTGCATCGGTGAGGATGTTTGTTTTAGAAACTTTTTTCATTAGTTATAGTTTGTCAATAGAAAACTCTTGCATCAGTGAGATTATTATTATTTTCAATAGTGATTTTATGATTTTTTTTTAAATTCTTTTTTAGCGGTAATTTCACTGAAAAATATTTTACCAACGATATTTTTTTATCAGGGCTTGTTTATACAAAAACAAAAATTAAAGAAAAAGATTTTCTTAAAAAAAATTTTTTCTTAAAAATTTTTTAATTTTTATAAAAATTTTTCTTAAAAAAATTTCCATAAAAAAATTTTTTTCCTTAAAATTTTTCATAATAATA
Source organism: Nowickia ferox (assembly GCA_936439885.1). Classification (NCBI taxonomy): domain Eukaryota; kingdom Metazoa; phylum Arthropoda; class Insecta; order Diptera; family Tachinidae; genus Nowickia; species Nowickia ferox. The sequence goes on along the minus strand of OW387024.1, from coordinate 11,644,661 downwards.
ATTTAATAGAAATTTTTTTTTTTGGAAAAAAAATTTTTTTTTTAAATTTTTCTAAAAAATTTTTTTGCTAAAAATTTTTTCTAAATAATTAAATTTTTTTTCTAAAAAATTTTTCTTAATAATTTCATTAGAAAAAAATTTTTTTCCGAAAAATTTTTTGTAGGAATTTTTTTCATAACATTTTTTTTCAGGGCAACATTTTTATAAAAAATTTTCATTAGTAAGAATTTTTCTCTAGAAACATTTTGATCAGTGAAAGTTTTTCAAAATGATAATTTTTAATAATGAGAATTGTTCTAAAGGAAAATTTCTCAGTGGGAAGAATTTTTGTATAAATGAAATTTTCCTGGTTGAAAATTTGTTCAGAAAAAATTTTGACTAGTGGCAATTTTACTAATAGTGAGAAATTTTCTATATAATTGTCGTTTGTCAGTGAAAATTTTTCAATAGGAAAAATTTGTTCACTGCTTAACATGCTTAATTCTTTAAGGAAGAATTCCGTGTATCGCCTTTTGCTGTATCCGCTTTAAACAAATATTTTAGTATTAAAAAAAACTGATATAGCTGATCCTTTTTCTCAAGTTAAAAAAAAGTTGTTATAATTATTCTGATGCCAGACAAAGCAACCGAAACCGATGATGTTGATGATTTAAATACTATATTGTGTCATGTTGCAAATGTTAAAGAAATTATATTTACAACACATCATCACACTAGACTTGCATCTCAAATTCTACTACATACACATTTGGCTACTGTTGTTTTCCGTTGCCATGTTTTGTTATTGTCGTTCTTTTTTTTTTTTTTGTCGACGTTCTGGGCTGCTGTTGCTGCGAGTATATCTTGTGCAGTGTCTCAAGTTGTTGGCTGTTGCCTCTGTTGTTGGCGGCAGGCTTTACACTTGAGCTCATATTTGCAATGTCTACAATGTTAGTGCTGCATGTCTTGTTACTTCAGCTGTGGGTCTGTTTTTAATTTTCTTCTTGTACAAGCGACAACTTAATTTTTTCATTTTCTTCTTAGTTTTTTTGTTTCTTGCTCTCTTTAAAGTGAAAAGTCTTGTTATTTGCCACCAAAGGAATTCAAGTACAAGCGAGTAACTCTGTAATATTATATTTGTTTGCTTGTTCACTTTTTGTAGTTTTTGTTTAAATTCTTTTTGCATTTCTTTCATTGTTTGTTTGTTCATTTGATTTCTTTGATTGTGTGCAACAACATGTTGTTTGAGGTTGACATATTGAGTGAGTTGTTTGTTTTAGCAGAGCAGCATGTGTTGCATTGAATTGGTCCGGTTGGTTTGATATGTTGGCGTCATACTCGTATATGTATGTATGTATATGTGTAATTTCAGTTTCAGTTGTCTTAAAAATTTAATTCATCATGCGTTTTTTGTTGTTGTTGTTTTCTTAGTTTTGGTTGAATTTAAGCTTCAATGATACTGGCGCAAATTTTCAGCGCGTTTGTGGTGCGTTTGTCTGGTTGCGATGAAGTAACTTAATTAAATTAAAAGGTTATTTTCATTCATGGGAATACAGAATTTGTTCGCATATTTAAAAAATAATATTAATTTGTGTAAAGTTGAATTTAAAAGGAAAAGGACTTAAAAGCCAAGAAGCTGTAGAGAAGCTACTGTGTTATTAAGATCTACTTTAAAGTTAAGATTGAATAAAATATGCTACTTTAGTAATATGCGAGTATGTGTTTACACATTTCTATGACATTTAAAGTTTATTATTTATTTTTTATATATTTGCCCCACAACTGCACTGAAAATATCCTTTACTCAGAAAAAGAAGATAAATAACATTTCTTTTTATTTCATTTCTTAAAATTTCGTTAATCATTCTTTAGTGTTCTTTGGTTAAAATTTATGACGTCTTAAAACAAGAATTATTCCTTTAGTTGTAATGATTTAAGGCTCTGCTTTCAAAGTTGTTGTGTGACCGTTTTTGGTCTGGTTGTTTTCAGAATATTTTTGGGGGAAAAAAACACAGAATTTTAATTGAATTTTTAATTTAAATGAAGGACGATACTAATAATAAGTTCAACTTTTCAGCAACAGGTTCAACTTTTGACATTTTCCATAACAAAACCCTCAAGGCTGTTTAAGTTTAGTGCTAGATTTTTTTTTACATGTATTTGAAGTTGGTGATTTGGAAGATTTTTTGTAGAAATTGTGATGTTCCTTAGCAAATTCATCACTGTAAAAAAGAAAAATTATTACTAGTTAAAAAATAATTATACATACAGCCTCGTCTATAAAAATTATTAAGGCTTTAAAAAGACTTAATAAGAAAAATTTTGTAGGAAAATTTGTTTTTAAAAAACACTTATAAAGCCTCAATAATTTTTTATATAAATAATTCTGTTATGTTTTAAATTTTTGTCAAACATATCGAGCCTTTTTTTCGATTTTATCGTAAGCGAGATGTTATCAAAAATATACTTTTTGATTGAAATTAACATTTTATGGGCCTACCCATAGTTTAGAATTATCAAAACGCCAAAATTGGATAACTTTTAAGATACTGGCTGTAAAATTTTATCGAAAAAACAAATTTGAATATTTTAAAAAAATCTTCTGAAAATTTTAGTTTTTGTCGCTTAAGATTAAATCGAAAATAAGGTTCCACATTTTAAACAAACTTCTTCGAAATGCATTTAGAACAATTTATGATTTATTTTATCTTACCATTTAAAAACAAAATCCCAAGTCAAATATTAATTTATGTATAGAGTTTTATGGCATATTAAGATTGAAATTCAAATTTAGGTAAATTTTTAATTTGAATTTAAAAAATGTTCTCCTTCTTATAATCTGTTGAAACCGAAAGCTAAAGCCGAACTTGACAGCTTAAATGAAATTCCTATGGAGTCATTCGACATATATTAATAGAGTATTTAAAAATGAAAACAAAAGCGCTTTTTTAGCAGAAACGCCCATAAAAATTTTAGCCAAAGTGTCAAAAATGAGTTAAACTAAAGTTTTTTTTTTAATTTTGCTTTCCACAACTAAAGGATCAGACCGTCTCATTTTGTTTGAATTTTTAACAGTGACTAACATGTGCTGAGATTAAGAGACTGCAGGAAATTGAATTAAAAAGAAGGAGGGAAGAATGAAGAAAAACAGAAAAAAAACACACACACGAAACACTGACGTTGTTTTACGATCAGAATGAATTATGACGCCTTGCCACGCATGAACGTTAAAGGATCATTAATAATTTAGAGAGAAGGCATATCAAAAAAAAAAAAAATTAAGCTGGCTGACTGTTTTAAAGACTGAATTGACTGACTGACTGGCAGGCTGGCTGGATCGCAACAAAATACTTAACATTATTAACTGCGTTTTAGATTTTATTCGGCAGTGTCTGGTGTTTTGGATATGAGTGTCTCACAAGGTTGCAGGAAGCAAATTATCAAGTTTGGCAATAAAGCTCTTTTAGGAAAGTGAAATTTCTCAAACATTTTTTTTTATTCAATAATATCTTTGAATATTAAACTTCTATTCGCTCTGTGTAGCTCAATTTCCATACAACTATTTCCTTCCATTTATGTAAGGCTGTTTATTAACTTTTACTTTCAATTTTAATTCTTTGCTCGTCTCGTTGTTCTACCACACATGTCTTTTTTTTTTTTTGCCCAGAGTGTTGAAATTTCTCTGCAGAAACTCTTCACATTCGCTGTGAACACGTATGATATTAATGATCCATGTGGTTGCTAAATATGAGGGAGCGTCATCGTCTTATTTGTTGTACACAAGTTTCCATATTTTTTTAATTCTTATTGAGATAATAATTTGCATTACTGGCAATCATAATAAATTAGGTATAGTGTCATTATTCTTTTGGCTCGCATAAATTTATTATATTTATTCTCTAGGCAGAAAGTCTCATATGTATAAAATTTGTTTGTTAATGTTTATGATCAAAATGAAAACCAGACCAACATTAATGATATTGCATTTTGTGTATATTCCCCTAAAACAATATTAAGTATTTTAATGCAGAGAATGTCAGAATTTTAGTTTAATAAATATTAACGCTAGAAATTTTAATCGTATTAATGTCACAGCTAGCAAACAGAGCAATGTGTTAGCATTTTATTGAATTGGGAGAAAAAAATATAAGAATATGCTGGCATTTGCAGCCCATCCCTGAAATTTCCCGCTTAGTGCAAAAATTGTTCAATTCTTGCCCTGTTCAGCATTTTGAGACACAGTAAAAGGCAAGAGCCTTTAGAGTTATGAAAGCAGAAAACTTATTCGAGATTCTTTCCATAAAGATATCTATCTCTCGAACCGTTTAAGCAATTTATATAAAATTTTCTAAAAACAACAAATGAATCATTTAAATCGATTTGACAAGAATGAATTTGTTTTGGAAGGATATCTTTAGAATCATTTAAGCGATTAACACAATGTTTGTGTAAGACTTTGATGATGGAAATCCTAACGTTTCTCTAATATATTTCTAATGTCAACGTCTTACGCAAACAGGCTGTAAGTTAAAATGTTCGGTATTCAAACACTGGTTTTCAAGTTCAAAATCTATAATATCGACAACATTAGCATTCGAATAGACTAGCACTTGCAAAACTTTGTTAACCTAATATTTAATAACAGCTGACAGCAGTAATTAACATGCATCAAAGTTTATGCCATCTTGTCGGATAGTCAGGTTGTCATTGAGGCACTTAGTTCATATAAATTTACCTCTGAGTTAACTTGGGAATGCAGCATAAAGCTAAAGCATCCAAGCAGCAGGAATATTATTACATTATGATATATTCCTGGACACTTCGGAGCGGAAAGAAACTAAAGTGCAGACTGGCAAGGAGGGGCTTAGATACTCATCATCGGACCATAACAGTTCTATGTACTTACACCGAACAGAATCCGAGAAGATATATCGATGGAGGTCAAAAATACAACGCAAGACCTGTGGTTCAATCTTCCTTGATTGAGGCATGCAAAGCTAATGTTTAGAACGTTTAACCAAATGCGCTTAAAGCTTTCATGTCATTGAAGAAAACTAACCTAGAAATGCTCGCCGTTTTCCTTACAGGCCATTGCAGGTTTAGAAAACACCTAGACAGACTTGGCACTGAGAGTAAAAGATGATGAAACCCCAGAGGTCATTCTCTGTAAAACCTTATACCCACGGAAGATACAGAAAATTGAACAAGCACCTGTCAATGACAATCTTGAGATTCCTCAGGAGAGCAGGCCTAGCTAATGTGCTCTAGTACCTGACAAGGTAAACAATACATCCTTTCGGTAGCAATTTCCCATACAATTTAACTAATTAATTCATTTATGCAACTTGCATGTAAACTGAAAACATTTAACTAATTTTCTCTAAAACTAAAATTTTCGAGTTATTGCTTCTTGCAATAAAGCAGCGATATGTAAATTTTTTTAAATGAAACCCTACGAGCCGCATAAAAAAATATCGATTTCGTACAGTACCTTGTCACATCTATCAGTTCCAAAAGGGTTTGTTTGAAAAAATATTTTTCTAATAAATGACATATTTTTTAAATACAATTAATATCCGTGGAAAAGGGTAAAGTTATACATTACAAATCATTTCCTTCCTATAGAAACCCGCCTCGCCTTCAGCTTGAATTACCGAACCCTCGCAGCACCTCTTATCCTAACACAAGTATTTAAGTCATATTTGAAATAAAAAAAGTGGTTCATAGCAAACAACTAAAAACTAATTGTGGCAATTAATAATTTAATACACAGTCGTCAACAATGACCGCAGTAGGAATAAAAGAGAACAACAACAATATTTATAATTAATTTATAAACTGTCAACAAAACGATGTTTTATGTTCAACGGCTTAATGTGTCATTTATAAATTTTTCGTTGACGTATGGAAGCCGATTTTATTAGGTCGTATATAAAACACGCACATAAATAACTTGTATTATATGTATGTATGTAAATGAAAGAGATAACGCATAATAATAATAACAACAACAACAACAAGAAAAAAATATAAATCAAGTTGAGAGAAAAGATTTCAAATTTAAATAACTGTCAAAGATATTGTAAATGATTATAAGTGAAGTAATAAAAATAACGCCTTTTTGTTGGGGAGTTGAGCAAAAGATTTTTAAGTTGAAAAACCAAACAAATTTGTATTGCCCGAGAGTGAAAGATTTCCTTTGTCGAATTGAGTAATTACCCGTTAGTTCTGGAATGTTATTACCCATAAACATGTACACTAAGGAAACATGCAATCTTGACTACATTCTGAAATGAAGGAAAAGCAAGGTGGCGCAAAAATCATCGTACTATCGGAAGATGTAAGAATTTTTGCAAATGGCGGTAAATCTCTGATTTGCTTTTAGCATCTGTGAAGTAAAGAGATACCAAATAGGAGGTGAATGGCTGTACTTTCAAGCAAGCGGAATAAGAATAAGAAGATAACTTTCCATTCAAAATTCTCCAGCTTTAAGAATACATTAATAAGCAGACTATTTGCTTTTGGGGCACCCGCTCAAACTTATTGTATAGCGTGGTGCTTATACTCCTTCATCATCGGACTTTATTCTTTCGAAAACGCCTCTAGAGAAACGACTTCTGTGAACGGCGAGGGGTATAAATTACTTTGCCTTTCTTCAACTGAATGAATTGGGTTTGGAGAACACGTGGTTCCAACAGGATGGAGTAGTGGAGAAAATTTGGCGATAAGTGGATTTCGAGAAATAACGCTGTCAGTTAGTTGGCCTCCCAGGTCATGCGATTTGACATTTCTCAATTATTTTCTGTAGGACCACTTAAAGCCACTGGCTTATGCTGATAAATAAACAAGCAACAAGTGACGCCTCCGAGGCCAATATTGCTCTTGTTATTCGTGATATACTGCCAGTAATGCTCGCAAAAGTGGCCCAAAATTGGACGTCCAGTATGCGTTTGGTGAAGGATGGCAGTGGTGGCCATATACCTGAAATCATTTTCAAATATTACTTTTGTGTGATTGATCTTTCGAGTTAAAACATTTTTTGATTAAATTTGAATCTCTTGTGCTATTTTTAAAAATTTTAATTTCAATTGGACTTAGTGGTCCGCATTCTAGTAAACTTTGAATTATTGCGATTAATCGGTTATTCGGTAGAACGAATTATTCATCCACTTTAAAGTATTCATTAAAAAAATATGAATACATACCATTTTGCATTCTATTATCAATAGCATTTGTCGTTCCCATAATCGTGATATATCTATCTATTGTATATTCTGATAATTATTCCTTCAAATGCTTAATCGATTAATCGACTAAGTATTAAAATAATTACACTGTACATTTCCTTAAATATACGCCGCTCAATGATTTATCCTCTTAGTTATTTGCTTATCTTTCATATCTGCTGCTGCTACACACAACAACAAATATATCATTTAGTCTTAAATAAGCCCCAAAAAAAATTACTTTAGTGTGATATAACTTGTATTCTTGGTGAGAAAAAAATAAGCTGATTTTATTTTTGTTTGAAGGTGAAAAAAGTTTCAAACAACAACACAAATAGGTGACAATTTTTCAAAGGGATTATAGTGTTGTTTCGAAAACAAAATACGACCCACAGAAAAGGTCTAAACAACAACAAATAAAACATTTTAACACATTCCCTATTATTCACATTTTATATGAAAAAATCTCCACATACAAGAAATAAAATGTTTATTTTACTTTTAAGCCTTTTTTTCGTTTTGTTATACTCTTTCGATGATTGTATTTTTGTTGTTTTTTTGCTACTTTTTAAGAAAATACTTTAATGTTGATGATGAGGTTTTTAACGAAAATTGTAGAATACCAAATAAACATAAAATTAAATCCTCTAAGGAGCTGAAACAAAAGAAATGAACAAACAGCAGCCAAAAAGTTTTATTTTTTTCAAGTTTTGTGTGGTTGGCTTTTTATTTCTTCGATTTTATGTATTGAAAAGTTTTTAAATCGAAATTGAAATCCGCTTAAGAGTTTTTCAGTTTTACTGTTTTTTTCTTGTTTCGTTTTTTTTCAATTTGGGGAAATGCAGGAAATTGTTAAGAAATTATAAATGTTGCTGTGAATGAAAAAAGGAATTTTTCTCATAGTGCCACTCCTGCACTCAAATACTAGCCAAAATAAATTAAATTCCCAAAATGCTAAAGGAGCAGCAACAGAACAATATAAAATAGAAATAAAGTCGTTGACAAAATTTATGATTAAAGAAATTCTAAATAAGTGAGAAAACAAATAAAAAAATCAAATTCCCTGAGCTTTTTTTTAATGTTTTTCGATTTGGTTGTGGACCATATAAAACCGATTGTAAGATATTGATCAGATTAAATGAAAATTTTTTTATTTTATCTACGGTGGACTGAAATGGTCTGGCAATTAAACTGTTGCTGATTTCACCTTAGCTATTAGTCTATATTTCACTGAGGTATTCCTCAATTGCAGTATATTTGTGAATTGGACGCTCACATAGATCGTCTTGTGAATCTGACACTCCCGTAGTCTGTATGTATCCTTTTTGGCTCTCTACTAAGATGTAAAGTTCCTCAGACCTTCTTCAATCACTCCTCTAGATTATGCGTTCGCTGAGAGGAAAGCAGTGTGCCCGAAAAATGTTGCTAATTTTTTGTTGCAATGAAATGAGTTTATGTAACTACGCCAGCTAATGTTTTTTTCGCTTACCGTATTTATTACGATTCTATTCATTAAAATCAAAAATAGTTTTTCTTCTAAGTAAAATATTACGATTCAGTAACACACCTTGTAATCCTTCTTTCAAGTTTCATTTTAAAAACTCTACCTGCATTCCCTCATCGCGGCTTCATTGACGTCAAATATTAATTATGAATTTCTAGATCATCTGATGAATACTAGGAGGCGGAGGTAAAAAATACATATAAAGTCCTGGAGGAAGTATTAGGTTCCTCATGGGTGAACAAAACGCTGAACTTAAATACGCAACATGCCCAAATTAAATGGCAAATCATAGTAATATTACCCTGCAATAGGTGCAGCAAAATGGGACGTTTGCCGGCGACAAAAACGCTGAAGATCTCTACTTTAGGTTATGACCACATATTCTCTTTGTGGCCTTCTACTGTCTTTTTGGTTGATTGGTTTACGTTATAAGCGCGCTCTACGCAGGTATTGAAGTATATCTCATCTAGATTATACTTTAATGGATTTTTGACTGACCACTCCACTCATCGGTGTCAACCTTTTATGGAACCGTATCCAAGTACTCGAATAAGGTAATTGATATTAGGTCCAGCCCGTCACATTGAGATATCTGATAAGGTCAGTTAAACCAATCACTGATAACTCTTAATAGTTTAGTACAATGTGCCTAAAAATGTGTGTCTCTTACTGATAAAAATTTTTTGAAGACTGCCTTCTAAGTTCAGGTTTTAGCAGCAATGAATCAATCTACTCTAGTATGAAAAGCAAACAATTTATAAAGGCGGAATAATTTAATTTCCAATATCATTAGAAAGAAGCCCCTTTCACATCCTCATAACTTGTAAATGTCATGCTACTACTACCGTGGCAGTTCATTCTATACGAAATTGTGACATTTTATATTACTGCTTGTTCAATGACAATCGGAGTCACGGCAGCGACTATCGCAATTTTGAACAGGCCTTAAGGTACCTCACGACAAGAGACTGCTGCTGTCTAGGCTACTTGCTTGCAATAACTGCTTTTTGAGGAAGAGGAGTAAGAGGAAGATAAGAAAATGGTTACTCACCTGATGCACCTCTGTGATGCGCTAGAGGATCGCAATCTTCACCGAGCATATTTCAGCGGGCTGCTTTACTTGTCATCGTAAAAATTACTTTATTAGAAGCAGAACTAGTTTTCTTGCTGACTTCCTTCTCGCTTTAAATTTTTCTTCAAATCCTCGTGCTATAACCTCCTAATTGAGTTTCATTCCTCTTTCGAGTATTACAACGAACTCCTGCTCTAGATAATAGAGAGGGTTCTCCTTCAAGAGTTCTTTTTAAGAATCGTAAATTTTAGACAATTAAGGATGGTCTTGTATTGCTACGTTCTTGGGTGTACGCTCAAAGGTTTGCTTGGAGTTTTAGAAAATGGTAGAAGCAAGCCGTCCCAAGGGCTTTTCACAGTAATTCCACGAAAAATAGAAATTGTATTGATGTCGTCCTAGTACGGGTTTAATAGATGTTGTTCGCTTTGTAAAAGGAACTTCTTTTAACCCCGAAAAGTTAACGTTCTTCTTCGGTTGTTGCCGAAGACTGCTTCGGGTTTCCAAAGGGGCGTAGGTGGTAAATCCTAAAGATATGCATTTATTATAGACTTCCCCAAAAAGCATACTTGGGATAGAGACCACTTTGCTTTACTGGAAGAGTTTCAGTGTCTCAGCTAATTACGAAGAGCTTATATACATTGTCTTCCTTTAACCATATACTAATGGTTACCTGTGTAGTTATCGGTATGAAGTAATACACGCTTCAGTATATTCGGTGTGTAAAGTACCGTAGAGTAAGTCTTTTACGATGAGTACACACGATAACCTCAGACAAGTTTCGCTCAGGCTGCTGCGCAGAGCAACCAACAAATATTTATCTTGATTGAACTGTGCCGTCTCCTTTGTCAGCAGCCTTTTAAAATAGCTTCCAGAACATTGGAGTCTCTTATGTATTACGTCTCATGTAGGTATTAATCTCAAATAAATCTTCAGCTGAGTTAATATCATATATTTCTGGTTGCTGGTTATTTAAAGACCTCACTCACTTGTCTTAGGATTAGATGCCCTCAAAACTTATTTTTTGGTCGGTGCCACTCAGAGGCCCTATGGGATTCTCCACTCTTACACAATGCTTATCGATAGCGGCATTAACTGCTATTCCATATATTGAAATTTTTTATCAAGAATAAAAATGTATATGTATGTATATATATTGCAACAAATTTCAAATAAATATTTCTTGGCTTTTTATTGTTTCGCTATTTTAGGTTCTTCAGCATTTGGTTTCAAATTGTTTTATTTATTGTACGTATTTGTCGTCTGTAGCAAATCAGCATTGTGATTTTCTCACCCAAAACTCAATTTAAATCAAATTTAACTATGTCGTCTGCTACTAAAAAGCTACAGAGAGAAAAAGAGAGAGAGAAGGAACATATTGCTCTACTGTCAATTCCAGGCAAGCGAACAAGAAAACTGTGTGCTTAGGAAAATCATCTTGTAAAATTTTCCTTTTGTCGCACAGCACAGCACGTAACTATTTTCGGTTGTTGTTGTCACTGCTGTTCGGGGGTATGAGTTTATTTTAGCATTTTATGTGCTGAACAATTTTAGTTTTTGCTTAGACGTACGTAAATTGTAAAATTCGTTATTTAAAGTTTTCCAAATCAAATTATCAAATTTAAGGGTTTAGCGTAGAAAATTCATTAATAGATTTGCTTTTTATGTTGCAAAATAGTTTTAAAGACACTTTTTCTTTGGAGGTCTTGGAATCTAAAGTGATTTAAAATGTTTGAAAAGATGGCAGAGACTCACTTTTTTTATGTATTGAAAGGGATAAGTTGTAAAGTAGAAATAATTGGATTGGACCATTACCCCAGCAAATACATGATTTGTTACGATGCGCTATTTTTTAGTTGACTTACCGCTAGGGAAGAATGTAGTCTGAGTGGAATTGAAATGTTAACCATTCGTAATTAAAATCAGCATTTTACAACTGAACAAATATGAAGATATCTGCACTTCTGCTCTATCACTGTTCTTTATAAGTATTTGTAAGCAAATTTCAATAATTTTTGGAAACAACTTCAATAAGAAACTCTAAACTAAATTTTAGCAAACGTTTAAGGTTCGTTTTCTTTTATCGTAGCTTATGACGTTTCCGAAAGATTAACTAGAGTTAATCGTTATGCAGAGCAGGCAGCAGTTAAGGTAGAGGTCCATAGCTCACGTTTGCGTTGAGTTACATGCACTGCTTTTCATGCGCCATTTTATTTTTGTTTTGATCAGCTGTGTGCGTTTGATTATAAATACTTATAAAGAACAAATGGAGAGTGAAATCGAGTTTTTAAAAGAATTTGTGGAGTTAGTCGTAAAAGTAATCGATAACTAATATGCAAAATTTGTTACTGAGAAAAGTGTTGTGAAAAGTTAATTAAAATACATCGCATTAATGAAAATATTCACATATTTTATTAAACAAGTTTTTTTTACTAAGAAATTTTTTTTATTGAAAAAAAAGAAAAAAATTATCCACGGCAAAATAATATTTATCGATAACGTAAGAAATAAAGTATTATTTAACATCTTTAGCATTCAAGAACAGCTGACTTTCTTTCATGGTGCTTGTAACGCGTACAAAAGTAGAAAGTAGACCTACTTTTTGCTTTGAACGCGCCTACGCGTTCTGCGCTTTTTGCAATGTAACTTGTCACATACTATTACATTGATTCTACTTTTTTGACAGATGCATAGAAAGCGTAACGCGCAAAAAGCGAGCTATGGACCTCTACCTTTATTATGTGCCTTTCGGTTTTATATCTCCAGGGAGTAATTGCCTATTACACAGTACAACAGCCAATCTGGGGGGTGAGAAATTCCAAGTCAGGGTGATGGTACTAGGTCAGTATAGTAAAACCCTCAAAAGGTTTGGCGTTCGTATGTGTCAGTTTTTTTTATGACCTTTTAAATTTTTTCTTTTTCACTTGTCCGATTTTGATGAAACAAATTTAGAAAAATTAAGAATTACAATTTCTCTAATCTGTTTCTATACCGTTTTCCTATATGTGCAACACTTTCGAAGTTAAAAATAAATTTGTGGAGGCAAAAAAATATTTTCTTGCCTAAAAATTTAAATATAATTTTTTTTTAAATTCATAAAAAATCCAAAATGGAAAAAAGTGCCCAAACTAATTACTTTCGCGTAAAGTCACATAACTCATGAGCAAAAAACACGAAATTAATAACACTTGATCCTTTTTTCCCTTTGAGGGTTTTACTATACTGACCTAGTACCATCACCCTGACTTGGAATTTCGCACCCCCCAGACAATAATCCCAAAAATGTTCCACAGTGTTATCTGGATGAAATAAAAGCTATGATTACATTAATGCTCTTGTGACTTTTTCACACCGCACTGCTACTGTCCTCTTATTTAGCGACTGAGTATCATAAATAAAATTAAGTAAGACGAAGGTTAAGAGGAAATGAGATGAAGGTAATGATATAGAGTTTGTAGGAGAAAAGGAAAAGAGCTGACATTCTCATTTCCCTTCTCTCCAACAAACTCAAGACTTTTGCAAAGTGAATTTTGTGTTTGGAGGAAAAACCCTCATACCATATATTTTGCTTCTATATTAAACTCGAAAGCTATGACCTTGAAATTTTTAACAATAAAGTTCTTCGGAACTCTTAGTAAGTTCCCAGGTAGGCAGGTCAACGCAGTGAATTCTTCTAGCAGAACCAATCGGTGTTGTTCTCTAGGTAGTCCTTCCTTGCGTGTTCCTCACGACCTTCTCTACATAGAAGCTTTCCATCATCTGCCTGATACTCTGTTTCGGCTAAATAAATCTAAAGTGTACTCTTTTTCCTGTCTTACCTCGACGTTGCAAGTGCACAGACTTTCTTGCCAAGTTTTAGTTTCTTAAACACGACAGAACTTTTATGAAAAGTAAGCTATAAACGAACTCCTGGAGGTTTCTAACAACCTCTTCTAAATGAAATATTTTTATCGTCTGCTTTTCTGCTGTTGTATTTCGTTTGCTTTCTTCTATTGTTTTTCACTATATTTTTGTAAATATAAATTATCTGTCTTTTTAAGTATCTCGCTGTATTTCTTTTGACTATTAATAAACAGGGAAAAATACGAAATAGTTTCCTTCAACTTAAATATCCTCAATTGGCCTTTCTTATCTTTGTATTCGAAATCACTTTCTGTAGATTCTAGAGAAAGCGCAAAGTGTATGCTTGTGAATAAAGACTGTTAAAAAAGAGCGTGGCTGTTATTTACTTCATTTGATAGATAAAGATTATGGGCCACTTTGTGGATAATGGATCTGCTCTGAGGTTATTGGAGGAAAGAATAAATAAAAGTTCTCGAAAAATACAACAATAACATAAGAATATGTTATGCATAACTCTCATATATAGTCAACAGATTTAGATTTTTTATTAGAATCCCATTATGCAATTGTAACAGATTTACCTTCGAAAAGCTTCTTGACAGCCTTTCGGATTCCTCCAAAGTCCTTGATTCTCTGAAATTTGTAAAAAAAACCATGCTTCCCATCATTTGATACATATATATTTTCTTCTTCATTGTGAAAACTATTGAAGCTCTTCCAACAAACTTCTCTTTGTTCATCCTTTAATTTTTACCACAATTTTATTACGTTAGGTTGGTTTTGCTTTAATTTTTATGGCTTTTTCAATACATTCCATGCGTTTATTTTATATACATACATTTTGCCAATAATTTTGGCAAGTTGAATTTCTTCGTCTTTATTTTTAACGAGTTCTGTATACTTAAAACCAAAGTGTATAAATAAATCTGTGTTTTATTGTTACTGAAGTAGAAGGAGTGCATTTAAATTTATCATGCCTTATAAATTTTATTTCCATTTAATCTTGTTATTGAATCATACAGTTTTATTATAATTTCATGGCAATTGTTTTGTGTTTATTTATTTAATATTCTTTTAATTATAAAAGCATAGTTAAGAGGTAAAAGTAATTAACTCCAAAAGCACTAATGAGGAGGAGGAGGAAAGTAATCAGTACCTTCTCTGACTAAGCTTTAGGAAAAGTATGTTTTTCATGGACTTGCCCCCATGTATTTCATATGCAACAGTTAGAGCCTTATTTTGCAGGGGGAGCCAATCAATTTGAACTTCCAATAAATTTAAGTAATGTTTTACCTCTTATAGTACAACCAGTATTAAAAAATGAGGTTTCTTGTAAGGTTTTCTAGAAGTTTTTGCAATGGGCAATTTTTAGCCGAGAAACTCCAATAGTTTAATTTTGGTTCCCTAAATGTAATTTTTTTATTATTGGTTTCATATAGACAATGACTTTTCCTTTTTTTTTACTGATAGTTCTAAAATGTTGCAAAGCATGTAATCTTAAAGTCCAGTGCGCGACTCTTAAAGTTTTTGAGTCATCATCCTGTTTCAGTTCGAATTACCATTATTATCTTCTTTTCAGTTTCCTTAAAGCGACTTGTATCACTTTAGCTATCTAACGAATTCTTTAATCGTTATTTATTGATATGTTTTTAACGGTTTAATAAAGTTATAAATATAAGCCCATTATGAACTTATTTAATAAATAACCCTTTGGGATAATGTGTGAATATTAAACAACCGTTAGAAAGCTAAAAGTTTATTTACGACCAAATAATAACCGCCATTAATTTAATGATTCTTAGAAGAAGAAAAAAATTCTGGTATTTTGTGGTTTTATAGAACAAAGAAAATAATTTATGACACTTTTGGTTTAAAATAGCACGAGAGAAGAAAAACAATTTATAAATTATAATATTTCTGTTAAATTTACTGTTGACAGCTTTCATTATGAACTTTCATTAGAGATAACGATGCTATTTCGATGGCTCTTACTCCCTAAACCGATCGGGGAGCAGGGCTTAATGCGTCCGTGACTTGTTTTAATTCTCACACACACGCACACCGTCATTTATAGCAGACTACTGTGTTATTTTGGGAAGAAAATGAAAAACAGTGAATTTCGGGTGCTCATCAAGTATTATTTTGTAAAGATACTATGGGGACTCTACTATCAATTTCAATGATAAAAAAAGTGGTTTTGGACGGTTAGTTGAGGTCTTTGCGCCCGAAGAAATCGAAAAGATTCACAATATTATATTTTCCAATCAAAGAGAGATTGTGGAAGCCATAGACATCTCAGATGAATCAGTGCTTTAAATTTAGAATGATCATTTGTGTGTGAGAAAGTCTTCCGCGAGAAGGATGCTGCGTTTGCTCACTATCGACAACAACGGGAATCAGTTTGCGGGAGTGTTTGGCATTGTTTAACCAATATTTTGCACCATTTTGTAAACGTTGACGAAATGTAGATCCCCACCCTTACACATTTGTCAAGATTATAGTTTTCTCGTAGTGAATTGGCGCTAAAGGAGGCCAAAGTGACTTTGTGAGCCCATAAAGTTAAGGCAACCGGTATTTTGAGATGCACGCGTATTATCCATATTGATAAAACAGTCAATTTAATGAGGATTTGAAAAAAACGACCTCATTTGGTTAAGAAAAAAAGTTCTTTTCCACCAAGACAATGCAAGGGTGCAGACATGTGCAGTTTTCATGGCAAAAATCCACGAAGTGGGCTACGACTTGCTTCTTAAACCGTCCTATTTTAAATGACTATTTCTCGTTCCCAAACATGAAGAAATATGTAGTCGGAAAGAGATTTGACTCCAACCAATAAATACCTATTTTGAGGACTTTGCTATTATAAAAAAATTAAGAAATATTGGACAAAGCATCTACGTTGAAAAATAAACGTGCATTTCAGTCAAAAAATCAACGACGCATTGACCAGCACGTATCGTACGTAAGGGGTGTAACAACCCCTCGACTTGCTTAGTAAGGCATTACCATTAGCCTGTTATCGCTCTAACTTATTTCTTAGCTTACAATCTCTGAAACAGCAGAGTAACGGATGGACACTCATTTATTAAAATAAGAAGCTTTGTTAACTGCCTGGTAAAGGTGCAGCGATAGAAGTTAAGTGTTTGGGGTAAGTTGGAGGTCTGACCAGCGATTTATTACTCGTGCTACTGGCACCAGTGTCTCAACAACTGAACAGCCTCCGGAAGGTTTAATGGATAATGATGCTGTTATGGCGACATCGTTCATAGTGACTGCAAGCGGATGGTGGACTTCGTTCTGTTACAACAAAGCTTAAAATATGATGATGCCATCGGAAAATGCGTCTTGAAAGCTATCTGCCTGGGGATTTTGCTACAAACTCTGGTGAAAAAGAACTGACTTCTGGTTGTTGTTGAGGTCTTCTTTAGCAGAGCAAGTACCTTCGACAGACGCTGCATGTGATCTCGGAGGAGTGCATGTAGTAGCAGTGGTAGTTACCAAAATCGCTGAGAGGAGACTCTTCGATGTCTAGGTTTCAACCCTTGTTACTCGAAGGAAATCAGGCAAATGAATTTCTAGGTGCTGTTGCTATTTAATAGGTGCTCATGCCCGTGATGGTGTATGTTCCTGGTATTAGTGGCTGTTTTATAAAGTATTGCACAGTATGATAGAACTCTACTTTTTTGGTGAATCTTCCGAACTACATCCATCTTCCAATATTCTCTTAAGCCTCCAAGTACTTCAGCAAGATGCTCGCTTTTAGTCAGGGATAACTGATTTTAAAGATCGCAACCTATCAGTACCTTGCGTGAGAGCGATGGTTCCCCCAATGTTCACACTAATTTGGGTTAAGTTCGTCATAGGAGTTACCATCTAAACCTCAAAACGTTTTCTTAATAGCGCTTTCAAAAATTAATTACCGAGTATGTTCTGTATTCCTCGTGAAATTAAACCTTTCGGACTTGCCGTAGTATTGTTGTTATAAATTCTTGTTTCCAAAAAGATTTCTATGCCCGAATATATTTTTTTCAAAGTCGTCGTCGAATAACGACTAATTTGCTTCGATCTGGTGAAAAGTAACTGATTTACTGAGAATCGAACATAAGTTTTTATGAATTTTTATGAATATTCATAAAAATCTTCAGCTTTTAAAATTTTTCTTGTCTCTCTTTCTCTCTCTTTCTCTGCCCATTGTGCCTCGGTACCTTTAGTAAAGGTAGAAAATTGTGGACAGTTTGCGATTTAGTTTTTCGTGTATCAGAATTGGGAAAATTAAATCACCCCAGAATCTGCTATGATCAAGGCTGTAACGGCTTCTATACCTTTCTGCATTCGAACTCCAATTGGGCCATTATGATGTCATTTAAATAGCATCAAATATTTAATACATCATCACTTTTCTATCCAACCCTCTTCCTTACTGCTTAAATTCGAATTTTTTTTTTTATATTTTGTACATTTAACTTGAAATGATTTTGTATGCAAAACAATTTGTTTGCTATTCTTGTTTATTTTTCTGCTATTATAAAATTTTGTAGACCATAAACCAAATATCTCGTTTTTGGGAGTATTTTTGTTTTTTGTATTGATCATCTCGTATACATAAGTACTCCCAATGTATAATAAATGGAAATGTATTTTAGAAATATTTATTCCATTTTATATGCATGTACAAGTATCTACATACATACACACATATGGAAATATTTTTATATTTATGTATTTTTAAGTGCATTAAATATTTTGGGTGTTTTGCTTGTGTGTCTCTAGTAAATAATTTATATTTGACATTTTTGACTGATTTATAGATTGTTACCGGTCAGTTTGTTTATTCTGGTATGCTTCTATGCTTGCATGCGTCTATATGTCACTCTCTTTCTCTGCTCCTGAATATTGAAAGGAAAAACAAGAATAAAATAAAATCGACTAATATTTATGCAACATTTTGTGGCATATAAAACAAATTTTGCTTCAACAATTCATATGCTGCAATGGCATTATAAAGTCTCAGGCAATGTTTAGTTTGGCAGCAAAAATGGTCCAAATACAGTAAAGTTATATTAAAGGGATTTAGATTTGAAAAAAAGGAAACATTTTTATTAAAAAAAAAATTATATTTTATACAGTTTAATTTTTTAAATTTGTTATACGAGTACAATTTGCTTTAATATGGCTCCCAAAGTTTATTCATTTAAGGTTTGCATGTGTTTTCTTTGCGTTTAGATTTCCTCCTAGAAGCCGTTTGGGCTCACTTTAAATTTTTTACTTAAGGAAACTTTCATACAAACTAGCAAATAAATTGTCTTGAAATTTTTTCTCAAAAATTTTCCGCTTAGGGTAGTTCTTTCTTTCATAAAAACGTCTTTTTCACTAAAGTAGTTTTTCCCACCCAAAGTACTTTCTATAAAAATTCGTCTTTTTTTACAAACACTGCTTGTAAATGTACAGTTTTTTTTTAGAAAACCTTTTAGGAAATGAATAGTGATGGTGAAGGAAGAGATAGAGAATAGTTTCATTCTTTGATGACTGCTTTTTGTATGTTTCTAATAATGCAGTGCTTCAGCGCCTCTAGTGTCAATGAGGTGTATTGAACTTTCGAAGCTGTGCTTAGTAGCCATTTTATTGATTATTTTACTTCGCCGATGATTCTGCTACACAATACTGACTAAAGAAGGCGCTCTGATGTTACATTAGGATTGGTATCCGCTTAAGCCGGTGTAGTTCAGTGACCGATGTATATGCCTTTATCACTTGAACTTTCCTACAACAACTGATACAAAGGGACACTAATGCACATCAGAAAAATGCGTGGTGTTATTTCTAATGACTGTCGGAGACCGGCCTCGAACCCAGGACCTTCGGCTTTGAAGTTAACGTGCTAACTAGTTCAGCCAACGCCACCCATTTAATGCCTTCCGTAATGGCCATGATCTCCGTCTAAAGACATGACTTATTATCCAGCAGACCAAAGGATTTCCTTACGTTTCGACTCCTGTCATAGAGCATTTTTTCCGCTCATTCATCATTTTTTGAACTGTTGATTAGATTACACCCCGTTTAGTTCATTGCATCCCATTCCGATATTAGGCTCACTCAGTTAGTGTGTAAATATCTAGTGCGGATTCTAGCATTTCCATTTCCCTTAATTTAAAAAAAATTAAAGAGTCACTCCTTGTTAAGCTATTCAAAATTACAACACAAAATGCCTTTAAATTCAATAAAGTTGTAGTTATTCTTTGCTTGAGTTTTTCTAAAAAAAAAAAAAAAAAGTTGTTAAATACTTTTTTGTAACTTAGACCTCTTTATTTGTTAGACACAAAGAAAGTTTTTATTTTTGCGTTTTTATTTCTTTTTGCAAAGTATTTCTTAACATTTCTAATCCATTAGTTACGTGTATTGCACCAAGTTTTCTACTTTTTCTCTGCGTTTTTTTTTTATAATTTTTTTTGTAAAAGGTTAAACTTTTTTCAATTCATGCCAGCTGTAAAATTTCGCATTTATTGTGTACGTTTTTTTTTCTTTCGGTTGCTGAAAATCTTCCTCACGCATTTAGTGTGGTGAAATCTCAAAACGTTGAACACTTTTGCAAAATGTGTCTGCACTTTGGTGTTTTGTGATTTGTATTTCTTTACATAAATTATTGCTGAAGTCTATGGCGTATTTCTTTATTTTATATTGTTTTTTTATATACTGCATATAAAATGTTCAATTGTGTACTCATGTACTTTTTATTTCGTATATCCCAAAAAGTAGTTTTTCTATGATGAACAAAAAGCATAAATATCTGTTTAATATTATTAGAGACCGCCAAGGAGGCTGATAGGTTGTAGGTAAAACAATTGTTTGCACTGTATAAGCGTTAGGTAAATAAAAACTATAAAAATCGAACTAACACAAAATTTGTTGAGCATTGGATCGCTGCTATCACACATGTTTGCGCAAGAAAGAAATCAGAAAAATGTATTTGCTGATAGAAATTGCTTTTAAGAAGTCTTAGGTGAGGTTAGGTTAGGATGTGTAGAGCTGTACCACACATACTCTCGGAGACCCATAAGGTCATTAGTGATTCCCTTCTAGTTGTACCTCGTTAACAAAGTTAAACCTAATTGTACCCCAAAAGCTCATATTACCTGCAATTAAGCAATTCCCATGATGAAATCTCTTATGTCCTCTAGTTTGCAATTTGCGATATCACTAATGCTCTCAAGGAAACGTATATCTCCTTGAACCCAGAAGTTACGGAGACCCGCCCGCTTAAACCGATTTAGTTCAAGATGAATATGTGACCCGCCAATCCTGTCCTCAGGATTGAAGTAAGAAATCTTACTTCCAATATGGCTAAGACAAAGTTTAATAATCGTTTCTAAAAAGTATCGGTTTGATTTACTTGATTGTGAAGAAAAATGCAAAAATGTTTCATCAACTTAATGGCTGCTGTAAATTGCCTGTGAGAAATCTAGTTTCTTCAACAAAACCAACTAAGAGTTTGCAGAGCTTTAAAAAAAATTGCAAAGCGCGTTTGTAATTAATTGTTTGCTAGAATAAAATAGTTCTCTCCTAAATAGAGAATATTTAGAACGAAGAGAGAATTTTTTTTTAATTTTCAAAATCAACTGTTTCTTTTATCTGAAAACCTGTAGTAGAGCAACAAAGAAGGAGGACAAATTCACACAGCTTCTCTCTCATGTTCATTAGAAATTCATGCAAATGGTTTTCCACCTAATCAACTAATGTAAAGAGGCGCCTCAAAAATATTTAATCCAAAGTTTCCAGAGAAATTTAATTTTATACAATTTCATGTGCCAAAAAAATTTAATTATTACATACATATTTCTTTTCAAACTTTAGTATAAATTTAATTTTATAAAATTTTATGTCACAAAAAAATTTAATTATTACATGTTTCTATTCAAACTTTAGTATAAATAAAAAAATTCATTAGGGAAGCATGCTTAGAACTTAATTTGTTTTTTCCTTTTAAAAGTTCTCTAGTGTAAAAAAGCTCATTCATGCTGTTGTCTGTTTACCGCGTAGCGGTGGCACGAATTTCTTCACCATTAAAGTGTTGTAACGCGCATTTAAGTGTTGCGTTAGATATAAAGCCGGCTGCCAGTCAGCAGCAAACGCAATAGCAACAGCAGCAGCGGCAGTTATAACAGCAACACAAATTTTAACAATGGAAGCATGCGTGTCACATTAATGTATTGTGAAAACCTGCAATTGTATTTTTATTGTTGTTCATTTGTTTATTTGGGTATGAGATTGTTTTAAGGTTGTGTAGCAGTGTGTTTCGGCAGTGTTCAAAGAGTCTTTAGGCGTGCTTTTGAACAGTGGGATGGAGAAGAAAATATATGAAAAAATATATGAGATTGTATCAAAAAAGTGCCCCTCTAAAGAAATCTAAACAACTTTTTTATAAGTTTACTAAAGGATTCAAAATAATTAAGGTTTAGTTAACACAGTGTCAGTCAGATTAAATTTGTTACCTCCTCTCTCCGAAGGTGGGTAAAGATAAACCAAATTTTTAGTGCTGCATTTTTAAAACTTTAATTCATTTAAGCCCTTTCGACCACAAACTTGCTTATAGGCTAATTCCAAGCGCCGTCAAGAATCCGCCGATTTGGAAGGGATATGATGAAAGCGGAGAAAAGGGAGGAAAAAGTCGATGATGTTCCTGCAAGACAAGAGCAGCAATATCAAAATGTGTGAAATATGGTACTCACCTATCTTGCAATAAGATTAGTCCATATTTACACTATGCAAGTCTTATTGCTAAGCTGATTAGTTTGATAGAGAGAGAGAGAGACGAGGAGAACAGTAAAGTTTCTTTTCCCCTCGTCTCTCTTTCCTAACAAGCTAATCAGCTTAGCAATAAGACTTGCATAGTGTAAATATGGACTTAAAAACTCTTTTCTTTATCGTATCATCTCTCTAAACATGAACTGCTCCCTCCCAGACACGTGGATTATGACCGTGACCTCCTGAGAGATAAATTATCTTCCTTGGTGTTTGATTCATGTTTGGTTTTGACTATTTGTCAGTATTCCTTCATTACTTGTAAGCACAATGAAAGGCTTAGTAGAGCCTGACAATCTTTAGCCACTAAGCACTGGCGTAGACTTCCTGGAAGTTTGTTGGTGCTGCAGTTGACTTTATATAGCACATCCGCTACCATCCCTCATGCATAATCCTGTCATAATCATGCAATAATCTGTCTGGTACTATTCCCCGACTAAGTCGATGATTATTTGGAAGGGCGCATCGACTCGCCCTGTGGGTGATGAAGTTTCGGACTTATGGTTTTTGTAATTCATTGGTTCTCGTAGCGTCTACTACATGGCCTTCTATATCCTCTGCGCTGCTTGTCCGGGGTACTTATTCAATATATTCGCAACTAACCCCACTATGGGGCCATGTCACTATCCCCAATCTGTGACCCGTCCAGTAGCTGTCAGCCCAGCCTTCGCGTGGGTCTCAATTCCGGATCGTATCATGCGTAACATATTATAGTACAAAAAATATAATTTTATTTTAACTTTTCAATGTCATAAACGCTTATAACAAACTTTCAATATGTAATAACCCTGTAACACAAGAAGCCAGAAATCTTCAAAAATCCTTAATTTAGATCTCACAACCAAGAGAATCATGAAAGAAAAAATAACTCTTCGACGCCACTGTGCCTTATTTTTTAACATCTTGGCAATTTCTTATTGAAGCTGTTCTTTAAGAAGGATTTTTTTTATTTAAATAAAAAATGTTAAATAAATGTTGTTTACGTCTAAGAAAAAACGAAAGGTAAATGAAGGTGAAAAACATTTTTTTTTTCGTTAAATTTTATTTTGCATAAAATTGTCTCAACATATTGGAATTTGCTAAATGTGTTTTTGTTTTCTTGGTAGAAGCATAAATTTCTCAGACAATTGTCATACCAAATTTCTGAAGAAATAATTTACCATGCAATGCAGCCTCTTAAATTAGACCTCTAGAGGATTAAACCTAAATAAGGATTTTATTGAAATAATCAATTTGCTTTAAACAACGAAAATCTTAAGAGACACAAAGAAGAGAGAGAGGGATTAAATTAAAGATGTTATTGTAGTACTTGTATTACTTTGTTTTGACAGTTACATTTCTTTTAAATTTCCGTTTCTCATAAATTTGGGTATTGATTTTTTATGCCAGAATCATTAAAATTGCTGCTCAAACATTAAAACGTTTTTCAATTGAAACTGCCTGAGTAATTTGAAGGAAAAAAGAAATTATTGAAATATATTTAAAAAAAAATTTATTATTGTTTTCTTAACCGAATAAAAACCACCAGAATCCCATAAAGAAGACCATTAAAACCAAACACTTAAGAAAATATCATTAAATAATATTATTCAAGATACTAAATTTAGTATAAAAGAACGTCAAAGCAATAACAAAAATGATTCTCTAAAAAGTGTTGTGCATAAGAAAAGAGTGAAGCAGAATTAATTGCGGATTAAAAGATTTTTCATAAGAAACAAGTTTTTAAGTGAAAACAAATATTTTTTTTTCAATATGAGCATATTTTTGAAATGTTTTATTTTTAATTGTGGTCCTACTTTTAGCAATAACTGTTAGTTGTTGGTTTTTCTTTCTTGTACTCTGCCTACCTCTTGGCAATTATATGAATTTTCAGCATTTTTAAAAAGCTCTAACAACAAAATGCTCATATTTGCATATTTTGCAAGGATGGTCATTGACGTGAGTCATGATTTTGATCTTTAGATTATTCGCGGTAAGTTCTGAATACTAGTTTTTTTTTCAAAATCTTCCATTGGCTGTATTTTTTTTTATAAAAATAAACATGACACTCAATTTTGGGTTATTCGTTTTCACGTGTGAGCGTGACTGCTCACGTGAGTGATACAACTTTCTCTAGGTCCATTCTACCAATAATTAGTGTGAGTCAAAAGCTAACCAAATTAGTTTTGAGCCGGGATCTTTGCGCTTAAAGGACATTAAATATAAAACTTAATTGTAATGGGCATGGCTATGCCCGCTTTTATGTTTTAAACACGAAAATTTGTTATTACAAGCTCTTAAAATGTGTTCAAAGCTTCTTTGACATTAATAATAAAATTTAATGGGCGAGGCTCCACCCCGCTTTTTCAAACGGCCGACTGCGTCATTATAAAAACCGGAAATGTATGTTAAGCTTAGTAAGAAAGAATTAAGTAGAAACACATAAAATGTAAGTCTTAAGTTAAGTGGCAGTGGTACTGCACACTTTTTTGATAATGAAGCTAATTTTTTTTTTTTTGGATTTGGCTTATTTTATCATCAGAGCTTTTTCAGCGCGACAATGGCTAATGTTTCTTTAAACTCATTCTCGTGTACGTTGACGTGAGTCGAAAGCAATTTACTTCGCTAATGATTTCGGGTGACCTCAATATATACTTTACTTCCATGTGCCATGTGTGCATGCAAGAGTGTAAATTTAGTCTAGAATATAGACTCATTTTTCTGCACAAGTATTTTGTGAACGTGAATCTATGCGATAGTGCACATATTTTTTATAAGTTACTGCATGCGTGCCTTAAAGTGAGACTAAAGCATACTACTTCATGCAG
The DNA here is from genome assembly GCA_936439885.1 of Nowickia ferox. NCBI lineage: Eukaryota > Metazoa > Arthropoda > Insecta > Diptera > Tachinidae > Nowickia > Nowickia ferox. The sequence goes on along the minus strand of OW387024.1, from coordinate 11,619,437 downwards.
GAGGGCGCCTAAATGCAATGAATGTTTTCCGTGACCTGAAGTGAGTGAAAATTTACACTAGAATGATGAATAATTTTTTGTATTAGACTTATAGATTTTTTTCACAAGTATAAGCACTTCGAAACTTGACCAACTTTTTCTTTCCTACACTCACTCGGGCAAATTTCTTCGCAGATGAACTTCTATTACTTTTATATACACATTTTACCGTGGCATGATGTAGTCTTTTTCATTATTACTCAGTATTTCGTGAGCGTGACATTTATTGAGCATCGCAATTTGTGCACGGTCACTAGACTTTACATGAATATGATGATCCAAGCATAAGAGTATACATACGAGTATATTGTTTTAAAAAATATTTCGTAAGTCTGGCTATTTTTAAGCGTGATAATTTGTGAGCGTGACTAATACTTTTTTTAAAAAAAGATTTCGTAAGGGTGCTTGTATTTTGCATAAATGTTTAGTGAGCGTGACTAATTTTACACAATCACGCGAGTGCACATGATAACAAGTCAAAATAAACTACATACATATACTATTTATAAGCGTGGCTGACTTCCCTCTTTAATTTTTCGTGACCTTTTGTATATGAAAGATTACTCACGATCTCATCTCCATTCTATGCACAATCAAATAATTTCTCCAATATCCGTATTCAATAAATAATTTCTTTGCTTCTTCTGTATGGATATTTCAACTCAATCGTTTTCGTTTCAACTTCAAGCACTTAAAGATTTATTTTTTATTTGTTTGCATAAAGCATATAGATGATTGAAATTACAATAACACATGTTACTTTATAGCTTTTCGAACATTTATTACCTGGACGTGTGATATTTTTATTATCACTACCAAATTTCGGTTTTGTACTTTTTTTAGACCAGGAGTTTCCTGCAGATAATCAAGAGATCAAATAAAAGTCATAGAGAAGAATTATTGGTTTAACTTATACATACGTATTTATTGTACAATAACTCATTTCTCTTTTTTTAATTTATCTCTAGCAGCTAAAGCATATTTTTGGGCATGTGCTAACATTCAACTTGTATTGCATACTTAGTTTTTTTGTTGCATTGCATCAAATGTTTTCTGTTGGATACACATACTACATTTCTTAATAATACAAGTAATTTTTTGAGAGTTTAGCTTTTTATTATGGATTTATTTTGTTGATTGATTTTTAGAAACTAAATTACTTTTATTGCTCTAGGTTTTGTATCAAGTAATTTTGTTATCTATTACACTGTACAACAAAATAACATTTTTGCTTAAATAACCAGACTCAAAGGACTGATTCCAACAGAGGAGAATGCAAGGCTTTTTGAAATTTAAAGACATAATTTTCTTTCTGAAAGAATCATTAATAGTTAAATAATTTTTTTTGTTGTACAGTGTAATTAGAAATCCATAAATAATTTTTTTCTTAATATTTTCAATTTAATATAGTGGTTTTTATTGTTTATTTTCTCTTTTATTTGTGTTTTCATTAATTTTTTTTAGTCTGTTTAAAGAAGTTTACAAAAAAATTACAATTGATATAGCGCTTTTTTATTTCCGTTAAATAAAGCTTAATATTAAAAGTACAAAAACAATTAGAATTTAGACGTAGAAAGGATCTAAACAGAGTGCTGACAATGCTATTTCGGTACCTTATTCTGTTAGGAGAAACCTTGATCTAGGGTAAATGGCTGCAATAGTTCTTATTCGACCGATGTAAAATGTTTGGGGGTTACTCTTGATACCAAGTTGAAAAGAGTTGTTAAATCCGTAACACAAAAAGCCACTAAGGCGATCTGAGTGGTAAAGAGTTGTGGTGGGTGAATCTTGAAATTGGCTCAAAAATTGACATGGGGATCTAAAGAATGATCATTAGGCCAAACATAACGTACCACGCGATTGTATTGAGAGCAGAAGACTCAGTAGATGTGTTTCAAATCAATGTGAGCACCTGCCTGTACGGCCTTATCTCACTGTGATCTAAACACAGGGGGAAGGTAAGCGTCCAACCCTCGCCCTCATGTTCCCTTAGAAAGCAGCATATGACTTACCAAAAACACATACGTTGCAATCTTTGAACAAAGTTATCACTGCAATATGAACAAGTAATTTGCTAAGATACTTTGAGCTATTTAAACTCTTGCTGCTAAGAAGGTAGACAAATCAGCTTCTGTTGTATGGCAAAATAGTGTATTGTTAACCAAGCCAAAACTATTCTGCCAGTGCGTTTTTGATAGCAACCACAAACACAACGTAAGATTTTTCCGTGATCACCCCCTGCAAGTGTGGTTAGTCACACCCACAGCGAGTTCTCCAAAAGAATTCCTCATCAATCAACGGCACAGCTCAACCACTCATATTGGAGCCGAATCGAACACAATCCAGTACCTACTTCTGCTGGTAAACATCATCTATTGAGGCCCATGTGGTTAGACAAAATCTACCATGCCGACACATTACACCTTTCCAACTCCTAGAGCAGCTCTGCTATCGGGCTACCGAAATCCGTGGGACCAGTTTTAAGTCACTAGTTAGACCTCGAAGTTCCAACCCAAAAGGCTTCACCTCTATCGTCTTTTGAACTTAGGGCTTTTCCAGATGACGCCGCACCTGCAATTCAATTTAGCAAGCTACTTCCTTTTATACTCTGTTATTCCAGTTCTATGGGTGAAAAGCCGAAGGTGCGCCGAGAGGAAAAACCAATTTACCCCGGCTGTGGTCCCCGAGATGGCCGCACCCATAATCTCCTTAGGTCATGACCAAACTTAGCCAAATCTGTTTAAAGATCATCTGCGGCTGCTTGGAATGCGTACTCACAAGATAAACTGTGAACTGAGGCTCGACAAGAGATTCAATGTCAAAATGCCACCCTGGGCTGTCCCACTGTGGATTCCAAAAGTTTAAGTTAATATGAGAGTGAATCCAAAATGGAAGATGCAGTTGATGCTGAAGTCGTTGAGCCCACCATAAAAATCTATGTCCCATGGTCAATTTACTTGGTGATGTTCATACTAATTTAAGTAGGGGCATTAAAGGCACGTATATTTTCTGGTAGTTAGGCAGCTCTTTTATCCCTCCTTTCATGGAAATTCCATTCCAAGTTTGTTTTAGAAGCTATACATACGGAACAAGCTTTCCTTTTGCCGGAGACCTAGCCACATCGGTCATCCGTGTAACGAAGCAGATGAACTGGCCAGGAAGTCCTCTGATGCTCGGTTTATGGGCAAAGAGCCGTTTTGTGCCAAAGTTAGTCGACTGTAATCTCTCTGATCAAAGGAAATGATATTTCAACCGCAAAGGAAACATGTTGTGATTGTGTTGACTTTCATAAGGAGAATCATACAGAACTTGGTATAATTTATGGCACAAAAGATTCATTAGGTATCGCAATGTCGTTCCTTGGATCAGATCTTTCCTTTTTGTATTCTATAGATCGGGTGCTGTTGGCTGAAGTAGTTAGTGCCTGAATTAAAAATTAAATGATGGTATGAAAGATCCCAAGTTCAATCCCTGGTCAGACTAAATGATAGATATATATACGAGTATATACATAAGTGTCTATGCTAATCCATATCTGCGCGCCGTCCTTGTAGGTAGCAAGCAGCTGAAGTCGAGTTTAAAATATGCAAAATAGCTTTTATATAGTGTCTTAGCTTCAGTTTTTCTGCCACATTTCGAAATTTTGATTGTTCTTATCCCAAAGACTAGTCTTGTGTATGGCATAAATTGCGATCTAGCCAAGCAACCAGTTTTTCATCTTCAATATTTTCTGGCTTACCGAAAAGCTAGGAAGGCTTGGAAAATCTATGTTTCCATGTCCTCAGTGATATTACGCGGCAGTTTTTGCATTTTCCGCATCAGCAGAGGTTTTCTTTGTGAATTTTTTAAGCTCATATTTTAATCGATGTACTCATTTTCACAAACACTCACATAAAACCCACTAATCTTTATATTCTTTAAAGCAGCTTCGCTTCCAATAACCCCTCTTAAATATTAATTAGTTAAAAGAATTTCTAACTTTCAATTTACCTGAAATTATTAATTTTTTTCATCGCTTTTGCTAGACTTTCTCAATTTGAATATGTATTTGGCTTTAGCTCTTGCTGCGAAACCCAACAAAAATTATTTAATTAAGGAATCACAAGAAATATAGCGGGGATTTATTTGTAATCTTATTTGATAAGTACAATTTTCCTCATGCCACACACCTTGAAGATGAAATTTCAAGCGCCAGAAACTGTTGTTAGTTGGTTGGTTGGTTGGTCTGAAGGAAGTAACAAAAATTCACTTTAACGCTCAAAATATGATTCAAGATAACTTACAAAGTGGGAGAAGGAAAAAATAATAAAATGCGTTGCATATCATAAAGTCACGATTTGCTTATAAAGACTAATGAAAATAATAAAATAAAAATGACTTCCAAAAAGCAAAAGAAAAAATAAGTATTTAAAAACTACTGTCACTGGTAGATTCAGTTGATAAAGAGTTACACTAGGAAAAGTTGATTTTTGGGATTTTATAATGATTATTTAATTTTTTTTAGATATTTTATAATGAGAAAAATATTTATCTTACGAGTTGCGAGTTCGTCCTAAAGTTCGACTTTTTTTCTTCTAGACTGAGACAAAAATGCTCTGGTTGTTGTCGGCACCGATACACAAAATGGAACAGATTAATAAAGAAATTTTAAACAGATATATTTTGATTATTAGTTGTAGAAGTTTGGAATATATTCTCAATAGACTGCACCATTCATTACAAACTTACAACCATAGCCGCTCCAAAAAAAACCTCAGCTGATAGATAAGGTTTCCAAAGACTTGCCTAAAAATGTTATTAATAATTGGTAGAAAGAGGAACCCAAAGCATTGGTAACGTTTTTTGGTATCTCATCTCCGAACCGTTGCCGTTAAATACGATTCTAGTGTCTTTCTATCCTTTGGACTAGATTATATTTCATATATAATTTTTACCTATTTCACTGAAATTATTCTGCTGCGAGCTTTTGGAAGAGCTTTCCTTCTTACATGAATTAAGAAAGTTTACGTAAACTTTTGCTTTCCGATTTTTTCACTCTCCCTGTGCTATAAGGAGTTGAGTGGTATGACTATAGTTCCAAGCCTTCCAACGTTTAGGTAGATAGTAACATCTCCTCTTTATACATTCTCCTACACTTTTTGTGTGTTATTTGTTTTTATCGTGTTTCAGTATTTAATCCTTTTCTTTTTCTTAGTGTATTATCTAGATTAGTTTTATTGTAGAATGAAAAAAAATCATATTGTCTTTGTTATGAAATTTTCACCGCTTTTTACTTTGTTTAACTAAATTATTTGAATAAATTTATGGTCGTCATTGTTGCAATGCTTGGCTGTTCCGTTCACCCAAAACACCGCCTGTCCACATCTTTCATTTGTTGGTTGCTTTTCCTTTTTGACAGTAAACGTTTGCATTAAAATTGTACGTTTTTATGTTTTTTCTTTTTTTGAGTGGTTGGTATTGTTTATTTTGGAATACTCCGTACCCTAAAACGGTAATGAACGAATTTAGTTCAATGGATTTTTCCATTTCTTCTGAAGTCTTATAATATTTACATCATATACTTTATTGGCTTTATTTTAGATTTATTTTCGGCTATTAAGCTATATAGTCCAGGTTTGGCTAGGGTCCTTATCTGGCCAAGGGGGAAGAAATCCAATACTTCTACAAAATACATACTAATTATTGGCTGATTTTTCTTTGTCTGCCAAATAATGGTCGCGATTCGCGGAAAGAAGTCCTCTCAGCTGCAATGATGAGTGGCCTTAGTTTCATGAAAAGTAGCATATTCTTCTTGAAAACTATTTGGGAGTGCTGGTGAATGTTGTATGATGGCAAGACTACTGGAATCTGGTTTCGTTAGCTCACGGTTGTTGTGGGCCAAAAATTTTATAGATGAAGATGGCTTTATATATTTTTGAGTTAGTTTAGAATTCAATAGGGGCGATAAATATTGTTATGCTTCAAGCTGGATGCAGCTCCTAGATTGGGTTAGGTGAAAGTGCGAGAAGGCTATTTTAACCTTTTTTTGGTATCACTCTTTTACATTTTGTTCGATCCATTTCTAAGGCTTTTTCAATACTTTCTCATGCCTATATCATAAATGTCAACGACTTATGTGTTCTGATGACGATGTAGTGCTCCTTGCGCCAAGTGTAACAAATATTTTAGAACTTAGGCTGAATTTCGGCTGTACTGCTTTGTCTTTGCAAAGCAGCTTGTGTAACAACCAGCATGAGGTAAACCTAGTCATTCTTATTATTTATTCACTTGCAATTTTAAAGAATTTTTTTACAGTCAGAAACTAATACAATCTCTTCCCGTGTAGTGAGAGTTAAAGAAGGTTACCTGCTTATCCTTAAAGTGGTAATGATGGACGTCTACAAATTACTCATTTTTGAGAAGCTATCAAGAACAGGAAAGCGAGGCAAGTGTCAGGGATTAAATTTGCTAGATGACCTATAGGAGGTATCATATATGGGTATTTGTGACCTACCTCATTTAGTACATTATCTCAGTGAGGTGGCAATAGCATCTCACTGTATTCAGACCTTTTCAGATATTAGTACTCGGGCGAGTTTAGGGGTATATATCTTCTTTTTGGAACCAAACTACCTCAATCAAGTTGATATTGATATTCATTGGGCATTTTTTCATCATCAGATATTTTTTCCTCTCTTTGTGTCCTTGTGCGTGCTCAACACACTTAACTTACATTAGAATTACAACACTATGGTTAACACCAGTCTACCATGACTAATGAAAATGTGCTCACGCTTCTAAGATAAATACCTGAAGCAAATAACAAACGGAAATCGATAAAGAGACTCGCAGCTAGTCGCCACTACACAATAGCAGATATACTAGAAGACTGGGATTGTATTTTATTTTGCAGCTGTCAAACACAGAATCCTCGCAGGGCAATCTCTATGAGATAACGGGTGTGACAATCCCCCGGACCCTAGTTTGAGTAATCTAGCCGTTTACCCATAAAAATTACGAGTAAATGTTACTCTCAGTATCTGGAATAATAGATGAACGGATGTGCACATATTTATTAAAAGGAAGTAGCTTGCTACATTGCCTTACATATACTGTATCACTTGAAACTGCCCTGAATTCAAAGACGATAAAGATGAAGACTTTCGGGATGGAACTTCGAAATCTAAGCAGTGGCTTAATACTGGTACTAAGGGCACCGGTGGCCCAGCAGTTGATCAGCTATAGGGTTTTAATGGATGGTGATGTGTCAGCAAGCTGGCGGTGAACTTACGACGGTCTAACCTTGCGGAGTTAAAGAGATGATGATTTCCATGGCAGGTAGTGTTGGAAGGTTTTTGTATCATGAATTGATGCAACCTCAATATTAGTAGTGACTTTTATTCCGGTGAGTTGTCAGGTCTTCTCTTGGAGGGTACGCGGTGACTAACAGCGACCCCTTTGGCTGCGCGTTATAACGAGAAGCATTCGGAGTGGCTGTGGTTTCTAGTGGTTCGTCGGACGCGGTCAGCCAGATACCTTTTCAAATGCTGTTGCTTATCAACACAGACTGCTTCTAATTTTGGGTACACATCGATAGATTTGGGAGCTCGAGCAGCTTTTCAAGATGCCTGCTCGTAGTCTGAAATAACTGTGTTAAAAGATTACGACCTTTGTATTCGCTGCAGGTTGCATAGTGCTTCCTAGCTCTGCAATGGCCGTTGGCGGATGCCCAAGTTCATCCGGTGTTACGATATCCATTAGAAAAGCCCGTAAAAGCAGGTGGTCACGTAAACTTTAGACACTTCTGTCAAAAAAACAGAGCATAGAAAAGACAGATAATCACCTGCTTTGCGAATGTTCTGTACACATGATAAACATTCCTCACGTAAATGCTTAAAATAGATAATAAACAAACACCGAAAGAGCATCTCGAGGATGGTAGGTGTTTCCTAATAGACATTCTGTTGGGGCTGTCAAGAACAGGACATTGACAAAAAATATTAGTGAACATGCACTTGACAACCTATTGGAATAATCACCGATAGATAAGGGTGCCCTGAGGTGATACCTCAGCGCAGTGGAGTGATCATTACATAACTTCAACCAACATAACGACAACCAAACTTTTTAGTAGGTTAGGACTCAAGCGAGTGAAGTAATATTTATTAAAATGGAATATCACGATTGTTTGGTCACGGGCAAACAGCAACGTAAACTAGCCATGCAGGCCACTATGTAAATCTTAATCTGCTCCTATGACAAGAAGTCACTTTAGATTGATTCAAAAAATATGAATTTATAGTCTTCTATGCCTATACTTTTGCTTTATTACAATGTATCACCTTGAATTTCATTTTATATTTTTCTCTTCGTTTTTTAGCTGTATTGTTTTTTTTTCTTAGAGGGAGGAGGCTATTGTTCGCCTAAAACGGCAGTAGCAAGATCCCAATCTATAAGTATGCAGTTAAATAAACTAAAATGGTATTAACAAAGCTTGTTTCTTTTACCTACGGTCTGGGTTAACTCGTTCTTTATATTTGGAATTTTTACTGTTTGTGTATTTATATAAAAAATTTGCTTTAAGCTTAAGTATGATATTTATGGTTTTGTTTTTTTTTTTGCTCTTCTAGTCATCTTTATCATTTGTTTGACATCTCAAGTATTTTATGTAAATTAGTTTTGTTTTATTTGCCTTAAATTTAAATTATAATATTGATTTAGGAACTAGAAGCTTGAGGAATTTTGAGCCAGATGATGATCTAGCATAATTTAATGATTTGATTTAATCGATGGGAAAAATAACAAACAGAAAAAGATAACTTATTCTGCTACGTTTGAGAGTATCCACTGAAAACATTTGTTTGTTTGTGATTTTGCCCTACTTAGAATAAGAATTTCAATTATACTTGCATTAAGTAATTCAATTAATATTATAGTTATCTAGCATTAATTTTCTATTATTGATTTGTTCAATCTAGTTACCGACTTAATTGATTTTCTCTTTGTATTGTACGAGTATGTACTCTGTGCGTAGTAAATTAATCAATTCCACTTATGGCACCATTTAGTTCATTGTTATTAAGCCACCCCCTAAAATAAAACTAAAAACCTTTCCCTAATTTATTTTGCTATTCTACCATGTCCCTTTATTCCATTCCATTAATTATTTTTTTTGTCATACACTTGTAAAGGTTTTATAATTAACACTAATTGTTACAATTTGTTATCAATTTAAAAATTTTGTTCTACTAAATGTTTGCTTTGTGTCTTCTTAAAGAAAAAAGAATGTATGTACTCGTATGTGTGTGCAACAAACAAACGAACAAAAGGAGAAAAAAAATTAATCTTGTACTTGTACTTGTGTTGTAAGCATTGTATTGCCGTAAACGTACCACATGCACGTACATCTAAAAACATTGTAAGTTATAATAAATTGTATTTAAGGTTTTGCTGCTAGGATCTGCTTTATGTAGACATTAAGTCTTACATGCAAGTACATAAATTGGCTTTAGAACAGCTCTCATTATTGCTTTTAACTAAATTACAGAGAACGCTACCTACACACAGACACACAAACACACACACCACGTAAACCTTAATTTGTACGAACGACTACGACGATTTCTTATGTCGAAACAATGAGTAGTAAATGATTTTGATAAATGCACATACGTGCCTTGGAGACAAAAAGAACATTATATGTGTCGTTTGTTCCATTTTATTTCACTTTGACATTCATACTAATTTTTGTACATTTTCTTTTGCTCCCGGTGTGATCCTGGTGTGTATTGATTCGAAAAAAAGAGGAAAATATTTGTTAATAAAACTAATGATATCCGTAAAATGCTCTACAGTGTGTCTTTGTATGTATGTCTCTACGTAACTAAAATCAAGGAAACGCTTGAGTAAAAAATTTTGAAAATGCTCTAACATGTTTGATTGGAAAATTTTAGGAAATAACTAAAAAGATTGCCAACGATAGAGGTCGACATTTTGGGTTACAAATCTTTAGAATTAGTGAGAGGTAAAATTTTCAAAAAAAAAAAAGTAAGTGCAATTCTGTATTAAAGACTGGTTCGTTTACTATTTCAAACTTTCATTTACTCGCCTGCGGAATGAGTCCAGCATCCTCCAGGCTGAAATATCCGAAATCAGAAGAGTAGAATCGTTTAATCGAATATGATAGATTTCATCATCAGGTTCTTTATGTGGAAAAAATTAAGTATTGGTCCTGAATATCGAAAGTTTCTAGAAAGCATAGGAAATCATACCAAAATCACCCTAAAGTGGGTGCGAAGATGTAGACCTACTCCCTCCTATTGTACAGAGAGAACCCTGTAGTCTCATACTTGGATCTCCTTGCGTTAGGCTGATGGAAGAAGAAGCTTACGCTATATTAAATTGGGTGATAGATTACTTGGAGGTAACCAGTACCTCTGTTCTGTAACTTGCGAGAAGTTTTCGCTTCGAGAAAAATGAAACAATTATATTGGTTATCCTGTTTTTCAAAGGATGATTCATATAAAACCTGAAAGAAACATGAGCATGGAACTAAGTTTTTTGTCTTTCACAGAATTATAACAAACTTTTCGTCTGGAAAAATTCTCACCAAAGTTACAGAACACAGGCACAGTTCACTTTTTTATTTGTATTCATTGAATAAGGTCAATTAAAAGGAAATTAGTGACGAGTTCACTTAAAGGCCTAATGGCTCATTGAAGTATCCTCACATCAAGGAATATTGCGATTTTACAAAGAGAAATATTTGTAAACACTAACGAATCTTCAAATTATGTGTTGTCTAAATTAAGAATAGATACTGTTGAAGTATTGGACAACCACCTTTCATTCATAAATTCTACTATTTTTTTCCGCTAAATGAGGGCATGTCAAGAGAGATACGCACGTGGTTCGAAACTGTTTATTTACCACTATTATCGTGGCTGGGGATGGGACTCTGCTCAGAGGTACACAAACAAACCTGGTTAAAAAAGTGATATTTTTTTAAAAAGGCCACCTCTTCTCAGAGGTGGAAAGTTACTGATTGCCACTTACTTGGGATTAACCAGAACGATTCCTTTCTTAAATTGCCCAAGCAACTAACTACTTCCGATCTTTGACCAAGTATCCTCCGGGCAATGACTTTAAGGCAACTGTTTCAAAGCCAGCTAGAGTTAAAAGGTATGGCGCCTTACCACGTATCCTGAGTGTATGAGATGTCTCAGAGAAGTGAGCGATAAACCGCTGAATCGTGGTTGTATCGTAGGATTGAACGCGAAGATAGCAGCCCTATCGCCATTCTAGAGGACGAGGTCTAGCAAATTTGCTAACGAGTTGCTATACAAACAGTCTCTCAATGAAAAACCGAGAAATACTCGCTGACGACCTTCGCATATCGAACTAGGACTTTGATTTGGCGTCCTATACTCCAATGGGAGTTAAAGGAACATATATGTATTTTCATTTCTTACGACGCTTTTCCTAAACTTTAGCACTATTTGGTTCTCTTTTCAATTATGCGCATTCTCAAGCCTCCAATTATTCCCAAATTTGGAGATTTGGATGTGGTAAATGGTTGCGACATATGTTAGAGGTAGCTTAGCACTAGCGATCCCAAAGTAGAAAAGATATTGTTAATGACAGTTGGCATCTGTCTGCATATATGTCTTTTCTCGTACAGTTACAAAATTTATCTCAATTTGTTTACTTGCAAATAATAAGCGAACCTTGTAATGTGTTATTGGAAAGCAGCTTTCATTGTGGCATAGGTACGCTGCCAAGTGACATTTTCGCACAGCATATGAAGCGAATGCTTTAAAGATGTCAAGCAGAAGAAGTAATTTTAAAAGTAAGGAGAGAGAAGTCTTAATGACAGTCTCGGAAACACGGTGGATTAGCATCAACAAGCATATATAGACCCACAAACTTACACGGGTAGGTGAAGTGAATCGGTAGACTTCACGGAAAGCTTAATTATTAAACACACAATTTCCTGCCATAGATGCTACAGAAAACATGCGAACAAGTTTTGTCGCAATGGTTCACTGATGTACTTATCTAAGGTGTGTGACAGAGGAGACACGCAATATAGTTTGTTCCACTGATTACTAAGGCAGACTTTATGCATTCGCCACACAATTAGGTCTATTATCCGAATGGAGAATCAAGGAGAAATATAAGGAGACATGAAGTGAAAAGACTGAAGCAGAAGATATGATTGCAGTAACGTGGAGAGAATGATCGCCATAAATGGTGTCATTAATTTTGGTGCACAATTTATTGATACGGCACTTCGCCCTTAGAAAACGAAAAGTATTTAAAACTGGAGAAGTTGACATCTGTTATCTCTTTCTGCGAAAATCTTACCAACTAGAACACTATTTGATGTTTCTGTTAAGATTGAATAGATAGTTAAATTTAAACTAGCATTAGATTGGAATTTAAGCTTATTCACCTGTAGGGTATTGTTATTCTTCAGATCAATATTGTGTATCATTCTTGAAGCATACGAATTTCTAAAAGATTTGTCTCCCAAAGATGAATGAGAAAATTTCCTTTAGAGTTATTACAAACACGAAATAAAATCTCAAGAAAACAGCGAACAAATTTAAACCATATCAAAGACGTTTTTCAAGGATGACATATCTCAAACGAAAGAAAAGGGATGTGGCGAAAAGAAATGAGAAAAAACATCTGCAATCAGGAAAATTAAAAAAATACCAAAAAAAGTGAAACCTTGACGAGTTGAAAAGCACAAAGACATGCACGCCAGCACACCCAGTCAAAAGTACGTGAGACTAATTGATTTAATGCCAGTGACAAGGACTATGTGGGAAGGTACATACATACATATGTATGCATGTACATATATCTATACATATGTAACTGTTTGTCTGGGAGTAAAGGAGTGACTGTTATAGCATGTGGATGTCGGTAATATGTGCATGGTTTATGTATGTAGGTGTTTTCTTCCTGATTCTATGTTTGTGTGCACAAGGTTAATTAATTTTATTTTATTGTGACGTTGAAGTATCACAGGAAAATAGAATTTTGTGGTTACGCTGCTAAAGATTTAATAATACCCACCACAACAAATGCCAAATTATTTTCAAATAAAATAAATTCTAACAAATTTATGTGCACAGACAAATCCTCCGCATGGCGGTAAGCGCCTCTGTATGTGCACATTTTGATGATACAATTTAAAGAGTTGTGATTATTTCTAATGAAATTTTAAGTGTTTTGTTTTTTGTTTCCTTATTTTCGTTTAAGCGCAAAAATGAGATTAAACAGAAATCATAGAAAAATTAATGATATTTTTGAAAGTGTTTATAAGAAATTCTAAGAATATAATTTTTACAAATATGTTTTAAGCAATCAACTGGAAAATTGTATGATTTTAAAGCTGTATATTGAGTATCATACTTGAAGGGCGACATGATATTCACAGAGAATGTTCATACATGTTTTTGTATACCACGAGGACTAAACGGTAAAAGGGATCACATACTCTCATTACTCCTCAGCGAATGATAGTGAAATCAAAAATTACTGAACAGAAAACTATTAATCAACTGAAGCTTATGTCGGTTAAATTCCAGGACTCCTAATAAAATGGTTGCCTTAGCGCTATAGTCAGCTTTATATTAGGAGGTAAAGTCCTCACTGTAGATATATTAAATGAGCAGCATAAGAAAGAAAGTTTGGCTAATTGTCTTGCTATTTATTTGCCTCGATAGAAACTGGGGAAACACCCACATAATGGAAATGTGGTATCCAATTCCTAGCTCTTAAATAATCCTTAATTGAAGGGGTGACATGCGTGATCAGTTTGACTAGTGAGTATATAATATTTGTGCTTTAGCATATTTGCTATGGGAGGCCCTATGCTCCGATAGGAGTTAAGTGAATAGAAGAAGAAGGAAGAAAAATATTTACTGTGGCCACATATTCACTAATTGAAAATGTAGTTTACATTGCCGGGTTCTTGAAAAGAATCAAATCAATCCTAAATAGTCCTAAATTGGAGGGTAGAGATATCAGACTCCCTTGATAGTGAAATTTCCACATTTGAGCCGTCAAATATACCGGGTCAGAATTCGCAGGATAGTTGAATTTTATGTATCTATAAGGTGGCGCAAAAATAATGTCATAATTTTAAGGGGAAGCCCTTTTGTTATAAATGAAAAAAGAGCTCTGTTTTCACAAAAAGATTATTTGATTGCGTAAAATTTATGACATTAATTGGAAAAAAATTATATCGTCCAAATGATCACCTCCCGGCTTGATGAATAAATTCCAGCTAATCTTTTTGGACAGTTTTAATTCTTGCTTGCATCTCATCTAGTTCCAAAGTGACGATTTTTCTTCATTGTTTGTTTTCAAGTCTTGCAAGGTTCGTAGTTTGATGTGGTAAAAGCGAGATTTTAAAAATTCCTAAACTAAAAAGTCTAGTGTGCTAAATTTGGCAATCTGGCCAGCCAGCTCAAATCCTCAAAACGGAAGTTCACTGCAACTGGAAATTGGTGTGTCAAAATTTCTTACAATAAGCGATACAAAATGCAGCAACTTGCGGCACAAAAATTCGTTTAGCATCTTTCTATAACGTTAACCATTTACAGCTAAGGTGGTATCATAGGCATCTTAAAACACAAGGTATTTTCACTGCGAATGCCGCACTACACAGTTACTTGAGGGGATTTTAATTTTGTTTGGTAACATAAGCACTTAAGTGTAAATGGGCTTCGTAACTCGTTACGATTTTTGATACGTAATCATCCTCTTTTTGCAGCAAGTTTAACAGATTATGGCAGTAAGTTAATTTTGTCCGACCGTCAACAATTCATAAACAGTTTGCTTTTTATGGTGGAAATTTTTAAAATCTTTCACAAAAATTCCTAGCAGCGAATGTCAGCTGATCCCTTATTGTGACATCTCTCTGATGTCGCCGGCAACAGCAGCGATGTTCTCGGTTAAAGGAGGAATATGCGGTCAGCTGTGAGTTGCGAAGTTTGCAGTGGCCCCAGTTTGCACAAGACGCTTTGCCAAATGCTTATTTTTTCGACCACATGGATTTCCATGAAGAGGAAAATTGCAATGAAATCTACGCTGGATTATAACCAATTGAAAATTTGTCAAATAAGTTGAGGTTTGTAATGCTCAGTGGCTTGTAATTAGCTAATTCTTTATAAATCTACATCATAAATATCACAGCATATTTGGTGCAAAAATCTCGGCCAATTTAAATTATGACACGCACCTTCGGCAAGGAGATCAAAGTGCGCTTCTATGACGCTGCGACTTATTTACATAAAAATTAGTTTAATCATAATGGCAGCTTAGGTTATTAATATTCTTTTAAATGGACTATGATGGTATCATATCATATTGTTCTATGCTTTATAAATTCTCTTGCTCAAATCAATTAAACATGATATAAAGCTGACTTTATGATGCCGGGACACAATAATATTCTTGGCAACCAAATGAGAGATGAGTGTGTAAAGTCATGTCTAGAATCTTTCCAGTGCTTTCAACGTCATTAGAATCAGACCATGAAGGATGCGCCTTAAATAAAGAAGACAAAACACCTGTGCTATATTTGCTCTCATTCTTAAGAATATTGGCAGAACTTGATTGCAAAAAGATATGTATTTCACTTGCAGAGCACTAAACTGGAACCCTAGCTCTCCATCTTCATTCGCCAATTGACGAGTGCAAAAGTATTTAAATCATGTTTGTTATAATTTATAAAAAAAAAATAAGTTTTCAATTAACATGGCCCTTTAGTAAATTTACTTTTATATTACATTATGAACTTGCTGAATTCACGAATTTTGCCTTTGACCTTCATAATAATAGTTTTTGACGTTTAATTTTTTCTCTTTGGTTGTTTTTTTCGTAATATGCCATGCAAGTATGTGGTTATTTTTTGTTAAAGCGATTTCCATAACAGTGTCACTAGGTTGCCAATATTATTAACAGGCAAAACCACAAAATTCATTAAAAAATCCAAAACAAGGCTCAAAAGGTCGCAACTTGCTAAAGTCAATAAAAAAGAAGAAGAAATGAAAACGTGCCAATCATACTACGAAGCGCAATCAATAACAGTTACTTAACGAGTAACAACAAACCCGTACAGTAGCCCTTCTTTTTTTGCCGCAAAAACACATGCAAGTGGGCACGCATTTCAGCAAATCTTTTTGAATTTAAAATTACATTTGCTTGGAGCTATGATGCAAATCATGACATGAGATTAGTGGAAAGTTACTGACTACCACAAGCCGCACCATAAATATTCTCTAAACAATTCGCACCGACAATTGTCAATGTGGGACTGAAGATTCGTATAGAGTTTCTTTTGAGCTGCTGTAAAGCTTCCTATTATTGAGTACTTAACATAAATTTATCATTTTTGTTGTGCTCGTTTTTTTTTTGCTGTATTGATGAAATGGGGGTGAAAGAACGAAGAAAATGTTTGTAATAAAAACTGTCAAAACATTTAAAAAGAAGTTGCTTTTTGTACACACAAAGTGATGGAAGAAATAAGAAATTTTATATACAAAAAGGTTTCGAAACTCCTTGGATTATGTGAAGTTAAGTATGTTGTAATACCCCGCAGTTCTGATGACTGTTTGTAGGTTTGGGTTCAATGAGCATATCGACAAGTATTCCTTTTTAAATCTCTTTAGAAAACAAAATTTACCTTGGAATGTGTAAACTACCTTGCACTGATCCACGGGCAAGATATAGCGCTGAAGTGAATGTAACTCTAACTGCTGCATTATTCTTGATAATGAGATATTTAAGGGGAATGTGATAGGCCAGATTTAGAAACAGTTCAATCTCCCAAAATCTTCAACATGTGTTGGCAGATCGTTCATATAAATTTTTGGGAGTTTTGGTCTCCTTTTGTATTAGGACCAATAAATTATTATCAATCAAATCCGCCTATTGTTGGCATTGAAATGTGAGCTTCATTACCAGTTTTCTTGCCCTTGCCTAAGGTATTCCTCATGAATGGGTTAAGTGCGTTGGAGGTTCCGATTGCCTTAACTATCCTGCTCTCCTCTTAATGAGGTTCAAAGTAAAAAATTAGAAAACTATTGCAGATTTGTTGTACTTAACTTGGATTACAAACTAGTGCTTGCATTATGGGAACTACAGGATATTTATATATATTCTTAGGCCTTTTTTCTTGATTTTGGATTAACCTAATAACCGAAATGGGAATGAACTTTAGTGATGTAGTAAGTGTTTGTTGGACACTGTGTTGAAAAAACTAATCAGGTTTTTGTCTCTTCCAAGTTACAAATAATAAATGAACTGCAGGGTATTTACGATTATATGTATGTATATTCTTAGGCCGGTTTATTTTCATGTAAATAAATATATTTATGTGTGTTTGAGTGCTTGCGTCTAGTTCCCCAGGTATGACCGACTGACTGTCTGTGGCTTGTGTGTATGTATGTATAATTTTATATTTTCTTTATGGTATGATCACGTAGTATTTTGATCACTAAAATCACGGTTTGGCGCTTGATTGAGGCTAATGGTGAATAATCAACAATTAAATATGCACAGTCGTGTTTTCCCACTTCATAAACGTGCATATCGATGAGACGTACCTAGACGACAGCAATAACAACAACAATAACAGCAGCAGCAGCACAAACAGCAACTGCAAAATAATAAAACTTAGAAAAATATTTTTTTTTATAGAATTTTTTTTCTATTGTTGTTTTTACCCATAAAACCGTTCTTCGAATATTTTATGACCTGCATTGAAAGTTTGTTTGATTTCTGCTATTCATATTTGGAGGTCTAAACATGGCTTAAGAACAGCAACTCATCATTTTCTTTAACTTCAAAAAAAAAAAGCTTTTTTTCCTTTAGTCATGCTCATTTTACTGTATTGTTAAGTTTCTTGCTTAAACTGCCTTGCAGAAGAATGATATTTTCTTCATTCTCCCAGGCATTTCTTGCAGTATTCGTTCGCGTACCCTTCTCAATTTCATCAATTTTATGCTGATTGTGTCAAGTTCGTTTGTTAATGTTTAAAGGTGATCGTAATGCACCTGGCTGCAATAGCAGCAGCATCATCATTAATTTTCAAATAATCTTGCACCACACTAGTTCGTTCTATAGTTTTGGCTGGCCTGAAAATAGCGAAGAAGAAGAAAAAATGCATACGAGTATATAGAGAAAATCATCTGAACCTGCAAGGAAAGAAAATACGTGAAAGAAAGTTTGACATTTGTTCATTTAAGTATGTGACTTGCGAGTAGCGCCTGCCTACATGGAATTATTAAGCAGAAAATTTAATTTGCAAATGCAACTTTGCGCAAACGTGTCAATTTTTATGCACATGCATTTATAAGTTTTTTTTTTGGAGTGAAAACTTTTTAAAGTTGAATCGTATATTTTGAGGAAAATATTTATATTTTGTAGAAAAAAAAATAACCTCCTTTCCTTTCCATACAAGTTTTGACTAAAGCACACTTGAAGTACAAAATATTTTTTTAGTTTAACATTGGTTAACGCACTAATATTACTAAATTATTGATTAAGTTATTCAGTAAAATATTTTTTTTACTAAATATACATTAAAATTGATTATTGAACTGTTAACTGGATCTTATGCGCATTTTACTGTTGCTAATGCGGATAATCAGGGAACGTTTACCAAAACTTTCTTAGAACAAACTAGAGATATTCCCCCTTATCGTGGTTGGCGTATTTCGACTCTTACTACTACGTTTTTGTAATAGATTAAAGTACGACACAAAATTGTTTGTTTAATCTGGGACGAAACTGTCGTATTCGCAATCGGAATACGCCAACCACGACAAGGCCCATTATTTTGATTTTTTGCGTGTGTTTTTTTTTTTAGAAAACACTTAGAAAAAATAAATTTTTTTCTTAGTATCAATTAAGCGGAAAGTACTGTACTTGAATAAAAGCTGAAGTTATATCTGCACATAAACCTTTTAATGAAAGTTTTTTTCAAATACAAAATTATTCGAATAACAAAATTATTTGATTACCAAATTATTTGGAAGAACTTTATCTAAGCAATGATCCCGAAATTACATCTGCTGGATATAATTGAGTACATTATTGTATAGTTTCTGTAATTTAATTGGCTTCTCATAAATTCTTTAATTAATTGAACTTTTTAATTGCCTCTTAAATTTCTTTTGTTTTTTGGGCTGGTGTTTCTTCCTCTCCAAAATAGAATATTGCTATTTGATTTCAATATTTTTATATATAGATATATCCCAAATAACTCATATATATTATTTGAGTCTCACAAAAAATTACAAGCACTTAAATAAATCCCTCCATAGAAATGACATGACGTTTTTTAAAACCAAAAAAGAAATAATCTGCCGCCAATAGCAATCGTGTCTTATTTTACAACCTTAAGATGTCTCTTTCCCCCCTTGGAACAACCAACCAACCATTCATTATGATGTTTATTTGATTCGAAAATATTCCATAAAATAGACACCATCGAAGGAGTCAGTCAGTGTGACTTAAGCTGCAACAACAGCAGCTACAAAAAATTCACAACAAAAAGGTGTCAATTGATTTTATATTTGTTGTCTGCTTGTTGCAACACATTTTCCCTTTTATTATTAGATTTATTTTAAATTTAATCATAGATTGGAACAAGCGTTACAAGAACCACCAAAGAAGATGATGTGACAAACTTACAACACCATTAAAACAGAACAAAAGCAAAAGCAAAAGAAAATAAAATATGTACATATGTATGTATGTATATGTTGCATTATACTATGCAACCAGTGCATTACAGCCAACTCCTTCTGTGCTCCTTCGTTTGCTTACTAAAGAGTCAAATGAATGGAAAAGGTGCAGACAGTTTTATAACGATGCCACCAACGACCAAAAGAATCACACTAATATGAAAATGCAGAGTGGAGTTGGGGCAAAAGACATAAAAAATATAATAATTTTTAAATAAAGTGTCTCTTCGAATATAGAAAAGTTGGTGCATAAATTTGTTTGATTTTTTACATACTCGTACTTACATACATATGTAGCTTGTAGTAAAATAATGTGGCCATTACCTGTACAGGAAAATGTTGCAGATAAAGTACAAATCACATTTTACTAAATCATGTGCAAGAAAGAGATACACATCTTGAACTGATCCTTGATTTCATTTCCTGGACATAACTAAAACTTTCATCTGTGTGGGCACAAATTTTTTTTATTGCATTTAATATTAGTTTCAAATATTTTTATGTAAACTGTTAATATTTTCTATTCTGTTTTTTTTTAAATTTCTAAAAAAAAATGGTTTTTTGCATCAAAAATTTTTCGATTAATTTTTAATCGAATAATTTTTTTTATAAAAAAAATCTTTTTGCATTAAAAATTTTTCGGTTAAACTTTTAATTGAATAATTTTTAATCTAATATTGCTTAATTGAATAATTTTGATGCGAATAAAAATTACTGGCAACTTACTTTTATTGCAATAAACATTATTTAAAAAAAATTTATTTCAGTATCGTAATTTCTTATATTTTATTTAAAGCGTGTCAAAATGAATACGAATTTAAAAAAGTTAGTACTATAGCTTTGAAAGTTGCTGTTAAGTGAATAGCCATAATGCTCATTTGGCAATTTTTTTTTTTTTAACGGCAGTAAATAAGATTATATATTAAACTTGTTTCTTTCAACTATATCTTATTTTTTTCCCCTTCACATTCTTAAAGGAGACACAGAAGTTATAAAGATAAGTAAATCACAAAGACAACAAGGACTGTAAGTGCGTGTTAAAAATATTTTAATGAATTTATAAAAGTTTTATCATATTTTTATCAAGACGCTTTGGCTCTCTTTGGCTCTGTTGCTTCACTTACGGTTTTTTGTTCCTTTGCAGTTTTTTCGGCAAGCAGTTTAAATAAAAATTTTACTTTAAAGACACTGAATGGCATTAAGTTTTTAAAGCTTATTGTTCTAAAGATAAGCTAAGTAGCTTGCTATTATCATTCCTATGGCAATGCTTAAGTCTTGAAATAACCTTAAAGCAGCTAATATGATTTTTGATAGAGAAATACAGAATAAAAGATTTAAATAACGTTAAAATTATAAAACAAAGTGAAAATCAAGAAATATTAAAAAATCAAGCAGGCAGTTGTTCTTAGTCCAATAAGTTTTAAAAGTCAGTTTTCATCTATAGTCGCGACTGCCCCTGATATGACGTTCTGATGTACATTAGTTTCCCTTTGTATCAGTTGTTGTAGGAAAGTTCATGTGATGAAGGCATAGTCACTGGTCACAGAATTATACCGACTTCAGCAGATACTAATCCTAATGTACATAATACATCAGAGCGCCCTCCTTCGTTGTGTAGCAGAATCATCGGCGAAATAAAATAACCAATAAATGGCCACTAATCACAGCTTCAAAAAATTTAATACGCCTCATTTAACACCAGAGGCGGTGCAACACTGCATTATTAAAAACGTTGTAAACAAATTAAACTTTCCTCTATCTCTTCATTCACCACCTGTCTTCTCTATCACTATCCCTTTCCTAAAGAAAGTAACACCTAGTAGGTATTCATTGTCTGAGTGTTACTTCTCTTTATTAAAAAAAAAAGGATTTTTTTTCAAATCGCAAAATTTTGTTTTCTCAAATTTTACTCCATTCGTTTTCGAATAATATTTTAATTAATATTTTGTTACAAAATTTTATTTAAACAAATTTTGTTCACATTATTTTTGAATAAATTTAGCATTTTAAATAATTTGTTGTCAACAATTGTTTCAACGATTTGCAAATAAAATTTTTTGTTTGTGATTTTTAAATCAAGGAATACTTTTTTTATATAGTATCGATGATATTGTATAGAGTCGATGACTTCTAGGTAAAAATTTAATTCGAATACTTTCCGATTAAAATTTTCAACAAAATAATTTTAGCTAAAAAAATTTATTCGAATAATAAAAAAAGATGCATCAATAGTCTAGTAAAAATTTCGTTCGATGTGAATAATTTTCAAATAATTTTTTAATCGGTATTTTATTATATTTTTTAAGTAATATTGCATTCAAACAATTAATGTTCACGTTATATTCGAATAAATTCAGCAATTTAGTTATTTTTTGACAAGTTCTTTCAATGTAAAATCAATATGTAATTTTATATAGAATCAGTAATTAAAAACAAACGAAAATTCAAATAATATTCGATTACAATACACTTTTAGTAACAGAAATTCTTCAAACAATTAAAAACCACATTTAACAATCTTTTAATAAAAATGGTGTTCAACAATTTTATTTTCTCAAATTTTAAACGAATAATTTTCGAATACATTTTTATTCGAATAAATTTTTAATCGGTTTTTATTTCTGCTTAGGTAGAATTTCATTCAAACGAATTTTATTGTAATAATTTTTTACGGAAGTTTTGTATGAATAATGTTTGGATAAAAATTTGATATTAAAATCTTCTGAAAAATGTAATTCTCGAATGAAGATTTATTTCCATTAATCCTCGATGATCATTTCAATTATTCTTTCTATTAGAACTATTATTTAAATAAACTTTTTTTTAAATAATTTTTCAATAAAAACTATAAAATATTTTTTGGTGAAAATTTTAATTTAATTTTAATTTTAAAACACTACGAATAATATAAAAATATATATTGATGATAAATAGTAACGTTTAAAAATTTTATTCGAATAACTTCTATATAAGAATGTCATACGACTAATTAAACTTACGAATAAGTATTGAAAAAATTGGACAAATAAACTCTAATGGCCGTATTTAAAAATAATAATTTGGTTTGAAGTGTATTTTAAAACAAAATTTCCACACAAATTTGTACTAAAGCACACTTGAAATGCAAATTTGTTTATTTTTTAGAATACGACTGTATACAAGTTTTTCTAAAATTTTGTTAATTAGGTTCAACTAAGTAATTAATTTTCAACACTAAAAATATTGTATACATTGTATGCATGTGTGGAAGTATGTCTTTATGTAAAAAATAGAACTTATTTTGAGCTTTCCATCCATCATTGTTAAGCTTAAGTATGTGAAAACAAAAACTGCATTTTTAATTAAACGGAAACCACACAAATTACTCGTAGTATTTGCTGTCAATACATTTGTCCGCAACGGCTTGCTTAATGGAAAAAAAAATTAGGGAATCTTTTTAAGAAACCAAAACTAACAAAAACCAATCCCTCACCACTTGAAAAAAGCAATGAAATTGTTAGAAATAAATGTAGTGGGTTTATTCAAGAGTTTGATGAGTTTTAGATTTTTCATTTTGTCGACAATTTTCATTTTAAATTAACATTTTTCAAAGAACTTCATTGCTCGTAAAAGCCATAGAGAGGGGGGAAAAGTAAATAACAAAAAAAATTCGTTTTATCATTGGAATTCCATCAAAAGAAAAGGAACTGAAATGATGGGAGTTTAAATAAAATGTGTGTCATATCTTGTGGTGCGTTATTTTTAAGAAAACCAATTTTTAGCTGTGTTTACGTTTTTGGTGGTTCTCTTGTTTTATTTGTTTTTTTTTTATGAAAATGAAATAAAACAATTTTTTCGAGTTTTTTTTTAATTACGCAGATCATTAGTCATAGATTAGTGCTGTGTATAAAGATGATTGAAATAATATTGAATTTTGTTTTTTCTTAAAGGAAGGGGATTAGGTTTTATTGTTCAATATATATGACATAAAAAACCATTAGAATTTTATTCGAGTGGGAAAACAACATGAGCTTAAATTTTTTTGTTAAAATAAAGTACAACACATACGATAAAGAAAGACACATACTGGGAATGATTTTCTTCTTATTAAAAACTTAGTTTCATCTTAAAAGAAGAAACTGAAAATTTTCTCTGAATCTTGGCAATTTGTTTTTACAGAAAATTTACTCTCAATCTTTGCAATCTTCCAGTAAAAAATTTGCTTTGAATCTAAAACAATTTTTAATATAGAAAATTTACTTTGAATCTGAGCAAATTTTTCTGTAGGAAACTGAGCAATTGTTTATACAGAAAATTTGCTCTAATTCTGAGCAATTTTTTGTACAGAAAATTTTCTCTTATTCTGAGCAATTGTTTATACAGAAAATTTGCTCTGATTCTGAGCAATTGTTTCTATAGAAAATTTGCTCTGACTCTGAGCAATTGTTTCTATAGAAAATTTTCTCTGATTCTGAGCAATTGTTTATACAGAAAATTTTCTCTGATTCTGAGCAATTGTTTATACAGAAAATTTGCTCTGATTCTGAGCAATTGTTTCTACAGAAAATTTGCTCTGATTCTGAGCAATTTTTTCTATAGAAAATTTGCTCTGATTCTGAGCAATTTTTTCTATAAAAAATTTACTCTGATTCTGAGCAATTTTTTCTATAGAAAATTTGCTCTGATTCTGAGCAATTTTTTCTATAAAAAATTTACTCTGATTCTGAGCAATTTTTTCTATAGAAAATTTTCTCTGATTCTGAGCAATTTTTTCTATAGAAAATTTGCTCTGATTCTGAGCAATTTTTTCTATAAAAAATTTGCTCTGATTCTGAGCAATTTTTTCTATAGAAAATTTGCTCTGATTCTGAGCAATTTTTTCTATAAAAAGTTTGCTCTGATTCTGAGCAATTTTTCTATAAAAAATTTACTCTGATTCTGAGCAATTTTTTCTATAGAAAATTTGCTCTGATTCTGAGCCATTTTTTCTGTAGAAAAAATGCTGCGAATTTGAGCATTTTTTCTAGAAAATTCTCTCTAAATTTTTCGCAAAAGTAGCTTTCGCAATGTTGCTTTAAAAGTTTTTTCACTAAACGATTTTAAAGCTTTTCGGGAACTCTAATTTCTTTTTTGGAAAATCACATTTTAGGATTTTTCTTATAAGAATATATTTTATTTTTGCATACTTATTTTTTGATTTAAAAGAAAATCCCCTTACTGGTTGCAACTTTTGCCTTTTACATTTCAAGTTCAATTTGTCTTTCGTCATAATCTGTTTGACATCAAACATAATATTAGCATATGAGTGAAATAAAATAAAATGAATTGAAATGAATGAATGAAATATAACAAACAATGAAACTTAATACATTTTCCAGACAAATAGCAGACAATATGAAAATAACAATGTTGAAAATAGAAAAGAACAAAAGAAATGGAGATAAAATTATAATAATAAAAAGCAACAAAATTTTAAGAACAAATTGATATAATGCTAATGGAGAACGACGCAGATAGACAGACACAAACATACGACCGCATACACAAAGTGTGGATGTACGCGTATGTGTTGCAATGTTTTTTGTTTCTGTGGTTTGTCACAAAGAGTTCCGTTTTTTAATGATTTCTTGCTTATTTTCGGTTATAGCAGCAGTATAATCAAACTCGTAAACATTCATAATACAGGCAGCCAGAGCAAAGTCATTTATGCTGTTATGCTCGTAACTATTTAGTCATTCAAACAATGAATAAATAAATGATCCATCCCTTACAGTTTTGATAGTTTTTGTGAAGTTTTACTTGTGTACGTGGCACATGCATTTTAATATTTGTCTTTTTGCTTCCACATTTTTAGTGATGTGTCACCCTAAGAGATCAATCATTAATGCGGATGGCATATAAACAAACTCTTAAGTAATAATCCCCCACTTGTGTGTTTTCCACACATGGCTCCTGCTTGCAGTTTTCTGATAATGAGCTGAAAACACACAAATATTTTCTTTAGTTTCTTTTCATACATTTTGACTGAAGACAAAACCGCCTGACAATAAGAATGATATCGTTAATCATACCAGGGCCTACTTGAATTAAGAAAAACAAAATTTTATTTTGGAGCACCAATGAAAAATTGTTGACAAAATATTTCAAATGCAAAAGAAGAGCAGCAGTTAAAGATCAATCAGTAATTAAGGACAGTATTTTTATAGAACATTTTCGCTCGTTGCATCTTTGCTTAGGGATATTTTTCGCGTCTATTTTAAGAAAGGAACGAAAAGACCCTGTAGCGAAAAGAATTAGGTTTTCTACAAAATTGTTTCTGGTAAGATTTTACATAGAATTGTTGTACACAGCATATACCTTAAATGCAAGGATTTGCTGGTATCATAAGCCGATTAACGACCCTACTTTTATGAAAGCATCAGACGTAAAGCTTCAGGTTAGGTTGAGTAAGTGTGGCAGTAAAAATCCCGGACTTACTAAGACTTAGACCCTTCTGGTTCATTGTGATGTTACGCAGACTCTGCTTATGCAGTTCCTGGAAACGTTAGAAAGTTCCCCCAACGCAAGAGCGCCATTAGTGGTCATTCGCCTCATTGCTAGTCCACGGCAGTGACACACAATATACTTATATTGTATTTTCAAGCTTTTACTGTTAAGTTATTATTTATTTAGAGCCGTCGTCACACCCCATTTGGTGAATATTAGAGTCCGCCCAGTTTTCTAAATTCAACATCGTGTCACTTTCAGAGGTAAAGGGGTGTGCCAAGTTTCGTAATCTTTCATAGGCATGGCCCTGTTTATTTCTTTAAGCTTAAATTTATGTCTTTCTGAGAGCCCAAATTCTTTACCATGTTTCCTGGGAATCGGATAAGTAGAAGTACATATAATTTAATACTAGCCTTTTATGGACTTAGCCGCCCCGCCCACTTTTTTTGACACAAGATTAAGTATTTTTCGGAGTTCAAGGTAAGTGCCAATTTTTGTAAAAATCGAGCCGGTAGAAGCCCGTGAAATCTAATATTAAAATTTAATAGGCGTGTCACCGCCCACTTTTTTGAATGCGAGATTATGTCTTTTCAAGAGTTTAAGGTGTTTGATAAAAATTGGTTAAGTACAAGCACGTGAAATCTAATATTAAAATTGAATAGGCGTGTCACTGCCCACTTTTTTGAATGCGAGTCGCCACGAGTTACCAATGTGTTTGGAAAGTGTCGTAGCAATTGAAAAAGTAAAATATCATAAAATCAAATAAAATAATTAGAGGGCGTGTCCCTGCTCTTTCGGTTTACAATAGGACCAAATGGAATCTATACCCTCTCAAGCAAGAAAAGCATTTTTACAATCGGTCTAAAGTGTACCGAGTTTTGCAGTAACAATGGAAAATAAATAAAAAATTGAGAAGAATTCATAACCTACTCCTTTTTTTTTAAGTCGGTTAAATATACAGCGGTGTTAGAGTTGCAAACATTTGCACTTCTCAGTTGTTTTTTGTATTGTATACATATATGTACATACATATGAATTAGTGCAGGAACTTTAAATTTCATATAATTTGTTGTTGTGGTATTGCGGAACGAAGAATCTATCCTAGACTTGGTATTTGCAGTTTGCAACGAAGCGTGAGTTCCGCTTCTTTTATTATTGAGAGTTACGCCTTGAAAGGGATGATATTAAGCTTGCCACTTGTGAGAACAGAGGATTGAAGCAATAACATTCTTGTCGATGTACATATGTATGCATGTTGGAATTTACACAGGCATATTGAAATTTACACAGGAATGTCAACTTTTTGTAGCGTGCGACACCAAACAAATATGTTGGTTTTTTTTTAAAGGAAACTATTTTTTTACTTTACATATTTGTGTAGGCCGTCAGCAGGTATGCATTCTCAAAAATTTTAAGTAAAATAGAGTCACATTGTTCTGAAATATAAGCTTAATTGCTTCTGTCGCACGCGACAAAAAAAGTGAACTTTCTCATAGAAATTGGCCATATGTAGTTATATGTTCAAAATATTTTTATACAATGTAAGTATATAAAAACCAGAGTTTTTAAACGAAAATTCTTTGAGCAATAACTAAAATTGTATTAAAAAAAAATATTTTGTCCAAGACATTTAAATTTTTTGGCGTCATTATGTTACATTTTCGTGTCTCTCATGCGTTGATATTTTTATTTTCTATTTTAGTTTTTCTATTAAATACGATCATAAATATTTTGTGCTGTGCTTCTTGTCGTCTGTCAATCGTGTGTCAATTTTCCATTCATACAGAACTTCATAAATGCAACAAGACGCACACGCACCAATTCTTCACGTTCATATACACATTTATGTATGCATGTATGTATGTATGTAAATATAAAACTTTAAGTTCTTTCACGTTAAAACAGAAAATTATTTTTCAAATTTAATAATACTCTAATACCTTTTGGGAATAATTAAACTAAACAAAGTGTCTGGTTACAAATTTTCAGCGTAGTCTCGGTCTACTACTTATTATTAGTTTTTTTTTCTAATAATTTCCTTCTTAGAAAACACTGTGCATTTTATGAAACTTCATGTCTGCTTTTTTTACATCAATATTCAATACGAAACTTTGCTCAAGAACATTTATATTTTGATGGACTATCTTATAAAATACATGTAAAAATTTCTAATGTTTCTTATTATTTTTGTTTGAGTACTTTAAGTGGTGGCGTCAATAAGTTGGGCAAAAAAATTATGAGAATGAAACTATGTATGCTTTTCCCTTTGCAGTCTTTTGTACAAACATGATTATACCAACATTTTTCATAATTCTTTTTAATGTACTTAAAGTGGCAAAGAACATGTTCGAAATGCATCAGAAATCCATTAAGATTGCAATAATAATTAATGAAATGTTTGGAAATTAAAGTCAAAATATATATAAGTAATGGAACAAGCTAAACAACTGAAGAAACGGGGGGAGAAATAAAGCTTGTGAGGAAATTTTTTTAAACTTAAAATAAAAAATCTGGAATTCTATTAAAAGTTTTCTGGTATGTTTTTTTTTTTTGATGAAGTTGATTGAGAAAAATTGCTTTATTCTAACTCACAAGACACATTTTCCTAAATAAATTTTCTCATATAGAGCATACTTTTCTATAAAAAAAGAGATATTTTTTCTTATAGAAAAGTGTGCTCTATATGAGAAAATTTATTTAGAAAAAAGTTTCTCGTGAGCTAGAGAAATTGTGCATCACGTTTTTCTATAGAAAAGTTTGTTCAGATCACAGCATATTTTTCTGTTAAAAAAAATTGTTCAGATCACATTACACTTATTTCTTTATGGAAAAGTGCTCATAGAACTTTGCTTAGAAGAAAACAATTCGTTACAAAATTTATTCAGACTCACAGCACACCTTTTTATAGAAAAGTTTTACCATACGAAAATTTTTTTTATAGAAAAGTTTTAAATCACAATGATTTTTTTTATGGTAAAGACTCACACTAAAATACTTTTCTATAAAAAAATTTGTTTAAAGCAAAACACTTTTCTATAGAAAAGTTTGCTTAAAAGCAAAACACTTTTCCATAGAAAAGTTTGCTTAAAGCAAATCACTTTTTCCTATAGAAAAGTTTGCTTAAAACAAAACACTTTTCTATAGAAAAGTTTGCTTAAAACAAAACACTTTTCTATAGAAAAGTTTGCTTAAAACAAAACACTTTTCTATAGAAAAGTTTGCTTAAAACAAAACACTTTTCCATAGAAAAGTTTGCTTAAAGCAAAACACTTTTTTGTATAGAAAAGTTTGCTTAAAGCAAAACACTTTTTTGTATAGAAAAGTTTGCTTAAAGCAAAACACTTTTTTGTATAGAAAAGTTTGCTTAAAACAAAACACTCTTCTATAGAAAAGTTTGCTTAAAGCAAAAAAGTTTTCTATAGAAAAGTTTGCTTAAAGCAAAACAATTTTCTATAGAAAAGTTTGCTTAAAGCAAATCAGTTTTCTATAGAAAAGTTTGCTTAAAGCAAAACAATTTTCTATAGAAAAGTTTGCTTAAAAGCAAAACACTTTTCTATAGAAAAGTTTGCTGAAAGCAAAACAGTTTTCTATAGAAAAGTTTGCTTAAAGCAAAACGCTTTTCTATAGAAAAGTTTGCTTAAAAGCAAAACACTTTTCTATGGAAAAGTTTGCTGAAAGCAAAACAGTTTTCTATAGAAAAGTTTGCTTAAAGCAAAACGCTTTTCTATAGAAAAGTTTGCTTAAAAGCAAAACACTTTTCTATGGAAAAGTTTGCTTAAAGCAAACCAGTTTTCTATAGAAAATTTTGCTTAAAGCAAACCAGTTTTCTATAGAAAAGTTTGCTTAAAAGCAAAACGCTTTTCTATAGAAAAGTTTGTTCGCAGCAAACTTTGCTTTTTTGCTTTTCTACAGAAATTTTTGCTCACACTTAAACACTTTTCTATAGTAAACTTTGCTCACAGCAATATAATTTTCTATAGAAAATTTTGTGCACTTCGCTTCTATAGAAAATTTTTAGTTTTCCGACTTTTCGATCATATTTGTATCCATATTATTTCTCTAATTAGCTATTTAATTAGATTAAATCTTTGTTTTATTTCGAACAAATAAAATTTTGTAATAAAACAGAATATCATTTTTTCTTGTTGGGCTGCGTTTTTCAATTTTCTTAAATTTATACAAAATTTTATCTTAAGAGAGACATTAAAGTTTTATTGTGAAAAAGTTGAGACGAAAAATAACTGCAATTTTTGGCAATAAATCACTTTCTTCTGAAGATAAAGCAATAAAACTTTTATTTGTGTGTGTTTTTTTTGTGTGTGTTTTATAGTTGTTTTTCAAACAAAGAATACTTTTTTGGCATTCTTTTTTTCTCTCTAATAAAATTTCAAATCTATTATGTGACAAATAAAAGCAGACACCGGGATAATTTAAAGTATGTCTACGATTTGAAATAAAACAAAAGAAGCGTATTAATGTATTGTCAATAAGTTTTATTTGTCTAATTTTTAGTAAAGTATTAATTAATTTTGATTAAATTTCTCTAACCAGAAAAATTTTCGACTTTTAAGAAACTGACTATTTGACGTATTGTCATAATTTTATTTTAAGTGAAATTTACTTGCTTAAGGCGAGTCTATGTGCTTTACCAAATCATCAGTAGACTTCAACCACACATTTGGAACAGTCACTAAATGTTGTCGCATAGAATTTTTTTTGAAAATTTCTTTCAGTTCGGAATAAGTTTTTCTAAAAAAAAATTCCTTTTTCAAAAAAAAGTTTGTTTATTGTTGGTTATTATCGTTGTGGCTTAAGCAGCACATCAATAAACTTCTATAACAATGTAAAAAAAACCGCTATAAACCTTCAATTATGCTTATAGACAAACTTTCAAGAAACTAATGAGAATTACAGAACTGCAGAACTGTTTATAAAAAAACAAACAAAAAAAGAGAGTAGGCCAGGAAACTGTTTCAAAACACAACAAATAATATTTTATATTTTTTGCCAGTTGAATACTGAAGCTCATTTCGTTGTTTTGT
Source organism: Nowickia ferox (assembly GCA_936439885.1). NCBI lineage: Eukaryota > Metazoa > Arthropoda > Insecta > Diptera > Tachinidae > Nowickia > Nowickia ferox. Next base: position 11,588,140 of record OW387024.1, on the reverse strand, counting down.
TTGAGCTGCAGAATTTGTTTGAAAGCTTTTGAATTTTTTTTTACAAATAAGCTTAAATATTTCCAGACTAAATACCCTTGACATAGACCACCAACAAAGAAATAGTGATAAGGAAGCAGACAAAAAAAACTACTAGACAATTTTTTTTGTATCAAACACTTTTGGGAAAAAAATTATATACTTTTGTATGTATGTATGTATATATATTGTCCTCTTAAATGCTCATACATCATGTGTAACTGAAAGTTAAATTTTTACAAAAAGAAAAGCAGGGAAAGCAAACAAAAAATACAATAAAATTCTTGAAACATTAACTACAGTTGCAGCATGTTGCCACTTAAAATGCACATACATTTTAGTACAATTGCACCACATCCTTAAACTGTAATGCAAACATATGCAAACATACATACATACATATGTATGTATGTTTGCATATGTGGATGTGTGTGTGTGTGTGTTATAATTTTCTTTTACTCTTTTGCATATGTGTACGTACTTATTTCCTGTTTTCCTTTTAATATAGCCGATTTTTTTTGCACTTTGCTTTGTTCCGTTCTTATTGTCTGGCAGTAGTCAGCGAGAGTCACTATTTAAAAAATGTTAAAATAACTTATTTTATGTCTTGTATAACTTGTTATTTGGGAACTCTATTTTGCTGTTGGTGCACTTGAACCATACTTCTCCATGCCCAAACACTTTGTACGTATTAATATGGTTGTAATATCACTATGAATTTTTAATATGCTTAAATCAGAATAATTTTATCCTTTTTTTTAAGGCAAACAATGTATATTTAGACAACAGTATAGATCTATAGTTATAAGTAAAAATACTTATATTTTTTTTGTTCGTTAATAAAGATTAATCCATTAAAACTTTCCTTACATATCTTTCTAGGTAAGTCTTTTGAAGGAATATCTATTTCAAACGTAAAAAATTCGTAAGTAAAAATAATTACACAGTTACAGAAAATTATGTACCATACAAATTTTTATTAAATAAAATTTTATCTATATTAGAGCAAATATTTATAGCAAAATTTGCTCTAGATTAGAGACAAAGTTTTCTGTACCATAAAAATTTTTATTAAAAAAAAAATTAATCTGTACTAAGTAGAGGAACATTTTTTAAGCAAAACTTGCAATGGACTAAAATATTTTTAGAGAAAAATTTTCTTTCGTTTATAGGAAATTTTCATAGAATTTTTATTTTCTTAACTAGAGGAAATTTTTATAGCAAAATTTGCTTTAGATTGAGAAAAAGTTTTCTCTAGACTGGAGAAAATGTTTTAGGAAAAATCTTCTTTCAACTACACAAAACTTTTAAAAAAAAATTTGCTCTCGACTGGATGAAATTAAAAAACAAACAATTTCTGCTATTAAAACTTGTTTAAACTGTAAAATTTTTCTATAAAAATTTTATTAAAAAACTGCGCTAGAGTAGGGCAAAATTTTTTTAATAATTTTTATTTTTTTTCTTAACTAGAGGAAATTTTTATAGCAAAATTTGCTTCAGATTAGAGAAAAAGTTTTCTCCAGGGTGGAGAAAATATTTTTCGCAAAATCTTTTTCGACTAAGAAAATGTTTAAAGAAAAATTTGTTCTAGACTGGAGTAAATTTAAAAAAAAATATCAAATTCTTCTATAAAAACTTTTATATAAACTAAAGAAAAACAGACAAACAAGATGAGCAAATTTTTATTCAAAAGTTTATAATGGACTAGAGCCCTTTTTAAAAAGTTTAATACTAGAGTAAATTTTCAGACTATTTTCTATAAATAGAAGCTTCTCTAGACTGAAGGAATATTTCAAAAAAGGAAATTCTTCAATATATGAACACTTTTTAAACAAGAAAATTTTTCTATAAAAGTTTTAATAGAACATTTTGCGCTTATTAAAAAATTTTACGCGAGACAAGCAAGGTGAACAAATTTTTGTTGAAAGGCTTGTAATAGACTAGAGTACTTTTTAAAAAGTTTAATACTAAAGTAAATTTTTATTGGAAAAAAATTGCTTTAAGTTTGAGCAAAATTTTTTAATAATTTTTAATGTTTTCTTAACTAGAGAAAATTTTTATAGCAAAATTTGCTTCAGATTAGAGAAAAAGTTTTCTCCAGGATGGAGAAAATGTTTTAAGAAAAATCTCTCATTTACAGAAAAGAAAAATTTGCTCTCGACTGGATGAAATTTTTCAAAAAATTCTTCCATAAAAAAAACTTTCTTAAACTGAAGAAAATTTATCTATAAAAATTTTAAAACGAACATTTTGCGCTTATTAAAAAAAAATTTACAAACAAGATGAGCAAATTTTCATTGAAAAGTTTATAATGGACTAGAGCCCGTTTTACTGAAAAGTTTTAGACTATTTCCTATAAAATAGAAACATCGCATACAAAAGATGCCTCTAGACTACGAAAAATTTTTACAGAATATTTTGCTCTAGACTGGAGGAAATATTTTAAGACAAATCTTCTCTAGACTGAAGGAAATTTTCAAAAAAAAGAAAAAAAAAACAAATTCTTCAATATATGAACACTTTTTTTAAACTGAAGAAAATTTTTCTATAAAATTAAACAATTTGCGCTAGACAAGCAAGATGAGCAGATTTTTGTTGAATAGCTTGTAATGGACTAGAGCACTTTTCATAAAGTTTTACACTAGAGTAAAGTTTTATGGGAAAAATTGCTTTAAATTCGAGCAAATTTCAATTGTAAAGCTTCTTTTAAAATCGAGCACTTTCTTGTTGAAAAATTTTAGACTAGAAAAGATTTTTATTGAATAATTTTCGTAGAGCGTAGAGCAATTTTCTATAAATAGAAACCTCCTCTTACAAAAAAAAAATGCCTCTAGACTAGGAGACTTTATTACAGAATAATTTGCTCTAGACTAGAGAAAATATTTTAAGCAAAATTAGCTGCAGACTAGAGGAATTTTTTTTATAGAAAAGTCTGTTGTAGATTAGAAAAAAATTTTTACAGGAAAATTCGCTGTAGAATGGAGGAATTTTTAAAGAAGCATTGAAAGATTTTCGTTTGACTAGAGAACATTTTGATTGGAAAATTTTTGCTTAAAAATTTTTAGACCTGAGAAAATTTGTATTGAAAAATTAGCGCTAAAGTAATAATTCATAAAAATATGCTATCTTTTCAAATATTTTTAAACAAACACTTGCTCTAGCAAGAGGAAATCCTTATAAAAAATTATAAAAAATTCTCCAGACTATACAAAACTTTGCTTAACGCTAGAGAATATGTTTATGAAAAAATTTCTTGCAGTTGTGTTATACCTTAGGTTATGCTTAGGATTGCCTGACATATTTTTTTTTAGTTACTTACCATTCTTAATATTTCCACCTTTACTGTACAATTATTGTTAACATTGCCATCAACATTATTTTTCGACAATATCATATCATAATATTATTTTTCGTTTTATTGTTACAATAGAATAAAATACGTACATACGAGTACATACATTCATATACATATTTAAATATGTATATAAAAAATTTTAATGGCAAAAATTCCATTATTGTCATCATCTTTATGTGTTGTGCTGTAGCGGCATGTGCGTCTGTAGAATTCTAGACACAAAAGAATTTTATTTAAACATTCACAATCCTTCCCATAAGACAATTGATTTTTTTTTGTTTACTTTTTTTTATAATTTCTACTTCATTTTACTTTGATTTTTTTTCTTCTGTTATTTTTTATAAGTTTTAACGATGTAAATCTAAACTGATATGCGGGATCCTTGGCAAAACACTTTTAAAAATCTCATACCAAGAGCAAAAACTTAAGCGTTTATATGTAATTTTTTTAAATACAAAAGGCGTTGAAAAAGGAGTTTTTAAGACAGTCCTATGAGTAACAAGAAGAATTAATGAATAAATTTTATTAAAATTTATAGGAAGAGGGTTGTTTATTTAAAAAAATTTTACTGAAAAATTTGCGAGATTGTTTTACTCGTTTTTTTTAATATTTTGTGAGAGAATCTCAATATCGGCATAAGAATTGAGGTTCTTGCACAATAGCACAGTGGCACTGAAGATCTGCGAATCTATTTGTTATATTCAAGGGTTTCTTTAGGAATGAGAAAAAAATATTTTTTTTGTAGGAACGCATTTATCTAAGCTTTCATTGCCATTCTCAAAAACCACCTTTCTTTCCTACTCTTCCTTATTTTAGTTTTTCCTATCATAAATTTAATTAAAATTTTTTTGTATTTCGTTACTTTATAGATTTTCCCGCAGAGCAGCTTAAATTTAAAATATTTTGCGGTTCCACTTATTGTTGAATCGTGACACTAAAAAAATTAACGTTTTCATTAAAGTTGTTATTTCAGTTGTTACTTTAATTTGTTTGATATTTTTTTTTAGTATTCTATACGATTTTGAATGTAAATTTTTTTTAAATGATGTTGCACAGTGAAATTATAAAAAGTAAGAAATACACAACAGACACGATTTTTTAATTTCAAATCTGTTTGAGTAGTTGTACCGTTTCAGCTCAGAATGGGAAAAAATTCGAGCACCTTGGTTTTTTCGAAAGGTGCTTTTGAAATTTTTCTTTCTGTAAAAAGTACTTTTTTTAAAAGGTACTTAGTAAAAGCACTTTGTAAAAGGTTTTCGTAAAAGGTGCTTTTTGTAAAAGGTACTTTTTATAAAAGGTACTTTTTGTAAAAGTTACTTTTTCTAAAAGGTGCTTTTTGTAAAAGGTACTTTTAGTAAAAGCACTTTTTGTAAAAGGTACTTTTTGTAAAAGGTACTTTTCGTAATAGATACTTTTTGTAAAGGGTACCTTTTGTAAAAGGTACTTTTTGTAAAAGGTACTCTTTGTTAACGGTTCTTTTGTTAAAAGGTAATTTACAAAAAAAGTACTTTTTTCAAAAGGTACTTTTTGTAAAAGGTATTTTATGTAAAAATAAAAGGTACTGTTTGCAGAATATACTTTATGTAAGAAGTACTTTTTGTTAAAGGAAGGTTGTTTAAAGGAACTCTATAAAATCAATTTTAAGAGTACGTTTTTGAAAAAAATGACTTCGTCAAAGGAACCTTGTGTTAAAAGTACCTTTTACAAACAGTACTTTTTGTAAAAGATATTTTTTCATGGTCCTTATTTAACTTCTGCTTATTTTTTAAAGAATTTTCTTTTACAAGGTACTTTCTTGCGAGACGCTTTTTTAATTAACTATGAATTACATAATTCATAAATTACTTTTTACTACGACCCACTGTTCCTCACTGCTGCGTATGGCTTTTCGTTTTTTATAACCTTAACACGGCTTGTTAACTCAGTGATGAAGGACCAACTTTTCCTTTGACTTTATGGTTAAAATTCGTCATGTTTTCTTTGTGTGTGTGTGAACATGTTTGCAATTGTTTAACTGTGCATATGTGTTTGTTTATTATATTCCATTCTGTTTGTTCCAAACATTCATAACGCGTGGAATTTTGCATGTGGGAAACAAGATGCTGATGACAATTTACTTTATGCATGTGTTTTAAGCGCTGAGTTGTATCAGGAGACATATTAATACAAAATGAACAACAAATTAAAACTCTAGTTAAATATTGTTGCTACAATCGGCAATAATTACTTTATAATTGCAGGAAGCTTATGAATTTGTAATAAAATGTGTTTTTTTTTGTTGAGATTTATATTTTTGGTTGGGTGCAGTGCAGGTAATTTTGTTTTTCTTGTTAGTCTTATTTGTGTAATTTGTGGAAATAATATTTTCATGTACACGTGCAGATACATACATATATAATTTTTTTAACTCGTTTAGCAGAAGATAGAGATAAAGCGAGAATGAAGATGTTTTTTTACGCTAGGCCATGAAAGTTGGCGAACCAAATACCTGTCATGCATGAATAACTGCACCGAATAACTGCTGCCGAAAAAGATTTTTAAATTAGCCGCAGTATTGCTTTATCCTTACCCTTGAAATTTATTCAGTATTAAAATTTTAATTTTAAAATATTTGTGCTTTGTACCTCTTTGCTTTGCAATCTTTCAAATAAGTTTAAAAAAGTACTTTTTTGGATCAAGAAAAAATTGTTTGTAACATAAATAGAACAATTTGACAATTATTTTTCCGAAAAACCTTAATTTTTGTTAATTTGGCACCTCTGCGCTGCATCAGCAACATAATTCGTTTCGAAAAACCATAATTAATCCACAAACAGAAGTTAGTATATTTTTGTAGCTGCTTAGCACTCGTTTACTAAGTCAATGTTTCCTGGCTTCAATGGGCGTAAATTTCATGAGCCATATGCTGCTTTGAAGGACCATTAGCGGCTTACTAACAAAATTGGTACAATTTCATTCCTGCTATATACTTCGTCGTAGCTTGCCATTAAGTCCTGAGAATGAAACGCTTCAATTTGGCTCGAAGGACCAAAAACAGTTAACGAACAAATTTGGATTTATTTGCTTAAAGTAGGATAAAGTTCGTATTGTTTAGTAATAAATTGCATAAAAGACAATTAAAGTTACTCTGACAAATACTGGAAAAATATACTCACCCTTACCTTGGCTGGCGTACATATATCGAATTCGACTACCACATTTTGGTACTAGATTAAAAAAAATTTTACGATACTTTTTTAATCTTTTATAGAAACGTCGTGGTCGAAGTCGAAATACGCCAGATGCTACGGGACTGTTTACAACGATTGACACACATTTGTCATCAGCGTTCACGTGCTGGATCCACTCTGTGTAGTGTCAGCTAAAGAAAACTTCTTAATCTCTCAATTGTAGAAAATAGTATAACGAAAGATCAATACAAATGTTAATGCCGACATTTATAAAGAATTTTGGGCATATTACCACCGCGGTTCTTCTTGACATCCAATTTTAAGCCACAATTAATCTCCCCTATCTTGAATAAAAGTTCACGTGAAAAGTGTTCCCTTTCTTTTAAATTGCGATCGCCCATGCTTGTGTTGTTGTTGTGTCAATATACTATTTGCTAATTTTGTTCACCATTTTTTTGGTCACGGGAAATATATCAAGTGAAAAAATTGTTCGCCTTTTATTGCCGATAAGGGTGAATGTTGGCCTCCAAGGCATTAATTGTTGCTGATTTATAGCATAACCCAGTGAAATCACGTCACCTCACAGGAAATAATCAAGAGGAGGCCAATTGACAGCTCCATTTCTCGAAATTTTGTTGTCGACGTATGGCATGTAGCGCTTTGCAGTTGATACCATATCTCCATCGAATCAATGCCATACATATTTTCAAACAATAAATAATGGATCATTGTACGGTAACGATCTACGCTAGCTTCGGCCTCACCGCCCCAAACGCTGAATTTTTCTAGATATAATGGAGTGTGTAGGGCCTGTAGTGGTCTGTTTATTAACAAATCCGTTGAGCCAAAAATTAACCTAATCGCTCAACACTTCACGTCGTATATAAGTTGCCCGAATTGGTGAGTGATTGCCAAAGTAAATCTGTAAAATTTGCAGCATTGTTCAAGTATCAATCTATTCGTAATAATATGATCAGTATCCTAAATGTCAAAAAGTGAGTGCGGTATGACAGTTTGAACTTTCTTAAGGTTTCATATATTTCGTTTCTAGTTTTTTTGGTGCGAAGGACCATAAGCATTTGACCAAAAAACTAGAATTCCTTGTTTTCTGCTGTTCCATGTCTCGTCTTCCGTTGTTGCTTATGCTTTTTTCAACACTTTTTAAGTTTTTATTAACAAATCGAGCCATATTTTCGATTTAATTGTAAGCGACAAAAGTTAAAATTTTCAGGAGTAGGTTTTTTTTTTAAATATTCAAATATGTCTTACATACGTAAATTGTCACTTACGATCAAATCTGGCAGCCGGTATCTTAAAAGTTGTCAACAATTTTCGCATTTTGATAATTCTAAAGTATGGATAGGACCATAAAATTTTAAATTCAATTAAAAAGGTTTTTGTTTACTACATGTCGCTCGAAATATTAATTTAAAAAAAAACTCTGAATCATGAAAATTTTTGCATATATTTCATTAAATGAATTAGTCGAAATGTATTCAAAGAAAATGTGAATATAATTGTTTAATAAGATTTTATTTTATTGAATGATAAAAGTTTTTTATTCTTAAAAGCAAAAACAAAAAGTTTTTCTTAACTAAACCAGAAAAATATTTTTCAGATGCTACAAAATTAAAAAAGTGAATAAATTAAAGAATGAATAAATTTCATTAAAATTTCTAATATTTGATTCAATATTTGATTAACACTTTTTGGTTGCTAATGTTGTTTGTTTCTTATAAATAATAGAAGAAAGGATAAAATTGTAATGAAATTTAAAATGAAAACATGAAGAATTTTCTTTTTTTAATGGCAAGAGAAATACAAAATTCATAGAACCATAAATTGTATATTGGTCCGTTAGTAATTTTCTTCTTTAAAGAAATAGTGACTTATCTGGTAAATGAGTTCAAGGGGTTGTTGTCAGTTATTTTTCCAGCAAAGATTTTAAAATTGTTTTATAAAATAAATTCAATTTTTAAAAGGCTTTTACTTAAAATAAAGAAGCGGAAGTCTTTCAAATGGGACTTTTCAAGATGCTGATGATTGTGCGGTGTTAAGGAAAAAGTGGAAGTGGAACTTAGGGTCTTAAAGATTTATTTTGTTATAAGAAAATCGAATATTTTAAACAATAGAAAGACGTATTATTTATAAGGCTAAGGCCAAAAGTAAGAAAATACGAGGGTGGATTTAAAAGTTTGTTAATTGGATTAGAACTTGCTGCTGATAAGCAACAGTAATTCTCACTGAAAATTAATTATATTCTAGCGATAGAATAATGATATTGTTATTGAGGTACTCGGGCACAGAATTTAATCAAAAGTCATTAGTAACTTCAGTGATAAGCTTTAAGATCAAAAGGTAAAAATACAGACAGATAGATTGACTAACAGTCAAAAAAAAATTACTAATCGAATCTCTTTTTCCTGAAAACTTTTTAATTTGTAAGAGAGTAGAAGATAAGTTGCGTTTTTGTCCGGGAAGAAAAATTATTAAAAGGCAGTACTTAAAAATTTAAGAACAAACAAGTTCTTTAATTATGTTGCTAAATATGTACGTTTTTGATGTTAAAAATAATTGTTTTCTCTTTTTTAAGAAAAGAGAACACCATAAGTGGAATACTATTACCATCCTCGTTTCTTTTCAACACACGTACTACAATAAAAAAGGATTATCCCGCATAATGAAGCAGTTTTTCATGTTTTTGTTTTCCATTTCAAAATATAATGAAATAGAATCAAATAAAATAAAACAAATCCTTAATAAATAAAATAAAAAGCTGCCAAAGTGGATTTAAAATACTGCCCTATCCCCAAACTCTTTCACAATTTTTTAAATGAAAAAGAAAAACCCAAACCAACTTTGAACATTCCCTTGCTTTGGCTTGTTTTTTTTTTTTTTTTTTTGTCTAAGAGTTAAGTAAAGCAATGGATAAAAAAGGCTTTAAGAGAAACAAAAATATAAAAAAATAAATTCATTAAATTTGCCAACTTTGAAAGCAAATGCGTAAAGTCTCTTGGTCTCAAAAAAAAGGTTAAATTGTGTTGGTTAAAGTTTATAAAAAAATCCTTTAAAACTATTTTAAGAAGGCAGTCTCTATAAGCATGTGAGCATTTTAAGCTAGTGCAAACATACATAGATCACAAAAGTGAGCATACTTAAAAGATCTAGCAAGTTCGTTGCCCCAAGAATTTATTTTAAACAAAAACAAGAAAAAGCGAAAGATTGGCTTTTGAATGCGATATAAAAAATAAAATTTTTGTGAATGTAGGGCTCACTCACTACCCACTATTCTACCTTATGCAAATGTTTTCCATAAAAACATTGTCAAACATGTCAAAAATAAGAATGATGCCGATACATAGAACATAGTGCACAAGTACACAAACACACAAGACGATGTTGAAATAAACATTCAATACTTTCTACTTTTTAAGAAATATACAGAGCCGATAGGCCTGGCAACTAGCGCTCCTTAAATATTTAATCTTAGAATTAATTCGTAAGACTAAATTAAATAAATATAGAAATAATAAGAAATATACAACCACATAAACCCACGGACCAATGCAGACGACAGACATTAAGATACAAAACGATGTTGAAGTAACAATTCAATACCTTCCGCTTATTATGAAATATTCAACCACACAAACCCACAAATCAATGCAGACACCAGACACGAACATACAAGAGAATTTTGAAGTAAACATTCAATACTTTCTGCTTGTTAAAAACCCACAAGCCAATGCAGACACCAGACACATTCAATAAACATGCAATACCTTCTGTTTATTAAGAAATATACAACCACACAAACCCACTGGATAATGCAGACGCCAGACATAAACAACGACAGCGATAATGGTTATACACACAACGAATTGCAACACGGACTTTCGAGAATGGGCGAAAGTTACTGAATGAACTGTAACGTTTTGGATGTTCTTCTGAAAGCTTTATTTTAAGTTGCAAAAGGAAGATGCGTCAGCTAAGCAAACATGCTGGTGTATAGAGCTGTAAAGTTCGGAAAAAGATCCAACCTCTCAAATTACAGGAGGTATAGTTAAATTAAGAGTTATTTCCAAGCTGTTTAAAACTTGATCTGATCATTTATCATATCAGTTAAAATATTATATATGTATATAGTTTTAAATGGGTTTTGTGTCATTGAGTAACAAACAAGCTAACTTGCCAGCTTTCAACTTCACTAAGTGCCACTTTGCAAGCGCCTTTTATGCCTTCATTTGTAACAAATTATTATTTTTAGACCTTAATGTAACTTTTGTTTTAAAGTTTTCTTTATTCCAAATTTCAACGCATTTCTAATTCCATTAATTGTCCTTTCCCCATACCCTGGTCACTCCTAGGCAAAAAAAAAAACTGTTGTGCATGTACATAGTTTTTGTAATCCTTGCCCTTTTTCTATTTAAATTCTAAAGTTAATCAAATTTAATTTTTTTCCCTTTGTTTTTTTTTTGCTCTGTTAAGTATGTTGCGAAATATTAAACTTTAAAAACAACAAAAATATTATTAAAAATAAAATAAAGATTTTTATTTTCATTTTACAGTATTTGTTTTAGTTGTTTATATTTTTAATTTAAAAGAGAAAGTAAAAAAATCCTTGACTTAACACAAAGCAAGTTTTTCTTTTCGACATCGCCCACTTCAACCGTTTTTGCTGTCAGTACTGACAACAAAAGGAATAATAACAGCAAAAACTTAAGCAACAACAGCAGCATTTCATTCGTCCCCAAAAAAGTAAGCGACAGCAGCCTTTTGTCCTTTAACTCGGGCATTCATTGCAAAAAATCAGCTAAAAAAAATTAAAGGATAGTTTTTTAATTTATATAAACATTTTTTATCCGTGAAATTTTTTATATACAAGTATATGGACAATTATTTTGCAATTTATAACATTTCTATAAAAAAAAACATTCTCATCCGTGATATAATTTCTACTGAAAGATTTATCATAAGTTACTATTTGTCTATAGAAGCGATTTGCCATTTTAGACTGCAGAGAAATTTCGCCTCAGTGATTATTTTTAAACGACTTCAAAAAAATTAATTTTTCTGTATTTTTTTTTGTCATTTTTACTTCATAACTTGGAACATTTAGGACCGATTGTCCAAAAAGTGAACGGGCACACGCCCACTAATTTTTATCTTTAAATTTATGGTATTTTCCTGATTCGATTGAATCAAAATTTAGCAAACACCTTGGTTTCTTGTAATGACATAATTTTAAAGTTGCAAAAATGGGCGGATCCACGCCTATTAAAATTTATTATTATATTTCACTTGCTTCTATTTGAGCAATTTTAACCAAACTTGGAACACACCCTGACTTCTAAAAATTACACAATATTGCATTCAGAAAAAGGGCGGACCACTCCCATAACATTTTTATATATTTCACGTGGTTAACTTAAACGATTTTTACGAAGCTCGTTTTAAAAAAATGTCCATCAGTGGTCAATAAAAAATTCTTTATTAGCGATGGCTTTTGTCGCCAAAAAGTTTGTTGTGTCACAACACACTTTTTATAAAGAAAAGTTGACTTTGTCGTCACAGCGCATTTTTCTTAAAGAAAAGTTGACTGTGACATGACAACACACTTATGGAAATCTTGACTGTGTCATCACAGCACACTTGTTGAATAGAAAAGTTGATTGCGTCATCACAGCATATTTTTCTCATAGAAAAGTTGACGGTTCCATTACAGCACACTTTTAATAATTATATATAAAAAAAATTTTTAAAATATTTTTCTTGCTTTAGAAAAATGTCTGCTTGTGATTATCTTTCTATAGAAAAATTTCGTATGAGTGAAAAATTTTCCAAAGAAAAATATCGTCAATTATATTTTTTCTTTATAAAACTTTTTCATGAATGAAAATTCTTATAATTGAAAAAGAAATCATTAATTTAAACATATTCGTATCGAAAATTTTTTCATCGTTTACAACATTCCCGTGAACAAAAGATGGTGAATAAAATTAGAAAGTAGTATACTGCCACAACAACAACGCAAACATTGGCGATCACAATTTTAGGGAAAGAGAACACATTTCACTTGAACTTTTATTCCCGATAAGGGTGAATATTTGTTAAAAAAAAATCGAATTTAAGGACTCAAACTTAGGCTATACTGCACAGATTATATCTGTGGCAAAAGGGAAAAAGTGCTTAAGTCGAAATAAGCTGTTTTTGAGTTAATGTTACCTCAGTAGTCTGCATACTTTAAAATAAGTTATAGCAAAATTATTTGCGGCTTATCTTTTTTAGACTTCTAATCTCATTTGGAACAATTGCTTAATTTAGGTTATACTTTGGTATATTTCACCTTAAAGATAAAGGTCAACAGAGAATTTTCCTGAATTTCAACTGTAAAAGAAATAAATTTCTGAAAATCGACTTGAACGCTTAGAACTGCTCTCTTGCAAAACATTAAAAAATGACTTAAGCACTTTTTCCTTATTGCCACATATATATTTACTTCGAAAGTAAATTAGTACTGACATTGTTTCGCTTTATTTTAAAATAATAATAAAATGTATTCAAAAAATTTTCCCTTACGAAAACTATTTATTACCCTTAAACCTTTTTGTAGCTTTTCCATTTCCTTCTTCACAAAGCTCTGAGCTGCTTTTGTAACTCGTATTTTTCTCAAACGTTTCCTTGTCCTTTCTTTTCTGGCAAAACAATAGTACTAAAGCAGCAGAAATTGGGTTAAAATTGTTGCCATGCTTGGTTTAATACACTCAATTATTTTGCGTCTTTTTTTTCGCAATAAAAAGGAAATTGAAAGAGAAAAGCAGAAAACAACTAAATTAAATTTGTTAATTGTAAACCAAAGAAGGCACACTTGAGGCAAAAAAACAAAAACAAAAAAAAAACAGTACTACAATCTAAAATGTTATAAATATTTAGCATACAACTCTTAATTGTAACGAATTTCACTTTTATTTCTTTGTTTATTTGCAAAATAAATGAAATGACTTTTTCTATTGTTGTTTTCTTTGTTCTACTACATTTTCATTGTGCCAAGGACTGTGGCCCGGTTTGAACAACAAATTTCATTAAAACGTCATTTAAATTGTCAATGAAATAAGAAAAGTTAGAAAATAAAAAATTTAACCAAAAATCTTAACTAGTGAAAAGTTCCATTAGAGCTAATTTTTCATTAAAAAATTAAAGAATGATTATTTCATGAGTGATTGGTGTTCAATAGGAAATTCACATTCGTGTTAGTTTTTCGAGAAAAAATTTTAACGTCTCTCATTTTCTATAAAAAAAAGTTCCAGTTGACAACAACTAGTTTTGTATAGAGAATCATTTTCATACGTGACATTTTTTTATTTAGAAAATTTCATCGGTAACAGTTTTTCGCTAGAAAATTTTTCTTAATTGCAAAATTGTAAAAATGTTAGTATTTCTATAAACAAATTAATTTTTCAAAGTGTTGCTACAGAAATACTTTATAAGTGACATTTTTTCTTTTAGAGAAAAATGTCATGCGTGCCAGATTTTCTACAGAACAATTTTATATCACAATATTGTATCGAAAAAAAAATTTATGTCTCAATAAGCATTTTCCTATAGAAAAAATTCCTCAAAAATTTTTATTAATAAAATTTTTTCTTTTTAAAAATTTCTGAAGAAAATTTCTCATAAGGGAAAATTTGTATTAATGATATTTTTTCTATCTAAATATTATATTATGTAATTTATATTGTTTTTTCTATAAAAAATGTCCAGCTGTGAAAATTTTTTCTTATAAAAAAATTTCATTCTGTTAAAAAATTCCATTACAGCTATTTTTCCATTAAAATTTTATCTCTTAGTTCTTTTACAGACAAATTTCCTAAGTCATCGCTTTTTTAATAGAAATTCAAATTCTTGTTGGTTTTTTTCATAAAAAATTTTAAACTTCTCGGATTTTGCATGGAAAACTTCCAGCCGTGACAATTTTTTTTATGGAAAATTTCATACCTGACATTTTTCAGTTGGAACATTTCATCGGCAACAGTTTTCCAATAGAAAATTTTTCCCAGCTGCTGTTCTTTAGCAAATCTTATGAGTGATAGTATTTCTATAAAAAAAAAGTTTCATTCGTTAAAGTTTTTCGAAAGATATATTTTATACGTGACAATTTTTCATATAGAAAAATAACACGCGTAACATATTTTCTCAATAGAAATTTCATATCACAATATTTTATTGAAAAAAAATGTATTTCTCAATATGCATTTTTCTATAGAAAAAGATCATCAGTAACAGTTTTTCTTCAACAATTTTTGTTAATGATATTTTTTCTATTTAAAAATTGCACCGCCAAAAAATCTGAAGCTACATAATATTTGAACTTAATTTTTTTACTAAAATCGATCAATTGCCATCATAAATGTGTCGGTTAATCTTTTTTGGCGGTTATAGGTCGATGTGTGAACTATCTAACTATGAACTATCGCTTTACTGAAAACGTATCATTTAGAAACATCTTTATGAATTAATTATAAAAAAACTGCTAAAGATACATACATGTTCTAGAAAAAAACTAAAAATTAAACACGTGAGAAATTTTTTTAAAAGAAAACTATCACAGGGAATTTTTTTCTAAAGAGAATTGTAGCAAATATATCTGTGACAGTTTTTTTTATAATTATTTCATAAAGTTTTTCTATATGAAACGTTTTCAATAAAAAAAATCTTAATAAGTGATAAATTTTCTATAGCAGAATTCAAATCAATGTGATAATTCTTTTAAAGAAAAAAAAATTCCTTAAGTGATATATTTTCTATGGATTACCTTAAAGCGTTTGCGGTTACTCGTTTCAAACTAAATATTTGTTGCTTTTGAAAACATTTTGCTCGCGTTGAGGAAACGTATTTTTTTTTAAATGTATGCGAAAATGTAATAAAAATTTATTTTTATTCACATATTTAAAGTGACTCTTTTTTAATCTCTGGCAAGAACACATAAACGAAAAAAAAGAAAATTAAATTGAAAATTTGTTTAAGGAAAACGCATTCGTTAGTTGTGGGGGAAAATATCGTTAAAAAAAAACATGTATTGTAAATGCAGCTGAAAAATAACAATTATGACAAAGGCCACAGTAAAAATATACAAAATATCATACAAAAAATATGCACAATCAAAATAAAAACTAACCCGTTTAATTTCCAACTCACTTGCATTTGATTGTTCTTTAACAGTTGCAGGCTAAAAAATTTTTAGTATTATAATTTTGAGATAAAATTGGGAGGAATGGAGAGCAAATTTGCATACGTCAAAGCGTCCAGCGAACAAGACTAGCAATTCATATCGGTTTACTTCTCTTAAAAGGTATATACCGTTACCTTAATATAGAGAGGCCCTTACTCATTATTTATTTGAAATTAAGCTTTTTACATTTTACGATTTTTCTATCGAAAAAAAGCGATTTAAAAAAATGAGTTAGGTGCTTTCTTTATTCAGGTAGCGATATGTATAAATATGTAACCTTTTGTTTTTCTATGTATCTCTCCCTTTTTCTATATTTAGGACCTCTTAGGAGGAATATATACTATAGTACCTTAATATATTTCACTCACTCTCACTCTCTCTCTCTCTTCTGAGGAACTAAATGTTCATACCTTAAAACCTATGTAAGTGAACTTGGCTAAGAATATATGCCACCTCTCCTGATGCTAGAAGTATGAGCCCTTACCTTGTCTAAAGCAAGTTTCTGGAGGATAGCGTCAAAACTGCCTCAATTCTTTTAGGTATAACGTAAATACCCTAGAGCAATTCCTCTTAGAGATCTAGTCCCATTTTCTAAAAAAGAACCGGGAAATGCAATATAAAGCTTTAAAGAAATAAATAGTTTCCTTAGTCTCCTGATCTGCTTAAGTTTTTAGTTCCACTTTAAGTTCAAAAAATTTACCTCACTCGTAGTATGAATTTTCTCTTGGCAAAATTTCTTACGACATTATTTTCTTTTATTACTATTTTATTATAAACTTTTTCTAGATATTATAATATTTTATACTTCCTATTATTATCCTGCTTTATTGCTATTTTTGGAATGTTGCAATTTGTTTCGCCTTCTTAATGTAATTATCATTGATTACAAGTGGAAGAAACATTTTTTCGCATTTTCACAAGCAAATAAATAAAAAACAAAACAATTCTGTTCCAGTGCTTTATCTTTTAAATGAGTGTGTAACACCCTTTTTGTTTTTTTTTCTCACATTTTCTTAGTGTCATTTAAAATTTTTATCTAATGGCCAAAATGGGAAAGAATCGCAGAAAATATAATAAAAAATATTAAATTAATTTTCTATGATTTTTTTTATGTTGTTTTTATATATTTCAATTTGCATTTTACTTTTCTCTTTTAAGGATTTTTTTTTAAATAAAATTAATTGTACTTTGTCAAATGGATCTTCTCAAGGCTGCTATTTTAATCACAATAACTTATGAAAAAAGCAGTCATAGCAAGAGGCTTAAAATTTATAAAATGTGGGAAGTTTGAAAAACAAATCACTGAGAAGATTTTTTTTTCATAGAAATCTATATAAAATTATCTATAATCTATAAGGAAATAATCTGTAGCAAAATTATCACTGATGAAAATTTCTTTCATAGAGAAATTATCAATGAAAAGAAACTTTCAGTCAAAAATAATCAGCCGTTAAGAATTTAACAACATTTTTGCAAAGAAGTTATCTCCATCCAGAAAAATCCGGTAAAAGTCATCAGTGGTGAGAAATTTTTTTGTTGCAAATTTATCACCGATAAAATATTTTCTTCAAAGAAAGTATCTGTAGCCAAATTATCACTGATATTTTTTTTAAAGAAAAACTATAAGTGAAGAGAAATTTTTCTGTAAAAAAACTATCACTGGTGAAGAAATTTCCTGTTAGAAAAATTATCACTCTTAAAAATTTTTCTATAAAAAAATCTGTAGCAAAATTATCACTGACGAAAAATTTCATGATAGAAAAACTATCAATGGGAAAAATAAATTCTGCGAAAATTTATTATTAAGCAAGTTTCATAGAAAAAATTATCACTGTTAAACATTTTTCAGCAACTATCTGTGGCAAAATTATCACTAACTTAAACATAATTTTATAGAAAATCGTATTTAGTAAAAAGTCATCAGGGGTGAAAAAGTCCTTTATTGAAAAACTATCACTGATAGAAATGTTTATGTAGAGATATTACCTACTGCAAAATTATCACTGATGAATTTTTTTTATCGAAAACTACATATAAATGAAAAAAAATTTCTCTGCAAAAAGTTATCACTAGTAAACAATTTCTATAAAAAAATTATTACTAATATTATATGATATATGATTATCAGTCATGAAAATTTTTCACATAAAAAAATTCTCACAAATGTAAATTTTGTCTCTAGAAAAATCATCAGTGAAAAGAAATTGTATCTTTTTCATTTTGTGAAGAAAAATTTACAGACGAGAAATTTTCCTGTTTCTTCAAAAAAATTATCACTAGGAGAAATTTTTTAATAAAAACATTATTAATTAGAAATTTTTTAATAGAAAAATTATTACTGATGAAATTTTCTTTGTAGAAAAATTATCACTGATATGAAATTTTTTCAAAAAAATGGTTACTGATGAGTAATACTTATAAATATTAATTAGAAATTTTTAAAAAGAAAAATTATCACTGACGAAATATTTCTTTGTACAAAATATATTAGTGATATAAAATCCTTCCATCAAAAAATTATGACTGATATGGAATTTTTTGTAGAATAGCGCTCACTGATGAGTAATTTTTCTAAATATTGTAGAAAAATTTATCACTATGAGAAATATTACTGTTAAGAAAAATCATATTTTTATATAGAAATATTATATGATAAGAAATTTTTATATGCGTGAATATTATCACTGATAAGAAGTTTGTTTTTATGGAAAAAATTTCTCTTCCAAAAATAATCACTCATGATGATTTAGAAATGATGATGATGTAGAAATAATTTACAAAATGACAAATTTTCCTTTGTTGCATAACCTTTCTGTACAGAAAAATAATCAAATAAATTAGTTCCTATAAAATATTACTGGTGAAAAATTTTTCAATATAGAAAAGTTATTAGTTGTAAGTTTTAATTTTAAGTTTTCACTTATAAAAAATGTTCTGTGTTGATAAATTAAAAATTTTCTTTATAAAAAAAAATGTCACTGGTAGAAATGTTTTTGTAGAAAAATTTTTACGACAAAAAATACTTTTTTAAAAATATCACGATTAAAAAATTTTAATTTAGTTTAAATTTAATTGAAATGTTTTTAATGAAAAATACTTTGCGTTGTAAAAGGCAAAATTGTCACTGTTATACTTATATAGAAAACTTGCCATTATACCAGTCAAGCGTATTATTTATTAATTTATTCATATCCTGTATAAAGTCTTCTATACAGAAATTGAAAGTAATTCTGTAAATTAGGAAAAAAACTATTCAACAAAAATTTTCCTTTTTGAAATTATTAACAAACATACGCCACAAAGCACACGAGTCTTTTATTAAAATCAAAAGAAAACTTATGAAAATATAACAAACAAAAATATTCGTGCTCTATTCAATAATAAAAGACAACAAAACAAACAAGAGCTCAAAATATTACGAGAGCAGGCTGATAATTTCCACTGCTATGTATTCTATATAAAAATATGTGTTTGATAGTATTCCCCTACAGATTGTGAACAATAATTGTTGCTTTTTAGCATCATACTCTCAACTTTTCCATAAATTTTCCTACAATTTTCTTTTGAGTACTTAAACGACGTCAAAAACTCTGCTCATATGCGGGAAATATTCAACTACTTATTTAACAATCTGATATTTTAACAAGAAACCAAAAATAAACTTTCTTAATTTTCTTTTAAAATCAAGAAAATTACAAACGAAAGCGAAATTTAATTTGAAGGCAGAAAAAAGTAAGAAAACAAATAAAACAATTTAACACAAACATACGAATGTATAAAAATGTTCAAATAAACTTCACATTTAGTACTACATCCACACACACACACATACATAAGGACATGCTGCATACATATACAAACATCCTTCTAGAAGAGAACAATCATAAAACCAGACAATTGGGAATAGTTGAAATTCCAATGAAGTGGAAAAAAGTTGACGTTGCATGTGAGCCAAAGAATAAACACGCAAACCACACTCATACATACGCTGGGAGAAAAAAAAACAGAACAGAACAGAACAGAACAAACACTGTTCCAGCCAGCAGGCAACCATTCTGGCGAAAAGCACTTCTGGCAAGGCAGCAGTTTCTACGCCAAAACAAACTGGCAAAAATTGCCGACAACGAAAGATGTCAGTCACATCGTATCACATCACCAAAACAAACAAAAGTAACAGCAACCAAACCAAAGAGGAAAATGGAGAAAGAAAAATGTGTTTTGCGTTTGAATGATTCCAGAGGGTTCAACCGTAGGGGCTCTCTCCCCTCACCCTGGCTGGAAGAAAATTAGTGGCTTGGGCAACAGCCAGTTTGTATGTTTGCCTGCTCCAAGATAAGTAAATGACGTTGTGATGTTGTACCATTATTTCCTCTGGAACAAGGAAAGGCTAAACGGAAACACACACCAGCTGTTGAGGCTTCAACCAACACTTGCTAAAATAAGTAAGAGCTTTTTATTTGGCTGTGTAGGGATTGGAATAAGTATGCAATCGTGGATTGGTGCTGTTGTCTCTATTTGGATGAAACAAAGCAAAATTTTGCTATGTACGCGTAGGCGTAGAATTGCAAATTATCGCCAATCAAAATATGGCTCGAAGGACTATAAGTAAGGAGCCGCATGAAATCATAAGTTGAACTTGTTCTACCTCTGTTTTGTAAACCGTATGAAGATGGTTAGATAAATGAAGAGCAATTTCCACACTGTCATGGACTTCGCATGTATTTTACGTGCCATACAATGATAGAGTATCGAAATCAAATTACTACACAGTTCTTGCAGTAGTGCATTTGCAGTACAAAAGCTTTAAATCGGGCTAAAGGGCTTAGAATCGTAGTAGTTGCCATTAAATGATCTGAAGGACATTAAACTCAATTATTCGTGCAAATCATAGGTAATTGAAATATATGTATGTATGAAACCATAAACTGAACTGGTTCTACCTCTGTTTTTTGAATCGTGAGATGAGCAGATAAATGAAAAGTAATTTTCATACCGTCAAAGAGGTCGACAGCATTCTACGTGTCATGCGCTGACAGTTTATCGAAATCAAATCTCAGCACACATATTGTACTAATGAATTTGCACAACAAATGGTTTGGATCTGCCTTAGGGAGAGTAGAATCGTAGTAGTAATCCTAAAATAATTTGAAAGACCATAAAATATAATTAACAATTTATTTTTCTTACTATTGTGTGATATGTAAAGTAGCTTAGGAGCAGTAAATAGCAGTCTCATCCATAATTACAACCTGAGATTTGACAATGTTAAGTTAGAGAAAGTATAAAAGAATAGCGCTCATGCAAAAGTATACCATTCGGTGCTCGTGCGAGTCCATTATCACTTCCAGAAGACATACATGTAACCTAAATTCCTACCTTCCGGAATGCTGGCTCTCTGTAAAAAGCGTACGTATAGATTAGATCGTGGTTCAGGTCCTAAGAAACTGATTGAAGTTGACACTGAGTTTTACTGAAGGATCTGCTAAGGTCAATATATTCATAAAATATTACCTATGCAGACCACTTCGGAGCCGTCCATACGGCGCTAGTTTGGAATGCTCGCCTAAACCTTCAATTCATGCCTATTTTAAACCGCAACTAAAGAGTATTGCTCCTGCATATCATTTGTCTCCGCAGACCTTTTACGTCTAAATTCGGTATAAATGTGCGAACTTCCTTACTGTCCTACTGCATACCGAGTTTTGTAATAAAAAATTTTTTCAAGGTATCGGTATTTTGGGGCTCAGCAGAGTTTAAATGGACAGTAATTTAAATCGCTATTGATATAGAGAAAATTAAGAAGGTCTGATAGGCATCTTTTCGCCCATTTCTCCGTACATTCTAGAATAGGCTTTTCTTTTAAGTTTGGCAGGTTCTTGGTTCTCTATTGCCGCTTTTTGAAGGACCGATGGTCTTGAATGTACTATGGGTTAGGTAAGGTTAGGTTGAAAAGAGGAGCCATTGCCCTTATGTTCGGGGACATACACATAAGCCAGTATAGGCTTGCTCTCTGAATATACCATAAGTGGTGATCGAGAATCTGCTGAGCGTCATATTCTTCTGAACCCACCCTCTAATAATATATGATATTCTTGATAATTCCTCAATCATTTCGCTTGCTTGGTTGTCTTAATGTCCATAGGCATAGCATTATCTGAATCGAGACAATTTCGAAGACTCCGTTGAAGCCATAACGATGTTTTTTTTAAGTGTTCTCCGAGCTACCACCGCAGAGGACAGCTTACTTAAATGCGTAAGAGGAGACACGTAGCCCATAGTGCCAAGTCCACTATAGCCTTGATGACATTCAATTCTAAGCCAATAGATATTTCTACACTTGAATCAAACTCGTTCATTAGTTAATTTTTTACAAAAACCGATGATCAAACTGACGCAAATCTAAATAAATAAAGAGCTGTGTCCAACGTGTTCAGTCGGTCGTTTTAGGGCACGTTAGTTAGCACGTTGACTACGAAAATGAAGGTCCTAGGTTCGAGCCCGGTATCAGACAGTCATCATATAACAACACCACACATTTTTCTGATGTACATTAGTATCCCTTTGTATCATTTGTTGTAGGAAAGTTCATGTGATGAAGGCATAGTCACTGGTCACTGAATTATACCGACTTCAGCAGATACTAATCCTAATGTAACATCAGAGCGCCCTCCTTCGTTGTGTAGCAGAATCATCGGCGAAGTAAACTAACCAATAAAATGGCAACTAATCACAGCTTTAAAAATTTAATACGCCTCATTCAACACCAGAGGAGCTGCAACAGTGCATTATTAAAAAACGTGCAAAAAGCAGAGTTGTAAAATAATGAAGCTTTCCTCTCTTTCTCTTTCTTCACCACATGTCTTCTCTATCACTATCCCTTTCCTAAAGAAGGTAACTTGTTAGCTTTTGACACAAACCCATATTCAATATAAACGGCATCGACCATCAGTTTGTGCCAAGAATAAACTAGTGAACGTGTTCGACCGAAGTTTAGCTGGGGGCAAATTACGGCATTCGATACGATTAGAAATATAAAAATATTTCCATATAAACTCTATTGAAATATTCCGTAATTTCGTTCAATAACGAGTGCCGTAATTTGCCCTCTTACATGTTTGAGTTTGGATGGAACCTTAATATAATCAAACATATGCGTTTGATCATGGGTTTGTAACTTAAATGACGGACTGCACGAGTTCGAATGATGGATTGGATCGAATTCGTTCATTTGTTCATTTGAGACACAAACCTGTAATCAAACGCGTTAAAATTACGTGGAACCGATTATTGGTTTATTCCTAAAGCGACGCACTGAACGATTTCGAACGAGTTGGACCCAGATCTACCGAGTAGTGGGACAAATAAAGCTGCAATTTCTAAGTATTAGCAAACTGTTTTATCTTTATCACAGAAAAAAAAAATGGAGGTGACAGCACAAAATTGCAGAAAAACTAAATAATGATGCTGAGGTTTGTGCTGCTGCTGTTGTCGCCGACTGTTTGTTCATGTCACTGTTGCAATTCGAACATAGAAATTAACCAGAATAATAGACATCGAAGGGAAGAAATGCAGCAGCAGCAAACAATGACAAGTTAAACATACGAGTATAATATGTTTGTTAGTTAGAGTTTGCCTGTGCAAAAAAGTCGCCTACAGCATCCGTTTACTGGTAGTTAAACAAAATGCCTGATGTCTTTACCTACAGCCTGCACTTGCATATGCCTATTGCTAAGAGTATTCCTCCTATTTCCCAAACAAACTAACCTCGCAAGCTCTTGTTTGTTTTCTCTGCATATTCTTGGCTGCGATTTTTTAAGTTTTATTTCGTCCTTCTTTTGTTTTGGAAAAGTATTGTGTAGAGGTCCTTGTTTTTTGGTTTTGTGAAAAAAAAGAAAGTTTTCTATCAATGTCTATGTCATCTAACTTATGGATCTGCTGTGCTGTAGGCTGGTGCTGTGGACTGAGGGCAAGAGGATGACTTTTATTTTCTTTTTATATATACTTTTTTCTATAGAGAACAAAAAAAGAACTCTTAAAAATAAGTTTTTGGTTGATTGTAAATGCGCTAACGTCGCATAATTCAATCGAAAAATGCCGCATTGCCAGAAATTGCACATTCATGAATGTTGATTGTGCCAAAGTAGAAAAAAGACAAAATTTGTAGACAATACAATCATGTGCTTTGGCTTGATTTCGGGGGTTTAAAGAGGTCTTTTTTACTTTTTTTACGTTTCTTCGTGTGTGCTTTTTTTTCTTTGTACTTGAATTTGTAAAAAAAAGAATAATGTAATGAAATCGTGCGGAAATATTATTGTTTAACGAGTATAAATAAAAATAAATTTAAAATAATTTCAAGTAACTTGAACTGAAATAAATCAGTTCTCGAAGAAATTTTCAATGCAACTAAACGGTGCCAAGAAAAGCTTGAAGGGTGAGTGAGGTTTCTGTTGTGCTCTCCACCCTCCTGACTGGAAGAGTATAAATAAAAAAGCAATAAGTGAATAGGGCTGAGGAAAGAAGCAACACTCTTTTGAAATGTTAAAAAGCAGCTTAATTTAAGCAGCTTGTTTAAATTAATAACTTTAATTAAACCTTCTAAAGGTTAGACCCCCCCATTAAAAGATTCATGTAGTTCTAATTTAAAATTTTGTTCATTACTTAATATTCAAGGACTTTGTTTCTTTTTATAGTTTTGCTCTTATTTGCTCTTTCCTAAATATGCTTTTAGCTACTTTTATTACTCTGTACATACTGTAGAATACTTTTTGTTCAGATAGATATACGAGTATACAAATTCTTGTGTGTGCAAATTGTGTTCAATCAGTTTCATTTTCACTCAATACTACTTATTCCAACTATTTTTTTTCTATATTCCTAGTTTTTTCTTTTGCTTCTTGATAGCACATCTTTTGGTTATTCTTTTACATATTTTTTTAGTTTTTCCAAATTTTTTTTTTTTTTTTTTTGATTTGAAGTATTTTTTTATATTTTGTCTTATGGACACACACCAAAGTGCAAAGTGTTGTAAGTTAAATGGATGCTATAATGGCGTTTTATACTGACACTTCACATCAATTTAGTTGGATATTTATCATTCAAGTTCATTTGTTTGAAAATAAAATGTATGTATCTGCAAGTAATGTATTGGTAAGTTTGTTACTAGGGCAGAATGAGAAGTTCTCCACATTAGGTTAATATAGTAAATAGATTTTTTGCTACTAAATATGGGATAAAAAATGTTTTAAAATTTGTTCCCAAGTAGTTTTGGGAGTCCAAGAAGTTATATTTTCAAAACCAAATATCTGCAGTTGTTCTTCAAAAAGCCAAGAAGGCTCTCAGTTCCTTTTTGCAAAGCACTCCGCCTTCATCCATTAGATCTTTTAATTCAAAGCATGAAGTTAGAACAGGCGTATATTGCCAGCTGCTTTGGTTCCGAAACTCAATTATGTGGAGCGGGAGTTCACAGGGCTCTTTTCTTTTTCACATTTCACAGAATCTCATTTGTCAGATCTACGAGAAAATTGTTGGATATTGCAACAGTTTTTCTCGATATGGGAGACTGTAATTGCGTTCTGCCGCTTTATTCTGTATTTCTCTAGAGCTAAATCTCTATCGCTTAAAATCTATACATTCAATTCATCGATTTTCGGTTACGAATGCACTTTTCAAACGTGTATTGCTACATCAGGCAATGAGCCTGAGCTGAGCTTTTCTCTGCAATTCAATTCTAAGGTAACATAAGAAGTTTTCTTTGAAAACCTGTCTAGCTCATCCCATGGTCCAAGATACACACTCGATTTGATTTAACGTGGCACTCCGCTGGTGGTCTTCTTCCTTCCTTGAACGTCTTTCTTGATTTTCTACCCTTCCAGGATTTTGTGTGGTCACGTTCACAAAGCATTTCAAGCCAGGTTTAGTGAGGATCAGGCTAACGGGTGCTAAGATAATTCTAAATAAGATGGTTCTTTGGGGTACTTTCTTTACGAATCATATTTGCACGCACCCTCTTAAAGTCGTTAAGATTGGCTTTTGTAACTATGTTTTATTTTGCATATCTAATGAGTACTTTTGGGTTAGATTGAAAAATTTCTGTAATTGTTGTGAAACCTTCAATGACAGGTATAAATCAAACTTAGAAACAAGCGCTGAGATCTGCATTAGAGGGACTCATATCTGCTGACGATTATGTTGTTTTTAGTCCCAAATCTTAGCGATTATGAGGGCCACGGAATTCTTAATCGGTGATATTATTGAATATTGTCCGATCGAAACTAGTTGCCGACTGCAAGAAGGCATTCAAAAGGTATAATGCAAAACTATACTGGATTCTAGATTCGGTGCAGTTTTAAAGTGCTTACATTTACCTACAAGTTGTAAATATAAGGGTACACTTTAGATGAGGCAGTGAGGATGATATCATTAAAACCTCCAATTAACGACGAGTTAGTAAGAGAAACGAGTCGTTCCTATCAGTACGCTTGACTTGTCTATATTCGAACTACTTGGAATGTGAACAGAAAACCTCTAAAGGTTTTGCTAGATCAAAGAAAAACTGGGCTTTGTGGAGGCTAGCACCACCAACTTTTTCACACTAAGATAACAGGGAACTTGAGACAGTGGAAAATATTTCTTATTATTGCCTAATTCTTCAGTTTGAGAGACCAAGGGAA
This sequence comes from Nowickia ferox, assembly GCA_936439885.1. Lineage (NCBI taxonomy): Eukaryota > Metazoa > Arthropoda > Insecta > Diptera > Tachinidae > Nowickia > Nowickia ferox. The sequence continues at coordinate 11,561,698 of OW387024.1, read as the reverse complement.
TATGATTTCACCATGACAAATAGCAGAGTTGTAAAAGAATGAAGCTTTCCTCTATCTCTTCCTTCACCACCCGCCTTCTCTGTCACAACTAGTAATCATTCAATGTCTGAGTGTTACTTCTCTTTTAACAAAAAAAAAACATAGGAATCAGGTGACTCAATGACACTTCAAATGTATCTGAGCTCTTTTTTTATCGACTACTAATTCTTAAACTTTTAGCGCCACTCTCGCTTAAATGATTTAATGTCTACGGTTATATTCTGTTTTTTTTTTCTTTTACACTCGTTTTAGCTTATTTTTTGCATCTTTAACTATTCTATTCACCAATCGAAATGGCATGTTCTCTATTGCTGGCAAATGGCTGTACAAGTGTATGGTATATAAAAATAGCAAATGAAGAAGTTATGTGAATATTGATGTACAAGTATATTTAGTTGTAGTTTTGAAATGGAGGCAGTGAGTGAATGAATGAATGCATGAATGAATAGTTGTTTCTAAAAATGAGCATATCAATGGAACAATTTAGCTGCTATTGTTACTACTTTTTTTTTCTTCCAATTGATTGAATATATATTTTAATACTAATGTTAACATTTCATTTTGATTGTTATACTTTTTATTTATTTTTTCATCATCGTAATTTTTTCTTCTATATTCGTTTTATTTTAGGTACGTATCAGCAACCCTACTATGATGAAATCTTATCAACTAATAGATTAAATTACGCTGCCACTTAAAGTTGAAAGGTCTTAAAAGTGATTGGAAATTTAAGAAGAGAAAAAAATATGGATGTAATTTATCAGGTATTGATTATTGCCAATGCATAACTAAATTAACTGGTAGCAAGATTTTCTTATGATTTAAGATATTTTGGAAGCAGCCGTAAAATGTTAAAGATTTTTTCAAATCTCTTAACTAGTGTATATAATGATGGAAAATTCTAACCAAATAGTTGCGTTAATGATTTCTTTTATTTATTATCTCTCTCAATCGCTCAGTCAAGTTTTACACTTCTTATCTCGTAACCTCTTCAACTTGGCATATATTAAGGTCTTTCAAGACGGATGAAGGTCTCCCCAACTTCAGTGAAATTCCTTCCTTCAATAAATTAAATAACTAATCATAAAAAGAGGGCCAAAGAAGAAAGAAATGGTGGGTAATTATAGTCAATATATAAATATTGCCTTAATTATCTAAAAAAATTTCTTTTTTGACTCTCTTTTCATGATTTGTTCTACATACTAAAAACAAAGCATCAATATTTTGCCGTCAGACGTGTTATATACTAAAATTTTTACGTAGTTTACCTTTCAAAAATATATGTTCGTAAGTCAGTCGGTTGACGAATGTCAAAGTTGCTAAATATTTTACCCACCTTCATTAATGTACGAAAATTATGTCTGATATAATATTGAGGAGGTAATTATTGCTCTTCTCTTCCTTCTTGAAGGAGCTTATCCGCTTCGAAATATTTTGCCATTGCGATGGTACTGAAAATGTTGCTTTTTCTACCCCAACTTATACAGTTTTCTTGCTGGACTGTAGGGGCATATTTTCTTTGGATGAAACAGTTACTTTTAATGGTGAAAAGTTATGAAGGATCTAATGAACCTCTTCAAATGATGGTTGAGAAATATCGTGTTATTGTAGGTAAGAAGAAGAGTTCGTTTATATTATAGAACCATCCGAGTGATCTTTGGCTATAAGGCATTATTCTTAAACATTCTTGAAATTTGCCTTAGTAGCACTTTGCTAAATCCTTGAGCGATGGATATTCGAAAAAGAAGGTGTGTGCCGATTTTCCCTCCTCTTTCAAGAAGCAATTCCTGAAGTGACTAGGTGACCTTAATGCTCTGACCTGCATTATATTTTTCATTCTTCCGCCATGATTTTTTTTAGACCAAGACGCAAAGAAAATATTTCATAATATGAAGAATATGCATTGCACTCTGTTGCAGCTCATCGCTCAAATTTTAAGGTAGCTTAGAATATAAGCAAAATAAATTGGAAGAGGGAGAGGAGAACTTGCTATAGCTTCTTCAGAGTGTAAAGAGTATAAAAATTTTAGCTAGTAAATAAATTTTAGAAATTTATACAGTACTTAATATTTGTGCAAACAATAAACGATGCTGAAATGCCAAGGATAACGGTATGATTCCTCAGGAATCCGGGTGTACTTGTTTGAAAATAGTTAACTCGGTGGACATCCAATTACAATACTCGAGCATGTTTTAGCATAGCAGCTCTGCAGGCCATCTTAGGGCTCTACGAAGGCAGTTTTCAATCAAATAAGACCGTTTTATATACATATGTATTTATGTATATTTAGTAGATATGATCTTAAAGCTTCCAAAATGTATGAAAAAAGAATCTACTAAATTTTACCTTTTAAATCTGCAATTTATTGACTTGCTCTTTTCTCATTGTGCTTCTTATGGTTTCCCATAGTCATGCTAATATTTCACCTTTATACAATATGTTAATCCTCCTAATAACCATATAAGTTTTACTTTTCTTTTCGTTTTTATTTTATGCTGCTGCCTTTTCCAACTATATTTTTAGTTATAACCTCCTCCCCAAAGTAATAATGAAAATGTCAACTGTAAAGTTTCTCACATATTCTCATCAAATGTTAAATCTTAATACAATTTTCCGTGTGTATAACCTATTTACCATGCCAAGGAATAACTTATAAATACTGCATATACATACTACACATATTTATACTCGTATGTCCGTATGTCGTAGTATTCTTGTATGTGTAAATATATACATACAATTGCTTTGGTGTGTAGTAAAGGAAAACTTAAGGCTTCGTCGGCTCATAAACTAATGTTGCTCGCAAAAGTCTAACAACATGTCATACTTTAATTTTAAATCTTAAAGTTGAAATAGTAAGAAAGAGCAGCAAAAATTATGTAGAATAAGAAATTAAGGGGTATCACAGTTTGTTGTGTATTTTAGTAAATTTTATTTTTTTTCTTAAGATTTCTAAGTCTTGCTGTATGTTGTACTTATGCACACAGTTTTATGTTCTTGAGACAGTAGGAAAAAGCAACCAAAATCATCAAGAATCAAAAATTAGGGAGCATAAAGTTCGTTATGTGTTTGTATTGGACTTCTTTAACTTTCTTTTATGTTCTTTTTCAGCTAGTGCTGAAAATAATACTTGACATCACGCTTGTGACTTAAACTGGAATTATGCGTATTATTTGGGATTGTCACAGAAACCAAATTCGCACAAGGTCAAGAGTGCTTTTTCAAGCCCGACAGAATTTTAAATTATAGCACAAAAAATTTGATTTTAAGCAACAAATAAAATTTATTCGAAAGACCAGTATGGACATGAAATTAGCATTTGAGGAGCTGGCAAAAAAAAACCAGACTACACCCTGTTTTTACAGGAGAGGAAAATTACTGAACTACCTAAATAGAGACTAGCAAGGAAAATTTATTTTTTTGTTTCTTAAGGCAGGATCGAACTGGTTTTGAATGAAAATATTTTATGACATCAAATGTTCACTGTTTGTTCGCTTACCAGCTCCCCGTTTATAAATGATGTTGGGCGCATGGCCACCGCGGCCGTTCTTGACTAAGCTTATCCTGGACGTCACTGAAACAAGGTTGGCGTCCAAGGCGTCAACTGCTGGTGTTTTATCAGCATAAGCCAGTGACTTCGCGTGGCTCAAGAACAAAAAAAATTAGCTGTGTCTAATCGCACGACCTCGGAGGACAATTGGCAGCTCCATTTCTAGAAATACACTTAAAGTAAAATTTTGATTTTAATAAGTCGATGGTTGCGGTCGCCGTATGGTCACGCAGCGCAAAAGATTTCCTCTACCCGTTACGTGAGCTGCGATTTAATTTTTGAAGATGTCCACTGCAACAAGCGGTGCATATATCCTGGATGTAATGGAGCCTGCACTGGCTGTTGTGGATTGGTTTCCCTGCATAAGCGACAAATTTGTTTATTTACAAACCCGGTTAAGCCTAAAATGAGGCCGACATCTGTATACAATTTTGCGCCCACTTTTTTAAGCATAAAGCTATGGATTTATAGAAGCCAAAACTTTTTACAAATGTAAAGATGAGTCATTTTAGATCTCAAGGCACGTGCTTAGGTTCGTAGAAATCGGTGAAGTAGATGAAGGTGATATGTAATATTAAATTGTAATGGGCGTAGGACCATTTTTTTAATGCAAAATTGAGTCTTCTTTCCAGCTCAGAGTGTGTGCCAAGTTTCGTAGTACTCGGTTACATATAATGTGAAATTTTAGTGGGCGTAGTGTATCACTATGAGAATGCAAGGGGTGTGCTAAGTTCAAGAAAGAAATAGTGAGCGTGTTTCCATCCACTTTTTTCTTACATTTGGGTCAAATACTCTCTCAGACAAAAAAAAAGATTTTAAAATCGATCTAAAAGTTACTGAGTTATGAAGTAACAAACATATAAAAAAAGACGAATTGATAATATCCTCCTCTTTTGCAGTGGGAAAGAAACATTTTAACTGCTTTGTTATATTCTTAGCAACGACAAATTAATGTATCGTGTCATAACCGCCAAATAAGCGTAAGCGACATAATGTTCTAACGTAATTTTTTTTACCAAAATCGATTATTTTCGAATGTGTCGCTTAAGCTACTTAGCGGTTAATTTTGATCATTTAAGATGTGTAAGGTTTCTTGTCTGATAATTTTTATATACTGTGATACACCTGTCTAATTATTTTTCTTTAAAAAATAAAATAAAAACTTTCAAACTTATTAGGAAAAATGCTAGGAAGTCCTTAAAAAATATTCTTCTTATTCATAATAACAGATTCGTACTAAAGTACAAATAAACACTTATGTAACAAAAGATATTTAGGGTTGCACAGTGGGACCGATTGCCAAAGCTTACAGAAACGTTTAACATCTTAACTACTAAATATTGTGAGAAGAGGTATCATTCCTTTAAACCATGACTCGCCTCTCTACTGTGCATTGTTAAGAACAAAAAGATGACAATATGAAAATAAAATAAAACGAAATATCCTTACTTACTTCCTTCCTAGCATTACGCTAGCAACAACTTTGAGATTTTACTATTTTCTTTCTAGTGTGTATATAAAAATGTAAGTGTGTGTGACTTTTTTATTATAATAAAAAGGCAAAACCTGTGAAGAAAACTTCTAAAATATCAAAGAAGGGAGTATGTGTGTATTATATTTACACATACTTGTATTATAATTGAAGTAGGCCTTGGCGCACTTGCACTCTCCTCATGCATTTTCATTTATCATCATAGTAAAATAAGTTTGTTTGGGAAAAAAAGCATCAGTCGTTAAGAAAGCCATGAAGGAGCAAGAAGAAAAAAACCAAAAGGAAAGAAAGCTAAAGCTGTTGCATGAGCATGGAAATCATAACATAACTTGTAATTTTTATTATAGTTCCGTACTTGTGCTCCTACTTTAAGAAGCGGAAGAAAAAGGTCAAAAAGTTGAAAGTGGAAAATGTTAGTGATAATTATATTAAAGCAATATAAAACTGTAAGGATTGCAAGTTGAAAGTTAAGGTTATAATGGGATTTTGAAACGCTTTTTCCGATTGTAGAGATTTTTAAATTTCAATGTTTTCTTATGTGTTTTGAGTTTTGGATTTTGCATGCCTTAGCATCTTTTAGCAGATTGTATAAGACTTCAACACTTTTTCAGGGATTTTTAGAGGTGTTTGCCTTTAGAAGACTCAGATATTTCATAAGAGAAACATTTTTTTGGTAAATCCTAACAGGTTTAACATTTGCTAAATAGTCTTTATCAGGATTTAGCTTATTTTAGCAAACTTAAGCAAATTTAGTAGTTTTTAGTAGACTTTATAGTCGGCCTCTAGGGAAGAAAAAGGCTTTAGTAGCCTTTAGCTGGCTTTTGACAGCCTTTAGCCGTTTTAGCAAACCTTAACAAGCTTCATCATGCTTTAAAAAACGTTGAAAGGTTTTTAGCAAGTTTAAGCAGCTCTTGGCAGATTTAAACAGGTTAAAGTGGCCTTAAATAGTTTTCAGTAGCTTTTAAGTCTTTTTTTATCCAAACTTAAAGCAAGCTTTAGCAGCTTTTAACAAGCTTTGACAGATTCTTTTAGCAGGCTTTAATGGGTTTTAATAATTTTTAGCAGGCTTTATGGCTCTTAACACTTTCAGCTCTAAAAAGTCTTAGCAGGCCCCAAACAGGTTCTAGGAGTTTTAAAAAGTTTAAAGCAAATTTAAGCAGCCTTTGACAGCTTCTAACAACTTTTAAAATGCTGAACAAGTTGTGAGCACATTTTAAAAGAACCTAGCAGAATTCAGCAGGTTTTTTATATTTCTTAATATCTTTTAACACTTTCTACATTAAACGATTTTTTCTTTCACCGATTTACTAAGACTTCATCACTTCTCTCTAAAGTTTACTCTTAGTACTTATTCATATGTTTTCCCGTTTACCAAAGTGTCCATAACGTCATGATGCCAAATATTTATTTATTTTGTCAGCCAAAGTAACAAAGGAGAAAATGACACACATATTCCCCAAAGAAATTCTATTATTTTCAAAACTTCAAATTTAACAAAAGTATTATATATAAAAAGAATAAAATAATAAGTATCATTTCCATTGTTACGAAAGGACGCAAGTACAAAACCAGACAAGTTGAAGCAGCTGGTTAAAAAAAATACATACCAAGAAAATTGCTTAAGAAATGCTACCGAGAAAAAAGAAAAAGAAGATTTAAACCCAAAAACATACTCGCACAATACATATGAGGAGTATCAAACAAAGTCGTCTTACCAACCAAAAGCCACACATTTCAACTTCGAAGTTTGCTTTTCTTTATTTATATTATTTTTTTTTGTAGGTTTCCTTCGAGTTTGTTTCTCTTAAAGCTTTTTTTCCAGCTACTGATGTCATTGTTGTTACGAGCAGGGGATCAAAAGCTGCCAAAGAAAGCGCAAAAGGTTAAACATACACTAGGGCTACCTGTCACATGACTTGATAACCCCGATGACAATGTTGCCACCAACATTTTGTTAGTTTAAATAACAATAAAACATTGTTATTAAGAAACTCAGGGGATGTGCAAAGGGGTGTGGAGGAAGTAAAAGGAATTAAAAGATGTACAAATAATTTTTTAAGACTGCTCGGCTGACTGGCTGACATTGAATGTCGTAAGTAAGGGCAGTGTTCAAGGATTTCATAAAGAATAATTGATTAAATATTGTGAAGTTCTTTTAAGGAAAAAAAAGACAAGGAAAAGGTTCTAAATTTAAATAACTTTAACAGTTAAGTAGCAGCAGGAGTTAAAAGTAAATACTTGCGAAACACAATAAAAATCAGTTCTTCTTCAACATTAATAATATTTAAATGAATGATGTCAGCCAATTTTACTACATTGGAGCTAATAACACCCCCCGATAATCAATGAAAACTGTGGGGGATTTCTACTCGAAAATTTTACGCTTAAAAGCAGTGCAGATAATTTCGCCTGGGTATGCTTCAGACTCCGAACCCTAATGCCTCAATGCAGTGCCCAGATCTCTCTGAAATCGTATATGCGATAAAGGCTCTCAAGAACAAAAACTTTCTAGGTCTTGACGGAATTTCCAAAAGCTGATCCCTTATAAAACCTTTAATATATAAGTTTTGGGAGGCCCGGATTATGCCCGATGAAAAGAAGGAAGACCTAGTTTTATCAAAAAAGTTAGACTGTGACAACTGACGTGGTATTACACAACTGAGCATGATGAACAAAGTTATAACTTATATAATTACTAAATGGCTCTTTGTAGAATAACTCCACACTAAGAGCGATGAGGGCCGGTTTCCTACCGCAGAAATGTTGCGTCCACCATATTAACAGTTTAAGAGTTTGGGTAGAATTTGGTAGGCTTTCGACACTCTGAACAGCACTATAATAATGAAAACGCTTGCTTGCAAATTGGTTCCCGAAAAGCTTATTTTTCTTTACTGGAAGAGGAAAAACTCAGCAGAAAGCTAGATGAAGAACCAGGGTATGGCAGGGATATGTAATATATCGTTTTCTCTTCAACATCGCACTAGACGCTTTTATGGACAAAAGGAATGGGAAGTAGTATGAATGTGAATTAGGATTCACTATCCTACACAGTCTAATGACTTTTTTGGAAAATACAACCCTTGTATGATGGAGTTTATGAAAATGTTCAAAACTTAGCAAGAACTCAATTGCGCAGGGTGTTATTTTTCAGGAGTCGTACAATTGTCTAGAATATTAAGTCCTAAGCTTTACCCAGATATGTCTGCAATGGCATGTAGAAGTTGCACATAATGCTAGCATGAGAAATAACGACAAATGTTGCATGGACAACAACCTGCAGCCTGTTGTCTTGTTGCCACCAAAATAATCATTCTCATATTAACATGTGTATTCTATCCTTCATATTTTGCAATCTTAGCCTGCTGTGGTGAATGTGTTTATTGCTTTAGAATAGAAAACAATAGTTATTATCCTTTTTTCCTGTAGCAAGCAACAAAACTTGTTTTTATTTAAGAGTTTTGCAACCTCCCTCGCATTATCCTGAGTCATAATTTTTTTTTTTAATTTCCTGCTATTGGTGGATGCAAGCTTAATTTAATGTTTTTTCAGTTGGCAAGTATGAGTTGTATGGTTTAATAAAATATCAAAACTATGTATAGAATTTTAATGATTGTCCTCACCTCATTTAAAATACACTAAACCAGTAAAACAAAAGTTCGTATTTTTATTTTGCATCTTTTAACATTCGATTATATACAGACATATATTTTTATTAATGTCAGCTCGTTAAGAATTTAAGCTGACAAGATGTTAATCTGAGGAAAGAAACAGTTACCACTGACAATATAAAAAAAATACCCAATAGAAAATCTTATAAGCAAATAATAACCCCAAAGAATATAAAATATAGTATACAATACTTAAGTACATCAAGAAAATATATATTTTTTTTGCCTTGCCGCTGATTTGAAGTAAAACACTTTCCTCTTTTTCAAAGCTCTATAAATGAAACTGAGTTTTATTGAAAGCAGTTTATATTTGTTGTAGAAGTTTCTCTAGAAATTTTATCAAGGTAGTCATGCTATAATTTGACACTCTTTGTATTGGGTTTTTTTTTTGATTGAGGTATAGAACTTTAAGTTGGCATCACTTTTTTAACTGGCGGCCATTTTGTCAGCTGTCAAGTGATTAATATTTAGTTTGGTTTGCCATTTCATCATGAACAGGTTGACAAAAGAACAACGCTTACAAATCGTGCAAATAAATTTCGAAAATAATGGTTCAGTTCGCGAAGTTTACCGCAAGCTCCGTCCATTTTATGGTCGACATAATCGTCCATCAGAGCAATTAATTCGGTTAATCATGGATCGTTTTCGCACTACGTTTACTCTATGTGATAATACGCATCCGCAGAGACGTCGAACAGTGCGCACCGAAGAAACAATTGCCGCTGTAGAGCAAAGTGTTGAAGAGGACCCGAATGAATCGATTCGCCACCGTGCACAGCAATTGGAGCTTTGTCCATCAACTTTATGGAAGATTTTGCGCAAAGATCTTGGCTTGCGACCTTGCAAGATCCAGCTTGTGCAAGAATTAAAGCCGCGAGACCATGCAATGCGTCGTGATTTTGGTGTATGGGCCGAAAATGAGATTGATCTCGATGCTGATTTTCATCGCAAAATTTTGTTCAGTGATGAGGCTCATTTTTGGTTGAATGGCTACGTCAACAAGCAAAATTGCCGCATTTGGAGTGAAGAGAATCCACATGAGACCCTTGAGACGCCATTACATCCACAAAAACTGACTGTTTGGTGTGCTCTATGGGCTGGTGGAGTCATTGGGCCATACTTCTTCCGAAATAATGCTGGAGAGTCAGTTACCGTTAATGGAGACCGGTATAGAGCCATGATAACCGACTATTTTGTTCCCGAATTGGATGGCATGAATGTGGATGAGTTGTGGTTCCAACAAGACGGCGCTACATGCCACACAGCGCACGTCACAATCGATTTATTGAAGGAAACATTCGATGAGCGCATAATTTCGCGGAATGGACCTGCCAATTGGCCACCAAGATCGTGTGATTTGACACCATTGGATTATTTTCTTTGGGGATATGTGAAGTCGCTCGTCTACGCCAACAAACCAGAAACGTTAGGGGACTTGGAAGCCAACATTCGTGGCGTTATTGCCAACATACGGCCCCATATGCTCGAAAAAGTGGTTGAAAATTGGACCTGTAGAATTGGCTTTATTCGAGCCAGCCGCGGCGGCCACATGCCCGAAATCATATTTAAACGTTAATGGCATAAAATTATCCTTCCAATAAAGCCAAATTGATGGACATTAAAACGATTTTCTTGTGTTTTATTTCAATTCGAAGTTCTATACCTTTAAAAAAACACCAACCTTTAGCAACCTTTATTGCAAAAGAATGGTCCCAGGTTACAGTTCTTTCCACATTATTTTGCAGTAGAACCAACGGTTTAGAAGATCAATACATTTGGCTCTTCGTACATCGGTTGAAGCTCATGTTTTCGCCACTTTCCTCTCTTACTAATCAACATATAGTAGAGGGTTTTGTAGCCAGCTTTTTTATAGGCTCATCATCAATCGTTTTAACTGCGAGGAATCATTATTTAATTAAAATTGATGTTTAGTATATCTTGTTAGGAGTTATAGTTCCGAATTACTGAAAAAGGAGAATTTTCACCAGACACCTCTTCCTGTATTTCTCCAATCTAAAATGTTCTAGCATAGTAATGAAAGGGAATATATAAACTTCAAGGAACTCCTAATCAGTGTTGCTACTATTCTACGCCGTATCTTCCGCGAGTTGCCATGATGTTGGAACTACGTTGTGGGAAATATAATTTCGAAATAAATGAGGAAGAGGTATGGTTAAAAAAACCTTGTCACACTCCCAAATTAATTTCCGCCAGCTAAGTAGTGAGTTTGTTTTAGAGTCTTACAAACAATTCTATTACTCGTTTTAAGTTCCTTAGTTCAACACCTCCTTAGTTTCATATTGAATGTAAACCCCTTCTCAAGTTGCTACAGAGACTTTTTATTTTTTTCAATATCACTAATGTTGGTTCTCTTGTATATTTTAGAAAAGGTTATCACTATTTCAACTCAGTGACGATCTTGCTTCTTTTCTTCGTTACGTTAAAGTAGAAATATGCGTTGTTTTTTCTCTGCATCTAAGAAACTCTTTTTTTTACGTAAAGAACAGTATATTTCTTTTGTCATCATCGTAGGCACAATAAAGCAGTTGAGCTAAAAGAAATAGCACAATTATGCGCCTACTGCATATGTCAGCCAGAGTAAGGTCTTAAGAGACACAAAGTCATTCTTAATTCCAGCGTAAAGTCAGGCTTTATTTAAGAATATGAAACGTAAAAAGTCACTGAGTTCTTAAAATCAAGACTACAAGTGCTTGTGAACAAATGGATTGCGCAAATTAAACAAAATTGTTGGGTCTAATATCATCACAAACATTGATCTATTGGAAGTTAACAACCAAACTTCCATCGACCAATATCTCCAATTTAATAAAGGACAGCTTACAATGGAGTCCATTCCTAAGAAATGTGATCTCACGGGGTGCAAAACCACGGAGTGATAAATAAGATAATTACAACCTCTATCAACAGGAGGATTTCTGACTTCCTGGACAAAGAGTTTCCTTGCTAGCAGGCTGGATTCAGAGCTCAAAAATCCTGCTTAGATCACATAAACAGCATCCGCATAATATATCTGGTCTTTAACGACTTCGAAAAAGCTTTCGACATACTTGTCTACACCACCATTTGAAAACACTTACCTCTAAAGGCGTACCGCAGAAAATAATAGGGATAATGCAAGAGCTATAGATAAATTCAAGCTGTCGTTTACTTCACCAGAACTCTGTAAGCGATAAGTTTTCCGCTAAAGCAAGTGTACGGAAAGACTGCACCTTATCACCAATACTCTTTAACGTAGTGCTTGGACATCGTAATGAGAAACGCAACGAACAACAACAGAGGCATAACATGGGACCTAGGCGTTCGTCTGGCCGATCTTGTCAATACCGATGATGTATACCTTGGCGGAAAGCCTCAACATGATAGAGACAGAAGCTGCAATGGTAGGAATCACGGTTAAACACAACCAACCGACCATTCTCTATCCAGAACATCCAACTCGACGACCTGTAATAATTTTATTATTTGGGTAGTATAATCACATCAAGTGGAGGCTCATCCGAAGACGTCTCACACCGGCAAGCGTACGGCCAACTAAACGCAGAAATCACCATCAATCTCCACCCGCAATAAAATAAGAATATTCAAGTCGCGCGTGAAATATATGTTCCCCTACGCATGTGTAACGTGGAATATGGCGGCAAAAGACGGATATTAAGAATTATCTAGCCCAACAGGATATCGAACACACATCAAATCCGAATACATACCAAAGTATTGAGGAGAAAATGGGGATGGATTGGCCACGCATTACGAAGAACACACGATGATGTTAACCGCAATGACATTGACTGGAATCCGCAAGGTAGCAGAAAGAGAGGACAGCCTGCCCACACTTGGCGAAGACTGCTAGAGGCAGAGGATTCATGAACAGGAAAAATCTGGAATGAAATTAAGAACCAAGCATTAAACAGGCATACAACGAACAATATGGAGAAAATCGGTAAAAGCGGAGCACCGACCACGAGGTCTCCGATATATTTCACAAGATAGAGCCTTCGCAAACACCTTGCCCTAATAAAACTCTTATGTCGTAGAACTAAAGTCAATTTGTTTTCCTGTTTATTTAATATAAATAGTTTTACGATTGTATCGCTAGAAGATTCTTCTCACTTGATCGTTGCTAACTAAATAAAAAAAAACTTCAAATTGTCTTAGACGGCAGTTCTTTTAATTTACAAAATATTCTTTAATTGAGTTAGAAAAATGTTAAAATCTCAAGAAATGCAATTAAATAAATAAAAAATTATCCTCTAGCCTAAATTATTATTAACACCACTGTACTGGTGCTGTCTTTCATACATATTTCTGAAAAATACCGTTTGTCAGTATATGCAACTACGAGTGTTTTGATGTTGAGGTCTTATCGTTTTAAGCTGCATGCTTTGGTGTGTCTTCATCTCGCATAGGTTATCACTTTTATAGCATTTAGAGGTCAACTCAACATTTTTAGTCTTCAAGTTGAAACAAAAATAATTTTAACAAAAAGAGGCACAAACATTTTGAAAAATTCTTTGTTTAATAAGAGTTTGTTGTTGCTTGCCACATACGAATATGTATGAAGGTACGAGTACAAACGAATGCATTTATGTCTCCAAAATGCATTTCCAATATTTTTATGCAGTCAAAGTACAAAGTTGTTGGTGGGCCTTTAAGCTGTCCGTCCATCTTTTGCCGAGTGACTAATCTAAAGGCAATACAAAAAGGTGGTCTCTAAATAGTTTGTACAATTGTTGGTCACAAAATGCTGCTTGTTGTAATTGTTTGTGGGTTTTTGCCTGGCGGAGGAGTGTATGATGCATATTTAAGCAGCACGATAATGACAGCTGAAACTGTTTGTTGTACGAGTATGTGGAATGAATGTACGTACAATGTAAGTTTTGTCGCTTTGTTTTTCTTTATAAAACAAAAATTATTCATTGAAACGCGTTTTGCATATAAAAAAATAAATTGTCAACGAATATGTGAGATAATGTACAAGTTTTCAATTACGAGGGCTGTTTGTATTTACGAATGTTGTTGAAAAAAAATTTGTTTTCAAAGTTTGTCTAAGAATTGTATTGTCTGGATGATCGTTCATCGTTGTACTGTTATCTTATTATTTGTTAAATGTTAATGTATGATATCTTTATATAATCCTTTTTTTAATTAATTATGGGCATCTCTTACGTGATTAGCGTGGATCCATGCATAATCATCCTTAATCATCCATTGTCATGATTTCATCATTGAATCACTTGCACTCGACTATGAGTGTCATATTAAAAATGGCTTAATAGTTTTTTCCAGTGCAACGTGTATTTTTGAGTGTGCAAATATATTTTTTACAAAATAATGTCAAAAATCAAAATAAATCAAGTTTTTTCTTTGCACAAATTTATACCTCACAATATCACAAATTTTTCCGTGATCTGCTTAATTTATTAACAGTCAAGTATTTTGTCTTTAACTTCATCAAAATACTTTTTCCTTAAATTTTTTAAAAATAAAACTAGAGACAAGAAGTCCTCGCGCGGTCAGTGTGAATCGTGTAATCACGTATCATCATAATTTTTTTTTGTCCAATGAAACCTTATTTAGAAGAATTATGTATATGTTGTTAAAATTTTCTATAGTAAATATTTCTAGATTTCGCCTCACGAAAAACAATAGCTATGGTGTATTTTTTTTCTAAGTTTTGTTGTTGGGCCACAACAAAGTCATTCCATTCAGATCTATTGCGTACTACATCTTTCGTTTCACTCCATGTTTGACCCATACTTGCTGCTTTTAAATAAAATTATGGATAGGCGCGTCTCACGTGACTAACGTGAATGATACACACAGCACTCACGTGACGCAAAATCAATATTTCTCTGTCGGATATCTTTTGCTTGTGTATGGGTGTGATTTTTAAATAAACTATTGTCAATATTTTCAATAATGCAAATTTTTTTGGTTTGGTATCGCTCCCTCACGCATAACAAATGGAAACGGTGTTGTTTTACCTTCAAGTCAGTAAATAAACATTTCTAATGCATTTTATGAAGGAAAATATAACAAATAATCAGCTTAATTAATTTGAACTTTTTCGTGCACTAAGCATGAGTCTGAATAAAAGTGAGCGTGACGAACATTTTTAAAATTTTTGTGCAAAACATTCTATTCAGATGTATTGCATACTAAATATTTTGTTACACTCCATTTTCGACCCATATTTGTTGCTTGCGTCATATTTTTAAATTAAAACTGTGGATAGGCGCCTCTCAAGTGACTAGCGTGAGTGATGCGCACACCATTTACGTCACCCAAAATCAATATTTCTCTCTCGAATAACTTTTGCTTGTTTATAGGGGTAATATTTAAATATTGTAAATATTTTCAATGCTGCAAGTTTTTTAGGTTTGGTTTCGCTCACGCATAACGAATGGAAACGGTGTTGTTTTGCCTTCAAGTCAGTAAATAAAAAATTTTTTTTTTTTTCATGTGTATATTTATTTATTGTATCTTCAAAAAATGAACTAACAATAAGTTTTCAAATCTTAAATCTAGATATAATAATTAGTCCCAACCAGTGTCAGGCATAAACTTAGTGATAGTAATCAATAATACATAAATATCGTATTAATCACAAAAATAAACATGCCTGATACAATTTATGAAGGAAAATTTAATGAAACATTATATTATAAGTGAAATTTATTTGCTGGTGGTTAAGCGATGTCTATATGCATTTTATTGTTGCTTTAACAAATCGTCAGTAGACTTCAACCACACATTTTGAACAGTCACAAAAATTTAATGAATAATAATAATAATTAGTTAACTTGAACTTTTTTCGTGATCTCAGCATGAACGTGAATCAAAGTGAGCGTGATAAAATTTCTATAAAGTTTTCCTTCAAACACATGTGATTGAATAAAAGAAAACTTACCTAGGGTGTAAAGATGTTAAAAATATTTTATGTTGCAAATATGGAAATGGTGTAAATAAACATATCGTGCCATAACCGCCAAAAAAAAGCTTAAGCGACATAATTATCGAACTTAATTTTTTGAGCAAAATCGATTATTTGCGATCTGATCTGAAACTCAATTCCAAAAAATGTGCCACTTAAGCTATTTTAGCGGTTATGGCTTGATATAGTAAATTCTCAAAAAAATAAATCGTTATATTTACTGTTGCAAGTGCTACAAAGTATTTGCGTAATTTAATTTTTATCTGCTCATGAGCCCAGCGTGAACTTGAACTATCACCCTCGTGACTGCAATTGTACTCTCACTTGTTGTTTTTTTTACTACTGCAGGCTTTATTTTATTCCATTTAGTTTTTGAGAGATAGACTTGGGCGTCAGTCTTGATTAAGCTTGAGTAAGTGGTGTGCGTGAGTTTTAACTCACGTGACTTATATTTTAATGCATATAAATGAATAGGTAGAACTTGAACTTTTAGAACTACTCGGCTGCCGTTTCGTTATGATGGTGACTGGAAGAAAATGTTTCTTTTATTAAACAAAAATTTCTCATATGACCCATGCAATATATTGTCATAAAATTTTATTGCTTTTCTACTCCATCGATATGTCTTTCCTTTTGGTATTGTTTAACAATAAATAGTTTATGTTTGCAATATATTAAATACACAAGAAATACAATTAAAATGTGGTCAAAAATATCTTATGAACAATTTGTACTGTAATATGGAATGATTCATTTATTTTGTAACAACAACAATAATAAAACCACAAAATTCAAACAAAATAATTTTAATTGTTTATAATTTGTACGTGTTTTTTGAGGTACGAGTACTTACTTGCTGCTGCTCAATTATCGTTTTAAAATCAAGAATTTTCCCCCTCCGCCCCTGCATGTTGGCCTCAGTGTGGTGCTCGAGCTGTCCTTCCGTACATACGTCTTTCTTTTCGTGCATGTGGGGGCGTTGATTTGTTAGAATTTGTTTCATTGTAAAAATATTTTTTCCTCTAGTCTTTATTTTTAAATTGATCTCAAATCTTTATGCTGGTGATTTGTTTAGAGATTTTGTTTCTTTTCTTTTTTTTGCTGTTAAAAATGTTTGCTGAAATGTTTCTTTCCTATCAACTTGCGGCTTGTTTTCTTAATCAAGTAAATAAATATTTAATTTTTGCTGGTTAGATATTTTTTTCCTACATGATTGAATGAATTAACATTTATTAATTTTATTGACTATGATTGATGTTTTCTGGTTATTTGTTATTGTTGTGTTACTATTTGTGGGCTCTTCGCTAAATATGTATGTAGACAGCTCGAAGTTGTTAGAATTT
Organism: Nowickia ferox; assembly: GCA_936439885.1. Taxonomy (NCBI): domain Eukaryota; kingdom Metazoa; phylum Arthropoda; class Insecta; order Diptera; family Tachinidae; genus Nowickia; species Nowickia ferox. The sequence continues at coordinate 11,544,651 of OW387024.1, read as the reverse complement.
TTCCCAGAAATTCGATATATTTGATTTAAAGATCTAAAATAATTGAAGTTAAGTGCAATCACAATGACTTTTAAATGTTGAAAATTCTGTTGAAAATTAAGTTAAAATTAACTGTGATTAAACTGTTTTAGTTTAAATATTGCAAGCAATTCCTTTAATGGCAGTTTATCTAGTGCCAGCTCACTCAATGTCGAGCTTAAAAGGCCCCGGTTGGAAACGGATTTTGTTTTCATTTCATGCTTAAATTTGCAAAATTTTATTTTTTGTGCACGAAAAGCAAACCTCACCTATGAAACCATAAATTTTGGTAAAATGCCAAAAATAAATTTAAAAACATTAAAAACAAACATCGAACAACAAAAACATTAATAGAACAACAATAAAACCAACAATTGAAATACGAAACAAAACGACAAATAAATTGCACTTTAAAAGGCTCATTATGAGGTGAAATCTAAACGATTGAATCTTTTGCGGTCACATTAAATATGAGACTACGAGTATAAATGCTTAAATGACGCAGCTTTTATTTGGCGCTTGTGTTTCTTTTTTTCTAAATTAAAAAACAACACAGTAGAGCAGCGCTAAATCATGACAGCAATAGAATTGACATAAATAAAACATTAAATAATTACAACATATGAATAAGAAGAATATTTGTTTGTTATAATTAATTTACATTAAGCATTTTTTCACGAAATTTCATGAATTTTGTTGCACGAAGCTTTTTCTATTTGCTAATTGCAGCGCTGTAATAGGATTTAGAATGAATCCCTGATGCATTTTTGGCAACTTTTTTGATGTATGTAAATTGCTCCTACAATTAACTTCATGAAAAAAAAATGCTTAATGTAAATTAGTTATTATTGGTTTAGCAACAGCTATGTGAACTTTGTATCTGTTTAAGAAACTCGTCAGTTGACTGCAATTAAAAAATTCTTTGGAAAATCTTAAAAACTCCGCATGTTTATAGAAAAACCCTCATAATGTTATTGAGAATTGCATGTACAAACATAATAAGTTAAAAAACCCTCAAACAAACACATTTCATTTCTCAAGCAAAAACGAAATGCATGTAGACGTTGCTTAAACAATGACAAATCAAAATTCTTCATATTAATACATTACAGCCTTAACTTTCATATTTTTTAAATAATTACAACATAAATTTGGGAAAAAAAAACTCCTAATAAAATTGATAGATACAATACACAGGAAGCAAAATAACAAAGTGCTTGATTTTTTAAGAAAAGTGCAAAAAAATATATGTACGTGTTTCGGGTTTTTGAAGATTCGCGGTTAGCGGAGTACTGTAGCCTCTCACCACGTTTTGTTGTGCACATTCTTTAGTTTGATCGGCGTAGAAAATCGTCATGAATTTGAATTTTAGGTGAAGCACTGATGTATATGTAGAATATTAGGAGGAACACTTTTGTGTAGCATTTTAGCCCTCTAACTCCTCTCCCTGTGGGTATATTTTGTTCCTTTCTATTAAACTTTCACTCTTAAACAGAATGCACAAAGAAAAAGAAGAGACAACTGCGCACATTCTCTGCGAGAGTATTGTCTTATATAATAGCATTAGTCGGGTTTCTGCAACCTCTGTTCTTTAGACCAGATCTTTCCCTCCCATTCTATTCTGGTCTATAGTGAAGTCAATAGATGTGACCATAATTACAAAAAACTTGTCGGTGGGGTGAGGGGGGTTACTATGTAATTCGTTTCGAAAAGAAAACTGTTCGAATTTGTCTGCTATTAGCATTATAATTCGGAAACATTTCCGCTCGATTAGGATTACATAATAACCCTCCTGGTCAAATATCAAAAAATTTCTGGTTTGGCATATATTTGTTAGTTTTTATTGATGTATTACTTTTGTTATATCTTAGGAGGAGCTACTATTACTCACAATTAGTAAAAATTATCTGAAAACCACAGAAATAACTTCCTCTTTATCTATCTCAACTCTTCGTAGCTTTTACATATGCTTCCCAGTTGCCCCTATCATTCGTTTATATAACTTTGAAAAATCGTCTGCAGTTTTCCTGATTTCATGTAATTTACTTGCTAGTAAACATTCAATGACTAACAACTAAAGTCCCTCCTGCAGAGGTTTTCTATAAAATAAATCCTCTCAAATAAAAAAATAAAAATTAACTGTTTTCAAAAAAGTGACTAAAAAGTTAAAAAATAGTTTATTGTTAGTTTAATAAAATATTATTATATAGGGTATTTTTTTAGAGGTATAGAACTTCGAATTGAAATAAAACACAAGAAAATCGTTTTAATGTCCATCAATTTGGCTTTATTGGAAGGATAATTTTATGCCATTAACGTTTAAATATGATTTCGGGCATGTGGCCGCCGCGGCTGGCTCGAATAAAGCCAATTCTACAGGTCCAATTTTCAACCACTTTTTCGAGCATATGGGGCCGTATGTTGGCAATAACGCCACGAATGTTGGCTTCCAAGTCCCCTAACGTTTCTGGTTTGTTGGCGTAGACGAGCGACTTCACATATCCCCAAAGAAAATAATCCAATGGTGTCAAATCACACGATCTTGGTGGCCAATTCCATGGTTAACCGAATTAATTGCTCTGATGGACGATTATGTCGACCATAAAATGGACGGAGCTTGCGGTAAACTTCGCGAACTGAACCATTATTTTCGAAATAAATTTGCACGATTTGCAAGCGTTGTTCTTTTGTCAACCTGTTCATGATGAAATGGCAAACCAAACTAAATATTAATCACTTGACAGCTGACAAAATGGCCGCCAGTGAAAAAAGTGATGCCAACTTAAAGTTCTATACCTCAATAAAAAACACCCTTTACATATCGATGTGTAATTTACAGTGCTATTGTGGATCAATATTTTCGATGTCTTCTGCAGGTTTGTTAACTCAATGCTTCACATATTCTGAGTATAACGAATTTGCATGTTGTAAGCATCGAAATTCGAAAGCATTTTCTTAGCTTAATTTGGGACTTTCTGTACTCATTATTCCTTTCTTATACATATTTCCTTTCTATATAAACTCTTGCTTATTATATCCAATTAATCCAATTACCGGTAAAAGAAACGGTATATGTCCGGAAACCAATTCAACACCTGAAATGGATCATAGAATCTAAGATGAAAGAAGAAGCGGAGGAAAGTTGCCGTGCGACGAACACTTGCAAAACTTCTAAAATCAAGTGGAGCTCCTATGATTCTAAATCGACTAAATTCCTTTTATCACTAACCAGACTCAATTGTAACCTTCTAGTGGGGATATTAACTGGACACTGCTGTACGGCTTCGTATGCCCTCAAAATAGGACAAATACTTGACGGTACCTGCAGGAAATGTAAGGAACAAGGGGTAATTGAGACAGTAAAACGTCTACTGTGCCACTGTCCGGCTCTAAGCCGCACTTGATATGACTGTCTTGGTGATAACACTTTTAGAAGTCTTGAACTTGTATCGGGAATGAAAATGTGTAGACTATTAAGGTTTGTTAAATCTGTATGGGAGTCATTCGATATAGGCACCACGAACTAGGCTGCCATACTTACAGGTTTCTTGCCATCTGCTGGTATCGCTAAGGATCAATTCTGGTCTATGCGAGGTCCTTGCCCAACCAGACTAACCTAACCTAACCTTACTTATTATATGTTGCACTTGGTCGAGGTCACTATTTGTAAAAGCTTTCCTCTCCTTCCCTTGTGCTTTTTGGTAAGTACTGTTCTTGTGGTAAAGATTTCTTCTCCGTCTCACTTCTTTTATCATTGCCAAGCTTGCATTTAGAGTCTTAGGTATACTTAATTCTTATTATTTATTTATTTTAAACTATTGAACTTTTGGGGCGAATACTTAAAACTAGTTCCTTTTCGGATAAATTTTTTTTTTTTTGAAGAACCCTCCTAATTATTTAGACAACTGTAAACATCTACAACAAAAATTCAGATTTCAATACTTGATTGATGTCTATTACATTTGATCACTGCTAGTAGCCTCATTACGTTCTCTCAGCCTTCAATAAATGTATAAGATGCTCAAATGTAGTCAATTGTATGTGTATAATCTGGCTTATCGTGGTTGGCGTATTTCAAATACGACTACGATAAATTGGTACTAGATTAAAGAAAAACTGCTGAAGTCTTCTTTAATATTTTACAAAATCGTCGTAGTCGAAGTCGAAATACGCCAACCACGTTAAAGGGGAATATCTGCGGAATATATTGGTTGAAAAAGAAGTCGTAAAGTGTCGCATGTACACAAATATAAACACCACTGTACATTTTATTCCTACACCGGCCAACCATTCACTCTCCCTCCTCCGAGCTGGCCACCAAGACATAAAAGAATTGCTCTATCAAACAGTCATTATTAAAATAAAAAACGTTCAAAGCTAACTCTATTTAAGCACTTATATTTCTAATAAACTCTGCCATTTTTTTTTAGTTTTCAACGAAACCGCTCTAAAGCTCAATGAATACGAAACGTTTGTGGTTACAAATTTTGGCCAGTCTAGTCATTGTATTTTTTGGAGATATGAAGTAATTGAAAATGTTAAACCAAAAACGTATTCTTGGCAATTATAAATAAACGGTTTGATATTTTTTTCTGCAGCAATCTTAATAAAATCATCTAGAAATACTTGAAAAAAAAGTGGTAAAAACGAAATAGCCAAAAATGGTTAAAAGTAAGAAGTAAAAAACAAAACATGTAAAATAAATATGTATTTATGTCGTTTAAGTTGAAGCAAAATAAAAACACTTATGGTTAAAGAATTCTGCAAAATTTTATGCAGTTTGACCCTAGAGCATTATTACATAAATACATTAAACATAACAACAAGGGAAATTAGGCGGATACTTTAGAATGAGAAAGTTTGGAAGTACGCAACTGTAAATATCATTTAGGTTTAAGGACAAAATAATAATAGAGGCACAAAATTGGTTTAAAAATACACACTGTTTTGCTAAAGTTTCATTTGTGGCCTGGGGACTCTACTTCGCGATGAATCATTAGACTAAAAGTTCTCTGCTATTAAGTGTTCGTTGGTGGTTCTTGAACCTGATCTGGGTTTTTGGGTATTAATCAGCATAAAAGTTCGTTACATTCTGCGAATTATGCCTTGAAACGAATCTAGGGACTACTAGTTTTTGCTATGAAACGTTTTTTGGTGGTGTTTTTAACTGTAGTTAGCCCTGCTTTTGGGTAAGGTTAGGTTAGGTTAGATTGAAAAGAGGAGCCAATACGCTCATGTCCGGGAACATGCACATAATCCAGTATAGGCCTGTTGTGCGCTCTCATATAAATTAACAAATGGACCCCACCTATATAGGAACTCAGTGTCGTTCACGTAGTCTCCCAAGGTTTTTACAGTCAATACCTCTAAGGTGGGTAATGTTCTGTAAGGTTTCATCCCCAAAATAACGGGATCTTGGCTGGGCGAAAGCAGGACTATAACAAAGGAAGTGCTCCAATGTCTCCATGCATGCCCTGCATTCATTGTCATTCGTAAATCCAATCCGGTACAAATGCCCTAGTGCTGATTTTAATTTTTCTTTTGTATTCTTATAATTATTAACTTGCAGTGTTTATTTGAAGCCAACCAGGAGACTGTTATTCTCTGCTATTAAGTAATTGTTGATGGTCCTTCGAACCGTCTTGTTTTATTTGTGACACAAACAAATTTAGTAATTGAATATATAAATATTTTTGGTCCCGTGAGACAGTCCAGTGGACTGAAATGAGCTGTCTTGGCAGATGCATTGATTTGTCTAAAATTCTGTAAACTAAAAAATGGAAACTACATTGGAACAAAGAAATGCTTATTTCAATAAATGTGCACCTATGCTCTACAATTTCTGTTTTGGTTCCATCCAATATAATTTTTTGAAAATATATTGCACTGAATATATCTGCGTTTTATTATCAGAAGAATTATATGTAAGTTCCCAAAGCCGAACTATGATAAAAAAAGACACGAATTTCTAATAAGAAAGTATTAAATGGTTATTGATGGTCCTTCGAATCGTTTTATTGGATTTGTGAGCAAAAAATTTTGTGAGCTGTAATTTAGTCATTGAATGCATATATACGTTTGGTACTGCAAGACAGTCTGTAGTACTGAAATCAGCTGATTTGTCTAAACACCTGTAAATTGATCCATTAAATTACTCCGCATTGAGACTTTAGCAAATGTACTACAAGAAAAACGCTTTGCGAAGACTGTTGTAGCAAATATCAGTAGCTATGCAGCTATGATCTGCAATTCCTGCTTTGGTTCCATCTAATGAATATAAAACAAATAAAACAATATAAAACCTATTTATTGTATTATGATTTTCTTTATGGTCCTTCGAGCTCTTATTATCTGAAGAATTATATGTAAAGTTCTTATAACCGAGTTTTGGGAATATAAAAAACTCGAATGATTTTCTAAGAAGCAGGTAGTTCTTAGCTTTTTCTTACGCTACGCGTGGTCTAATTCCAAATGCAATTTCCTCCCATTTTCCCTTACAGCTGCTTTAAAATAATATTGATCAGAGTTGTTAAAGCTTGCAGCAACAAACTATTTATTGGGTTGGGCTCCTGCAACTGAACATTTTTTTCTGGCTCAAATACTTTTTTTAACCCAGCAGCATACACAGCAGTAGTGAATGCTTTGTGTTTCAGTCTGAATCATTTTTGGCTCTTAGGAACCTCATGGTAGGCAGTATTTGTTTTTGTGCATGTCTGTCTGTCAACTAGCATTTTTAAGTATTTTACGCGTTTTCGGATATAATCTTTTTTTACAATTGTAAATCTGCACACGCTGAATATGTTTTGCACACGTATTAGCTGACCAGTGAGCCAATACAATGGATTGCTGCAAACTCCTACTCAAACCAGTCAGTCGAGCAGTTATATTTTTTTTTATTTGGTTTCCTTGCTGATTGTTGATCTTTAACAGTTTAAATGTTTAAGCTGCTTTTTTCTTATTGCCAGCAGATCGTTGTCTTTGAAAACATTTGAGTTGGCGTTTGCAAAAGTTGGGCAAAACAAAAACAGTCACAGTAAATATACACAGAATAAATATAAAAATTCATACTTATGGAAATGGCAAACAAATGGCAGTATTATTTTTAAAAACCAAAAATGCAAATGTCACACCAAATGGAAATATTTAAGCGAATATGTGGACATATGTGTGTGGATCAAATAACGAGGAGTTACTAAGGATAATACAAGGAATCTGGAATAAAAAATATGAGCAGTTTTTAAAAAGCAAAACGTCTGAAATTATTTAAAAGGAGAGTTGCTTATGTCGGAACAACATAACATGACACTTACCTCGCATATCAAGGAATTGTTATACTCATCACGATCAATAGCTGAAAGAAACGAGTTGTCTTTTCAAAGTTTTTATATTTGTATAAGAACGCTGCAGTAGCATTTCATGTGATTAGTGGATAGTTGGAATCATAAATTCGTATAACATTGGCGCATGGCATACTATTCCAAGTGAAATTCGTCTCGATTAAAGAGAGGTTATCATGAGTAAAATATATACATACATATGTAAATAATCAGATGTTAGCATGCAAAACCTAGGTTCTTACGATATAACAGATTATAATAAAGGAAAAATCTGGTCCAAATACCGGCACAGAGACTCCAAGTAGATTTCTTGTGCCATAAATGTGAAAATTAAATTAACCTTTGCATGACTCCCTCTCGTTATCGGGCCGTGAGGTCGATGAGGAAAATGAGGTCGGTCATGCAGTCACCATGAATGGTGTGCGATTTCGCGAGATTATAGCGGACTTTTTGAGGCCAAAAAATTAGGATATGGGCCTAGCCGATTGTGGTTCCAATAGGATGGCCCCACTTGCCACACAGCCAACGAAACAATGTCTCCTAATTTTATATATAAGTTTTGGAAATACCTGCCAAATACACTGTGGGGAGTCGGCAAGGAAGCAACCTCTTACTTTTCAGGCCTGTTCAGCGATGTTGAGAGAATGCATGCATTTTAAATCTTATGAAAGCAGCGCGGTGAAAGCAGAAAATTTGTTTTTGCTTTCAATAAAAATTATAAAACGAATATATATATACGCTCTATATCGTTGAACAGGCCATTAATATTCCGTAATTCACAATATAAGCAGAACATCATCATCAGACAGCAATCGCTGACAACTTAAACAATAAGATAATAATTTTAAACCCAATAATGATATTTACAGACATTATCATAAACTCCTACTCTACCTTTCTATTGTGGTGGAGAATATACAATAGAACACATTTACCGTCGTTATACGCATACTAACTACATACCCTCCCGGCTTGCACGTTGGCTCCCATTTAATTAATTAATTTGTGTAATTGTTTACTTCGCATTAATTGAATTTGCGTTTAATTTATGTGAGTTTTACGCATCAAATATTTGCCAATTATTATGGCTGGTGTTTTCTTTAATTGCTTTTATAGAAAATTGCTTTCGAAAAATGCAGATCTCGCATTATTGTTATAAATTAACAGAAATTTATTAAAGTTATAAATATACACACTTTAATGATATTTAACAAGAAACATGAAGCAAGTGAAATTGAATTTAGAGAAATTTTGCACAGAATTGGATTAGAGTGAGTGATATAAAATATTATCTGACCCCCACAACTTTCAAATTATTTATTAGGGATTTAAATTAAAAACTATCGCTAACTTTCAATCATATTCCTTTAAAATATGTCTTAATTGTTATTTAATATTCATTATTTGAAAAATTTCGAAATCTTCGAAAATTATGGCAAAATAATTCCAATATTCAGGTTGAAAATTCTTATACATGTACGACTATGTGAATAATATAGCGCTCATTTACTAAAACAATGTCATAACTCAAAAAAACTAGTTTAACAGAAAACGAGTTTTAGAAAAGGAAAAGAAAATTTAATTTTTCTCTTCAGAGTTGAGTGTACAAGATATTACCACGAATTTTTTTGCACAATGTGCATAACGATATGAGGATTCATTCTGCATCATTAACTCAAAAAATATATTTTTCTAGTTATGACTTTGTTTTATTAAAAAAATGATTATGTCATAGCAAAATCACTGCGTATTATGTACATACGTATAATCATTTGCATATATATGTACTTATGTATATGTAAGTACATATATTCAACTCTTAATATCCACATAGTGTGGCAAGTGTTCGAACATGCATAAACATGACCGAAAATGTAAACAGTCATAATTTATGTTTATTTAAAACGGTGTGTTGATTTTATTTTATTTTATGGCATGAGTATTATTTTAGCTGCGTTGTTTGTTTGTTGGGTTATTTGATTTGCGTAATGCAAATTATTCACACGCAGAGTGCGGCAGCATTAGAGGAAAATTTTACATCAAATTGATGAACTTGCTATGTACTTACATACATTATTTTCTATAAAATCTTTAGTTTAAACACACACACACACAAACAAAAATTCATACAAAAATCTACAAAAACAGAGTTAATCGGGTATGTTCTGTATTCCGCGTGAAATTAAATCGTTCGAAATTGCCATAGCATTGTTGTTATAAATTCCCATTTCCAACAACAATTCTATGGCAATTCAGCACGTTTTAATTTCACGTGGAATACAGAACATACCCGAATATAAAATTTTTCTGAAATGTTAATTCAAATTGATTTACAAGTTTTCAAAAAAAAAATCTTTTTGAAATTACTTTATTTGATGCTGATTTAACATTCCAGTACTGTTAAATCAAAATGAAGAATCACGTTGAATCAAAGTTATTTCAAGTTGAAACAATATGAATATAATTTTTTATCATGAATTTTAATTCAACATGATTTAATTGATCATGTAACATACAATTTATTTGAAATTGAAGTTAAAAATAAGAAAAATCACAAACAATGAAGCTACTTTTGGTTTGGCTTCAAACCTGCGACCCTCCCAATACAAGAATAGTATACTGCCTACTAGCCAGCAGCTTGAAGTTTTCGCTGGTAATGCGAAGTTTGTTGGCTATTTGCGAATGTCAACAAAACAAGAACAAGTCCCACAACTAAACACAACAGTGCAACAATGTACGAAAATTCTTTCTAATAAATTTAATACAATTTCCAAAACAAACTGTTTCATGTTGATCTTACATTAGTATTACATTTATTTTCTGTGTACATTACTGTACATTGGCTGAAAGAGTTTGTTTTTCAAATTTGATAAAACTTCGTTAGATTACATATCATTAAGTCAACTTAAGGGAGCTCCTAATCGTGTGATTAGATTGCAGGACTGCAAACGCTTAAGAAACTCTTTAAGCTTAGATTGTTGCCAAACAATATGCAAAAAGTTTTAACAGATATCTTAATTAGTAAATTTGAAACTACATACATTTTTATTTTATTACCTAAATTATATTCCTAAATTGAATATTTCGAATTTATGTGCATGAGTACAAAAAATAAATTGCTCAACTAATGGTCATTGGCTACTAAATAGTAATAAATTTTTATCGGTTTTAACGCACATACGAGCGTCAGTCATTAGGTTTTCACGTCAGTGTATAAATTACTTAATACGAGTATAAAATTTGCTGCATGTTTGTGTAGCATTTGAAAATTTAAATCAACCAAACGAGGGTTTCACAAAAAATTATTGAAAAAACCGTCTTCTGCACGCTAATAATTTCAGTATGCTTCCGTTCTTAACACTACGTTCGTTCTTTGAAACTACATTTATTAAAGCAAATGTACTTATCGAACTCTGGAAGTTTTATAGCAAAGATTTTATAAGAATTAGCTAAGGAGATATGAAATTAAGCATTTAGTAGTTAAAATTTGTCTTATTTTCAATAAATCAAGTCCCGCTCGAGGGTTTCGCAAACCTTTCTCGAGCCACTATTCTAAAATGTTCATCAAAGCTAAGGTCGCTTTTCCTTCAGTTTGCATTAATCAATGCTTTGCTCTCTATTTGCTGTTACTATCATTTTCAAGTGTTTCTCAAATATTTCGCTAAAACATATTCCATGCCATATGTACATATGTATAAATTTAAAAAAATATTCAAGAAGAAGTACCAAACTCATTAAGGAAATGACTATATAGAGATCAATGTTCAAAGTTTTGTGTGAATTTATTTTTTCAAGTGTTTCTCAAGCACATCTCGAAAAAAATTTAATAAAGCCTAAAGCCAATGAAAATTATTCAAGCCGATGTGATAGTGAACACCTGAAGATCGATGTTAAACTTATATTTCTAAAACATAGCATGCTCGAAAGTTTCTGTTATATTTTTCGAACAAACATTCGTGAGTTAGTAGCGAAGCAGCTAAGAGAAACAGTATGTATGCGACTACAGTTTTTCGAATGTTACTTGAACAATTAATTCTCAAGAAGTTTTTTCAGCAAGAATATCGAGAATGTCAGTTATTTAAGCCGATTAGATAATGAGCACCAGAACACCGGTTTTTAACTTATATTTCATAAAAATATCATACTCCAAATTTTCTCAAACATTTCTCGAACTAATATTTGAGAGTTAGCAACGAAGTTGTTAAGAGAAAATATATATGCGATTATAGTTTTTCGAATGCTACTCGAACAATTCTCAAAAAGTGCGAAACTATTTTGTTATTGTTTCTGAAATACATTTCCAAAAATTTAATTAAGAAAGTCTCAACAATAAAAATTATTTAAGTCGATATTATAATTTGCACCTAAATATCAATCGTTTAAAGTTAATTTCTTAAAAGTATCGCGCGCTCGAAGGTTTCTCAAACATTTCGCGAACAAATAGTCAGAAGTTAGTATCGAAGCTGTTAAGAGAAGGAGTATAAAAAGCCTAATGTTGGGCTTGTGTGGCAATATTTTTGCGAGTGCTTCTCAAACAATTCTCAAAAATTTCTTTCAGAGAGATTATCGGAAATGTCAATTATTTTAGCCGACGTGATATCTAGCAGCTGAAGACAAATGTTTGATTGATATTTCAAATAAACATCATACCTGATAGTTTCTCAAACATTTCTCGAACAAATATTTAAGAAATATTAACGAAGCCGGTAAGGAAAGCAGTTTAAAGAGTTGATTGTTTAGCTTTTATGATTTTATGTAATACATTTTTTCTAGAGTTTCTTAAAACTTCTTTACGAAAGCCTCTTAGTTTATGTAAGTAGATGTGAGATGATGATCTGAAATGTTTTTGAAAACCATAACTATGACATGCTACCGCTTAAAAATCAGCCATTGAACGAAATTTAGTATAAATAAGTTCGATATTGTTGCTGCCGAGGGTTTCTCAAACCTTTCCCAAATAAAAATTCTACAAAAACTATTGGAGTTCAGCTGTATGAGCTCACATTTCGCTCAGTGTAAGTCAGCAGATGTTTACAATTTAACTTTTGCTTTAGTTAATATATGCTTCTTTCCCAATCTCAATCCAAGTGCACTTTTAATTTTGCTGCTTTATCCACCCTCGTTTTTGGCCATACATTTGCTGATTAATATGCTTTTCAAATAATGAGTATATGTGCATTAAAATTGTAGCCAATTTTTTTGTTTAGTTGCATTATATCCTAAAACTGCTAAATGTACTGCTGCATTTCTAATGTTTATGTATTTTATCTAAAATTTATTATCCTTTAAAATTTTTAAGCAAACAAATACATGCATATAAGATACACATAGGCACACACACAAATCCACGTACATGTAGACACCAGAGGACGATTTTGCCTGAAATAAATCTACAAAACTAAACAGCATTGTGGAACTAGAGGATTAGGAGAGAGAAAAAAGTATCAGAAAACTGTTTAGAGTTTTAAAAATTTAAATATTCATATAATTAAATTAAATTATTATTTATCTCGAATGAAAAATAGTAGTTTTGGTTGTTTTATAGTGACAATAGTCTTTGTTGTGTGGGCGTGGTATCTTTAAAATTGCGGTGTAATCGTTGGGAGGATATACATCAGATACAATATTAAGTTTAAGGCGGTATGGCCTCGCCCCACAATATTGTGGTACACAAGTCGACGAATTGTGTGTCAAGTTTCGCAGGAATCGGCACATAAAATATAATCAAAATTCAAGGGGCGTGCAACCGCTCAATTCTCTAAATGCAATATCGTATTATGTCATGATTCCCGGGTGTTGAAATTTCCTTAAGAATAGAACAAATATAAATATGTGAAATTTAATATTAACTTTGGGTGTGAGGACCTTTTTCTATTTTGAAGTCGGTTAATAGTGCACGTTTTTTTTTAAATTCATAAAAAATCCAAAATGGAAAAAAGTGCCAAAACTAATTACTTTCGCGTAAAGTCACATAACTCATGAGCAAAAACACGAAATTAATAACACTTGATCCTTTTTTCCGTTTTGGATTTTTTATGAATTTAAAAAAAAAATTAAATTTTTAGGCAAAAAAATATTTTTTTGCCTCCACAAATTTATTTTTAACTTCGAAAGTGTTGCACATATAGGAAAACGGTATAGAAACAGATTAGAGAAATTGTAATTCTTAATTTTTCTAAATTTGTTTCATCAAAATCGGACAAGTGAAAAAGAAAAAATTTAAAAGGTCATAAAAAAACTGACACATACGAACGCCGAACCCTTTGAGGGTTTTACTATACTGAACTAGTACCATCACCCTTACTTGGAATTTCTCACCCCCCAGACAATAATCCCAAAAATGTTCCACAGTGTTATTAATTATTATTGATTCTGCGTGACGTCCGTTAAAACGCGACAAATTTATGAGGTGACACATATACAGAAATTCAACTGAAGTGCGAATATTGATCCTCCTCTCTGAAGTTCGTTAAAAACTTAAACATAATGTTATCAAAACTTTTAAATAACTGGTGTGGCCCACACGTACAACTTTTTCTTTTCAATGCCTTTCAGTTTGCAATACACCCACACTTTTTTTACTAACACACTCAGACTGTTTCATTTGACAACTAGATTGCTTTTAATTTCTCCTGCCCATTTATCTGGCAATTTTATGCTCAATTTGAACATTTGGTCACAGCAGCACATTGAGTGAAAATTTTGAGTTGCTTCTTGGTCGGAAGCATTTACAAATTTAAACTGACTATCAGTTTGTGTCACAGCTATCAATTTCAGGGAAGTTCGACACGCAGTGTGTGTGATGAAATTGAAAGCGATTTATTGAACGTGTGCTGCAGCGTCAAGCATTGACCAATTCCCGTAGTTTCACTCCTCATTTAATTTAGTGGCCTTGTCTACTTGAGAAAATTATCGCTGAGATCGTGGGTTCAAGCCCTGTTTGTATCATCATATTAACATCAAAAATTTTTATAATATGTGTTACTGTATAAAGTGAAGAAAACTGTTCACTGAATAGTACCCGGCAATAATTGAACTGATGTAGAGCACAGGATCCTTCCTCATCTCCGAAGTAAAATAATTAATAAAATGGTTATACAGGTTAAAAAGCTAGTGCTTCTACTTCACAACGGAGGCGCTGAAAATTAAGCCTTCTCACTTTACCATCACCATCTGCGCTCTCTGTACACTAGCCCTTTCCCAAAGATGGTAACACCTTAGGAAATATTTATTTGCCTGAGTGCTACTCCTCGTTAAAACAAAAAGTTATATAGGGTGTTTTTATTGAGGTATAGAACTTTAAGTTGGCATCACTTTTTTAACTGGCGGCCATTTTGTCAGCTGTCAAGTGATTAATATTTAGTTTGGTTTGCCATTTCATCATGAACAGGTTGACAAAAGAACAACGCTTGCAAATCGTGCAAATTTATTTTGAAAATAATGGTTCAGTTCGCGAAGTTTACCGCAAGCTCCGTCCATTTTATGGTCGACATAATCGTCCATCAGAGCAATTAATTCGGTTAACCGGTCAATTGGCCACCAAGATCGTGTGATTTGACACCATTGGATTATTTTTTTTGGGGATATGTGAAGTCGCTCGTCTACGCCAACAAACCAGAAACGTTAGGGGACTTGGAAGCCAACATTCGTGGCGTTATTGCCAACATACGGCCCCATATGCTCGAAAAAGTGGTTGAAAATTGGACCTGTAGAATTGGCTTTATTCGAGCCAGCCGCGGCGGCCACATGCCCGAAATCATATTTAAACGTTAATGGCATAAAACTATCCTTCCAATAAAGCCAAATTGATGGACATTAAAACGATTTTCTTGTGTTTTATTTCAATTCGAAGTTCTATACCTCTAAAAAAACACCCTATATTTCATTATAAAATTACTTCCCAATTTGTTTTTTTTTTCTTTTCATAATACCAACTAAAAATAAAAAATGAACACAAACTTTTAACTGCCACCTTAAATAAATTTTTTCATCTTTTTGTAACTAAACAAAATTCCATTACATATTACTTTTCATATAATAATAGAAAAATTGCAACATTACCTTTGAAACACACACCTTTTTCTTTCAACGGAAAATCCTATAAATCTTATTCGAAGTTATTTTGTTGCTTTATTGTTTACAGATTTGATTTGTTATTTAATTTTCCAAATTAAACACGCCATTTGTCTATTAAAAGCCAATAAAAGGAAAACTCCTTAAAACTTTTATTATCAATTTTATAAAAAAAAAAATTCTTCAAAACAAAATACTCCGTCACAAGTTTTTGGTCTATTGTTTAAAATACACCACAAAATGCGTTTGTACAAGTGTTAAGAAAAGCAAAGAAAAGAAAACGTTTGTGAAATTTTGTTAATATTTTGTCAACTACTGGCACAGCGGCAAAGAAAAAGTTGACAATTTAAGACAAAAACTATAAAAAAGAAAAATTAGGTGCGGCATTCAAGTTACGTGTTGAACAGAGTGCATGGTTGTATGATGATAAATCGATAGTGACGGGAGCGATAGTGAAACTACATTTAAGTGAAAGTATATATGTATATGGACTGTCACCAGCAAGTAGCTAAAAAACATTTTTTTCTTCCAAAAATTAATATGTAACTTTCATGGCATTAATGATTAATAATTAATCTTGGTACGCAGATACTAAATTTAATTTTTAAATGAAAAGGCAACTCATGCATTATTCATAAAATATATTTTTTGGTTTATAAAAGTTTTTTCACTTAGCAAGTTTTGTAGGAAATTTCTTTCATAAATAAAAGTTTAAGGGCTTAATTTTTTTTTAATATGAAAAAAGCCGGAATTAGCGAAAATTTTCAAAGCCAATGTATACATCAAAAAATGGAACCGATGGTCATCAGAACATCCAATGCAGACTTACCAAAGTAAAAAACACTTATCGCCTGCACCCCGAGACAATTGCGAAATGAACCATCATATTCGATACAAAATTGTTTTCTGTTATTTTTTTAGCATAATCCTCCAACTTATATAAGTTCAAATCGAATGCCCTCAGATACTACTCTATCCTGCTCCTGGTTTTACCACAAGGAATTTTGCATGAGTAAGGGTCATACCCTGAGAGTTGATCTTATTAAAAAAAAGTCCTCAATCTCTGCCAGTAACTAACAAAGTCCTCTGAATTTTTTCAAACCGTTGTCTTAGACCAAAGTCAGGCAAACACATACATACGAGTATATAATATAAAAGAGAGTAAAATCATGCTTGTACGTAAAAAATGCATGCCTTTTGCTTATCTCTGTCTTATACACATCGTACCCAATGGCGATAACCAGTAGGGAGCCGATAATATCAAACCTCCTATATCTTTAAAATAAAGATGAATTGCCCACACACTTAGTTAACCAACGGCCAATAACAGCAAAAGTACTACTGATTTTAAGGTAAAACCGGACCGCCTGTGCAACACCTGGAGGAGGCAAATTGTTGCAGAACTAAGAATATGCTTGGAAGAGGCAAATTGTTGCAGAACTAAGAATTTGCGGGGTAACCTGGAGTTAAAGATATGCTTTTACTGGAAAAAAAATATGTACCTTGCAGAAAAATCTCCCCTTGGCAAAAGTACCGCTTGTGTAAGGGCGTCCCTGTTTGTTTTGAAAACCTTTCCCTTACAAATTTTATTCCTCAGATTAAGCAATGACAAATTAATTTTATAATGCAGTTTTTTTGTACAAAAAAAATAGAAAACTTTAAACCAATTAGACAAATAACAAACCAAATACAAATGGAAGAATACAACTAAAAGGAATGGGAATGAAAAATAAGAACTTTTATTTTCGCGAGTAAAAGTGATTTACAATTTCTTCCTAAGAAATAATTTGTACTTTTTTATTAGCAGCTTTAATAAAATTCGTGCATGTAACTGAAATAAGAAAATACACAGTATACCAGACTATTTTTTTGTAAAACATCATTTAAAAAATCAATTATTTCTTATGAACTTCATTTTTTTAAGTGAAAGCAAAAAAAATTTATGTAATCAGCTTTATTTATGAAAATTATTACGACTTAATAAAGAGCTTATAAAACAGATTTTCATAAAAAAAATTCTTATTAAGCTTTTATAAAACCTTAATAATTTTTATAAGTAAGGCCTAACATATATAAGACTTTCTCAGCCATATAGTACGATATTTAATAAAGCACGTCATACACGACAGCAAATTACGGCATTCAATATTGATTGGAATTTTAGGAAAATTTGTGCGAAAGTCAGTTGTGTGAATTACGTGTAACTCTTTATGTCTGTCAAAATTGTTATATTACAGAAGATTTGTAATGTTTCATTGAATCTGGCTGGCATAGTCCCTGTTTTTAACAACAGCCGATTTGAGCAGACAGCCAAGCCGTTCGATTGCAAAAACCCTTTGCTGCCACCATAAAAGTTTTGCGTGCAGCACATACATATGTAGATAAACGATACAGCTATTTTTTAAAGTTTTTTCTCTCTATTCAAAGATATTAACTTTTATATATTGATATTAACACATTCATATATTGATATATTAACATAATACCGTCAGGCAGCTAATACAAACGCCAATAGAAAATCGCCGCTGACTGTTATCTCACGGCACACAGTGTTTCAGAATCGTTTTTCGTCGGCCGAAACTCTGTAACTTTTGAACTAATTAAGATTTTTTTGCAATTAGTGGATAGGTAACATCTTAAACTTTTATTCAAATTGAGTTTCATTTAAATCTGTAAAGTGGTTGCTGAAAATTTTAAGGTTAAAGTTAAACTTTACATTTTTTTCAATTTTACATAGAAAAGCCCGCTTTTTTATATTATTACTTGCCCACCGATTTTCGAAAAAAAAATTGCAGAAATATAAACTGCACGCCAAACCTTTTCAAATAAAAAAGAACTTTAAAAATCGGTTGACAAAAGACAAAGGTATGCATGGGGGAGAAAATTTTCCCCATCCGACTTCCGAAAAAAAAATAGAAACCAAACTGCAAGCAAGTCCTTTCAGAAACGGCAGAGCTTTGCATAAGGGGAGCGAATTTCCCCCTCCGTTTTTTCTAAATAAAATTTATGAGACCAAACTGCGGACAAACCTTTTCGAACAATTAAAAAAAATTTGAGAATCGGTTCACAAATGACAGAGTTATGAATGGGGGGGAACGAATTTCCCCCTCCTATATGGAACGAAACTACGGGCAAACTCTTACAGACAAAAAAATAATTTTGAAAATCGGTTTACAAATGACAGAGTTATTGCGTGTACTAGCAATTTTGGTAAAAAAAAATTTTTTATAATTTTTGAGTATTTTCATTAAAATAAAAAAAGTGTTATACTGGCGGGTCATGGCGAGTGCTAAAGCGTATATACGCTCAAAGAAGACACTTCCATCTTTCCTTGGATGATTTTGTTCGTTTTGATCTTCAAAATTGATACACTACTTAACTTAAAATTTTAAGAAAATATGGAAGAAATGGCCTGCACATGTCATTTATTAAAAACAACAGTTAGTTTACCGAATATAACAAAAAAAAATCGCAGCCCATTATCGGTAATAATTTTCGAAGAATCATAATTTATTTCAGATAAAATATGACAAATTTGTTTTTTTTTTAATTAGCATAAATTCTTTGTTTTTAGCAGCACGCCACGCCCAGTACTGCGAATATTTTGACTAATTTTTTGGCCACCTTAGTTTTGATATGTTTCCTTTCTGATGGCGTTAAAATTTTAGGAATCTATTTCAAGAAAAAATTTCAAGTTTTGGCCAATAAAAATTGATTTCGAACCATCGTGCGACATAGATTTGTCATAATAAAAACAGCTGATGTCAAATGATTTATCGATTTTGTGTAGCAGAATCATAGGCGAAGGAAAAAACCAATAAAATGGCTTCAAAAAATTTAATACGCCTCATTGACACCAGAGGCGCTGCAGGACTGAATAATTAAAAAAAGCAGAGTTTTAAAAGAATGAAGCTTTCCTTTATCTCTTCCTTCACCACCTGTCTTCTTCATCATCTATACTTTTCCTAAAAAGAAGATAACACCTAGTAATAGTAGTAGGCATTCATTACCTGAGTGTTACTTCTATTTAAAAAAAAAAATAAAGAAATAGAACACGACTCTGACCTTGGCTTTTATAGAAGCAATGTTTTAAAAGTACCAAAGTACAAGTCAGGTGTATAAACCGGGTCGTGTATGACGCCCTTAAAAAGACCTGTCAAATCTTATAATTGCATTTTTTCAATCTGGCATCCTTTACAACTATGTATGTATATTTAAAAAAATAAACTAAAATCGAATAAAAGAAACTGTTAAAAAAAAATTTATTATATAAAAAAAGTTTCCCTTTGTCTCTTTCCTACTTCTCTATTGTCGAACGCAGCCCCCCCGCCCCCCCATATAATGTTGAAAAAAACACATTACTTTTGCATGCAACAAATTAACAAAAAGAAACATTTGGAAATGCAAATTTTTAATTTAATTTCATTTAATAGCTGCAGCCATTTTTAACGCGCTTTATTCTGCCGCCAGAAAAACAAAAAGTTGCAGCATAGCATAATAAAAGCAAAAAATAAATAAAAAAATAAAAAATATTGCAACAAATAGAGCCTGGCATTCCCGGAGTATAAAGTGTAAATGAAATGATGCGCCAAATGTAGACGACGGCAAATTAAAATAATATCATTGAATAAGTGAATGAAATGAATGAATGAGTGAGTGGCTTTTTTGTTCAAACACATTCCAAAGACAAAGGAACATATTTTTATCCTGTACTTTGTGTGATTACATTCAATAGGAGATTAAAATAATATTAGGAGTACCAAGTATGAGGTTGCTTTACAAAAATATATTTTATAGAAATTCTTTCATTAGGAAAATAGTTATTTTAATATTTAATTTTTGTGTAATGCTAATCAAAATGAATACGAATTTAAAAAAATTTATTTGTTGTTGGTTAAGCACTTCTAGATGCATTTCATTGCTGCTCAAGCACCATACTCGTATACTTCAACCACAACTCAAAAAGGCTTACAAAACCCCACTGTTTATAGAAAAATTCTCAATAAATTATTGAGAATTATAAAACTAAATCATAGTAGGCTTTTTAATTTCAAAAAAAAAAAATAATAATAATAATAATTTTACTCAGCATGTAATAACTGTATGATTGTAGTTTTGTAATTCTCAATAATTTATTGAGAATTTTCTATAAACATTGGGATGTTGTAAGACTTTTTGAATTGTGGTTGAGGTATACTGAAGTGTTTGCTTAGCAGCAACGAAATTCACCTACACTTACTAAACCAGCAACAAATTAATTTTTGAAATTCGTATTCATTTAAAATAAAAATGAAATATTGAAGTAGAGGAAAATTCGGCAGTAAAAAATCTCTTTCCATTTCCTTGAAGAGCTTTTTTTTACGAACAAACCCAATAAAATGCAAATGCTGCTCTTGTTTTTTTTTTGTGTCTTGAAAAAGCAAGCAGAATTGTTTCGCTTTTTTTAAGAGACTTTTTTCTAGCTTAACCAGTCATGGGGAAGAAAGGGAGCGGTCGGTCTCAACTAATAAATATTCAATTATGTTTTGCTTTTTTTTGTTTTAAGTAATTTTTTCATGCATTTTTTTCTCTATTTTTTTTCAAGAAAGAAAAAAAAATAACATTTGTTTTAGGTATTTCTTATTTGTTTCCTTTGGCTTTTTGCAGTTTTCGCTTTTGTTTTAAGCGTCTGCTTGAAAATATTTTATCATGTTTCCGTTTCCTGTTAACAGCTTTTTTTCTGTTGGTTTTTAACCACTACCAACAAAAACATGACACTGCGGTTGATCAATTAATTTAGTTTTCTGTTAGTAAAAATTAAATTTTATTTGTGCAATAAAAGTAAAGCAAATTAATCGTTGTTCGTTTTCGTTTATCGCATTAGAGCAAAACAGTAAGAATTATTTAGTCCTGGGCCCCTGGTAAATATCTTTACAAAAAAAGTGATTCACCATTAGGCAGGCAGGTGGAAGTAAACGGACTTCACGACTCCTTTTATGAATTTCGAACACTGCCTTTTGTTTTGTCCACCAAATCGGCCATATCATGAAAAGCTAGAGGAAAACTTGTTGGCAAAAGTTAAAAACCATTACGTAGCCAACATTTCTTTTAGTTATTGCATTATAAAGTGCTAAAATGTTTCTCTTACAGTTAGTAAAAATACTTAAGAAAAACGAAACTTTTTCACTATTTAAATAACTTTTATTTTATTTATTATTATTATCCTTTTTTTATAGCATTTTCTCTTGTGGTTATTTTAAGCAGAAAAATATTATTTTTCTAGTCACTTCTTTACTTTTCAACGCGTATTTACATCTTGCAATATTATGACAAATATATAAATTGCATAAGAAAAATAAATACAAAAAAATGGGAAAGTTAAAAGTAAGAAAAAAGACGAAAATCTTAAATAAAATTGAAAATGACAAATTTAGACATCAAACACAGTCAACGAGCGAAGAAGAACATGCAGTCAGAGCTGATCCTTGGTCCTCAGCAATTCTTCTTTAGACGAACGCTGTAACAAAAAAAAATATTTAAAGAGAGTAAGAGTATTTACTTGTGGCAGAAAATGAATATTTGTTTCGGGTTTTATTCATTATGAATTTCAGTCCTCAGCGAGGGTAGTCTTTAAATCGAATGGCCCAGCAAAAGAAAAGCTTATGATGGTAAGATAAAATTAATCTTTGTGAATCTAGACAGTCTTGAGAGCTTGAGTACTCTTATGTTCCTATTTGATGTCATATTGTGGTACCTTGCCATCGGATGTACGACGGAAGGTTCAGGTGCGACCTCTAGTGGATACCGGATAAGTTGTTTGGATGAAGAACTGTATAAATTAGACCGTAAGATTTTGCATCTAACCCCGAAAGTCAACACCAGAAAGCAGTTAAAGCTTGAAGTGTGGATTAAGGGTTAAATTGTACTTATTCACACTTTCATTTGAGGAAAAATGAAACCTCCGAACTTTGTCAGTGGGAGCAGCCATATTTTTAAAGCTGCATCTGTCGATTTGGTCGCCATTTATTCGATCTGTTTTGCCAAAAATCCACATAAATATAGCGTTCAAAATTCCAAAGACGGATATAGCGTTCAATAACACCTGGAAGTGATATAAGTTTTTCATCAAAATGTTCTGGGGTCTAATCGTCGCTTTCGATAACGATTAGATTCAATCACTTTTATCCAGTTTGAGATTATGGCATTCGCTATCGAATAATAATAATGTTGTTCGATATCGAATGTCATAACCTCAAGCGGAAAAAACGTGAACACCCTGGTCTGTTCCAGCAACGTTCTGTACGCTTCGCCCTTATCACAGTCGCCAGAATATTTCTACCGTTTCTGGATAAATGGTTACGTCCAAACAAACAAAATTGTGGAATTTGCGACGAACGCAGTCACTGTCTGGCATGGATTTCGGACTGTGGATTAATGATCGACCCATTATTCTTTGAGGACAACGTTGGCCAAGCCACCAATGTCAGCGACGAGCGGTATAAGTCAGAATTTGATGACATGAACACCAACGACAAGTGATTTCAATAGGACGATGTATTTTGTATGAGCGATTGTATGACCAGCTACTCAAGTCATCTCACGTGGAAGTGATGTGAACTAGCTACTGAAATTGTTCGATTTGGGCCCGATATAAGTTTTCTTGTGAGGTTTTCTTAAGTCGCAGGTCTCTGCGAATGAGCCAAAAATCACAGCAACCCTCAGAGCCAATGTAATCCATACTATCGATCTCATGCGGCCTGATTTATGTATGAGCCATAGTCATTTAAAATTTGAAATTTCACATGCGTCCTGCAAAGCCTCGGCGGACGTATGTAAATATGAACGCAGGTTGTAACCCGTAACTACCTTAAGCATAACAAAGAAAAACCAGGCCATTAATTAAAATGAAAATCGGTGTAAAAGTTACGGAGTTATGAAATAACACACGAAAAGAAATGTCGAAGAAAAAGAAAAGTTTCGAAGTCGGTTAAAAATGTAACGCTTCACCAACGCAATAAAATAATTAAAATTCTTTACAAAAAAGGAGAAAATTTCACGATCAGACTTTAGAAAACCTAAAGCATTTTTAGGTCGTCATGAAGCACCTTCTCGGCCAGCAATTGTAAAACTGGTGGAAAATTTTAAACTGTTGCTACAAGTTATTGATGTGAGGAATCGAACTCGTGCACGTCGCTTTAGAACAACTCAGATTATTACTGTTGCAGTCCACACATAGTGTTGAGGAAAACCCAGGTTTTTCCATTTCTCGTTGATCTTTAGAATTGAGCATTCCAAAAACGCCATTAGCTCATATTTTGGAAGAAATTGATGTGAAAGACGTTTAATTTAACAAGTTGGCGCTACTTTCCACACGACTAACGATGTCATCGCTTTTTTGCCTGAAAAATTTTCTGACTGTGTGATTACTCGAAGAGGCGCTCAAAATTGGTCATCGGGATCTTGTGATTTAACATCCTTAGACTTTTGTTTTGAGTAAGTGAAAGATAAGGGTTGTGCCAATTGGCTACAATCGATTCCAGACCTCAAAGATGAAATTCATGAAGTTATCGATTTGAAAAGATTATGGTCCTGCAAGCGTAGCCGTCGCGGTGATTTGGCAGATTATGTTTTCAATGATTAATATCATACACTACTCTTTAGAATTAAATAAACATCCAAAGGTTTCGCTTGAAAATACGCGTTTTTTTACATACTCAGGCTTCAAATGCTCCATAAATACATTCGCCTCTTGAAAGTTCTGAACTCATATTATTAAAATTTGCAAATAGTTTAGAAACGTTGCGTATGCCCCTCGTTCGTTAAAAAAAATCATTTTCAAGCCACGTAAGGTAAATATAACTTACCTCTCGCTAAGTATTCATCCTGAAGCCAAAGTTTAACTTGTTTTATAGTAAACCTAAAAATAAAATAAAAACTGCAATGAAAAACTTAAGACTAGCAGTATAAAAATAGTACAAAAAAAAGCAACACTAAGTAAACTACCCCCGGCTTAAGATTGAAGTAACAACTATTTCTATACCACTAATACAACGGCAACGGTTTCGACAACCTCCATTGAGGCACAATCAAACATACACTCATCGTGGTGTGTGCAAATGCAATCATTATTGTCATCAAAGACATTTACATCTGAAACTAGATGCAACAGCTAAATAAACTTTTAGATATTTCTTGCGCTATTGCAATATCAACAAAGCGAACTCCTTGAGGCCTTACTCTCACCGTCTCTTTTGACACTCACCTCCTTCCAGAAACCATAATATTTATGCTTAATGTTGCAAATCTTTACTACCAATACTATTTTGCCTGTATTTACTTCAAGTTGTCATGTATCCTGCTCATAACCATCTTCTGGCTGTGGTTTGTCGATTTGTGACTGTCTCACTGGCTCTTAAATACGTTTCTCCAGCGGAATATTTGATGTCAGGTGGGTTACAGTTAGTTGACTTGAAAGGGTTTAATGCCAGCCACAATCTATAACTGGTTCGCGCATTAGAAGAGGCAAGGAGAAAAAATAAGAAGTTTGTAAACTTTTTCCTAATAGTAAAATAAGACATAGAGAGAATAATAGTGAATTAAAGTGACCCATTAGAATGGGAGATTAAAAAAAAGATAATCCTGCAGCATTGTGGAAGGTAATCTTTTTCCTTAAAATTAATTTTTAAAGAGTGGAAGTTGTGAAGTGCTTTAAAACCAATTGAAGTAGAATTGGACCCGGGGGACATACTCAATTTATAAGGAAAAGGAAAAATTGATGCAATTAATAATAAGTAACTCTGCTGGTGAGGTGTAGTGAAATTGTGAGGGACATAGGTTTAAGTGAAATTCAAATAGAGCAGACATATTTACAAGGTGTTGGCGAAGTGTGATTCGTATTCCACCGTGTATAGAAAGCATGTCCTTATTCGAGAACAGTGCAAATCTATATGTTGAAGGTAATTCCATACCCCGAAATGCATTAAATTCAAGATCTCTGTGAAAATCAAGGTAGTATTGTCGTGCAGGTTTTTTTGGATTGTAGGATGCAGACATATTGTTTTATGTATACTCTTCCTCTTTATTGAGATATCCTCCAGTAAAAACCTCTCGTTATTTAACACTGTTTTATTCGTAAAATTTTGGGCAGATTTTTATACCAGCAAGTCTTCACAATTTCGCAAGATTTTGAACAACTTCAGTTCTTCATGCCAAAGGAGGTATGATAGGTGTTTTTTTTTATACTTCTGCTCTTTAGTGAGGTATCATGCAGTAAAAACCTTATGACATATTACAGTGTTTTATTAATATCACTTGGTTGTAGCTCGCATAGCATTCAGTTGAGGTAACGAGCTTTTTTACATACATTTCCAATTCCAAAGTCGCGCCCATGCACATCAATCTTTTGAGCCGATATTTATGCCTGTAAATTTTTCACGTTTTTGCAAGATTCCCAGCAACTTATGGTCTTCATGTCAAAGGAAGTGGTTGCAAACTTCAAGTCTGTAGTAAGGAAGTATATCGATAATTATCTGGAGTCAACATTATTGGAACCAAGCAACCTCTTGGCAATTATCCGAATCTTATGGAGCTGCCAGGCGTTATTGCAAAAACCTTGCTTGAACTTTGTTAACTGGAGGATAAATACCTACGCAACCAATAAAAGATGTTACCCTCTGCCTCTCGCTGTTTCCGCTGATCCTTCCAATGCTCATGTCTAAAGTCGCTTATAATATTCAGAATCATTTTCCCAATTTCCTTTTCTATAATTATTTTAGTCTGCCATTGCAGCACTTTATAGACTTTATGCTTCCAGTTGTCATGGTGAAAAGCCAAACTGCTTATATCTATGCAAGAAGTTAAATATTTTTTCTGCTGTATTCTGTATTTTTCCAACACAATTCTTAATTCTCATTTCCACGCTGCTGCAACTCTTAAAGAAAAGGCTTATTTAAAGAAGAACAAAATCTTCGTCTCCAGGAAATCCTTGTTGCACTTTGCATACCAAAAGCCCGGCAGACTATACGAAAGATTCATTCAGGTGAATGCGACATTTACTGCAGCTTTTAATGTCTACAAAAGTAATATTCCATATTTTAATGTACAATATTTCCATGTTTATTTTTATTTTTTGTTTTGTTACGTTTTTAATGTGTAACAGAGAACTCAAGTAGTTTGCGACAATTGCAAATGTTGACGGTGTAAAGGACCTGCAACAACTTCAGTGATAAAAATAAAACATAATGCTGAAAGAAGGCTTATGTGTGTTTTTACTTAGTACGTAATAGATGAAGATGTAGTAAAAATGTAAATACTCGTATAGGAAATAAAATATATTAAAAAAAATGAATACAGAAAACTAAAGACAGGAAAAAGGAAATCATCTTTATAAATGATGATGATAACAATAATGATTATGCATTGATGCCAGATGGATAGATGGATGGATGGATGGATGGTTGGTTGGCTGATGCATTTCATGTTTTGTACTCTTACGTTAGATGTGCTTGCATGATAATCATAATAATGCAACATAGTGAGTGCACTGCAGACAGCAATTGGTAGCGTTTGTTGCAACATTTTTATTATTATTTCTTGCATACATATGTACTTCTTTAGCGTAAGCAGAGTCAGATTGTGATGAGTTTTGGTGAATAATGTTGATTATTGCTGAGCACTTCGAGTGTGAGTGTATTTAACTGAATATATGTATATAAAATGCAATAGGGAAATACTTGCCGCATATATTGCGATAAATAAGGATCATACTACAAGTTAAATATATGCATAGTGTAAGGAAATTGTAGGGAAAAAAATGTATTACAAACGAAGATGTAAAATTTAAATACTGCATTTTAAGAAGAATGAAAAATGTTTCAAAAAAACGTTGATAGTATGAAACATATTAAAAATTAAAATATATAAAATACAACAGTCAGTTACATTAGTTAAAATTGGTAGACAGTCCTTTCTTCTGGAACGATCAAAAATCACTATCAGCTGCAGGTAGTAAAAGACCTCTAATTTAGAAGCTAATAATTCCTTGCCTTATAGAGCCAAGCAGACATAAATAATGTATAATATATGTATATGAAAAGGTATCCATCCCCAACAAACAAACAGTTGTAGTCGGTGTGAAAAGTTGAGTCCAAAAAAAAGTCGGCTGCTTAAATTTGATGATACTGGGTTAAGCATAATTATTCAAGCAGCTAAAACTTAGCTCCGAAGGGAATCCTGAGCTGTAAAGAAATTTTTGGAGTGCCCTAAATTAAATCTTTGTATGGTGCGCATAACATTGGCTCAAGTATTATGTTACCATAAATTTAACTAAAAATTATATCACATGGTTTGGTTAATGGCGAGTATGCCATGAGAACTTGTATATAAACTAATATACTGATGTATAAATTATTTCCCAGTTTCACGCATTTATGTCCGCATTTTTCCTGGGAACAGAAAAGTGATAGCTTCATATCTAAACTAAAATTTATTATTTTAATTATGGGGATGTGGTAAATATTTCCGACTCTATGTACGATATTGAACGAAACGAAAGAACGAAGAAGGTTTTCGCCAAAAGAGATATGGGAGGCCTTTCGTGAGCCCTCATTATAACATGCTTCCTATAAAAAAGCATAGAGATTCTTTGATTTCTTATAGTTAGTGGAGTGTGCGTAAAGAAGAAAGTAATTTTACAAAAATTCTACTGGGAAATAATGCGGAATGTTTAACGATAAAACCTTATCAGGTGCAAGGGATCACCATTATAAATATAGATCGCGAATAAGTTTACTATGTTGAAAAAGATCTTTTAAGACAAAAAGTAAATTGAGTACCCAGAACCGTTAATTGGATCTTAGTGGGATTGCTTGGCCATATATTTTGTAGAATTGGATCTCCCCCAAAATCGAAAAGAGTGCTCTTTCTTGAGAAAAAGAAAGTTCGACCAAGTCATATGTCTGGCGGAAGAATCATTGGCGAAAGATTTGGATTTTTTTCTTCAGCATTTGGGAGGTCCAAAGTTCAGGCACAAATGAGAAAGGCTTTTGCTATGAACTCTAATTGGTTCTATTATAAAGATCTCTCTAGCAGCACAATTCACATTATGATGTTTTCTACAAAGTTTAATTTTCAGTTACTCAGTAAAAAGGGAGTAGTTACAGTTTTAGACCAACCTGAAACAACTGCATTGTAAAACCTCTTCGCGCCTTTTGACAAAAAAAAAAAATTTTTTTTTTATAATTTATGATTATAGACTTCGTGATGTATTCAATTTAAGAGGCGTCAAAAGCGCTGTGAGGTCCCACTTAACACTATCTTCACTAAACGTTTTTAATCAACGGTTTTACAGCATTGAAATTATAACGAATACAAATAAATTAATAAACTTTATCACTCTACTATAAAATTAGAGATTCTTCTCTAACAAGCATTTGAAATATGAAACTTTAAGCATAATGCTCCAGGCATTCGGACTATCTTTAATCGAATTATAATTTTTTATATATTTATATATTTTCTCTATTTTTTCTTTATCTTTAGCATGACTCATTGCGTAGACATGAACTAGAGTCTGTAAGTTAATAAATTTTTCAATAGTTTTTACCATAAACAGTAAGAATTTTCTTAATTGCCGTAGACACTGATAAGCATAAAATGTTTGAAATAACAGACAATTTTTATTTTTTCTCAAATCTTAATGTCATTCCAAATAAAGAAAAAAAAACCTTTAACCTCAAGTTATTGTCATTTAGTGAAATCATAAAAAACCGCCTCTTAAAAAATCATTATTGTTTGAAAAAAAAGTATAAAAAACTTGATTTTTTCTCTACTTTTAGTAGACACGGTCTAAAAATACTTAAGAAGAAGAAAACAAAGCCATGAGTGTTTGTAATAAAAATTGATATTTAAATTACTTTACTTTGAAAAACTGCATGTAAATAAACAATAAAAATTATACTAAAATGTAGACAAAAAAAAAACTAAAAATAAAAAGTGATAAGATTTTAAGAGGAAGTGCTTGTACAATACCACAGACGTTCTTTAGAAGTTGTTAAGCAAACACTTATTCATTATAGAGAAATATTGTTCAGTGCTTTTTTTTTTTTGCATTTTAAGTAAGAAAATTAAGAAAATCTTATAATAATAATATGTAGATTGGAAAATATTACAGCTGCCACTTATTTTAAAGACTTTTACTAATTGAAAGATATATGACGGAACATTTTTACATACGTGCAACATATCCACATACATATTTAACAAAAAATAAATCGCTGCTAGAGATGGAAGAGTGAGTGAGTAATTTTAAAAGTAAAAGCTAATTTTCAATAGGTGAAACCTAAATTGTATCTCCTCCTTCCTGATATACAGTTGTACAGTAAAAAAATTTTTAATTCCATTTCAATTTAAAAAGCTATTTTGCCAAAAAAAAAATTATGATCTCAGGATCTCACGCGCATACGAATAATAATCATTCACATTCACGAAAACTGCTTTTATCAAGTTTCAACAATAGGTGAAGGCAAATTTTTATCTCCTCTGTCATGCCATGAAAATAAATTTAATTACAACACAGTGCAAAGAGCTATATTGCAAAAAAAAAGTTCATGATCTGGTGCTTTCACGATCATACCAAAATCAACCATTCTCATTCACAAAAATTGCTTTAAGCGAGTTTCAGCAGTTTTGCCGTTGATGGGCTTAGGCAATTGTTTTACCTCATCCTTTCTGCCACAGAACTCCTTGTGAAAAACAAAATCAAAAATAACAGTATATCTTAAAAAATTTTTCTGCTAAAAATCATGATCTCACGCTCGCACAATCGCACGAAAATTAACCATTCATATTCCCAAAAATTGCTTAAACAGTTTTTCCGCCGATAGCTGTCGGAAATTTTTTACCTTCTCCTCAGTAAACAAACAATTTCTTCCTAACTAAATTCACTTTTAATTGATAATAAATTAAAACTACTACTTCATAACAAAACAAACACAATCTTAATAGTGACGTCATGTCAACATTTAACAAATCTCACATGTGACGTGAAAACTCACATTAATTCAGTAAAATTTCTACCATGCATCGCCTTATACCAAAACAACAAGAGCAATCCTTCAAACATTGACCTTCAACATTGAAATAAGATGCTAAGCTGTAATAACTAGGCGTTCTTATATAGGCGAACATATCGTGGCAACTAAATATCGCCTGACAAAACTATTCGCTGTTTAGTTTCAAATTCATTGAGCATGGAACAGGGAAAGGTCATCCACATGCAGTGCAACAATGTTTTAGAAGTGCCAGTGCACTAGTTTAAATTTTAAGAGGGAATTTTGCGGGAAACCCAAATTCTCTGACCAATGAGTTTACCGGTTATAATAAGCTTGCAGGTGTTCTCTGTACTACATTCTTCCATAGCTGAAGAGAACAAGATTGCAAAAAGATAGGTTACAATATGTCCCAAGTATTTGGGTAATGGTAATGGAAACCTCATTGGATAGCTAATGCAATCGGCTGGTTTCAGTAATGTTTACAGTATCTAAGCTTGCATCTAAACCTAATTGTATGATGTTTGTCCAAACGGAGCCTCAAAACTCTACCTTCGACGTAAACTTACACCAGCCATGTATCACGGCCATGTGAGCTTCACTTTAATTGCGTGAGCTAAACTATGGTCACCTCTAAGTGCAGCGAGTGGCAAAAGGGCATGTTACTCTCTTTAGAAGAAGAAAAAAGAAAAGAATCAGCTTAAGAGAAAGTAGATGCGTTGAAAGATTTAATGTCTCCTCTTTGTTGTCGCACTAAAAGTATTTGAGTACTTTGTTTTCTTTTTTCTTTGTGGGCGTTTGGTTACTAATGTTTGAGAACAAAACTACCGCTATCGGGTGTTGAAATAAATTCAAATGTTTGTTTTTACGAGATAAAGATAAAAAAAGAATTATAGGAAATGTTGACATGTTTATGATCTTATTTCATGGCCCTTAATTTTTGTGGTATCACCAAAAATAAAAGAATTATACTTTTTCTATATTTTCTTGAAGTAAGTTTTTAATAAATTTTCCATTTAGCACAAGAGAAAAACATGGGGTCATATGGTGCCCCTACTTAATTTTTATGTAAATAATTTGAACGTGTTTCTCACAACTCTTAAAAGTTTTTATTTGAAATAAATTTCAATAGATCAATATGAGGAGGCAATTTTTGAAGTTCAAGCAACAGTAAGTTTTAACGCTTGGGGGGTGATTTATAAAACCGACTGTAGTGAATGATAAGAAAGGAAGCCTGGTAACGGCTGTAACCACTTATTTGGATGCTTCTTTTAACACAGGCTCGAAGGATGATAAAGACGCTAAACCAAAACTGCCGTTTTTACAGAAGGTTTTTGAGTATGAAATTTCTTAAAGATTCTTGGGTATTGAACTAAGCAATCAGGCTTAGTAATATTACTGGATGTATCTAACATAATCTAGACAAATCTTAGTCCAGCCCCTGTATTCTGGAACTCGCTAAAGCTAAATGCTGTCGCTAAAATGCTGAACAAATGGAAAATTAAAAGTTTTTGGTGATGGCATAAAACACTAAAATTTCGATAATCGATTTTATAAATATTTAGCGATAGATATTTAGCTTTAGCGAGTTACAGCAGTTTTGTTTTCTCTAAATATGGCTGAACACTTATTCAGCACTCTTGTTGTCTTGCCTTCTGAAT
Source organism: Nowickia ferox (assembly GCA_936439885.1). Classification (NCBI taxonomy): domain Eukaryota; kingdom Metazoa; phylum Arthropoda; class Insecta; order Diptera; family Tachinidae; genus Nowickia; species Nowickia ferox. Next base: position 11,512,536 of record OW387024.1, on the reverse strand, counting down.
ATGGTTGTAAATTGTATATTGCAGGTGCTTCGAATCCAATTTTCGGTAAATAGTAGCACTTGGATTTCTTTAAACCCCTTCCAACATTTCTACTTAAATATCAATTCATATTTAAAGAAGTATGAATTCGTATTTAAATAGAATCGATGAAATAGGCTCTTAGGGCCTATTTCACCAGCTTGTTTAAATATCAATTCATATTTGAGTAATTTTTCCATACAAAAACTAATGAAAATCGACATTTAAATATCAATTGATATTTAAATAGAGTTGGTGAAATTGGCCCTTAGTATCGTCAAAGTTCAGATTGTAAACGTGCTATGAACATTTGGTTGAATTATTGTCAGCAGTGGTTCGAAGGACTATTATGAAGTTGCAAGGGACACTTGCATTTATTGCCTTTGAATATCTATCTTTGAGCTTAAAATATAAATTATCAATCCTCGTATAGATAATGAAAATTAAACTTAAAAACTAAATGGAAAGGTGCTATAGACTTTTTGAATTAAGTATTACGAGTATGCAATATTATTCATAAAGAACTATTTTGTTTTATAAAGTGTTTGTAAAATAAATTTTTTATGGAAAAATAAATTATAAACCTCTTGTAAATAAAAAATATTTTTTATAAATAAGTGTACTATTAAGTAAAGTTTAAAATTTGATATATTTTTTTTTTTTTGGTCGCCTGGAAGTGTATATTCATTTAGCACCCAATAATACTATCAATCAACAGCACGTCCTTTGACACATTTCCAAAAACCAGCAGGAAACTTGCAACTTATGAAAATGAAAATTTTACTTGAAAGTCCACCACATTTAGACATTAAATTTGTTTTCTTCTAAATATACATATGTAAGCATTTCAATCTATTAAAGATTTTCCTCACTTAATAAAAAGGTTTTCAATGTAATTTCTTTGCTCCTTCAAATTTGTTTTCACTGGCAATACAAATGGCATACACCTAAAAATATATTCGTGTTGATTAATTGCAAGTAAGAAGGCATGAGTCATAAGAATTCCTTTAAAGAACTGAGTGCGACTGTGTGTGGTAGTTTTAGCTGCTGCAGCCGCGTTTACTTTGGGAACATAAAAGACTGGTAACAGAGCGGGAATAAAAAAAATTCTAAACACAATAACCAATTAAGTGCCAAAAATTACATCATGTATACAGACACACACACACACGTACAGTGTTAGGATACTACACGTGAACATAGTAAAGCTGTCAAGTATGCATGTATGTACATATATATTGTAAGCATAAATGTCGATTTCGTTGTAATAAAGTGGGTGTACTCCAGACAAGGTGCTAATCGAATTACGAGCATATATGTCGTATGCTCTATTTCATATTCGACGTGTCTCTCGTTCTCATGTTAAGTGAAAAGTAAAGGAAATAAGCTAAAAACTTAAATGCACAAAAACACACATTCGAAGAGTCTGCAGCCGTGAGTCCCAAAGTAGTCTGTGTTAACGCTTAGAGGTCGGCGATGATTAATCCACGAGTCGTGAAAATAGGAGTGAATATTGAATGGATATTCTGTGACTCATGAATACTTCATCAGTATTATTGATATTTTCTAGAGTGGGTTTTATTGATATTGCCCCTAAGCGTGTCAACGATTTGAAACTCATATAATTCTCAAGAGCTCAATATATAAAATTAAAACGTTGACATTTGGATAAAGCGCTGTAAACAATAGTAAATATAATCGTTATGAGTGAGGCATCTGGATATGGAGCAAAGATAAACAAACCTCACAACAACTGCTGAGGGAGGTTAAGTTGTTGAGATATTGAACTTTACTCAACTTGTAATCCATCAAATACTTACATATCTTTCAGTTCAGTCCACATATTCAAGCAGTCAACAACTTCTATTCTATTCTCTTAATTCTATTAGACATATTACCATTTAACCTAAAAAGGCGAATACTTTCTGTATGGACTTATCATTTATAACAGCAATTCTTTCTATCCTATATCTTAAGTAAAAACAAAATGTTGGGCCTGCGCCGCATGTTTGCTCAGCTGCTGCACAAGCTTAATTGAACCAACGGTAAAACTATCAATTGGAATACAATTTCCTGGATTTAATTCTCCTATAAGCTGTCAGAAGACTAAATAACTTCTGATTAACTTGACCTTTGTACAGTTTACATGGGGACATTTTCTCTTTTATTTTTTTCTTGAACACTGACTTCTTCCTTCTTGATGAAATTTCTTTTCCAGTGGCCAAACGAACTCTTATTAGTAACTTGACCAATTTTACATCAATTTCTATTCTAGGTTAGGTTAGCAGGTTGCTGGTGAAAAATGGGTCCAATACTATGATCCCTTTGTGGTGCTACCTGTAAGTTGGTAGTAATAGAGAGAGGAAAGATAAAGAATTAAGGGGAAGATGTCGACAAATAGATTAAAAGCTACTTGAGAAGAAAAGAGAGTGGGTCAGGAAAGGGTCTTGTATGTACACACGCCATAGAAGTGGATTACCGGCCATACCAGCTGCTGCTCCTAATATATAGACTCAGATTTTTAAATTTTATTTCTTATAACTCGGATATGCTACTAAAGGATAAACTGCCAAGGAATTGCAAACGGTGCTCTTCTAGACGTGAGCAGGAGTAGAGAGGATGCCAGATGCTTTCCTCTAACATTTCCGATAACTCGGATAATCTGTCAATGAAGTGCAGACGGCGATCCTCCAGAGCGGTAGAGAGGCAGAAGAGATTTATAACGCTTTCTTCGTCCTCTTCATCATTGCAACTGAAGCAGTATTCATTGTACGAAAGACCCAGACGTTTAGCATGGGTTCCCACAGCAAAGTGGCCGGTCAGTGCGGCCAAGAGATTCCTCAAGTGCATCCTTGTGAAGTTCATGAGGATTTTAGTTCTGTGGAGGTTAGGCGAGGCCAAAGGGTTCTCGCTATAATGCAGGTGGGTTCATTTCGCCATCTGTCTTGAGCTAAATTGAGAGAACTCAATCATCAAATCAACAAAAAAATAAATAACAAATTAAATACTTAAATAGTATTTAATGTTTTTTGCTCCTGATTTACTTGAGAGTTGCATTTTAAATTTCATGACACAATGTGCTAATTGTGGATTTTCCGAATAGGCTCTTAGGCTGATAAGTGTGTGAGAGCGGACTCAGCTTTTGACACCTTCGGTAAACTCCTGAAGTTGGCTGATTAAGATTGACCTCTCTCATCAACCGTTGTTTGAGGTTTTCTTGTATTTCCTCCATGTTAAAATACAATAGTTTTTCTAGAATTTTCTCCCAATGCCTTAGATTTTGTTGGGGATTTCGATCGCGATTACCGGTGCTTGTGGTGATGCTTCATATGATAGTGAACGGACGTGGACAAATTCAGAACACAACTTGAATGATATGTGTGTGCATGTTTGTTATGATAGATCATCCGAGAGAGTTTCGGGAATTTCATGAAACCCCAGATATTCTTTGCGTGCAACAAACTTAATAGAATCATGCAGCAAGTTGAAGGAATGAAATTAAATCGTTTGGAATTTGGAATTATACAGAATCCTTTAATATTTAAGTGATCTAAAAGAAAATAAGAAATTTGGGGAACTCTGATTTAACGAAATTTGTTTGGAAATAGTTCGTTACACCATAACACTTGACTGCCACATAAATACATACACACATATATATGTACGAGTACGCACATACATTTGTATGTATGCTATATTCTGAGACTCAAACGGGGCATAAATAAATTGTAAAAGTTAGCAGAAAGTTGTCGATGACACAAAACAAAAATTGTAATTGATAAAACACCAAAAAAACAGTCAACAATTTATAAAACTGAGTACACTACTTATTTTGGAGCGGTGTTCAAAACGTCAATATGACCTAAAGTGACAGATTAACGCATAAAAAAATAGGAAAAGCAGGAAAGTAATTAAGTGCAAAATTAAACATGAAAAATATATGAAATTGTCTAATAATGCTATTATAAATGCTAGGACTCACTTTCCTACACAATCGCACGACTCTCCTACAAATGCAACCCTGATCTAATGAATTCTTGTTGTTTTTTTTAAATTTCCATAAATTCCATCAGGATTGTATTTTCTGAAAAGTCGCACGATTTTGTAGGATATTTTCTAACGAATGGGATATGAAAGAATGCCGCCAAAGTTCAATCGAACGAATAAGATGAATTGACTTATCAGATGCAAAACCATTATTATTAAGTGCCTCACAGGCAATTAGTGTAATAGTTTCAATATTCCGTAAGAAATTTTTTGATTATGTATGTTGCTCTGTTCTGGTTTTTTTGCTTGTTTCTGTATGTCTTTAAACATCATCATCACATGTCAAATAATTAATAACTTTCAAAGTTAAAAATTTTTTGCTTAAACATTTTTTACTAATTAATTTCGTTTGTCTTATTTATTTGCAGGTACGTTCAAATTTAATTATTCTAATGATGCTTTTCTATGTAAGTCACTTTTATTATTATTTATTAACATGAATTACAAAATGAGGTAAATTCTTTTAGAACTAAAAATAAGAAAATAATGCAGAAAATATTTGCATGAAAAGGCAACACGCTTATGGGCTGATTAAATTCGCCTTTTTCCATACATTTACTTAACATAAACATGAAACTGAAACCGAAATTATTTAAAATTCACATAATCACTCACACCTTAAAATATCAGGTGCTACTCGAACCTCCTTGGTATGATGGAGTCTATGAAAATTTTCAAAAGACAAAAATTCATCAGGCCATTTTTTCGTAGTTCGTGCGATTGTGTAGAATAGTGAGAGCAAAATTGTTTGCTGGTCCAAAGAGAAGAAAATAATTATTTATTCTCATTAGCACTTGAACGTTTATTTTCTGAAATTTAAAAAAATTCCAAGAAGTTTCTAGTAATAATATATTTAGAATATATTTGGAATATATTCCAAAGTATCAAAATGCTGGCACAATAAATCTCCTAACTTTGGCTGTATCACTCGCAAAAGTGCAAAAGAGGTATATTGGCCACATCCTCCTCTTAAATTCTTCTTTCTGAATGTAAAAAGCTTAAATGCACAAACACACATTCGAGGAGTCTGCAGCCGTGATTCCCAAAGCAGAACAACTATTATATCTGGACATAGGAGAGTTAACCTGTTTGGAGGTTTTACTTCAGTTCTTCACTTGTACTGGATCAAATACATATGTACATATTTATCAAGTGAGTCCGTATTTCTAATCATTGATTGTATTGGAAATATCGCAATTTAACCTAAAAAGGTAGAGGGAAGTATAGGAAATCAACGTAAAAGCAAAATAACCTTGAAGAGAGCTGGTGCTCTCGGAACTGTCAAACTGCAGCATCGAAGAAAATTTTTTGTCGCAAAAAAAAATTTAAGAGGTCTCAGTAGAGCAGAACCTTTGCATAATTTTGCGCTAAATCTTGGTTTTTTGGTTAACGTGGCTGCTTCTTGACTAAAATATATTAAATATTACCGTAAGGTTTCGTTTTGATAAATGCCACTCTACTCGTCCGAGTAGTAACCTATGACAGTTGGTCTGGATCCAGTGCTAGAAACAGTGATTATTCGCATTTCATCCAACCCGTTTCTTTGAGGTACCACATGAGGTCCCCTATACTAACCGCCGGTCCTTTCGATAGGTTATCTGCATGTATTTTCCTACAAACTTTAATCGCGTAGTTTTTAATCTTAGGTACTCGCAGAGCAGATGAAGAACTATCTCTCCTTATCATGTGGCATATATATTCCAAAGCCGTTTGAAATATCTTGCCATGTCATTTGTATAGAAATTTAAATGATGGCTTAGGTAAAGTTAAAATGAAAGCTCTTGTCACGAAGGAGCAAATTTAATACGTTGATGGCCCCATTTTCATAGAAAATCTTCCAGATTATTAAAAATATATTCAAATTTTGATTTTATATCACTTTAGTAATAAGTGGCTCTGAGTGCCTCGGTAGGCTAGTGAGTAGTGTGCTAGCCTATCACTGTGGATGTTGCGGGTTTGATTCCCAGCATAGAGTCTGGTCTGTTCCATTACAACGAGTATTTACATGTGAATAGTAACGGTCTTTGTTACTATTCACATGTAAATTAAATTATCGTATAATTTTTATTTGTATTCGTAACATTTACTAAAAAAAATATGTGGCTTTGCTGCGTTCGTAAGGTACAGCCTCCTCTTCCTCCGGATTATTGCAGATCACATATCACTCGTTATCAATTATCTTTATTTCAATGCCTAGTCTTGTTTAATTTTTGGTTAAGCGGAGTTTATCACTGTACTACCTCACCATTGTAGCCAAATAGTGCCTTTTTCTAGCCTTCTTGAAACAGTTTTCATAATTCATACTGCTGATGGTTCATCCATATTGGTTTAGTTACTGATTCATTACTCGTCGAATTCAGGAATTCAAAATTTTGCGTTATTCCTCCGTGATTGGAAAGAGTTTAATTGTACTCCGGCTTATAATGGGAGACCATTTCATTTTTAGCTTGTAACATCAAGAGTAAAGATGCGTATTGCAGGGAATGGCATTTGAACTAAAAACTCACCGAACAGATGAGATCAAAAATCTAAAGTTCAAATTTTTTTCTACTTTTAATGAGACGCTGCGTCAATTATTTAGCAGTTTCAGAATCACAATTTACATTTCTTGACAGCTTATTTTGATTGGTTAATAGTTAGGACACTTCACTGCATATCAACTCGTCGCATTTTAAAGCTGATTAATTTAAGAATCTCAAGAAAAGTATTCTTCCTATCCTGCTTAACTTTTACTTCATAAAATGCTGTAAAAAAATTTTTTTCGAATAAATTAAGCTTTTTCTCAGCTAATTGTGTATTGTATAATGAAATATCGGCTGAAAGTCCTTTGGAGCTGAAGGTAGAGTACAACGAAATGAGTTGTTACCTAAAAATAATGATAAAGAGTAAAAATAAAGAAGTTTGAATATGGAGGAAACAGTACTTAATTAAATCATCACCAACAGTAGCGGCACTACCACAGTCAACAGCTGTCATAGCTGCTACATCCAAAGCAAGAAGATACACTAATTTATATATGTGTATGACAATAAAGGGTGTCCCCAAATTTAGGAAAGACACTAGAAACTAGTTAGTGACTGTAGAAGAGCCTTCAACTTGCCTATATATATAAATATACTGTCAGACTATCTTGGGTTCCTGGAAACAGCAGTGTTCAGAGAAATGTATTTGTCCAAGATCTGGCAAGAATAGGGTCGGCGCTAGGTGAGGGAATGTGTAACAGATCCGTGACATTGCCGATAGGGCACGTACATAAACCATTCCTCCTCTTCGGAGGTAAGGTAAGGTAATATTAAAATATAATGAAGTCATGCAAAATATAGCTGGAGGAGCAATTAAAATTTATTAAAAACTTGCAAACAGTTCTTAGAAGTTTCTTCTTCTAACAGCGGAGTGTATTTAAGCAAGATATTTGTGTCCTTAAGCTTGAAATTTTGCGTTTTTGCTGCTGGCTAATCACAAAATCACTGCTGGCTTATGTAAATACATCTGTGCAATACTCATTTCTCTGCAGTTTGTTCTCGTCTTTAGTTTTTTTTCATCTACTGAACCTGCTCCATCATTTTCTGAATAACGTGCGAGAAGAAGGATGTAGTTTTTTGGGGCAAAAAAAATTTCACTCCACTTACTAATATTTTTCCTCCTACGATAATAACGTTCTCTTTTAAACATATGGAATTTAATTGTCGAACTATTCTTGCACTATCCATAAAGATGGTAAGGCAGACCAGCTCATACTTGGAGAAAGATGCTTGAAATTGAAGAAGTTGGAGTGAATTTAAGGAAATATCAGAGACAGATCAGATTGGAAAAATTTTGTTGTGGCCACTGTTCCTCCATGGAACACAAGGAGAATACATATATATAAATACACCCACATAAAGCTTGGCACGATTGTACCTTTATGGGCTCACTTTCAACACTTTAATTTCTTCAATTTATCTGCATCAGCATTATTAGCAATTTAAAATTTATATTGGATATTTGCTTTTGCTACACTGAAGAAACTTCACCTGAGAGCTCTAGCCTTCTCAGTTGAACTGACTTCAATGCTGCTTAGTTCTCAAATGTTTTCCAATTTTAAAAATTTTCTTAAATTTAAATTTAAATCTCAGCTCTTTCCTTGGCCTCTAAAGAAGAAATAAAATATATTTAATCCACAAAAATTACATTTACGGTGGATTTCGGAACGCCCTTTACAAAACCATCGTTAACATTAGTGCCAACATCGTTATCACCGTCATTATTGCATTATAAAGAGTCTAAGTAACAAATTTAGTTGAATGAAAAAAAGCAATATTTTTATATGCTGCAAGACAGGCAGACTAATATACATAAATGCATATTTATAGCATTAAATGCTCTGTAAACTGTTTATTGTGTGTCTTTCAAATTGCCAACTATAAACTGTATACAGGTATACAAGCAGCAACAGCAATGAGTTTTGTTTGTTTTTCCTATTCACCAAAAACACAAAAATATCGAGTTGATAGGAATGGCAGTGCAGCTCAAAGGTAGAAACTGTTCTCAGCAACGTGAACATAATTTATACATACATATATAAATCTATCCTCGTTACTAAATTTAAATTTTATTTATAAAAAGAACTTGTTGCGTATCCGAATATCAAAACAAATGAGCGAACATTCTTAAGTCTTTCAGACTGCAGAATGAATGCAGCGTTTTCCAAGCTGAGATCTTGGCGATCCTCAGGGTCATGGAGCTTGTGGCCAGAAATGTGGCTGAAGGTGATAAGGTAATCTTCTCCGTAGTCAAATCGAAACTAGTTAGTGCCTGTATAAATATAGTGTCAGACTATCTTTGGCTTCTGGCCACAGCAGTGTTGAGGGAAATGTAATTGCCCAAGATCTGACAAGAATAGGGTCGACGTTAGATGAGGGAATATGTAACAGATCCGTGAAATTACCGATAGATCATTCCTACAGGGAACTCAGTAATTGGGTGGCGAGCAGGACCAAGCGTTCATGGGGAAACAGGGAGGATTGTAGAGTGTCGCGGACCATGTGGTCAAAACGTGACTCAAGAAGATCCAAATTGCTACTGGATATAAATAGGAAGGCAATGCGAGTCCTTATAGGTGCATTGACTGGTCTCTGCTTGGTCGGAATAAGGACCAAAATTTGGTAAACTAGCACTCCAGATTTCTGTAGGATGTGCGAGGATGAAGAGGAAGCAGAAAACATTGAACATATTATCTACCATTGCCCGAAACTGCAATATCATAGGCTTAGAATATTTGGCCAAGCTGACGTTTCCATGAGAGTATTCGTGATATTGCAAAGTGTAAATTGAAGGATATCAGGGGCTTCATCATAAAAATTCAGTAGATTAATGACAGATAATTGGGGTTCTTGCGGGTAATATTGGGGGTTACATTTTGTTTAACGGGTATTAACGGAAGGGAGTCACAATAGACCCAACTGGGTCTTCGAGTGGAGGGGTGTTGCCACACCAACCTTCTTAACCTAACCTAACCTCATCTAACCTAGAAGAGAATTCGCAGTATGGTTTTCACTAGCTTAGTAAATGACGAAAAGCAAGTTCAATATCGCGTGGAGGTGATTAAAACTGGCTGCCGAAATTCATGCCATTTGAGACCATTAGAAGATATCTTCACAAATCTCAACGACCATCGAAGTCAATATAATACAATTATAACTGTCATCTGTCAAACTTAGCCTGATCTATGCGCCACATTCAAGGAATATTAGACATTTCGGATGCGCCCCAGTCAAGCCTCGGTAGGCATTTGCACAATCGATAGGAATATCAAACGCATCAAACACTTCGATGATATCTCTCACTCACACTTTGTTTTATTTAAATTTAAGGATAGGAGGCGCTTGATGAAAGACAATCTGTATCTTGAACTATTTTTTAGATAAATCGATTATTCGAATAAAATCCCAATTGTGTAAAGAAAGTATTGTTTAAAAAATTTATCTGAAAAGATGAAAACAGAAATGTTCCTTTTTTCCCTCGCAACTGCTTTGCTCATCCAAGACATAAAATTTCAATTGCTTTGCGAACCATCTGCCTGAGAAGAAGTAAGAGCAACAGAGTGTATACGTAGCAGAGAATATATTGCGTTATGATAATTGTTGATAGTTTTAGACATAAATGATCAACATGTTTTTTGTGTGTGTTAATTTTCAACTACCTTAGAAATTTTTAAGTACAGAGTACACACCAGTAAATATATTTACATGTGAATGCAGTTGTACCATTCTGTGTCTTTAGATATTTGTAACTAACATCAAGAACATAGACAGGAGATACATATATGGATGCATACATTTGCATGTAGGTATGTAGTAATGTGTGTTTGTTTGTTAGAGTCGTCATTCGTATACGAATAATTCTAATATTCGAATAATTTTTTTTCAAATTTGTTCGAATGAACCAAATTTTTCACTTTATTATAAATAATTATACGAACGATTTTGTTTAAATATTTAAATCATTTTTGAAAAGCTTTTCTTCACAAAAATTTAAATAAATAAATTTTTAATTGCTTGCTAAGATTGTAAGTTGTATTAGATAGCACAAAGGGATCATTGTATTAGACCCAAGTGGGCTGAACCCTTAACTTTTATCTTCCAGCAGCAACCTGATAAGTCGTATTTAGGACGTGTCAATTAAGCGTGTTACTCAAAATGTATAACGCCGTTCGTCATCCCTCTCAAGAATAACTAAAAATCTTCTAGAAGGAACCTCTTCCTCACCTATTTTAATGCTATTTCGCTCTTGTGGATAAAAGGGCGGTTTTTATAGGCTTTCTATGTCTGCAAAAATATCTGAATGCGGTATAAGAAGAACAAACTCATTCGTACAAAACGCAGGTTGTTTTAGCACCGAGCAAATGGATTGATTAAGAGAATATTTTTTTCATGTCCTTCTATCAGCATCCAAGTAAGCCGGTTCTCGTAGAACTGGGAGCCTGTTGCACGCAACCTAAACTAGTACAAGTATAATTCCTTCACTCGCAAAATGTTGCTGTATCCAAGTCAGGGAACGAAAATAAATCGAAGAAAACGTTGGCTTTCGTTTTATGTGAAAACTTTTCTTTTTTTACATTTTCTGGTATCAAACGCGAAAAAAAAATTATTACAAGCTAGACAACTTGATTAGGTACGAGACGTAACTCTCTCTAACTTTCGATATTTTATAGGAGAGTGGAAAACCTGAATAAAAACTAAAGCATTTATATGCAAGAATAATTTTTGGAGTGACATTAAATCTTTTATTTTTAAGTGCTACTTAATTGATTTTTAAGTGTACCTGAAAACGTTAAGAACGCGATTTCGAAAAAAGCTGCGATACGCCCTTTTTATATTTGGCCATCGATATGTATACGAGTATATTGCTCTTATAAGATTGTTTTGAAATGAATCAATTTGTGTTCAGTACTTTATAAAACTGAACACACTTGCGTATCCACACATCATAATTTGTCGAAATTATTCGACTAAACTTTTTACTTTTTGGTGCACAGCAACAAAAAACATAACCAGAATGGGGCTTAGCCATGGATTCAAGTGATGACGAACTAGATGGCAAAAGTATCGTTTTAAGTACTCTTTAAATATTGGCCGTCAAACAGCGTACAGCTAAAAATAAAAAACACAGCAAAATAAATAAGAGACAAATTAACGCTTGACGCTCTTATTTAGGTTTGCCTCTAACTATAAACATCCAACAACTGTGTGTATACACATTTAAAAAAAAAAACAACTAAAACTAACTAATATTTATAGACTGCATGAGCTGCAATCATACTCATGAGTATAAAAATACTCTGACTATAAAGCAGATACACACGCGTATATACAGGTCTATTTTATTTACACACACGCATATAAAGCATGTTTTCAAACAGCCACACACACACCCACACATTTTCAGTTCCATTTCATAAACACAATTGTATGTATACGGAGACGAATGATGACTAAATATCCCGAGTATCATGCAGATCTAAATTTTTGTCCTACTAAATATCCATAGCCTGAGCATAAGCATACTCAAACTATAAGTATGAGAGAGAGAGTCAACGCTTTTGATAGGCAAGTGCCTTTTTACTTTTAGTTGTAGCGTATTTTAGTTTTTCGTATAAACGAAGTAGAGATGCTCTTGTCTGTTGGAATCGGCTGTAGTAATGAGAGAGAGAGAGAGTCAACGCTTCTGATACACAAGTGCCTTTTTACTTTTAGTTGTAGCGTATTTTAGTTTTTCGCATAAACGAAGTAATAGTTGCTCGAGAGCAAATATGTGAGCGTACGAATTGTTTGCACTAAAGTTACTTATGTACCAGAGATGCGAAATCAAATTTTCAAATTGTACTAACTTTTAAGAAAAATTGTACTTTTTCCAGTACGATTGTACCAAATTCTTAATTTTTTTCAATTAACTCAAAACGTACGTAAAATTCATTTGTATATGTATGCATGTATGTGTGTAAAAACTTAACAATTAACAAAAATTATTAATTTATATTAATTTTTAAACAATATTAATGTCTAATTTCAGTAGGTATACAAAATACTATTAGTTGTTGGGATCTGAATATAAAAGTAACATTTAGGAGATATACTTTTTCATCCTTGATTCGATTGGAGACAGTCCAAGCATACAGTCTTTATTACTTTGGTTTTATTTATATGTTGGTACGAATACCCTGTCCACATTTTCAGGCGAATGTAGAATAGATAATATTCCTCTAGCATTTCTGGAAATATCGGAAAACATCGGTTTGTTTAATTCATTTTTAATTTCTAATACCCTCGAGCAAAACGTATAAATGTTGTCGTTTCTTAAAGGCTTAATAATTCCTACATCAACCAGCTCACGATTTATTGATTCATGTTTTTTCATGTTGTATAATAGGAAAAAAGTTTCAATAGTGCTAAATTGGTCATTGGGGTGCTATGGTACTTTTGACTTTCAAATAGTGCTGAAAAAAGTACAATTGTACCAACTTTTCCATACCTGTTATGTGCTAATTCTAATTCTGGTTCGATTTGGGGCAAACGTGCATGATTTTTCATTAGCGCTTCATGGAAGATGATGTATTTGTGCAGGAATATAAATAACTTTTTCTTTAAAAAAAAAATTAAAAAGCCTGAATCGAACCAATGCCTATTTTCCGATTCAACAATTTTTTTTTTTCACAGGTTAAAGTTTTTTTTATAAGTCGATATTGAACCATATTCTATTCCCCGACTTTTAAGATTTTTTAAAGTTAATTTTCATCACTTCAATAATCACAAATTTATTCGAATTTAGGAAACATGAATTCACTTCTTGTAATGGTTAAGAAGGCGGGGAAATTACTAACTCCTTGAACTACTTCACTTTATTTTTTTTTTTTTTTTTTGATAGGTATGTTCTCACCCAGCCAAAATTCATTCGCTTCTTCAAACAAATAAGAAATTGAGAAATTTTTTTTTGGAACTTCAAACTCGAGAAATTGGAAACACTAATGTTCATCTAGTTACTGGTATCTATACTTTTGTGCATTTTGATTAAAACATGCATACGTTTGCATTCATTTAAATTTTATTTTAGAATTTTCCAGCTAAAATTCTTGCTTTGCTTTTTGCCATACGAGTGCATAAAATGTTTGTACCCTTCTAATTCGAATACACAAGTAAATAGTTGAATATACATATGTATGTACGAGTATTGTATTGCATGTTCCTCATGTGTAGTCCTAGTGAGAGAAAATTTCAAAACATATTCATGTATACATATGTATGTATGTATGTGCTATAGTGTATGTGTGCGTTAGAACAAATTGAAACTCGTTAGTGTCACCAAATGTTTCAAACAATTTTGTGGGCGTTGTGGTATTTTTGGGTTACTTGACATCTGACAGTTGAAACTAGAAAAAACACATCTTACACACACGCGCAAACGTACACACACACACACATACACACACACAAAATAGTTAAATAACCCATTATTTAATTGTAGCTGAAATGAAGTAGAAAATACACATATGGAGAAAAACAAATTGTAAATAATTTAAACTAAAAGAAATTATGGTGAAAGAGAAATTGAGATAGAATAAATTTTTGGTCTGGTTAAAATGAATAATAAGCCGGTTAAAGTTTTAATGAAAAAAAAAAGAGAGAAAGGGCTGCAATTAAAGATAATTCATAATTATTATAATAATACATTTATGTATGTTTATACTTTAAACCTTATTGAAATGAAAAACCATTTAATACAATTGGATTTTTTCCTTCCTACATACGAGTACACTTAAATTTTTTAAAGAACACAACAACAAAACAAGAACAAGCCTCATAGTTGAACACAACAAAAAAATTTTGACTTCCCGCTATAGGAGGTACGGATTTTACCTCAATCTTCGCAAATTGAGCTTTTATCAAATTTCGAGGTTTTAAGGTTCTGGAAGTTTATTCTGACTATTTTCGTAACGATATCCGTATATGTATTTCTGTACATAATTATATAACTAATGGGTCCGCCAGATAACTTTTTTTTTTTTGAAAACAGGGCGCAAAACATCGAGTGTAGCTTCGGCTGTGTGGCACGTAGCGCCGTCCTGTTGAAACCAAATGTTGCCAATATCCTCCTCTTCAATTTTTTTGAACAAAAATTCGTTCAACATGGCCCGATAACGATCACCATTGACTGTAACGGCCACTCCTTGCTCATTGGCCCAATTATGCCTCTGGATCAAAATCCGCACCAAACAGTGACTCGTTTTGGGTGCATCGGCTTTTCAATGTATGCGTGCGGGTTTTCTGTGCCCCAAATGCGACAATTTTGCTTGTTTACATACCCGCCAAGATCAAAATGAGCTTCATCTGAAAAGATGATTTTTTTGGCAAAATCGGCATCTTCTGTAAGTCGATCGCAGGCAATATTTCCCAGGGTTGTTCAAGCGTATACACAACCATATTCGTTCAGCGGAAGGATAAACCTAATTATCTGTAAAAATCAGACATGAGCTAAGTGTTACGATTCACGAAATAAGCACTAGTTGAAAAAAAAACGTTAGATGGCGGACCCTATATACTATAAACTGGTCTGCGGATTGGAAGCAAATTTGCCGCACCAAGGTATAGTAAGATAATAAATCTATTCAGAAAATCTTAAGGGAACAAAATGAAAAGTTAATATCGATTGCTGCTAATTCGACTAAAATCTTGCGATTCGTTGACGAAAAATTTCGAAAATAACGATTTTTTAATAACTGTAAAACTCAACATAAAATCGATTTTAGATATTCACTGATTTTTATAGAATTGAAGAGTATATCGGATACCTTAAGTTTGAGCGGGAAGTATCAGGGATGGCAAGATCAACCAATTCCCATATTTTTTACTTTTCTCCTTGTTTTTTTTTTTTTGAATTTGCAGCTTTACATTATTTAACTTTTAAGAATTTTGCCGTTTATAAAAAATTTCCTTTTCTTAGCGACCGCAGATAACCGATTTTGTTAAAAAAAATTATGCCGCTTAAGATTTTTTGGCGGTTATGGCACGATATTGTTTTAGTACCCCATTTTTATAAACAGTAGTTTTATACCTAAAATTTTTAAATAAATAATTACCGACTTTTCTTTAATATAAACAAATTTTTTTAACATTCTATACCACACTATAATAAAATTTAAAACTTTCTTAAACGTCTTTCATAAAACTGTATGAATTTATGTGCCTACCCTACCGCCTCAACCATCCTTTTGTATCATCATCCTTCAATTGCTGACAGCGAAAAACTTTCGCAATAGAATAAAGCACATGCTCATTTAATTAGTTTCTTCTTTAACTGTTACAACTTGAAGAACTGCATGAGTCAGAAAAACTCCTACAATAATTTTATTACTTTTATTAACAACCTTTAGACCATCAAGAGAAGTTTCTGTCAACGAAATAAACGACTGATGTTGTCAACAATGCAATTACCCAAACACTCCAAGATAAAGAGAAAAATGAAGAAACAATGCAGGGAACTTGTTGTATGTACGTCTTCTGTGTTTTGCTTTTGAAGTGCAATTAAAAAAAAATTAACCATTTACCACAAGGCATTGGGACCACATACATACATCGAAAAAGACACTTAAGGAGACGGAACAAGCAAAATTTCCGTACAAATATGGCGGTATAAGTAGCGTTATAAAGAAATTTAAAGTTGTTAAAGGAAATATGTTAAGAAATAAGAGTTCTGAATCTCGTTACAGAAAGCCCTAAAGTGTTTTATTACTTAATTTATTCTCAAAAATTATATTAATTATTATTAGTATTAATTTTTATTCTCAAAAACACACGACAGGTGAAACTATATTCGTCGTCTTTGAACACGATTCTCCCATTCCACTCCACTACTTTGAATGGCCCTTAGCCTCAGGTGTGAAGTGTTGAATCCTTGTCTCATCCACGGTTACGAATCGATGCGAAACATCGCCAAACAATCTATTGAAACTTCGAAAAATTTTGCTTGTGGTGTATGGCCGTAGGGATTGAAGTGATTGTCTCGCTCTCGACAAAGATACCGACTTTGCTCTGTACCTTCCTGTCGGTCAGCACTCTGACTACTCCCCTGAAATACGCTGGCTTCTTTAGGGAGACTGAACGAGCATTCTACCCCAAGATTGTCTGAAAAGACTCCAGGGGGCTTATTATGTAATCCGAATCGAACGAAAATGTGTTCGAATTGTAATGTCAATAACATAAAAATTCGAACGGTTTTCTTTTCGAATCGAAATACATAATATCCCCCAAGAGCCGACATCGCAGACCATTCTTGATCCATTAATGTATATTTTAACGTTGAATTATTGCGGTTACGATTTTTTCATTTGAGAATCACTTAAATATTCCTACTTCTAGTTCAGATGAAGTTGAACTTTTAATTTATTGGCCTAATAATTTTCCTTCTTGAAATTTTATTTCTTCATTCCCTACTAAGGAAAGCCTTTAAAAAACTATGCGGAAGAACTTATAATATCGAAAACCCAGCAGATTGTACTACGGGAGAGTTTTTACTCCGCTATGCTATCAACATCCACTGCTCAATGTCAGCATGTGCTGCACATACACCAAATGCCGACATCTCTACTGATTGCCCTGAGATAAGTGAAATTAGCTAATCGATAAGATCTCTCAAAACAAATAAATCTCCACTTTTCTGGATGATATCTCTCTAGAACTGCTTACAGCCGACCAAACAACCAGTGCACGACTACAGGCAGCCATTATTAGGGCTATGGATGGATGGAGTCATTATAAATCTTCCCGAAAAAAAGGTGTTTTTATCAACAGAAAAAATTTGAGAGGCATAACCTTGTTAAGCATGGCAAATAAAATAATTGCACATGTTAACAGAAGACTCTCGACAACAATTTCCCCATCACTCAGAAATGAGACAGCTGGCTTTCGATCCAGAAAATCTTGTGTTGACCATGTAAACAGTCTTAGAATTATCGTTGAGCAATCAGTGGAATTAAGATCACCATTATACCTAATTTTTATAGAGTTTGAGAAAGCCTTTGACACACTCAACTATAACAAAAATTCAAGCTATTGTATGCTGCATGCAGTTAGACAAGGTATCACCTCTACTTTTTAACTGCGTGCTCGATGCTGTAATGTAGAAGGTAACAAGCCATCATAATAGAGGTATTGCGTGGGGCTTATAAGGACGGTTGGAAGACCTAGATTATTCTGATGATATATGTCTACAAAGCCACTCATTCTCAGCGATGCAGGCAAAAATTTCCATTATCTGAAGATAAATATACCCAAAACAAAATCGCTCCGCATCAATAGTAACGCAGATCGCTATTTCTTCATATGTGATCAACAGATTGAAGATGTTAAATCCTTCTGCTACCTGAGTAGCACAATTGACAAAACTGGTAGCTCAGCAGCAGATATATCTAGTCGCATAAATAAGGCGCGAAGTGCATTTGCCCCGCTAAACCCAGTTTGGAAATCTTCTAATATTTCGAAACAAACCAAAATTAAATTATTTAACATAAAACCAACTCGTGTTATATGGATGCGAGACCTGGAATATGTCACCACGTGACATGCCGCAAAATCTTACGGATTTTCTGGCCTGCAACAATATCCAAACAGCCAACTCTAGATGGAGGCAAACCAGCAGCCTGTTAAAATGAAAATAAGTAAGCCGAAATAGAGTTGGATAGGTCACACCCTCCGTAAGCCAGGCGATGATATTGCCAAGAAATGGAGGGAGACGAGCGCATACCTGGAAGCGGCAGCTGAAGATTGCGTATAAAGTGGAACGAACTCAAGCATCCACCTTGTTATAGATCTATATATAACCCCTAATACAATTAAAACAATTAATATTTTGTACTTTTAACTAGATGTAAAACATCTTGTATTTATAGGTTATACATTCTATAAATATGTGTATATATTATATCCTGCGGTTCCTGTTAGAAACAAAGGACCACAACATCTTGTATACTACTTTATATTTGCCTAGTGTGCCCCAATACTCCACAGTAATGCGTACTTTCGTATGCATCCTGGCATATAAATACTTTGCAAGATAGATTGATAGATATTTAGAGGTTTGCATATATGCAACACTTTCAAACAAACAAGCAGAGACACATAATTTAAAACTGATGTGTGTGGATATGTATCTATATGATGTGTCGTTTGGTGAGAATAGTGAAGTGACAATATGTTTGATATTGTCAGCGCCAACCAGGACAGAATCCACACAAACGACTCATGTGCATACATACAAATGCCCACACACATATGTATGTATGCACAATATTAAAAGTGTAAATTTTTGCAGTTTTGCCACCCAAATAGGAATAAAATTATGCAGATGCCAAAGAAGTGACAAAAATCATATCGAAGAGTCTTTTTTTTCTTCTTCCTTGCATTTGTGTGTGTTTGTGCTGATAAGTGAGGAACATTTCTGCAGAATATATGTGTGTGTGTGTGTGTGTGTACTATGTTTATGCACTTCTAGCTGTTGGAATATTTAGAATTTATATTTCGACACCTTTCGATGCTTAACGCTTCATTTGCATGACAGCATTGAAACGTGATCACCAGTTTCGGGGTACATTTTTTTCCTCTATTTGCTGCTACTGCTGTGTGATACTGGCTTTGGAGGCAATTTGCTGCAGAAGGAGCAGTAATGGAAAAGTAAAAAAAATAGAATTATGGAAGTTTTGTTTTTGCAGACGTTAGTTGTATGGAATGTACTTTACGTATGTATTTGCAGACAGAGATGCTCGTTTAGAAGTGGCGAAGGGGGATCATCTTTTTCTACCAGTTATCATCAGTGTGCTAAAATTCAATGTCTTACAAAATCAAAAAATTATTTCCCAATTTAATTCCTATGAGGAACATAAGGTCTCGAGAGCTGGATTGTAATTGTAACATTATTACAGGTTTCGGTAATCAGAACAGGGTAAATAGCTAATTGGGCTACTGCAGCTGATCGTGGAGCTAGGGCTGCCAACGTAACCCCCTGGCAAGCAGACTTAAATCGCTATTCAAACTTTTATATAGCGAGCCGCTTGCTGAAAGGAACCAACGCCCGCTGCCAGCTGCAACTGACATGGTAATAGACGATGGCGGATAGTGGTTGTTGGATATTGAAAGCCGCCAATTACGCGCTATGTAGTTTCAAGAATCAAGGATATTCTGAGACTCTCAACTCTTGTAAGCACGATTTAGATTTCATTCTTGAAAATATACCAGATATTGAATATTTTAGGGACTCATACTAGAAGATAGGTTCTTAATTTGACTAAGTTTTTAAGTTTTTTTTTTTTAAAGAGAAGTAACACTCAGGCAATGAATGCCTACTACTATTACTAGGTGTTACATTCTTTAGGAAAGGGATAGTGATAGAGAAGACAGGTGGTGAAAGAAGAAATAGAGGAAAGCTTCTTTCTTTTTTTACAACTCTGTTTTTTGCACGTTTTTCTTAATAATGTGATTAGTAGCCATTTTATTAGTTATTTTACTTCGCCGATGATTCTGCTACACAAAGAAGGGGGGCGCTCTGATGTTACATTAGGATTAGTATCTGCTGAAGTCGGTATAATTCAGTGACCAGTGACTATGCCTTCATCACATGAACTTTCCTACAACAACTGATACAAAGGGACTAATGTACATCAGAAAAAGTTTGAAGGGTTTTATGGTTCTTCTTTCCAATATCTCCCGTTAGAGGGCCAAGTAGGATAAAAAGTATAAGTGTAATCCGCAATGGATTGGTCAATATTTGTTTTCCCTCCTTTCAACCTAACCTAACCTAGGTCTCATTTAGTATAATGTCAGCTTCACCATCTCTACTCCTATTCAACTCCGTTAGTGCTTCTCAGATTGTATGCTTCATGTCGAATGTAAATTATAAACCCAATATTGTCACCATTGAAACATTAAAATGACAATTACACTTACACTCTCGCACCACTAAATCCCAAAACCGTTATTTGCCTTAACATGTAGACATTTATAAAAAGTCCAAGCCCGTTAACTAAAGATGAAGAAGATGGCATTAACTCGCTTCCACACAAAACGCTAATAATATTACAATTTACTGCGTTTTATGCATTTATACTGACATACATACATATATGTATATGTTCCATACTTGTAAATGCATATTTGACTACATTTAGATAGACATCATTGTCATGTTGGTGGCATGAAAATGAGGTAACAGAAAAAAAACTATCAGTTATTTGAGGATTTTGCCAACTTTTTCCAAAGAACAGCAACTGCAGAGGCAAATTGGGTTTTGAAAGAACCCTATAGCAAAAATTAAATCCAAAATGGAGATAAATTCGCTATCATTTAGATAGAACTAGCTTACTAAAGTTTTCTCCATGCAGGTGCAGTTGTATCACTGTCAGTTTAAGCAATTTGTAGCTCTTTATAATAACACGGCTTCCTAAGTTGTATCTGTGAATTCAGGTCGAAAAACTTGTGGTTCTATTATGGAAGGCAACCGAACTGTTCTGAACTGTAAGCAACGAGTCATATTTTTTTTAAAGACAAGTAACACTCGGGCAATGAATGCCTACTACTATTACTAGGTTAGGTTAGGTTAGGTTACCAGGCTGCTGGTAAGGAAGGGTGAAATTTAGAGTCCAGCTCACTTGGGTCCAATACAATGACCCCTTTATGCTACCTGGTAGTTGAAGAGAAGATAGTGAAAAAGGGTGATAGGGAAGGGATAGTGATAGAGAAACCAGGTGGTGAAGGAAGAGATGGAGGAAAGCTTCATTCTTTTACAACTCTGCTTTTTTTATGCACGTTTTTGTTTTGTTTTTATAATGCAGTGCTGCAGCGCCTTCTGGTGTCAAATGAGGCGTATTAAAAAATTTTTAAAGCTGTGCTTAGTAGCCATTTTATTGTTTATTTTACTTCACCGATGATTCTGCTACACAACGAAGGAGGGCTCTCTGATGTCACATTAGTATCTGATGAAGTCGGTATAGTTTTTTTTTCCAGAACAACTGACACAAAGGACACTAATGCACATCAGAAAAATGCGTGGTGTTGTTGTGTTGTCAACATGCTAACTACTTCAGCCAACGCCATGCTCTACTACTATTACTAGCTGTTGCTTTCTTTAGGGAAAGTATAGTGATAGAGAATACAGGTGGTGAAGGAAAAGATAAAGGGAAACTTGATTGGCTTGATTGTAATATTTTTTTATTTAACGAGTATCAAAAGGAATACGAATTATTTGTTTGAAAAATTATTTGTTGTTAATTTAGCACGTCTAGACACATTTCGTTGCTGCTAAGCAAAAATTTTGAAAATATTCACCTATCCCAAAATTCATCAAAACTTTTATAGCGTTAAATTATGCAAAAATAATAATATGCTACAAAAAATAACTCTTTTTTAAAGTGCATGGTTTTCGAGTTTTTCACCTCGAAGACTCATAAGTCAAAAATTTTGAAAATTTTCACCTCCCAAAATTCACCAAAAATGTTTAAAGTATTAAATTACGCCAAAATAATCATATAGAGCTCATAAATCTTGAAAATATTAACTCTTTTCAATATTAAATTTTTGCGCTAAACAGCCATGAAATGCATCGAGACGTGGTAAACCAACAACAAATAAAAAAATTAATGGCGTAGTTTGAGTGATTTTTGATATGGAAGCTTTTTTCCTCCGCTATAGTAGAGATAAATCGAAACTCTTTGAAATAAGAGTGGCTCAAAATATCTTTGAAAGCGGTGTCATCTGTCTCCCCTTTGAATCCTTCTCTCTGTTAATGTAAAAAATTTTTGGAAAATTAGTTTTAGTTTCCTCCGGCCCAAATTTGAAGATATTAAATGATGCTAAATGAAGAATAATCTATCTAGAACTACGGAAACTAGTAATACTGTAAGTCATTAGTTTAGTCCTTCGATGGAAGATGAAAGAAGCTGTTATATAAATTATAAAGTAGAATCGTCTACGACATGCCAAATAATCTCGCAGAGATGGAATAATTTCATCATACCACGTACTTTCGTTTAGGCCCTTTGCTCCAAATTTGAACCATATGAATGAATATACCTATATATGCACTTTCGCTAATATTGCACACCAGTGATATTGTTGTTGTTTCTCTTTTGTTTCCATCTAACTCACCTTTCCTCTTCTAACTCATCCTGAAAGGCCTTACTGTTGGTGAAAATCCAATACTGGAACTAAGCCAATCTTGAACATACATAATTTTTCATTTTATTTCGTTGCACATACACAACTGTAACCCAAATTGGAGCTCAGTTGGATTTTATCATCAACATCACTGCAGCATACTCGTACATATGTTGCAGTATTTACGAAATATATTTAAAAAAAACCTTCAATAGCAATGACTCTCTTCTCCACTGCACTGACGGAAACACATGAACATCTCGTCTAAATTATCGATTTCTCAGTAAGTAAAGAAAAAAAGTCACAAAAATTCCCACACACTCATATGGCTGCCATAATTGTTGTTTTAAGTAGAAAACTTATTATTGTTGTCACATTAAATGAAGTTGTATTGTTGTTGTAATAAATGTTGCTACTGCAGAGTGCTGTGTGTGCCAAAAATGCAGTCACACACTATTTAGATTTGTTATTCAAGTTACATGCTCAACAAAAAGTTCGAATATTATATTTCTACTTAAACTCTTACATGTGTTAAATTAACATCCGTATTAGTTTGAAAAATTATGGCTGAATAACGATTTATTAGCTCTTATTTTCACTCCAATGCTCTTATTGACTATAATTTTACTTTAGCCGCAGACAGTTACACTGTTGCCACTGTCTGGAAGGCGTAGAAAAAAAGACACTTAACGGCAACTGGCCTTTATACTCAGTGACAGTGACCAGTTAAGGCAAAGTGTGTCGTGTAGGCAAATGACATTAACATGAGTGGCATTGTCTGGAAGGCGTAAAAATGCTTAAGGACAACTGCCCTTTATAATCAGTGACAGTGACTAGTTAAGGCAAATGATAAAAATTTGCAAGCTGCGGTTATTTAAAATTTTCATAATTTTTAGGGAGTAAAAGGACTTTCAAATTAAAAAATTTTCGGATCACGACAAATTATTTTCAGAACAATTTTCCATTATTAAATTTAATTTCGATTCTCTTTTTATTAACATTATCGTGGCGGACATGTTAACATTCTATCCAGGATAGTAAAGTTGACCATACTGTTATCATTTCTGGCAAAACTCGCTTTGGTCGGAGCGTCAACTTATAACGACTGGAAGGTTAATGGTGAGTTCTGGGATAGTACAGCTTTCATTCTTAGGTATGGCTCGAAAACGGACACTAGAAATGGAACGGGTATGCTCTCGGGGGATCTTAACATTTCATTCTCATTTAGGTTAATTACAATTTAGTTTACTTAGTTTAGCTATAAAACCTTAGAGTATATTGGCATGTTTTTAGTCTTGGACCTTGCTTTAGTTATATATTCCCCGCAAAATATTTCCGAGAAAAAATCATCTTATTCTAAACAGATGATGAGTGAAATAAAAAGTTAAGAGAGAACCTGGAACTTTCGAGATCTGGTATTTTGTTTCCTGTTGTAAATTATTGTTTAAACTAGGGGAACAAAAAATTGCTGTTCCTGTTTCAGGGCATGAAGACAGCGATTTAAATGAAAAGTGAGATTAATTGACAAGTGAAGGTGTTATCTTAGAGATGAATAAGTTGCAACGAACATTCGGATCAGTTAGCAAAAGATATTGGAATATGGATTCTACAGAAGGGGACACTTAGCTGCTCTATAATTGTTACTAGATGACTACCGGACGTTTTTGTATCACCCGACGGAAATTGCGCTAATCAGTTGCTGCAATTTGGAAGGAAGGCCACACAAAACTATGCGGACATTGTACGACAAACACATGAGGATAGAAGTGGAGCTGTTCCGAGACAGCTCTAAAACTGTTCGTCCTTATAGCGGAGCACAGTAATAGATATCTATGCAGGGAATCTCCCCTAACCGAATCATTAGGCTTCATGAGAAGTCCTAAGTGATTATCAGGAGTCAAAATCATAATATAGCTTGGAAAAAGTCTTCTAATCATCACAATATTACAAATGATCTCCAATGGGTGTCACTTGCTATGCGGGCTACTCTACTAAGATACTTCTGGATTTATTACCATTTACGTATTTAACTGAAAGTTCTTCATACAAAACTTGCCGTTAAAGTACCTGTTAGCTTTTAATTGTACATTGTGAAAAGAGTGGAACATAGGTCCACATGCGGTTCCAGGAGATTAACCTGATTCACCCGATTCTGGACTAGGGCTGCCAGCTATGCTACCAGACTAGCGATGAAAGTAACAGCCGCTCCTCAGTAGTCTGACTTGGAAGACAGACGCTCGGTGTATGTGTTGGTTCTACCACTCATATCTGAGAGATCTTCTACCCTCCATCTGAGGATGTCTCCTTTAGAAGTTACAGGTTCTCCCAAGGATTTATCTTTGCTGTCTATAAAAACCTGTTAAGATTAATGAAGTACGATGACTGCAAGATCACCATGACAACTTTTTTCAGGCGACGTTCTGGCATTTGGTCCTAATCCGATCCATTTATTTAATTTTAACACACTTCGCAGAAAATATCCGCACGCATTCTTGTATGTGAAGTCTTCACATATTCTGCATTAATTCCATACATCCTTTTAAAAATTTTGCTTTCTATGAGGCCTCATTGGAAGAAATAAATGCTATACTTATATCCTGGAAACTTCATAAGAATACTCGTTTGAGAGAATAGAAAACATCTTTACAGGAAAACATGTTTATAAAATAGCAAAAGCAGATTATAAGCCAACAATTTCGCATCTGCCTTGGCAGTTCAAGTGAACAATCCAAGTGGAAATTTGAGTGCTTTTCGTAGGAATATTCCCACCAAATTGCTTATTCAGCTTTTAACAGTGAGCTTCCATAAATCGCGTTTGTAAAATAACCTCCATACATAGTATACAAACATGTGTGAATTAGTGCGCAGATTAATAGTCATAAAATATAAAATATTTATTTACTACGGTCATAGAAATAAACCATTGTGTTACAAGTATGTGTTTTAGATATCCTTTTTATCAGTATGCGAATACCAATTAAAACAACCCTTTCAGTGCTTAGACATGCATGTAATTTGTAACCGTGTATAACAATCAAGATTAAATAATTTTTTTGCTCTCACATTTAATTCTAACTACTTCGCTTGTGTAGCTACATATAGAATATATTCGAGGGGTGAAAGAGTGCAAGAAACCCCATTTGTACTAGTTGTAATAGTGATGAAAATTTAACACCAAATGGTAGCTGCTGTAGCTGCTTGTTGAATGAAATTATTAGAAGAGAGAACGTCTTGTAATTTTAGTGGGTTTAAGTGAAACATTATCTTGACGGTCTTGTATGCCAGTGTCCATACCACAAGGTGAATTCGACACACACTTGACATACTTAAAAGGTGATTTGGAGAGATGATAGTGGCAAATACTTTACTGAGGTGTTACAATCATCTAATGTTATGTTGGAACCGGCAGCTCAATAAGTTAAGCCCAAGCCAGAAGAAGCTTTAGTAATAATCATTCCATTACAGAGTTCACTGATTAATTTGGTTCGAAGTACCCAACATCAACTTAATGAGTAAATCTCTGAGCACCGTGTAGAGAGGATCTCTTACTACTTAGAGCTCTATCCCAGCAAAAATTACTGCTTACCAGAAGCGTTTTTGTAAGGCACACAACGTTACAGAATAACTTGCTATTGCGCATGAATAAGGCTTTTTTTTTTGTTCGAGATGAGCCAGCTAGAAGCAATGCATTCAGCTTTCAAAAAGCCATGAATTTTTTTCGCCTTGCTAAAGTGGTTCACAGAAGTAATAATATACAATTTTTGTGAGAGATATTGACTGAGATATTGCTACCATATTTTCACCACTGACTTCGATAGCATTCGGATGTTTTGCTATGGATGTATCTTTTAGTCTCACCAATCATCAAACCAAGGAACAGCTTAGCGGACTTATTGGTAACATGAAACTTAAAATTTGAGCTCTATATAATTCTAAGGTATTTTTTAGTGCCTTTCTGCCACAAAATGCTACAAAGTCCAGCACTCAATTATACGCTCTATTCGGAAAGGCTAGAGATAAAAATTTATCATGCAGTACCTGCCATTGGGGAAGGCACAGAGGCTGGCGTTTATATATCCTTAGGACGAAAATTCGTAGCTGTTTCAGACTTCCGAATGAATGTATCGTTTTCCAAGATGAGATCTTGGCGATCCTCAGGACCACGAGGCTTATGGCCAGAAATGTAGCTGCAAGCGAGGAGGTAACCTTCTACTTCGATAGTCAGGCAAAGCTAATAGGTTAAATTACCGATCATTACTACAGAGAACTCAGTGATTGAGTGGTGGGATGGACCAACCGTTCATGGTGAATTATGGAGGATTACAGAGTCTCGAGGGTTATGTGACCAAAACTTAATCCAAATTGCTGCTGGATGAGAGTCTTAGTAGGCGCATTGACTGTTCAATTACATAACAACCTCCCTGATAAATTCTCCACAGAGAATAGTTTGGTTGAAAATTACTAAAGAGCAAATCAATCAAAGTATTAATTTTTATTTCCGGAACCGTGAGGTAAACAGCAGTACCTCCCCGTTACCGTGATGTCCGCATTTACTTTCTGATAGCTTTTATAGTGAGTCAAAGAACTAAAACAGAAGCTAAGATTGGAGGTCCAACAAAACAAAGAAATATAAACTGCGAAGCTATTTTGGATGGCCTGCAGAAACAGCCAGAATATCCGGCAGGAATCGAACCTGCGAGCCTCCTATTATCAGACTAGTAAACTGCCTGCTGGCCAAGAGAGCACTTCAGAGCTGCTATTTGCGCTCCCTTAAGATCAGTATTTAAGTTATGTGATTATACTTATGGCTTTATTGATGGATATATGGACATCACCAGGTAAACGTCAAAGGGAAATTTTTTGGAGTTAACTTTGATCCCCATGCAATCTGAAACATCTTTATCACAGAACGCAATAATATTAAGTTGTCGAATATATTTGTTCTGCAAAACACCAGTACAAGATTATGTTCTGCTTAATTACTGGTACGAGTATTCAAGTGGGTCTCTACTCGTCATCCAAAGATTAATAACCTTCAGTTTTCGTGGAAATTTGCCAATAAAATGTGCTCCAAAGACACTTTCCGCAGCAGTCCTTCTTCAATGTTTAACGTTTTTCTGAAACAAAACTATATCGAGAGCAAGCTTGTTTATTTGTGTTGTACTTCTCTAACATAACATTAAACCTGTGACCAAACTGTTTCATAAATATACAATAAAATAAACAGATTTGAACTTGGTTTTGGGTTTTTGTAGGAGGGAGAGTAAGAGAGAGCTGGTTTTTTTCGTATAAAGTTTATTTTGAAAGCGGTGTCGGCTGCAAAGCTTATAACTTAATACTTTTCAATACTTTATTTATATAATGGTCTAAATATCGTCATCAAACATTCACTAGAGCAATAATGCTGTAGAAGTATCTAAGCCTGGGCATTTTTGTATAAGGCAACTCACTATTTTTAAAAAATTTCGGCACTAATTTTTCCAACTTTGTGCGTATTTCATCCCTTGGCTGAGGAAGAGTTAAGTACATTTTTTTAGACATTGCTTAGTTTTTAAAGAAAAAGGAAGCTTGAAAAAATTAGTTTTTACATTTCCTCCAGTTAAGGAAACAATTTTTATATGGTTTCTATTTCAAACACATTTGCTAGTTTTTAAATATTTTTTTAGTTCAGAAAAAGATAAATTTTTTAAAGCCTGTTTCAGTGCGTTTGAAAAAAAAGATGTTGCATGCAACACATGCGTGTGTACATAATTTACTGATCAAATTTCATTAACAAAGTTGCAGTTTTTTTTTCATAAATATATTTTTGTTTTCCTTAAAAGTATGACCAACAAATTTCAAAAAAACTTAATTTAATAAAAAAAATATTTTTTTGCTAAAAATTTCTCCATTTTTTCTATACTTTTTTTGTCCCCAATTTATACGAAATGTTGCTTAACATAAGACAATAAAAGCTTTAAATATAGTTTCATACAGCACAAATGAACAACAACAACAACAACAATAACAACAAAAATAGTATAGAAAAAGTAAAAAAAAAATAATAATTGTTTTTACAGCTCAAATAACATCAGGGTACATTCTTCATTTACCCTGATGTCCTGCTGTTGCATTTAAACTTCAATATTACTACAGGTGTTTGCCAAAAGGTTGCATAAATGTAAAACAAACCAACAAGCAACCGAACGCATGTACGAGTATGCACACACACGCAACACCACAAACTTAAAACAGAAGCTTGTTGTGCAACATTGAGAGAAAAATTCTTCGTATGACAAAGACTGCATACAGTGTTTAATTTTGTGTTGTATAGTACTTGATTATTGCTTTAACTGGCTGGTTTTGTGTGTGTGTGTGTGTGAAGGAGAAAGTGCGTTAGTAAATGTTTACCCATCAGTTCTGGCAATTGTTGATGGTACAGTAACTGCTACGAGTCGTTAATGCTATTCAATTATTTAATAGTATCTGAAAATGATAATTTACTTAAATTTTTTGCTCTCGTAAATATAACAAAAATGGGTAAAACCAGATAAATTTAGAAATAGTGAACTCAAAAAAAAAACTACTACCTCGCCCAAAAAGATTCCTCAGTAAGCAAGAGTTCAAAGGTCTCCTGCTTCTCAATGTGCTTCTATGAAACCTGACTTTTTTTAATCAATGTTCCACTATAAAAGCCCTTATTTTTTATTCTAGGCAGTGAATTTGAGCGATCTTCAGTATTTTCTTGAATACCAAATCGTTTTTTCGTGGTGTTCGTTGTACTCTTATATATAGTCCTTGTGCGTTGAGAGTAACAACCGTACAGACAGATTCTATCATTATGATGATGAAACTCCAGAGCACATTCTGAAGACCCGTGAAGCTTTATGCCTCAAAAGATACAGCTAATTTGGCAGGCATCTGTTGGAGGATTTTGAACTGATAATACTAGAACCAATGGCAATTTAGAGCAGGTCTAGACGAGGTGCTCTTGCATCTGGCAGGGGATACAATAGATCTTTATCGGTCGCAGTTTCCTGTGCTTCGTGTACAATTTAATAATTCTTTCATAGCTTAAAATCCGTTTAATCTCAAATTAGTTGTTATTAATGATATTAATGGTCGTTTTTTGAAGAAGGAAAGACCATAGACTTCATAGATCCATTAAGCTCTTATTACTTGACTGCGCGACGCAAAGAAGGGTATTACGTTTATCAGACTATGTATGTATGTATGTATGTGTTTTCTTTTGCGGCCTTATATAAACCGAACGCATGTACCGATTTTAGTGATTCTTACGTCAATCGATTTGGCTTAATCTCGGGAGTGTCACTAAAGATATGACAGTAGTAAAAATTCAATATGGCAGCCAAGAGACATTTTGTAAATACGAAAAAAATAAAAAGTGGGCGAACTATGTACATCAAAATGGGTTTCTTCTTCTTTAGGTTTCTCTTATGATTTTTCATTTCGAATGACCGTTTAGGATATTGAACGGTTCAGAGTTGGTCGCGGTCCGTAGTACTTGTCTTCTTGCTTTTTTTTTTGGTCTTTCAGCAATTAACTGATGTATTATTTAATTAAAATTCCTACAAAATTCTTCCTTGCTTTAATCTTTTAACTTTTTGTTAAAATTTTTACAAAATTAATTATAATCTTCATATTTCATACATTCTACAGCGAATCAGGTGATTTTAAAAATACTCTTAAGCTCCTCTTTTTCTCACGATTCAGTTTTTTGTTTAACGGAATGCGGAAACATAAGTGAAATGCATAGAATATTTGCGAGTATTACTTGTTTTGGTATAGATGAACCTGGAGAACATTTCATGGCTCTTATCCACACCAAATAAAGAATTTCACATATCGACCAGCTCGTTCAAACCAATAATTAGAGTCCGTCATAAACCAAAATTTTCAATAATATTTTCAATAATATCAAATATAGAAACAAATGCAGTTCGAATAATAATAATTAAATTAACTAAAATTAATAGTCATGGGCTTGTGGCAAAAATTAAATAAAAAAATATACTTAATAGTAACAAACCAAAAAAGTTTGTCTTAAGTAGAACAAAAATAAGCAAATTAACTAACATGTGCATAATTAGTAATGAAAAAACGACAATGGTAAGACTGTTGTAAATTTAGAGATGGTAAATTTGGGCCTTCATTACAGAACACATTTCAGCAAATTGAAATACGATGAATCAAACCAATTCACATATTCCATTTGCAAGAAAGTTTCGTATATAAGGTAGAAATCTACATCAACTGACACCACACACAGTGGACCAAACACAGAAGAACGCTGATGATGAAGGTTTAGTGGCCTTCGAAAACGGCTGGCTGTTCCGTTCAACTATGTGTTGTCAGAATATTTGCAACTAACTTTGATGTTATTTGTTCATTAATAATTATCACATGTAATTTGGCTTAAAAAGCAATACGAACATTAGCCTGTTCAATTCAAATATAGAAAAAAATGCAGTTCGAATATAATAACTATATATAACTAAAATATCTCGAGTTGTTCTAAGAAATTTTTGAGTAAAGGTTCCCTGATGATCTGCATTAGCAACAGTGGAATTTGCATAGGATTCAGCTAAACTCCTCAATAATCAATTTCAATGTATTTTTAATAAAAAAATATTTTACTGAATAAGTACAATAATAATTTGGGATTATTAGTGCTTTAAATGTTAAACTTTAAAAAAAATTTGCACAATTTGCCGAGATTGTTTTTGGCAGTAAAAAAGGGAATCTTTCAAAGGAACACTCGAATTCGACGAATTTTTACGAGACTAATGTTCTTTAATCTAATATAAAATCGTCGAATTCGTAATCTAAATATGACACTCGTAATTAGGCCCATTATTTTCATTTCTCCCACAGTTTTACCATCAGAACTACAGGCTATATATCTATGTCGTTTCTTTTTTTGTCAATATTGGTCATTCATGTGTGTGGTTTTACAATATGTGTTCTTTGTAGTCATATTCTCTTACTCCCTTTTTGTCTTTCTTTCTGCTTGTAGTAAGATTATTTAGTAAATTCATATGAAAAGTTTAATGCTTTAAACACATTCACCACAGCAGGCTACCGACTACAAAATGTCAAGGATAGAATACACATGTTTATATAAGAGTGATTCTTTTGAAGACAGCAAGGCAACAGGGCGTCAGGTTGTTGTCTGTGCTCATTTTATCGTTGTAGTCCAATTAAACTAATTTCCATTTCTTTGACTACAATGAGAAAATTCAGTGTTGCCAGTATAATACAGAATGTTGAATGAATGATATCGTACAATTATTTCATATTATTTAACAGAAACAATTGATGTAAATCAAAAATTAATTAATTTTTATACTTTTACGTCATATAAGTACATTTTGAAATTAATTTTTATAAATGCGAAATATTTGAAGGTGGCAATACTGAACTATGTATTTATACATAAATATGAGGTTTAGATGGTGCTACTGCCGTCTCCAAAATAATTAAGCAGCGGGCTACGAGGCGACAAATGCTGCTAGCGGCATTTGAAGTCGTATGTTCGTGTAGCCTGCTGTGGTGAATGTGTTTAATGCATAAGAAATGAAAAGGCACTCCAGATACAAATTATTGTAAGGGCAACTGGCTCCCTTATTCATGTTCCATCAATTCAAAGCAGCGTTAGACCAGTTAAAAAATGTTCAGTTAGTGTTTTGTCAATTTTGTCCTTTTTCTCTTTACGGTAAGTGTAAGTATGTGTTTCATACACATACAAATACACACGCCTCGATTTTGGGTTATTTTTGAAGTTTCAATTAAAATGTGAAACTTCAGTTCTTTGACCCAATTATTTTCTGTTTGTTCCTTTTTGAATGAATTTTCATTTTTATCATTGATTTTGCTAGCCAAATGTTTGGTAACAACAAAGTTGACACGAAAAGAATGCTTGGCTTTAGCATGTCGTTGTAGTGTATGGACCTCAATGCTTGACCACTTTTATATCATTTCTAGCAAATAGATTGATAAGAAATTTCCTAGATTAAGAAAACAATAAATTTTAAATAATATATCGGCCCTCCCTTGTACCTCTAAGAGGCAGTATAGGATAGCAAGGTTGCAATATTTTCTCTTCCACTGCCTGGAGCTCAAGTAACGAAGTTTTATATAGAAAACTATGCAATTACTTCTCTTAGATAGTGAGTGTCTCAGGAAAGTGTCACTAACCAGATTTTTTTGAATGGTTCTTAGAGTCATACTCTCCGAGAAATAGTTGAAATTGTTTCGCTTTACATGCGGTGTACAAAGGGTACAAATGACTTCTTGTCAAATTGTGCCGCAAGAAGAATATTTTCGTAGAACAAACATTTTAACTTTCCTCAAAAATGCTAATCGCAAGATTTTACAAAAAAGAACTGAACATACATTATAGCTGAACTGCAAGGCTTTCATGGTTTGCTATGCCCATAAAAAGAGGGGTGCTCCTTTTAGAATAGGTTCAGACGTAACCTTTCAAAACTGTCCCATATATAAATTTTTTTTTTGGTTTCCTCTGTCACAATCCGTTGCCAAAGCCTTATTTTTCCTGTGTTGTATAGTGTAGTTGCAAACCCTACAAAATTATGAATTTTCGAAATGTTCTATTCAGGTATTAAATGCTAATTGATTTGTCTCCATTGTTAATATTAAAACCTTATCATTGATTACATTACTAATTGTTGAAATAGCTAAAATAATAATAATTCACCTCTTGGTAGTTTGAGTACGTTTTGCTCAAATATCATTTAGCTAATTTTGCCTCAAACACTCACATATACTTACACAGGAAAAATCTACTTTAAGCAAATGCTAAATATTCCCTCATTATACCCATAACAAAATATAAATGAAGATGTTAGTTGACCTTTTCCCTTCCCCAATCTTCTATTTTTTTAAACGTCTACCTGCATGTAGTTGAACTCTGTTATGGTTTTAAGGACACGTGTGATAATTTGGTTAATTTTAAACTAATTGTTAATTGAAATGATAAAAAAATAATTATGTATGTACTCGTATACGAAAAATAAAACTAACGAACATTATCAAATTAAATAAATAATAAAAATGTGGGCCACCTTTGACTCACAACAGCCACCTTTACGAGTAGCGAGAGGTTGTTATAATGCAGCAGGTGAACTTGCGTGTGTGTGTGTGTGTGTGTGCGCTAGCGATAAATTCTTAAATACGTTTCACGTATTTAAAAATTGCCGCAACTCTTAAATGTGTCTCTATTTGGAAAATTAAATTTTGTTTGTGCTGATAAGGATTTTCAGCAAAGTTAGACGCCAGTCCTAAATAAATTTATTTAATAAATAAGTAGAAAAAGATGAGAGAATATTTTCACACAAACGAACTAAATTTATTTTTTGGAAATTCTCTATGTTTGTGTATGTTTTTGACATCTTGTTAGCTGGAGTTTTCTAAAATGAAATTTTATTTAGTTTAATCAAATACACAATAATTTTTGGAAACAAATGCATATACAAACGTTTCTTCATGCTGACCTGATTTTTTTTGGGAATGTACCTGCTGCATGCGGCAAAAAAATGCAATTGAAGAAATTCTCTAGTTTTAATTGTCGAACAGCAAAATTTTTTTTTTGTTTTTGGTAGAAATAAGGTGTGAATGTTAATAGAATTGTTTTGGCAGCAAAGTTTTTAGTAAAGTTTTCTTTAAAATAGCTCGATTATTTATTTTGTGAAAATGTCATGAGCATTATTGGTATTTTATAAAGTGTAGCTCCATAACTAAATTAGGATAGAGATCAATTAATTATTGTGCTATTGCAATAAACTTTAAATTTATATTAAATAGGAATTAAACGGATTAATTATTTGCGACCTCGTAGGGAAGGTGACCTCATGAGGTACCCTCGAATAAGTGTAAAAACTCCTTGAAGTTTTTGTGGTCACAAGATGACTGCAGGCTATTTACTCTTTAAAGGATACTCCGGATACAATTAAATTTTTTTTTAGCATAAGTGATATTTTAATGTCATATTATTTCTGTTCAAGATGAAGAAGATGAAGAGGAAAATTTCATATACCTCCTCGCCTTCCTAAAAAAAATAATTAAGTCAAAATGGACAAACTAATATTGGAAAAGTTAAGGATAAGGAGTAGGATATAAATAGTGACAAGAAGATGACAGAAGGATATTTATTCCTTACAGGATACTCCGGATACTATTAAACAGTTTTTTTAGCATAAGTAATCTTTTCATGCTGCCATTATTTGTGTCAAAGATGAAGAACGTGAATATGAAAAGGAAAATGTTATATACCTACTCTGTTTGCTAAAAGAAAAATTATTCGAGTTTTTTCGGTATCGGCATAGTTTGATACTGCATCAAACGGTCAGGGGCGGAATTAGGTATTTATGCTTCTTTATGGTGCACCAGATTAGATGTTGTAGATCCTTTAAATTTAATTTTAATATCCTGTGACTTTTTGACGCCCTTCACATAAATGACAAACAATTCCGAGAAAAACACGCTAACAAAATATTCTATATAGTAATTGCACTTCAATTGATGATAACAGACAAACCAGCTTGTAATCTTTAGCGAGAAGTCGCTTGCACTCCTGTCTGGCATCAGCATGAGACACTGTGCGATTGGATGTACATATGCCAGAGCATCCAAATTTTTCTAACAATTTTTTTGCAGGTGTTGACCCGACTAGAAAGAAAAAGAAGAAAGAATTCCACCACTGTCCGACCCTGTGAGATTGTGGTCTTAGAAACCTACTAAGTAGGAAGTAGTACTGATTGGGTCAGATTTTTGTTTAAGTTCTGAGTGTTTCTGAAAAGACAAAAGACAGAAGCTACTAGTAAATTGGTATGATATTGGTTCTCTGATCATCTTAATGAGACAACGTGCCTCCGGCGAGCTGCTCCTTAAAGCTAATCTTTAAAAAATACCCTATAAAAGAAAATAAAGACACAACTTTCAAAAATGTTTTTTTTTACCTCTTATGTGAAGCCTATGGGCAGAAGACGTGGAAAATATTTGAGTTTTCGATTTCGGCACGATTGAGTTCGTAGTTTTGTAAGTGAAAGGTGGTCGCATGTCTCTACTCATATCGAGCTCAGAGGTTTGATTAAAAGGCTAATATTACACAAAAATCCCAAAAACTTCCTCCGAGTAGTTTGCACCTTATCAGCTTTCTCTAAAGTAGCTTTCATACTAAAACTAGTTTCTTTTAAATTGCTCTAATTGTACCAAATGTGTCCCAAAAGCAGTCAATTTTCTCCGAACATGCTTAACTTTTATGCAAAATTTATATTTATTTTATAATTTTGTATGAAAGCAACTTCTTTCTCTCTCATGTTACTTCTCGAAGTGGTAAGATGTAGTATGGATCCTCGATCTTATTTCAAACTCAAAATTTTCATATAATATTTCATCAAGCCTCAAGCACTTAATGATGATTGCCAAAAGGGTGTAGTGTATCACTCATTTTTCCAAACACTTTTTGCCCAACGTAGAGTGAATGCTCTTTACCATCCTTCTAGCTTAACTAATGCATCCTGGTGTTCTCAATGATGATTTGCACTATCATATACACTAATGCATATCAGAAATATCTGTTATATTGATATGACTCTCTGGCCAGGGTTTGCACTCGGGCTCGCGAAGAACTTCCTTTGCTTTGCGGTCGTCGTACTTGAACTTCTTATGGGCTTTTACCTTCTTCTCCTCGACCTTGTCCTCTACTACCTAACTTCCTCCATTTGCAACCTTTCCCATTTCCGTGCTGGAACTCATAATATTAGGCTTACTATTATTCCTAAATTTGATTATTAAGCTTCTGCATATCCCACCTCCCAATATGCAGTACCTGGTTTCATAAAACTTTCAAAAATATTTTCAATTTTCATATCGAAATTCATCGGCTTAGTTGGAGTGTTAGTAGACAGAATATTAAACGATTTAACATTATTCCATGTTGCCTGTTAATAACATTATGGCTTTCAGCAGCTTTTGCTTTTTGTTCAACTGCAAAATAAAGCAAGAACAGAAGTATCTAGATAAACTATTGATTCGAGGGGAATTGTTTGCAGTTTAATGCTCTTGCCCCTGATTTAATTTGTGCTGTAACATTAAGGATGGAAAAACTTCGTTTCTTCTTTTATTTCCTTTGGCGTTTGCAGCCCTTTTGTTAAGTTAACGCACTTTTTAACCTTCAAATGTCTCTTAAGGCTACATTATTAACGCTTCAGTATGCAGCCTAAGCTGCAAGCAGATTTTCTAAATGGCAGCAGTTAAAGTTGGCAGCAGTTAAAGTTGGCGGCAGTGCTGCTGCATTAGACTGTGTGAGCAATGAAAGAAATACTTTGGCTATTGATGTATACAGATACATATTATTTTGCTGTTTTTTTTTTCTTTTAATGCTTTTTTTATGTTGATGAGTTAGAGATACAAATTGAATTACAATATGTGCTTGTAAAATTTTGCTTAAGTCTCTGAGAAAATACTTCCCAGATACTTTTAACGAAACATGCGCTTTTAGCGCTGCACAATTTAACGAAAGTAGCTGTGCTCTTGCTCTCGTACGCTTTGTCTCTCTTGCTAGAATTTATTTTTGTATCAGATTCTCTGTTTATGTTTTTGTTAAGTTTTTGTTTTGGTTTTACTTTCGTTAAATGTATCTGAGAGTGGCTGCATTATTTTTATTTTTTATTTTTTGGTAAAAGAGCGAGAGAGAGTAGAAAACTAGAGTTTTTATTTGTTTGTACTTTTGTTTTTCTTGTGGTGAGGGAGTGAGTTTTGCTTCGCATTTTGTATGTGTTTGTGGGTAAATTCCTGATTTTATCCTCCAAATTTTTTTTCGACTGCCTTCGTTCAGTGTATCTTTGGCAATTCGTGCTGCGCAGGCCAGAGTTTTCTTGGTTTTTTTTTCTTGTTTTTGCAGACCAAAGGCACTGTTGTTGTGGCTGCTCGTTCTGCCTGCTTATGCCCAGAGTTTGTAAGTGTAGAGACGTGTGTGTTTGAGTTATTGAATCTATAGAATTGGTACTCATTGTGTACGCACTAACTTTAAGATACACAAAAATTCTTTCATGCATTCAGTCTTAAAACGTCGCTCGCTGTTTATAAATCGTAATTACCAGAAATTTAAGACCGGCGGCCGTTTGAAAATTTTTTTTCAATTTCCACTTATTTCATACATTACACGCTCCACATAAATAAAAAGATTGAATGAAACCATTTGGAAATATGTATGTATGTGCATATACATATAGAAATTTATGCTTTATGAGTAGAAAGAAAGAAATTTGTTAAAAATAAATAGAATACGCCGCGCGTTACGTGTTAAAGTTGGCCATTAATCACATGAAAAGAAAACTGAAATTCCCAAAGATTTTTTATTGAAAAGTTAAGCAATCTTGTAAAGAAAAATAAAAGAAAATTTTTGGTGCAGAAGTGTTGAAAGATGTACTAAAAAAAATAAATAAATGTAAATTGGAAAATACCCATTTCAATAAAGTTTTAACCAAAAGAGAAGAAAGCAGAAAAAATGTGTCTAATATTTTAAAATAAAAATTTTAAAAAGAAATCCAAGCGGAGAAAAGGCCTTTGACCTCTGCCCAAGGCGAAATGGCCCCAACCTATTGGATTAAATTAAGGTTTACTTAAAATACCCATACACACACACACGTACACATACACGCACAAGCCTGTAAAGTTAAAGTGTTTTATAAGCAAAATTTAAAAGGTGTAAAGGAATATTATGGATGTTCCAAGCCTTAGGCAAAATTTTGTTTTACATGAAAAAAATGTTTTTGGCCAGATATTATTGCAAAAAGCTTTCGGGCGTCACTAAAATGAATGCGCGCCAGCTTTAAAATAAATACTTTAATGGTATAAAAAAATAGTTGTATAACTCTTGGCTTCATTAATTAAAAGCATTTAGAATCATTAAATAAATAATAGAATTTTTAAATAAATATCAACAAAAAAAAAAACAATTTTAACAAAAATTATGTTAACAAGAAAAATTGAACAACGAGAAGAAAGTTTTAATAATAAACCCTTAAACATCGGTCAAAATTAGCTCGCAATAAAAGCTGCTTAAACCAAAACACTTTTTAGTCTGTTTCTAAAAAGACCCAAGCACACTCAACCACACTCACCTAACTTTTTTACACGTCCCCCGCCCGCAACTCCTCTCGCTATCGTTTTCATTTCGTTACTTTTCTCTTACTGTCAACTTTTCAAATCTGAGAAATTTTGGCGGGTACTGAACCGCTACTAAAAGCCTTCAAAATTAAGTTCTCAAAGCAAAGTCATCATCATCCGGCATACCGTCACGCTGAGAACATCTACGACGGTGGCACTGATACCGACGACGACGAATGTCCTTTAGAATCGTCCACCATGAATCCCTATGAATATGAAACCACACTCGATTGTCGCGATGACACTAGAGCTGTGGGTGGCGGCGGTGGCGTTGCCATTGGTGCCCTGGGTTCAATGACACCCAGGCATCCTCATCCAAACAGTGGCAGTGTATCGCAACAGAATACGCTACACCATCAGAATCAACAGAATTTACAATTACAACAACAACAGCAGCAACTGCAACAACAGCCAGGCGATTCACAATCGTCTTATTATGATTATGAATATCAACACTTACCACATCGTGGCAATGAAACACAAAATCCTCCATCATCGACATCAACAGCAGCCCGCACACATGGTAGACAAGGCAAGTGACATGAAATGAACTAAAAAATAAATTTAAATAAAAATAAGAAACTAAGAAAGGAAAACAGTGAATAAGAAGATTAAAAATTAAGATTTAAGAATATATTTCGTTATTTTAAAATTTTTTCTCTTAAGACAAAAATTTGTAAGTATGTGGTGAGGAATTATTAAGCTCTAGAATTTAAGTTTCTTTGTTTTTGTCTTGGTTTTTGAATTTTTAAATAGTTTTTTGCAAAGCATTTTGTCGGTCTTCTTACAAGCAGTGAAGTAGAATAAATAAGTATTTTAAAATCGAGCATATTGCGCTCATGATATCGAGTCTTATTTTCGATGTAATCGTAACCGACATGTAGTAAAAAATTAACTTTTTGATTGGAATTAAAATTGTATGGGCCTACTCATAATTTGGAATGATGAAAATGCCAAAATTGTTGACAACTTTTATTAGGAAAGAGGCTGGCAAATTTTTATCGCAAGCGACAATTTACGTATGTATGTAAAACACATTTGAATATTATAAAAAAACTCCTCCTGAAAACTTTAATTTTTGTCGCTTACGATTAAATCGAAAATAAGGCTCGATATGAAAGTGTAACTAACGAATGTGCGAAGTGTTGGTGTCGAAAAATTTGTTAAGCAAGAAAATAACTCGTATTTGTTTAAATTTTTTTGTTAGAATAACTTTGTGAAAAAATTTAATTTTTAAATTTTTCTGGACAATTTGGAGAAACGAGGAACTGGTTTTGGTAATATTTCTATAGAAGATGTCATGCTAGTAAGAAGCTAAAAAAAAGATATGCCTAATTGATTTTTTAGTTTACTGAATGAATAACAATTTAAAAGTCCTTTTGAATTTTAACTGAAAAATTTTTAAATACAGATTTTTCAAGCTCATAGATTTCACATATTCTTTAAAAGGAAAGTTAATTTTTTTGTATAAAATGATTTCTATATGAAGTATTGAGAGTTCATAATAAATTTAATCGAATTTTTTTTAATAAACTCAAATGAATTCCTTTATTTTGTTAAAATTGCTTTTCGATATCGTTTAAAATTTTCCATTTATTATCGTGATAAGTTTTCTACTTTATTTTCTTGTTTTTTTTTAAGTAAATTATGCAGTTCAAATTGAATTAAAATTTCTTATTGTGGACTTAAAATTTTATTTTATAAAAAATATTAATTTGTATGTCAAGTGTGCCGCAGTCAAAATTTTTATAAACATTTTATTTTAATATCCTGACTTCAAACCCAAATTAGTTTCTTAAAGTACGGTAGAGTTATTCTCGGTTTTTGGAAAATTTGACAACTTTTTCTGGAAATTTTAATTTTTTTATTCCTCTTTGAAAATTGGTTTTTTTTTCTTATTGTAAATTTTGTTCCAATTTTTATAAAAAAAAAATCAAATTTGCTTGTAAAATTAAATTTTCTTGTAAAATTAAAAGTTTGAAATAAATAAATATAATAAAATCAACTGTTTTTAAGACTATGTATTAAATTTTATTTTCTTTTTTTTTATAAATTTGCGGTTTCTGTGTGTTTTTTTAAAGAAAATCTCAATGAAATAATTCACAATAAAAGTAATAAATCCACTACGCACTTACAACTAAAAAATAAAAATAAATAAAAAGGGAAAAATTATAAAAGATGAAATATTTATGTATGGATTTTATAATCTAAAAAATTTTTATTTCTTGTGAATTTTTTTTTTAATGTAATTTTTACAATTTTTTTAAAGGCCAAGTTTCATACAATTTTTGAAAATTATAAAATGCGAAGAAAAGTCTGAATGTATGTGCTTTTTTTGGTAATGAATTTTTAGGAAAAATAAAAACATTTTTAAAATTCATACATACATATATATTTAAAAAAATTTTATTTAAAAAAATTTTAAATTTTTCATATAAATTTTTTTTAAATACATTTAATTTTTTTATGAATATGAGGGTTACTTTTTTTTAATTTTAAAATATTAATTATTTTTTAATTTTATATTTTTAATAGAATGATCAAAATTTAAAATAATAAAAATGCAATTGCTTAACGCTTTTATAATTTTGACGTAGTGAAATTTCGAATTCCGTGTAAATATATATTTCGTATTAGTAAATTTTTTTTAGTGCGACTTTCTAGTTTTTTTTTTTTGTTCTAGTTTTTGTTTGAAATTTTATAATGTGGTTTATTTCTTTATTTTTTTCAAGTTTTTGTTGGTAGTCTCAGTTCCGATTTCGTGGATATTTACCACAAAGCGCTAAGAATTTAAATTTTTAGGACCGATACGACCTAAAGAAAATTAAAAAAAAATTCTCATATTCCATTTCATTAAAAATGCATGTTAAATAGGTGGTGTTAACAAACAATCTCTGCCCAAGTAGATACATAGATAGACATAGATGCTGATGAAGTGTATATCGGCACAGAAAAATTTCGCCATTTCCCTCAGCTAAAAAGTCTAGTTTAATTTTTCATTTCATTAAATAAGAAAAAGCCCGCTTAAGAAACTCTTCCTGATTAAAATTTTGAAATCTTCAAAAAAATTTTTAAAGTTTAAATTAAAAAAAGTAGATATAACTTTTAGATAATAGAAGTGAAAAATTAGATAGACTGGGTGCTGTTGTGGGTGGCCCTTTTTCCGCAGCCAATCTAAATTAAGTTTTCTTGTCTTTTTGAATAAAATCAAATTAATTAATAAAAACACTTCATTTGTAAAGAACCTGAATAAGAAGGAAATTGTTTCTTTGAGTGAAGAAGTCTTATTTGATATTATATTGGAAGCTTAAATAATAAGGCTATTGATATAATGTGCATGCATGTCGATGTTTTTCGCGAGAAATCCAGACATCTTTTATGCATTTTCTTTTTCAGTATAAAGGCTTATATTCCAAAAATCTTTAAAAGTTAAATGTTAGTTTTATAATTTTCTGTGAACTTGGACAGTTTCAAGGTGTTTTTTTTTATAACCATACATATGCATTTGTTTTAGCTTTTTCAACAATTTGTTGATTGAAGTTTATTGATGAGTTTCTTAAGCATAAACAAAATGTTCTTAACCAACAACAAATAAATACTCTTTATACTAGCTGCCGTATTCATAAAAAATATTTAAGGTTTATTAAGGGCTTATTTAACATACATATTTCTATGGGAAATTTGTCAAATATTTATTTATTATTAAACTTTAATTTATTTCATTTTTGGGTAATTTTTAAACTTTACAAATCTTCTTTTCTTATTTTACATTCACTGAGAACTGTTAGCTGGAGAGAAACTTGTATGTGAACTTGGCAACACCATTTTATCACTTTTTGTTTACTTAATTTTGTTCAGCCATTTTTTTTTCTATACAAAATAGATTTTTTTTGTGCAATAAATTTGATGAAAATTTTCATAATGTAAACTCGGTATTAGTTTGAGCAAAAATATTCATATACGATTTTTTATACTTATTTCGAACTTCACTTTCAGTTAGAAAATTAGAAGAACTACGAGTATTTTAAAAACCTTCCATTTGCAAGAAACATAAAAATTTTTTAAACAGACTTTTAGCTTTTGCTCGTAATTTTTTGTGTTATAAACCGCTTAAAGCAGCGCTTTAAGGTATGTGAATTTTGCTCGTTAAAAAACGTTTTGGAAATACTTCATATATGTTATGAAAATGTATAAAATTATTAATAACTATATTTCCTTGTCTAAAAACTTGTATATAAGTGTGTATATATGTATGTAAATATGTATATGTAATTGTATTTCAGGTTCAGTTCAATAAATTGAAACTATATTTTTATTAAACTCCATTCTATTTAACGTATTAAAATTTGTTTTTTTCTCTCTCTTATTAAACAATTTGTTGCTTACTATAATAATTCTCTTACTAATTTCCTATCACTATAATAATTAATCATTTCGAAAAAATTTATTTTTTTATAAATCTTATTAAACGAAATTTTAAACAAACTGAAACAACAAAAAAAATGTTAATCAAACGAAAATGTTTATATTAATTTTTATTTGATTATTTAAATGGATGAAAGAGAAGTGTGTGAAAAAAATTGATTTTATAGTGATTTATGAGTGTAAAATTTTTTTTTAATTGTTAGCTTACCTTGTTAGGTGACCTATTTAAAATTTAAAAATAAAATTATTTTTAAGCAGAACGTGGATTTTTTTAAATAACCTTGTAACAAAAATTCGTCACTGCTTTAGTAGTGTTTCATCTTTAACTAAAAAAGAATACACTTCACTATATTGAGGTATTTGAATTTGTTATAAAACATATTTAATACATTTAATACAGTGGGATGCATTAAAATATAGATAAGGAAATGCAGTGGAGCTCGGTTATAAAGAAATCTGTTTTTTTTTTTTTTGTTATAAATGAAGTTGGTTGTAGCAGGATAAACTAGCATTTAAGTTATCACTTTAGTTTTGCTTGCCAATAGCGACTAAAAATTCCAAATGCTAGAAATAATGGCATAATTTCAGAACTACTATTGTAAGGCAACTTTGTAGTAGCAAAATATAAAAAATTTACTATAAGTCATAATCTATAGCGATCAGTTATTCGCTCAAAGGGATTTTCTGCTGCGCAGAAACGACAGCATTAGAATACCTATCATGGGATAGATAAAATTTTGCGGTATGGTCTTTGTTCAGAATGCCCTGAAAATTAATATTTCAAGCCCTCTGCTA
Source organism: Nowickia ferox (assembly GCA_936439885.1). Classification (NCBI taxonomy): domain Eukaryota; kingdom Metazoa; phylum Arthropoda; class Insecta; order Diptera; family Tachinidae; genus Nowickia; species Nowickia ferox. The sequence goes on along the minus strand of OW387024.1, from coordinate 11,468,386 downwards.
TATTTCGCTTTTGTCGACACAAGGATTTATCTACATGCCGTATATCCTTTATAGTAAAAACTAGATTTTCGCTGTCATTATGAACATAGTATGTATGTATATGATAAGTTTGCTTAATCAACACTTAAAATTACTTATTTTAATTGGTAAACAAACATACCCAAATCTCACATATCCTTTATATTGAAAGTTAAATTTTTCCTACAATTATGATTACTACACTGGAAAATTTGGTAAATATTTGTAAAACTATTTAGTTAAGCTCTCCGATAATTTTCATTACAATCGCTGCAAAGATTTGCATACCTCCCATATATCCTTTATTTTAAAAACTTAATTTTAGTTTAAATTTATATTAAAATAGTTGAAAAAGTATTTAACTATTTGTGTAACTATGACGCTAGGCTCTCTGATAAGTTTGCTGGCAAAACATAACGTCTGCCTTCCATATATCCTTTATTTAAAAAACTAAATTTTATATGCAAAATATTCGGAAAATGCAACGACAATGTATAACTATTTGCAAAATTAAACACACAATTTATACAGGTTTATTTGTTGTGTTCAGTGCAATAATAGGCTTATCCTTTGTATATCCTGAATTTTATAAAACGAATTTTAGCCTCAATTTCGATCATTAAAGCCCAAAAATTAATTTGTAAAGCACTGTGGTGAATCAAATTTTAATCGGAACAAAGTCATGGTTACCTCCCATATATCCTTTATTTTAAAAATTGAACTTTTGTAACAATTTAGATATTAACTACTTCTAGAATTCCAACATCAAGCTTTCTTGGAAATTTCAATCCAATTGGTGAAAGGACGCAACCACCTCCTATATATCCTTTATTTAAAAAATTAAATTTCAGTTTAATTTAAGATCAAAATACTTGAAAGAGTATTTAACTACAATTTGTATAACTACAAAACTAGTCTTTCTGTTAAGTTTCCTTGCAATACGTGCAAGGACAAGCCTGCCTCCCATATATCCTTTATTTTGAAATTTTTTATTTTAACTTGAATTGTGACCAGAATTCAGCGAAAGCTAATTAACTATTTATGGAGTTACATATTCAATATCTCTAGTGATTTTTATTCCAAACGATGCAAGGAAATTTTATCCACAGCTGCACATGTTCAGGATTTAGTGGCAATTGGAAACTATTATTAGTATTACATACTTAAGTTTTGTGAAAAATTTTCTTTCAGTGGGGAAAAAAGGATATGAATGCCTTGTGCATGTACATATATCCACTTTGGTATCCTTTATTTAACTTGAGTTTTGAATAAAGTGTGCTGGTAGTTTACAGATACATGTATATAGAAACTTATAGTTCGTTTTTCTGCTGAACTTCATTGCTATCAGTGCAAAAACATGCCTCTTTCCCATATATCCTTAATTTAAAAAAAATTGATTTTACTTTGGGATATGATTTGAATTCACAGAAGATTTTTATATACTTCAGGAATTACATAAATACCTGACCAGTAGCTTTGAAATTATATATTTAATATTCTATACTTTTTCCCATGGGCGGCTGCTTCACAGTGGGTTGCAAAAACAAAGAAAACTGTTTTTTTTATTAACGACCATATTTAGAAACAACAAATGGTACATGTTTATTTAAATAAATAAATCTTCTATTTTAATAAGCAAATATTGTTTATTTTTCAGTTAAAAGAATTATTAATTTTTATGAATTGGTTTATAAATATATATTTTTTTTTTTATTAACTTTGATTTATAATTTGTTTTATTTATTTTAACACAATATTTGTGTTTTTTCTATACATATTTACATAAAATAAATAAGCTTTTTACTACAAACTTTTCAAATGTTCTTCAATAGTTTGTTAACTCTTAATTAAGTTTGTCGTTTTTCTTTTGATAACAAAACTTTTTAAATACAAGATTAAAACATAAAAATAATCCAATGTTAACAACATTAACAAAATATTAAATATAATTTAAATATTTTTTGTTTATGTTTTTGGTGTGAAAAAGAAAGATGAGAAGAAAGAACCAAAACAACAGCCAAAGACCTTTGTAACGTTTTATTTAAAAAGAAAAATCTAGAAAACTTAACGATGATAAATGTGTGTTAATATTACAAAACATATACAGACATGCATACATATCGTATATATTTCCATGTTATTGTTTATTATTTAAACTTGGTTAATTTATGATTATGCCTTAATAAAAGTATCACAAAAAATTTTATGAGGAAGCACATAAAATCTGATTTTCTTATAATCAGCTTTATAACAAAATTTGTGTGCCTTACTTTGTCCCACAATTGAAAGGTGTTTCTTAGAATTCGAATCTGCTGTTGTATCCATTGCTTGTTACATTTAATGGGTCTTCCAATAGGGACTGCCGAACTCTGACAGTTGATAGGTGCCATATTGTTGAAGTTACATCTGCCGAATTGGCTGTCGTTTATTCCACTAGTTTTGCCAAATCACCATGGACGGATATATCATTCAACATGGGTGTTCTGCTGTGACAAAGTTCCGTGTGCCTCACCCATTTCGCGGTCGCCATAATCCTTCTATTTGTAAGAGTATTTGCAGTGTGGTGGCTCAGTAAACAATAAACGCAAGATATGTCGAGATATTCGCTGTCTGTGGGACAGTGTGCAGGATAATCAGAGGCAGTCCATTTCGCGTCACCCACAAGAAATCTGCCTTTCACACACACGAACGCCACAACTTGGTGAATTTCGTGTCGTTAGTTGGACCTACACCCGTACAAAATTCCACTGACCCAGTAGCTGAAGTTAAAAGGTCACAGATAATGAAGTATATACGCTGAATGGGAACTAGAGCAGTTGGAAACTTACATACATACATATGTACATATATCTCTGCAAACGATAGTCAATCACGAACGCAATAGGTCGCTCACTACCAATTTTTTTTGGTGTGAATTTGATATTGACACGAGCGACATGTGGTTTCAATGAGACGTGTCACACAGCTTATGAAACATTGGACATTCTGCCCGAACGATTTGAGAGCCTGGTCATCTCACGTGAAACTGGTGTGAACTGGACACCGAGATTGTGCAATTTAACCCCTGTTAGATTCTTTGTCCTCTTTCACACACTTCAGGTTTGACTCGTCAAGTCTCGAGTTTTTAGCAGAGAGAGAGGAAAAGAGAATGGAGGGGAGTACAGACTTGACCGTACCAGTCAAGTTTGTTGTTTTGTTTTGTCATTCGTAATACTCTACGGCAACGCAAATTGATGAAGCAAACTTGAAGTTGTTTATGAACACGAATGCAGGTTCAAAAGAAAATTGATCAAAAACTGATCAGGTAAACCTGACGTGTGTGAAAGAGAACTTTCTTGTGGGATTTTCTTAAGTTACAGGTCGATGCAAATAAGCCACAAATCAAAGTAGCCGTCAGTCAAATTCAGCCTGATCTATACGACAGAGACATTTTAGCCGCGGCGGGAGTTTGCATGATACTATAATTCGTACATAATTGTATCGACAGCCCTTTCAAACGAATAAAAAATTTCGCTGATATCTCACACACATTTTGCTTTATTTGAATTTAATTTGACAGGAAGTGCTTAGCAAATTGTCCGTAGTTTTTTTATTTTCTTCCTCTTAACTGAAAGGACATGGGCCGCTAAGTTCATAAAAAAACGAAGTCGTCTATAAGTCCCCATCCATGCTGTGAAACATTTGCTGCACAACATTTTTAAGTTCATCACACAGTGAAGTTTTTGTTTTGCAGCTTGATATATTTTCTCATATTTTTCTCATGAGAAAGAGATGAGAATGACATAGTCAACAAGAACTACTCCTCTTTCCTCCTTTGAACTCGACAGTTTTGTAGTGTGGACGTGGACTAAGTGTTGCGAGGATTGATGGCTGATTTGCAAAATAAATTTGTACAATTTGGTAGCGTTGTTCAAGCATTAATATATTCATGATGATTTTCCAAATCATACTGAGCATAAAGGTCAAAAAGTGAGCGCAGTATGACAGTTATTTTGACAGTTAACCCTTTCATTAGTTCTATAGCGTTTAAAAATGCGAATACGTTTAATAATACTGATGTCTGTTTGTGAGCAGTGTGACCATGATGATCACATTTTTTTATTATAAGTAAAAAATAGAAAACTTATTATTTAAAAAAAAAAGATTCCTAATATTGTTAATCGTAAAAAATTTAGTAATAGATAGATACTGCGAGAACCTGCCCCTTATCGGGCGTTGTGGGCGTTTTTTGGCTAAAAAGTGAGCGCCGTGTGACAGTTCGTTTAACAATTAACCCTCTCGTAAGTTCTATCGGGTTAAAAAATACGTTTAATAATTATGACGGGCGTGACCATGGTAATCATATTTGTTTTATAATTGGAAAATATAAAATTTATAATTTAAAAAATGGGTGCAATTCCCGAAATTGTTAATCGCAAAAACATTTAATAATAGGTAGATACTGATTTCTGTAATCCAGGCCGAAATCGAAATATGCCAACCATGATAAGGCCAACGATTTCTGCTCATAGTGGTCATCACAAGGTTGTGACGGGTGTGACTTTGCAAATCGCAATTTGTGCAGAATCATTATTATTTTTTGTTTGGTTATTCATTTATTTATTTATAACAATAACAAACCGAGCCCCTAGGGCAATATATGTGGACTACTTTTAGGATATACATACATATTCTGTAAAATCTTCCATAGAATACACATTAATTTTGGCGTAATAAGTTATTCAATGTCATTTAGATTGTATTAAATACTTACTGCAAAAAAAAAAAATTTTCTTTAAAAAAAATTCTAAAATGTGTTGGGTGTGACCTCTTTGTGTGACGGATGTAGCTTATTATGAACACTCAAAATATTTGAAGAAATAATAGTTTTTTTTTACTATTCTAATATCAAATAATTTTTGTTCTTATTTCTTGTTTAGATTCAGAAGGAACCTTTTTGAAGATATACTTAATATGTGTTAGGAATTTTCTTTAAAGGACTAAAAGGCAAAGCCAATTTAAAGTGTATGCAAAACGCTTAAAATTTGGCTTTTATCCTTTTCCCCGTTTTTTTACTATTTAATTTATTTTCTTCCAATGATTCCTTATCCATAATAATTTTCTCATCGTTTCCTCATTTTCCTGTCCATTTCGCTGTTTAAAGCTAAATGCACTTCATATTTTTTATTATTTTATTTATTTATTTCATAAATACTTTATAAAGTAAATTTGCAAAGTATTGTTGCACAAATATGATATAGTTACCAGACCATATGCCCAAGATGGTATTAACAGTATTTAAAAAAAATTGTGTGACTGACAATACACGACCTATGCCTTCACATAGGAAGTAGGAACGTGGTTGTTAAAGAAATTACACAAAAGAACCGCAAGAATATACGGTTATCCGTGGCAGATCAGTCAACCAGTGCGAGCGAGACGAAAAACTCTCGAAGGCCAAACAACACAAAAAAGCCTGACCGCACTTAAGAAACAATTACGATGACGCGAGAGCTGTTCTTCAATCCAGAGCTGCTTAACGACTGCTTCCGTTTCATATTTTTTAAAACAATAGCACTTCCTCATTGGTGTGACGGTTGTTACCAAATATTTCCTGTATAGGAACTTCACTCGAATATTTAAAATGGTGGCTCACAAAATTTTATTATAGTATTACTTGCGCTTACTTTTTTATTGTTGCTTGAAAGTATCAAGCAAGGCGAATTGAAAGCAGGTGGTCTCGATTTAAAACTCTGTATATTTTGCTTGTATATTTGTAAGTGTAAAATTTCCTGCTGGAAGAAAATTTCCGAACCTTTTGCTTTGATTTGACACAAGAGAAATTAACAGCTGATCATCGGCTGCTGAATTGAGATCACCTGATATGGATGCGCCTTGGTATGAGGTATTTATTGCCCTACTTCTATACATACCTGATATATTTTATCATGACAAATGCAAATTCCATATAAGAAAAAATTATATTCCAATATAGAGTTTGATTTTTGTCATGATAAAAATATATCAGGTGTAGACGTAGGGTTATGTACTTTAATTTTATTTATATTCTTAAATTGTTACTGTGACGGGTATGACCGAAAATTCTAATATTTCAAACAATCCACAAAACTGTCATTATAAGACATACAAATTCAAAACTTCACATAAAAGGCAAACAAGAGTATAGTATTTTCAGAGTTAACGGTTTCTATTAAGTACAAAAGAAGGGAATAAAACAAAACGTAAAATAAAGACCAAGCATACAAAGAGGAAGAGCGCTTGGAAGCGTTTCCAAATTGATAAAAAAGAAAAAAATATTTTTTAATTTGTCCATAATTGTCATCAGTTGAAAGATTTTTATTAAAAATATAACAATTTTTAAGTTTAAGGGTATAATATTTTCGTTTTCATTTCAATGACTCTTTCTTAATCCTTCTAATTTATTTATTTAATTGTTAGACAAGCACCAGTCGTTATTTATTGTTCTTTTTTCTAGCCGTTTTTAAAAACATTAAACTTTTCCTTAACCTAAATAAATATTTTGTATTTATTTTATTATTTAAAAATCTCTTAAATGACGTGCGTTGTGTTAAACTCTAAAGGATTTTCATTATGCATGTATATGTGCGTGTATGTATGTATGTATGTATATGTACTCCCGTATAAGAAAAATCCTGTGTTTACATGACATTAATGACGACATATCAGCAGCTGCAATACAAATGAGGCATTTAATCCGTTTAAAAATTTAAAAATGGAAAATATATAAACTATGAAGGCAAAGACAAAGAAAAATTTTATTCATACATAATAGAGAAACTGAAAAACTACCTAGAGAAGGAAATTTTCAAGTGGTTTCTAAACCAATACACCCATACCATACACACAAGCACAGGCATATTAGACACACATACATACATACTCGTACATATGTACATATGTATGCAGATACTGGGAGAAAAAAAAACAAATTTACTTGGAAACCTTCAACCTCAGTTTGAAAAATGTTTCTTAACTAATTCTCTTGATACAATCACAGGTCAATAATCTTGAGAACGGTTTGAAATACATACAAGAGCATAGAAAAGAGCGTGATGGAGTAGAACTAATTTAGTTTTCAAATCAATTATTATTTTGAAAGATTTGAAGTTTTAGGTTTAGTTTTTCCATTAAGGGGCGTTACACATCCATACATATATTTTTTTTTAATTTTATTTTATTTTTTTATATTTCTCCGATTCTTGTATCAAATATTATTTTATTTTCTTGTGCTCATATTGACATTTGAATTTCCGTTTCTTTTTTTTTATACGAGAGTTTTTGGCATTACAAAAAAAAGAAGAAAGGAAGACTGTCAATTTTTTCAGCTTAAAAAAGTTCTTTTCTTTAAGTATTTTCCTTAATTTACATAAACTCTTATAGTATGTAGATGAATGTTTTTGTTGTTGCTGATGTTGCTAAAATGCTTGTATTTCATTTGTTATTTGCGTTCTGTTTTTTTTATATTTGTAATACTATTTTGTTTGTTTGTTCCTTAATCCAGCGCATATTTTTGCATATTTTCAGTTAGTGGTGTTAGCATATTTTTTGACAGCTGTCAGGAAGTAATAAGTATAACAGAAGATGAAAAAGTACGCAAAAATAAAACGAAATGCTAAAAGAATTCATCACAAGTTGGGTAAAAAGCTTTTTTTTTCTCATAGATTTTTATTTTATCTTTATATCCTGTTTAACCAAAAGAGGAAGAAATTCGGGAAAAAATATATGCTATTGACATTTTATATAAATCATCAGAAAATACAAAAATAATGAAAAGGAAAAAATAAAAGCAGATTTCCGTTTGGATGTAGTTTAAGACAGAACGAAAAAAAATGATTATAAAACATTTCGCTTGAAACTTAAGAGGAAAAATCATTGAAAAACTTTTTTAATCAGCAAACAAATAGAAAAAAATTATATATACTCTAATAAGAAGCTAAATAGTTCTACGAAATAGTAAAACGTGTATATATTAGAATACTAAATAAGTTTTTTTTTTGCTGCCATTTCCTACAATAAAAGACAACAGCGTAACTTAACAACATTTCTAAATAAATGTTGAAAATTTGGGCGATTGTCAGAAAAATTTACCAATTTACTGTTTTACTAAGAAATAGCAAAAATAATTTTTACTACCTACTGTTTACCAAAAATGCATTAAAACAATGAAATTCGTCACAAGGTACGAAGCAATATGTTTCAGGGTCAACACTCGGTTTTATCATATACAAAATAAGACATTTGTTTAATTTTCTCTTAACTCAGAATCCTTTAAAATATAATTTATTGCACACAACGCGATAATAGGTAAACATTTTATTCCCACAGAATTTATCGATTTCAATTTCGAATTACCTAAAAGTTAACGTGCGACCATTGATTTTAATTAATAAAGAAAATAAATTAGTTTTAGTTATAGTATGTTTCCACCGGCATGATTTCGACAAATCACCTCAAAGTAGTTCGGACTGGAGTTGTCTATGCAACCCTGCGTTGCTTTTAAAATTACAAACTCCATCCCTGGTTCATCCATCACTAGTTTGATTGACAATTTCGAAAAAATGTCATTACAGAACATTTAATCAATTTTAAAGGCTGAGTTAGCCGACTGTAATGGAATGTAACTGCAACGTAGGAAACAGCTGATCGATATTTTTATATGAAAAGTAGGTTACGTTACATTACGTCTCTATAACCATTTTCATTACTTTTCACATATCAATATCGATCAGCTGTTTCCTACTGTTGCAGTTACATTCCATTACAGTCGGCTAACTGAGCCTTAAATGTCAACTACATTTGATAAAATTCACTTATAAAGTATGTGCATAAATTGACTACGAGAATTGAAACAACAAATCTTTCACAAGCTCGGTGGAAACACTTCCAAGTGATTTACTTAAACTTACTTGCTTCAAAGTCGTTAAAAACATACTATAAGTTACTTTTTGATTTTTTTCTCAAATATAAAATATGTTTGACAAAGAAAGAAAAAAAATTGGTTTTAATTATTTACTTTTATAAAGTAAAAAAAGTTTTAACTTTCCAGCCCTGGAATTTTGTTTTTTATATTGCTGGTTTGCAGTACCAATCTATTTAGGACTAATTATGACACAGTATAAGACCGAAGCTTTTCTGGGGCCTCGGTAAACTGATTTCACGTATATACAGACGGATGTCGCTTATTCAACTTCCCCTATACATAGGGATTGAGAATATATATACACCCATATTACGGAAGTAGCGAATGTTCGCATTCGCAAATTATTCATGTTCTGATACAAATTTATTTTCATATGATATTTGGATATATTGCAAGTTTTTTAGTTTCGCATTCTCATTCGCTTGACAATTTCTTGAAGGATCTTATTCTTAGCTGTCGCCTCAGACAACATCATTTTTTTACACAAGCCATTGTTTGTTTATTAAAATTCTAGCTATTACAGCCATCTCCGCTCGTGTTAACCTGTGTAAAAAAACAGAACAACCGGATTTAAAACTGGTTGAACAACCAAGCCCGAAATGAAAATTAACCCCAACCAGCTCAAAATGTGATTTTCTAAAAAATCCGTACGAAATGTTAAAACCCGGTTCCGAACCGCATAAAAAATATCCTTTATTTGACGCTGATAATTTTCCATTGGCGAAAGAATTTTCAAAGTCGGTTTTGTAGTTTGGGCGTGAAAGCGTAGCAAACAAACAAAAAAAACTCACTTTCACATGCATAGTAAATATAAGTTAAGATATACATAATTGTTTAAATAATGTTCTTTTTAACGTGTAAACGTGTTGATGTTACATTATCACGTGTAGACGCTGTGTATGGCAAGTGTTAACTTGGTAGCACTTTTTACTAACAAGTTCTAGTGTGTCTGTGCAATTATTGTAGTTTTGTGTGTCTTTAAAAAGTGAAATTGTATTTTCTATAAATTTTATATTTTAGTGCTTTTTATATAAAAAAAATCGTGTTTATTAAGCAAAATGATGATATCAACGCCTCTCATCAATCACAGAAGCCAACAGTTTATTATAGTAGATGTTTTTAAGGTAACTAAAATAACATTTTTTTAACACTTACATATGTATACGAAGCCGATGTTAATTAAATGGGTTCCATGTATGATGACTCGGGAGGGATTAGAGAAAGAATCCTGTTGCAATCCGTGTGAACAGGTTGTATCCCTGTTGAAAGGCATTTTGCTACTTATGCGGCTTTTCCACATGCAAATTTTACTTTGCAAAGTCTTGAGTTTATTGAATGGGAGCTCTTTTCCCTTCTCTCCAACAAACTCAAGGCCTTGCAAACTAAAAACTTTGCGTGTTGAAAAGCCGTCCTACGAAAGGGACAAAAAAGAGAGAGTTAATATTTGTCACAAACATTTTACTTAAAACTGATCAATGCTATTTGTTAAGTTGGTCGCGCTCAACCAGGCACCTCTGCACGTGTTGTAGGTATTCAACATTTCCTGTTTATGTTCTGAGTATGCTACTGGTGGTAAGTCCCGCACACCTTGTCATCTCCAGTAAGTTTCTTTATCTAATGAGCAATGATGCTAAAATATTTTATGCTTTTGTACTGTGCAAATCAGTTGGTGCTCTCTCGGCTTACATTCGGGACAGTGGTGAATGCTTAAGTTCATCCAGTATGAAGATCACCGCGAAATAAGGATATAAGCCAATGTTCTCGTTAATCTTCAGCACTTGAGGAGTGTTGACTCGCCATAGCACGCAACATATGATTTGTGAACGCGGCAGAAAACTTCCAACGCAAATTTATGAATGGGAGATAAGAGTTTAGGGTAAAAATTCTTGTAAATTTGATCACGGCAATACAGTAAACCATTTGTTATACATGTGAAGTATTCATAAAGCGGGCAATCGTTTTAACCTAAACTGAGTGAAGGCATTATAAATAGAATGGGTAGAAATTGTATTCCTGCAGAATACATTTAGGGATTTGTATATTTTTGCATTTAAACATAGATCTTTTGGGATATTAATACGCCCGCACTATATGGCCGTTACCTGTAATTGCTTAATTAGAAAAATTTGGAAGAAAAATTATTACTAGTGTGAAGCACACCCGTTAACAATCCAGTAAATTATTAAATTCATTTGATTTTGCTTTTCAATTTGTTAACACCTTTTTTCTTTTCAATATTTCCTGTTTGTATATTTCCCTCATTTTCTTTGGAAAATAACATTTTCATCATTCAGCTTTTGACGTAAGAAGCTAAAAATCTTTAATAAGGAAAAAAAGATACATGTTTTGTTTATAATAAAAATTTAAGAGGAATTATTTAAAAGTACTAAAAGTGTGTATGAACGATTTCCTCTGCCACTAATAGTTTGGTAAATCTTAAGAGCCATTGCCTGCCTGCCTGTCCCTTCCCTTGCACTCACACCACCCCACCACACAATAAATTGTAGTTTTGCTATTTTTAAAATTGAGAAAATAACAATCAATTCGTTTCGCTGCAATATAAACAATTTCGAACACGAAGTTATTCATTTCGGCATTTATTTGAGTGTAAACATAACATTTTCTATGGTGAGGTATGAAAGAGGCACATGTATTGTATGTATGTATGTATATATATGCGGTAAGAAGAGTGACCTTGCCGCTCGGATGAAATCATTAATGATTTGTTTATAACAAAAGAAAGATTAAACAGATAGATATTTATAATCTGTGAATGAATTTAATTTGGCCTGTAGGTATGAAGAGAAGGGGCACTTTTCAAGCACTTTTTTGAAATTAAAAAAATAAAAAATAAACCTCCCGCTGTTTTGTGTGGTTGGAGCGCGAATAATTTCATAATGGAAACATTCAGCCAGTTGTGGATTTTTTGAAATTTAGTACTTTGGCATAAACAAATTTGAAAATTATACTCAGTGTGGTCGTAGTTGCAGTTTAAAATATTCATTTGCTTGCTAATGAAAATTTGATTAATTTTTTTTATTGATATAACGAAATAAGAAATACCCAAGTACTATATTTATTTATTTGACATTTAGGCCAAAAATCCAAATTTCAATTGATATTGAAAAAATTATGCGCGGTATTTTCTTCTGTGAATTCAAATATTACATAAATCATTTTTTTTTAAATGAGGATTTGAACAGGTAATTTTAATAGAATAGTCTGCCTATAAACAATCACCCTTATGCCAGTTGCCGGCATCGACTTCACTTTAACACAACAGAAAAAATTGGGGTTTGTGTACCCGTTGTCGAAAACAACTGACTCCTGTTGGCAGGTTTATGGTATTACCATTACCTAGACCTTAGGGATTGTCAGTTGCACAAAATTGTTCTCGAGAGCGAGTAAAAAGCCCCAATTTTTTTTTTTTTGGTATTGTATTAAAGTGACGTCGTTGTCGACAAGTGGAATAAGGGTTACTATTTTTCTTTTAACGTTTTAAGCACGTGCTAAAACGTTTTCCTCTAAAATTTGTGCGAATTGAATGCTGCAACTGTTTGATGGCTTAAATACTTGATTTTTCTTTTATTGCAACAACTGTTTGGCGCTTACTACATACGCCCGTCTCACCACATATCGTCCGCCATACAAAAGATTAAGTAACATAATATCCCGATTTTTTCTACTGCTCTTCAAATTCAACATATTGTTATTTTATACACAAAAGAACTCATAAACAATAGCTAACTGCAAAAATTGCAACAAAAAAAAAAATAAAAATATTTTTTGTTCTAAAAATCGGCCGTATTGTCCAAACAACCAGCGAAAAAAACAAGGACTTGTACAGCCACTCACTACTACTGCTGGTGCCTGATTGATGGGCATTAAATTACTAACACCTCACACTCACACTAACCATCACTCATATGTCTCATTCACTCTCCTTTCATTTTTAAGGACAACACACACACACACACACAAGTGATACGAAACCTTTTTCTTATCAAAAAAAAAAAAAAAATTGTAATGGAAATACCAGACATTTTTGTTTAAAAATATCATATGACTTTTAGTGTTTGATATGTATGTGGACACAGCCAACAATAGTTTTTGTATATGTACATACATATTAATGTTGTTGCTGCAACACAAGCATTAAACACAACACAAAAAGAAAAATACCACCCTGATGTTTTAATGAAAGAGAACTCTAAAACGTCCTTTTTTTCTACATACATTCACTTGCATACTTATATGTGTGCATATGTATATTTTATTTCTCAAAACAATACATCAAAAAAGTAAAAAAAGAACCAACTAAAATACACAGAAAAAACTTGTACATATCTAAATAAAGATAAAATAAAAAGAGGATGAGTCCTTAAATAAAAAAATTATGCATGGAAAAAAAATTAAACTATTATATTAAACTACTAATTCTGAAATCAAATTAAAAACTAATATTTAAGCCAGAATAGAGCAGATTTTCAGTTAAAATTTTTAAAAGTAAAAATATTAAATATTGTTATGGAATGCAAATTTTTTAAGGTTTAACTATTTTTGTTAAATCTTTATTTTTTTTTTGGATAAAATTTAAAGGATTAAAATAATTTTTTGTTTTCATATATCAAAAAATGGAACCTTTATTTATTATTTAAGGCCGTATTCTAAAAAAATAATTAGGGATATTTTGCTTAAATATTAATTTCAAGCTCAAATTATAGTTTTCTTCACTTTGTTGGTATGTAAAATACATATCGTTACCTTAATATAGGAAAGGCCCTAACTCATTTTTTTGGAAATCCAGATTTTAGCATTTTTCGATACATTACGTTTACGATATATACAAAAAAAAAAAAGAAAACATTTCAAAAAAAAAAAATTATGATTTAGGGCCTTTCTATATATTAAGGTAACGATATGTAATTTCTATTGATTTGAGGATTAAGTGTTCTAAATATGTACACACGTACAAATTAAACAAAGGCATATCAAATAGGTACATGCATCAGGCAAATTGCTCATCCGCTGATTTTTTGTTTACACGTTTATAACGAAGAATTCATTTGACAATTACTTTTGTGCCTTGTTTGATGCATACAATTTTTTGACAATTACTTTGTAAAACTATGTGAGAAGCACAGAGTTGTCACAGTGTTTTCTCTAATGCGTGTACCTGTAGTAAATGTGCCTTGAATTAAACAAAATCATATATACTACATGCATACAGTGGTGGATAAAGTAATAGAAACAAACTGAAAAAAATTCAAAATTTTTTCATAAGAAAAAAGATATGTATATCTTGATAAGTATGGCTGTGATTTGATGGTATACAACGGCACATTTCATGGCTGTGTTATTTAATTTCGTGTTCATCTCATTCGCGTTTTCTAGTTCCTGAAGTGATGTAGGTAAGTTTTTTTCTTGGAAAAAATAATAGAAACAAATGCATTTGACGCACTCAGGAGGTGAGCATTGCAATTCTGAACTTTAAACAACATTTATCATTAAAAATTCAGAATTTACATTAAACTTTGTTGTGTGAAATTATTTAAAATCACACATGCAAATGGTCGTGGAAAACATCGTACTGAACCGGACATGAGGACAAACACGCAGAAATACATTTTAAGAGGATAGAATACGTTTTCGGCTCTGCTAAATTAACCCAGTCCAAACTTCTGAGTATCTTAAAATAGACCAAAATATAGATATCACAAGCGGAACAATTAGGAATATGCTTAAGGAAGCTGAGTTAATGGCTAGAAGTCCAAGAAAGGCACCAATGCAGTCTAGTGAAAACATTACACAGCGGCTTTCTTGCCAAGAGACATTGACGAAACTGAAATAAATTTATTTGGATTCGATGGCAAAAACTATCCACTGCGTCCAGTAAACACAGTCTATGCTCCGAAGTGTACTCAGAAGACTTCTAAGGATGGTGGTGGTTCTGTCATGCTTTGCGGCTGCATTTCATTAAATGGTGTGGGTCTAATTTACATGATAGGAGGTAGGATAAGTGCATCTGATTATCTTAAAAGATTAAAAGATTGCGGATGAAAATGTTGCCATTTGTGAAAGAGGAAATTTCTCTTAAATGGGAGCTCATGCGGGACAATTACATCCACTCTGATGAAGTATTAGTTAAGAAGCCATAGAGTGATTGATTGTCTTGTTGTTGCAAACATCTGTGGTGAATCTTAAGAAACGCACTTGAGACTTTTAACACATAAAAAAGCGGAACTTTGGAAAAAAATTAGAGAGAAGTATTATTATATACCACGAGAAATGTGTGAGAAATTCGCTAATTCCAAGAAAGGCAGATGCAAGGAAGCGGTATGGAAGAAAGAAGGATCATCAAAATATTAAGTTTTAGGCATCGCGTATTAGTTTAAGTCTTGTTCTTGTTCTGTTTCTATTATTTTTTCCATCCTTAATTAAAAACATGAATCAAATTTCAGGCTTATGGGATGCTTTTGTCAAAATTGTTACTACTTTTATTTAAAAGATTAATAAGTTACAAAACCACAATTGAATTCTTGCGAAATATTTTGTTACTATTAAAATGTTTGAGAAAATAAGTTAAAAAAACCTTGTTGCTATTATTTTTTGCATAAGAATTTTCTCTTACACAACGCAACTACATAATTAATTTTTACCTTGAAATTGATATTTCATGTTAAATTTTCTTGAAAGAAAACTTTACTATAATATATTTAATAATTTCTTCACATAAGCTTTAACTAATGAGTCATCATAAAGCAAAAAAATAATAAAATAAAAAAATGTAAAGTATATTTTTAACAAAAAAGTGCTTGTTAATAAAAAAAATTTTTCATTTGTGATACAATTTCGATTTTTAATAAAAAAATTTTTTTTTGATTAAAAATTTAATTTTAAATAAAAAAAAATTAAATTAAAAAGAAATAAACTTTTTTTTATCAAAATTACCTTTTTGATGATAAAGTACCTTTTTTGTTAATAAATTATGTACGAGTACATACTTATTTATCAAATATATTTCTACCTATTTAAAAAAAAAACTACTGTTCCAAAATTACTTTAAATTCAGCTTAAAAAATTTTCCCCGGTTAACTAACCCCTTTTTAATATTTGAACATTGTTTCCCATACAATTTTTAAGTTTCCTTTGTCCTTACAAAAAATACAACTTTCTCTTACAAGCGCTAAGCATTAAATCCTGACAATAAAAGAAGGTAAATCCTTAATGCCACCACACAAAAAGGCCATGAATTTGTAAGAAGACAGACAGTATTATTGACTGTTATAAATTTTGTGTGTTCAAATCTTTTTAAATTCGTTTAAACGGATTTTCTGTTACTTCAATCACTTGGCAAGCATTTCGACTTAAATAATGAGGTTTTTTTTAATTTCTAAACATGTATTGCCGAAGGGAGGCTAGATAGATGGTGGGGTTGTTTGTTTCTGCTTGAATTTGTGAAAACTAATCACTTGTACCGAAAATGGAAGGAAACATGAATATTAAATGAGTTTAATTTTTTTTTTGATAATTAATGATTTGCATGATTTAATTTTGGCTTTGGGCGTTTTTTTTTTGGTGCTCAAATGACTTCAAATCTACTCTTAGCTATTGTTAAAAATAAACTGTAGGTACATATTTATTTTATAAAATAATTATATCATATCAAAAGTATTTATTTTTTTATGCTAATTATTTTAAAAAGTAACTAAGCGATAAAAAATCACTTCCAAAGACACTATAATTGAAGCGCATTGTTATAGGAAACAGTTATTTCCTTTCGAAAAATAATACATACTTTTTTTTATAAAAATTACTTTATTTCAATAAAAAAATTTTAGCACTTGAGTAAAGGTTACATAGTGGGTCCAATTCAATTTTATGATTAAAAGTACGTCCACAAAAATCCTTTGACGTTTAGTTTTAAGCGAAAGTACATTTTTGATTAAAAAAAAGTACTTTTTCGATGTAAAAAGTATCCTTTCGATATAAAAAAGTACCCTTTTGATATAAAGTATTTTTTTTATAAAAAAGGTACCTTATTGATAAAAAAAAGTACCTTTTTGATAACAAAAAAGTACCTTATTGATAAAAAAGTACCTTATTGATAAAAAGAAGTACCTTTTTAATAAAAATAGTACCTTTTTAATAAAGAAAAATTTACCTTTTTGATAAAAAGTATTTTTTTATAATAAAGTACTTTGTTGATAAAAAAAAGTACCTTTTTGATAAAAATAGTACCTTTTTGATTAAAAAAGTACCTTTTTGATAAAAAAAGTACACTTTTTGATAAAAAAAAAGTACACTTTTCATTAAAAAAAAGTACCCTTTAGATAAAAAAAGTACCATTTAGATAAAAAAAAGGACCTCTTTGATAAAAAAAAGTACCTCTGATAAAAAAAAGTACTCTTTTTATAAAAAAAGTACTTTTTTTATAAAAAAAAATTACCCTCTTAATGAAAACGTAATTTTTTGATAAAAAAAGTACCTTTTTGATAAAAAAGTAGCTTTTTGATTAAAAAAGTGCCCTTTTGATTAAAAGTACCTTTTTGATAAAAATAGTACCTTTTTGATAAAAGAAGTACCTTTTGGTAAAAAAAAAATAGCTTTTTGATTAAAAAAAGTACCCTCTTGATAAAGGGTACGTACCTTTTTGATAAAAAAGTACCTTTATTATAAAAGAGTACCCTTTTGATAAAAAAGTACCTTTTTGATAAAAAAAAAAGGTACATCTGATAAAAAAAAGTACCTTTTTGATAAAAATTATTTATTTGATAAAAAGCAGTTTTTAAATAAAAGTAAATATTTGATAAGAAAGTACATTGAAAGTACCGTGCGCATAAGGGTTACTTTCAACGTGGGAAAGTTTAAATCGAATGTCCACAGACACTACTCCCTCTATCATCCTCTCCATAAAAATACATTTTCATTAAAGTAATTATTTTATTGAGACAATTTTTTAAATTTTTAGTTGAACTATAGTGAATTTTAATCAGAAATAATGTCTTAGTCGGGCTTAAGTTCAGTAATTTCAATTCTTGTTGAATGAAATATTTTTTTTATTAATTAATGTGAGTTTCTAAAGAAGAGAAGAAAAATTAAATTAGACTATAAGCTGGGGGAAATACCGATATTTTTCTGTGCAGCAACGCACTTCATCAGCACCCAAGTCTATCTACTGGTATACTGGAAAGTAAAATCAACTGTAGAAAGCAAAAACAATGTAAACATAATATCCACTACAATAATACTTACAGGTATGTACCGACGGTACATCGAATAAGTAAAAAATAATGATCGTAAAATATAAGCAAGAATAGATAAACATACTTAGGTAGAGTGACATAACTTCGTGCTAACCTGAATATAAAAATGAAAAAAAACGGATAAACAGAAAATGAATAGTGATACTTACAAATGTGTTTACCAAAGGTAAATCAATAATTGTATACACAATATTTCTCATATTCCATTTCATTAAAAATTTGCGTTAAATAGCTGATGTCAATAACAATCTCTACCCCAGTAGATAGACTTGGGTGCTGATGAAGTGCGTTGCTGCACAGAAAAATATCGGTATTTCCTCCAGCTTATAGTCTAATTTAATTTTTCTTCTCTTCTTTAGAAACTCGCATTAATTAATAAAAAAAATATTAAATAATAATTGAAATTATTTCTGTAATTATTTTATATAAAGTAGTTTTTTTTTTAATAAAAGATACTTTTCATTCAAAAAGTACCTTTCTTTTTTAAAAGGTACTTTTTATCAAAAAATATGATATTTAACGAGAAGTTGATTTTGTAGAAAAAGATATTTATTTAAACAAAAAAGCTTTTAACAAATTTTTTTTTATAAAAATGGCACATTTAAAAAAATTATGTACTTTTTATTAAAAGGGAAACTTTTTTTAAAGTTTTTTTGTTTATCAAATGTACGAGTAAGCATTAGAAATTAATTTTTTTTATCAAAATTTTATTTTTAATACAAGTGGTTTTTGGTGTTTTTAACACGTTCTAGAATTTTTCTTCTTCTTTTGACATTATCAAAAAAAAAAAAACTTTCTAGCAAATTTTCTTTAAAATTATATTTGAAAGCATTCGTATGTATGTACTTACGTAAATTTTTATATATTTTTATAATAAAAAAGAGATGGAAAAATTGAATTCAAAGAGGGAAAACTAGAAGAATCCCAAATGTTATGACAACAGTTAGTTAGTTAAAAATATTCAAAGGAAAATACATTTCATTAATTTTTTTCTAGACTTCTTTCTTTTCCCTTCGCATTTTCACGACCAGAGTAGATTTTCATGTTCATTCATTTTATGTTCATTTTTGTTTTTAGAGATGTTTGTTTCATACATATTTATTTTTTTATGTTTTCCCAGTCATTTATTTTATGTTTGCTTTGGTCCTCAAATCACAAATAAAAAAAAACATCCATCCACAACAACTGCGACACAAAAATTTTATAGATTTTTACTATTTTATTTCCATTTTTATGATAATTCTTTCTGTTCAGTTTCAGTTTCTTCTTTATATTCAAATGATTTTGCTGCTTCCTCCTCCTGCTCACGCTCTTTTAAGAGGGGTTTCTCTTTAAGTTGCTTTTCTTGCTTCTTTGATTTTTCTTTTCATGTTATTTTCACTTCTTGTTTTTGTTTCTAATTTTATCAAGATACCTATTTTTCCTTGTTTTTTATTTTGTTTTTCTTCTGTTTTTCTTGTAGTTGTTGCATGAAATGGATAATAATTGTAAAATGATATTATTTGAACTAAATGTGGTTCAAATATAAAAATAAAAATTGTATTTCTTATTTTGTTTCATTGTTCCACTATACGAGAGCAGAAATTGTATAAAAGAATTTCCTGTGATAAGAAAATGTAGATTGGAACAAAAAGTTTTAGTTTTTTTTTTATATATAAACGAGAAATTAATCTTTAAGAATATGGAAAAGTGCACAAGAACAACATATAAATGGCGCCATAACTAAATAATTTAATACTGAGTGTTCAATGGCGATATCAAACTGGGGTTCGTACCGTGGCTGTAGGAAGTGGTGAAAAATTTTAATCTTCAAGTCTGGTTAAGGAAACCACAATATTTTCTTTTTTTTTCTTTTAAATATTTATCAGAATTTTTGTTTATTTTGTTTTCTATTTTGAAATTTTAACAAAACTGACATACTTACTCGTAAATATTTTTCTAAAATCTCAACTCTAGCTGAAGTGTTACAATAGGAAAACTAATTAATCGGGTTATGTACAAACTAGAGATGGGCGCGTGTCGTGTTTTTTTTGTGACACGAGCACGCACAACTCAACACGAAGTGTTCGTGACAGAAAACCTGATTTCGTACGTGTTCGGGTCGTATCGTGTTGAGCAAAATTGACACGATAAACACGAAACGATTTTTGGTGTTAAAATATTTATGCATGAATTTCCAGTAAAGAACAAATTTAATATCTTGTATCGTCAAACACGTAAAACCATCAAATTTGTTGATAGTGTAGAGGTCTCTTAAGCTTAAAGTTCTGAAATTAAGTATCTACTTGAATATAAAAAAATGCTTTCTTTTTTTTTTGCTATTCAATTTGATTTCGAGCGTGTTGTGCAGTTTCGTGTTTTGAAAACATTTCGCGTACGTGTTTCGTACGTGTTGGACATCCTGGCATTCGTGGCGTGTTGGAAAAATTCAAAACGCGCCCATCTCTAGTACAAACCGAATAAAATTAAAAGCGAGTGAGTGCATTTTTTCCATATAAAGATTTTATTTTCTTTAGAAAAATTTAGGAAAAATATTAATATTTTATTTAAAGCAATTATTTAAACTTTTTATTGTTAATAAAATTTTCGAACTTCAATTCCAGTTTTTTGTGTTTTTAATTTTTCTAGATTTTTTCTATTTTGTTACACAAAACAACAAATTTATCATCACGTTTTTTTTATTTTTCGCTCTAGAAAAATTCTTTTTTTTTTTTTTTTTTTTTGCTGGAGCATTGGCAGGCTATTAATGATTTATGGCTCAGTTTTACTGCAGTTGATTTGAAATTTCTATACTATTGTAGGCGTTACATCATCATAACCCAATTTATATTTGGGGTATGCAACCCCCTGAAAGTGCTGATACTTGTGGTTCTTTGGAACAAAACTCTTAATAAAAATAAAAAACATGTTACATATTATTTTGTTTAAATTTTTTTAACCCCATTTTTGCTCATAGATTTACGTACACAGTGACCCACATGAATGCTTTTTAAAATTATTTTTTATGGAAATGTATTTTTATTATTACAATTTTGTTTTTACATAAAACAGTATCAATAATTATTTGCCTTGTTTTGACTTTAACAAACAGCATAGAATAAAGTTAAATTTTTTTTTACTATTTAATACGAAATTTTAGTACAAAGAAACTCATTATTTTAATACGTACTTTTCATTGCGAGAGCAAACAATCATCTATAAAATTATACTTAAACATTTAGAAATCAATTTCATTTTCGCACTATGTACTCGTATCTCTAAAATTTAATTTAAACTTAAAATAGATGAAATTTTAGTATTGCAGTTTATTTTTCCATTTCATTGGCTTCAATTTTAATTGAAATTTTACAATTTTTCTCTAGTTTTATTTATTAGCAAATTGTGCATTGAGTTTATAGCGCGCATTTCCTTTAGCGATAAAGAGCGATTTATTTTTATAGCAGAGTAATATAATTTGAATTATGAATTTTTATGTCAAATATTTTATTTCCATTAACAAAAACAATAAATAATAAAAAGAGAAAATTTTGAGAATTTATTATTAATTTTCAATTTCCATTTAATCATTAATACATAAAAGCTAATCTTTATTTTTATACTTTTCTTTGCAGGTATGTTTCGTATTCCTAAATTTTCTATTAAATACTCGTATGGTAAGAAATTTAAAAACTTTCAAACAATTAACATTTATGTCAACTGGGTATAGTATACATATTTTTTTAGAGGACTCCCTCTTTATACAAACATATAAAAAGTTTTTGTTTTAACATTTCAAAATATTTTAAAACTCAAGTCCTTTTAGTCGAAAATAATTATACATATGTACGTAAAAATAAATTTTTCCTTACAAATTCCCTTTGAAAACTGAAGGTTTCAATATTCCAAACTGTTCCCACCTTAAAATAACTCTAAAATAAAAAACAGCAAATATAGTTTTAAACTAAAAGTTTTGTAATCGAAATTGCTGCTGGGAACAGTTTCAACAAAAACTGCCATGCCAATCTATTAAATTGATTTATCAGCTAAGATTTAAAACAACTTTTTATGCTCCATAGATAATTGCAGTGGGAACAGTTCCAACATAAGGACGAAGGAGGACGAAAAATTGTTTTTAAATCTTAGCTGATAAATTAGTTTAATATGTACATTGGCATGATTTCCTTGACAAAATCTGTGCTCGTAGCAGTTGCAATGAAAACTGAGCAGAACCACGTCACTTACACAAAATGAAAAAGTAAATCATAGTAAAAAATTTGTTTTGATACATTTTATCCTAGGAACAGTTGTAAAAAACTGTATCACGCAGTGCTTACCTATTAACTTGCAAAATTTCTTTCATAAAAATTTCCACTAGTAACAGTTGGGAGAAACTTTTCCCACATTAATATTCCATGAAAAAAAAAACTATTGGAGATATTAATAAAAGCTAAGTTTCAAAACAGCTTCGAGTTCTTTTAAAAAAAGAACTGGGAAGGGTTTCGAAAATTTTTTAGTCTTCGCACAATTTTTTCCTCATAGAAATACATTTCAACAAATATTTGTTTAGTTAAGATTGATCTAAGTTATCCTACGTAATGGGAATTGCGGAACAGTAAAACAATTAGTGGGAACAGCTCTCTAACAGGCAGTTCGAAAAAATTTAATCTGAGAACAGTTTAAAAGTACATATTGGGCTCTGTTTAAATATAAGCTGTTCCAACTGCTCTTTGCACAGTTTTTGCATTTAAACCTCTTTCGCGGGTGCAGTTTTGTTTTTGCATTTTGCAGATGGGAACAGTTGTACATATAGATGAGGTTATCAGTGGATATTTTATTTTATGATATTTTTTATTAATTGCTATGCTGAAATGTTGCATATTGCCATCTGGGAACAGTTGTTTCTACATATTGCAGATGGGAACAGTTTTATATGTGTGGCTTTTAGTTTCATTAATTTTAAATAATTCCTATTCTGTAATATTGCATATTGCCACCTGGGAACGGTTGAAACAAAAACTATTCCCACTCTATCTTCTTACTTTTTTTTACTGAGATAAGTAAAACAGAAAAATTAAATTAAAAAACAGGATTTTACAACGTTTTAAATTTTTCATGGTTAAAGCCCAATTGATCCATAGTTAGATGAAATAAACATAACTTGTGATTGTACGTACTTCTGTTTCTATTCTTATATTAAAAATTGCCTGTTTTGAACTTAAAATTCTTTGTTTAAGGGTAAAAATCGATAATCTTTTTTATGTTCAAAATTTTTTTTATTAGAAGTTGCTATACATTTTTTCTTATTTTGGTAACAAAACCTTGAAGAATTTGTTAACACGAGTTTTTGTGTGTTACGTGTAGTTTTTTTTTTGTTCATTTCTTTTTACCAGCCGTACGTGTCTTGAGTTGTTTATTAACCACAAAACTTAACACTTAGATGTTGGTTTTTTTTAATGACTAACCAGGCCTTAAACAGTTGTGCTGGTAAAATACATGAAAAAACAACTTTTTTTTAAACTTTTAATAAAGCGTGAAAATATTTATTTACTAGAAATATCGAAAAATAAAAAATACTCAAACATTTATAAAATTACATTTTGTATGCCGGAAAAACTTTATCAGGCAAGAAATCCCTCCCCTATATTCTTCTGCGTGAGTGTTATTTTTCGAAATGAGCCAAATGTTAGTCTTGTCTTAAGAAGGAATGAGGAAAAAATCGATATCAAATAAATATTACAGTAATATTTATAAGAGAAAAAAAACAAAACTTTGTTAGTTTGTATTTTTCAATTTTATGATGATGATTCGTATGATACCAGCAGTAGTAACTTATACTCCGTGTTAATGTTCTTCGCTGAGGCAGAGAGGGGAAGGGGTAAAAGTTATGGTTATGTTTTTTTCTTGTTCAGTTTCAACTTTATTACGTGCCAAATATAGAACTAGAAAATTTTAGTTTTCTTCGCCCTACTTCACCATCCTTTTTGGCTTACAAGGAAGAGTAAGAGTGAAAAAAAACAAAACGTAATATTATTATATTATTTTCTATTAGTTGGGTGTGAATGACAGACATGAGATAAATGGTCTTCCGTTTGTACTTTTGATAGCTATCTAGAACTTTCCAAATTATTTACATGTGGTAGTAAGGTTTTCAAAGTAAAAAAATTGTCGAGAATCATTATTTTACCAGATTCATTAAAGTATTAAAGTAAAGCTTGCAAAAAAAATATTTGAGAAATTTGAGACCAAATGTCCTCATTTAGAGTTGATACACACAGAAAAATTTCATATTAAAATCTGCGAAAACAAGGCTAATTTAAAATTGCTCAGCAATGATTTTTCTTTATACTCGTATGTGTCTCCTGTTAATTCAACATGATTTACAGTAATATTCAAAGAACATTTTTCCTTTTGAAATAACTTTCTTTCATGTTGATTTAACATTTAAGTAATGTTAAATAAAAATGTAGAAGTATGTTGAATCAAAGTTATTTCAAGTTGAAACAACGTGAGTTTAATGCTGAAATAACACGAAAAATCAAGTTAAATCAAATCTAATTGCAAGTTAAAAAAAGTAAATAAAGCGTGAATTTAATTGAAAATGTAGTCATATTATTGTATTAATACTTTAACTTACGTGTGTGTATATTGGCACCGGCATCAAGAAATTTTTTGTTTATTGTATGACATAGTTGGCTTCCCCGGCCAAGATTTGAAATCGAACACATCGCTTGGTACAAAGCATGAATTAAATTTTAGTTCAACTGATTTAATTATGCCTGAGATATCACTACCATCCTGTGCCCTTGAATGGATTGCAAGATTTATATGAGAGAGAGAGAGGAATGAAAAAGTAGAGTATCATGCTAATTCCGAACTACAGGGTGCATAATTATTTTGTTGTAAGAGACAAGCATTCATAATTTTTTTATGCTCAAGCAGGAGAAAACTAAAGGTAGTAATAAAAAGAAAATTTCTGTCTCCTTGTACATATAAGTAAATACACACTTGGTTTAATTGACACTGCGTAGAAAACGTTCTTGGTGTTTCATTACAAATTTGTTGGCAATGGAAACCAGATTTAAGTATGTATAATCATACTGCAGTATTAATTTTTTTTTTGTTATTATTGTGGAACGTATGAAAGACTTAAATGTTCTATGCACTTCAATAATTCTCATTGAGTTTGTTTGCATTTTATATATTCCATTGTGTAAATTTTCTTTTATTACTTTTTAAACTAACATTGTGTTTTTTTTCTTCGCTGCGAAACAAAAGTTTAGCAGTTGACTTGCTAAGATTACATTTCTTTTATATTTGCTATTTTCATTTATTTTATTTTGTTATTTTTTGTTTCCTTAAAAAACTAAGATTCCTGGGCGACACGTTCTTAAATCTGCTTCATAGATTTTTGGCTGCCTTTAGACTCAAAGCTACGTTCCACAACAGTTTTTTTTATATGTATACATATTTTTCTCTAACAATGGACTTAAATGTTGTATTTGTGCGTGTGCCAGAGTTTGAAACGTGACAAAAATGTTTGCTCAAACAGTAAAATAATGTCTGTAACGTAGATAACGATAAGATTGCACATTTAATACTACAGAAGCAGGGGCTACGCGTCTATAGTTTGTAGTTTGTCATCAGCAGCAGCAGCAGTAGTAGTAATTTTTGTATGACAAATTGTTGTCAGGACATTCCTTAAATACTAAAATTTTTAATAAAACGAAAAATAAGATGAAATCATGGTTTTTATAAAAAAGTTATAACTTCTTAAGGAAAGGATGTTTGGCGGCACTTAAAGATAGAAATTTGTTGAAAACACCCTTTCAAGCCAAAAGAAAATTTTTTTATTCAAATGTTTACATGAAATCGTCAAAATGGTTGTGATATTTACAAACATTTTAACTTAAGCAATTTAAGCCGTAATAAATTTTAATATGGGAGTAGTTTTAAAGCCGAATGAGAACAGTTGGGAAAATACTTACTGATCGTACCAAAAAAAATTTAATAAACTTTGATGTACAAGTACGATTTTATTAAAATGTAAAAATACTAATTTAAATAATTTGAAGCCTAATAAAAATGTTCTTGAAATAGATTGCCAAAGCAGCAAAGCAGCCTGGGCACAGTAGATATAAATATTTTTTAAATATGTACATTTATTTTTGTGCATTCGTTTCAGCATTTTTATGAATTTTAAAGCCTGGGAAGAGTTTTTTGTATTGAAGTGGGGACAGTTTTTATTTCATAGCTAAAATCTTCGAATCGCAAAATATATAGTAAAATGTATGAGTTATTAAGCAATATTTGTGAAAAAATCTCAAAACCATTCCAAGCACGAAAAGAAATGTGGGAATAGTTGAAGATCCCGTTTGTTTCATATATGTATATATAACAACTTTTAACTGTATTCGATATTATAAAAATAAGAAAGAAATGTAGTAATATTTTGCATTAATTTGAAATTGGGAACAGTTTGAAATTTAATGTTTTATAGCACTAGAATTCCTGAAGAAATAATAAATTCAATTGTGTATATGGTGTGGTTTAAAAACAATTGTTCAAAAGAGCCTTTTGCAAATTAGAAAAAAATTCTTTTAAAGTGGAGTGGGAAGAGTATGATTTTTTATAGCTTAAGCTAAAAACAAACTATTTCATTGGGAATGAAGTGTATTGATTAAGGGGGACAAACAAAGCTTTTAATACGGCAATTCATAGCAATTTAAGGATTGGAAGTAGTTGTCTGGTTAAAGTGGGAACAGTTAATATATTATATATGTATTTATACGAATTGCTTAACTTTTAATAAATATAGTTAGTCATTTAGCTTAATAGTAAGAAAAAAGATTGAAAGTAGTTTTTATTAAAGTGGGAACAGTTAATACTCTCCAGATAATATACCGAAATCCTATTTTTTTTTTGGTCTTTTTGTACGTATTGAAAAAAAAGTTGGCTGTGTAGCCCGTTAGGCTAGTGAATAATTTGTTACTCTATAATTGTGTTCCAATTCCCACCAAAAGCTGGTCTGTTTCATTACAACGGGTGAAGTTCTTTGTTACCAGGCTCTTCAAAGTATTTGCTGAATAATTTAAGATTGTATTTTTATCATTTGCTATATAAGGAAAGAAAAGTTTCATAAATAAAAAGGTTTTTAAAATCATGGAAGAGCTGCAGTTAAGGTAGGAAGAGTTCAGTTTCACATCTATCTGCTTATATCATATGTTTTAATTTAGCCTTAGATTTTGTGTAATGATTTAGAAAGAAATTAAAAAACAAGTTTCTTAAATAAAAAGCTATTTAAAATCAGTGGGAAGAGTTAGGTGTTGCACCAAAATACAATCTACTGTTATTATATATTTTTTTTATAGAGAAGTAACACTCAGACAATGAATGCCTACTACTATTACTACGTGTTTGTTACCTTCTTTAGGAAAGGGATACTGAAAGAGATTGTAGGTGGTGAAGGAAGAGATAGAGGAAAGCTTCATTCTTGCAGTGTTGCTGCGCCTCTGGTATCAATGAGGCACACTAAATTTTCGAAGCTGTGCTTAGTAGTTATTTTATTGATTATTTTACTTCGCCTAATATTTTGCTACAAGTACCGATGAAGGAGGGCGATCTGATGTTACATTCAATTTAAATTTGAATTGATGTAGTAGGAGATTTAAAAATATCTCAAAGTAGTTTCAAAGCTGGTTTGGGCTATTCTAAAAGTGGGAACAGTTTAACTCTTAAAGTGGAAAAAAACTTGGTTAAACTTGGTTAGGAAGCTCAAAATCGATTTTTAAACCTGGGAGGAGCTATTTTATAAGTAAGTTTTTACAGTTAAATTATTTAAAAGAAAATTTAGAAGAACTCCGCATGATTACTAGCTACCGTACTTGTGGATATAAAATAGTTAAAATGACATGGAAAAAATTTTCAATCATTATTTAAAGCAAAAAATCTGGTTTAAAATGTTTAATGACTTGGTAAGAGCTCCTTAATGTTCTTACTTTCACTCTCATTATTGCAATTTTAATCTTTAATAATATGTTTCTTTTTAATTTATGTTCAATCTCCTATTTGACCCCATTTTAGTTCATATCCCACCACCAACTTTTTTCATTTCCTGACTTTGGTTGTGCAACCTTGCTGACTTTCCTTCCACCTCTTACAGCTTAACCATCTCCTTAGCTATTTCCTATATTACACTACTTATATTTATTTTATATACTTATGCAATGTTTTTTTTTCCTGTAAGATTTTTATTACCTTTGCGGTTATAAAAGTAAATTTCTTTTTTTTATCTTTATTTTTTACGATTTCGAAATTGAAAGTGTTTATGTTGAATTTTATATGTGGCTTGGAAATGCTTAAAGGTTTATTCAAGCGAACGCTACCCTTTTTATAACCTGCATCCGAAATCAAACATTCACAACCACACTCATACACACACACTCATATGTACATCCGCACCTTCGCTTAAAGGCCCTTGAATAGTTGGGTGGGTGTGAAGTGTGAAAAAATTTATCTTTTTATGGTTTATAACAACTCCAACCAACCAACAACTACCATGCACATTTGCAGACAATGAATGAAATTTAATTATAAAAATTGTTTCATACACATGCATACATACATAAAAGCAGAGGGAGCAAAAAAGGTGTATAAAAAATGAATTAAATGAAATACAAAACAAAAGAAAAGAAAAATATATATGAGGGAAATTATGATTATTGGAAAATCTATACATACTCGTACATATATTGTATTGTATGCTGAAGAAAATGAAAAGAAAAATGCAACATTACAAAGGAAAATAGAACAAGGAGGGGAGGGAGCTAACGAAATGCTTTACAAATTCATTTAAGTTTCATATTTTTCATAAACAATGTAAGAAAAGTTCTTAAACATGAAAGCTCATGAAAGAAATTCGTTTTAATAAATTGATTAAATTAAAATTGTGTTAAAAAATAAGGGGTGAAATGCAAAACAAAAAAGTAAATCTTTTTATGTGAAACTATACAATATTTTGTTATTAGTCAATTATGAAATTGTTTTAATTCTTTATGGAATATTAACAAATTTTGAAAGCTCATTTAAAATTTTTCATAATGAAAGTTGTTTTAAGTAAATTAATATATTTTGCAACATTACAAAAAGGCATAGATTTAAAATATTCCAATTAAAAAGCTAACTTTTCTAATTTCATGTGGTCACAGTCAAGCTTTCTTCAAAAGAAGAACCAAGTAATTTCTTTGCAAAGCGTAGTTTTGTCGCATCCAAATTTCTTCAAACCACAGTTGAGGTAATTGCCGATCATACGATTGCCATCTTCAAGTCTTAGTAACCAAATTATCTAAAGAGCAGATTGATCTTTTAAAACTTTTGAAAACTTTTCATAAGTTTGAAATGTAGAAAATTTTAGAAAGCTCTCTTTAAGCTTTTTATTTAATAATTGTTATTAAAGCTCTTAATACAAAAAAAGATTTCAAAAAAGCTTCTTGTTTGATAGATCACTCTTATTTTCGAAGCTCAAAAAGCTCCAAAGATTTGCTTCGAGGCGATCAGCATGAATCATTAGCATATTAAAACAGTTGTTTAAAATGTTGTGCAAAATTAGCTAAAGCTTTAGTCAAAAGTTTCTTTTAAAGCTTACTGAATATTTAAAAAAATAGCATTTAGAATTGTCAGAAGTCTTTAAAAAATAAATAAGGAAAAGCTTTTAATAAAACCTTATTAAATTTTTTCTAGAGTATGTCAATGTAATAATTTATATATGTACATATATATGTATATTTTGAAATTTTTAAAACTTATCGGACCATTAAGCTTTTGGCCAAAATCTAACATTTGAGGTCGTAAATAATCGATTTTCGTCAAAAAAAAAAACGAAGTCCAAAATATGTGTCGGTTAAGCTTTTTTTTTTGGCGGTTATGGTTCGATATGATAAGTTTGTTAAAAAAATTTAAAAGCTTCCTAAAAAAGTAGTTTTTAAGAAGTCATGGAAAATCAAAAATTTTTTCAATGTCCAAAGTATCTTTAAAGCATTTTTGGACAAAAGTAACGTGATTTTTTGTAAAAGTCTTTCAAAACTGTATTAAAGTTTCCGAAAGCTCTTGTGAAACTAGTTTTTGCAGCATCTAGAAATCTTTTTTTAAACAATATTAAGAAAGTGGGAACTTTTACTAAAAGCTTATTCAATGTCTTCATAAAAATATCAAAAGTACTAGATGTCTTTGAAAAACTTTTTTTTTGGTTTAAGTTGTTGGAACAATTGCTTATGCATATATATAGCTAAATTGGTTAGAGCTTTCGGTTATTAAAGCTTTCAAAATTATATACAAGACGGAAGTTTTTAAAAACTAGTCTTTTCATTACATAAAAGCAATTTGTAAGGCAATTGTTCTATAATACACTTCAGCTACAGAATAAAAAAAAAAAAAAAAAAAAGCCTTGCAAATTTTTTTGAGTTATTAGATTTTTTTTAAATCGTACTGATTTTTATATCTAAAAGCTTTTTCAAAAGCTTTCAAAAATATCAAAATCAGAAATGTTTGAACATTACCATTTTTAAGCGTTTTATTGCTTGACACAATAACTTAAGAACAAAAAGTATTCACAGCTTTAGCTGAAAGCTTTAATATGTTTAAAATACTTTGGAAATTTTTAATATTGGAACACAAAAGTACGTTTTTGAAAGACCCTTCGCATTTTTCAGTTTTCATAATTTAATTTTTCAAACACTAATTAAATTTTAACTTACATTTTGTTTAGTAGAACTTTCATTTACAAACTTTAAAACTTGCGCCAATAATCCTATTAGTTTTGCCAAGTTCCAGTCATTATTACTTTCACAATTAGCTGTAGTGGAAAAAAGTAATTTAAATCTGTACACACAAACAAATAAGCGTAGCAACAGCATCATCATCGTTCTTCTAACACGTTGATTTCACACGAAAATCATTCATTGAATCAAAATTGAATTTTCACTTTGAATATATATTAATATTTAAACAGCAACTAAAACTTGTACTCGTACTTTAGCTAAAATTCGTCATAAAAGAAATAAAGAAAGACTTGTACATACATATGTAGATACAATAAAGAAAAAAGCTTTCAAATATAAGTTGGAAATACTTTTTTTTGCACTACCCTAACATAATAATAAGTATGAACTTGGTTTGAGGGAAAAATATTTGAATTTCTGTTTCCATAAACAGGAGTAGTAATGGAAAAGATAGAGCTGAAAAGAAGAATAAAATATTAATGAAATTCCAAACAGAGATACTCACATACCTTTACAAAAAAAATAAGACACCTTTCTCTTAAAAAGAAAAGGGGGACAGGAGGTTGTGGAGTTTTTCCTACCGATTGTGGAATCTTTATGACGATTTTATGATGTGTACTTTTTTGCAGCTTCAGGTGTTATATGCCATTTACATATATATATATCTATGTACACACGTACATACATGTGTATGTGTGTATATACTTCTTATGCATCAGGATAATGTCTGTGTGTCTAGTATTTCACATTGCTTAAATTGTTTCCACCGCAACGTGTTTTTCATGAATCGAGAAACGTTTAAAACTTCTTAAGGATTCTTTCGGGTTCTTGTGTTTTTTATTGCAGCATTTTACATTTTATATGAAATTTTTTGTTTCATTCTATCAATACCTTTTAAATTCCATTATGGTGCACTAAAATGGAAGAATGAAACCGGCAAAAGTGTTGGTTTAAAATTATTGTTTTTTTTACGCGAATTAAAAGTTTAAAGCCGCATCTCTCAATATTTTCAAATTTGTTGAAGTTAAAGAAACTTTGAACAAATTTAATTCATATTAATTTGTTTTGTTTTTAGAGTTGAATAACCTTTAGCATGCCTTCACTTAAGTATTATGGGAGGTTTAACAAACAACTCATATGTTCTTCTACTTAATAATTTTGAAGTAAGTAAAGGTTTCATAATATGTATGTACGAATATGTACGATAAATGTTGAAGAAAACTTGCAAACGATCGTAAAAATGGAAAAACTTCTAAGAGTAAGAAGAATCATGAATTTATTTAATTTGTATTACTTTAGTCTTATTTTGCTGCAAAAGAGGACACAGCCAAATAGTGGGATAGAAGAACACACAAGTTAACTTAATTTTTGTTTCGATTTTCATAAGAAAAAAAATGTTTTTTTTTAGTATATTCTAAATTAAAAATTCGCTACAACTTGTAAGAAATAAATGTTAATAATTTTTGATTATTTTGATTTCGATTTGATTTTCTGCTTAAACTTCATTTGATCGAATTAAGGGGAAATATTTTAGAACTCTTGAAGGTTTTTTGAAAAAGTTTGGTCAAAACGGACTAGACACTATCAAAGTACTCATCAATCAGGTGGTGTTTGTGAAAATTAAAAATTTTATTTTTAGCATGCTGATGTCACATTTTGCCGTGTTGCTTGTGTTTGTTCAGCAAGCACGAATACGTGCTAAACGAGATTTTAAGTTGTTTGGTTGTTAAAAATTATGGTTAAAATTATTTTCTCAGTTAAGCCACTCCTTTACCCTTTCTTCTTTTGTTCTAACTGAAATATAATTCTACACTACTGACATTCATCTTACGAAAAGCACAAAATCAAACTCAAAATTTATGCTTGTATATTCAATTAAACTAATTTTTTGAGCTTTAGGTCAATGTTTATTATTATTTTAGTACTTCGATATTTCGTTAACCTTTGGTTAACTTCTTCAGGATATTTTTATATTTGAAATTAAATTTTTCTTTTTTTCTTTTTTCTCCTTTCAATTACAAAAATAATTTTTTGTAATTGAAATAATTTTTTGTAATTGAAAGGAGAAAAAAGAAAAAAAGAAAAATTTAATTTCAAATATAAAAATATCCTGAAGAAGTTAACCAAAGGTTAACGAAATATCGAAGTACTAAAATAATAATAAACATTGACCTAAAGCTCAAAAAATTAGTTTAATTGAATATATTGAAAAAGGTCGAATAATTAGATAAAAGAATTTTATGCTTGTATACACGAATTTGACATCAAGCATTTTGATCGTGTCTGGTCTGCCTAAAATTTATTTATTAAAAAATAATTGAGCAAATTACGGCATTCGATACGATTAGAAATTTAAAAATATTCCCAAATAAACTCTATTGAAATATTTCGTAATTTCGTTCGATAACGAGTGCAGTGATTTGCCCCCAGATTTCAAAGACTAAGGGCCAATTTCACGATGTCGACAACGTTCGACTTGTCGCACACTTACATTCAAAACAAAAACAAATGTTCATATTTTGTTGTTGTTTCAAATGTAAGTGTGCGACAAATCGAACGTTGTCGACATCGTGAAACTGGCCCTTATTTGTTGAATTTAATTGTAAAAAAGTAAATATTTTGACAATTAAATTTTATGGAATAGGGCCTTATTGTGTAAAATGTTGAAAAATTTTATATAGAAAAAATATAAATTTATAAAAAAATTTCACTTAAATTATTAAAAAAAATCAATGAATATAATTAAAATTAATTTTATAGATTTTTCAAATTGCATTTTTATTTTTCAAAATATGTAATTATATTTTTTTAGAAAAAATTTTTTTTTTTCAAATTAATTTATGTTAAAAATTCAATGTTTTCATTAAAAAATATTTTTTAAAATCAATTATTTTTAAAAATATTTGTTTTTTCATAAAAGTTTTATATTTTGGCTCAAAATCGAATGCATACAACTAATTCTTTTAAAAATTAAATATTTTCAATATTATTATTTATCCCAAATGTAAAATTTTTTTCAGAATTTAAATTTTTTTAAATTTATATTTTTTAAAAATTTATATTTTTTAAAACTTAATTTTTCGAAAACTAAAATTGTTTTTAATGTATTTTATTTTCGAAAACAAATGTTTTCAAATCCATATTTTTCGCAATTAAATTTTTTTCAAATATTTTTTTTTAAATTTGGGCTTTGCAAAATATTTTTTAATACATACATATGTATGTACATATTTTTAAAATGATTTTTTTTTAAATTAAACTGCCTACTATTAAGTATTATTTGTTATTGCATTTAATATCATATAGACGTTTCTTAAAAAATATTTAAAATTATAAAATTTCCAGTTCAAATTATTTGTTTCATTGAATTGCTTAGGAACTTCAAACAAAACGTGTACTGAGCCAGTCTTATAATACACAAGTCATACTTTTGTT
The DNA here is from genome assembly GCA_936439885.1 of Nowickia ferox. Taxonomy (NCBI): domain Eukaryota; kingdom Metazoa; phylum Arthropoda; class Insecta; order Diptera; family Tachinidae; genus Nowickia; species Nowickia ferox. Next base: position 11,433,974 of record OW387024.1, on the reverse strand, counting down.
TTTTAAACGTATAAACTATACCATGTGTCATTATTATTTTATTTTTTATCAGTATATATTTATTTACATACTTTTATACTATGTACATATGTATATTTCTTAGATGTCAAGTCAGAGTAATAAATTCATTTTATTTAGAAATTTCAACAAGAAAGGAACACTACTCTTTCATTCCTTAAATACCTTGTTGTTGTTCTCTAATGCTGCTCAAGCTTGACATGTTCAAACAAGCAAAAACAAAATAAAACAAAAAACAACATAAAAAACTGGCAACTCTACTTGAAACATTTACATTTCAATTGTTTAAAACAAATATGTATGTATGTAAGTAAATAGTAAGCATAGAAATGACATAAAAAAATATATTGGTAAGGGAAAGTGTTTGCATGGGGGCTTGTATCATTTTATGTATGTATGTATGTATGTACATTTTTGCCAACAAATGACAACAGCCCCTTCCTTTATGTGCTTTCCTCCTCCACATTGTTTTGACGTTATTTTAATTCTTATGCCTGATGCCTACATAAATTTAACAACAAACGAGGAGAAAATAATGAGACTTCTTTTACTTATTTATTTTATTTCACTATAATTTTTTTTTGGCAATAAAACAATAAAATATTATATTCATATGAATTTATATATGTGTTTGGATTATAGACACAAACCAATTGTCAAGTACAGTGGGTATAAAAAAGGTTAATTTTCAAAGTTTAGTTAAACCTGCTTAAAAAAATATTTTCTTTTTAACGAAATTGGAATCTTGTTGTTTCTAAATAACTTCCAATACTCAGAATTGTTATTAAAATTTACCGATAAGGTTCCTTAAAGTTAAAGCTAGTTTTAATTAAAGTGACCTTTAACATTTTTCCATATTATTATAACTGTCCGATAGAATATTCATATATTATAATTTTTATTTATTATTTTACTTATTTCTGACATAAAGCTGTGGTTGAAGTTGCCATATCTTTAGCAGAAAACATGTCAGCTTCAAATGCTTAAAGGTCACTTAACCTGTAATTTTTTTTAGGTAAAACACAAATTTAAATTAAGTTTAAAATGAAAGGTAAAGTAAGATAATAAAAAACAAGTTAATTATCGAGTTTTTGCTTCAACTATGAAAAGCTCATTAACTTTTAATGATTCAAAACCTGTGTCTTTAACTTTTGGGAAGTTACCATGATGGACCTTAGAGGTACATCCTTAATAGTTCAATTGGCAGTTGCTATTGGCCACTAATCAGGGCTGTAGAGTCCTTCTACACTTTAGGTAGTTGGTTCAAAAACGTTGAATTTGCTTGACCGATTATCGAGCCGAGAAATTACAACTTTTGAAAACCATAAGGGAGTAGAGTTGAGCTTCTAGTGCTTCCGAACCTCAGAGCATGAAATCATCACACAGACGTTGAGAACCAAAAAAAAAGGAGGAACTAATTTCGAACTGTTGAAAGTTAGATGTTTTTCTTCCATTTCTTTTGCTCTACTTAAAATTTGCGAAGAGTTTTTTAAAATAGGTAAATAGGAGCAAAAATTTATAAGGAAATAATTTAAACACTCAGACTGTATATATTCAGTGCTGCTTTGCATTGTATTACATTCTCAGTTTTCTCTAAAGTGAACGGTTTTAAAGTTTAACATGCCTACCATGTGGCAATTTGCAAGAATTAATGTAGTTCATATTGAGATTACCCAAGATGCTATGATGATATATCTATATTTATTTCATCATGAGCAGCATCCAACAGCTCGGAAGGACCATAAATAAAACTACAATCGTAAAGTTTATCTGTAATCTTTGCTCTGCAGAACCAATGTAAAGCTTTTGCATAATATATTTTTTTGTGGGAGAATGAAAAAAAATTAATCATCCCTGTGCTTGTCTTTCTTCGAACATACTGGCCAAGAACGATCCTTAATAAGCAGCTTTGGCCAGAAACCCATCAGAAGCCAATCACGGCTGAAATTCGAAAGAGCAAATGAGGCTGAATTGGCCATACTTTGCCCAAATTACTGAAAAATATCGCAAAAAAAAGCTATAGATTGGAAGCCACAAGAAAAACTAAGACGAACAACGCCCAGCACAAACTTAGAAACGACAAACCGAACTAAAATTATCCCGCTTAAATAACGTTGGAATGAAGTGAAAAATCTATCACAAAATCGCGCGTACTGGAATAAAATTCTTGCGGACCTATACTTATTACAGGAGTAAAAGGCAATTCTGAGGATCCAAGTTGTTATTACCAGATGTTTGGGCAGGCATTATAGTCTTCAAAAACCACATTTCAGCTCGAAGGACCAATACTGCAATCATTGATAAGCTGGTAGAATAATGATTAAGCTCGTAGTACCAATGCTAAACCATAGTTGAGCTCGTAGGACCGTAAGCAGACATATTATCGGTAATTTCGTTTGCTGTCACGGTTTAGCATAACTTATTAGGTTGTGTGGCAAAAATACTCAGCATTGCTTAAGTCTATTCAAATCCACACACTACTAGGATCTTTATATTCTTGTAATATTTTAAATTTATTTTGCATACAATCCCCCATATTTATAAAATTTAAAATGAATTTGAAATGTATTTTATTTCAAATTTTTCATAAAAAATTTTCATAAAATGGATTTCAAATTCATTTTATTTTTTTTTTATAAATATGGGGGAATGTTTGTCAGGAAAGTCGTCGTTTGGAAAAAGAACAAGGATTTTAGTTAAAAGCTTTCCTCAAAGAACGAATTTTTTTTTATTATTTTCCATCTTATTTATTAATAATGATAAAAAAAAAGCTTTTTATTTAATAGTTTTGACCAATAACAAAAACTACAAAGTTTTTAATTACATTCCATACCATTTAAATTCTTCTCTGTTTAGATACCCACTGTGTTCACTTATAACAAAATGCTTTATGCTTTAAAAGTTGAGTAATAAAATACTTTTTAGGAAAATATTTTTATAGAAAAGGAAGTTGACGCCATATTTGTTGACGCCTTGCTAAGATTTCTTACTGACTGTGTTTTTTTTTTTTTGTTACTTCGGTATTTGTATTTCATATTTAATGTTTAACAAGTTGTCAACAGTAGAAAATTTATAAGAATAATAATAAGTTTTTATAATATATTTTTTTTATTTATTTGGAGAACCTATAACAAATAGAGGAAATGTTTTTGCTGTTTTCAATACAAGAGGGAATATGCGAGGGTGGCGAATTGAAGGCTTTAAGTGCGGAAGACTCAGTTAATTTTTGATGTAAAAATATTGTCTTAAAATTTGGGGTTTTAAGAAAAGCTACACGCGCCAGAGTTTTTTAAAATTTCTAATTTTATAAAATTTAGCAGAAAAAAAATTAAAATGCTTGCAAAATAGAAAATCTGCTAAATATTTTTCTTTTTCTCTGCAAAAAAATACTAGAAACAATAGTGAGAGTAGAATTCTTTACTATTTGCTCTGCAGGGCTTCGATATGTCACATTGGGTGGAAACTAACCAGCCTATGTACGAGTATGCGACAACGATGGAGAGAGCTGGATATCTCTCTAACATAAATTTAGGCTGCCAAAGCTTTTCACATTTCAAAAGCTTTTCGTGCTTTCAGTAGTTATGTCTTTAAATATATTTTCCCATGCTTATCAGTTTTCGTTTTCCGAAAGTTCGTTAACCCACCCTCGTATATAAACAAGCCAGCAGTTTGATATTTTTATTAAAGCCAAATAAAAAATATTATTGTACATAAATCATACATGCAGTTAATGCTTTTCTTTCCATTATTGTCTATTAACAAATTTCAACGTGTTTATTTAAGTCTAATTATCTAGATATCCCTTACAAGTAAATAAAATAAAAAAGTGTGTTAAAAATCATTAAACAAAAGTGTTTTGCCACTTACGGAAATACGAGTATAAATAAATGTGATTATAGTTGTTGTAGTGCATACTTTCAGGTTGTTTTTAATGTGAACCATTTGCTTTTGTAAGAAATTATCGGCACGTGATGTGTTAACAACTCCTGCACTTGTACAAGTACTCGTACATGTCAATATTTGTGTATTAATATAAAAACAATTATTTTTTTTATAGATACATACAATATGTACGAGTATGCACATAAGTTTGCCAAGCATATTAATGTTAACTACATAATAGCTTAACTTCCGTTTGCCCACAAACATTAGATAATAAATAATAATAATACGTTCTTTAAAAGGTAACAAAACAATTTGCTTACAAATTGAAATTCACACGTGGTCAGTAATAATATCTACCAGTACCTATCATGTCGGCCTAATGTATCGCTGATTTCACCACCTGATGAAAAGAAATGTATTATAGGATTCCCAGCACATTCATGGGACAGTCGATACCACATGCTCTGCTAAGTACTGACAGAGGTCTACAGGAAAGTTTTATGTATGTAACAAGGAATTCGTTTTATCCCTGTTTCAGTGTTTATAGTACAACTCTTTGACAAGTAGCTGGATTCAGTAACTTTTTGTGAATCGAAAATCGTAATATTTATCGATATATTTATGTATATATTTGCCGTAACGATAATGTGATTCTGTAGTTCCTAGTGTTTATCTGAGTCTTACTCGTCATTTAATTGTGTATCATGTGGCATCTCTACATACAACATATCAAAATAAGCGAAAAGCACAAGAAGAATTAAAGAAAAATTGTGATTTTACTTTTTTACTTCAATGACAGTGAATATCGTTAAATTATGTTACTGGATAGCAAAATCGATAAATTTTTGTTATTTAATATAGCGATACGATTATCGTAACGAAATTTACTGAATCTACATTTTCGAATAAATTTATTAAGTAAATGAAATTTGTGAAAATATTGTAGTGGAAAGCAAATTTTTGGAAAAAAATATTTTTTGAAAAAATAATTCAAAAAAAGAAAATTTTCAAGATTTTCTATGAAATTTTTGTTTAATTTCCTATGATAAGCCTAAAAATCTCCACTAAAAAGTAAATTTTCAAAAGTTGTTAATGAAAATGTTTTTTTTTCAAAATTTTACTAAAAAGTAAACTTCTGTAGTGCGATTCACTAACTTTTTTTAACGATAATCGCATTGGTAAAATAATCATAACGAAAATTTATCGAATTTGCCATTCAGTAATATTTTTAACGATATTCGCTGTAGGTTAATGTCAGCTGTGTCGTTATTTGAGCGACAATAATTTATGTGCTGTTAATTTTATAGACAAAACTATCATTAAAAAGAAGTTACAGAATCACACAATCGTTATTGCAAGCGACAAAATGTATAGACAAAAATTACGATTGTCGGGTCGTTAAAAGTTACTGAATCGCACTACGGGTGTGTGAATTAGCTAAATTGCAGTTCTTGTAAAAAACTTTTAAAAATTCCTCTGAAAAAGAAATTTGAAAAAAATTAATCGAAAGATAATTTAAAAAATAAAAAATAAAAAATTTAAATTTCTAAAATTTTTTTTTAAATATTTAAAAAAAAAAATAAAAAAAATTGCAAGTGGAGAGAAATTAAAAAAAAAATTAAGGATAAGGATGTAAAAAAAATCCGATAACGAAGAAATTCAAAAAAAAAATTCCCTTAAGAAGGAAATTTGAGAAAAAATTTCCCATAAAAAAGAAATTAGAGAAAAAAATTTTCATAAAAATTTAAAAAATCCCGTGGAAACGCAATTTTAAAATAATTTCCTATTAAGAAAAACAAAATCCCTTAAAAAGAAAATTTTAGATTATTTGTCATAAAAGGGAAATGTTTTTTAAATCTGTAGTATAGAAAGTGAATTTAAAGAAAAATATTCAAAACAAATACAATTTCTAAGGAAATATTTGTTTGTAAAGGAGACATTCGAGAGAAGACTAATAAAATTCACTACTAAATAAATTATCCCGTAGATTTTGAAATATTTGGTTGAAAAAAAATTTTTAATTTTCTGCAGAAAATTTATTCTAAAAAGTGTCTACCTTCAGGAAAGAAGTTTTAAAAATAATGTGCAAATAAATTTTTGAAAATATTTTCATAGGAAGGTAATTTGGGAAAACTTTTCTACAGATAAAGAATTTAATGGAAGTTTTTAGAATCTGTGCTATAGAAAGTAAATGTACAAAAAACTGTCCCATTAAAACACAATGTCCAAAAAAAAACACTTGGTAGAGAAAATATTTGAGAGTAGATTTAAAAAGGTCACTGCTAGATGTTGGAAAAGTTTTTAACATAAAAAAAATATTTTTAAAATTTTGCTGCAGAAAATTCATCTAAAAAATTTACTTTGGGAGAAAATTGTATAATTTATTTTTATTAAATTTTAGAAGATTTCCTTAGAATGAGGGAATTTGAAAACGACAGTTTTCTTTCAATAAAAAATTAATAAACATGGATTTTCTAAATTTATTTCTGAAGATTCGTTGCCTAATGCTCTTGTAAATCTTTTTTAAACTGTTTTGCTTGTTACAGATTTCTGTCTAATTTTGCTGTGCCTCATGTTAGTGTGGCACCTTTTGATCTACTTGTAATAACCGCAGCTATTTAAATATTTTCCTACTATTCATATTAAAATAAGTACTTAGATACATAAATATACATTTCTTATTATGCTTAAATTGATATCGAAAGAAACTTTATTTGTTTTACATTTCTTTTAATATGTTGGTTCTTTTTTGTTTTGTCGCAAGAATTCATTAAATTGTCAAAATATTGACATTAACAAAATCATCAACGGCGTTGTTGTAGTCGTTCGTTGTTGTAGACGTCTTCCAGCCACAAAAAAGTGAAAACATTAAAAACCATTTATACTATTTTCAGCTGCCAAAGGCATATGATTTTTTTAGCCATGTTCTTCAACTACTTAAACACGCATACAGAATCACACACACACACACACATGCCCGCTCATATTAAACCTCTGTGATATTCCTACACACAAAAATGTTATTTAAGATTTATAATGCAAAATCTCTAAAGATTCTTGCAAAACCAAACAGGAGAGTTTTTATTTGGTAAAATAAAAAAGAATTTTGTAATAACATGGGGAAGGCAAAGTCAACAAATATAAACGTCAAGTAAAATTTCAGTACACACAGGTTGATTTACAATTGCAACAGTGGCTGGCAGAGGAAATTTTGTGGAGGAAAGAGGGAGCAGCGCTTGAAAATAAGGACTTACAAAGCGAGTGTTTATTTTATTTTTGTAGTTACTGTAATTGTCAGTAAGTAAATATTGACTTTTGTGTTGTTATCAAGACAATGGAAAAATTATGCAAAGAGCGAGAGCGAGATTTGCAGAAACTCAGGCGACTGTGATTCCACTGAGAATTTGTGAATTCTTCAATCTCCCTCGTACAATATATTGATGTCGAATACCCTGAAGGTTGTATTTCCAACAGAAAGTAAAATCAATTTCTCTGTCTAAAAAAATATGCTAAATAGTGCGTTTATCTTTATGCTTATTATTATTTTTGTTTATAGGAAAAAAGCGATATGTAGTTAGGGAAAAGAGAGACAGAAATTCAATCTTTGGCTGTCATTACCATGTAATATATGAATGATAAAAACAATATGCTGTCGCGTTTCCTTAATTAATTAAGTTTGTTATAATGAGATTATTTGCCCAGATAGACTTTCATTTTTACCAAAAATGGAAAAAGCTTTGGATTAATAAAATATTGTAAAATCACTATAACTTACTAAACTCTTCAAAGGCAGTACTTTAAAATAAAACCAAATCTAAGATTCGCTAAAAAAAATAAAAAAAAATTAAATGTTTGAATGTTTGAAATGCAGACATTTTACTGCAAAAAAAGAAGCGAAAATGTTATTAAAAAAAAATCTTTCGAAAACATACATCAATAAAATTTCTGAAAAATCATTTTAAAAAGGACATTTGCGAAAAATTTTCTATACAAAAATTTTTTTGAAAAAATCAATACCAAAAAAAATTCCATAAAAAATAAGGGGGTTTTTAAATTATTTGTTCCAAGGAAATTTTCGAAAAATTTTTAGTTGTAAAAAAGTTTTCTTTAGAATTCAATATTTCTAAAAATTCCTTATAGCAAAAAATTTCCTAGAAAAACTAATTTATTGAAAATTTGTTATAGAGAGGCATTGTTGGAAAAAGACTTCCCTATAGTAAGGAAATTTTCTTCAAAAAGAAAATTTTTCTACAGAAAGACATTATCAGAAAAATTTCCTACAAAAATCAAATATTCGGAAATTTTCCTCTAAAAGAAAATTTTTCATGGCTCGATTATGGATGGCAATCGAAATTCAGTTGCCGAGTTAATTAGCAACCAGCCAGTTGTTATCCGTAATACCATTTCGGCAACTAACTAAAAATAAAAATCGTCTAAAAGTATTCTTAAATAAAAATGGCTATACAAGAAAAGATTTTGTAAAATTTAAATGGGAGTTGTATCAAAAAATTAATTATTTTTAAATATGCTTCGAGAGGGAGTTTTCTAAAAATATCCGGACAAAGAGGAATTTTTGGTAAAATTTCTTGCAAAAAGTAAATTATCGAAAATTTCGTAAACAAATAATGTTTTCATAAAATTCTTAAAACAGAAAATTTTTTAAATATTTCCAAAAAAAATATTTCTTTGAAAAGTTTTTAGAAAAAGGAAATTTTCGGAAAATATCCAACAAAAAAGGAAATTTTCGAAAAGGAAATTCTAAGCAAAGTTTAAAATAAAAATAAAAATTATTATTGGTGGTTTATTTTGGTTAAGTACGTCTAGATGCATTTCGTTGCTGCTTAAGCAACTCATCAGTAGAATTCAACCACAACTCAAAAAAGCTCTCAAAACCCCAATGATTATATTTTTGTAATTCTCAATAAATTTTTGGGAGATTATAAACATTGGGGTTTGTAAGCTCTCGGGAATTGTGGTTGAAGTCTATGAGAGTTGCTTAAGCATCAAGGAAATGCATCTAGACGTGCAAATTTTTTTTTAATATTATTATTTAAAAATAATTTTCGACGACTTTCCTTTTAAAAAAAAATATCCGAAAATTTAATTTTTGTGGTATATTTTCCGAAGTTTACTTAATCTTTTTAAAAACTAAGAGTTCTCCTCTTATGTTATGTTAGCCTCGGGAGCAAGGGCATATCGTCCTATATCTAATTTTATTAACATTTTATTATACTTATCTCATTGTTAAAGCTTGGTGCTGTTAAAATTTTATATTTTTTAAGATAATATTTTATAATCTTAAGTTATCTTTGTATCATTAACTTTAAAAACTTTCATTGTTAAAATAGGCTCAATAAATTTTTACTTTACTTTTTAAAAACTTGTTCAAAAAAATTTTTTTTTTCCTTTTGAAAGTTTTTTTTTTGAAAAAATTCTATATGGTGAACAATATTTAAGAAATTTTTTTTTTCCTTTTGAAAGTTTTTTTTTTGAAAAAATTCTATATGGTGAACAATATTTAAGAAAACTTTCGACAAGAAGAAAACTTTTATAAATAAAACTTACATATGTAAAGAAAATTAAAAATTAATTTTCCATGCACAGAAATTTTTTCTGTAAAATTGCCCAGAAATTTTTTAAAATTTTGTTATGGAAAATTCTTATATGGAAAATTTTCCATAAAAAGGAATGAAGTTAATCTTGGAAAAAATAAATAAAACTGTTTTTAAAATTTTTCTATAAAGGATTAATTATTTAAGATTGACTAAAAGGGTTGGTCAAATTTAAGGTTAGGAAGTAAATTGGCTTAAAAACAAACTTTTTTTTTGACAAATTCAGTTTTATTGATACCAATTTTAAGTATAAATATGGGAATTAATAATGGAATATGATGTCGGGCAAATGTCCACTCCACCTCTTGCTGGTCGGCAGACGTCTACTCTTTTCACAAAACTTTGAACCACATGTTGCAACAAAGCTTCGCTTGTCTCGTCAAGGCAGCGCCGAATTTCATCTTTCAGAGCGTCAGTTGTTTGTGATTTGTTCAAGTAAACCCGGTCTTTAAAATGGCCCCAGAGAAAATAATCCAGCGGCGATAAATCACAAGAACGTGGCGGCCAATTGACATTGAAAAATCGAGAAATTACGCGACCGGGAAATTTTTTTTTTTTGTTAATCAACGTTTGTATATGTATAGGAACCTTGTTATTTCGTTCCTGCTTAAGAAACTCAGTCTACTGAAAAAATTTTTGAAATAAATATACTTCGGTACTTTTTATAGAAAACTTCCTCGAAGAATACTTTCCTCATCCAAATTGCGACTAAGCTAACTTAATTTATAATAATTACAAGCAAAATAATATTTATGACTGAATCACTAAAATTTTGAAATTTCTTTTTCCATCAACAATATTTATTTATTTAAGGCCTTCTGCCGTATCAAAGCTCTGAGTCTGCAACAAAAACCCTAGACTTGCAAGGAAGACTTGTTTTCTTTTAGAAGAAAAAAACATATTTAGAAGCAAATAGCATAACATTTACTTACTTTAACATTAACAAACAATACAAGCAAGAAGTGGAGACGAGACCATGTCGTTTTTTGCTTTACTTGCGTTTCCTTTTAAAAGTCATTTTGCGTGATCCTTTCTTAAGGATACACACATACTGTATACACATTTACATACACACATACATACATATGTATATAAATACTAGCATACTTCAATACACAATCAGCCTCATGAATAAACATGGATGTATTCAAATGCTTGAAGATTGCATATGAGTTTTTATTAGAATTTCTTCTGTGGGCTTTTGATGGCATGTTTTGATAGATTTTTTCGTTTCAGTTTATTCATTTCTTTCGATTCCCATTTCATTTCTTTTTAATTCATTTTCAAACACATTTACGTTTTAAGGACTTGTTTTATGGCTTGACGCACGTCCTGCCTTGCTTAGATTTCTTCTATACATAAATGTTTAAGACGTGTGTACGTTTTATGGTTGTGGCAGTGTGTTAATAACTGTATTTTGTGCATGTATGTGTGTGTGTGTGTAAATGTTTGGGTCGCGTGTTTCCTTTATTGTAACTTCCTTTCTGTTGCGAGACTAGATGAATTGAATTTTTCAATTTTTCTATACAATTGATTTTTCTGTTTTGTTTTTTCTTTCTTTTTTTTATATTTTTACCCCCCTGATATGTAAGTGTATTGCCCCCATCAACCACGTGAAGAATTATCTGTGTTTTTGTTGTGCTAAAAGCTTTAATAAACAATTTTTCTGTTACCTAAATGAGTTTGTTTTATTCGCTTCAAAAAGTGTGCATGGATGGGAGTGAGTGTGTGTTTGTGAAATTGTGTGTGTGTGTGTGTGCGTGTTCTTCAACTCCAATTGAGCCCAATTTTTTTCACGTACCTACGTATTGTTGTTGCTTTTGCAGGTGTATCCTGTTCAAACTCTACTGTGTGCCTGGCAAAAGCAAACAATTTAACTTTAACAGAAAACAAACGTCAGTTCATTATTGAATAGAAGAAGCAAAACAAACAAGCGTGTATCTTTGTTTAATAACATCCCTTACACAGAGAGTGTTAATGATTTTTTTCGTGACCCTCCGCTGCTACTCACTCACTCGCTGTGTGGCTCAAACAGCCACTTAAAAATGTCTGCTGCATTTTAATGGAAAAACATTGTTTTAATTTTTTTTCTCAAGGCTTAAATCAAATTTGCGTCTTAAAATATTTGTAATTACAGATTTTTTTGTTGAGCTATTGGATTTTTAGTTTCCCAAGCATTAAATCACTTTTACGCCTTAAAATATTTGTAATTACCGATTTTTTTTTGCTGCACTCCTGCAAGTTTTTGTTTCTGGCCAGAAAAATTCTTAATTTACTTTCAAATAATATTTGTAACATATTGTGAGTAGTTAGTTTTTCTCTGTTTGTAGTTGGTATTTGTGGCATACAAAGTTTTTCAAGAAATCTACAAATACTAACAAGAAAAATGTAATAAATTTTTTTATTTTGCAAAGAGAAATTGTTCTTAGTTCTTTTTGAAGCTTTTGAGTTTTATTTGTCAAGGACATCATAATAGTTTTGTGAAAATGTAGCCCCTTTTCATACCGGAATTAAGAGCTGAGTAGAAGTTTCTTATAAAGTTGTACAGCTTCTATAAACCAGCTACGTCCAATCCAATCCATATGCAAAATGTGCAAACTTTTACAAAAGAGCTTTTGTGCTTTCACACTGACGATAGCACAAGAGGAGAGCACAAACAACAGCCAATCAGATGTCGGCGACAACAATGCTTGCTCTTACTTTGCAAAGAAACAAGAACAAATTTAAGAACTTTCAAAGCTGTTTAACTCAAATGGAAATGTCAGAGTATGTGTCTTTGGACGTAGCTGCTATACACTCCGGAAAATTTAATTAAAATTTGCAGAAAATTAATAAAAGCTTTTACACAAAGTTGTTGATAGTATATAAGAAAAAATTTTAAATATGTATATTGAAAGTTTTTTGTTAGTTTGTTTTTGGGAAAAATTTTTTCAAGAAAGCTTTTAAGTTTTTTTTTTTAATATAAAGCTTTCAGATTTTTTTTTAAATTTTGGTGAAAGATTTGAAGTATACTTTATTTTTGGTTATAAAAAGTTTAGTGGAAAAGCTAAAGCTTTTAAGCTTTTTTTTTAATATTAAGCTTTCAGAAAAATTTTGCTTATTGTGGAAAATTGTTTTAAAATAATGCTCTGCGAAGCCCCTCTATAGCTTCGTATTCACCAATTTAAATCGGGGGAAAAAGGCGAACAGTTTGTTCACGTCAAAATTTGCTTTTTATCCACTTTTTATGCTACTCTGCTCGAATAAAATGAAAATAAGTTTTAAGGTTCAAAATTTATGATATATCTTAAAAGAGCTCGATACAAGTATTGTTTTAAGCTGGATAATATCTACACTAACATCAAATATACGAATGTTTAAAGTTATTAGCACAAGCTTTCTCTTCTTAAAGTGCATTGGAGCGAAAAACTCAAAAGCTTTCAAGTTTTAATGAAAAATTTCATTAAAAAAGCTCTTAACGGTCTTAAAGTTATAAACAACTTCAATAGAAAAAAAAAATATGAAACAAGTGTTTTTTATTTTCTGCAAGAGTTTTAAAAATTCTGCACACAAATTTTAAAGAAATAATAATGCTTAGTGCACTTTTTCATAACTTTTAATCATATAAAGTAAGAACTTTTTGCAATCTTCTTATGAGCTGACACAACTCAAACTTAAAAAGAGACAGAAGAAGATATTGCTTGCTTCTTATTCAATATTTACTTACAAGAGAACTCAACTTAATTTTTGTCATAGTTTTTCACCAGTTTTAGTTTTGGCAAACAAAAAGTTTTCTTTTTTCTTTTTTTTTTCAATTTATCCTCTGCATTTTATTATTGTTCTGAGAAAGAGAAAATAAATAGGAAAAATATTGCTGACAGTTGTTGTCATTTGCTTGTTTTCATTTCATTTTCTATCAATAAGTTGCGAAATGAGTATAAAAAGAAAATAAATAGTAACATAATGCTAAGAGTTTTTTTTTCTTGCAGGAAAATTGCAATAAAAATTTCGTATTTGTTCGATTTTTATAAACTTGTACTTATTACGAAGTATTTTTATTTAATTTAGTTTTATGATGTTTTCAAAACAAATTTGAAAATAATATTTACTTTATGTATTTTTTTTCATATGTGCGTATGTGGTGGAGAAAACAAAGAGGGGATTTTATAATCTACTAATTTTTACAGTGGGAAAAATGTTTTTGTTGCCAGAAAATGTGAATGTTGCTAAATTTTTGTGTGGGCTATATTCTCTAAAAAAATAAGTGAAAGGCTTAAAGCTACATATATTTATTATTTAAAAGCTTTCAGCTTTATTTAAAGTTTATATAAAATTTTTGTTCAAATTTTTATCTTTTGGTGCTTGGAAAACAATTTTGAATATTGGGTATTTTATTTAAAGTTTTCTGTTGAAAAGAAGAAGGAAGATCTTGTTAAGTCCATATTTACACTATGCAAGTCTTATTGCTAAGCTGATTGGTTTGACGGAGAGAGAGACCAGGGGAACAGTAACTTTTCTTTTCCCCTCGTCCCTCTTTCCTAACAAACTAATCAGCTTAGCAATAAGACTTGCATAGTGTAAATTAGGACTAACTTTAATCGAATTAATAAAGCTTTTAAATGTCCTTAAAATTTATAAAATTTTTATTTCGACTTTAAAGTTTTAAAGACAGCTGTTTAGTATGTCTATAAAAGCTTTAGTTATTTTAAAAAAATTTCCGTCATCCTATGTCAATTTTGGTTCTCCAAGAAAACACTACAGATGGTGCATATCCGAAACCGATATTTTTATCAATTAAACTTTAACGTGGTAGAAAAGAAAGTTGTTAAAAAAACCACCTGAAGAATATGCATCACTTTATTCATTTGTAAATCGTCGGCTTAGAGTGTAAACCTGCTAAATCCACTTTTTATAACATATGACATATGATAGAGACGCCTCATCGACTTGCTAAAATATTTATTTTAATTTGAAGCTCTATATGTCGAAGAAACTTAATGTATTAGGCTAATTTCTTGAGCTTTGTATAGAAACCGTTAACAGTATTTTGTCTCTCCTGTAAAATTTGCTGGAAGTGGCTTAGCAGGTTTACACTCTAAGCCGACGAAATGTTTATTTGTATTTCAATGAGCCTTCTGAAAGCCTTGCCCTAATTTAATATTATTTCTGATCTCCAGCTATCATAATTCTGACTCGCAATATCTGAAACCCTTTTTCTAAACTATAAGCTTTTAGTTGAGTAAAAAAAAATCTTTAGGGGCTTTTGGAGTACATTATTTCTTAATTTCATCCTAAAAATTTTGAAATCTTAAATCAAGCTTTGAGCTTTTTGAAGCTTTTTGTAAAGTTTAAGCTTTTATTTAAGTTTATAAAAGCTCCTCAAGCTTTAAAGTCATTCTTAAGCTAAAAACCAAAAAAAATAAGCTTTTATTAAAGCCTCTAAAAATTTTAAAGCTTAATGCTAAAAACTAAAAAAAATTAAGCTTTTATTCAAGCTTCTAAAGATTTTAAAACTTCTTAAGCTATTTCATTTCTATACAATTCTTAACAACTGTGTAGTTTTAAATGAACCTTTGACCTTGGCAAAATAAACTTTTTATAAAATTTAGGCTGTTATTTAGGTTTATAAAAGTTCTTAAAGCTTTAGTCACTTGGAACATAATTCACCAACTTATTTAAATATCAATTCATGTTTAAAAGTAATTTTTCCATAAAAAAATTCATGAAAATCGACATTTAAATGTGAATTGATATATAAATAGAGTTGGACTTTTAATTTCGAATTTTGATTTTGTTTGTGCAAACTTTAAGCTTTTATTTAAGGTCTTGAGAAAGAAAAAAATTCCAGCAACAACATTTTTCTTTTAATTCAAAACTCCCAGCTGAGTGCGGGCTGAAAACAGCTTTTTAAGTCCTTAAATTTTGAAAAAAAAAATATCTAATTTTCAATTCAATCTTATAATTTGAATTTGAGTAAAGCTTTTACAAAAATACATATATTATTGTGTGATACAATTAAGCTTTTACTTAATAATAATAGAGTTTTAAAGCTCTTAATTTGTATCTTAAATTCAAATCTTAAACATACTAAAAAAAAAGTTGGTAAGATAAAAATATCTGCTCTATTTTTAAGGCTTTTAATTTATAAAAAAAAATATCTTTTTGAACTGTTTCTTTTATATTTTTTTTTATTCATATTGGTTTTTTTTTGTTGTCGATTTTTCATTTCCTCTAAAAAGTTTAGGTCCTTATGAACATTCTTTCAACTTTTGCTGTTTTTTTGATAACTAAAGGAAATATAAATATTGATTTTTCTTAAATATTTTCCTTCATTCTTAACGTTTTTCCAAAAGTTTGTCACCGTTTTCTTTTTCTGCTTTTTTCTTTGGCAATTTCCTGTCTTAATTTATAGCAGCAAATGTTAAGCATAAATTTGTTTTAAGAATCAAGTACATGGAGAGAAATCTACAATTAGACTTATTACTCAAAACATTTCATTTATTTTATATTTTTGACCGACTTCAAAAAAATTCAAAAAAAAAAATTGTTCAATCCGTTTTTTTTTTCTGTTTTTGGCAGTGTTACTTCATAACTCGATTCTATTAGACCGATTGATTTATTTTCTGAGTACCGTTGAAAAAAAAAATTAAGCGGGGACACGCCCACAAATTTTTTATATATGATTTTATGATATTCTACTTATTTGTGTGCTGCGACACCTAGCAAACACCTTTGGTTCTTGTAATTACACAATTTTAAAGTTGAAAAAATGGCCGGAGCTACGCCCATATTTCACGTTGTTATACTTTACCGATTTTTACAAAACTTAACACACACCTTGAGCTCCAAAATAGACACAAACTTCCATTTGAAAAATGGGCGGAGAGACGCCCATTAAAATTTAATATTTTATTTTAAGTGGTTCTACTGTACCGATTTTTAAGAAACTTAATACACACCCTGAACTCTGAAAAACACAAAATCTTGCATTGAAAAAATGGGCGGAGACACGCCCATTAAAATTTAATTTTATATCGCATAAATTTTTTTCGAAAATTTTCTATCAAATCTTTGCATTGAAGTCGGCTTTTTTTGGCAGAATTATTTGTTTTACTTTTAATGGCAATAAACTTGTTTATTTTTATTTAAGCGTGTAAAAGTTTGGAATAAAATTCCAATGTCTTCTTACCTTGGGACAAAAAACCTTGAAAGTATTTCAATGTTTTCATTGACAGTCAGCCTTTTTTGTTCAATTGTTTGTTATGTTTTGTTTGTCCTTTTTATAAACAATTGATTTATTTGAGCTCTTGTAATATATTTCACTGCAAAACTATTTTTGCTAGTTTATGTAAAAATATTTTATGTGAGCTCTCCTCCCTCCCATATTTTTTTTTACAACAAAATTAAGCGACTAAAACAACTTGTTGGAGGTTATTTAAAAAATATTCGTATATGTATGTGCGGTGGCCTGGTAAAAAAAAAACCCTTAATGTCGTTTTATCACGAAATCTTGGCAATTTTTCTCTGCCTTTTTTTTACAAAAAGTTGCTATTTTTACATTTCAAAGAATGGGCCAACATGTTGATGTTAAATTTCCTTTTAAAAAATTCACCATTTGTTTAAGGTTTGCATGTCGAAAAGGGAAGAAATATTTCTTTGTGCTATTTTTCTAACAAGTCAATTAGTCAGGATTTTGTTAAACAGTTCAAATAAATTTTCACAAAAAAATCAAAGGTAAAACTTTTGTGGAACCAGAAAGAGCTTTTTTATTTATAGCTTTAGTATTATATAAACATAATAAAATTAAAATGAATCTTTCATAATATTCATGTTTGCAATCGTAAATATTCCACAATATTTAACATATTATTTGAGCTAAGTAACACAAACTTTTGCAAGAATACTTTGTGCTTTCTTTATAAACTTATTTTGAAAGAAAATAATCTTATTTTTTGTGAAATTGGCTTAAGCTGTTTTGCAGTTGCACATTTACAATAATATAGAAACAGTATGAAGACAAAAATGGCACAAAGTATAGCGCATATAGTGAATTAAAAACACTCGGTTTTCTAATTCTGAAACCAGAAATGAAAAAATGTAATCAAAAAATATCAGCCAATACAAATAAGTGTGAAATAGAATTATATTATTTGTTATTATTTGATTAGATCATTAAAAATCTCTCATGTGTTGTTCTACCGATTGTCTGCTTAAGCCGGTCAAGGTTGCAATAAAAGCTTCAGCAATTCGATTCGATAAAAAAAACTGTTCGAATTTGTATGTTTTTTTTTACATTGCAAATTACAAAGTATAATCGGGGATCTAACTTGATTTTCATGATGTTTTCATTTCATTAAATTTGAATAAAATAAATATTCGTATTCATAATTGAAATCATACAAAACTAATTTTCATCTGTCTAAAATTATTTAAATAAAATATGGAAATCGGTTGACGTTGCAGGCCATCCCTGAGACTTCCGCCAAGCTACAGGTTTTTGGTAAAATTTGCGGCATGCGATATAGTTTTCAAGTCTCTAAAGATTAGTGAATATCTAAATTTTGTTAAAATAACAAAAATTAAAAATTTTAAAAACCCCCAAATATGTATATCTATAAAGGATGTGATATCTTCCAAACGGCTGGACCGTTTTTCTGGACACGGACAGATACACAGATACGCAGACACACTCTACAAACTTATAACACCCGTTTTTTTAGTCGGCGGTTAAAAAAACAGTTTTGTGAAAATTTCATTTTCGAACATTTTCGAACTCTATTAAACCGAATAAATTCATTATCTTCAAGAATTCTTAGTCCCGGCTCACACATATCCACTTCAGCTGGTAGAAAAAAAAAGAAATCTATATTGCCTTCTCCGTCTTTCTTACAGCTTAATTAAGAGTTGATAAGAGAAGTTGACGTGTATGAACCGGGACTACACAGAAAAAATTTTTTAATTGAAAAAAAAACCCAAAAATCAATTAGAAATTTTATTGAGTCAATTAAACGTTTAATTAAATTAAATTTTTAAACAAAAGCTTAATTGACGCAATTACATTTTTAATTGATTTATGGTTTATTTTCAATTAAACGTGTTTATTACACGATTTTTTTTCTGTGTAAGTGAGCTCAACATCTTTCGAATGCGCCAAAAATCAAATCGAAAATAATCAGTAACTTCCAAAAGTTAATTTAAAATTGTTTAATAATTCTAAAAATGATGGTCCAATTTTTCTTGTTAAACGAAATTTAAATTTTAAATGTTAATAAATTTTGTATTTGATTAGTTAAGAAGTAAAATAAGTCACGGTTTACACTAACAAATTTTTCTTTCAGAAAGTCTGATTTTGTTGGAGAAATAGAAAAGAAAACAAAATGCATGACACATCTTCCATGTATTTGAAAATTCTCGTTTGTTTGTTAATATTTTTTATTTAAGTTTTTTTTTCTTAAAATATTTTCATTACGTTTTTTTAACTTACTTTTGATGAAAAGAATTAAAGAAATTTTTCAGAAAGTAAAATTTTTCAGAAAGTAAACCGTGTTTAAATAAATAAATTAAAAATTTTTACTAATAATATTTCTTAATCTTTTTTATTTAAGTTTTTTTTCTTAAAATATTTTCATTACGTTTTTTTAACTTACTTTTGATGAAAATAATTAAAGAAATTTTTCAGAAAGTAAAATTTTTCAGAAAGTAAACCAACCGTGTTTAAATAAATAAATTTAAAATTTTTACTAATAAATTTCTTAATTTTCTTTTATTTTCAGGTACGTTCAAAATTAAAATTATATTGCATATTCTCGCATGTATGAATGTAAGTTGTTAATTTGAAATTGATAACAAAACAATTTTTGTAAAAATTTAAAGCTGAATTCACCATTTTTTTGAGAAAATAATTTTTAATACTCGAACTTTTTTTTACACAGAGAGAAAACATAAGCATAACATAATTTTTGTTTATAAATAATAACGCTTACAAAAAAGCTTTCGCCTATTAAATTTTAAGGTAAAAGGAGATTATTGCAACCAAAAACACATGAGAAAAACTGAAAGGTTTTTATTATGTCACTCACATGAAATTAATTTTTACAAAAACGTAAAAATGTTTGCGTTTGTTATTTTTAAGAATGTATACATTTATTAATTTCCGAAAAACGGGCTGTTAGAGTAGAATAAAAAAAAATATTTCAGAACATTTTTTTAATTTATTTGTTGTAAAGTGTTGTACATACATTCGTCCTTAGGCTGATGTGAAAATAAAGGGTCCGCCATCTAACGTTCTTTTTCAACTAGTGCTTATTTCGTGAATGGTAACACTTAGCTCATGTCTGATTTGACAGATAATTAGTTTTATCCTTCCGCTGAACGAATATGGTTGTGTATACGCTTGAACAACGCTGGGAAATATTACCTGCGATCGACTTACAGATGAAACTCATTTTGATCTTGGAGGGTATGTAAACAAGCAAAATTGTCGCATTTGGGGCACAGAAAACCCGCACGCATACATTGAAAACCCGACGCACCCAAAACGAGTCACTGTTTGGTGCGGATTTTGGTCCAGAGGCATAATTGGGCCATTTTTCGAAAATGAGCAAGGAGTGGCCGTTACAGTCAATGGCGATCGTTATCGGGCTATGTTGAATGAATTTTTGTTCACAAAAATTGAAGAGGAGGATATTGGCAACATTTGGTTTCAACAGGACGGCGCTACGTGCCACACAGCCGAAGCTACACTCGATGTTTTGCGCCCTGTTTTAAAAAAAAAGTTATCTGACGGACCCTATATAAGAAAATTTTCTATTCAATCCTGTACTCTTATATTGATATATATCACATACATATGTATTTGACTCACAATTTACTCACGATAGCGTCTCTGGCAATTATTTATAAGATTTTTATTTAATATTTTTAAACCATTTTTGTATTTTGCTTGAAGAAGAAATGGAAAAAAAACTTGAGCTCTTAACATTTATATTGAGATTACGAGTAACATAGAGCCAATAAATATAAAAAAAATAGAATAGAAGATGATAGAAAATGTTAATAATGAAAAATTATATCAGACGGACGCGGTTCATCTTATTTTTAATGCAGCCTCAAACTAATTAATCATGAGAGCAGCCAACACTTTCAGCAAATAATAAAATTTTTTGTTATTCATTAAAAAACAAAAAAAAACTGAACTCTAATCAGGTTTTTTTTTAAACTGAATGCTTAAAGCTTAATTACAACAACAAAAAGAGAGAAAAAACAAAGGTTCTTTCTTTCCCTCCAGGCACAGTGTATCCGCTAACAGATTTAGACTATTTGGTAAATAAAACAAGTAATTTTTCTTCACTTAAAATTTAATACTTTTAATTTGTTTTGGGCAGATAGTAAGGTTGGTTGCTCCAGGACTTTTTGTTATCGCTACAGAATGAAGCAAATAATTTTGATTTATTTTTTATTACCGTATGCATTTGTCTTTGGCTTTGAAAAACTTATAGAAAGTTGAGGTTTTTTCACCGTTGAGGAGGAACTTAAGTTCACATCAAAAATATCCTATTAAAAATTCCTGGAAGAATAGAAAAATAACTGCTTGTAAACTTTTATATCTGAGAGGTGCAAACGAATAAATAAAAACACAAATAAGAAAGGAGAAATCAGGTGTTGGCTTTCTTTGAGGAGGAGCTCTTCAGGTCATTCATAAAAGTTATTACGACCTCTGAGAGAGAAAAAGCACATCGCATAGAAAAAATTTATTAACTACATGTCATTGTATTCAAATACTCAAAACCTCTGTAAAATCTTTCAGACCGTTTTTTTATTTTATTTTAAAGAAAATTTAGATTCTTAGATCGTGCCAGGGAGGAAATGTTAAGTTTTTGTTGAGAGACATAATTAGCAAAATTGAATTTCTTACATTTCGTTTGAGTATCGTTTAAAACGGCACATAAAAACAATTAGGTAGTTCACAATAGCGTTTTATAACATGTCTTAATATTGCAACGTTTGAATTTTAACACTTTAATATGGTCTGGCAAGTTTATTGCATGTCATTTTCAATATGGCAATGTTCTCTCTCTCTCTCTCATATTATATATAGGGTGTTTTTTAGAGGTATAGAACTTCGAATTGAAATAAAACACAAGAAAATCGTTTTAATGTCCATCAATTTGGCTTTATTAAAAGGATAATTTTATGCCATTAACGTTTAAATATGATTTCGGGCATGTGGCCGCCGCGGCTGGCTCGAATAAAGCCAATTCTACAGGTCCAATTTTCAACCACTTTTTCGAGCATATGGGGCCGTATGTTGGCAATAACGCCACGAATGTTGGCTTCCAAGTCCCCTAACGTTTCTGGTTTGTTGGCGTAGACGAGCGACTTCAGCGGATGCGTATTATCACATAGAGTAAACGTAGTGCGAAAACGATCCATGGTTAACCGAATTAATTGCTCTGATGGACGATTATGTCGACCATAAAATGGACGGAGCTTGCGGTAAACTTCGCGAACTGAACCATTATTTTCGAAATAAATTTGCACGATTTGCAAGCGTTGTTCTTTAGTCAACCTGTTCATGATGAAATGGCAAACCAAAATAAATATTAATCACTTGACAGCTGACAAAATGGCCGCCAGTTAAAAAAGTGATGCCAACTTAAAGTTCTATACCTCAATAAAAAACACCCTTTACTAATATATAAATAATATAAAGATGTATGTGTGTTTGCCTGACTTTGATATACATAATATGTGTATTTAAGTATATCGTTGCCTGCTCACAATGAAAAAATTAAGATGGCGCAATACTGCCGCATTAAAATTTTAATATACTAATTGTGAATACCCTAAATAATTTGATATTCAAATGGTAATACGGTGCGCTTGGGTAATACGGTATATTTTCAATATAAAATTGTCCTTATCTGTCATTTTAAAACGATACTCAGACGAAAATCAGCCCGATTACAAATCGGAAATATTTCCATTTGTCATCCCCAGAAACTAATTTTTTTTTTACTTATAACAGAAATTATGATTATTATTAGCAAATGCAAAAACACAAAATTAAAAATTATCTGCTCTTTACATTTCCTTTCGGCGCCACTGTGCACTGCTGGTTGCAACTGTTTTAATTTTGAATTTGTTAAAGAAATTTTATAACATATTTTAATAGATCTCCGAAAAAATTTTAAGCCAAATCCGGTATGGTTACTGACTTTATGCCTACGTGCTAGAACTGTGGCGGCAGAAAAATACTACACTTCCATTTCCATTTTAGTTTTTACATATTTCTAAACTGTTTTAATTTATTAATCATTAATTATAATCATGAACAAAGAGAGAGAAAAAATAAACATAAAATATACATTAATGAATATTTCGAAAATTCAAAACATATTTTCACATCATTTATCATGACACCAAAATTTGAAAAGAACTTTATTTTGAACAAGATCTTCCTCCTCATCAGAAATAAAAGAGAAGAAAAAAAAAAAAATAAAGATCATTTAATCATAACAATACTTTGCGTAATATAAAACAGATGTTTTTTTCTTTGGAATAAAAAATTTGTTAAACGACAACAGCAATTTCAAAAAAAAATTTCGTTTAAGATTAAGCAAAAAAAAAAGTATAAAAATTCTTTGGCATTGTGCGGCAAAAGATCACAAGTGCCCAGACTGGCGAATTGATTTGTAAGAATCACACAATCACATTAAGATAAATGGCCCACACAAAAAATAAATGAAAGGAATAAGAGATAAAATTAACAAATTTATTAAATTAAACATAAATTATTTGTTAATTAGTAATGATACACTTGATCCAGGTATAAGGAAAAATTTGTCAATTTCATGATTTTACTTTATTTTAATTTTCCGGATGTGCAGTAAAAATTTACTGTAGTGAAGTTGTTACTGACCAAAATTACCTTTAATAAAATGTCCCTTCTTAGATACTTTTACTTTTATAAAATAATTTCTTTAAAAATCTTTACCTTTTAAACATTTACGAACAAATTTAACAATGATCAATTCTTCGAAGGAAAAATTACACCGATGAGAATATCTTATTTTAAAAATTTTTCATCATCCGGAAATTTTCTATAGAAAGATAATTCTCATTGGGAAATTTTTGTATAGAAAAATAGTCCTCATGTGGAAATTTTTCTGTAGAAAAATAACCATTATTGGGGATCTTTTTTTTTATAGAAAAATAACCTTCATTAGGAAATGTTTTTTCTTTACTCGTAGAAAAGTTTTTAACACTGAGATATTTTTTATCCATTTGCAGTCTTTCTATAGAAACATTTTTAATCAGTGAAAGCAATTTTTCTACAGAAACATTTTCTTCAGTGAAGTACTTTTTTTATATAAAAACTTTCACCGTTGAGGAAATTTTCTGTAAAAAATTTTTGACTGCTGTGAGACCTTGTTCTTTCAACTTTCACAGAGAAGACATTTTTCTGTCACAAATTTACTTTTACCGATAGGAAATTTTTAATAGAAAAATTTTCACCGAGGAGAAACTTTTGTTTATAGAAAAATTTTCATTGATAATAAAAATTTTTGTAGAAATATTTTCACAACTTTTTTTTATAAAAAAATGTTAGCCGGAAAGAAACTTTTTCATAATTTTCATTCTTTCATTACATAATTCATAAAATTTTTTGTTGCAATATTTTCACCCATTAAAAACTTTTATATCAAAATTTTAACCAATGAACAATTTTTCTATAAAAAATGTTTGCGCGATGAGCAATTTTTCTGTAAGATATGGCCAGCTCAGCAATTTTTTTTCAACAATTTTTCTATTAAATAATTTTTTCCGATGAATAATTTCCTATAGAATTATTTTCAGTGATGAGAAACTTTTCTATAGAAAAATTTCTACCGATGAGAAACTTTTCTATAGAAAAATTTCTACCGACAAGAAACTTTTCTATAGACAAACTTCTACCGATGAGAAACTTTTCTATAGACAAATTTCTACCGATGAGAAACTTTTCTATAGAGAAATTTCTGCCGATGAGAAACTTTTCTATAGACAAATTTCTGCCAATGAGAAACTTTTCTATAGACAAATTTCTACCGATGCAAAACTTTTCTATAGAAAAATTTCTACCGATGAGAAACTTTTCTGTAGAAAAATTTCTACCGATGAGAAACTTTTCTGTAGAAAAATTTCTACCGATGAGAAACTTTTCTGTAGAAAAATTTCTACCGATGAGAAACGTTTCTATAGAAAAAATTCTACCGATGAGAAACTTTTCTATAGAAAGATTTTATCCAATGAGCAATTTATCTATAAAAAAATTTTCACCAGTGAGCAATTTTTCTTTAAAAAATTTTCACCAGCGAGCAAATTTTCTATAAAAAAAATGTTCACCAGTGAGTAATTTTTCCATGAAAAATTTTTACCATTTAACAATTTTTCCACAAAAAATGTAAGCAATTTTTCCATAAAAATTTCACCAGTGAGCAATTTTTACATGAAAAATGTTAAATAAGCAAATTTTTCTATAAAAACTTTCACTGAATAGTAAGTTTTTCTATAAAAAAAATTTCAACGATGAGCATTTTTTCTATAAAAAATTTTAACCACTGAGCAATTTGTCTACCAAAAAAATTTCACCTATGAGAAATTCTATGAAAAAGTACTCACTATTGGAAAACTATTTTGTAAAGATAGGTTTTTTCTATAGAATTTAAAAAAAATTTTCGTTGACTGTAATTTTCTAAAAAGATTTCACAACAAATATAAGTACATACGAGTACATGTTGATTTGATTGCGGATATTCCTATTATGTTTTTTTTTTCTTTGATACCGATTGAAACGCCGTTAAGACAAGTATATAATTAAATTATATTGTTTTCCTTTAAGAAATGCTTGTTTAATGCTTAAAAGCAATGAAGAAATCACTACATGAGC
This sequence comes from Nowickia ferox, assembly GCA_936439885.1. NCBI lineage: Eukaryota > Metazoa > Arthropoda > Insecta > Diptera > Tachinidae > Nowickia > Nowickia ferox. Next base: position 11,408,549 of record OW387024.1, on the reverse strand, counting down.
TTGTCAAAAAATAATAAATAAATTTTAAGGTTGGGCTGAATTTTGTTCAACATCATAAATGAAAGTCACATTAAAATTTTATTTTTATATGTATTGGTATACATATTTATGGATGTATTTTCGAAATTGTAAATTGTCATACAAATAAAATCCCAAAAATAGAAACAATACAAAACTTCAAAATACCACACTGATCATCATCATTGTAATAGTCTTAGGGAATTATTTTCAAGTACTTGCGTCATGCTTCATAAACGCTTGGCGTAAAACTCATCACGTTCAGATATTTTTTACTCAGCATGTGTTGATTTTGAGTTACAAAATTTTGTTTTCGAACAACCCATAAACAGTGGGCGATATAAGTGAATGCACGCCAAGTTTAAAAACATTTTGAGTACACAGAAAAAAATTCAATTATAATATATTAAAGATTCAAGAAAATTATTATATGACATATCATAATTCTATTATAAGTGAAATTTATTCGCTGGTGGTTAAGCGTTGTCTATATGCATTTCATTGTTGCTTTAACAAATCGTCAGTAGACTTCAACCACAACGATTTGTTAAAGCAACAATGAAATGCATACAGACAATACTCAACCACAAGCAAATAAATTTCAATTATATTAGATACTAAAGTAAAAAAAAAAATTACATAATCAGCCCAATTATGAATATTCCCGGAGAGTTTTTTCTCTTCCATTTGTTTCCAGGGAATAACCCTCCTATTCTAAATATCCCGAGAATAAGCAAATACGGGAGAGAGTAATATGTGAATCAGCTGTTTAATGTTTACATATTTTTCTGCACTAACGCAAGAGTTCAGCAATAGAAATTGAATAAAAATTTTATGTTTTCATTCCCAATAAGATTGTGTGCTAATATAAATATATTTTTTGCTTAAATAAAAAGTAAAATAAACAGCGTAACCATATACAAGCATGCGAAATAACAATAATAATAACAAATAATAATGTTGAGAAAATGGAGCTAAAACTGCTCAGGGTCAGATGCCAATGGATTGAATTTCCAATGACTGTACTCGTATGTACAAAGGAAATTTTAAAATTTTTCTTATCGGTCTTGATATTAGAGGGAAAGAAATCTTCCATTTACCTTCTATGTGAACTTAAAGGAGGCATGCAATTTTCAGTGTTTGAGTAGTTTTTCTAAAGGCAGAACTAGTTCATATTTTTGAAGTTGATGTGCGCAGGGCTTGAATAAAAATGCCAGAAACAAGAATGAAATACAACATTCTGGTGCTTATTTAAACTTATTGTTGTAAATAAATGCTTACATCATTGTTTTACAACATTTATTGATTTAATTTTTAAATTTTTGCATAAGTTCTCTTCAAAATGTTTTGGGGAAAAAACTCTCAAAAAATTATCCCTCTCCCTAATATTTAGAATACCAAATTTTTTCCCGGGGAGTTTTTTCTCTCTCTCTCTCTCTCTCTCTCTCCAACATGTTTAGAATACCTACTTTTTCCCAGAGAACTTTTAATTCATAATGGGAGTAATGGGAAAAATCTAAAATCTCCCGGGGAATTGCTATTCATAAATGGGCTAAATATTTTTACTACAGAATGTGTAAAACTAAATGAATATTTAATTTCATAGAGTGAAAAACTAATTTTTTTTAATTAAAATTTATTAAATGTCTATTGAATGTTCCCGAGAATACCAATTTCGTACCGCTTCTGAACAATTCTGTTATATCTCTGAAAAATTACGTTCGCAACTGTTTTAGAGATATATTTCCAAAATATTTTTATTTTGAGCCACTTGCAATATTTGCTTTATACGAGTACATGTATATTTTCATGTAGTTCCTAAGCGGAACATAGGGCCGCTTTGGAAAAATCATATTAAAGCATTTTGCTTTTTTTTGACATATGTATTTCTTCTAACAATTTACTCTAATGTTTAACCATCTGTTGCAGGGTTGCATCTAACGAGTCTGTGTTACCATGGTCTGTATTACCATATTTATTATAAATATTAAAGCGATGCTATCGAGTTATTATTCTGCGAGTCTGGCTCACTTTTGATAGCTTTTTATTACAAATTATTTTGTAAATTCTAGCAATTTAAAATTACTGCGATAAACATATTATTTTTTTCTGGATTTCCTTTTTAAACAAAAAAAAATAATACAATTAAAACGGAAGTTATATTTAATTTTAATTAAAAGTTTATCAGGAATTAACGCTGCTGCTACTGTTTCCAAATGACTCATATTTGTAACAACAATAATTTCTCTCAATAAATTTAACAATTACTGTGTAGCTAATTGTTACTAAATAATAATTTACTATTTAAATTAAATCTAAAAGTCCTAATTTACACTATGCAAGTCTTATTGCTAAGCTGATTAGTTTGTTAGGAAAGAGGGACGAGGGGAAAAGAAACGTTACTGTTCCCCTCGTCTCTCTCTCTCTCTCTCTGTCAAACTAATCAGCTTAGCAATAAGACTTGCATAGTGTAAATATGGACAAAGCGATAAACTTGCTTACACATACATATACACTTGTACATACATATGTACACACATAAATGTAATTATTTAAATTCTGAACTCTATGCTTAATGCAAAACCATCAAAACTATTTAATCAATTAAATGCTTTTAATAAGTAGAGGAAAATTAACAACAAAAAAATGTGCTCATTTTCCAAACCGCAAATGAAATGTTCAGCCCAACAACAAACATATTAAATGATATTTATCCGTATTAAGGCCCGACATACTCAAATAAATTTCATTCATCGTACACATTTTGTATTTTATTTTGCATTTGCCATGAGTTTATTGAATGGCTGTAAAATCATTATTAAATTACTGACTGCTTTTAGTACATGAAATTACAAAAACATAATTTTTCCCACATTAAAACTGTTGAGGAAATTCACTATGAAAGCGGGAAATAGTGAAAGAAAGCGAATGAGAGAGCGAGAGCGAAATATCATAATAAATTTTAATTATAAACAGCATTAAGATACAATTTTGTATGTGCTGCATACAAGCATAAATGAATTTATCTAGTAAGTAAGTTGCTTTAAAGCTTGTATCTCTAGTAAATAAATTGAAAACATTATTCCACATACATATGTAGAGATAACACCATAATTTATTAACACTAGGCGTATATAAGCAGGTCAAATGCTTAAAATGAATTGTACCAAAAAATCTGCTGAACAAAAGCAACTAGAAAACTTTTTAAAGTTTTCCAAGTTTTGTAAAAAATTTTCTAGTCAAAGAAAATTTTCCAACAAACCCCCCAAAAAAGCGTAAAACAGGTTGTATTAGTTTAACCTGAACCTTTAAAGTTGTTGGCATTATTTGCTTTTACTGCGACCGCAGCAAAATGAAACTTTAACTCTCGACATCCTTAAATGTTCCTCTTTTATATAAAAAAGAAAAAGGTTGGGGGGGCATTATTGATGTTGTAGTTGATGTCAGAGCGAACCCAGCTAAGCATCACAACAACAACAAATAAAACGAAACAAACTATATGCTTGTAGATGGCTTTTGGCAGTTTTAAGCATGATATCCCATAATACTTTAAACACAAACTAAGCAAACATACATAGAGCCAAAAACACAAATACCTTCATATGTACGAGTATATGGACGTATGTACATATGTACGCATACAAAGGTTAAGCTTAGGAAAAAGAGTTGCCAACCAAAGAAGAAAATTACAATTATGCAATTTAAGAAATACTTTTTCTTTAGTTTTCAAGATTAAAATTGAACCTTAAAAATCTGGCTCCGATTTCAACATAATGCCATTCACCTCACGAATACCGTAACATGGAAGTTAGAATTCTGGAACTAGCTCTAAAGCTAAAGCTACAAAACCACACGATTTTGCATTTTTGACAACATTTTTGGCTTTAAACAGTACCTGCTCTCCTAGAGGTATCTGCTCTGCAGGAGATAAATAGGCAGATGAACTGGCCAGGGCTGAATCCACTATGAACGCCTCTGGTACAATGTCAGCCACAGTGCCGTCCATGTCTCTCAAGAACAGTATTCTCAAATACTATTTTCAGAAAGCTGAAAATAGATGGGACGGACAGGCTGAGTACGTGTAGGCAGGCGAAGAAAACCTGGTCGCACTTCTACGACAATCGCTCAAAACCAATAGTAAACAAAAATCGATAGAACATCTCACGGTATTTGGCAGGCCACTTAATGATAAGTAGACTTGCTATAAAAATGGGTCTTCACAGCTGTCAAGAACGCGGATCTCTTAGGAGATTACGGGTGTGGCAATTCGGGGCCATCTTTAGTGTTCTTTGGAGTATTCAAGCTTATCAACTAAATTTGACGTGTAATGACGGAAAATTGCTTTCAGAAGCGTAAATGCAGAAATGTTTTTAAGACAAAATTGGATGGAATTGGCTTCTCTATTCTTTAACCAAACATTTTCTACCTCCTGCATTACACCTGTGAAATTAGTAGCTCGTTTTAGACACAAACCTATGATCAAACCTATTTAAATTACATATATGGGTTTGATCAACGTTTTGTGTCCAAAACGAACTACTGAAAGAGTTCGATTCAAGCTTAATTTGGTTGCTAATTAGATCATAGAAGATGTTTGGCATATCTTTCAAAACTCGAAGGAACTTTTGTTTTAGATTTTAGTGCACTAAATTTTAAGCATCTTCAAAATTTTTGCAATGATCAAAAACCAAGTTGCTGAGAGCAAATAAAAAGTCTTCACCTCCCTTATGATGCCTTTGTGACATTTCTGAAAAAAGAGGCAGAAAAACCTGAAGAGGGACACTAAATTGGTAACTATCTGAAGGAAAGGCAAATATGTAGTACGATTTTAGGCTTGGAAGTAGAGGAATGTGCTGAATAGAAGTCAGCGCAGATAATGTTCATACTCATGAGATCTTTAGCCTGCTAATTCCGAGAGGCAACTAAACTACCTTCTGCTGAGAAGATAAGGTAAGGTGGACGGCTCTTCAGAGTGTAGAGGGCAGAGTCGTAGAGCAAGAGCTACCGTCTCGTATTCCTCCTCAGTATTAGAACTGAAAATATGTAACTTTAAGGTACTAGACTTATATACTAATGTTCATAAAAGATTGTTATATTTAAAGAATTCTTTAAACCTGTTTTCTCAAAAAACAATCGTTCGTTAAAGCATTTTTATTAAGATCGTTTATGAATATCGGAAGCTGGTTAATGGTACTTAAAATGCTCGTCTTAAAATTGGGGTAATTGATTATTGGTTAAGAGAGCGAGTGAGATAGAGATGCTACTTAAGGTATTCAGTGTGCGAGTAATTCACAACTGTCTGGAGTCCCATATGTCAGTAGCCAGAAATTCTAGTGAAATCAACTCAAAGTGCTTAAAGCTAAGCTTTGCCAAAAATGTGGTTAAAGATCTGTTGATGAGTTGGTAAAATCAAAGTATTGAAAAAAATCAATGCCCTCTGACAGGGTATTATATATTTATACATTTTCTGCAGCCAACTTCACTTTTTCACTCGTTTTACTTTTTTATAATTTTACATTTTCAAAACCAAATCCTCCAATTGAGTAAGAAATACCTAATTCCCCTGGCCGTGTGATATTTCCATTACAGGGTTACCTCTTTAACATGTGTTGCCGTGGGTCGCAAGTATTGTTGTTTTTTTTTTTTTTTTTTTTGGTACTCATATGTATACAATTACTAAACACAACTCAGATAAGCGTTCACAAAAAACCTCTAAAAGATCAGGCCAGAAAAAAATGGCCAAGGAGTGTAACGCAAAACTCATACAATGTTTTCTTTTTTTTCGTTGGTGTATAAACTATTAACTTTTTTGGCGTTGTTTTTTTCTTCTTCTGTGTTGTAGTTTGCGAAAAGGTCAATCAAGAACATGCTTACAACACACTCGACATACATACTTTGATATAAAAAAAGAAAAAAGCTTCAATTGTATGTTGCTGTTTTTGAGGTTGTTTGTTTCTAATGTTTAGCTTTAACAACCTACATACTCATACTTGTTGTATATACTCGAACATTAACAAATGCATCATCATCCTCATCATCATCGTAGTCGTCTTCGTCGTCATTACTCTCATGTTCAACTGCAGCAGCAGCGCATTAACATTATTTTTATATGCACAATACTCGTAGCTGCAGGAACATTATACCCACCACATTAAACTTTAGATGCTGCATCAAAATCGTTTTCAAGTTGTTGAAACACTAACACAGCAACGTATAAATAAAACAAAAAACATAAATAAGGAAAATGTGAATGAAAAACACAACATAATTTCACTACATGATGTTTTCAATGTTTAACAACCATGTAGTGATGATAATAATAATGCAATTGTGTTTTTTTTTCTTCTCTGCCTGCTTCCCAGCTAGCCTTTTCAATCGCAGAAGAGTCTTATTTTGAATCGTACGCAGAGCATTTTCAATCGCAGACGAGATCATATTTTAATCGTGGAAGATGCTTCGCACAGGAGAAACTGTTACCAAAGACGATTCGTGTACAAGAGCCGCAGAAGACGCTTTTATTAGTCTTAGATGCAATCATTTGAGATTTATCTAGAGCAAGGCACATTAAATACAGGTACACGCATTATGTGCAACTCTGTGCTTCTCACATAGTTTTACAAAGTAATTGTCAAAAAATAGTATGCATCCAACAAGTCATAAAAGTAATTGTCAAATGAATTCTTCGTTATAAACGTGTAAACAAAAAATCAGTAATATACCTGTTTGATATGCCTTGATCTAGAGATTATCTAACAACTCTTTTTTGGAGAACATTGAGAATCGTTTGAGGCTCTTCAATGTTAATCTTATATGAGCCATTGGGAGAGTTGTAACATAATCATTCGATAATGATTTGGGGAATCGTATGCTTTTTATTTTGAAAGTTAAATATGAAAAAAAAAAACAAATAAAATTTTTTAGTACTCATTAATAAAAAAAATTTTTTCATTCATTCATTCGAAACAACCGACGAGATTCTTATTCAAAACTCAAATGAAAGCATCAGCGAAGAAATTAAGAAAAAAAAAATAACAATCTATAACAATAAATATGAAAATAAAAAAGAACAAACATATTTCAAGATTTATAAGAGAGAGTTTAACAGAAATGCCACAATATCACTCTCCAAACAGTCAGCAAGCAGAAGGTTCGTTTAGGAGTTGTATATATATTAAACACCATCCCCTAATTAAACAACAGCTCTTGGCTAGCTGGGTTGCATCAGAAAAAACACTAACAACACTAAATACCAAAAATGTTTAAGACAAAAACTGCGTTGCAACAATACAATGTTGTTGGGAAAATTTATTTGCTTTCCGGGAGAAAATGTGTCAATGAAATAATTAAATTAGAAAGATGACTTATTCGAAAAATGTTTTAATCTCGCAACGAAGGCCATTATGAAACTACAAACATATATTTCTCTTTATGTTAAAATGTGAATTTTTATAAAAAAAAAAAAATTAAAAAAATTATAAAAATACATTTTGCTAAAAAAGTACCACTTTCATAAAAAAATACATTTAAGAAAATATGCACTTTTTACAAAAATTATAATTTTATTTATATTGTATCTTTGATTAAAAATATGTTGTTGATAAAAGGTACCTAATTGGAAAAAGTACATTTTGAAACAAGTACTTTTTTGTTGAAAATGATTTCTTTGAAAAAAGTACCTTTTTTATAAAAAGTAAACTTTTGCTAAAACATTAACAGCATTATGTATAAAAGTTGAAAGAAGAAAAATTTTGTGTAAAAATCTGTTTTAAAACCCCTTTATAAAATATTAATAATTTTTATAAATAATACTGTAAATATTTGATAAGAAGTGCCTTTTTGATAAAAGTTCTTTTTTGATAAAAATTACATTAACAAATAATTACAAAAATTATATTTTTCTTAAAAAGTACACTATCGAATTATTTTTTCAGCAATAATTCGATACTAAGAGTAACTGCAATTTCAGCAATAATTCGATACTAAGAGCAAATATTCGGTACTAAGAGTAACTGCTTGGCCCACGATGTCGACAAGAAAGTTTCTTTCGCTTACTTATATTGAAAACAAAAACAAAACAAGAGAATTTGTTTTTGTGTTCAATGTAAGTAAGCGAAAGAAACTTTCTTGTCGGCATCGTGGGCCAGGCCGTAAATTTTTTTTTATCAAAAAGGACCCGTTTTATAAAAAAGAAGTACTTTTTTGATAAAGAAAAATTACAAAAATTATATTACGCAGCGCTAACGCGTTAAAAAATTTTGTATATAAATGTGTTTAGTTTTTGCAATTGCAATTTATTTTATTAAAAAATTTGCCAGCGTTTTACAATTCAACATAAAAAAGGAATATTTTTGCTAAAAATAAATTCTTGAAAACCAGTATAATAAATTTCTTAAAAAAGTACAATTCCAATAATATGTTTAAATATGTATGTATTTTTTAGAAAAAGTATTTTTCTTGTAAAAAAATCAACTTTTCGATAAAAAGTATATTTTTGATAAAAAGCAACTTTTATAACAAAAATTACCTTTCATAATAACAAGCACCTTTTATAATAAAAAAAAATACCTTAAATAATAAAACGTAACTTTGATAAGAAAAAGTAACTTTTATAATAAAAAGTACCTTAATAAAAAGTACATTTTATAACGAAAAGTACATTTTATAATAAAAAGTACCTTCTTTAATACAAAGTAACTTCTATAATAAAAATTATCTCTAATAATAAAAAGTACCTGTTATAATAAAAAGTACCTGTTATAATAAAAAGTACCTTCTTTAATAAAAAGTACCTTTTATAATAAAAAGTACCTTTTATAAAAAAGTACCTTTTGTAATAAAAAATACCTTCTTTAATAAAAAAGTACCTTTTATAAAAAAGTACCTTTTGTAATAAAAAGCACCTTTTGTAATAAAAAGTACCTTTTATAATAAAAAGTACCTTTTATAAGAAAAAGTACCGTTTATAATAAAAAGTACCTTTGATAAGAAAAAGTACCTTTTATAATAAAAAGTACCTTTTATAATAAAAAGTACCTTTGATAAGAAAAACTACCTTTTATAAGAAAAAGGCCTCTTTTAATTAAAAGAAAATTTGGAATTAAAAAAAAACAGATTTGAACTGCCAGCGTTATCATAATTGAATAAGTATGTATTACGGCTTTATGTCTGTTATCATATTCCAGGCGTTAATCGATGCAGATGCCCTGTGATTGCCTGGGGCCATTTTCTCAGCTCGTAATAGATGGAAAACCATTAAATATAATTAATGGTAATACTGACTGTAATTTTTTAATTGAAAACGTATCTTTTTATGTTCCGCAACGTCCTACACGATATCACTCTCCACTTTCTGTTACAGCGTTTAGAACAAATCAAGCTAACTCAGATCCCCTTATAAGAAGTTGTAGAGATTTCAATAAACTTTATTTTTATGTTGATTTCTCTATGAAAGATATTAATAAAATGTAATATTATTTGTTGATGCAGATAATCGCATAATTGTTCATGTAGATATGCATGTATCTATATTTTAATGTACATATGTATGATGTATGTATGTATATTAATTAAAAATCCTATAAGTGCTGTTCTTGGTTCTGAAATGGCATTAGAAAAATTAGCCATGTATGTTTTGTGTTTAGTATTTTTTTTAACGGTTAGAAAGACCCATGTCAGACCATTCAATAGCTTGTCTAGCCCAAAAAGAAGTAGTATAACAAACGAAACCGTTTTAAAGCTAAATTTAAAACAAAATTCAACATGATGCAGCATGTTTTGACATGTTATGTGCTTGAACATTATAGCAGGCAGCTATGCATTGCCAAACACAAGATGAGTTTAGCACGCCAACAACAGCAATATCTGCAGCCACTACAACTCAATACTTCCTATACAACTTGAGGAGGAGTACGAGAAAAAAATTAAAATTTAAGCAAATAGCAGAAAAACTGTATATTCGGTTAAATGAAAAATGCACTGGCATCTTCTAATCTGTTAACAGAGAAAAGAAAAAACTAAAACTTGTGGTTAGCCAACATAATTTAGTTAAGGAGTTTAGTTACTCACATACATACATATACACATGCATGCACATGTTTTAACGTATTACTACCGCAAGGCTCTCGTAAGACTCGTTATAAACAAACAAACACATTCATTACGTGTAGTGTATGCCAAAAATGTGCATAAAATGCATATGCTTCCCCTTACAAGATGCCTCGGTAACTGCTTGATTGCTTTAATTTCATGTTCTTTTTTTTAACTATTATGGCTTGCAGTTTTGGTCTGCAGTTATGTTTGTATATGTTCTTCCAATTTTACTAACATGCTCAAGAATTTTGGTTAGAGGTCACTTGCTATACATGATGAACTTCAAGATAATGACGGATGGTAATGATGGTTGTATATACAGATTGTATATACCACGGTTTAATATTTTATGTATTGCTTAAAGTGGTTTTATAATGAAAATTCTTATATGTAATATTAAACCATATTCTTCAAGGTTTTTCTAATGGTTTAAGTATTATTTCGTTTGGAAGTTTTAGAATAACGTAAAAATATTTCTGTAAAATGCATCGGACACAAAACAGCTCAAAGCCGCAGAAAACGTTTTATAAAAAATTTTACTTATACATACTTTTCTATTCTAAATACGTATAGAGTTTTCAAATACATGTGTATGTATGTATATGTATTTAATTGAATTGAAGTTGGCAACGCTGAAAGTGCAAAATCTTAAATCATTTTTTTTATTAATAAAATGTTTTTTGCACGGCTAAAAATTTATTATTTTTTAAAATCTAATACCTTCATATGCATGCAGAGTTGGCAATTCAAAATACATAATTAGAAATATACAAATGTTATTTAATTGGAATTTGAGAAAAAAATCTGGCAATGCATAGCTAACTTTATGTGTGCATACAAATGTTTTTTTTTTAAGAAAAATTTAAAAGTAGTTATAGGTTGGCAATGCGAATAGCTTTAAAATGCCATTCCATAAAATTGTGCCCTACACTGCAGTTATACATTTAAATCAAAGCACGCATTGAAATAAAAATATAATTTTTTAAGTTGGTAATGCGATTAGCTAAAATAAAAACAAACTAATATTTGAAATGAATTCTTAACTGATAAGGTTTAATAACTACGATATATATACAATAAATTTTCAAAACTTTTATACATACATATGTATGTATGTATGTATGTATCTATGTATGTGTGTATTTGGAAAATAAAAAATTGATTAAAAGTTGGCAAAGCGATGACAATAAGCAATACATTACCTACATTTTTCTAAAATTGCTTTTAAAGGCACAATATTTTTTTTTAAATAATTTAATAAGTAAAAACTTAATTGGCAATGCGAATGTTTCAATAGCATTTAGGCCAATTAATTAGTGAATAAATGTGTATGCTTAATTAAAAAAGTGCGTATTTGTGCATAGATACATATGTATATACACACATATGTATCTACATACATACATATATTTTGTTGGCAATGCGAAATTAAGTTGATGTCACTCGCTCATGCATAAAAATTAAATGCGATAATTTCTTGACATGATAAGAAAATTTTATGTATTTGTAAAATAATTTTCGTTTTAGTTATAACATTTTTCTGCAGTTGGCAATACAGAGTTTATATATATCTACATATATCTTTTCAATTTAATATAATTTTTACACCTTAAATTTATTTGCACATGGCATAAAATGTTTGCAACTTTTTCACAGTTGGCAATGCGAAAGGTTAAAGTAAAAAAAATACTGAATTAAAAAAAAAATTAGTGCCAAAAAATTTGAAAAAATTTGTTTATTTTCAAAGCAAAATTTGGCAAAGCGATTATTATAAACGTATATGATTTTCTTCAGCCTAATTATTCATAAACTAATTTTTTAAAGCTCACAAATTTTCTTTAAATTCACATAGAACAAAATTTAAGCTGGCAATGCGACATAATCACACTCGATTTTACATAACTTGCAAAATAATGTTGCAGCATAAATATAAAAAAAATAAATGATAAAACTAAAGTTATTAAAACTAAATAATATACTAAACATATTAACACGCTCATGCATACATATAAGTTGGTAATGCGAAAAAATTTTAATGATAGTTGTGTAAAAAATGCTGAAAATAATTCAAAATGATAGAAAGAATATGTTGAAAAAAAATCTGAAATATCCATTTATTTTTTCTGCAGATTCAATTAAAAGTATTCATTTAAATTTTCATTTCTTTAAATATTTCTGAAATTTTGACAGTTAGAGATTTGAAGAAAATATTTTATGGTTGGCCATGTAGAATACCATGAAAGAAAACTTTTTTTAAAGCAAACACTTTTAATACAGTTGGCAAGGCGAGTTCTTCTTAAACATATGTATGCTTGTTTTTCGTTCATCTTAAAAATTTAAAACCCTACAAACAGTTTTAATTATCTTATAGTTTTCGCTACAGTTGGTAATGCGAGACTTATAAAATATCTCTTGTTTTAAATTAAACTTGATGTTATTGTCACATTGTTTTTATTTTACCAAAGTTTTTTATAAATAACTCTTAAAGCAAAAAGAAAAACAAAGAGAATTTATTGAGAAATTAATGCCAATCACAACATAAAATAAAAAAACTATAAAAAATAAGACAATCACTGAAATATGAAATTTCAAGGTCTTTAAGAAAAAATTTAACAAAACACGATATTGTTAAAAATAATAATTTTTTTTATCGAACTGAAAACAATTCGTAAAATTTGCAATAAAATATTTGTAGTTTTTTTTTATAAATCTTCCACATTAATAACAATACAATCGATCCTAGCCAGTATTGGAAACATATTGAACTTATAAATAACAAATTAAAAAAAAAAATATAAGAAATTTATTTCAAACCAAAACTGCAAAACTGGTTGCGGGCAAATGAAGGAAAAGAATTGCAGCAATAACAGCAACAACATTAACATGAAAAATATTGTACAATCAACTGATATCCAGGCTGTCCAGCTCTTAAACTCATTCACGTACCCTGCCCTACCACTATAGACATTAAACATCAGCCCAATGAATAGTCGTCGCTGCTGGGATGGATGAATGTATGGCGTTTGCCATTGTCTGCTTGGTTGGAGCTTTTGTTTTAATGGTTACAAAGTATTATGGCTTTTGTCGTCGAGGTTATTTTATTGTTGGCTATAGCTGTAGGTTTTTGTGGCACATTCAATCGACCGAACGATCGAAAAGCTTTAAAAATCAAAAGCAATCAAATTGACAAAACGTCAACGTAATAAAGCGTTGATAAACCACAGAAAAGCAATTGCCAACAATATTAAACTCAATCGAGGTTTCATTGCAAGCAACGTACCACGTACTTGAGCTCGTCGTTGTCTCACATAATGTTGGCAAGATTGGCAAGAAAATACAACAAATTGATTAGCAACAACAAGCTAAATATAATGACTGGGCTACAAAACGTCAATATACTCGTAAGTCTTTAAGAGTTTTTTTTCTTCACTTATTTTTTTATTTTATGTTCAATTTTTGCCAAGTTAAGAAGAAATACATACACACACACACACATGTACATATCTAAATAAAATACCATGAAATAAATAAACAGCAGTCTCAATACGCTATTGCACACCAAATCATTCAACACTGGCCTTATAAATTTCGTACTTAGAAATACTGAATTAATGGAGAAAAAAATGATAAGACGTACGGTCTAGAGAATCGTCCAGGCTTATTAAAAGTCAGCAGCATGAGAGTCTAGTAGAAGTAAAGAATTATTTGATTATAAATGATAAAATTAATAGCCGTATGTTTAAGAGTTGGTAATGCGAATAGGTAAATAAATTAGTAAAATGCATTAGTCATATAACATGCACATTTCGTTTTAAAAATTGGTTATCGTTATATCAATATGAATCTTTAGCATAGTTGGCAACACCATAATCTTAAAAATTGCTAACCGTAACTATATTTAATAATGTTCCTAAAGTCTATATAAATGTGTGAAATGTAAAAAAAAGTATGTCAGTAATTGTGGCTCTAGTTGGCAACACTATAACGATATGGCAAAACATAACTTTATTATTAAAGTTACTAGCAGCCACCTTATATTTACTTCAAATGAACACCTATCAAATAGACTTGCAGTGGTTGGCAATGCGATTTTTTTTTTCATATTATATTTTATACTATATTGTAATCTACTTTCAAAGATTTGCAATTAATATTAGTTTTTTTCAATTTATGCAAGAATTTTAGAAAATGTTGGCAGTGCAAAGATTAAAAATGTAATGAAAATAAAATGTTACTTTACTATGGAATTTGAGTAGAAGAGCTTTATAGCAAAAAAAAAAAAAAAAAAAAAAAAAAAAAAAAAAAAAAATGCCAAGTAAAATATAAAATATTTTAAGTTTAAATTAAAAATAATTGTTCAAACTTTATGAATATCAAAGTTATTTAAATATTCTGCAGATTCTTGTCATAGTTGGTAACGCGGCAATTTTATTTTTTGTATAAGCAAACTTAATTTTCTTTTGTTCATTTGCTTGTGCAAAAAATGTGTTGATACGATTGACCCTAATAATATATAAACGTTTTAAGTTGGCAATGCGAATTGGTTGAAGAACTAAAAACTGTAATTTGCATTACCCAATCTATTAAGATATGTATTTCGCTACAAAAGTCATTTCAGTGTTGTTAAAAAAACTATTGGATGTGTATTTAGTTGGCAACACTAAAATTTAAAAATATTAAACGATGTAACTTTTACGATTTATTAATTATATGTATATTTTAAATTCAGAAATATAAACAAAGGAAAAAATTAGTTGGCAATCCGAAAAAGTCTACATACATTTCATAATAAATATTTTAAAACCAAAAATTTTCACTTAAGTAAAGGTGAAATAAAAAGTTGGCAATGTGAGTACTAAACCTTAGAAATCAAGCGATGTCTTAATTTTAAATATAAAAAAAGTTTAAAAAAATATTTGAAGTTGGCAACACCAAAATATAAACAATTGGTAATGCGAAAATTAAAAAATAAAATTAATTAAACTATAGAAGTTTAAAAACAAATATTAACAAATCGCTAAAATTCAAGTTGGCAATGCAAAATTTTTAAAAAATTATTGATTCGCAAATTGTAAAAATTTTGTAAGAAAAAAATATCTAATAAATTTGTTACTTGTTGCTGTACTTGTTTTAAAATTCATCTAAATCTACTCTACCATCTCTTAAACTGTAATTTGTTGCATAAATTCAGATTTTTTTTTTGCTCAGTTTGTATTTTATACACATACAAACTGTTCAAACAAATTGCTGCACGTACTTGGTGCTTGCAGCATGATGCATTTTCTGCAATTTATAAGGCCTACACAAACCCACAATTCTGCTATTATTTTAGTTTTTTTTTTCTTGCCTCTAAAAGCAATTTTGTAGATGTTCTTTTTTTCTAGTTTTTCTTTTAACAATTTAACAATAAATGATTTTAAAGCCATAGAGAAAACGAGTAGAAAAACGCAGTAACAAAGTAATCGTAAATACAATTCAAATATCGATATTGTATTTCCTTTGTGTGCTTGTGTACAATAAGTATTTTCAACGTTTAGAACCTTTTTTTCTTGTACTTACGTACATTTAAGACAAAAAGAGGAGTGTAAGAAAAAAATTTAAAATTTTTCATTCTTTTGCCTATTGGGATATTTTTCCCTTTTACAGCATGATTGTCGCTTTTGCTTTCTTCCTTGTTACCTGTCTGCCTGCCACGAAATCGAACTACAATTTATAGTTTTTATTTTGTTGTATGTACATACGAGTACATATGTATGTATGTGTGTATTTGTTCGTGCATTTATGTTGCCCACCATATTTGGTTTGGAAAAAAAACTAACAAATACCTTAACAAAAATAATCTCTTGATATAAATTTTTTTAACAATTCTTGTCTATTTTTTTCAAAATGTTTGGTATGCTATAAAATGGCTTAAAAGTCAATTGTTTTTTTTCCGCAAATGTTGCAACAAATCGACGAAATTGCTTAAATGCAACCCAGTGCGTTAAATAGCGCCTTCTAGTTGTTTGATGTCCAATTTTGGTAAGTTTTTTTTGCGCAATAATAAAAAGAAAATTGATTGGAAATTGTTGAGATGTCGGTGTTTAATACAACAATTATTTGAATTATAGTAAAAGTTAACTTAAACTAAAGTGGTATTAGAGTAATAAAAGGAAGTTGGCAAAAGATTTCAAAATTGTATAAAAAGGCAAGAATGGTGAAGGCGTTTTTCAACAGAGTGACCGCACAGAAAAAAAGTATTCCTGCAATCAACAACATTAATTGAAAATAAAACCAAAAATCAATTCAAAATGTATTTAAGTCAATTAAACTTTTGTTTAAAAATTTAATTAACTACAAAGTTAAAATAACAACTGCATTTTTAATTGGTTGATTTGTAATTAAAGTTATTGATTGCAGGAATACTTTTTTTCTGTGCGGGCAAAGAAAATGTAAAGCTTGATAATTAAACAAAAATTTATGCATATTTTTTTATATATGAATGTACTTAAACTTTCAAGGACGTGACTTAAATTTAATATATCTTGCCCTAAATTAGTGTAAATTGGTGTTCTTAAGAAAATTAATTTGAAAATCTGTCTTAATATTTTTTTTTTTTTTCAATCTAATATACTTCTGTCAGTATTTGTTTCGAACTATTTGATGCCAGTTACTAAACTAATGCCTCGATTATGAATGGCAAGCGAACTTCAGTTTCTCATGTTAACTGGCAACGCCACTGAAATTAAAATTGGTATTATGCACGACAACTTTCTCGAGTTGCCAGAAAGTTATCGAAAATATGATTATGACAGATTTTGAAACTGAAAATAAAAGTATGAGGTGTTTTTTTTTTTTTTTTTTTTTTGAAAGAAGTATAAATTTTTGCAATGGAATAAAGCAAAGATGAATTTTTTAAATTGACATGAAATTTACTTTATTATAAAGATAAACTTCTGACATTATTTTTATATTATTTTTTGAATAAAGAGAAGTAACACCCAGGCAATGAATGCCTACTGCTTTTACTAGGTGTTACCTTCTTTAGGAAAGGGATATTGATAGAGAAAAGCTTCATTCCTTTTACAACTCTGCTTTTTGCACGTTTTTAATAATGCAGTGTTGCAGCGCCTCTGGTGTCAATGAACCATATTAAATTAACTTAAATGTGACTTCTGGCATATGACCGCCACGGCTGGCTCTAACGTAGTCTAATCTGTAGGTCCAATTTTCGATGACTCCAACGCTACGAAGTTGTTCTCCAAGTAGTCAATCGTTTCGGCCTTTTCGGCGTAGACTAGCGAATTTACATATTCTTACAGAAAATAGTCTAGCGGAGTTAAATTGCACGATCATGGAGCCAATTCACATGTCCGTAAGGTGAAACTATGCGGTTAACAAACGTTTTCTTCAAAAAAACAATTGTGGCACAAGCTGTGTGACATGTTGCGCTGTCTGTTGAAACCACAGCTCCTGCGCATCATGGTGGTTTAATTGACGAACGAAAAAGTCAGTAATCATGGCTATATAGCCTGATTATAGACTCTATAGACTGATTCGGGCCTTCCTCTACGCTACGCTCTACAGCAGCAATGACTTCCACACACACTGTACGATTTTTGAATTTAGCTAAGAGACTAAAGTCAAATAAATATACCGTGGAATTATTTTCCGATGAAAAAACTTTTATCTATAAATTTTTAATATATTAGACGGCAGTTGAGGCACAATTAAACTCTTTAAGAATGGATGCCTCTACTGTGAATAGAATCTTACCAATCAAATGTTTAAAACATATTTGCTTCAAGAATGCAAAGAAAAAATTAAAAAATTTAAATAAAATTGAGCTTTGTCTGGAAACTACCAGCTGTTAGTTGCCAGCCGTAATAAGATTTTGGCAATGCAGCTAAAATTCGATTGCCATCCATAATCGAGCCGTAATAATAATGAATTATGGCGTGAATTCCAAATATTTTAATCAGTGACAAATTTGTAATATCTGTTTTTAAAATTAAATAATATCCCTCATAAATATCCCTTAAAAACCTCTTGCGCCTTTTTTTCGTTTTTTTTTCTGTTTTGCTACCTCTTAATGCTTGCGAGGGGGAGTCACTCTTAAGTGACACTTAACAAATGTCAAGAGACATAAATAACATTGATTTCTTTGTATGTGTATGTTTGTCTGACATGTGACAGTTCGACGCAGACAGGTTGTGTTTCGTAGATCATGTTGCAACAAGTATGTGTGTATGTGCGCCTGCTCCTTTGATATTAATAATCAGAAATAATATGAGAGGTTTCTTGTTTAAGACAATTACCCTCTCTATTGGAAAACAAACTATATAAGAAAGTTGAAAAAAACTCAAAAAGGATTAATAAATAAATATAAATATGCACGGTGAAAAATATCACAAAAGTTTTATTAAATTTTCAGCATGAGTAGGGGGGAAGCGTTGGATTCATTTACTTCAAGACTCGTTTTAGTAAAGTATAGAAAGGCCCTAACTCATAATATTTTTTAAATTGAGATTTTTGCATTTTTCGATAAACTAGATGTTCTTTTATCGAAACTTACAAAAAACTCGATTTAAAAAAAATAATGAGTTAGGGCCTTTCCATATTAAGGTAACGATATTTACGTATGTATTTCGTTTCAAATGATTTTTAAAGGTTGAAAAAGTAATAAGGATCTATTTTGAAAAATTAGTTGATCATTCCATAAGGTTTTTGAACTCTTCTGATGATGACATTCGTTTTTTTTTTAACAAAAATAATTAACAGCCATTTTTGTAGGTCCTCTTCTTAAGAAAAAACCGGTTAATCAATGAGTGCGCCAGCAAAGTTGACAGCACTTTCTGTTAAAGAGTTTAACAAATTCCCCATCAATTTTGAACAAAAAAAAACATAATAATGTAATTTTATTTTTTGTTTGGAATTTGTGTAGGTTGTTCAATTGTTTTGGTACAATAACTTTTGAAAACTCATTATTGAAAAAATATGAATATACCACTATATAGTATGTAGGTTTGTCTGCATGTATGTACATCATTTGTAAGATTTAAAAAAAAACCTCTACAAATATGAGAAGAATGCCAAAGAATAATCATAAATGATTGATCATTGTGCATGATAATGACAAGGCATTAAAACAGACATTAACAAACCCTTCACATCATCTCATTGCGCCAAGTGTGTTTATAGTGGAAAAGACAAGCATCTGAAGATATATTTTTCTGTTATAAAAATTTACATATGTACACACAAGTTTTCTTGTATCAAAGCGACTTCAAAAAGGGGGTTCATGTTGTCAAAATTTAAGATTTATGAATTTTTGAATTTGTTTCACTTTTTCAATTTTGCTGACATTGGCAGCTGAGGCAAAACAAAAAAACATCTTAAATTTGGCAACATTTTTAAATACAAATATCATTAATATCTTTATCAATTATGAACATTTACAAATTTTAAATGGATTTAATTAGCCATAAACTTTTTGGAATATCATTTTGTATTAAAACTGAACGCCTTACAAAGTGTAAAAGTGTTCAATGTCAGTAAAAATGTAACAACAGATAAATTATAAATCAGGAATAAGAAAATATTTAATAGGGTCAATATGTATTAAAATTTTAATTCCTAAAAAAGTCTGTATATGGAATGAGGAAGAATATAACAGATGCGACTAAAACTACTGGGCATCTGATATAATGGCCTGAACATAACAAGATGTGCCATGATGGCCTCATCTCACATTAACACTGTCTAAACTTAAGCTCGTTTGGGTAACAAGAAAGCGCTGGTGACTTTGTGACTAGAACATAGTCATCCCTAATTATGAGTAATCATTCTGCTGAGGTACTTTTTGCAATCTAATCTCTCATTGCTTAATCGACTAAAGGGAGATAACCTTAACACTCTGTAAGGCATCCTCCAATATCGATACCATTTTTCATCTTCAAAAGCAGCATCTCGGCCTAATGGCAACAGCCCCTAGCAAGATGCCTGGTTGACCGGATTCGACCAACCATTAGCATTGGGCGAACAATAGGCATCAATGACCCGGCCTTCAATGATATTGGTAGCAGGCACTAAGTGTGTTCCTCCGAGATTACACGCAGCGACTGTGGTTTCTCATGGCCGACGCTAAGCGTTTTCCCCAAAAAGACCACCAATCTTCAGAAGCCATCTCAGCCGTAATAAAGTTGGAGGTTGGAGCGAAGGGAGACACTTTCGGATAAAAAGCGTAATCTTTTAAACCGCATAAAGTCCGAGCAAAGTCCATCATCGGCTTTCAATTACTGTGAAAGGTATCACCATACTTGCGCCATCATTCGTTAAACCTTCAGAGGCGGATCAGCTGAGGTACTTTTTAGGATTACGAGAGAAAGCCTTAGTACTCGTACGTGAGATTAAGCAAACATAACCGTATGATGCAACACTCTGTTAGGCATCATCCAACACCGATACCATCTTTCATTTTCAAAATCAGCGTATGTTCTCCCGTAGAAGACCTCACCAATTCTACTAAAACGGGAGGTTGAAGCGAAGTCCGCATAGGTGCCTCCCTTTGAATACTTATTTGCCGATAGCAAGCATCATCTTTTAAACTTCAAAGTCCATCATTGGCATTCAGTCGCTGTGTAAGGTATCAAAATACTTGTGTCATCTCAACCATTAAACCTTCCAGAGGCGGATCAGCTGCTGGATCACTGCTATTCTTAGTACTATTAACAAGGCACTAGTGAGACCTACTTCTATCGTCTTTTGAACTCAGGGCATATAAAGAAGCTGCTTCCATTAATTAATATGTTCACATCCGCTGCTCTGTTATTTCAAAGATAATAGTAACACATGCATAACTTTTATAGCTTACCGGCTAACTGCAATAACTGAAAATGTTTGTATTTTATTATTTTTCAACTGTGTTGAGTTGGCTTTAATTAACATAGAATAAACGCTATTCTGTCAAGCATTTAACCAGTCTTACCATGAACTTATTTATACTTACATCTCTTTATATTTCAGCTTTTTCTGAAATATTTTAATTTCTAATGTATTGTTAATTTTTTTTCTCAGCAAATATGTGAACAGCTGTCATTATAAGCATTGAGCTTTTATTAAATCTTTAACTACTGAACACTTGCTGTCAATTGAAAAACCACTTCTTTGCACTAATCCTTCTTTATTTTTGTACAATACAAATATTTAAATGGAATGAACAAATAAATAATCCTTTTTCCCTTTCCCTTTTAAAACAACAATTGTAATTATCCCCCTAAAAGCATTTCAGTACGCATAAAACTTTTTTGACACCTCATAAATGACAGTTGAATAACACAGGGTTGCTGCAAATTCTGGAACATCGCTCATAAATGACACATATTTTCTATAATCCCCGCATTAGGCACAAACAAAAAAACTCATCCTCTTTCTCTTCTTAATATTGGTTACATGATAATAAATTGTTTAAAAATTTTATTTTGTCACCAACACAAAAAAAGAAACGAAAAAAATTATCAACTAAATCATCAAAAGAAAGGCAACAAAAACAAATTGGCTTTTTGACCACATGTCTTTTTTAATTATAAATAAAATGTGTTTATATGAATGACATTATCATAAACTACCAAATAACATAGAAAAAAAGGCAGCACTATATTAAGTTAGTGTTTTCAAAAATTCGTAATAATATTTAACAAATTATGTTCTATAAAAGGCCAAAAGCCGCCAGCAACCCTAAAACTAGCCACGTATTCTAATATTAATTTTTTTCCTCATGCTGACACACTTTTACACACCCTTGTTTTATTTCGATACAAATACATTTTTTTGACAGTGGTTATAATTAATTATATTTGTAGCATAAAAATCGCAATTTTATGCAGTTTGACGCCATATTGCTATGCAGAAATGTTGGTTGGGTTCGCTTGGGTTGGTGGTAGGAAGAAAAGGTTGCACTTTCATAATTTTAACATGTGTGTAGTAAAATGTCAAAGGCATTATGCAGGTCATAATTACTTCTCCGTCTCTCCTTGTCTCCCTCCCACTTTAACTTTTTTGCAGCAAGTAGAATCTCTAATAAGATCTTAGTGGAAACAAATCTGACTTTTGCTTAACATTAAATACCGCTGCAATTTCTCACCCCATTTTCTTTCAACTCTCCCTGTTTCAGCGATTTACTCCGTAGAAAATTTACTTTTATGATTATTGCTTAAATTGCAATCATAGAAAAGTGAAAGAAAAAATTATATCATAATACTAAATAAAAACTGTTTATTGCCTTCTTTTGACAATTGTTAATGGTCTTATACTCGTACATAATTGTTATACCAGGGAGGGAAAATTCAGTGTTATTGTAATTATTCACTATCACTGTAATTGAAATTGTTAGATATCTAATGTTATAATATCAAACTGGAAAAAGTTATCGAATCAGCTCGTCATCGAAAGCGATGGATGATTAGACCCCAGAACGGGCTAAAATTACTTTTCATTATTCTTTTGAATAGCAATAGTACCTAGAGGCATCAGTTGGTCGCTTAAAGTCTGTTACTAGGCAAGAGTCTAAATATCATGACTAATGAATATATCCTCTTCACAGCCACCACCTAATTTGCAAAGGGATGTCATAGTTCAGGACGAAGTTCCTAGTACCTCTTTGTTTCATTCCGCCTTGGTTACCCTACTATAAGGAGTGTTCATTATTATGTAAGACATCCGTCCGAAAGCTGTTTATATTTTAAAAAATTATACAGTCTAGAGCACTCTTTAAAACTATCTAATGGTTCTTTTCTTTTTTAAGATCATGATTCTCTATAACCCTATCTTTTATACGTACGCTTGTTACTCTCTTTCTCTACTTCTGGTAAAGCTTCATAAGACCTGTTTTAGGTGTGGTCAACTGTTATCAAGAATGTTATAAAATTTTTCAGTGCAGTTTTGAAAGCCATTAAATACCAGTGAG
This sequence comes from Nowickia ferox, assembly GCA_936439885.1. Taxonomy (NCBI): domain Eukaryota; kingdom Metazoa; phylum Arthropoda; class Insecta; order Diptera; family Tachinidae; genus Nowickia; species Nowickia ferox. Next base: position 11,385,499 of record OW387024.1, on the reverse strand, counting down.
TATTTTCCTAAAGGTACGTTCACACTTGGCAAACATTTGCCCAAAAAAGCGTAACCACTAAATACTAGAAAAACTGTTTGATTCATACACGTATTTATTAAGTTATACAGTTTCCATTCATGTTGGATTCTAGAAAATTTTCTGAAACCTTAAGCAACTATGAGTACGTTATCGTTATCGAAGTTATCGAAGAATACCTCTTTGGTTTACGTGGTTGCTGCAGCAATCAATTAGAATTGTAAGATTGTGAGATGTTTTGATCAGAACACACCTCTTTACTTGAATAACATATTTGGGCACACCATTTTGGAGTACATAGTCGCTTTTCTACTGGTTTTTTACTTTCTTCACTAATTCTCAATTGTCGTAGTGCCCCTTTTCTTTTCCTTCCAAGAACAAGCTGTGTTCTGTCGACATAATTACAAATTAGGTTAGGAAAGGTGGTGCTGTAGAAGGCTTCTTATACAAATGAATACAAATACAGGAATACATTTCTCTCGCTGGCCAGTAGCGCTTTTGAAGCATAGCATAGTGCGCCTATTCTTCAAGAGGTTCTCTCCTATTTTTTTTTTAGCAAAGACTGAGGAACTCAAAGAGGACTGCAAAGAGGATGTAAGGTAAGAATTTCTTACAGTTTAACAAAAGTGGCCTACAGTAACTCGCTCTTTTACCTCTACGACATTTATACCTGATGCTCTTGCACCATTCTGACCCTTGTAACTCAAGGAGAATGAGACAACGAAATACATTTTATGTAATAGTATTGCAAGGTTTTAAAGATTTTGTGCAAAGAATCATACAGAAATTGAACTAGCTGTTTGTCTATGGCACAAAGCCTCCATTTGGCAGCATAGGACCGGCCAATCATTTCTTATAATAAATAGAGAAACTTATGATGATTTCCTTAATATTTAAAAATACTTCAAATAAATACTTGGTATATGCAATAAAAAGAAATAGAGAGGTTAAAAGAGAAGAAAGTTAGAAAGAGAGAGAGGGTCTAAATACATATATGATCCCAAAATTCAGTAGACGGAAGAACAAAACTTGAGCTGCATCAGGGTTAATTTTTAAATGTGTTTTTCAAGTTTCCTACATTGACATTAAATGAGCCGTTATGTATCAAAACATAAAAGCAAAAGAATGACAATTTTAATGTTTTATCCATTACTGCTGCAAGTCGAAACAATACAAACATGTTAAACAAAACTAAAGTAAGTGAATAAATAAATAAATTTGAAATACAGAGGACAAGACATATGCAAATAAAATGTTATTCTTAAGTCTAAAAGTTCGTTAAGTAACTGAATGAAAAGGTGACAGTATAATAGTTTCTTTCCTTTTATCCGTCATTTTTCGAAATTAAGTATGTAACGCAGTGGTGTAATGAATGATTGAGGTGACGGATCAAAAATACTCTCAATTCAAAGTATAAGTTATAATCACCCTTATCGGGAATAAAGACGTGAAATATTTTCCATGAACAAAAAAGGTGTTTCTAATGGCGATAATATTGAGTGAGTAAACTGAGGAAAATTCTTCTTATACCTCAAACCTCACACTCATTGCTCTGGTGGTACTTTTCACTATGGCAACAATTAAATCCATTTTTAATACAAAACATGGCGCTACTTTAGCTATTTTTGTTTTATTTGATCCCAAGAAGTGCGTTGACAAAAAACATTACCTTCAAACGTTTCACCCTAAAGTCTTAATGCCTTTACACTCTATTTTAAAATTGCTACCCCGTTCTACTTCTTTTAATATCATTCACTTGAAAGTCATGCTAAAAGTGTTCATATAATTCACTACAAAAATTTAATTTTTTTACGTATAAAAATGATTTGCATTTACTTTGGAGTTGTACTAACAAATTCAAAAATATTTACCAATGTCATTATTTTTTTCCATGATTGTGGTAAAGAAATATTTAAATTAAAAAAAAAAACTGAATATGAATGAGTCCTACAAACGAAAAACGGATTTTTTTTTTGGGGGGGGAGTAAAAATAAACTTCATACCAACGTGATGAATCACAATTACATGGCTCAGCAAACGCCAACATTCACATCATACCCTTTTAATAATAGCAAATAACGAAGTGAGCAAAAAAAAACAAAAAACAATAAATAGCAAGAAATCCTCTTTCAGAAACAGTGAATGTAAAGCAATGGAAAACGCATATAAAAAAGGGAAATAGTAGGAAATTTTTAAATATTTGATTTCAAAATACAACATGTAATCTATAACAAAATGTTGAAAAAAGAGTTGAGAGTTTTAGCATATAACACTCGAATTGCATCAAGGAGTTTTCCAATAAAAACGTTTTGATGTTTATTGGTTATTGATTGCAAAACACTATTACATAAAGCAAAAATGGAACAGAACATTCAAATGAGGACCTTTTTTTTTAAATAAGTTTTATTTAGTGCAAGCGAAAGTACACTGTGATGGAGGGCATTTTTAATTTGTTTAGAAGGTGAATATGTCATGTAAACTTGCAACACATGAGTGTGTAAAACGGAGCTAACCAATTTGAGCTCTTCGAGATGGTGATGCAGCAACCTAACATAACCTAACGTCTACTGTTACGTTAGGTTAGGTTGAAAAGAAGGGCAATTAATATTGATTTAACCCGTTTTGGATTGGTAAGATACCCCACAAAAACCTATCAAAGTTAACCCGGTTAGGAACTTAGTCCCCTCAATATACTTTCATAGATTTTTTTCCATATCAGGTATGTTTTCCAGATGGAAAATTTGTGCAATTCCAAATAGATATTTTGTATGACAAATCTTTACCTAATCCTAGCAAAAAATTAACATACAAATCAATAGCTACATCATTGATGAACTCAGTTCCAAGTATTTCCATTTCTGCTGAAACATCAATGAATTTAACACATGGTTATCATAGGAAGGAAGTGATCCAAAAACCTGAATGGTATGCGCTTAAAAGATTTTCTGGAACAATTTTTGATATAAACAACAGTCTTAGAATATTAAATTTAGTAGCTGTAGTGATTTGTATGCAATGAAAGTGGCAAACCTTTGGAACTAGTTCCGATTTTATTTGCTGTTTCGTTGTCTTCGAGGCTTCAGGAGAAAGAGGATTCCTTCTTTATAATGAGATATAACTTACCTCACATCCAAAGACATATACGCCAAATAACTTATGGGGGCAATCATGAATAAAATTCACACACGTTCGGAAATTTCCATGTGATATTTTATTTATGATAAGCCTGATTGAATTGGAGCCACAGTTAGCAATGAAGGCTGAGCATGCATGTTCCACTGTTGACATTGAAGCAATGGAGCACTTTCTTTGTCATTGTTTAGGTTTCGCCCATCCTAGATCCTGTTATCTTGGAGATGACACTTTAGCATGATCGTAATGGCTCCTCTCTTCATTCTAACCTAACCTAAAGATATTTGTCCTAATTTTGCCTCAGAATGTAATAATGTCTGCATGAAACGAATAACCAACAATAAATGCCGAGATCAAAAATCAATATATGTAGTGAAGACTGCCAAATTCGGAGTTAGACATCAGAAAATAAGACCAGTCAGTTTCGCACCAATAAGAGAAAACATTCATTCGTCCTCCGTGAAAACCCCTTTATGGCATTAAAATACCAGAATTTTCATGTCATCTTTAGTATTCACTTAGCTAAAGCGTTGGTTGGAGGTCATTTTTCTTTCAGTTTTGGTTTGCTGCTGGTGTTGTGTACATGTTGCCGCCTAATCATTCCAAAAATAATGTTAAATAAACAAAAACAAGAACTTAGAAACAAAAGTACAAAACCATTTGTTAAAATTTTTTGTAGGGATTTTTGTTGAAATGTAAAAAAATAAAACAAAATGTTTTTGAAGGGTGGAGATTGATAGGGGTAGATTTAGTTTTAGTTAATGACATTCAACATAAATCATGGAACAAGTTGGGTTTTTTTTAAACAAGAGAATAGAAAAATTTTGACAGCTGAGGAGGGCTTAAAATTTTCAGCCAATAGGGGAGGAAAATTTATGAAATCTTAAAGTTAAAAATACCAATTTAAACGAATATGAAAGAAAAGTTGAAGCGAAAATAGCCTTAAAAGCCGGTTTGTAGTTACAAATTACTTGGGGTATCCGGTCTATCAGTTTGGGAATTGTGTACAATCAACTATGTTGTGTTCATAAAATTAAATATAGTTTGCCAGTTTGTTCTAAAATGAAAAAAAATTATCTTCAATTTTCAATTGTAGTATTTTCTCATCTTCCTTTTTATAGCCCTCTTAAGAGTTTCTTTTCGTTTTTTATAAAACTTCTTAAAGTTTCTTGAAACACTCCAGCTAAACTTGCTACTGGCTAAATATTAAAAATTAACCTGCAAAAACTCCACTCGCAAGGAATCATATTTAAAAGAAAACGCAAACCCAACAGTTGTTTCCAAAAAGAAAGAAAAACACCGAAAACATTTATCTGCTGAGCACACTTACTGCAGTACTTAAGGCGTTTTGGAAACGTAAAAAAAAACTGCAACATAAAGAAAAGAAAGAATTAGTTTTTTTTTCGTATGTCTGACCATTAATACGGACAAGCTAATGAATATTTGTAGTTTTTTTAAATCCTTTTTTTATGAGTTTTGTGGCAAACGGTCGGTGCCTTTGCGTTATACCTCGGGCATAATAAAAGTGTAGTTCCTTGAGATCATTTAAAAAAAATTTTACTGAATGTTTATATTTTATTAAATGAGAAACTAAATTGGACAAAAATAAATGAAAATCTCTGGAAGAAATAGTGCTTAAATTTCTCAAATTCAAGATTGATTTTAAATTTAAGATTTTTTGCAATCTCACTTGAATTTCATTTATCTAAAAAAGGTATTTATCTTATTTCTTTGCAGGTATGTACTAGGAGAGCTTTTCTAACTTAAGTCTAATTTGTAAGTATGTTTTAAGGAAATACAAAAGAACCGTTCACCTCCTCCTCCATCTTTTTTTTAAAGAGGGTTCTCCATGAGAATTTCTAAAGTGTTATATATACATACATATGTAGATTATTAACTATCAAATCTTACTTAACTTTCGTTACTAATTTATTAAGTTATTGTTTGTTAATTTTTTTTTTATTATTTAATTCCTATGACTGCTTTATTTCTGTGGCTACTCAAATTGAGATAATTATTTAATTACTTAAAGAAGTATCATGAAATGCTTTTTTCACAAACTATTCTTCCTTAGCTTTAAATAACTCATTATTTAATTATTACTATTGCTTCTTGCTCATATTCCTAAATTTATTGGAAATCCTAATTGCCATATCTAAACAAGAGGTTTTAGCTATCAAAACTACTTATGCCCATACAATTTGTATGGAGCAAACCGAAACTACGCGGTGGCAACGCTTTGCAATTGGAAAATCCGATTTTGACAACGTGTTAAGTAGTGAAGTTGGCTGCTGCTGAAAAATTGTTGTTATTGTTAAAAAGTAATGGCATTTTAGCTATTTTTAGGTCAATATAGTGCTTTTATCTCCATATATTCGCCCTTATTGAGAATGGCGTCGTCGACGTAACATCAAGACGACAGTAAAAATTATCACATGTCTACTCTTTGTCGACAACAGTTGACTACTATTATCATGCTCCATTCATTTACAAAGCCTTAGAGATTAGTAAGAAATTGTCAATAAGAGTAAATTTATGCCCATAAAGAGTAGACAAGTGACAATATTTACTGTCGTCTTGATGCGGCGTCATCGACGCCACAATAAGGGGGATTATTTCTATTTTATGGGTTTTAGGTATGGCTGTAAGGTTTCTTTTTCTATTCAGTCTAGAACTATCCTAGTGGCTGAAAAACTAAATAATATAGGCCTATTGTGTCTTAGAGTGCTCAGGGAAACTATAATAACAGGGGAGGTTGTGCAAGGTGTACACATCTACATCTTATCTCATGTGAGAGCTTGAGGTCTTCCTCTCTATTAGAGACAATAAAGCGCTTTGTCACTGTCCAGACTTCAGCCAAACGACATCCCGTTTTTTTCTCTCTTTTGGGTGACACCTTACTGGACATTACCCAAAAGGTATTGACTGGAGTTTCTATAAAGGTGGGGTTCATTTTTAATTTACAAGAGAGCGCACAGCAGGGTTATAACGGCTCATATGTATGTCCCTGGACATGAGCGTAATGGCTCCTCTTTTGAACCTTGCCTAAACTAACTTAATCTCTATTATTTATCTATATATGCAACCTTTTTTCGCTCGAAATAATTTCCCTTTTTATTAAATTCAAATTCCCTAAGAGTGAGTGCCCTTTTTTGTTTTCCTGAGATCTATTTTTATACTTTCCCCTGGTTCACTTTATTTTTGAAGGCAAACTGAATTAATACACCGCGTAATTTCAATATGTATTATAATTCCATTTAAATATTAAACGTTATAAACAACAATAATTCCCTGCACCACATTTTTTGCATGGAGTGTGAACTTCTTTGGAATATTTAAAACATAAGTTAACTATACACTCAAAAATATTTCATTTGAAACCCAAAATATGTGTATTTCTTATTATTTGTTTGATTTTCAATTAATTTTTTAGCTTTACAAATATTGTTGCCATTCTTTACATTCACTACGTATTGATAGCGGTAACAAACGTTCCCGTGAAATACGCGATGACAAATTTCTCTGCTTGGGGAATGAAAATTTCAGGGGAACAAAAATTTCACATTTTATTCACGATAGGAATGATTAATTCCTTTAATAATATTAACGATATCTAAGTATTTATGTCTAATTGGCATCACTGGTGTAACACTCTCTTTTGAACAGTTATTTATTGCACTCATTGACAGTTTTGTCAAACGAAACTACCCAGTGGGAAAAGGCATGTATAATTTTTCATTCCAGAATTCATTACTGTTAACACAGAACATGTCCTAGGAAAGTAATGAATTATTTTAATACGTCCGAGAAATGAATTTTCTAACTCATAACACTCGTCACAAGCAAAACCTATACATTGTTCTTCTGCAGATGTGGTAATGCACGTGGTAGTCAATGTATAATTATTGTGTTTGATCAAATTACCCTCTCGTTTCTAAGGGAATGCATTGTCTTCCTTTGGAAAATAATACATTATTTCTCCCAATGTAATTAATGCCTACTTTTCCAGCTGGGTAACTAACTAACAAACATTGAAAATTATTAAATTAGTTAGTTGAAAAAATGAATGAAAATTTTTGATATACAAATAAACTAAAAAAGGTGTTAATTTACCTTAATTGAAAAATATTGGAAATATTTGGCATTGCAAAAAATTAAACGAGATGTTATTATATACATATGTACTCGTACATACATACAATCATTAAATGAAATATTTCACAAATTACAAAATATGTAAATCGTGTTTTAAATTAATTTTTTTTTTACAAAATGCATAAATAGATAATTATAAATTCCTTTAACGTTTTTAAAATATCCATCATTAACTTATTATCATTTAATTTTTTTGCAACATGCTTACTGTTGTGTCTCTCAACTTTCATTAGCCATCATAATGATTGTCATTTATTGACGGCTGAAAAGAAAAAGAGAAAAAGAGAAGTGCCGATATACTTCCCTTTGCGATTCGAAAAAGGACATTTATTTTTCTATATTTAGTTGGTGTTAATGTGTAATATTTTTATAGTCTGGCTTAAATAAAGCAAAACGGTCAAGTTAAACTCTGCCACAAAGTAAAATAAAAAGAAAAATTAAAACGAAAAGCACTGATACTAATTCTTAATGCCCGACACGCAATTTCTTTTACGTTTCAGCGGCGACTCTAGCCATAAAAATGAGATGTGTTGTGCATACGAATGAAAAATGTTTTGTGAGAAAAGAAAAAAAAAAACTAAGAAAATACAACACGACACTTTTTGTTTATAAAAAAAACACATTTATTACAACTTTCTGAGATTTAACCAAGCTTCAATCACAAATGAAAAAAAGAAAAACTTAGTTAAGGCTTAATGTTTATAAAATAAATCACAACAAAAAGGAATTAATGAAAATATGATTTAAATGCATTCTTGGGAAAAAGAAATTAAATAACATTTTTGATAAAAGCAATTAAAACCCATGTAAGATCATTCATCTTGCACTTCTTCCTGTTTTCATAAAAGGAAAGAAAGGAAATCGACGTACTTGACGAAGAAGATTCTGAATTAAGAAGCAAGTTTAAGTTTTACTCACCATACGTTTATTTTAAAATTACAGTTTTAAAATCAAATATACCGCAAACAAGAGAAAATCACACTGGTAATTTTTCTATTAAATTATTTAAAAAAAATTACATTGATTACCACTTCGGTATTTTACCACATATGATGAAGAAAGAATTTATTGTTTCTGCGTACAACGATTGATCATGTTTTACCATAAAATATAATACATGTCAACTTAACATAACATAGATTTAAGTTTATATTATAACACAATGTTCCAAGTCACCATGTGTCATTTGCCATTTGCCGGCTTTTCTTAAATTACTTAAACTTCCTTTAGGAAAACAAAAAGTATATTCCTTTACTAAGTATTTTTTACTTGCAATTTATTTAAATTAATGCGTAGGAATTTTCATTTAAATTTTTCTTTTTATCTGTATTTATTTCATTCGCTCTCCTTTTATGTCATTATTTACTAAATTATAGTCATTTTAAATATCTTGACTATTAATAAATAAACGATTTCATTTTTTTCCTCTTGTGTATGCTTTAGAACAAATTTAAACAGATTTTCAAATCACCATATCCATATTTCTTCTTGTGCCATACTTGTATGTATTGTTTTGGTCGTAGTCATTGTCTACTACGTACTCGTATTTATGTACAGTCACACAGATAATAATACGTACCCCTTAAATATTTTTTATTTTACAAAAAACATTTTATTTATAAACAAAGTAAATGCACCGAAACTCTTTAAATGAACACAAATATTTATTTCATTATTTAAATTTTAAATATAATACTTAAATTTTATAAAAATAAACAAAAATCTATTTCATTGCACAGATAATTATACGTACTCTGCAAAAATAACTTTAGTAAAATATTTACATTTACATATATACTACTCTTTAGTATTTTGTTGGCCCTCCCTTTGCCTCAACTACTGCCCTCAATCGATTATTCATGGAAAATACTAGTTTTTTTGTAGTTTCAGATGTTATTTGACCCCATTCATACTCCAAGCCTTCCTTAAGATCTTGTTTGTTCCTATAATTTTTTTTCCGAATGCGACGTTCCAATTCATCCCATAAATGTTCTATGGGGTTCAGGTCTGGTGATTGGGGAGGCGAATGGAGTTGTTTCGGTACGTTATAGAGCAGCCATTCCTTCACAACATGCGAAGTATGCTTTGGGTCGTTGTCCTGTTGGAAATACCAAGCACCACTAAGACCCAAATTATTTGCCGATTCTTTCAAACTGCTCTTCAAAATGTCTAAATATAGAAATCGGTCCATATTTGTTTCCACAAATTGCATTTTTCCAACTCCATTCGCCGACATGCATCCCCAAACCATGACCGAACCTCCACCGTGCTTTATTGTAGGAATGAGGTTCTTTGGTTGCAGCTCTTCGTTAGCTTTGCGCCAAATTTTTTGTTTACCATCACAACCGAATAAATTGAACTTGCTTTCATCACTAAAAAGCACATTCGCCCAGAAATCCGTTGATTTGTCCATATACTTAAGTGCAAAGTCGAGCCGCTTTTTCCTGTTTATTTCACTAATAAATGGTTTTTTTCTTGGCACGCGGCTGTTGAATCCGCTTTTTCTCAAAACACTTCGCACTGTTTCTGAATGAACATTAATACTGTGGTAATTTTCTAAGGTATTTCGAATTTCCACGGCTGAAGTTTTAGGGTTTTTGTTAACAACATTTTTTATAAATCGCTCAATTCGTGGCGAAATTTTCGGTGGACGTCCAGTTTTGGGTTTGCTTGCGAGGGATTGAGTCTCAGAAAAATTTTTTATTACTGTCTGCACTGTAGACTTAGCACGTCCAATAATTTTAGCTATTGAACTCAATGAATTTCCAGCTTTTCTCAATTCCACAATGCGTTCACGAACTTCTATACAAATATCTTTTGTTTTTCTACCCATTTTCACAAAACAGTAAAATATTTTCTTAAAATAACTTATTTTCTTGCTAACCTGATTGCAAATTACACTTTAAACACTTCAAGTACGCAATTTTATTTTTGTTTCTACTAAATTTTAAAAAGTACCGTTTTCTTTTTGGCATCGTACGAATAATTATCTGTGCTGCCATATTGTGTTTTACGTGTATAACTACTATAAGCGTAAAGTTAACCATATTTTTTGTAATTTGTTTTTGACAGCTTGTCATTGCCACACAAATGCAATAAAAAGTTTTGATCAGAAATGCAGGGCTATTCTTAAACACCAATTTTAGTGGGGGTACGTACTATTATCTGTGGGACTGTATGTGGTATAGAAAAAGGAAAGAAAGAAAAGAAATCCAGCAATGATAATGGTAACTACTGCTATGCAAGGAAATAAAAAACAAAAGATTCTCTTAGCGGAAGGCCAAGAAAATATTTATATGAAACATATCAACGAGTATAACACTTTGCCTCTTATTATAATGATGTAGCAGCAGTGATAACAAATTGGAGTTTTTTTTTTTTTTTGCTGTGAAATCCAATTGAAAATTAGCTATTTTTTCATGAGTTAGTTCAAGGCGAATTGATACCAGCTGGTCTCGATTTGTAACTCTGTACATTCGCCTTATATATGTATGTATTTGTTACTGTAAAATTTCCGAACGTTTTGCTTTGATTTGACACAAGAGAAGTTAACAGCTGGTCACCAGCTGCTGAATTGAGATCATCTGCTGTGAATTCGCCTTGAATTGTTTTAACACATATGCCAAGGCGAATTCATATCAGGTGATCTCGATTCAGCAGCTGATGATTAGCTGTTAATATCTCTTGTGTCAAATCAAAGCAAAACGTTCCGAAATTTTCTGACAGCTGGATATTTTACACTAGCAAATATACAATGCGAATGTACAGAGTTGCAAATCGAGACCAGCTGGTATCAATTTGCCTTGACTTATGCATTAAGTGTAGAAGATGCAATGTAATTACATAAGGATTGATATGAAAATAATTTTTTTAATCGTGGTTGACGTATTTCCACTCCGACTACCACATTTTGGTACTGGATGAAAGAAAAAAATATTACTTTGATCCACAATTTATTCCAACTACGATAAGGAGAATGATGTCCTGCACATTAAATCTATTATTTTTCTTACTTTGACCAACATTTAAATGAAACGCATTGTATTTACATAAATTTTAAAAAATGTGCTCGCTCTCTATAAACCGTCTATGTGCTAAAAATCACTTAAATTCATTCAGCTGTCTCTGAGTGATCAAAAACAAACATCCAATTATCTGCTGTGAGGGAATGTACAAAATTTTTAAGTTTATGAAACGTACTTGCTTAGTAAAAAATCTAGCGATTTTTAAGCCACATATATGTAGTAGCTTTTGATGACAACAGTTAACATTACTGTTGTCCTCTTATCGATGCTGTTATTGTTTTTTTTTATTGTTTTTGTAATATGGCGGTGTGCTAATGCAATTTTCCACTTAAACTGTCGTCATTTATAGCGTAGTTTTCATAATATAATTTAAAGCAAATATTTTAGACGTAAAGAAAGACAAAAACAAATTGTGCCATATAAATATTAATAAAAAAATGCGGGGTATTTTTCCTTTAGAAAAAGAAATGAACGAGAAGAAAAACAATCAGCGAGAAGTTAAGTGAAGAATTTACAAATTAGAAAAGCAACAACAACAAATTGCTTAAAAGTAAGGTTAGTTAGTTTTATAGACAAATTTTTGTGTTAATGCAGACATACTTATGTATCCATGCCAAGCGTTCTACGCTTTCTCACATCTTACTCGTATGTATGTATATTACAAAAAGAAAGAACCAACATATTGGCATATGTAAGTTACAAAGCACAAAATTACGGGTGCGTTGGTACTTAAAATGAAAAAAATTTGTTTTTTTTTAACTTTTTTTAAAAGTGTCGAAAGTGGCGTTGCACGAGTCGCTGACTTTGATACTCAGTGATGCCAAGCTTTATTTTATTTTCAATGCATACTGTGTAAGAAGCGTAGCATGTTATATTAAATGCAGAAGGAGTAGAATGTGTAAAGTGTGCTGAGTCAAAAAGGTGTTGTGTTGACGCTAAGTAGAACCTTGGCCATAAGTTTCTTGAGTCATACGAACTATTTGTTCCTCCTAAAACCCGATAACTGAGTAATTGGGAGTTTTTATCAAAGCCTGTCTCACAGCCTCATTCAACATTGCCCCTAGTTTTACCAATCCATAGGCAGTCGCATATTCGTCAACTTTGCAATAGTATTGAACCCAGTGTGTCCTATACCTATACCTGTTCATGAGTCTCTTGAGTGCCATCTCACTCGACCTGCCAATGCTTTTAGCGCTGCCTGATTATTGATATAAAGTAAAGTAACCTCATATTATCGATCAATACTTTCGTTGCCTTCATGATCCCTAGAACCTCAACCTGAAAAAGTATTGCATTACATTAGTTTCCCTTATATAGACATCTGTGCTCATTCCTACGTCTATCTTAGGCACACCGCACATGCCGACCTGGCCCAAAAATTCCTATCGCATATTATTAGTGGAGGGTGAAACAAGCTCTTTGTAAACTTCCTCTGCGTGTTTCTTGCTATTAAGGTAAACCGCCAGTTGCAACTTTGTACTTCCATTCCTTGGCTAAAGATATCTATTTTGTATCTCCGGAAAAAGAGATCCTCTTTTTATAAACAAACTATTCGCGAACCGATTAGCTTGTCTGCAGAAAACACCCAGGGTCTATGGTGGGAATCGAAGCCACGACCTCTGGACTGAGAGGATAGCATCGCTACCACTCAGCCACAGGGGCAGCCTACTACTTCCGTTTCATCTACATTAACTTCCAGCCTCTTAATACTCAGTCAGTAGAATTTAGAATTTTTTTCAATGCAAGCAGCGATGCCATAGCCCCCATAATTTTTTCCTCAAGCTCTCACTACCAAGCTATAAATTTATAAATCTGAAAACTATCCACTTCATCAGGAAGTTGTGGGAAAGGCGCTATGATGTTACATTAGGATTAGTATCACTAAACTATACCGACTTCAGCAGATACTAATCCTAATGTAGCATCAGAGCGCCCTCCTACGTTGTGTAGCAGAATCATCGCCGAAGTAACAACCAATAAAATGGCTACTAAGCACAGCTTAAAAATTTAATACGCCTCATTTGACACCAGAAGGCGCTGCAACACTACTTTGTAAAAGAATGAAGCTTTCCTCTATCTCTTCCTTCACCACCTGTCTTCTCTATCACTATCCCTTCCGTATCACCCTCTCTCGCTTTCTTCTCTTCAACTCACAGGTATCACAAGGGATCATTGTATTGGACCCAAGTGAGCTGGACTCTAAATTTCCTTACCAGCAGCCTGCTAACCTAACCTAACCTAACCTAATACTCAATCAAAACATTTATACTATTACTATATTTCCAAGAATCAATATAAATATTTGAGTAAAATTTTTGCTTGCTTATTAAAAATAAAATTAACCATATTTTCCTTGCGACCAATTTATTCTTTCTAAAAAAATATTCAAGCTTCAATTATTTCTTAGTATTTTATAGTAGTAGCCTTAAGGCAATTAATGATTTACTTATAATGTTTTCTTTTATTTTTTTGCTTAGAATAAGTTAAGACTATGTGGATTTCGATAAAGAAAGAATTATAAATTAGTGCAAGTTTTTATTCCTCCTTACAAAAATCCTATGTTACAAAGTATTAAAGGTAATTTTTTTCAATATAGAGAAATATATACATACATATGTATGTATGTATATGTGCATGTGTACATAAGTGTGTATTTATATTTTTCTTAGTTATTTTTACATTTACAGACTAATAATCTAATATGTGTATAGTGAGAATATTTGCGTTTTTATCTTAACGACCTCAACATACCCTGAAGTTCGCGTAGATTCAGCGACTGGTTTAGCTGGTCAAATGAATTAGCATGTGGGATAAACCAAATGCATAAGTACTTATATATATTTTTCGTTTAATTCTGAAGAATAGAAAATAAAACAATATTCTCCCTTATCTGCCTCGCACTAATTAACCACAAAGTAGTAAATCGAAGTGATCGTGAAACAGACATTCTGTCTCAGCTTCTTGCAAAGACTGAGAGATCCTTTAGATAATGTAAAAGTCAATAAGGGCGATGGTGAACATTTTTATCCTTCAATATAAGATTGAGGTAGACTCATACGGATACTGTACAGATCAAAAGATAATATGGATACTAAGACATCAAGGAATAACAGGACACTGCAGAACATCAGACGTTTTAAGAGATTCAAAAACGAACTAAAACCATGAACGATTGGAGAACATGAGATAGTTTGTTATTATTAAAAGAGTGACCACAGTCCTATGGGGTAATCCGAAACAAAACAAAAAGGCAAAAGAGATTCTAATATTAAATAGATCAATATTCAGGAGACTGGTTAACCGCCCAAACGAAGATGAGGTCTCATCTAGCTCGGATAGGACTGATAGAATATATCACATTTAAAGCATGCGAGTAGGAGAACGAAACATTGAAACACTACGTGTGTAATTTTCCAGCCTTTAGTCAGCTTAGAAGACAAATTCCATAGAGATAGCGTACCGGACTTGGAATTTCTCAGAGACTTTGGCTGTACACAGTTAAGAGAACACATACAACAGACTGGTTTCTTGGCCTGACCGATTTATCAAATGGGCTTTTTCTCGGCAGAGAGGACTATGGGGGTTACGTCGCATCTTAGGGTAGAGCGCACAACATGCCGGATTGGGAATTGGTACAATCCCGTATGGGATTCGATCAACGCAGCTGCGCCTCTCTTCAACATAACCCAACCTAAAGTTTATAAATTTGCATGACTTAATAGTTGTTGTAATTTTTGTTTGAGTTCAAGTATAAACTCTCTCTATCTATCTCTATCTCTATCTTTCTCTCTCTCTTTGTTTAAATTAGTGTTGGAGACATTGATTAAGCCAGAGGGAAATTGAGGCAGGTCATGATTAGAACAAAAACGTGGCTTGAAAAATACGGGCTCTAATTAGCCCTTCAAAAGACTGAAATTGTAGTTCTGACGAAAAAAAAACATAAAAACGGACATAAGTATCGAAATAATATTGGTATCCGACTCGACAGCAAGATAACGTTTTTGAACCAAGAAGAAAGGAGCAAAATATGTATAAGGAAGCAGGCCAATAGCTTCGAACAGAGTGATAGAGAGACGATAAGGCAGGAGAGCTTGCAGACAAGATGGATCGAAGGAAGAACAGCCGCGTGGACAAGAAGACTACTCCCCAATATTAATATATGGCTAAACAGGAGTTTCGAAGAAGTGAATTATTATCTGAACCGGTTGAAAACGGGACACTGTTATTTCAGGAAATATCTGTACAATATAGGCAAATTCACTATACTCTTCTGTCTATATGAAGGAGAAAACATAATAGATGATGCCGAGCACACGTTTTTTGAATGTAGTTAGTGGGTCGAAAAGATACGCCAAGGGGAATTAACGGGCGCACTAGAATTCTGGAAACATCATAACTTATCTGACAGCAAATGAGCAGTAACAATGTACTGCGAATATATTCGTAAAGCAAAAAAAAACCTGACTTAGATGCTGTGGATTAAAAACTGCAACAACAAAAGTGGGGGCCTGGACGCAAGCAAATAGAAGAAGATGATATCAGGAAGGTTAATATGTAATCCGAATCGAACGGAAATGTTTTCGAATTGTAATGCTAATAACATGAAAATTCAAACAGTTTTGTTTTCGAAACGCATTACATAATAACCCCCCAGAATTCCATAAGGATCCATCGGCAAGTAATGCTACAGGGGTCCCCAGGTGGGCATCATATCCAAACGCATGAGGTGGGTTTTTAGCCGATAAACGTTATGCGGAGTCTGGCTTACCGCGTGGATGAGGACGATCCGCGCAGCATGCAATAAAACATTTTCCCAAAAAAAATTTTAAATACGAAGACTTCGCAAAACACGATCATTATTAAAATAAGCTCCAGCACCTCTTCTGATGGACCGCTCAACCGGATATAGCAAAATCGTTCACTACCTTACCAGCATATTAAATTATTACACAGAAACTATTATGCAGAACCTTGTGCTAAAATATTGCTGATTGACCATCATACTAAGACTTCTCCTTTTACCTCCGAAAATCTCTCAATTAATAACCATTCCGGATCAAATTCCTAGAGTCTCTATGGGAAGCTGGTTTGTATACGTTCAGAAAATGGCCAGCGTTGACCATAAATTATTGAAATTTTGAACAAATTTTTACATAGCTGAAGGAACCTCCAAGTTGCAGGGTATTCAAATATTTTTAATACAAAACTTAGACGAATAAAGTGTGTAGGAGCATATGGCATTATTATTTAAAATAACGCGATTGCGTGTATAGGATCCTGAAAAAGAAAACAGTTTCTTGCGATTGTACTCGTAGCAGCAGTAGTTGCTTTTATATTTTTAGAGATAAGACTGTGGAGTTTATACGAGTATGTACTTTTCTTCTGTTATTAGGAGTAGGAGTACAATACAATATAAAGAAAGCAAGACTACCTTATTGTAAATAAAATTGTATTATAATAGAATTTCTGTAAGCAGTACAACCAAAGACTACAACAAATTAAAGCTGACATGGACTCTGGTAAAAGTCATACATGTATGGCCGGCCTTTGCTTTCGTACGAGTATACACAATGAGGCTCTTTTCAACATGAAGGAATTGTGAAGTAACATGTATCCATGCGTACCAAGTAACTTCTTAGCCGCAATAAGTTTAAAAGCAGGAGGTTCATTTTTTAAGCCAGACATGTAGTAAAATGTACGTGTGTGTGTGTGTGTGTGATGGAGGATACTCTGTTCAGCCTACATGCATGTTTTATTTTTACAGGTTTTGTTGTTGGTCAAAGTATGATTATATCAGTGTCTAATAAGAATTTTGTTGCATACATTTGAACTATGGTTTCCGTAGGCAAAAAAAAAATATATATATATATATATATTGTTTAGCTTGGGAAAGAAACTTTGTTTTCTAACCGTTCTTTTTTTTAATTTTTTTTACTATTTTTTCTTTTTTCCTTCCATAACTCCATCAAATTTATAGTCACTCATAGTTGGCTATTTGAAAAAAAAAAATCCAGCTTTTCTTTTAATAGACATTAAAAAAAATCAGACAAAAACTAAAGTCTATCAGTTGAAAATAAATGTAAAGAGACTGACTCTCCACATTTAATATTGAAAAGGCATACTAAGAAAAAAGAAACCTTTTGATAGTCAGTTGTTTAAATAGATTTGACAAGGCTACAATCCACATGCTTAGTTTAATATCTTTATATAGAAACCTATAAATTTTGAGAGACATTTGAGACAAAGAAATGAAAACAGTTCATTTATATCAATGTGGGTTGGACATAATACTTATTATTAATTTTTTTTTTCGTCATAAACTTGTGACAGCAAATAAGCTAACAAAGGAAAAAATTGTCAATTGTCAATTTCTTTTACTTACAAAAATATCCCGTTGAAAAAATTATTCTCGCTTAGAAAATTTCTAAGCTGAAATGAGAGTATGTACGTACATATCGCACATTTACTCAAACAACGTCATAACTCAAAAAATGGAAAATAAAATTTTATATTTCCATTAACTGTGTGTAAATTGTAAACTTTAAACTAATTTTTAAACAACTTTTTAACTCAATAGTACCAAAAAAATTCCCTTTGGAAATCCTTAAAGATTTTAGGGTGTAGTTTATCACATTAGAAACAGCCAACATCTTTAAAATAATTGTATGAAAAAAGGATTAAATTTTTTTTAATAATTTCTACAAAAAAATTTTGTACTCACGAAAACTGCACCTTAATATTTTTAATTAAAACAAAATACGCTCCTAACATTTTTATGAACACTTTAGCAGAGAAAACACTGCTAATAAGTCCTAGTTTACACTATGCAAATCTTATTGCTGAACTGATTAGTTTGTTAGAACGAGTGACGAGGGGAAAATAAACGTTTCTGTTCCCCTCGTCTCTCTCTCCCTCAAACTAATCAGCTTAGCAATAAGACTTACATAGTGTAAACTACAGGGTGTTTTTTTAGAGGTATAGAACTTCGAATTGAAATAAAACACAAGAAAATCGTTTTAATGTCCATCAATTTGGCTTTATTGGAAGGATAATTTTATGCCATTAACGTTTAAATATGATTTCGGGCATGTGGCCGCCGCGGCTGGCTCGAATAAAGCCAATTCTACAGGTCCAATTTTCAACCACTTTTTCGAGCATTGGGGCCGTATGTTGGCAATAACGCCACGAATGTTGGCTTCCAAGTCCCCTAACGTTTTTGGTTTGTTGGCGTAGACGAGCGACTTCACATATCCCCAAAGAAAATAATCCAATGGTGTCAAATCACACGATCTTGGTGGCCAATTGACAGGTCCATTCCGCGAAATTATGCGCTCATCGAATGTTTCCTTCAATAAATCGATTGTGACGTGCGCTGTGTGGCATGTAGCGCCGTCTTGTTGGAACCACAACTCATCCACATTCATGCCATCCAATTCGGGAACAAAATAGTCGGTTATCATGGCTCTATACCGGTCTCCATTAACGGTAACTGACTCTCCAGCATTATTTCGGAAGACGTATGGCCCAATGACTCCACCAGCCCATAGAGCACACCAAACAGTCAGTTTTTGTGGATGTAATGGCGTCTCAAGGGTCTCATGTGGATTCTCTTCACTCCAAATGCGGCAATTTTGCTTGTTGACGTAGCCATTCAACCAAAAATGAGCCTCATCACTGAACAAAATTTTGCGATGAAAATCAGCATCGAGATCAATCTCATTTTCGGCCCATACACCAAAATCACGACGCATTGCATGGTCTCGCGGCTTTAATTCTTGCACAAGCTGGATCTTGTAAGGTCGCAAGCCAAGATCTTTGCGCAAAATCTTCCATAAAAATGATGGACAAAGCTCCAATTGCTGTGCACGGTGGCGAATCGATTCATTCGGGTCCTCTTCAACACTTTGCTCTACAGCGGCAATTGTTTCTTCGGTGCGCACTGTTCGACGTCTCTGCGGATGCGTATTATCACATAGAGTAAACGTAGTGCGAAAACGATCCATGGTTAACCGAATTAATTGCTCTGATGGACGATTATGTCGACCATAAAATGGACGGAGCTTGCGGTAAACTTCGCGAACTGAACCATTATTTTCGAAATAAATTTGCACGATTTGCAAGCGTTGTTCTTTTGTCAACCTGTTCATGATGAAATGGCAAACCAAACTAAATATTAATCACTTGACAGCTGACAAAAGTGATGCAAACTTAAAGTTCTATACCTCAATAAAAAACACCCAATATAACTAAATAAATTGCTTTCCTGAAGACTTTTAGCTCACAAACAAGAATTTCCTATCATGGAAAATTTTGGTTTTATGACTAACAAAGTTTATCAGACAATTTTTCAAAAAAGTTCGCTTAAAACAAAAAATATCCTTTTAAAAATTAAAATTTCCCTAAAAGGGAAATTTGGACATTTAAATTTCTCTAAAAGGGAATTTTTATTTTCTCATATATGTAGCAAGTTTTAGTTTTTTTTAATAGAAATAAAAAAAAAATTTCCTTATTCAGGTTCAGCTTTTATTTCATATAAAAAATTAAATTTTTTTATGCAAAGTAAAAATTTCCCTGAGAGGTATATTTAATTTTTTGGCATATAAATGTTCTGTTTTGTCGTTTTCCATGTAGATAAATATTAAAAAATACGTTTGTTTGCAAAAATTAAAATATTTCCTATGATTTTTAAAAGATTTAGAATATTCCTTTTTTTTTTGTAAAAATATTTTTAAAACGATTTTTCAAAGAATTTCGTACGACAACTTTGCTTAAAAGAAAAATATTCCTGTGAAAATTAAAATTTCCCTAAAAGGAAAATTTAATTTTCATAACTAGATATTTTCTAAAAAAAATTAAACTTCCGTTAAAGGGTAATTTTTTGTGTGTGATTGTTTAGAAAATAAATTTGTTTTTCTTATAAAATGATAATTTCATTACAAAGAAAGTTTTGCTTAAATATAATTTTAATAAATTTTTCTTTGCCTTTGGACACCTAAATTTATTACAACTCTTTCAGAAAAATTAAAAGAGTTTTAAAATTGTCCTTAATTTTTTTTTTAATTTCTCTTCAAAGTTTTATTATTCAATCTTTATTTTAGTACATGCATTTTCTTTCATTATTGTTTTTCTCATTAAGTTTAAATTTTTCGCTGAAAAGTTTTAAATAGCTTGCGCAAGGAAAAATTTTTTTGATGGAAAAATCTGGTTATTTTTTCAGAGGTGTTGTTAGTATTGGATATTTTATGCTAGTACAGTACAGTTCGGTTATAACGACTGATGTGCGTTTGGTCTTTACATTTGCATTAATATTTCATACAAGTTAGCATGCTTATATTAAACTCGGTTTATAACGATTGACCCTTTTGAACGAACTCTCTTTTAAGTTCTATAAACAAAACTGCATTGCTTGCTTAAATTTAATTAAAACATGTTTTAACAATATAAAGATAAAGATAAAATATATTATTTTGTTCTCTCTTTTCTTACTTGCTTTTAATTATGGAAAATATTTACTTCAGTTATTAAGAACTGCGAACAGGTTTAAAGAGAAAAAATATTCCAGATCCTTCGGAATTCATTGCAACCAAACTCCAGTGTATGAAGAAAATGAATTAAATGAAATTTTCTTCTCTGCTGTTTAATTAATAAATGTTTTCTTACTTTTTTCCCTTTTTCTTAATGTTGGCGATTATTTAACACACGTTAATTGATTTAAATTAATTATTCATTTTGGCCATTAGTAATAAGGAAAGATTAGCAACAGCAACAAAGATTCAGCGGTGCGTGCGAGCACTTGGGAAAAATATGACAAAAAAAATTTATCAAAATAAAGTAACGCAAAGAAAATAAATAAAGCAGAAAAATACACACCAACAATTCGACACTCCAGTAATATATATATATATATATATATATATATATATATATATATATATATATATGTATATGAGGCCAAGTAAAAGCCCACAAGAATTTGTAAAAGTATCATGTGCCACAAGAGGGATTCATTTTTTTTTTTTGTTTTTGTTTACTTTAATTCGCAAAAACAGCATAAACACTTCATTGTTGGCATTACACTTTTGTTTTTGTTAGCAAGTGTTTTTTTAAGTTAAAAAGAAGAAGAACAAAAATGGAACTGGTATGGACAAGGCGCTATAAAATATACTGAAACATTATACTCGTATTACTGTATTCCCATCCCTGATAATCATTAGTAAAATAATAATAATAAAAGAAACTAAACAAAAAGTTGCGTGTAAGATTTGCAACTCTAAGGGAGTAAGTAATACATACATACATATCGATGGACACAAGTAGAAAGGCCCTAACTTTTATTTCCACGAAATTGAGTTTTTCAGTGATTCCAATACATTTCGCACAAATAAACCTCGCCTTAAAAATTTATTGCAAAAGTGTAAAAAATTATGTTTTTACAAGCAGTTGTACTATTTGTTATTATGTTTTTACCTTCTCCTGTAAAATTACAGTTATTTGAGTTATGGCCTTTCCACTTGTGACCAACGATATGTAATATGGATATAGGTATGTACATATTAGAGATGTGCACTGTTTAAGGGAATAACCTGGAAATTTATTCCCCACGATTGATCAAGAAACCTGCCTGCCTGGTATTATAACAACGAATAAGAATTCGGCAGCTTTTTCTGAAATTGTTTGAGGTTAGGTTCCATAGCCATTTGTTCGAAAATGTCCTCATTGATCTGTTTGAGCTGTCGCCAACAGGTCCTGCACTCCTCAACATTGTCGTGCATCCGTCTGACAGACATGGCCAACTGGGAAACATCGTAGTGCGTGAAAGTTTAACATAAATGTTTGAGTAGGAAGATTTTCTGTTGTCACAAAATGTTTTGTATTTGTTCTTCTTTCTTAACAGAAAATTCAAGGAATTAATTCCTTATTTTGGTTAAGAATTTTCTTAGAGTATTTTGAGTGAGTCATATCATCACGTATGATTGCAAAAGAATGTATCATATGTATTTCTGTGATGTATGAAACAAACAACTAAAGTTGTTTTAACGTATTTATTGCTTTAAATGAAATCAAGGTATTTATTTGCGTGCTCTTGTGGCACGCACATGCCGACAGTGATTTCTGCCAACATGAATTTTATATGCAGCATGTTGTGTGTAGTCATTTTTTTATGTTATTTGTTGAAAGCGATTTTAAGTGATTTTTCTGTGTTTTATACATACATATATAATTTTTTTCTTCAATTCAATTTAAGGAATTTTAAGTTTAACACAAGTTCATTGAATAACAAAGAAGCAAAGTAAAAAAGAAAAATAAATAAATAAATATTTTAATTCTCTAAATTGTACAATTTTACCCTAAAATGTTGTTTTGTAACAAGCATTTTATGTGGGTGCAACTTAAACATACATATTTTTTTATTTATTTTTATTTTGTTGTTGTTGTTGTCTTTCAACTAAACACACATGTTTTAATCATGTTGCTACAAACAAAGGAATTGTAGCATAGTCAGTCGTCATAAAGCCAGCAAAACAAAAAAACAAAAACAAGAAAACCTCACCTTATTCTTCGTCATCCACAACAACCAATCCACCAACAAACCGACCATCTTTAAGACTCCTAGGAAAGACCGAGTTTTTGCTTTTGAAAGACATCGTCATCCCGCCTGTCTTGAGACCCAAGTAAAGAGTTGCATGCATGTTTGCCACCTTTTAGGTTCGGGGTTTCTTTAGCTGCAATTTATTTAAAAACAATTTTTTTTCTCTCTTGCATCTTTTATACAATTTGTTGATGCGTAGGTGTTGTTTGTTCCTTTTGGCAAGACTTCATTTAGGATTTGTTGCATGTGGGCATGGCTGAATTTTCTAAGGCAAACTTTGTTAAAAAATGTTTTGCGTTTTTAAATAACATTGCGTGCTGATCTTTCTATTTATTATTGCTGTTTGTTGAGTTTTTTAATTAAAAATAATGCTGATTTAAAAAAAGTCTTTAATATCTTGAAAGAATTGTGTTGCTTTTTGCTTTTTTAAAAGGCAAACGTTTTTTGTTTTCGCGCAAATGATTTATAATGACGTTTTTCGCTTGGATTTTTTCTTTTGCTTTAATGAAATGATTTATATGTAAAATGTCGCTTTTAAAAAGGGGAACTTGTGCATGATCAATGGGGGCAGAGAAAGAAAAAAAATCGTACTATTTTCTTTTAAGTTCAGAAAAATATTAACTTAACATATATTTTTAAAACATAAATACCGAATTTAATTTATGAAATTTCATTGCACAACTTTGTTGCACGGCACATTGTTTATTTGCTAATAGGCAACAATCATAGAAAGAAATGCCGTAGCATGAATATGTGAAGTATATCAGGCAACTTTTTGCTCTGATTTCCTTTCCACGCCTCCTATTGGCAAATTAAAAAGTTACGTGCAAATAAGTCATTAAAAAAATCATAAATATACAAAATTCATATAATTTTCTTAATTTCGAATTGATATATAAAAAATGAAAATTTCCCTAAAAATTTCCCAAAAGGGAAATTTTGATTTTCAGAAATTTTATAGTTATTCAACAATTTTTCTCAGAAAAGCTATAAAGTTTTAAGTGAAGTAGGAAAATTCTAAAAATTTCCCTTACATATACATATATACATTATTTTATAGGGAAATTTGAGTGGATCATTCTTTACCGATTCTAATATTTTGTCATTAAGTAAATAAATTGCAGAAAAGTTTCGCCTTATTTCTAACGAAGAATTTATATGAAGTTAGGAAAAAGGAAAATTTTATTATTCCTACGTTTTATTTTAGTGTGGCAATTTTTTTTCGAGCAGAAACAAGTTATTAGGCAAAGTAAGAAATGTTGCTAAGATTCCCCATGATGGATTTTGGTAGAGCAACCCAGCCATAAGCTACCTTTTTCACATATTCTTATTTTTATACATGAAGCAGATATATATATATTTTGAAAAAATTTAAAATTTCCTTTTTTTAATTTATATAGTTTATGGTGTAAACAATTTATAAAAGATTAAGTATGGGTATCAGGTTTGTCAAACTGAAAGTAAAATTTTTTTAAAAAGATAAATTTATGAAAAAATAAAATTTCCCTAAAAGGGAAATTTTGTATTTATTTGAAAATTCTCCAAATTTTCTTCAAGAAAATTAAAATTATTCTGCTGCTTTTCCATATTTTTAAAATAAAGTGATTAAGCGGAAGGCTTTCCATGTACCTTGAGAGAGTACAATTTGTTCCTTTAATTTTTTTTGTGTTTAAAATGCCTGTCTTAGTTCAACTCTCTTTGAGAAATCTTCTTGAAGTTTCTGTTAAGTAAGCAAGTTGATTCCATTTTGCCGAACAATGCTTTGCATTTAGTTTAAATGATTCACTGAAATTAATAGCGAACGTTTGCTTTATGCCAAACTGAATTCTTTAGTTCGATTTAAGTTATCATGAATTTTAATGATATTTTTATGTCATTTAAATAAAAAATACAGGATTGAAAATTCTTATCTGATTCTGCTGGAATATTTAATATGCCACATTAGCAATACAATTAAAATCATTATAATTATCTAGGTATCTTTTATTTTTTCTTTACTTCTTTTTAAATGGCATTCTAAACTAGCCAACCAAACAGTACCGAAAAGACTTTATAGGACATACAGACAGACAGTCAGAGACACAGTTGTAGAAAGAAAAGGTTTTGTCGAGGCAATATCATGCATAATGATGGACATAAACTATGTAACTTTACGCCTGGTTATACAAGTTGTAGAAGGAACAAGAAAAAAAAAATAAATGTTTGTTATAATACGTATTAAATTTCCCTTATAATGGGTTTGGAATCGCCAAAGAGATTTGTTTGGAGAACCTTATTATTTACTCATGTTAACAAGTGCTATGACAAGATGTTTTTCTGATGTTTTTTTTTTCTCAAAACTAAATGATAAGCTGGCTTCAGTATGAAACTTTTCAGTAAAGGTACTGTTTGTAAGCTTATATGGAGAAATATTAGTACGAGGGTGGTAACATAATGCCAGGTTTATGCGTTATTTATACAAAAAAATATATTAAAAAAAAAATTAATTTTAAAATCATTATTTCACTTAAGGGAAATTTCACTTTCCCTGCATTTTATTGCAATTTCAATAAGATTTTAGGCAAATTGAAAAGAATTTTAATACTTTAATATAATAATATTTTAAGTAAATTAAGCCAAATTACTTGTGATGTATCGCTTTGTAAGCCAAATTATATGTGGGAATATATTCTACAAATCCTTCAAATAATTTTCTTAAAACTAAAATTTCCCTTGATGTATAAAATTTCCCTAAAAGGCAATACATTAATATTTAAAGAAAATTGAGAACTTTTTTTTAATTATTTCATATTTTCTTAAATAATTTCTCTTGAAACTAAAAATTCCCCTAAAAGGAAAATTTTATTTTTCCTAATGAGTATTTTTATTTGAAAACATTTTTGGGATTTCCTTAATATAGTTTTCTTAAACCAAAAATTATCCTCGAAACTAAGAGGGCAATCATGAATAAAACTCCGCGAGAAATTTTTCCCGGGAACAATTTCAAACAATAGCAAGTAATATTGAAAACAAAAAAAAATTCTAGTTAATTTTAAATATTATTGTTCGAACTTTATTTGTTTCTACAGGGTGTTTTTTAGAGGTATAGAACTTCGAATTGAAATAAAACACAAGAAAATCGTTTTAATGTCCATCAATTTGGCTTTATTGGAAGGATAATTTTATGCCATTAACGTTTAAATATGATTTCGGGCATGTGACCGCCGCGGCTGGCTCGAATAAAGCCTATTCTACAGTTCCAATTTTCAACCACTTTTTCACGCATATGGGGCCGTATGTTGGCAATAACGCCACGAATGTTGGCTTCCAAGTCCCCTAACGTTTCTGGTTTGTTGGCGTAGACGAGCGACTTCACATATCCCCAAAGAAAATAATCCAATGGTGTCAAATCACACGATCTTGGTGGTTAACCGAATTAATTGCTCTGATGGACGATTATGTCGACCATAAAATGGACGGAGGTTGCGGTAAACTTCGCGAACTGAACCATTATTTTCGAAATAAATTTGCACGATTTGCAAGCGTTGTTCTTTTGTCAACCTGTTCATGATGAAATGGCAAACCAAACTAAATATTAATCACTTGACAGCTGACAAAATGGCCGCCAGTTAAAAAAGTGATGCCAACTTAAAGTTCTATACCTCAATAAAAACCCCCAATATATATATGATTTGATCAGGCTAAAGTTCGTATCGCTTTGTAAGCCAAATTACATGTGATAATTATTACTGAACAAATAACAACAAAGTTAGTTGTAAATATTCTCACAAAAACGTAGTAGAACGGAACAACTAGCTGTTTTCGAAGGCCACTACACCTTCATCACCAGCGTTCTTTGTGTTTGGTCCACTGTGTGTGGTGTCATTTTCATATTATTACCATTTGAGTAATATTTAAGTGAACTTTGAATGTTTCCGGAATTTCCTTCATATAAATAATTTCCTTTAAACAAAAATTTTCCCCGAAAAAGTAAAATTTCCTTTTAAAGGAAATTTTACCTTTGATACACCGATTACCGTTTCAATAAGATTTTGAGTTGATGAAATTTTTTTTAAAAGTTGCCTTGACATACAATTTTCTTCGAGGGAAATTTAAGTTTAAGGGTCTATTAGCAAAGAATATATTTTTTGATAAAGTGAAAGCCGTTAAGTACATATTTAAAATATATTTAAAAAATGTTTTCTTTTAAGTTAAAAAAACCAAAATTAATCATTTTTTACAGTCGTAAAGCAGCTCTGGGCGAGTCAACATCAAGCGTCGTTGGCAATTATCTCTTAAGTGCAACCAGGCCACTGTTGTTTATTGGCCTTCGAGAGTTTTGCGTCTCACTCGCACTGGTTGACTGATCTGCCACGGATAACCGTATATTCTTGCGGTTCTTCTGTGGAATTTCTTTAACAACCACGTTGCTACTTCCTATGTGAAGGCATAGGTCGTGTACAGTCAGTCACAAAACCTTTTTAAAATACTGTTAATAACATCTTGGGCATATGGTCTAGTTACTCCGCCCATATTTGTGCAACCATATTATGCAAATTTACTTTGTATAATATGTATAAATAAATAAATAAATAATCATTTTTAGGTCATAGAAAACTTCCGTTTTAAGGAAATCAGTTATTTAGGGCATTTTCTCAGTTTGAAAAGCAGTTTTTTTTTGGCTTTAAGATTAATTTAATAAAATTTTAAAATTTCCTGTATACGAGTATAAAGAATTTTTTTTTGTTGGAATATATTTAAATATTTTGAGCTGTAAAAAAAATATGCATCAATTTTTCTCTTATGACATACTGCATGGAGATAAAATAAAATCAATCGTATTACCCTGTGATAATTATGATCACATCAATCATATTTTATAAGTCTTAAATTATCCTCGTATGCAGCACTATTATGTTCAAATGATAAGAGTTGTACATATAAGTGCATACATCTGTATGTACGTTTGTGGCAATGCGCTGTCATAAAAATCAATTATTATTAGAGTTTAAGTTCTGTCGTTTTTATTTTTCGTTTGTGCACAACAATTTTCTTAAGAAATGAAATCAAGAAAGAAAAAAAAACACCAGACAATTTAGGTGTCTCTAGACGATGTTGAAACTCTCGGAAGCTAAACGAGCATTGGCTGAGTGACTGGCTGGCTGGTTGCCTTAATACCCAACCGAATGACATTATGTCAATAATTTATTTATTTATTGTTGTTGCATCGTTATGTCCTTTATGGCATAGAACACAAAATAGCACAGCACTGCACTGCACAGCACAGCATCACAATCACAAACGAAATCAAAATCGATTTGTTTTAAACAGAAATTCTCAAATTTTACTAGCAGCACGTAGCGAAACGTGGCAAGAGGACGGCAAGGTTTTGTTGTATTGCTTACAATATATTCGTCTTCATCCTGCTGCAAAATCATATTGTACCTTGAGTTTCTTTTGTGTTTAATGCAACTTTTATATGACACATGTTCTATGGCAATTGTACATGTGTAATGGCATGTATTCTCTGGTGGAATGGAATATTTTTGTAAATTGTATTTTCGTTTTTGTCTGTTAAAATTCCCCACCCTTTTCTTGATTTCTTAGCAAAACATGAAAATAAACTTCTTGTTCATTTACTATATATCGTATGTTTTGTTTTTTTTTTATTATTTACGTTACTTAACAATTTGTTAAGATGACGCTTATTTTGTTGCAGCTGGAAAACAAAAACTATTTTTACAATTTATGTGAATAATGTAATATTTTTTTCGTTTCTTTCGTTTCTTCCTTCTGTATTGCTGCTGGCTATTGGCCTGTATGACAATTTGTTAACTTGATTATTTACAAAATACATCATCATGTTGTGTCATGCAGGGATTTTATGTCGTTAAAGATGTTTGGCAAACAAAAAAAATTCAATAATTGATTTCGATAATTATTTAAGCAAATCAATTTTATTGCACAAAAATTCTTTTGAAAATATCATAAAAACAATTTTTAAACAATCATACATTAATATTAATCTATTCAAAGAAATTTGTAAGGAATTTTAAGATTAATAAAACTGATGGGTTGTTTAAAAAAATTCTTGTTATTGATGACTCTGTAAAACAGCAAATGAAATATTTTTCCTCTTGCCACAGTTATAATAAAAACAAACTAATTATTGAAAGCACAGAATGTTTCATATCGATATGGCAGGATTTTGTCACATGTAATGTTTCGCTATTATAAAATCTTTGGGTGGTTCTCATAATCTACGAGAACACACAGGATTTTCTGGTATAAAGGAGTCTCTGGGCATTAAAATGGGCGAAGCAGGCCACCCATGTTGTCACTTTAAACGCAGAATGTCAGAATTCTTAAAAGATTTAAATAATAACATGGAGTTTGTGGATTAATTGAAATATTGGAATTTTATGTTACACTCGGCACAGTGAAAATTAAAAAATTTACCAAAATTAATATTCTTCGACAAAAGAAAAGTAAGTGCAATTAATAATATGTGAACCTCCATTTTAATATTCGAGTAATTTCCTACATAGAAAATATTTGGTCACACCCGTCCCACCAACGTTGAAGTGTTATTTTTTCAATGAATGTCAAAAATAGAAAACAGGAACAAAGCAGGAAACTGAAAGGAACAAAGGAGGAAACTGAAGGAAATAAAGACAAATTTTAACGACATTTAACTTAAGAGAGTGAGAGAGATATAGAGAGAGATAGAGAGAGAAAGGCACAGGATAAGAAGAAACGCTAAGAACATTATTATGGATAAAGAATCATTGGAAGAACACTGAAAGAATAATCGAGAAAGAAAATCCAATAGCAGACAACGGAAAACGAATGAACAAATTGCAAGAGCTTTGAAATCATCTTAAATAAGCTGTTACTAAAGTAGCCTTCCTTGTACGCCATGAAAAAGAATTGCTGTTATTAAGCAATCTTTTTAAGAGGTTCCTTCAGAATCTCAGGTACCTCCAAGAAGAACAAGAATCAAAGTTACGACTGATGGCATTCAACTTTTCTTCGATTTTTTATATTAGGCCTCATCCGAAACAAAAGCTTTTTTTCGTTCTTTGGTTTTTTTCAGACAGTAATATTGATTTGGTATATTGTTCAAAGTCTTTTTGACTTGTTTGCGTTCTACGGAAGATTTTACAGAATAGTTCCTAAGAGTAATAATACTGTAAAAATTAATATTTGTGAGGTCGTCACACCCGTAACAGTCTTCTGGTGGCCATTCTGAGCAAAAATCATATTCCTCCAGTGTCTACCTATTATTATATATTTTTAAAATTAATATCCCTGGGAATCACACCCTATTTTTAAATTTAGCAACAAATGTGAATATCATGGTCACAGCCGTCACAATGTAATTACCCTGTTGTTGAAGGCGCTATATCCGTCAATGATGATTGGACAAAACAGACTGTATAAATGACAGTCAATTTGACAATATGGCCCCTATCAAGTGTCAAAGTCCCTATTGCAAAACCCTTTAGTGTTTTTTAAGTTTTAGTTTATCTCCCAAATTAATTTCAAAAATATTTTCCAATATAAATTTTTGCTAAACGTATGCAGCTAAGTCTGTCTAATTTTATGTCCTTTTTGGCTCTTATTTTCATGTGTTTCCTATATATTTTTAGTTTGACTATGTTTGTATGCAAATGAAATGCAAATTTTGTTCCGTATTTTTATTAATAATTCCTATCTGGGAAAAAGTAAAAAAAAAAAAAAATTAGTAATAGAAAAAACATAATTTTTTTTCATATTTCAAAAGTTAAACTAAAACACAATAAAGATCACAAGAACCACAACAACTAGACTTAAATGGAAATTGAAAAGAAGACCAACTATCCATATAAAATCAAACAATAACGAGACT
The DNA here is from genome assembly GCA_936439885.1 of Nowickia ferox. Taxonomy (NCBI): domain Eukaryota; kingdom Metazoa; phylum Arthropoda; class Insecta; order Diptera; family Tachinidae; genus Nowickia; species Nowickia ferox. The sequence continues at coordinate 11,354,709 of OW387024.1, read as the reverse complement.
TTTTCTTAATTCTCTGGAAAAAAAAGCAACATACAGAGAGAAAAATGCATCAAACGACAATCACTTAAATTTGCAAAAAAGCATAAAAATAAATAAAATGTTAGAGGAAAAAAGCATTTAGTAGAAGAAAACTTTATAAAATATAAAATCAGATAAAACTATCAAACTCCTGTGACTAAACAAGTAAGCCAACGAAATCACACACACACACGCACACACAGGCGCAGGGGCAGAGGATCTAAAACATTTTATGGAAGCCAAGAAACATAAATAGCAGTGCGAGTTGGCTGGACTGTGTGCACTTATGCAGAGATTCGAAGAAGACAATGAGAAAACGTATAGAGGGTTATTATGGCCAAATATATGTTTTTGTTATGGCAGAGTATTCATTTATGGTTATAAAGGTGGCTGCCGAGATGAAAGACTGACTGACTGACTATTTTGCTAAAGTTAAAATTGAATTTTGCTTAAACATAATCTTTATGGAGCTTCTAAGATCTAAGTAGACAAATGCTTGTTTGCAGTAAATAGAGGATCTTCCAATAAGAGGTTGCCTTTTTATATGTAAAATTGAATTAGTATTTTTAAGCGAAATAATGGGTAAAATGGAAGTTATGCCATTAGTAATGGAAGACAATAGCAGTCAAATGGGCGCCACGGGTACGCTTACAGAACCATATGCTTTTCATCCATCATCCTCGATAACCTCACTATCTCCTCCATGTGTGAGGTCTTGAATCTACTAATGGCCATTGGCATATACCTTATTTCTTATGTAGCCCCAAAGAAAGAATTCTAAAGGTTTTAAATCACAAGATCTCGGTGGCCAATTGTATTGGCTGCCTGTTCGAGAAATCACATAGTTAGCCAGGAAACTATTGACACAAAAGAGCAATGGTATCGTATAGTGAGTCATGGCTTACGGAGCTCGTGGAATACCTGATCTTCACGCAATCTTAGAGGCACTCCAATCCCCAACTTTAACCATCCCTTCCGCAATGAAGTTTCAGAGAAGCTCCAAGCTGTAACAATTTTCCATCTCGTTAAGAAACATCCAGCATTAGTAATATTAATATATAAGCACGCGATAAAGATTTAATCCCATCCTTACTGTCCACATAGGAAAGTATCACCGTCTACACTTCCTTGGCAGATTATCCTTCAGAATCCTATCCGAGTTATCGGGGATGAGACTCAAAAACGTAAGCCTCTATATTAGGAGCTCCGGTTGGTACGGCTGCTGACTCATTGCGTGGCGTGTGCTCACACATCATCAATTCTCTCCTCTACTCCAGCTATTATTATTTCTGATAATACTCCACTTTACATCTATCTTTTTCACCTCTCCCCTTTCTATTTTGTCTTCTTAATTAGAGGTAGTGCAACGGATCATTATATTGTACCCAAGTGGTCTAGTTTCTAATTTTCCTCTTTACCAGCAACCTGCTAACTCAACCTAATGTTCATATACATATATTGGCATGTCTTAGAGGAATAGAAATTCTAACACCGCCACTCCTGTCCATCTATGGATACCTCAAACTTGTATGTACAATATTTTGTTATCATGCCATTCGAAACTGAAATTTAATGCCAGCTTTACTGTTCGTATAAAATCACAGACAATCGTGCCTAATTTTCATCTAGCAGAGTTGTAGAGTTGACCAGTGGCCAACCTTTTCAATGCATTAGTTGGCTTGTAACCTTACCGTATAGTTTATTGCCACTTGCTTCCCCAAGAGATTAATTGGCACCCATTGGAATATTGACCTGGAAAGAATGATACTTGCTGCATCTACTTTCTAAGATCCCGCAGGTTAGGTTAGGTTAGTTGTTTACTCCAACTGTTTTGTTTTAATTTTTATTTAATTTGTCCATTTTTGTTCCCAGGAGTAGGCACGCACGGGGTTGAATCAACCATGCAGTGACAACTGACCAGTGCCCTGGCATCGGAAAGGAGGTGTATGCGACTAGTCTTGTTTAACCACTAAGTAGTCATTCAGGTTTTCGGCACTGCGGTTAACCTTACAAGTGGTGTAGTTTTCGTTCGCGGGCTCCATGCATAGAGAAACAACACCATAAAGAGAAGACCATATCATGATTCCAAGTGGGACTCATGGTCACCCTTAGCTGCATAATGTGTCTCTCGTAGACTCAATAGGAGTAGCTACTCAACACGATAGCCTTCAAAGTTGGAAAGTCGATCGCATTTGATAGCGTCTCCCCATAATGATCAAAAACATGGGTGGAATGTTCACCATGATCGGCAGTCTCCTAGTATGGGCACCTCTCCTATGGTTCTTCCAACCAGCGATGAAGTTACACTAGCTCACAGGCTGATCATGACAACGATCCTGCGAGTTCCATATTGAAGTCTCACAGATTCGTGCCGGACCCGAGATAACAGCAACACAAGTTACCATTTGTGCAGAGTATCACGAGGGTAACTGATTATGTCTCCCCCCTTCCGCCACCCGGGGACGCGCCCGACAGAAGACTACTACTCCTACAGCCTGGCTAGGTGCTAAACTAGCGCTGTTGTTCGAGAAGCAGGCCATCAAACTAATGCCTCATATGTTAATATTGGCTCAATCACTGCGTTGAAGATATTTCAGTACTCCATTTACTAATGATTTTCAGTGATGCTTGTACTCTTCGTTAGGCGGTGGCCAGATGCTTATCATAGATGCTCCCATCACGATGTCAATTTAAATGCAAAAGTCCCTCATAATGCATCACTCTTGGTTGGTTCGCTTTTTTCAACCTCCCACTGTTTGGATGTTTTTCTAACTTCTCATAATACTCCTAACAAGCATTTGAGTCTTACACACATACATAGATATGTGCTAGCACACACTTAAATACATACATGTACACTTGCATAAGTACATCCATCCATAAGTATGTATACACAAACTTTTTATTTTTATTTTTGGTAAAAAGAAAACTTATAGCTCATATGAAGAGGCAAAAAAGCTTTCTTTTATGCCTTCTCTTTTTTTCTTCTTGCAACTTCATTTTATAGAAGTCATATAGCATCTGATTACTAGTATTTATTTTTTCGCCTGGTAACTTTTATATGGTTTTATGGACATGTTAGACCGTTTAGTTTTTTTTATATATAATTTTTTCTTCTTTATTTATTTGGACACTACAGATAATGATTGAAATAATGAAGTTTGATAGTAAATTGAAGTTGGTAAAGAAAACAATACAGCAGCCACTAAAGCACAAACAATAGCATAAACATTTAGATAATAATGGTCTGATAGGTAGAAAAATACTTTTAAAGTACTTTGTTGCAATTTGGAAATGATGAGTTTTTTAATGAGAAATTTCCAAAGGTTAATTTAAAAATGAGATAAGGAGTGGGTCGAACATGCAGCACTTAAAAATAATTAAGAAGTGGGGGAGTAGGCTAACAATAAAAGAATTTTTGTGTTTTCAAGACATAATTATTTAGCTTAATAAAATGAAATCATTGATAAATTTAAAAAATTTATGCATTTGGTCTGCTCGGTTACATTTTGCTCTTCAGCATTTTACAGTAATCCCCACTTAATTGCCTTCTACAAACTTGTAAGATGATTGGGCAATTATGCCTGTTTTCAATACGGAATTTATATCGAAATCGAAAATATTAAGTTTTAATATTATTATCGAAATTTTTCCAAAATTAATATGTCCTCGTATATAACTTGTTCAGTAAAATATAAATTTTTTTTTCAAATACATTGAAATTGATAATTGAGGGATTAACTGGATCCCATGTCTATTTCACTGTTTATCACAAAATTAACCGTGGCACCCATTTTGGTTTTACTTACATCTTGGGGGCAAATTACTATATTCAATATTAAACAAAATTCGAAAATATTTCAATAGAGTTTAAGTAGAAATATTTTAAAATTTGGTTTGATATCAAATGCCGTAGTTTGCCGCCTGGTGATTGAATTTTTATTTGTATTTATTTATTTGTTATTTTTTTCGGGAAGTTGATCAAACTTTATGTTTTTGTATTGATTTAAGTTTTTTTGGGAGGCTCAACAAATTTTAGTTAAAAAAATAAATAAAAGTTTCTCCTAATAATGAACTTTTTCTCAAGTTTTCTAAAACATACTAATTTTTATATTTCATATATTTTTTCTTTTCAGGTATGTAAACTTTTTACTCTTATAAAAAATTAATGGCGGAGAATAACCCAACAAGGTTGACCTCATTCACACTTGTTAAGATGGTGGGTGGTTGATGTTGTCTCGTAGATATGATGGCATAATCAACTAAAACGGAATGAAATATTAAGTTTTGTAAGGAATATATTTTTTCTTGTGTATTTTCTACTTCACCTTTAAAGCTTGATAGAATTTCAAAAGAGTTAACAAGATTCCTACATAAAAGTAAATCTAGATTTTTTTTTGGGGATATAGAAAAAACTTGAAAAATTATATCTTATATAGAAGTGGTTAGCGTAGTCTTACAATTAGAGTTTACATTAACATAATTAGATTAGATAAAGTTTGGCATTTTTTTTAAGCATAAACCTACTCACAACGTTTTGATGCACAAGTTCTATTTGTTTTGTTTACAGTGAGTTCAGAAAATCAATTTAACAAAAAAGGGAAATTTCGAGAGAAGGGTTTCGTTGGATTATTTTTCACAACTTTCGACGTGGATTTTCTCAACAAGAATGTGTCAATGAACTCAGTTCTTTGTATGGCGATAAAGCACCATCAAAAACCACACTATATCGCTCGTACAGTGAATTCAATCGTGGTCGTAGTTCCGTCGCCGACAAATTCCGTGAACGTTGTCCAAAATCGGTTGTTATGCCACCAAACATCGATTTATTGCGTGAACTGATAATGCAAGATCATCATGTAACATATTGTGAGATAGAGGCATTCTTGCACATTAGTACCACTTCAATACATTCGATTTCGCATGAACACGTAGTTTTAAACAAAAATTTGTTCTCGGATACCCGATAATACATCAATCGAGAAAAAAAAGGCTCGCGTCGAGTGGTGTAAGGAAATGATTAAAAAGTTCAACCGTGGTGCTTCAAAACACGTGTATAAAATCGTGACAGATGACGAATCATAGATGTATGCTTATGAGACGGAAACAGAACAGCAATCGACCGTGTGGGTATTCCAAGACGAGCTAATTCCAACAAAATTTGTTCGTGGAAGAAGCACAGCGAAGCAAATGGTCGCCTGTATCTTCGGCCGAATGGGTCATGTTGCCACTGTTCCGCTTGAGCAACGTAGAACTGTCAATTCTGAGTAGTACACGGAAGTCTTCGTAATCATTCTTCATCATGACAATGCGATCTCTCACACATCTCGTCAAACAACTGAATTTTCAAGCAGTCAAAACATCGAATTGATAACTCCTTCTTTTTCCCGAATATCAAAGGTAAACTGCGTAACGATTTACGAGTGCCGAAGAAGCAGTTGAAGCATTCAAAACCCATGTTTTGGAGGTGTCTCAAGAGGCATGGAAAAACTGCTTTGACAAATGGTTTGAACGAATGCAAAAGTGTATTGATCATGACGGGAAATAAGGCCATTTTCATTTAAAAAAGTTTGTTATTTCCGAAATATAAATAGTAGCCCTCTTATGTAAAAAATATTCGGCTGAAGGCTGCAATTTTTGGACAGTAAGTAGATCTGATAAACATACAATTTGCACTGAAAATATGTACATACTCGCAGGTTCAATTAAACGTGCCATAGCCATAACCATACAAAACAGCTGTTCGAACCAAACTTATGGGCAGCACTTTATTCGATTATATCTAACATAGGTGAATCTCCATAGCCATAGAAACCAATTGAATTTTGGTTTTCGCCGTAACCAATGATCGGAAATAATCGATTTTGGTAAAAAAAAAAATAAGTTCGAAAATTATGTTGCCTAAGCTGTTTTTGTTTACTGAAGTAGTTAAGCATGTTGACTACAAAACCGGTGTCCTCCGACAGTCATTAAAAATAACAATACCACACATTTTTCTGATGTGCATTAGTGTCCTTTGTATCAGTTGTTGTGCTAAAAATTCTAGTGATGCAGACATAAGGCACTGGTTACTGAACTATTCCGACTTCAGCAGATATTAAACCTAATGTAACATCAGGGCGCCCTCCTTCGTTGTGTAGCAGAATCATCGGCGAAGTAAAATAACCAATAAAATGGCTACTAAACACAGCTTCAAAATTGAATACGCCTCATTTGACACCAGAAGGCGCTGCAACACTGCTTTAATAAAAAAAAAGCGTGCAAAAAGCAGAGTTGTAAAAGAATGAAGCTTTCCTTTATCTCTTCCTTCATCAATGTCTTCTCTATCACTATCTCTTCCCTATCACCCTCCCTCACTATCTTCCTTCAACTCCAGGTGGCACAAAGGGATCATTGTATTGGACCCAAGTGAGCTGGACTCTAAATTTCACCAGCAGTCTGCTAACCTAACCTAAAGTAACCTAAGCTTTTTTGGCAGTTATGTCACGATATTACGCTTATGAGCTCTCCAGGATTAAAGTCTGAATTAAAAAAAATAATTATACCAAAAGAATTCGTATATTTTATGCACATATTAAAAAAAACTCAATTTCAAACTGCTGCATTCTTTGTGATTTCAGAAAGAAATATTTTAACCATAACTCTCAGTGATTTCGTAAAAAAAGCTTTATGAGCTTTGTTGAAAGTAAATATAAAATTTTATTGTTTTTAACTTTTAAGTGCCAACTTGTCGTAAGCACCTTGTTAGTTAAATATTAATCTTTGCACAATTTATATTTCAAAGAACCAACTTAACAACACTTAAGTAGTAATTTTCCTAGTTTATTGTAGCATTATTAATTTTCAACATTACGTTATAATTTTTGTTAAAAAAAAGCTCAAATAACTACACAACACAACTGGTACCTTCTTCCACTACTCCTGTGGTCTCGGTATTTTATTTTGTTGATTTTTTATTTAATTTTTTTTTTTTTTTTTGTTTGCATCAAGTCATTTTGTCACGCATTTTAAGGCGGAAATCCTATTTTAAGTGAAAGAAGAACAAAATGAAAAACATTAACAACAAAAAAATGTTTACTACCACAACAAACCCTGCATATTGTTGGCGGCCAAAACCAGGAGCCAGACTCACAGCCATGCAACCAACCAACCAAACCCAGCAAAGAGCGAACTTTTGGCTTGAAAAAGAATAAAAAAAACTCTTTTTTGCAACACACTGCACAAATGTTGTTAAACTAACCACGTTTAAAACTGTTTAAGTTTTGTACAAATATGGCCGCAATGGGACCACCCTTTATGATTAACAATATACATAAATATAAAAAATAAACTTTAATTTTATTTTTTTACAATATCTTTGGTGGAAAAAATAATAACGCTGTTAATATAAACATAAATACAGGTGTTGTTGGTTGCAAGGTGGTCCACTCAGCAGTTTATTGCTGTAGTAGCATTCATTGTTTTTTTATGAATTTTTGCATTTGGTTTTTCTTTCGAGGAAAATTAAACTGAAACCGAAGAAAGGAAACCAAAAGTAAAGTAAAAGCAATTTCTATGCAAATATTTTATGAGTTAAGTAAGTGTAAACAGAGTTAAAATATAAAGTATTAAGGGAAAACCTAGAGAGAGAGAGAGAGAGAGAGTTTTCCTTTTGCAGTTTCAATCAGTACGTTGTTGGGCCTTACAGTAAGAAATTTATAAAACGAAGAGCGGGTTAGTTTTAAATTTAATCTAAAATTGAGATAAGCCAGGTTTTCTTTTATCTTTTCTTTATTCTTTTTAAGATATTTTCATGAATTCAGACTCTCTTAAATTTTTATGTAGTCTTTAGGGCGGCAAAAAGTGATATAAAATCAATCAAATATTAAGAACTTTCTGCGAAAGTGTCCTCGCAATTACACTTGGTAATTAAGGATCAGGGCTCGGATTTTCATACAAAAGCAAGTTTGTTTTGGTTTGGTGATAGATAAAAGAGAATTGAATAATAATAATCTTTTTATTATATATCTATTAAATGATTAATTTTAAGTAACTAAAATCAAAAAAGTTTATTAAAAAATTTTTTTTTTTGAAAAAAATTTTATCTATTCGAAAAAAGGCGTCCAGAGGACATGCCAAAATCTTGAAACTCGTAACTGGTTTGCCGCAAAACATTGATTGCTACCTATACCTCTGCCTGATAAAATATTCGCTCTCGCCCTTCTATCATCATGAGAGCTCGCTAGAGATCTATACGTACGGATCTAAGTCAGAGTTTGATGTAGATGGAGGCGTCTTTATTTCCTTTTTTCAACAGAGGATGAAATTTAAGCTATAGAAATAATGTAACGCGATAAAGTCTGAAATATCAGCCTTAAAAATAGCAGATAACTATTGGATACATACAATAAAGTCTCTATCCATCCTTTAGGTTTCAGTTCATACTCGGATGAACTACATACACAAATCCGGAGCTCGAATGCAAATTCTTGACACGAAATAAATGTCTGACATTCCGTTAAAATGCTGCAAAATTCAAATTCCACAGAAGCTATTTGGAGTCGCACCGACCAGATGGTTTAAAGAGGTCGCTCGGCATCCAGGCTAATATCGTTACCTTAATATAAAAAGGACCTAACTCATTATGTTTTGAAATCATGCTTTTTAAAATATACAAAAAACTCTTATTTCAAAAAGAAATAATCCCCCTTATTGTGAATGGCGTCGTCGACGTCACATCAAGACGACAGTAAAAGTTGTCACTTATATACTCTTTGTCGACAACAATTGACTACTATTAACATGCCGCATTAATTTACAAATACTTGGAGATTAGTAAGAGATTGTCAATAAGAGATAAAGAGTAGACAAGTGACAATATTTACTGTCGTCTTGATGTGACGTCGACGACGCCATTCACAATAAGGGGGAATGAGTTAGGACCTTTCTGTGTTAAGGTAAGGATATGTCCCCAATACGATTGTAGTAGATCTGCAATCCTGAAGGGGGCACTCCGCGGGTAAATATGAACAAGACACTGTTTTATAGGTGCAGCTATAACGATTTCTCTGGAAGTTGTCGTAATGCGGAGGAGGAAGAGTGTGGAATACCTCTTCTGTCTTTGCACCGCCCTCTCTCTGAAAACTTTTTTTCAAAAGTACGATTTTGTAGGATGGCGAGAACTAAACTTAACATATTTGTTAGGATTTGTAACATTTAATGATGATTCTCAGCGTAGAGTGTAAACGGACCTCCAGTCATTGCAATGAGCCAAATATATTTGACAGTGTCGCTGTATAATGAAGTTTTAAATTATAATTTTAGTTTAGATGATTAAGATAAGATTTCTTGATATAATAATATAATGATAGAAAATCCTAACCAAGCTTGGAAAAAAATGGTTGATACAAGTACACACGTCATTTTCGATAAGAAAATGTCTCAGACAATTATCAAGGAACTTCCTTCCAGTAATATGAAATAAATACTTATAATTTTATTTCGCTATACCAACCCTATTTCATACTTTAATTATAAGCAGAAAAAAAGTAATACAGACTATTTGCAACATTATAATGACTGTCTGTAAATGTCATTGGCCTGATTTTCTTTTAACTCGTATTTTATTGCCTTTCGACTGCTTCATAAATGTATATATACCGCCTACTAAGCACACATACATACATACATACATACATACATAAATACATATAAATTGGCCTATACAAGCGAGTCCTTGCAGTGTTGTACAGTAAACTATGACTGACTGACTGACTGACATTTCCAATAGTTAAACATTAACCAAATTTTATGGAGCCACTACTGCCATCGCCACTCTGCTCGTAAAATGCAGCTATTTAACTTCCGTTATTGAATAAAGCGAAATGGAATTTTTTTTCTTCGTTGTTTATTAAAAATCTCCCAAGGAAAAAGTGTACGAACGAACGAACGAACTGTGGTAGTAGTTTAAGTGTTTCTTTTTAAGCAAAAAATAAAAAATTAAAAGGAATATTCTTGGTTAAATATAATGTTGATTTTTTTGTTGCAATTTTTTGGTCTAAAGCTGAAGAAGGGAACGCATAGTGGCAATTCTTATGTAGTGGTATAAAAATACAAAATCTTTGCATAGAAAGTGCTTAAAACTCATACTACTTGCATCTACATTACACTACTTAAGCTGCTTGCGAAAAAATAAAAAATGCCATAAACTGCAGCAGTTTTTCGTTTTGAACGTTGCCTTGTAAGCCATACAAACAGCTACAATTTATTTAAACTTGCAACCATTTTCAAATACTGGTGTATTCTACTACACACTAATGTGGGCAACAGCAGTAGCAGTGTGTGCAACAACTGTTGTTGATGTTTTATACAGTCACAATATTTTTTTCCGATTTTCCTTTTACACTTATGGATTTTTACACCCAGACTCTTCTCCTCTCGCACACACACAGACTCGCTTATATTTTAATATCCATTTGTTTATATCAACAAAGATTCAGTTAAGTTTAAAGCTTTCTTTCTTTCTTTCTTACCCCCGTTAATAAACCCCCTGAAAATATGTGTTTTTTTTTTCGTTTTCATACTGTGCATATGAACGCAACAAAAAATGTAGGTGAATGTACTTGAAATGTACATTGAATGCAGTTTATTAAAATCTACAATTTCAAAAAGAACAGACAAAAAACGTGAAATGCATCCCCCATTCCAAAAACAGCTATTACACCCTCGCCCCCTTTCCACCAACTAAATAACATTACTTTTGTTAAATAGTGCCTCAATGTATTTACATTTTGTGCACAATCTTTGGCCGCCCATTGAAGCTTATAACGGCGCCTAGAATGCAAAAACAAATTTTAATATACTCGTATTGTTTTTTTTTCAAATGCAAGTGTGCGACAAGTCGAACGTTGTCGACATCGTGGGACAGGCCCTTAAATCGCTTTTAAAGAATTTAGCCAGATATATGTATTTCTACATATAAATTTCCCATATTCTTCTACGCATCCTGCCACTCTTCTTACGCAGCATCGATTACATTTAAAATAAAACAAAACTTGGCATCACTGAGTTTTAAAATCAGCTGACTTATTGGCAAGGCATCCTACAATTTGTGCTCTGTAACTTGCAACACCCAAATAAAGCGAATACGCGGTTTATTTCTGATCAAAATGTTGCAATTATGTTGTCCTTCTCGATTACAATTATGTACTTTATGTTTAATGTACCACGCCCTCTTCATTTTAGAATATTTTAGCTAAAGTGCCTTACAAGCTTACCCTACTACATCCTGCAATTTCAGGAAGATCAGGTAATTGGTTAGATAAAAATATGTACTTTGTTGTTTGGGTGCTGCCATGCCCACTTAATATGTTATGGAATAAGTAAGGCCAAAATGTCTTCCAAATGTACTCCCATACATTCCGCGAATTTCTGGGATATCGGTTAGCTGATAACAGTTGATAACAAATGTACTTTGTATGATGGGTGACACGCCCCTTTGAAATATTAAGGAAACATTTAGCTTTTGTTCATTCCTTTAGCAAGATGGGTTCACTGTCCTTCAAACATATAAACAGACAATCTGTTTATCTGTTCACACTTTTATATAATATATATTATATAAATATATTATGGCTTTTCCCTTTCTAAAAATGCGGGCAAAATTTTTGCTCCTTTAAAGAGAAGATAAATAATTGCATGCTCATTAGGAAGCAAACAAAAATTTAAGGCTATAAGTAAGTCTAGTAATATTAGTTAACGACTTTAAACAAATTGTTTGTTGTTGGTTAACCACGTCTAGATGCATTCCATTGATGCTTAAGCAACTCATCATTAGACTTCAACCACAAGTAAAAAAAGCTTGCATAACCCCAATGCTTATAGACAAACTCCCAATAAATTATTGCGAATTACAAAACTGCAATCACAGTAGGCAACACAAGCTGAATAATAATACCTGTTGTTTTTTGTAAAAGCTTCTTGGCTTATTTTGATTGTAGCTTTGTAATTCTCATTCATTTATTGGGAGTTTGTTTATAAGCATTAGGGTGTTGTTTGTTTTTTTTTTAATTATAGTTGAAGTTTACTGATGAGTTGCCTAACCAGCAACTAAATGCAACAAAAAAACTTTTTAAATTCGTATGCATTGTGACACGCGTTAAACAAAAATAAGAAATTTAAATTTAGTAAGAAATTGTAATCGTAAAGTTTTTCTTAACATTTCACTTTAATAATAATTGGGCGCACTATTCGTACTTATATTTTTGCAAATTGTCGACCTGTTTCTGTCATCAAACAAACACAATCGACCTACTGCTCCTCTGCTGCCTTGTTGTCAAATAAGAAAATTTCTCTCTCTTTCTCCTTTTATTTTATTTAAACAATTGTTTTATTATTGTTGTTGTTGTAGTACTTTGTTCCTTTATGCAACGACATTTATGCACTTCAAAATAATATTTAAAAGAAAAAAATAGAAAACTTTTGTTTTCTTATGCTTCTTGTGTTAGTAGAAGAGCTTAAAGGCATTTTTCCTAGCAACAATAGTTATTTTTTTCAAGTCGTTTCTATGGTTTAATGGTGACCATTTGCCCTGACTTGGCCTGGCCCCAACTGCTGCATGGTTAACTGTCTGAGTACCCTGGTGCATTCTTTGCTTTTATATTGCTTAGAATTTTTAAATAGTTTCATTTTTTTTGTTGCAATATTTTGGCGTGTAAAACAAAAAAAAGACAAAAGCTAACACTTGTGGGTTTCTCCTCTCCTCTCTTTTCATTTTTTTTTTGTATACATACATATTTGTTTTCTTTCCATTTAAAGTATTTAATGCATGTTTTCTTTTCTGTTTTTTTTTTCTTGAGTTTAAATGAAACGTCAAAAAGGGCCAAGTATACTATAAACAATTGTCTAAAACTATGCCACACGTTTTAGTATTTTTTTAAGTGGCAAGTTGTGAATAATTTTTTCTGCTCTTTCAATTTTTTTTGTCCATTGTTTATTGCAAAGCTTTAAACAAAAGAAATAACTAAATTGTAGACTCAAGTGATCAATAAACTGTAGATGGAGCTTTAGAAAAATAAAAGAGAGAATTTTAATTACTGTTAGATAAAAATTCTTCATTAGGTTTTTAGAAGAAATGAAGGAAAAAGAAGAATAAAAGAAAATTAAGTCAATTTATGGATGATTCTGAAGTAAATATTTAAATTGAGAACACAATGAAAATCTTTATGGAATCTTTTAAGAAAAGACGTTAAAGCCGTACTCAATTTGCTTAAGTGTTAAAGAGAGAGAGAGAGAGAAAGAAAGAGAGCTAGAATTATACTTCCGTTGCTGGTTCTTTATCTCTCATTTTGTTTATAGATGATTGAGAACACAATAAAAATCTTTATAGATTCCTTTAAGAAAATACTTTAAAGCCATACTAAATTTGCTTATGTGTTAAAGAGAGAGACAGAGAGCCAAGAATATAATTTCGTTGCTGGTTCTCTCTATCTCTCCCTCTGCTCGCAATTAACTTGTACATCACAAACAAGTCGCGTCTTAGATTAATTTTAATACTCTGCGAAGTTTGAAGGGCAGGAACTTTATACATTATAAGCTTTACTGCTAGGAATTTATTTGCTCCGACAAAATGAGTCGTTAAGAGCTTGTTATTTTGAAAAAATTTTAATAAATTTGTACAGTATAATATGTACTGGGGGGTGGGGGCAAGTTACGGCACTCGATACGACTCGTAATTTAAAAAATATATATAAATAGAGTTTATATGGAAATATTTTTAAATTACGAGTCGTATCGAATGCCGTAATTTGCCCCCTGGTTTTAATTATTTATTTTTTCTTGACATGCCAAAATATTTTCTGTTGAATCTTTGTTGTTAAAAATATGATTATTATATCTATTTTCTCCATGCGCAAAAATAACGATTGGTGATATAAAGTACAGCAGCAAATAACTTTGACAAATGTTTTGATTTTTTTGCCAAAAAGCTTTGCCTTTTCGCTCTTACTAAATTTTGCAATAGTCACTGCCTTTTTGCCTCTTTTCTGCGAAGACCTTTTTTGCAGAGTTAATTGTACGTCTAACTGCTTTTAACCCCCAAAAAATATCCATCATTAATAATAAAAAAAACTGTCATATATTAATTTAAGTAGTTCATCATTTTTGAAAAGCAAATTGACAGTTAAAGCAAAAAAAAAAATCTAATTCTAAAGTGATATAATGTTGTAAGGGGAAAAAAGATTTGTTAGAATAAAAGCAGAAATAGAAACATGTGTGTAAATTAAAAATAGAATGATGAATGAGCTTTATTTTAACATAATTAACATAAAGTTATTACGAGTATTAAATTTTTACCAAAGATCAGAAAAGTTTGATTATTTTATTCTTTTTTTTCAACATAACTCAAATATTGTGTTATTGAGAATTCTGTTGTAATAAGTTACACATGTCATTTATGTACATGTGTATTAATATTTAGATGGGGGAGTGTTATTGCAACATTTTCTGTGAACTATTTTAAATTTCCTATAATTTTGTTTTTGTGTTCGCAGCTTTTAATTAATGATTTTAAGTGAAAATTAAAGCATGAACTCTATAACTTTTCACAGAATCTTTGTGCAAACAAATTTTAGTTTTTTTTTGCTCTTTGACTCCCCACATTAATCACAAATAATTAACAAGACCTATTCCCTAGGAATTTGTTTTTCTATCGTAACAAAGAACTATTTCCTAGGAATTTCCTAACAAAGAGGAGTTTTTTTCCTATTCTGGAGTTTTTTTTCCCCTATTCTACTCTGTAATTTAAAACGAATTTTTAATGTTATTAAAATACGTATTACGGAGTAGACTCCCATCTGGAAGCAAAACAGCTGCTCACGGAAATCTAAAATTTTCTCTCTTAATCTGTTTACAAAAGAAGTTTTTTTCTCATAAGAATCATTTCGCTGGGAATATTTTCTATCCTACTGAGGGTGTCTCAATTAAAATAGAGTGGTTATAAAAACAACCTGTATTCGTAATAAAGTGCGACTTTGACTCGCACACGAAGGTTTCCGTACGGACATTACATATCGCTCATTTATTCAAGGAGCGTCATAACTCATATCGTTCTTCATATTGCGTAAAAATTTCATACAAATATCTTGTTTACTCAACTCTTAAAGACAAAAACTAAATTTTTTTTCTGGCAAACCGGTTTTTTTGAGTTGTGACGTTGTTTGAGTAAATGGGCGACATGTAATATTATTCGAACCTTAGCCTATATAATCAATTATCTTACATTACATAGATTTTTTTTTAAATTTCAAGTAAACTTTTTTTCGGTTTTTGGCGACTTGTTTTACTTTTTGCACTTTTTCTTGGGTTTGGCGCTTTTTTCGGTTTTTGGCGATTTTTATATTTTGGGATTTTTTAGTTTTCGAGTTTTTAAAAATTTCAAGAGTTCAACGGAAATTTCACATTCACTATAGAAAGAACTTTCACAATCATCATGAAAACTGTTTTCGTTGCTTGTTTGTCCTTCTTCAATATCACTTAGAAAATCCAATCCAATCCAATTTTTGTCATTTTGAAACATAAAAAAAGTATTTCGGCTTCTTTTTTGTAATCTTTTTATTTTATAGCTGATGTAGTTTTTTTTGGGTGTAATTACACATAACTACATATGTCTATAATAATGTATGCTGGAATTCTCATTCGGTTCATATTGAAATTAATATAAGTATTTCAAGACTATAGATAGATTGTTAGCGTGCTAGAAATCATTACTCTTCATTATATCTAGTTTACTGCAAACGATTCTCATTTTGGATATTATGGACTAACTGACGTCTGTGTGATTTTTTTTTTTTACTGGATACAATTTCGTCATAAATTGTCAATTCAAGTTCACAGCTGCATCATGTAAACAAAAACTGTTTTCTTTAACCCCGTTTATACAATTTGTATGAAAATAACTAGAAAAAATAAAAGCTTTTCATACAAATTTTCTACTCAAGTCGACCGGTTTGTGAAAACCTCGGGTGAAATTGAAGCTTCACTAGATAAAACTATCTGTTTAGTAATTTTTTTTTTAATAAGAACACAAATTTTGTGCCCTCTCAAAGAGAAATAAATAAATTTCATGTTCGTTATGAAGTAAAATTTTATTAGGAACTTGAACTCATTTGATTTCTCAAATTATAGTGCTAAAGAAATTTTTTTAATTAAAAGAAAAAAATATTGAAATTTCTTTAGAAAAGAAAACGTCAAACCATTAAGAGAAAAAATTCAAACTTTAAATTGTTGAAATGTTGAAATTTTACAACTTAAATCTCCCTGATAAGCGCAAGTTTGAATCACAAGAAAACAATTTAGCGATTAAACGATATCATTTTTAAGTCGTTCCTGTTAACCACAAAAAGAAAACAAGTAATACGTACATAAATAAATAAAAAAGAAACCACTGTATTCAAAAATTATTTCATCTATTTTAGTTCCCCCTAAACGAAAATGATTAATTGCTCTACATCAGACGCTCTTTCGCCCCTGACCGCTTCATTTAAATCTTGAAGAAAAAAATCTCAACTTTTAGAAATTGACATTGTTGTTCATTCGTTCATGCGCTTGTTGGTTTGTTCATTCGTTCGTACTTCTCCACACATTGTGGCATGTATGTGCATATTATATGTGGCTCTTCTGTCTATATAAAATTATCAAGATGTTTTTTTGCAAAAACCAAAAAAAAAAAAAAAAAGAAAACAAAATTGGAATAAATCTGGCCTCCATAGAAATCATTTGCAATCTCTGCGAGATATACAGGGTGGGCCAAAAGTTACCTTGGGGTTTAAAAGTTTAATAACTTTTTCGTTTATTAATTTTTTTTTATTTTTTTCTCAGATTATATAATATATAAAATGGAAAATTTTTTACACTAGTATGAAAAATAATGTCTCTTAAATTACCACTGTTTTCAGCTTCGGACTGATGGGCTCGTTTTAGAGCATTTTCCATAATATCTTCCAAAATTTCTGCAACAATGTTTGCCTTGAGTTCAAGGATTGTCTCTGGCTTGTTCACATACACTCGCTACTTCAAATAACCCCAAAGAAAATAGTCGGGTGCTGCCAAAACCGGCGATCGCGCTGGGCCAAATTATTTCCGAATTTCTGGAAATTATTCGCTCTCCAAAAATTTGACTTAAAAGTGCCATTGTGCCTCGGGCAGTGGCTACGTTCTGCTGAAACCACATACCAGGTATGTTTTCAAGAGCAAGACGTAAAAAATTTTCTATCATAAACCCATACCGCTCTCCATTTACGGTTACAGCACTTCCATCTTCATTCTCGAAGAAGTAAGGCCCAATGATATTTTCAGATGTGATCCCACACCATATTGTACACCTAATGGGGTGCAATTGGCGTTTATGAATGGCTCTTGGATTTTCAGAACACCAGAACCTACAGTTCTGCTTATTAACAAAGCCATTCAAATGAAAATGAGCTTCATCACTCATAATCATAATCGCCCATCAGTGCGAAGTTGAAAACGGTGGTCATGTAAGAGACATTATTTTTCATACTTAGTGTAAAAAAATTTTCCATTTTGTATATTATATAATCTGAGAAAAAAAATTTAAAAAAATTAATAAACGAAAAAGTTATTAAACTTTTAAACCCCATGGTAACTTTTGGCCCACCCTGTACATACATACATACTCGTACATATGTACATATTCTATGTTATAAATGAATTTAGTAATAATAAATAATAATAAAAAAAGAAGACAACATAAAATATTTTATTAAAAGCTTTAACAAATACTTGTACTAAATAATAGTATTTTATACTGTGTAATCTACATCAGCAAAGCGACAAAGAATATATTAATTCAAAGCAAACTAGCATGGAATTTCTAATGAAAACTAATTTGCATGTAGTAAGCACACAATAATAGAAATTCTACAGAATTTTAATATATTTGCCAGTAATTTATTTTTTCTACAAAATTTAATATGCAGTCAAACTTAGTTTAAAAGCGAATTAGGTTAGATTAGGACTAACAAATCAGTGCAGGTTTAAACGCTGGTTTAGTTGAACTAAACTAAAATTTGTATGTAGCGTTAAATCATTGATTGCCCCATATAATATGTGTAGTTTAAAAATAATAGTGTGGCAGCACTAGAATAAATGTCAAAGAAAACAGCTGTTTTACAACAGGCCAATAGTTCTTTGCATCGCCAAATTTAAAAACTAACAATAGCCTGCACGAAAACAGATTGATCAAGATCGAGGCTTGGAAAAAACAAACTCATATGGTCTGTATTGGTAGTTTAAACGCCCAAATTTATGTGTTTAGAGATTGGTTTCAATACTAAGGGCCAATTTCACCAACTCTATTTAAATATCAATTCATATTTAAATGTCGATTTTCATTAATTTTTGCATGGAAAAATTACTTTTAAATATGAATCGATATTTAAATAAGTTGCTGAAATAGGCCCTAACTGATTTTTTGGTCTGCTGCCTTGAACACATTTTAACAAAAAATAAAGATGAACTTGCATTGATTTATTATTCCTTAAAGTGATTAGTACGGAGAGGTAATTTAGTTTTAAAAATAATTTTTAAGTTACAGAAAAAAAGCATTTAAAATAATGGATTGAGTCGTTATTTTGCTTGATTGTACATCAGAGAAACTAACAGCTGATCAGCATCTGCTGAACTGAAGTCAGCTGGCGTGAATTGGCCTTGAGGCAATCTACTCGTATGCGTGTCTGTAAAAGTCTGAATAAAATGGCAATTAATCCTGCATTCATTATTGGCATTGACTTCTGAATATATCCCCGAATTTTTTTTTTTTTTTTAGTAAAGCAGGCTCTTTCTATTTTGTTCAATTTTTCTCTAAATTACGTAATTTTTTTTTTCTTTAATCTTTTAACGGATGTACGAACAACAATCTCTCTTACTCATGAAGAGTTGTTGTTAAGTCGTATTTATTTTTAAGAATTTATTAAAAGGTTTGTGAAATATTTTAGTTTCAAAATAAACAACAGAAAAATATTGATAGCAAAGCTTTTTATCGTTATTAAGTTTATTTTTTAATTTTTTAAAAAGTCAAATTTTGTTTTAATATTACACAAGCACGGAATGTAAGAAACGATAAGAGTTGTTTTTTAATTTAAAGTGAAATGAACTTAAATTTAAAATTTAAAATAACTACAATGTACGTTAACTTCCGGTTTGAGAGCGATAGTATATAAAGTTTGCTGTTTCTTTTCTTATAATATTTTTTTATTAAGGTTTTTTCTTAAATAAATAATTTCTATATACATAATAATAAAGGAAATCAAAAGCTATAGAAAATTTATAGAAAGAAGGCAAAGCTACATATTTATTAAAAGTCATCTGACAACAAAATATGTTTATAAAAATTAATATTTGTTTGTTTGTTCGTATACTATAAGCGGCCGAACCTCTTATCCGATCGCGATAAAATTTGGCGCCCTCTTGAAAGGTTATAGGACCTGTACCTGTCTTTAGTAACTTATTACGATAATCGTGTCGTTATAATAAATATAACGGAAATTTATCGATTTTGCTATTCAGTACCTGGATTCAGTAACTTTTATTACGATAATCATATCGACGAAAACTTATCGACTTTGCTCTCCAGTAACATATTTTAACGATATTCGCTGTCGGTTGAAGTAAAAAATTAAAATCCTAAGCTCGAATTCATTTAGTTTTTCTTTAATTCTTCTTAGTGCTTTTCTCTTATTTTTACATTTTGTATAAAGGGATGTTTCATCGAGTACGAGTACAATTAAATGGCGAGTAAAAGACAGATGTATATTATCGTAAAAAATAAATTACAGAATCACATTATCGTTACCGCAAACGAATAAATATATGGACAAATATTATGATTTTCCGATCGCAAAAAGTTACTGAATCCTGGTGCTGATGGATGTCTGTGTCTAAGAAACATTTAAACCGATTTAAATTAAATTTAAAACAGTTGGATCTGCTTCTATGTATAAAGTTACATACGAAGGCGGATCAATAAGTCATATCAAGTACCTCTTGTTAATAGACTACTGTCAAATTTGGAGCAAGTGTTGGCATTTACTTTGCGTTTAACAGCTGTTCAAAAAATACAACCTCGTGCATTTTTCTCAAAATGGAAAAAAGTGAATTTCGAGTGCTCATTAAACATTATTTTTTGCGAAAAAAAACCGTCAATCAAACCAAGGAAAAGCTCGATAAATACTATGGGGACTCTGCACCATCGATTTCAATGATAAAAATGTGGTTTACTGACTTTCGTTGTGGTCGCACAAGTACAAATGACGCTGAACGTTCTGGACGGCCAATTGAGATCAGTACACCTGAAAATTTCGAAAAAATCCACGATATGGTGTTGGCCGATCGAAGAGTAAAAGTGCATGAGATTGTTGATGCCATAGGCATTTCATATGGCAGTGTGGATTCGATTTTAAGTTATCAGCTGGGTTTAAGAAAGTTGTCTGCAAGATGGGTGCAGCAGTTGCTCTCAATTGACCATAAACGTAAACGTGTGACAACTTCAAAGGATTGTTTGGAGTTGTTTAACCGCAATCCGCATGAGTTTTTGCGGGGGTTTGGAACTGTGGATGAAACATGGATCCATTACTGTACTCCGGAGACCAAGCAGCAGTCTAAACAATGGATTTCTCTGTATGAACCTGCTCCGAAGAAGGCCAAAGTAAGTTTGTCGGCCAATAAGGTGATGGCAACAGTTTTTGGGATGCACGTGGGATAATCCACATCGATTACCTTCAAAATGGAAAACCAATAAACGGCGAATATTATGCAAACTTATTAGACCGATTTGATGAGGATTTAAAAAGAAAACGACCCCATATGGCCAAGAAAAAGTTCTTTTTCATCAAGACAATGCACGGGTGCACACGTGTGCAGTCTCAATGGCAAAACTCTATGAATTGGGCTACGAATTGGTATCTCATCGGCCATATTCTCCGGATTTAGCGCCTAGTGACTACTTCCTATTTCCAAACCTAAAGAAATAGCTCGGTTGAAAGAGATTTAGCTCCAATGATGAACTTATTGACCAAACAAATGCCTTTTTTTAATGACCTCGAAAATTTTTTTATAACGGAAAAAAAAAACTGGAGAAACGTTGGACTAAATGTCTAGAACTCACAGAAGACTAGGTTGAAAAATAAAATAACTTTTTATATAAAAACCTGTGTTTCTTCAAAAAGTCACTGAGCCAATGATCCACGCTCGTAGGTTTGTACTCGTACCTTTTAAAATTTAGGTCCAGCATGAGGTATTGAGGAAAATTTCTGTCCCTCATATACATAGATTCTTTTGAAATGTTAAACATACATACATGTATATATGTAGATACCCCTTCGTTTAGAAGACAACATCCGTTTTGTACTCACCTTCTGAAATAAAAAAGTCTTTTTTATAAAAAGTAATTTTTGTAAAAGGTACTTTTTTATAATGTACTCTTTGTCAAAAGTAGTTTTTGTAAAAATTACTTATTGGAAAAGCCAATTTTTGTAAAAGATAGTTATTGAAGAAGGTACTTTTTGTAAAAAGTACTTTTTGAAAAAGGTACTTTCGTAAAACATATTTTTTGTAAGAGGTACTTTTTGTAAAAGATGTTTCTTGCAATATGTACGTTTTGTAAGGTATTTTTTATAATATGAAACATTTACAATGAAATGGATTCGTTTAAGATATTTTCGTCTGCAAAAGATGAGCCAAATTTAGAGAAAAACATGAAAGAAAAGAGATTTCTTGAACATTCCAAAATTCTTGCATAATAACTAAAAATAATAATAATAATTCTTAAAAAAAAAAAAAACAAAAATATATTGGGAAAGCTTTTTCCACCTGACCTGAATTTAAATAGCATGACACAAGTTTTCGTAATTGGAGGTCTGGTCTGAAGCGTTTTAAAGTGTGTCAAGTAAACTAAAAAGTTTGTGAACTGATTTTAATATTTTTTGTTCATTTACAATTTATGTTAATGTTACAAATAATATATCATGGCTTTGTCGCATTTTTAATTTCCTTTAACAAGTTGCTCTAAATACTATATATAAATTTTTTATCGTGTTATTACAAAACTTTTCTCGGAATATTGTTCAACAAAATCACAAAAAAAGAAGAACCGTGAAATAAATATTCATGCTCTTTGAAATTCTTTTCTTTAACTTAAAGAACTTAAATTTCATGTCTAACAAGAAATGTGTTGGATAATAAAAAAAGGTAAATAAATTTGAAATGTCTTTAAGGTAATTAAAATGAAAATACAAAGCAAAATATTTATAACAAGCACAGTTTGTCAAATAAAACATTTGCTTAATAGAAAATATACTGAAAAATAGCATAAATTATAACAATAAAATTTATACACAGAACGTTACATGAAACAGAGAATTTGTTTATTTTGTGGTTTTGCTAAATAAGTTTTTTAAGAATTATTAGAAATTCGTGCTTTTCTCAGAAAGTCAGGACTCATTAAACTTTAGAAAAAAAAATCAATTCAAGATAAATATAACAACTGAAGCAAGAATCGTTTTCTTGTAAAAATCCCCCAACTTCTTTTGTTGTGCAAACATTTACTTGACACACTGCATGTACTCAAATCTTATTCAAGTTTTTATGCGCAGAAGAGAAATAATAATAAAAACAGCAGGTCTTTGACTTTATTTTTAAAATCACAATACATACGAAGAACACTTTGCACTCTGTATTTACTGTAAAAAAAGAATTTTAGTATAAAATTTTTTATAAATAAATTGACAAGTCTAATCAAAGAAATAAAACAAATTTTATGGTTGCAGCAAGAAATAAAATTAATGTTTTCCAACACACATCCCACAGCACACTTTTGGAATTAACAATTAGCTAGAATTAAGAAAAAGAAAAAAAAAATTCAATTCCCCTCTTGATTTCAAAGTAAACACACAATTTTAATGAATATTAAAAACAGCATACCGTTACAAAAAAGTCTCTTCAACACTAATTTCTATTTCTATATCCCTCTCACTCACTCTTTAAGCGTGTTTTTAAAAATGCACGTCGAAATGACATTTTAATTTTACTACAATTTGTTAGTGTCATATTATTGCTATGTGTTCTCTTTCGTCTTTTTTATTCTTAACGTTTCGTTGGTTTCTTTTTGTTTTCGGTAAAACAAAACATTAAACCCCATTTTACTAATGACAAATGACAGCTGAGCTTTAACACATGCATGAAGAAAATACAATTCGTATGTAAATGGCAGAACTAAATGAAGTAAAAAATGCATAAAAAATTCAATAACTTTTTCTGGATATTTTAAAACCTTAAGAACTTAAAAAATTCATAAAGAAAATAAAGAAAATACAAAAAATACAAACCAGCCATGAAATTTAGTATTTTAAGTGTATGGTACTCGTATACTACTGCACGCCAAGTTACTTCGTTAGCGTAAACCTTTGCACCCATTTAAATGATTGTTAGGTATCCCATAAGTTCTATTACATAAAAAGTTTATCCATGCTCTCCTTTGATAGTTTATTTTAGCATACGTTTTTTAATTGTTTAAAGTGTTTGTGTGTAAATTAGTGGGGGAAAAGAAAGGAATGGTCGGAAAGTCATTAATTTTAAAAATTTCACATTAAATATGTGCATAATGGTTTGTTTATAGAAATAGTGACAGGTGCAAATTTCTAACAACAAGAACAGCAACAGGGTTTTAAACTGAAAAGATTTTTTTTTTTTTACTTCAACATAAAAATTCATAAAGAGAAGTCCTTTAAGGAAAATTTAAAATTCAAATAAAAAAACTGATTTTAAAAAGATAAAAATTTATTTGTAAAGATTGCCTTTTGTAAAAGGTACTTTTTGAAAAAGGACATATTTTTGGCAAAAGGTACTTTTTGAAAAAGTACTTCTTTTTGGCAAAATGTACTTTTTGAAAAAGTACTTATTTTTGGCAAAAGGTACTTTTTGAAAAAGTACATATATATTGTAAAACGTACTTTGTGAAAAATTTAGTTTTGTTTTTTAAGTACTTTATGTAAAAGGGACTTTTTGTTAAGAGTATTTTGGCTTAAGGTACTTTTTGTTAAAACTCTTTTGGTTTAAGGTACTTTTTGTTAAGTTACTTTTTTTACAAGGTGCTATTTTGAAAAGGTACTTTTTGTAAAACTTTTTTATAAAAGGCACATTTTGTTAAAGGCATTTCTTTACAAAAGGAACTTTTTCAAAAGTATAAAAAGTACTTTTATAAAAAATATATGGTTTTTGTAAATGGTATTTTTCTTTTTGAAAAATTTACTTTTTAATCAGGAATAATTTCTTAATCGGGCTTAATTTCAGTATTTTCAATTCGTACTGAATGAATTGAATTGTTTTTTTTTTTTGCTTTTTGTAAAAGCCAATTTTTGGCTTTTTTGGACTTTTCTTAATACTTTTTTTAAAGAGTACTCATTATAAAAATTTATTATTTTGAAAGGTACTTGTACTTTTCTAAAAAAGTACTTTTTAAGAAGTGATTTAAGTAAAATAACTTTAAGGTACTTTTTGAAAAAGTATATTTTGTAAAACATACTTCTTGTAAAAGGTTCAAGTTTCTTTTTGTAAACGATACTTTTCTTATAAAAGGAAGCTTTTATAAAACTCACGTTTTGGAAAATGTACTTCTTGTAAGAGTTACATTTGTAAAAGGTACTATTTATAAAGGGTAATTTTTGCCAAAAGTATTTTTTATAAAAAGGAATTTTGCGAAAGGTAGTCTTTGTAAAAGCGACCTTTTGTACCAAGTACTTTCCATAAGAGGTACGAGTACTTTTTGTTGTAAGTACTTTCAGTGAAAATTAATTTTTGTAAAAGTTATTCCTTATAAAATTAACTTATTTTACAAAAGGTACTTTTTTAAAAGATACCTTTTGTGAAATGTACTTTTTGCAAAAGTTACTTTTTGTAAAAGCAAAATCTCTTTGCAAGAGATACTTTCTGTAAAAAAAAATTTGTAAAGGGTGTGTTGCGGGATTTTGCGCGAGCGCGCAGTTTCATAAGATTGTAAACAACAAATAAAGATTTCAATACTTCAATTTATTTAGAATTCAAATGTATTTGTATGTTGAAATTCCTAATTATAAAATATAATTTAGAGACTTATATTTAAAAAATAAAACTACTTAATTTATATAATTAGGTACTTTTTAGTATGAAACAAAGCGCGACAAAAAGGTATTGTAAGCTTTTTTACGAAATATTTGTTTTTAAGGCAAGTGAAGTTTTAATAAAGTGAGTTAAAGTTCAAGTTCACGATTTATACTTAATCACTTTGCTTTATGACCTTAAAAATTACTTTCGTTTACAAATACAAAAAATGTGCGCTTTTAAGCATGGGATTTTTACATACTTTTTGACAGATTGAGATTACAATAGGTCGATAACTACGATAAATAAGTAACCGATCATTAATTAAACGACAGTGGCGCTAACAGGGTGGTTTTTGTACAAGGTACTTTTTGAAAAAGCTACTTTTTGCAAAAGGTATATTTTGTAAAGATGGGTTAAGTAAAATGTACTTCATACAAAGCTACTATTTGTAAAAAGTACTTTTTGCCAAAGATACTTTATGCAAACGGTACTTTTTGTAAAATGCGTTTTGCAAAATTTATTTTTCGTGAGATGTACTTATAAAATATCGTTTTTTAAATACTTTTTTTGAAAGGTACTGTTTAAGAAAAAGTACTTTTGGAAATTGAGCTTTTTTGTAAACGGTACTTTTTGCAAAACGTACTTAATTTACATGGAAATTTTTTTAAAAAAGTGTCTTCTGTTAAATGTAATTTCGGGAAAAGGTACTTTTTGTGAAAGGTACTCTTTTTAAAAGGCCTTTTTTGTAGAAGGTGATCTTTATGAAAGGTAGCTTTCGAAACTGATACCTTTGGTAAATTACTTTTTGTAAAAGATAGGGCCTGTCCCAAGATGACGACAGCGTTCGACTTGTCGCATACTTGCATTCAAAACAAAAACAAATGTTAAAATTTTGTTGTTGTTTCCAATGTAGCTGTAGGACAAGTCGAAAGTTGTCGACATCGTGGGACAGGCCCATACTTTTTGTAAAACATTTAATTCTCCTGAAATATATTTTTCGTAAAATTTACTTTTTATAAAAAGTACTTTTTTTTACAAAAAGTAGTATTTGTAAAAGTTACTTTTTGAAACGAAACTTTTTGTCGAAACTTTTTTGTACCACCAAATTTTATTATGTAAAAAATTATCTTTGTAAAAGGTAAAATTTCTATAGCTTGTATTATTGGAAATTACTATTTGCAAAAGTTAGCATTTTAAATTTTCTTCCTGTAAAGGTAAGGGAGGTAAATCTTTTAGAAAAAAGTTTGGATAAAGCATTTTCACAAAAGTTCTTTTTGGGCTGTATTTGTAATGCTACCACATTTTGTCCTCAAAAGCAGTTGCAAACTGTACTTATTTTTTTTTAAACCCAATTGAATCATTTATCTCTTAATAAATATTTTTGATTTCAACATGGAAATCTTTTGACTTCTAATCGAAACAAATAAATCTTTTAACGATTCGTCTCGTTTTGTTGCCTCACGTAAATTGCCACAGTTTGATTGGAAGATTTATGTGTTGTTATTTTGTTATTTACTCAACAAAATTTTACCATCAATCGTTGATGTTGTTGATTGTCATTGACTTTACTGACATTTTGGGAATGATATGTTTTGTTTTTTGTTTTTACTCTGGATTTACATTTATTTTTATTTGCGCATAAAATTAAACATAAAAACAAAACTCTTTTAACACAATTTTATTGATACAAATATAAAACATTATTTGTAATAAAATTTCATCACAGTCATACATCAACTTGCTCTGAAGAAACAAAAAAAAAAAAGAAAACACGCCTCAAGGCTAAAAAGATGATAAGCTGCTCTGTGTGTTGTTTTTAATAAAATATTTTAATGTTCATAAAATTTCATATTTTCATTCCAAAGCAGATTAATAATTAAATATTAGTCACAATTTGTGTTAATTCTGTTTTATTATTATTTTGTTGTTTTTTTTCAACAATAGAATCTTTTGAAATAGTTTTCGAAATGTTGCTAAAAGTTTGTTCGTCTTTGCAGCGGAAATTTCGATAAACTTTGCGCCGCGCGGTTAGAACACTTTTTTGGAATTGGCACATTTAGTTTGTTAAGTGATTTTGCTGGTGTTGAAATAGATTTTGCACAGTATGAAAATTTTCCTAAAATTTAAAGGCAAATAAAATAAAAAGAAAAGATTTAAAAGAAGAAAAAAAAAGAAAACGGGAACTTTTAGAACAAGAAATGTCTTTGAAAAGAGGTGTGTTTTGGGATAATAAGCGAGTTTTTGGCTAATAATCTGCCGAACTGCATACATACGAATATGTGTATTTATCGACCATTTATTTGAACAACGTCATAACTCCAAAATTTATATTTTTGAGTTAATAGTGCAGAATTAATTTTCATACTGTTATTAACGTTTTGTATGAATTTCATACAAATATCTTGTCTCTTAAGAGAAAACCAAAATCTTATTTTCCCATTAAATTGTCGGTAAATTGAAAACTTTAAATTCGTTTTCTGTAAACCGCTTTTTTTGAGTTATGACATTCTTAAAGTAAATGACCGATATATGTAAGAAATAAGAGGAATGCAGTTTATTTTTTTTTAAACGCCAAAAGTTGTCTGCAGATAATATTTTGAATACAGAGTGCATACGCACAAAATGCTTTGCACACAAAATATTCACCCTTATTCCAGTTGCCAACATCGTCGTCACGTCAATATAATACCAAAAATTGGGCTTGTCTATCCGTTGTCGAAAACAACTGATTTCTATTGACAGACTCATGCTATTTTTTCTAGACCTTAAGGGAATAGAAATAGACTGTCAATAACACAACATTTTTCCCGAGAGCGAGTAGACAAGCCCCAATTTTTTGGTATTGTATTGACGTGCCGTGATGTTTAGTCTGGTTACTCGGTTACCCAACTCTAAAGTAATCGTAAATTTTCTTTAGAAAATCAGCATGTTGTAAAATAATTTTAGTTTCAACCAATACTTAATTTTTTTAGGAAATTATTAATCACCCTTATCGGGTATAAAACTTCACGTGAAATGTGTTCCCTTTCCCTAAAATTGTGATTGCCAATGTTTGCGTTGTTGTTGTGTCAGTATACTATTTTCTAGTTTTGTTCACCATTTTTTGTTCACGGGAAATATTTCACGTGAACAATATGTTCGCCTTTTATTCCCGATAAGGGTGATTAAGTTCAAAAACAAAAAACTAAGAACTTAAAATCTAGAAACGGGTACCCGTTACGCAAATTACTCCAGAATCAAAATTTTTAAAACATAAATTTACGGCCTGGCCCACGATGTCGACAAGAAAGTTTCTTTCGCTTACTTATATTGAAAACAAAAAAAACAAGAGACATCGTGGGCCAGGCCGTTAATTTTGTTTATATTTAAATTTCTTAAAGATATACATATATAAATGGCTCATATCATATCTAAATAATTTTCACGCGTAACCATTATTACTCGTATAACCCTATTAAATTTTAAGAACTAATAAATAATTTAGACCTTATTTGGAAAAAATTTTAAATAAACTAATAAATTATGCATGTTGCAAATATATTAACGAGTCCCCGTTAATCGAATAACCATAATGAATTTGATCTACTTTGCCATATTTTTTTAAATAACTGCTTCCCGATACTTCAGCAATCTTATTCAAAAAAATTCAATACGTTTTCAATTTCAATTTCAGCATTTAACGAAAATCATAAGAGCTGCATATTCTTTTAAATTATTTTCAAAAGTAATCGTTACTCGGGTAAACATTGAGAAGTAAACTTAAGTAGGTTATTAGTTAAAGTGTTTTGTTTAAATTGTTTTCTACAAAACTAGTGTTATTGCGTTATGACGTTAATGCAGCAATTGAGCAATGAGATGGTGATAATGATTGAGCGTTACTTCATTAAGAAAAGTAAAGAATTTATTTATTTATTTTTAACGAGTACCCGTTACTTGAATAACCGTATTAATATTTGAAAATTCAAATTCAAATTAAACTTTCTTTAAAATATTTTTTAAAAAAGCTAAAAGTTTCTAAAAAGAGCATACTCGTATCAGTGCAACTCAACTGTCTTAACGGGTACCCATTGCTCAAGTAATCGTAATTAATATTAAAAAGTAACTATGCACTATCTTTAACAAAAATATTTAAGAAACTTCTTTCAAAGCCACATATAATTAAATTATACTAACGAGTACCCGTTACTCGAATAACCATATTCGTTATTGTACATCCTTATTGTTTTCAGATGAATTATTTTTGGTTACAATTTATGTTTTAGTTTATATTACGTTTGTTATTACAAGTGTTTTTCATTTGACACAATAAAAACTTGTTTAAAATAACAGACACGCCACAAGAAATTAATTGTCAATAAATATTATTTTAGGCTACTGATTAAATCTTTGGCAACAACTTGCTCATGTGTTTTATGTTAAAAAAATATATGTATATTCATACATATATGCGTTACATAAATTTTTTTTTTTCTGTTATTTTAAAAACTCCCTCCCTGCCTCCCTCCTCTGCTACACAAAAATTCATGACAAATGCATTTTTGACAAAGTTCACTTGTATAGATTTGTTACAAAGAAGTGAAATATACAAAATCCAAGACAAATACCATGAAACTGTTTATGGAAAAGACAATTGTGTCATCAAAAGAAATATAAATGTTTTTCTTTTGTTTCTCTCATTCTTGTTGTTTAATGTTTACTTTCGACATTTTCAATGCTTGCACTGTTTATTCTTCTGCTTTTTGTTTTATTGTGGAAGTTTTTCATTGCATGCAGTCAACCGCCTTAACATAAGAGCCTAATTATGTCGCATCACGTAATATGGGAGAGTCTTGGTTGTTGTTTTTTAATGAAAAACATAAAGATCAATGGTAGGAATACAAATTTTTTAATGATTTTATGTTTAAGAGTGAAGGGGAGATTTTGCTTTTTAGGATTACGCTTTTTTCTGGCTTTTGGGACATATTTATGTATGCACCATGTGTCACTATACCATGAAGTGTTAATATCTGGGATATATTTAAGATAAACAAATTTTATGTAAAAAAACATACGCACAACATTATTAATAATATTTGAACTATCAATCGACAAATTTAAGTCAAATAATTTTTGATTCAATTATAAAGGGTGGACAAATTTGAGGTTTAGGAAGTAAATTGGGTGTCAAGTGATGAAATATCATTAATTGAGTTGTCATTCCTACCAAAAAAAAATATGATTAGTTATGAGGCCGGCCAATCTTCAATTAAGCGGTTACTAATTACTCAAAAAATATTTTATTAAAATTTTGGAATTAAAGGGTGGGCAAATTTAATAATGGAAGTAAATTGGCTTAAAATTCACCTTTTTTTAACAAATTCAGTGTTATTGATACCAATGTAAAGTAGAAATATGGGAATTAATAATGGAATATGCTGTCGGGCAAATGTCCACCGCTCTTTTCACAAAATTTTTAACCACATTTTGCAAAAAAGCTTCGTTTATCTCGGCAATGCAGCGCCGATTTTTATCTTTCAGAGCATCAGTTGTTTCATGCAAACCCGGTCTTTCAGAAGGTTCCAGAAAAAATAATCCAGCGGCGCTAAGTCATAAGAACGAGGAGGTCAATTGACATTGCCAAATGGAGAAATTACGCGACGGGAAATTTCTCATGCAATAACTGAATTGTTTGGCCGGCTGTAATGCTTGCTGAAACCAAAGGTCACTGATGTCAATATTAGCCAACTGTGGTAACAAAAAATCGGTTGTCATGGTTTGATAGCGCAGTGAATTCGTGGTGACGGCGTTTCCTTGCTCATTTTCGAAAAAAGATATGAGCCGGTGATGCCGCCTGACCACAAACCGCACCATACGGTCACTTTCTTTGGATGTAACGGTTTTTCGAGGACCGTTTGTGGATTTTGTGCGCCCCATATGGGACAATTTTGTTTGTATTGCCGATATAAACGAAGCTTTTTTGCAAAATCAATTCACTGAATTTGTTAAAAAAAAGTGCGTTTTTAAGCCAATTTACTTCCATTATTAAATTTGCCCACCCTTTAATTCCAAAATTTTAATAAAATATTTTTCGAGTAATTAACCTCGTCTAAAGAAAGAAAATCCCTTGCTCCTTCTGAAATTTGTTCATATTATGAGCTAACATAAATATGTATGTGTTCCACACCCTTAACATAAGCAAAGAAATAGGCAATATTGTGCCGTTACTGTACCAGCTGTGTGAGTAAAAACTCTATTGCTAACATATTTATTGCGTGTCTACATATTTTGCTTCGAAGGACCATAAGCAAGTAGGCACTTGCTGGCGAAAGGCAAGCACATTTTATGCACTTTACTTACACACCAACAAAATAAAATTGATTTTATGGCTTGCTAAGCACTTTATTACGAGTACTATCTTTGTTATATCATCTATTTATAGCATAGTTGTATGTAAAATTTTCACAACCATCAAGAATACATTTTTCTTTTACAACAAAAGACCTTAAATATCTACATACTTAGATAGCTTTATGTACTCTGCTTAAAACAGTTTTGTTATCTAATTTGAAAAATTTAAATTTCAATATGTACTTAAAAGTCTTGCATTTATTTTCCGTATAATCAAAAGTCATTAATCATTGAGGTTTTTTTTTTATATATTAGTTCTTCACAAAACAACACACACACATACTAACTATACATTAAGTTTTCTGTTTTCTGCTTTGCATATACTCTTTACACAATATTTTGCATTGAAAGTAAAACAAAAAAAAAAATAAAATAAAAATAAAAAATAAAGTTCATGCTTAAAAACTCTAACCTCAAATCAATAAAGTACTTAATTTACCACTGTAGACACATTACCAGGAATATAAAACATTTCTTTCTACCATGCTACTCACACTCACCGCCCCTTTTGCTTGCATACATATTTTTCTATTATAATCAAAAATACACTGAGAGAAAAAATTATATATACGAGTATTAATACGTAAAGGAAATCTATACATTTTACGCTCAAACAAACTATGGTGATGATAAGGAAAATTATTTTTTCTAAGGATGGGGAGAATGTGTATTTTATCTTCAAATTGTTTCAGTATCTCAAGTGTTATAACATAAATATAAAACACATAACAATATATCTACATACCCAGCAAACATATGGATTAAAATAATTGTTGCTATGTATTTGAATGACTTTTTTTTTATAAGTTAAAGAGCAAATATGTTAGAATTTCGACTACTGGGGGGATGTCACTATTAAAGCGTGTTTTTTTTAGAGTGTCACAAATTCGAGTTTCTTTGAGTAAATCAATTATAGCGCCCGTTGTGTGGCATGTGGCTACGTCCTGTTGGAACCACATATCGGCAAGATTAATGCCACATAATTGAGGTACGAAAATATTGCGAATCATGTTCCTATACCGTTCACCATTGACAGTAACATTCTGACCATCATCGTTTTTGAAGACATATGGGCCAATGACTCCCATTGCTGCTCATAAAGCGCATCAAACAGTAATTTTCTATTTCGACAAAAGCTTGTGGATTCTCCTCACACCAAATGCGACAATTCTGCTTAATTACGTACCCATTCAACCAGAAATGGGCTTCATCGGAAAATAGAATTTTGAATGGAAATTCAAAATCAATTTGTGCTTCAGCCCATTCGCCGAACAATTTTCACCCGTTGCTCTTTTGTAAGTCGATTCATAATGAAATTTCAAAGCAAACTAAACAAAACGCAACTTTCAGCTGTTCAATGGGTGCTCAAACAAAGCTACACTTAAAAAAATTTGTTGATCTTCCAATTGCATGAAAGAAATGATATAGCTTTCAATAATAATGATTTAATAGCTTAAATTATGATTTCGGTTATAATTATTTAATATCATAAATGGTTTGCTTTTAATTTTTAATTAATTTAATATATTCTATATACTCGTACATACTAATATCAATTTCTTTTCTTTTTCCTTGCAGGTATGTTTCTCAAGATCAATATTTTGCCAATAATATTATGGTGAGTCAAGCAGCTCATTTACTTAAATGAAGCCTGTCAAAATTTTAATTTTAATAAATATATTCTGTAATTACATCCTACTACAAATGTTTAGTATTTGAAAAGTCGTGGAAATTTATGTGTTGCTTTTATATTACAAGCAGTCAACTTGTCGAGAAAATTTATACGAAAAGCTTTAAAATGTGTGAATGATTTTTATAAATAAAGTTTTACTGAGTCAATTGTTGGTAATGTGGATGGAAACTACACTACAATATTTTTATTGTCTTAAGGTTACATTACATTACATTAAGCTTGCAACAATTAGTAAGAAAGTTAGGAATCAAAAATTAAGTTTTGTTTTTTTTTTTTTAACTTAATATCTCTTTCAACAAATATGTAATTAAAAAATCTCAAAAACTAGCAGGAAGGTTCCTTAGAGGGCTACTTAAAAATATCAAAAAATTGGGGAAATCCAAAAAAAAATCAAACTGGGGCCAAATCGTCGCATTCGTGATCGAACGAAATGTAAAAATATTTGCATTTAAACTCTATTGAATATTTTGAAATTTCGATCGAAAACGAATGCTGTAATTTGCTTCCTGTTTAATTTGGTGAGGAATGCCCCATATATGATAATAGACGCTCGTAAATTTGAATACTTCGAAAATTAGAACTAACTTTTTCAATTCTACATTTATGATTTGATTAGGCTTAAGTACGTATCGCTCTGTAAGTTAAATTACATCTGATAATTATTGATGAACAAGTAACACCAAAGTTAATTGTAAATATTCGACAAACACTAGCAGAACGGAACAACTAGCTGTTTTCGAAGGTCGCAACACCTTCATCATCAGCGTTCTTTGTGTTTGGTCCACTGTGTGCGGTGTACTTATATTTTCAGTGCAAATGGAATATGTGAATTGTTATGTTTTGTTTTGCTTTTGTTGATTCTAAATAATTTTTTTTAATTCTAAATTATGCAGACGTATTATTTGTTATTTTTTAAACGAAAATGTACTTTCATGTTGCATTTTAATTTAAAAAAAAAAACGTTTGGAAATTATAACTTCGCGAATAAGTAATATTAATTCGGAAAAAAGTGCGAAGAAAAAATATTACAACTTAATACTAAAAGCTTTAGCTTGCTAAATCAAACACAAATTTTAATACTTCAATAAAATTTTTTTTAGCGAAATAAAAATAATAAAAATAAAAAATTCAATACTAAAAATTTAAGTACTAAAAAATTTTAAGTATTAAAGATTTTAGTATAACAATTTGGCTATCTAAATTTAGTGCACGAAATAATATCGTCTACAATTTATTGTTAAAAAAATTTTTAACCCAAAAACTATTTTCATATTTAGGTGCTAAACTTTTCACAAAATTGTAAAATGATCTAACTTTGCCATTAAATACGGTTTTTTTTATAGGCTTTTTCCAAAGGGAAATCGAATTTAGACAGCACTTTCAAAGGCTAAGGTAAAATTTAGTGGGAAATTTTTAGTACTAAAATTTTACATAAATTTTCAACCAACCAATTGCAAATTTTTAGTGCGGTTTTAAGAATTGGATTTTTAGTACAATTTTTAATAACTATATTTTAGTACACAATTTTTAGTACATCAAATTTTTTTTATAAATTTGTTTTGTAATTGTTAGCTTTCAAAGACTAAGGCCAATTTTTTTATTCTGTTTTTATACCGTTTTTGTTATAAAATAAAGTCAGTTCGTGCTAAAAAAAAACTAAATTTAAATTTTGTTCATGAAATTATCTCACTATGTAATGAAGCTTTACATAATATGTGAATGGCCCCTAAAGCAAAAAAGAACTGATTGATGTATATAATCTCAAAGTTTTTGTTTACATATTCACATTTTTGGTTCTAAATAAAATTTTCTACATTATCATTATTTACCAAAAATTAATCCAGAAATATACAGGAGCTCAGTTATGGAAAAAATTTATGTTGTGCAATTTTTTGATAATTGCTGAAACTTTTTTAGCACTTCATAAATGAAGTGTTCTTGTTCTAAAGAACAAGGGGCAAATTATGGCATTCGAAACGATTTGAACGGCCTGACCCACGATGTCACTGGAAATCGTTCGATCGAATATTTATATTGAAAACAACAACAAATTTTTTGCAAACAACATGCAATACAAGTTGTAGATCGAACGATTTCAAGTGACATCGTGGGACAGGCCGGAAATCTTAAAATGTTTCCATATAAACTCTATTGAAATAGTTCTTAATTTCGTTCGATAACGAGTGCCGTAATTTGCCCCCGAGTTCGAAAATCTAAAACATTTGGTAGTGCATATTTTTAGGTGTATTATCTTGAAATATCTCAAAAAAAATCCCTCAGTGCTTTTATTTCTTTTCAGAAATTAAAAACTTCTAGTTTCCTCTATGTATGCCTGTGCAATATTTAACTCCTTTTGCTTTCCTTCCCTCCTTTTTTCAACAATTACTTCCCAGTGTTAAAGTTATTTTGCAATTTTTGTTTCTTATACTCGTATGGATATGTTGCTGTTTTTTGATGGTTCAGGGGTAGAGGGAAAGGGAGAGGGAGAGAGAGCAGCAGTGTGTGTTAAAAAACTGATAACTTAAATTTAACGATATGTAAATGAAGCTCAAAATTCAGACACTTTACTAACACTCACACGCATGCAACTAGAAACTAACTGTAACTGCAACAACAACTACAACAATAATAATAATAAAAAAAAACAAGAAACTAAATTTATTTAACATCGATTTGTTGCTGTTGCTTCGTGTTGTTGTAGCTGCAGTTGTGTGAGTGGAATTAAAAAAAAAAAAAACAAAAAAAGTTTTCTTGCGTTAAATGAAAAGCAAAAAGGAAATTTTGAGGAAAAAGTTTAAAATGCAAACTACAGCAACAACAACAACCAACAACGTATGAGTTTAAATGAAAAAAAGAAATAATAAAAAAAACTGAACATTCCATGTCAGTTAGTTTTTCAACAATGATTAATAATGGCTGGCCCTTAACTTTTTGTTTTTGCTACTGCTGCTGCTGCTCTCTCGCTCTCTGTGAAAAGTTTGCCAAAAAGGGTAAGGCCATTTCGGGCTAAAATATCCTTAAGCTATGAACACAAAATCCTATAAAAGTATACTGTAGAAATTTTTTCTAACAGACATTTTTATCTTTTATTAAAGTTGATGTATTTTTTTCTTCTTCTTAAATTCATTTCGTAAAATTTGGTTTTAATTGATCCGTATGAGCCGGAAGAGTGTGTTGTCGATTTTTTTTCTACCACTTTTATAAACTCTTAACACTTTGCTGAAAATAGTATTATCAAATGTCCACAAATTAAAAGTTTTTTTTCTGCCATCATCTGAGTAGATGTTTTTTCTGCATATTTTGCATATGTGAAGGGCTTTGTTGCATCGAGTTTGTCATGTTTTGGGAAAAAAGTTTGTAGAATAAAAAAAAGGTTAATTTGCAAAAGACTAAAGTTAAATTTTATTTTTTTTAATAATTTAAATTTTATTTGCTTTAGATTTATTTCTAGGGAAAAACAGAATAAAATAAAAATTGTGTATTAAAATGTACTAAGTTTTATTTAAATTTGAGGTTTCTAATCTTAAGGATTATGTAATAAAGTCTTAATTTTGTTAAGCATGACATTTTAGTAGAAATAGCTTGGTACTTATGCTAAACTTTATTCTAAACTTTTAGTACACTTTTATTTCAGATAAAATGATAAAATCTGTTTTAAGTTTGATTTTAAAAATTAGTAAATAAGCGTTAAGTTAAATAAATAATTTTTTAGTTCTTGAATCAATTGGACTAGAAATATTGATATTATTCAATATTAAATTGTTTTTTTTACAAAATTTTTTTTAAAATATATTTTACATATTACATCGAGCCATAACTGCCAAAAAAGCATAACCGACACATTTTTTGGACCTCGTTTTCGACGAAAATGGGTTACTTACGATCACAAATAATCCATTTTGTTAAAAAAAATTAAGTTCGAAAATTATGTCGCTTATGATTTTTTGGCGATTATGGTACGACATATTCTTAAGATATATTTGAAGAACTTTTAGTGCATATTGTGGCTATCCCAAATATTTACTATTTTTACAACTGAATCTCAGGTATTACATTTTTAGTACAAAATTTTCATAACCATAGCCTTTGTCGGCTATTTCTTTGCGCAATTTTGAGCAATAAATCTAAAAGCTAACTTTTAGTACTTTTTACATCCCATTTTATTTAGTTGATTTTAAATGGGAATAATATGTTTATAAATTTTTAGTACAATTTTTGTAGAATCCAAGAATATTTTTATGCTTTTTATTAGCACAAAAAAGTACTAACTGTTAGTACTATTCTTGCTTTAAGCTTTAATAGGAACGATAATGTTGTCATCTTTTAAAGTACTAAATTTTAGTTTTGCTTTTGTCTTAAATATGCTCAGTACTAAATCGTTAAGCACTATTCTAGTCTTATTTTTATTACAAAAGTTAATGTTTTCTTAACTAACATAAAATTAGTAGCTTATAATATTTAGTACACATTTCGGAGTACTAATTACTTACACTTAAATTTTTGGAGTTTAAAAGCAGATAACTTTGCGCTTAGTATTTAAAAAAAATTCGTTATTGCCAAACCAAAATGTACTAAAATCTTAGTACATAGTTTAGAAACAAATATTTTTAGAACATTAATATTTGGTAATTAGTGTTTTATATCAAATCAAATGTAGCCTGTAAATAGAGAAAAAGCATTAATTTTATGTGCAATAAGTGTTACTAAAGTTGTGGCATAAACTACATATTTATTTTTATCTAAATTTTTAGTACTTAACTATATTTTGTTCAGAGAATATACATTTAATTGGAAAGTTTTAAACATTTCAGTCCTAATATATTTTCTATGTAAAAACTTTTGCCTTTGATTTGTTATTCTGCTGTTTTAGTACTACATCCAACATATAAATATATGTACTAAATTTCTGGCTTTAGGACCTGAAAAAACATTTTTTCATTGTAATAATTTTCCTAAGAGAAAATCTTTGTCACAACAGCCTTTAGCAGAAGAGAAATTTTGTACGTAGTTTAAGTTTTAGTACTTCGTCAAAATGACAAAGGGAAAACTTGTGTCTCATTTCTCGTTTTTTATCTTATCACTCTTCATATTTTGTTGTTGGTTTTCTTAAACCTTTTTGCTGCTTTATTTTCGTTCACAAATTTTGAGATTGCTTTATTATTGCGGTTTTTCTTGCCGTGTACTCGTTCATGCGTGTTTCCCTTTCTAAATAGAATTACTTGTGTATACAAAAATACTTTAAGAATTATACATATTCTGGCCAACGTATTTTTCGTCTCATAAACATAATTTTTCTCAAGGGTTGTAAAAAGAATTTATTCTATTGCTTTCTTTAACGCTTCACTTCAAGTGGAGTTTATGGTGAAACATAAAATTTCCATTTTTTTATGTCTTAACATCCGCTATTGTTGAATTTTATTGACAAAAACGTAGTATATTTTACGATTTGATTAGAGTTTATATTTTATTTTTGGGCGCAATAAAACAAGTTATAAAAATTAATAAACTGTGGATGCCCTATAAATTTAATGTGCTGGCCGAGAAATATTCTTTAAGTTATTGATTATTTGTTTCATATAAAAACTAATATAAGGAGTCAATTAAAGTAATTGGAAATATTAACAAAGGAATAAAAAAAAAAATAACAACTTAATGTGGCTTGTTTTGAAAAAAAAAGAAAGTGTGAAAAACTTACACGCCCTTAAATGAGATTATGTTTCACATTCTAAGCAGCTTTTAAATTAAATATAGAATAATTAAGGTATTTTGGCTTTTATTTAAAACTAGGTTTTTAATAAAATATAAATTGAAAGTGTAAGCCAATTTTTAATCCAGGAATAATTTCTGAATAGGGCTCAAGTTCAGGAGGTCTGCTTTGTAATTCGAAACGAAAGAAAATACTTTTGAATGTACATGTTATAAGGATACAAATTCGTTTCGAACTACACAGTAGACCCTTATTTTTTCAATTCTTATAGAATAAGATATATAATTAATTAATATGATTTTTTAAAGTAAGTAAATTTGAATCAGGCTGAGTTGGGGGAAAATGCAGCATTTTTCTGTGCCACCACGCAATTCATCAGCTTACAGGTTTATCTACTTAAGCAGAGAGTGGTTGTTAACATCAGCTATTTAACATGAACTTTTGATAAAATTGAATATGAGAAATGGTTTTATTGCATAAATAATTAATGATTTGCCGTCGGTAAATGCCTTCCAGCTCGTGCGACTTGACACTTCTCGATTATTGTATCTTGAGGCAACGTGAAGTCAGTGGCTTATGCCACAATTGACACCTTCGAAGCCAAAATTTCTCCTGTTATTCGTAACATACGACCAGCAATGCTCGAAAGATTGGCCCAAAATTGGCCATCCAAAATGCGCTTCGTCAAGAACAATAGCGTTGTCCATGTGGCCAAAATCATTTACAAATGTTTATGCCATGTATTATTGATCTAGAATTTAATTTTGCAACTCTGAAACAGATGTTTTCGTTTTGTTTATAAAATCAATTTAACTAAACTCCCGAGCCGACAATGTTTTAAGGCGGAAGCGTCGACACAAAAACTGCTGCCAGACACTAAAATTAAAAACATCTGATAATTTTAAATGCTAAAGTGTATTAAAGGTTAAATGTTAAATTACAATTGTTGTAATTGTAGTAAAGAGATAATTTGCTGCTATCGTAGATATTTTATAGGCGGCGTTGACGTTCAAATACGAGTATTGCTTGCGGCTTAGCTTGTATCGGCTAAAGTCAATGGCGCATATTCATAGTCAAAACAAAGTATACCTTAAAAATGTATATTGCCCTATAAAATATTGGTTTTATGCTTTTAAAGCATTCTTTGTTTTGACTACGAATATGCGCCAATTAGTTTGTTGAATATTTAAAACCAGCACTTAACAATTTTTGAATATATATTTTTTTTTTTTGAGATTTGTTCATATGTACATATATAAGAAAGTTTTAATTAGCTCTTTATGCCTGAAAACTGACCCTTAATATGATCAAATTTGTAAAAATAAAACTAATAAATTTAATGAACAGCTTTTTTTTTAATAACCAGTATCACAAATTATTAACCCTTGAATTAATATATTAAGTTACAGCTTTTAATGAACATTAACCACAAAAATAACCGAATCAATATAATGAATGGTTTCTCGAAAAAAAAAGAAAAAAAATATTAAAACACACTCATGGTGGTGTGACCGTATAAACATGTTCGTCATTGTCATCAAGATATTTTTGGTTCTTAATTACAAATCAACCCAAAATTAGAGCATATAATTGTACAATTATTAATAATAAAAAAATTCTTTGTAGGGGGAGTGATATATAATATGATAATATAATAGTAACAAGCTTCATGTGTTTTTTATTAGCTGTTGGTATTGTAAAAAAAAAAGATTTTTTGTTTATTTTATGTTCTTTATAAAATATCCGATTACATAAAAATTGTATGTGTTCTATCTAATCGCCGTCACGTCTTTTCACGTATTTTTTTTTACCATTGCTATCAAAACTTGTTTGTTTTTACATATGTAAATATGTATTTCTTTAATTTTTTTTTTAAGGATTCAAAAGTTTTGTATTTTATGATTTTCATATCAATTTCAAGTTGCTATTTCATTTTTTAGGATGAAATGAAAAAAAGGAAAAGTAAAAAATCCTTGATGATTTTATGGTAGATAATATAAAGAAATAATTTTTATTTATTGTCGCTACGATACGTGTATGTAACGTACATAACCAAACTTAAGTTTCCTTAGTTGCGCTATGCGTGCAAATGTGGCCACTTTCATTTTAAATGTTATATGCTTGAGTGGAACGAAAATTGTATTCATGATTTAATTTCAATGAAAATATGCTGAGCTACTATCCTTCACAATGAAAAATAGAGCTTCAAAAAAAAAAAATAAGATCTAATTTTGCTAATTTGTGAAAAAAAAATCTTTTTATTTGATATCTAATCATACGCCATGATCACGGTGTTAATAAAAAATCTACATAGTACATAATCATCATAAAGAAATTAACTTTTCTATTTTATGGAGTTAATAAGATAAAATTAAAAATTTAAAAAAATCACCCGACTTTTAAATAATAGTACTGGAATGTTAAAACATTATGAAATAAAGTTATTTCAAAAGGAAAAAATGTCTGAAGATTACTGTAAATAATGTTAAATTAACATGAAACACATGTGAAGCAAACTCATTGCCGAAAAATGTTAAATTAACCTTGTGAAATTTTTCTGTGTGCATAAAACTCTTGCATTTAATTATAGGATATATTCAGTACCGAAGATATAAACTGTGTGGTCACACTTAGCTGATCATAAAAGCAACTCTGAGCTCTCAAACCTACATAAAACTTGAGAACGTCAATGAAACCACTTTGCACGATAATTAGAGACTTGAAGTTAAAGCTTTTTGTCAATATCTCCAGATATCAAAGCCTAATTTCCCGTTTCCTCAAAATTCGTCGCTGACTGCTTAAAACCTTACTTT
Organism: Nowickia ferox; assembly: GCA_936439885.1. Lineage (NCBI taxonomy): Eukaryota > Metazoa > Arthropoda > Insecta > Diptera > Tachinidae > Nowickia > Nowickia ferox. The sequence continues at coordinate 11,312,960 of OW387024.1, read as the reverse complement.
CATAAATTATTTCCCAGTACAATAAAGCAATACTAATATTTTTCTGATTTTCTCTTCAACAAACAATCTTAAAGTAGCTAAATACATTCATCTTTACTTTATAGTAAACAAGTAATGGACAGAAATAAATGAATAAATAAATGTGTCAAAAATCTCATTAAACACGAATTTATTTGCCATTAAAATTTCATTAACTAAGAGATGAAAGAGGTTTTAAGATCTCTTGCTTTTTAAAGATAATTATTAACAAAACGAAACTGCTAATAACAGGTTATTCTTTTTTTTTATATAAATAACCAAAGAAGAAAAATATGTAGTTAAAAAATAATAATAAAAAGGCTAATTAAGACAAAATTTGTTTCAAACACGAATTTTGTGTGGAAAAAGGAGACTTTCAAATCTGCCTGAATGTTAACACAGTAGTTTCCGCTTAATTGGTTTTTTTTAATGTATAGTTTTTTATGCAATTAAGCCAAAGCTAACGAATTCAATAATGCAATTGCTAGATGGTTTTTAAGTAAAATAACTTATTAGATAAGTTCGCCCAAGGTCACACTTGAGGGGAAACTACTGTATTTATACTTTTAAGCAAGCTTTTTGACAAGTGTGCTGTTAAATAAAAAAAAAATATTTAAGTAAAATTTTTAAAAATCGATTTTCAGCTTTTTTTTACTAATTCCAACCAGCTTATCAGCATATAGTATTAATACACATACACAACTCAAATATCACTTAACAATCAAGACACTTTTCATAAAAATGTCATTTATTAATCATAAAAAAAATTTTAAAGGTAATTACGTCCAAGAGAATTTGTCATTTATGGTCTGAAAGTTATTTTTATTGCCGTTTCTATTTAAAAAAAAAAAAATCTTAATAACTTCATTTAAACCTTTGATTTAATCAATAAAGAAAAAACTATTAAAACTGTAACCAGTTTTAGCATGATAAAACATGTTCCCTAGTAAAATGTTATCAAACATTTTAATAACACTAAAGCAAACATAATGAATATCTACATCATGTTATGTAGTTGCAATAAAAAATCGAAACATCTAGGCCTATTGCTGTAATGCTAATGTCTGGTTTAAACACAACTCATTTTGCTTACTTTAGTTCGCTTATGTCATAATCCGTAGAACGAGAGTTAAGTGTAAAAGTCTTAAATAGCGTGACCAGCCAGTTTTTTTTAAATATGCTGTTGAAGAATGTTTTAAACTAGAAATTATTTCACATTAATTATATTTTTTTTTTTTTTTTTTTTAATAAAGAGAAATAAATGCTTTAGTATTCTCAGCGGTATATCAGTCATTTACGGCAGGAACGTCTCAATTCAAAACACCCGGAGCAACCTGTCGTTTTCTTCATCTTAAATATATAAAAAATACACTAAATGAAAATATTACCACTTATCCTTAAATATGTTTAACGTAGTTTTGTTTTAAGTTACAGCTGTTATGTGTAGAAATAAATATTTCTATTTGTTTTAAAATACTCGTACATACTTTAGCAAATGTGATTTGAAAGTCTAGTCTTAGAGCAAGCAATGCTGATAAATGCGAACGATTTAATGCCTCAATATCGGTGTACTCGTAGTAAAAGCTAAATTTAATTTCGAAAGGTTAGATTTAAATTCAAATCGATTTAAAATTATATATATATGATTTGATCAGGCTAAAGTTCGTATCGCTTTGTAAGCCAAATTACATGTGATAATTATTAATGAACAAATAACACCAAAGTTAGTTGTAAATATTCTGATAAATACGTAGTAGAACGGAACAACCGGCTGAAGGCCACTACACCTTCATCATCAGCTTTCTTTGTGTTTGGTCGTCTGTGTGTGATATCAGGTGATGTAGATTTGTGCTTTATATACGCAACTTTTATTGCAAATGGAATATGTGAATTGTTTTGATTCATCGTAGTACAATTTGCTGAAAGCTTTTTTGTAATGAAAGCTCATTTTTAACATGTGCATGATTAGTAAAGAACAAACGACAATGGCAAGACTGTTGTAAATTTAGAGATGGTAAAAATCAGCTTTCATTCTTAGACCACCGTAAATCAACATTTCTTGAAAGCTAAAAGTTTTGGCCGGCATTAGCTGGTTTTTGTTTGGCCGCCGCCAAGAACCGACTCAATCGACCTCGCGTTCCTAATTTGACAGCTAATTTCAAAACCGTTCCTCTATTTCATAACATTTTGTTTACCACCAGCACCGCAATAATTGATATAAAATTAATTACATTATTTTCTAGTTCAAGAGTTTGATGGTTTCTTTCATCTCTTTAGAAAATTTTAACTTTTAATGTTATTTTCTTGAATAAAAAGGAGTGTATTAGTTTTTTTTAAACTATTTTCTTTGGCCACACCCTAAAATTTCAGTTGTTTTCGTTACTTCCATCATAATATTTCGTAATTGTCAGTTTCTTCTTTTGACATTCGTTTCAAAAAAAGTTAAACTAAAACTGTTATGTGTAACATTATACTCGTACCATCTAAATGTCTTTCTTTTATTTTAACATTTTACGAGTTTATCTTGGTGGTTGGTAACGGTCGGTTGATTTTAATTTAGTTTAGAAAAGGTAACGACCGTGTAATATTTTTTTATAATGTATTTTTCTTGAAATTTATAGGGGTTACACTAGATAAGAGGACTTCAACAAGTGTAATTAGTAGTGAGTAATTTGAATAAAAAATAATTAACTTTGATTACAATAATAAAGACATTGATGTCATTGAGGAAAAGTAGACGAAACGAATAAATTTAACCTGCGCCAAAGAAGTAAGTCCCTACTTAATGTGGGGTTTTTTCTAAACAAGATTAAAGCTTATTAAACTTTGAAGCAAATTTCATATTATAGTTTCAGAAGAGCCGGTGTTGCTTTGTTTGTTTTTTGCGACTTTTAAATAAGTTTTCATTTTGTCGCAACATTGTATGAAATGCTTTCATTTCAAATTGAAAACGATGTGAATTCAAATCCTTTTTCAATTCGTAAATTTTTTGAACTTTCCTAATATATAAAAAGAGACGTGGCTGTAATATTCCACGAAAACTTGCGATGTTTTAAAGGAAGACTATGACTGAATTTACATCATTTAATTTTTTTAAATCAGTTTCTTCCAATTCTCTTTTAAAGATTGCTGCGAATTTTATCGTTCGTTTATGTCTTGAAATTTTCAAAGCAATCACCAAGTTAACAAAAGAATCATTTAATTAGAAGATTGAGAAATATCTATTATGGAAGACCTGAAGATGTTTCAGTTAGAGGATTGAAAGAAAAGTCTGCTGGTAGGTTGAAACAAGATTTGAAATAAAGCAAAACTGTCTTACTCTCAAATGAAAGGAGAACCTGCACTTCTGTCAGATTGAGAAGACGCGTTTACGGAAGCTTGGAAGAAAAATTGTCTATAGAAGACTCTCTGGGAGTATCGAAGTAATTCTTTTGCAAAAAAAAAATCACAAAGCAATGGCAAATGAAGACCATTCTTCTGGGTTTGATTTCTGGGATATTGAAAGAAGACTGCTCTAACAGTTTAAACAGTATTCTTCCTAAAGGTGAAATTACTGTCTCTTTATCTCAATCTCCTGAAAGAGAAAAGGAAAGGGTATTCTGATAGATTGAAAGATCACCTCTTTGGATGTTTGGTCGAGACTTCAAAAAAAATTATGTCAGGCTCTCTTGGAACAGCCAATGAAAGACTTTTGCAAAAACATAACATAATTTAAAAGCGGAGAAGAGGAAGAAAATATTAAATAATATCTTTTGACGAATACTTCTGAGAACTTCAAAGAAGACTTCTAGAAAAGATTGAATTGGGACTCTTCTGAAAGATTGAGAGAGACATTTTCTTAAAGCTGGGAGCACTCATTTTTGAAACAGAAGAAAAAAGGCGCTTCTAACAAATTAAAAGATGCCAAGATTTTTCTAAAAAACTGAAGGAACGCTCTCTTGGAACAACCAAAGAATATTTTTTGCAAAAATATAAGAAAACTCTTCTGGAAGTTTGAATAAATGATATATTTTCAAGACAATTTAAAAAAGGAGATATTGATAGAATACTTCTAGAAAGATTCAATCAAACTATTCTGCAAGGATTAGATGGCTCGAAGATTAAACTAAGACTTTGAAAAATTGCAAGTAGGAATCTTCTGGAAGATCGATAGAAAGACTCTTCTCTTCTATTGAATGAAGGTTTCACCAAACCTGTTTCTGGAAAATTTAAACATTCTTCTCTCTTCTGAAACACAAATATTGAAAAAGGACTTCTAGAAAATATAATCAAAACTCTCCTGCAATAATTGTAAGAAGGCTGGAAGGTTAAACCAAGACTGAAGAATTAGATGTAGCAATCTTCTGGAGGATTCATGGAAAACTGTTATCCCATATTGAATGAAGAAACTTGGGGAAGATTGCACAAAACCTTTTTTGAAAGATTGACTAACGTTTAATGTCTCTCTCCTGAAAGACAGATATTGAAAAAATACTTACAGAAAATTTTAATCAAGACACCTGCCAGAATTAGAAAAATGCCAGAGGATTAAATCAAGACTGAAAAATTGTAAGTAGGAGTCTTCTGGAAGACTCTTCTCTGCACCAAACCTTTTTTGAAAGATTGACTAACTTTTCCGCTCTATCTTGAAAAACGATTTCTGGAAATATTTCATCAAGACTCTTCCGTCGGAATATTAAAAAGACTGGAAGATTAAATCAAGATTAAAAAAATTTTAAAGCAGAAACTTCCTGGAAGATCAATAGAAGACGCTTCTCCATACCTTTTCTGAGAGAGTGAACAACTTTTTCTCTCTCCCGAAATACGTGGAAAAGCTCTGTCGCAATATTGTAAGGAAACCCTTAAGAAACTAAGGAGCATAGCTTCTAGCAGAGTGAAAGAAGTCTGTCCGATCTCTGCGAATATTGAATATTTTTTTGGAGATTATAGAAAGTCAACTTCAGGATAATGGAAAAATTTCTATTCCGAAGAATATAAACAAAATTTGTATGGAAGAATGTTTATGAATAAGCGTTTTTAGCTTCTTGGATAGATTCAAATATAAAAGGAAATTCTTTTGAGAATTTGAAACAAGACTTCTGGGATGTTTTAGAAGATTCAATGAAGAGTCTGGAAAGTTTAAACAACGGCTCTTCTAAATATTGCAAGCAGACTCTTCTGCCAGGTTGAAAAATATATTTCTGGTAGATGCTTCTAGAAGATTGAAAAATGTTGCTCTGGTAAATGGAAAGAAGACTCATCATTGAAATTGAAGTCAGGATTTCTGTAATATTGAATAATATTTTTTTTTGGAAGATTCAAAGAGGGCTCTTCAAATAATAAAATCTTAATTCGTTTGGGCCGTATGTATTGTGATATTATATTAATTTCTGAGCACTGCATTTCATTATTTAAAATTATCTCTTTTGATCTTAATTAAAACTATGGCTCTGTCTACAATTTGTGATATTTTTTAGGTCGCATTTCTGATTAATTTTTACATGCATTAAGAAAAAAGATAAGGACTTGCGTTAGGCAGGCTACCTAAAAAAAAATTAAATTAATGTCTTAATTCAAAACATGTTGATAAATTAAAAACCTTTGCTTTTTTGCAGCCCACTTAAGGCTAAAAGTTGTAAAGACTTTTATGGTTTTTTTTTTGTGTTTTGTTTAAAATATTCTACTTATAAAAAGTTGTCTGCAATATAAAAATCAATCACTTTTTATTAAAGAAAACCAATAAAAGCACAAGTTTTATATTTTATTATTGTTCTTGTTGCTTTTGCTCTATCTTTCTATTACAACCCTCAAGTCATAAAAAACTTTGAACTGCTAAATAAAATTACATTTTATGGCAGAAAAGAACCAAAGTAAAGGGTTACCTAAAAATAAAATAAAATATAATTAATAATAATGACTAAAGGCTGAAATGAGAAAAAAAAACTCGAAAAGTAAATTTTTTTACAAATTCTTTTAAACAAATATTTTAATATTTTTTTTTTTTTTCAAGATTGTTAAGAATTTAACTTTTATATTTCTCTGTATATGACACTTTTTCTTACAGTTTTTTGCCTTTACACTTCATTAAGTTTTATATACCTGAATTTTTTTTAACTACAAAACTACCCCAGCTTTAGGCATTTGGCCATTAGAAGAGAAGATACAGGAAAAAACTGTTTGTTTGTAATTTAATAAAAAATCAAGAATGAAACCAGAAAACATGAAATTTTATGACCTAGAAAAAAATTCTATTATTATTTTCTCTCTTTTTCTTTAATATTCTGATGGTCTTTGACTATTGAAAATGTTTGGGTTTTCTGTGTCGCTACATGTAAATGACAGAGATATACAAAATATTTTGTTTAAAAAAAGCATTAAAAGCTGCAATTGTAAAAATTAAAAAAAAGAAAATATAGCATAAAGTATAAATAAAACTATAAGAAAGTCCTGTGGTAGATCCTCCTGCCCCCTTCCAGAAATCAATAGAGAAAGGGGGAAATAGTAAATGATTACGATGCCAGAGTCTATATTGACGGATCAAGAATGATCTACGGTGTAGGGTCTGGAGTTTTTTAAATAATCTGGACTATCGTACCCTATTCCTGATGGTGCAAGTTTATTTGAAGCTGAATTACCGGCAATAAGGGAGGCAGTAGGCTTACTGTGGGAATAAAATTCTCGGGAGAAAATCGGCATTTTAAATCAACAGCCAGGCACCAAGATCACTTGAAACCTCCTTAATTTTAGTTATTCAATATAACGATGTGCCCTCCAGACTTTGTCGTCAGACCGGCATCTCTCTTATCTTAATTCCTGCACATAGTAACTTCATCGACAACGAGCGAGCAGATGAACTAGACAGGACGGTATCCGCTATGTACGCTCCATTAAAATTAATATCCTGAAACACTATCTGCAGTAATCAGAAGATGGATGGTCTAGGCTGACTACGTGTAGGATCGCAAAGCAAATGTGGCCATGCTTAAATGATAAACCCTCAGAACAAATACTAATAAAAAAGAGGAAATGCATCTCGCTTTTAGTTGCGGTATTGACCGCAGAATGGACGATCCTTGTAATACAGTCTGTTGCAGCAGTCAAGCTTAAGACTACCATTTTAATCCCCCCATTGATTAAATATAATAGGAACTAATTAATGTGGCGTTAACTGGCCGTGAGGTAAGTTACTAATAAGAGATGAGGAATTATTAGCCGCAAAGAGGGTTTGGCTTGCTTCTGCGAGCATGGGGCAGGCTAAATCGCTAATCTTAAAAATTTCAACTGCAATTTTGTGTGTTCTGTCCGGTCATTATGTAGGAATGACCTGTCCGGTCATTATGTAGGAATGACCAGATTTCTTCTCAATGAGATCGTTTATATCTTGAGGAGGAAAAGGTAACACAATTTCCTTTGAAGTTCAGCATTCTGATTACTTAGACGAGCATGTATAACCTATGTACTCACTTTCATTGGCAATGAATACAGAGCTGGGATTAACTAAAGTTATGCAAATTGCAAGATAGTTATTTTTTTCTTCTTGTTTTTTGTAAAGAGAAGTAACAATCAGGCAATGAATGCCTACTACTATTAATAGAGATGTTACCTGCTTTAGGAAAGGCATAGTGATAAAGAAAACAGGTGGTGAAGGAAGAGATAGAGGAAAGCTTCATTCTTTTACAACTCTGCTTTTTTGCACGTTTTTTATTAATTCAGTATTGCAGCGCCTCTGATGTCAATGAGGCGTATTACATTTTGAAGCTGTGTTTAGTAGCCATTTTATTTGTTATTTTACTTCGCTCATTTTTCTGCTTTACAATACCGACGAAGGAGGGAGGATTAGTATCCGCTGAACCCGGTGTAGTTCAGAGACCACTGAATAATATGCCTTCATCACTTGAACTTTCCTACAACTGATACAAAAAGACACTAATGCATAACAGAAAAATTCGTGGTGATGTTATTCAATGACTGTCGGAGCGCGGTTTCGAACCCAGTGCCGTGCTAAGTACTTCAGCCAAAGCTACCCTCTTGAAAGGGCCTAAAAGTAGACACAATTTTTTGTTTGTTTGTGTAGTTTTTGAAAATGCTTGAAAATGTTTTTACCATATTCTTTTAATAAAATACATGAGAAGTATTGACCTTTTGCCGAATATTCAAAATATGTTCTTCTTAACCTCCAAAAATTAATTAAAATTTTATAGAAATTTATTTTATTGTTAATTAAGGACATGATAATGCTTATTACTTTTGTTTACATTATAATTGTTTCATAGTAGAACAATTTTAATTTTTAAAATTTTCAAGCATTTTGTTTGTTTGTTTAAATTTAGCTTTGCCTTGACTACAGCTAAATATTTATATTTTGCTCTATACCATTTCTTTGTCTCTCTCTCTCTCCCTAAGAGGTGTTTGCTTATTTAGTTTTAAGCAAATTTCTACAGTTTTTGTTTTACAAAATTCTTTAGCAAATGCGGCTAAACAATAACAAAAAAAATAGCAAAAAAAATTATAGAAAAATTACTACAACAAAAAAAACTTTTTTTACTCTCGTTAGATGGTTTTAGCTTGAATAGGTTTCATGGCTGAAATAGTTTAGTTGTTGAAAATTACTAAGCCGACACTAACACGCACACACACACACACAACACTCGCGTAAGAAGCAACACAAACACACACCGCTACAGTTATATGAAATAAAAATAAATAAGCATTGCAGAGCAGCACACTCACACTCACACCAGTAGAGGAGCAGCCCAAAAGCATGCCACAAAATATTAATTAAAATGCTGCATAATTTTAGCATGCTTATGCTCTACCACAAAATTTTAAACTTTATGCAAATTGTACGTAATAAACACAGCAACGGCAACAGTAATGGAAACAATAACAACTACAGTTAAAGCAAATAATATAAGCACTAACAATAACAACAACAAAAATATATATGTATGTATGTATATAAGCAACAACTAGGAGTTCAATCACCAAAGAGTTTGGAAATTATAACAACCGCCAAGAGTACTGGCAAAACAAAAATAGAAAAAATGTTATGGCAGAATGTGTGTGATGAGTGAGTGTGAGTGAGTGAGAGGGGAGTAAGGAGTCCAGAGCATGCATAAAAGAAGACATTTAAATATTGCCAAGTATCTAAAACTGTATGTGATAATAGCAAACATATTTATTTGTATTGTATGTACATATGTATGTTGGTCGGCTGGTTGGTTGGTTGGTTGGTTGGTTGGTTGGTTGTTTGGTGTCTTTAATATGCGTTTTTGTTGGCAGATAATGAAAATCGAAACTAGCTAATGCTATAAAGTATTCAAATTCAAACTTTATTTTCACTTACAAGCACATGCTCATAAACACATGCATACATACATGTTGTGTTAGCAAATTGCATTTTTGTTTATTATTGTAGTATGCTTTTTGGCAGGGTCTTATGTGCATGCAACTGTTTTATGTGCATTTGTAAGAGTTTCTATTAGAAGAGTGTATTGTTAAGGATAGTGGTGGTGTGGTAGTGGTGGTGGTGTCTTAGTGGTGGTGGTAGTTGTAGTCGTCTTATCTATCTACACATGCAAATTGTAGAATAAACGTTTATTTATAGTTTAAAAACAAAAACACAATAAAACACCAGAGAAAATGTCTAAAAACAACTACATACAATCAACTTATAAAGCATAATTGTTGAATACAGTGATTTCGAAGCAAATAAATTTTATCCTCAGAAAATTTTGAACATAAAACAAGTGCGAGGATACATACACCTGCGTCCCATACATACATACGAAAAAGAAAAATATTCAATTTGAACTAATCTCTGATCAGGATACAGCTAAAGTTTCTCTTGCTTTGCTCTCTAGCAAAATGCAAATCAATCGGTGCGAGAACAAACAAACAAATATCTCCCATATATCCTTAAAATTCTAAATTGAATTTTGGGCTATAATTGTGATTAAAATGTTTTTAATAAAACAATTTAAAACTCTGTGGTAGATTTCACCAGAATCGGTGCAGGAACATAATGAGCTCTCATATATCCTTAAATTTTTAAAATTAAATTTTAGACATAATTGTTGTTGGAATGCAGCATAAACTGGAAAATGGTTGTAAAATTATACACCTAAGCTTTCTTGTAAATTTTACTGTAATCGTAGCAAGGTCTTGCTTACCTGCCATATATCCTTTATTCCAAAAATTTAATTTATTCTAAAATAATGATCGTAATGCCATAATTTTTTTTTAACTATTTGTGGAATTGAATAGCTAAGCTTTGTAGTAAATTTCATTTCAGTCAAGGCAAGGACAAGCTTAACTCTCATATATCCTTTTTTCAAAAATAAAATTTTTTGGCTAAAATCAAAAACAAAGAGCATCGAAATCATAAAGTTAAGCTCTTCGGCAAGTTTTTAGTCAGTGGGTGCAAGGACATCTCTAGTATCCCTATGTCCTTATATAAAAAATAATTAATTTCTTTCACAATTATTGTAAGACTACTGAAATTGAGTCTGAATTATACAATTAAATTTTATGTTAAAATATTTAGCAATCGCTTCAAGCATTTGCCCAACTCTCATATATCCTTAAAGTCACTTAATGAACTTTAGCTTTAGTTAAATATAAATTACAATAAAAATGTGGAATTATTTTTAAAATTTTTTAGTTGAGTTTACTTAATAAATTTCATTTTAAACGGTACACGTGCATGCCTAACTTCCATATACATATCCTTGATGCTAAAAAAAAACTAGTTTCAGTTACAATTATGATCAGTACGCAGTAAAAATGCTTTTATACATATATACAAAATTATGCTTTCAAACTTTCGAGTAAATTGCATTCAATAGTTGCAAGGACTTTTTTATTTCCTTATTTTGAAACATTTGCAATTAGTGCCAGAAAGCAGCTTGTAACTATTTGTAGAATTAAACCAGCAAGCTCTGAGAAGAAGTTCATTTAAATCGGTGCAAGGGTACATTAGCCTCCCATATATCCTTTATTTTCAATATTGTAATACAGCTGCCAAAATGGTCTGTATGCAAGTAAAATATTTAGCAATTTTTTAAATTGGACATTTGGACTCTGGGAGATTGTATTTAATTTTTATATCAGGATCTGCTCCAGCTCGCAAATATACTTGAATTTATAAATTAAGTTTCAGAATACAATGAAACGTGATCACTATTTTCAAAATTATGCAGAAATGTTTAGAATGAAGTTCATTTTAATGTGGAAATATCGCTAAGTTTAAATGTAAAAAGTATTACATTATTTTGATATATAATACGTTTTGACATTCATACTCGTATCTACTATTTATTTATTTATTTACATTTCAAAATTTAACATTATTATCACCCACTGTATTTCATAAGCATTTACATACACGGAAAGTTTTCCGTTGCTCTCAATTGAAGCTAGGAGAGTGCAAAAAAAATTAGAATAGTTTGTTGAATTCGTGTAAATATTTGTTGTTTGTTTGTGTGCGTGTGCGTGTGTGTGTGCAAGTGTTTTTATGTGTAAAATATCTGTAGCTTAAGGCATTTGTAACAGCTGGGTTTCATATTTAAACATGTATTTCCATTTTTTTTAATTTGACACATCCAATGTGCTTGTTGTTGCATTTCTCTTTAAATTGTTACACTTTAAGAGTAAACTAAATAGAAATTTTATTACATATTTAATTAATGCTAAATATTTAATATGGAAATTTGACCCAATTTTCGCAGCATAAATAATTATTTGCTAAAGTCAAGGCGTTATATAGAAAAAAAGAAATAGCAACAAAAAATATTTTAATGAAATTAAATTTAATAAAATACATATGCATTTACATATATGCATACAAATGTAAATATATAATATTAAAGCAAATTTACTCACAAAAACAAAGTTAAGCATGCAATTTATTTTTAATTAGCTTCAGCTAAAATATAATTTTTTTCATTTGTGTGTTTTTTAGAATTTACATGTACGAGTAAGTAAAAGATTGGGTGAATTATTTTCTGAACAAAAAGTATTAACTGCTCTCAAAAGTATGCAACATATATTTTTTGTAAACAATCAAGACGACGAATATTCCTGTAAAGCTTGAAGTTGTCTTTTTTTTCAATATATCAATTGTTTTCATAATTTTTTAATATTTATTATTAATTTCAGTGTCAAAACACACGTCATCAGCATTTATTTGTTTAAATTACTTAACAAATATCACTTATACGAGTATAGCCACTTCTTTTCATTTATTCACCAATAGCAAATGCAGCAAAAATTTAATTATCAATTTAAAATAACTTACAAACTTTCAAATGCTTTTAAAAAATTTTATTTATTATTTTTACTTTAGATTTCTTTGAAATATAACAATCACTCCCATAAGTATGCTTTACTAATCAAATAAAGCTGTACAACAAGCCTTTTGGTTTACTGCACTTTAGTTATTTAATTACAAAAAAAAAAGAACTCAAGCTGCTTAAAGTAGACTACTGCATTCACCAAGATTTTTAGAGTTTCATGGTTGTAGAAAAAAAAACTAGAAAAAAGTTTTAGATACATATTGTTAAAATCCTGCATTTTATTGCGCTTTGGATTTCTTTTGAGAAATTCTTAATTTTCAAAAATACTCAACTATAGAAAAGAAATTCCTTTCTACGATGATTTCTTTCAACAAAAGCTTGTAGTTAATTTTTATGATTTTATTTGCCCCAGTAATTGTTTTATATTCAAAGGCAATATGCTTTAAGGCTTTATTGTACCACTTGCTGCAACAACTACTTTTACAATTCAATAACTCTCTTACAAATAAAATGTTTTATGTATAAGTTGGGCATTAATACAAAAAGGAAAGAAAAATCAGTTTGTTCTGCACTCCATTTTAGCCAAACAGCCAGCCAGCCAAACAACCAGCCAAGCCAGTCATCTCTCCAGTGAGCCGACACAAGTGGAGTTGAATTGAGACGAGTCGTTTCCACTCGTAGAAGAAAATAAAAATTTAAGTGCCCAGAGCGTAGCAGTAAAAGAAGCCTTCAGTACTCGTACTATTGATTTTTGTTGTTTTCTCTTGATAAAATACTTCTCAACTAACTACTCCTGCCATCAAGGCAAATTTTTTTTAGGTTCTTTTTATACATATTTTGCACTTACAGGCATATTAAATCATCTTTATATATGCAATACATACAAACACCCAGTCATAACTTCAACCAGCCAGCCAGCCATATATTTAACTATTATCGTACCATGTTTGAAAAGTAGAAAAATATATTTTCATAAAAATTATGTTGTTTTTTAATATAATTTTATTTGCTAACCAATACATACAAACACTCACATATAAATATACAAATTATGCATATTAAAATGCAATTTATACACAAAATGCAATTTATATACAAGTATATAATTAAATCAGACCAGCTACTGCTTAAAATGCTGCAGTGAGAGAGGGCGACCAAAGGTGCGAGAGAGGAAAGATCTTCATTATTCTGATTTGTACAAAGTGCATAATTAATAGAATTTTGTTTATTTCATTGTATAAATTAATTTTCAAACAGAACTTTTTGTATATTTTGCAACAAAAAATAGTTTATACAAAAAAGTACTTTTTGTGAAAAATAATATTTCTGTAAAAAATTCTGCTTAAAAAGTAAATTTTTTAATAAGAAACTACCTTTTCATAAATAAGTAACTCATTGTAAAAAAGTACATTTTCGTAAGAAAGTACCTTTTTGTAAAAAGTATCTTATAAAAAATATACTTTTTTGTAAAAAAGTACTTTTTTGTAAAAAAAACTACCTTTTTGCAAAAAGTACCTTTTTGTAAAAAAGTATATTTTTTGTAAAAAGTACCTTTTTGTACAAAAGTACCTTTTTGTAAAAAAAGTATCTTTTTGTAAAAAGTACCTTTTTGAAGAAAATATCTTTGTAAAAAGTGCCTTTTCGTAAAAAGTATAATTTTGTAAAAAAAAAAATACCTCATTGTAAGAAAATATTTCTGAAAAAAAGTTCCTTTTTGTACAAAACTACGCGTTTGTAAAAAATTTAAATTCAACTTTTTGCGGAAAAGTATCTACACAAAAACGCATTTTATCCAAAATATCTGTTTGTAAAATACCACCACTTTTTGTAAAAAAAAATTACCTTTTTGTAAAAAAAGTACCTTTTTGTAAAAAAGTACCTCTTTGTAAAAAAGTACCCTTTTGTAAAAAAGTACCTTGTTGTAAAAACGTATCTTTCTGTAAAAAAAGCACGTTTTTACAAAAAGTTCCTTTTTTACAAAAAAGTAAAACGGATTTTTTTCTCAAATATTATCTCAAGGCTAAAAGGCTCTTTCTGTAAAAAAAATATCCTTTTGAAAAAATAATATTTTTGGACAAAAGTAATTTTTTATACAATCGTACCTCTTTGTAAAAAAAGTATCTATTTGTACAAAAACTATATTTTTGGATAAAGTACAAATTTTCGCTAAAAATTACCTTTTTGTAAAAATTTACTTTTTTGTACAAAAGTAACTTTTTGCAAAATCTGAAAGCTTTCTCCATTGCATTGCTTCAAATCTAACTATATATTTTATTTATTTCTTTTCAGGTATGTTTCGCATTTAATTAAAAATTTCAATACAAAATGTATACAATTCTGGTGAGTTTGCTTTATTTTTTTGTCATTCTTTCTTTTACGAATAAAATAATTTATCTTTCAGTAGGGAATTGTTAAGGCTTAATTTGTATCGTTTGTTTGCATAATTAAAAGGAAAATTTATTTGGGCCTTTTTTTATTTCTTGTTTCTCTAAAAGGAAATCTTACAAACTTTTATTTCTAAGATTTGGGTTTTTGTAAAAGTACAACTAACGTGTATGTCTGTCAATGCCTATTTGTGTCAAAATATTGGACAACACGTCCTTTAGTTCCTCATATACTTACAATATGTACGAGTATGTGTACCCAAAGGATATTAGCATAACATTAGTACTTACTGGCATCACAAAACAACAGTTTCCTTTAATAAAAATCTGAATGTTTAATAAACATTCCCAGGAATGGTAGACATCATGCAGACTGGAATCACGTAGTTTCTTTTGTTTTTTCTATTATTTTTTTCTTCTTTTCTTTAAGAACTAGAGAAAATCGTTTATTGATTTACTTAACAAATCTTAGACTACATAATACTCGCTCTTATTTTATTATTAAGCACGTACGTCTAATCCACGTAGGCTTAAGGCCTGAACAAAAGAAATCCTTGGACCAGCCGGAAAATAAAACTCTGCTCGTATTAGATTTGATTACGATTTACATGAAAATGTCCTTTATGCTCATTACATTAATTTTACATTGTTTGCCTTCAATAATATTTGTCATTTGCCTATTCTTTCTTTTGTTACGCAAAGTGTTCTCTCCAAAAAGGAATCTGTTTACCTTCAAGAACAACCAAAATTATTTTCCCGTAACAAATGAGTTGCTGATAAGTTTTTGGTTTTTATTTCAAAGTCCATTTATAAGGGGCGTTTTGCCTTTTTTTATCCTAATTGTAGCGTATTATGTGTGTTTCTTTCGTTTTTATTTATAGTCAAGCCGTACAAAATGAAATGGTCAATCAAAGTGGGGGAGGGGTGGGGGAGGAAGCTGTAAAGCAGCTTATGCTATTGAAAAGGACCAAATTTGTTACACCATTTTTCTTTCAATTTGCTTTTGCTTGTACAAAATTATGACAGGATTTGAGAAAATTTTGTTTAATTTTCACCGTTTGTCATCAAACAAATGATGTTGTGATTGACACGCTTCCTTACATCAAACGCTAAATTTTCCTTTATAAATGCAAAATTTTTCATTAAAGAAATTTATCGAAAAAAAATATACATACATATGTATGTATATTCTTGATATTAAAAGTTCTTATTTTAGTATAAATTACCTGTCAGTAAAAATGTGCTTAATTTAAAAAAAAACAATACCCATTTCGAAAAAAAATCTACAAAAACTACTTATAAGTAAAAAAAAATTGGTTTGATAAAAAATAAATATATAAATTTCACATGTATTTCTTTGTAAGGAATTTGGAAAAGGATAACTGCGTGAACATTGCTTTACAATAGAAAACTTTTTGTAAGAAAGCATTTTTTTATAATAAAGGACAGTATATGACAGTAGTCAAAACACAATATGGCGGCCAGACGCCACTTTGTAAATACGACGCCATTTTGTAAATCCGAAAAATACGAAGGTTCTAGGATTCTCTTATGATTTTTCATTTAGAATGAACATTTAGGATATTTAACGGTTTAAAGTTAGTCGCAGCCAGGTTTTTTGATTTGATTTCTAAGTGTTTGTTCTTAAATTTGCACATTCATAAAGATCAACCAACCATCTGACAAACGTAAAACAATCGTGGTTTTAATTAGTTGACGTTAGTTTTCATCAAAAATTACTTTTTACTAAAATTTCCAAGAAAGAATTTTTTTTACTTAAAGGGTGTACTTTACCCAAAAAAATTTTTTCTTCACAAATGTACTTATTATCAAAAAAAAAAAAAAAATTACTTAACAAAAATATTAATATATTCTAAAAAGAAGTACTGTTTAGCCAAAAGGTACCTTTCGCCCAAGAATGTAATCTTTCCAAAAAAAAGGAGCTTTTCACTCAAATAAGATTTTTAACAAAAAGATTCATTTTACCAAATGATGATGTTATAAACAAAATGTACTTTCTACTAAAAATAACACTATATAAGGACTTATTGTCAAAAATATATTTTTTCTTACCGAAAAATGGTTCACCCAAAATTGTTTTTCTTTTAACAAAAAGTAAATTTTTTAGAAAATGGTACTTTTTACCAAAAAGGTACTTCTAAAAAAATTTCTTTTTACCTAAAGGGTACTTTTTGCCAAAAAGGTACTTTTTTCCAAAAGGGTACTTTTTGCCAAAAAGGTACTTTTTACCAAAAAGGTACTTTTTTACAAAAAAGGTACTCTTTACCAAAAAGGTACTTTTTTTACCAAAAAGGTACTTTTTTTTACCAAAAAGGTACTTTTTTTTACCAAAAAGGTACTTTTTTTTACCAAAAAGGTACTTTTTGCCAAAAATATATTTTTCATCAAAAAGATAAATTTTATCAAAAACGTAGTTATTACCAAAAAGTACTTTTTGTGCAAAAGCTGCACTTTAGCCAAAATAAAAAAATTCCTACAAAAATGATACATTTTACTAAAAAAAAATTTTTAAACTTTCTTTTACAAAAACGAAATTTCTACCAAAAATATACCCACAAAATTACACTTATGTACATATTTCAAAAAAGTGTTTTTGTTAAGATTCTACTTTTTATAAAGAGAAATGAATATTTGTTAAAAAAAAGAAGTTTTTACCTAAAATATGTTTTTAATCCAAAATTGGAACTACATATACTATTACAAAGGGTGTCTTCTATTTTTAATAAAATTGCTCTTTTTGATCCAAAGCATAGGGTTATTTTGTTACGAAAGTGTGTAAAAAAATAAAATGTAAAAAATTAGTTTTTGATTGCCCGAAATTTTTTTTAGAACTTCATATTATAAAAAAACATTTTCAATAATTTATTTCACTTTTAACCTTGATTTTTAAAAATATCTTTAACGATTAGCAACAACTTGCCTTTCAACTGATTGTGACTTTAGTTGTTCGAAGTAAACGCCTGCTGCGTGTGTGTGTTTTTCTTCTTCTTAAAGTTTTATTTTAATAGGCAGACAATAACACGATTTGCATAAGTTTGTGGCATATGAATCGCTCTGTTATGACATATCGTACCCAACGACAACGCAGTCATCCAGCCAAAACTTCCAAAATGACTACAAGAATAAATTAGCCTTGTAAGTGTATGGCAATGTGTGCAGCCATTTATTGTAAAAAAAATTTCTTTCCCATTCACATACATAAATGGACAAAAATAACTAAAGCGCCTTCATTAGCAAAACAAAACTAAAAATGTACGCGGGTAATAATGCAAAATTTCCTTTTATGCTTAAGAAATAAATTTACGTATAACAACAAGCTTCTAAAGTAGCAAATTTTTAAAGTAAAAAAGAACTATTAAAAGAAATGAGTCAAAAGATAAATTAGAGAGGCCTTGCAATAAAAAAAAAGCCAATGCGAAGTATGTATGTACTCGTATGTCTTTTAAGGTTTGTTAGGTCAGAGGAATAAAAGAGCAGGGTAAAAGTATGTACAACTTAAAATGAGACCCCCACGCGGAAATCAACAAAGAATTAATAACGAATGCAGTTTTATGCAAACCGGCACAGAAAAGTAGAACTTGCATACAAAATATTTCAACTGCTGAATAAAAAGAGAGGGTTCATTCCATCCTCTTCAGCAACATGCTTGTGAAAAAAATGTGCACGCTAACGAAAGCTCATAGAAATTATATGACTTGCATTTTTGTGAAATTTAATTTTTCTTTAAACTCCCATTATAAAATAGAGGAAGTTTTTCATTGCATCCCGATTTTCGAAAATATAGTTTTCATGAGATCATGATAATTTGAAGTTAAGGAAATACATTCAGAATCTCTTGAGATTCGGTTTCGATAGATTTTAAAAATGTTCAAAAATAAGAAAATTAAAAAAATGTGTTTTTTTTAAATAAATTTTAAGCGGCTTTTACACTCCAAAAAATATGGGAACTGGCTGATCTTACAGGCCATCCATGAAACTTTCCGCTAAGCTAGAAATTTTTAGTAAAATTAGCGCCACACACCGATAACAAAGTTAATTTAACATTTGTCGATTTTGTTTCATATGTATTTCATGTTAATTCAACATGATTTAGAGTAATAAATTTAAAAAAAAAAAATCCTTTTGAAATAACCGTTATTTCGTGTTGACTTAATATTCTACTACTGTTAAAATCGAAATTAAGAATCATGTTGAATTAAAACTATTTCAAGTAGAAGCAACATGGCTTTAATTTAATGTATTAATTTTTCATTAATTTATTGAACTTACGTGACATCAGGAAAATGTTTATGTATTTTATATGTAGTTGGCTTGCCCGTTCAAGTTTTAACTCGAACTCAACGCTCTTTCCGCTCCAGCCACAACAATCTTAAATATTCCTTAGATTTATACTAGATAAATACCATCATGAAGTACATTTAATTCAACATGATTAAATTGATGATTTAACATGAAATTTATTTGAAATTAAAGCTATAGTTTTTTTATTTGTTTGTTTTTTTTATTAATTAAAAGATTATTAAAAAAAACAAACTGCGAAGCAAATTTGGCTTGTATGCAGAAACACACAAAGAGTGCAGCAGGAATCGAACCTGCGACCAGCAGGAAGTTTTAGCTGCTAGTGCAAAGTTTGTCGGCTAATTACAAATATTAAAACAAACAGGAACAATTATTCTTGACATTTGACAATTGACTGAAGTCACACAACCGATCATAACAGTGCATTTACATATGAACAAAGTAAATAAACTCTAACACACTCAAGCAACATATTATATCTAGTAAATTTAACATGATTTCCGATCAAAATTTTTGCATGGTGATTTTACATTGGTATTTTTTTTTTGTATACATATCATACATATATAAAAATCACTTAATATCTATTTGACGACTAATTTTAAAGTTATTAAAAAATAATGATTTTTTTTCTCGAAATGTTTCGTCAACGATTAGCAGCAATCGTTGTGTCTTTTTAAGGTCAAGATTTTATTAGACTTTGAACCTGAAAAACTTTTACTAATCGATCTGCAATTAAGTGAAAATTTTGAAATCTACCGAACCGAATCTTACCACATTTAAATGACTTCAATACCTTTCGAATGAGGTCAAGAGTGCTTCCGATTCGTTGATCCGTGTCCCGTCCTTAAGATGTTTACATACCATACATACGCACACACATATGCATACATGCATCCATACGCACATCACCCCGAAAATAGTCAGAATCGACTCGCTGGACCTCAAAACGTCGAAAATTATGAAAACTCGATTTTCGAAAACTTGGTTAAAATTAGTTACTTCATATAGCGGGAAGTTAACCAAGTGAATTTTTTTAATTTTTATTTGTTAAAAGATACTTTTTTTGTAAAAAAAAAAAAGATAAGCTTTCATGTCCTCGTTAAAAAATCACTAAAAAAAATAAATTTCTTCCCAACATTTTTTTTAAGAAACAAGTTTATTTAGGGGCCCTTCTTTGGTCTCTGTGGGCCAAACTTATTTCATCTATCCAACTTGTTTTAATGCTGCATTTGCCGCAGAAGCTAACAAGGAACGTGCTACGGTTTTTTAGTCTGGTTGCCTTCTTAAGTTGGCTGGCTGACTGGCTGACTGGCTTCCATATTAAAACATGCTTTCATTCTAAGGTAATTTTTCAATTGGACTTGAGGTCAGTTTTTGCAATTTTTTTTTTGCCTTATTTTCTTATCTTGCTCAATTACTATACAAAAGAGTTTAACTGCAACAAAATGGTTTGAGTTCTTTTTTTCTTCTCTCTTTCTTAATATGCTGCATGATTAACAATGATGATTTCTGGAATCCAAGCAAATAACTTCCATTGTTGTGTTTGTTGCGTCTACTTCCAAAGGTTTTTTTATAGTTGTCTGTCTGTCTGATGAGGTTTTTGCCGTATTGAGTTTTTGAAGTATATTGCAAAGCTATGGCGCTACCTAAGTGTAGCAAAATGTTAATCATACGAGAATTTTGGCAGACAGAGCAGAGCATTGTGTGGTGGAGAAAGGGATTTGAAAAATTAAGCCTTCATTCAGTGGCTTAGTTTGTGGTTGTGGCGTTGTTTTTTTTTCTTCTTTTCCTATTTCTTTCTGTAAGCAAATAAATTGAATTATACTGGGGAATATTACTTCAGCACAAATGCAAATCGGCTTTAATTTTTTATTTTATTTTTATTTTTTTTTTTTCATAAGCTTATCTAAAAATACACTAATGTGACGGGCAACTTCATTATAAATATGTAATAAGACAGGGTTAGAAAAAATATTTGAAATAATGACAAATATTGTGGTGATATAATGGGGAATAGTACGAGTAATGTCTGTATGTAAGGAAAATGTATACAATCTTAAAAAATTTATATAGAAATGAAATAATTGAAAATAAAGTATAATAAGTGCATAAATCTACTTCAGTGGTTTGTTGGTCTGACTTGAAAGTTATTAATAGTCAGAATTAATAGTTGAAATTTTATACTATGAGAGCAAAGCTTGAAAAATAGCTTAAAGATTAGATTTTGCTGAAAAGCTTGAAATATTTACATTTAAAAAATTTGGAAAAATTGTTAAAGCTTTAAGTTTAGGCAAAAAAAAAAAAAGCACAGAAGCACTACATGAACTAAATAAGTATTGTGATATGTAAAAACTTAAATTTTTGCAAAGTAAAAGCTTTGGTAAAAAGCCAGCTAGTCTAATTTTAAGAAATTAATTTAATGCAAAATTAAATTGAAAAGCTTTACAATTAATGTGTAGTTTCCACAATGCAAGCAAGCGACTTGTCTAGAAAATTTTTATAGGAATCACTCAAACATTCGAGTGCTTTTCATATATTTTTTCCAAAGAAAAATTATTTTTCAAGTTTTAAAAACCATATGAATATAAGTATACTTCTTAAGCTTTATTTTTGACCTTTAAGGGGTTTAAGCATTTTGGCTTTATACTCTGTGCCGACGAAGAAGCGCTTAGAGCTTTAGCTTTTTTTTATTTATGTGGTGGCGCGTATTAAGCCAGTTAAAGCAGCACATATATATGTATCATGTCATTAAAAGCTATTTATAAAAGCTTAAAAAGTTAATTGGTTTTACCTGCTGAAGCAAACATTTTATCAAACAAATTTGCACTTAGCTTTTTATTGTGTTAACTACAACATACAGTCAACTCTCGTTAACTTGAAACTCAAGATACCAGAGCAAAAAAGGCTTCCACAAAAAACTTTAAGTTCAAAAAGTCAATAGAGTGATTTTGATCTATCACTGTTCCATGAGTTTTCCATAAGGCATACATTGAAATAATAAAATTAAAAAAAAATCGAAATTATGAAGCCGTAAAACAGTCTATTTAATATAACAACTGCAGCAGCATATAAAAACAAATTATGTACATATATGATTTAAGAGTTTTTATATTTATTTTTCAATTTAACGAATGTTTTTCTGGACACCTAAAAAAATGCTCAAATTATTGAGAGTGAACTGTGTGTGTGTATGTATTTTCAACCAGCTGCTTTTTTTTCATCCTGCTACTCCACTTCTTGCATTTACCTTTTCATCTTAATCTTAACATTTTAATCTTTATTTTACTTTTTTCTTAAACTCGTAAGTTTTTTCCTCTTTGGTAATTAATTAACAGCAAAATTAAGTTTAAAGGATTTTTTTTTTAATGTAGATATTTCTGTATTCCAGTAGAGCGGAGGTTGGTTGCTACGACTGCATGTAGTTGTTGATTTCATATAATGAATTGGCTTTTAATATCTGAATGGTTGGTTTTAGAGTCGTGGGCAGGATATGACCACTAATGTATTGTGTTCAAATAAATAAGAACTTAAATTTATATTGAATTTAGTACGAGTAGTTATTTCTTTAAACACATTTTTTTTAGCACAAGCACACAAAAAAAGAGAAAAACTAAGGATGCAACGGCGGAGAAATGAATTGTATTTCATACTGCCATCACTCTTGAGTTTAAAAATTAAAAAAAAAGTGGAAGGGAAATGAATTATAAATAAGTGATTAATTAATGGAACTAAAAGCATCAATTATTTTCAAGTAACAAACACAATCAGGATTTAAGAGTTTTCAGTAGTTAAAAGAATATCTTGAGGTTATTTATTATAACATGTATGTTGTAAGTCTTCTTAATACGAATATAAGAGTTTCAAAGCTTAAAGTGTGAAACAGTAAGTCATATACTTAATAACGTGACGTAATTTGCCAATACATATTTCATTTGGTAAAAACCATCAAAGCAAAAAATTAGTGTTTTTTTTTTAAAGAGAAGTAACACTCAGGCAATGAATGCCTACTACTATTACTTCTTTACCAAAGGGATAGTGATAAAGAAGACAGTTGGTGAAGGAAGAGATAGAGGAAAACTTCATTATTTTTTTGTACGTTTTTTAATAACGCAGTGTTGCAGCGCCTCTGGTGTCAATGAACCGTATTAAATTAACTTAAATATGACTTCTGCCATATGACCGCCACGCCTTGCTCGGACGCAGTCTAATTTGTAGGTCCAATTTTCGATGACTTTCCAACTCGGCGAATGTTGTCCTCCAAATGGTCAATCGTTTCGGCCTTTTCGGCGTAGACTAGCAACTTCACATACATATCCCCACTGAAAATAGTCTAGCGGTGTTAAATTGCACGATCATGGAGCCAATTCACGAGGATAGCTTCATTCTTTTACAACTCTGTTTTTTGCACGTTTTTAATAATGCAGTGTTGCAGCGCCTCTGGTATTAAATGAGGCGTATTAAATTTTTGAAGCTGTGATTAGTAGCCATTTAATTGATATTTTACTACGCCGATGATTCTGCTACACAACGAAGGAGGGCGCTCTGATGTTACATTAGGATTAGTATCTGCTGAAGTCGGTATAATTCAGTGACCAGTGACTATGCCTTCATTACATTAACTTTCCTACCACAACTGATACAAAGGGACACTAATGCACATCAGAAAAATGAGTGGTGTTGTTATTTGATGACTGTCTGATACCGGGCTCGAACCCGGGACCTTCGTTTTCTCAGTCAACGTTTAAACTACTTCATATACGAGTACATATATGCTTGGACTTTAATTTAATTTAATGAAAGTGCCAGCAATACATTTTTTTTCATGTTTTCATACTTTAATTGATAACATAACAGAAACACTTAGAATGCTGTAAGCGAAAAGCTTCTCAACTCTTGTAGTTAGTAATTGTTTTGTGCACAGAACTTTTTGTTTTGGTATGGAAGTTACACTGAAATACGTTACTTGGCAGTACTGTACACTAGTGAACTGCAACTTGTATTGAATGTATTGTACAGCTGTCTACTACATATTCACATATTCATTTATTTATATAAAATGTAGATTATTTATATGGTTAAAAATTTATATAACTTATTTTCAACGCGTTAACTCATTCAGATTTTTATCTCATAAATTATGAAAAAGCAGCAATAAATTATATAAAAATTTCTATATATCCGAGTGTATGTTAAATACATATGTAAAGGGTGTTTTTTATAGAGTGACACAAGTTTAAATCAGAATAATATATTTTGAATATCAATTGGAATTTATTGGAAAGAAAATTTTATGAAATTAATGTTTAAATATGACTTCTGACTTCCATGTGGCCGCCACGGCTGGCGCGTAGAAGGCGCAATCTGGAACACCAATTTTTTAAAGACATATGGGCCAATGACTCTGCCAGCCCATAGAGCGCTCCAAACGGTAAATTTCTTGTGGATTCTCCTCGCTCCAAATGCGAAAATTCTGCTTAATTACGTACCCATTTAACCAGAAATGGGCTTAATTACGTACCCATTTAACCAGAAATGGGCTTCATCGGAAAATAATATTTTGACGAATGGAACAATTATTTTGATTAAAAATTTCAACAATTTGCACGCGTTGCTCTGGTGTAAGTCGTTTAATAATGAAATTTCAAAGCAAAATAAACTAAAAGCAACTATCAGCTGTTTAATGGGTGCTCAAAGTTGTGACACTCTAAAAAAGCATCCTATACATATTTTCTTTTTGCTTTAACTCCAACACTGACTCATTTTAATCGCTTTCCACAGAAGCCAAACTCAAGGGAAAACTTTGAGCGAAGCATGAGAATTTATAAAAAAGCTTTTATTTTGACATTTCAAATTAGGTCAGCTGTGTGATGAAAAGAAAACGAGAAATAAAATATGTAATATAAAAAAAATATTACAAGTAATAAATAAACAATTTTCATTGTTTTTGCGCTGCTGAGTTGAAAGTGAATTTTTAATTAAAATTATGAATTTGTTTGTCATGAAATAAATTCGCTTGCAGTAGTACGAGTACATAAATCTCAAAGGATAGTCATTCCATGTTAAAGTTCAGATGTGATTAATGGCTTGAGGAAAAAAGGTGTAAATGTAAACATTAATAATTGAAAAAGTTTTATTATTACAACAAATCAAAGGAACAAGTTCAAAAATAAAAACCAGGTTATTGTATCAAATGCAGATATACAAACTAAAACTAAAAATATACAGTACATAAATAATATTATGTACATATATATTAATGTTTTCAATAAATTCAAGAAAAATCACTTGAAATTTTAACTAAATTTGCAAATTTAATTAAAGTGGAAAACAAATCAAAATGATTTTTGAAAAATTGTTTTTGTATTAAAAAGTTTTTAAAGGGATCTACATGAAGAGCTTTAAGTTATAGGTAAAATTTCAGACTCAAAACATTTGGGTATTTTTTGTATTTCAAGTTAAATCACAGTGTTCCGAATAGTCGCAGCTTTGGGATTATAAAAACAGATTTCTAACGCAACGTTTTGATATCATCTGGAATACGGAACATACCCATTGGTTAAGTTTTTAACTCCTTAGAAATGTTTGATCGTTCCAGTTCGTAATTGCAAATGAAATAAAAGTCACACGTTTACAAGTTTTAATTATTTATTATTGTCTTTTGAACATTTTCATAGACTTCATCATACCGGTGTTGTATTTTATAGTAAATCGTGCGATTTTGTGGGATGGTGTATCACGGCCTTTAGTCAGCAGTGTTGTTGTCTAGAGCTTTTATGCAACAACTTTATTAAAAATTTTAAATTATTTATTGCTAAAAGGGGTTTTCAAAAGAAAGTTATATATGTTACTTGAACTCAAGGAATCTGATGGGCGTATGTGGGTTTCGGGGCCGTACTACTTGTTGTGCGTGCAAAGATTTTACTAAAACAATATTTCGGCAACCCTAGCGTAGAAAGTGGGAACTGAATCTAGAATTTTTTATCATTTAATAAATGTAAAACCAATCACGAAAATCTACTACTTATGAAAAAGAAAGAAAATTTTTTAAAAAAATTTTTTACATATTTTTTCTTCATAATTTTAACGCGTTCTTATGAAATTAAAAACTGCCATCATTATTATAATATTTGTAGCACTTTACACATAAAACATTGTTCGATGTCAATTTATTTTAAAATTTATGTTTATAGTTGATAATAATATTTACGTCAAACTATTTTACGCTTGATTGCTGTATACGTACGTTGTTTGTTTAATATTATAAATTAATTTATAATTTACATAAATTATTGTTTGATTATTTGTGATAAAATGCCCATACACATGCACATACACACATACATGCATACATACATATGTATATATTAAAGGTATACAAACATAAAACACAAAGTGATTATGATTCCCTAGAGTAATTTGAGATTTTTTTTTCTTATTTAAAGACTTTTTAATGTTTTCACAATGAAGGCAGATCTTAATGCTATTACCACTTTCTAAGCAAGTAGATATTTTCAAATACAGTCCAGTCAACTTCATTAAAATTAATTAAGATTTCCCTTGACGTAATCAAATCCACATTATGTAAATCTTCTTTACAAAAAAAAGCAGTTTATAATTTCAAAAATTTTACCAACAACACAGTGAAACTTAAAATTTTAAATATAAGCAATATAATACACATACTCGTACATACATATCTATAGATATGAAATAAATACTATTCTCTCCCTGTAAATAAACCTTAGAATTACAGCTCAAAAGCTTAATTTCATATCTATCAATTTGCTGAAATCGTTTTAGGGATTTGTTGATTACCATAACACCAACTGCTCTCTTGTAATTTGAGTCGAAGGAAAACCTTACAAATTGAAATCGATAGTAACATACAATTTCAGAGTACCCTCGAGCCGAGAGTGTCAAATTCTACCAATTTAAATTTCCGGAGGAGAGGGTTGTTTGTCACCATGGCATACTCACCTCAAGATGTGGGAAATTAACAACGAGTTTTGCTCGTCTTAGGTTTCCCAGAGATATATATTATCACCAGAAATAATTTTTTTAGCTTGATTATTCCCAAGGCCCCACAGCGAGGCCTAAAGTACTTTTTTCGGGCATCAATTCTTATCTCCACTAATTCTTATCGTCACTAAATTTTGTTTGTATAGCTATTAGAACAAACTTCATGTTCCAACAAAGTCTTAGTGGTTTAGGAGTGGGGAGTCGGGTACCCCCATATAATGTAATTATTATTTTTTTCTATATCATCAGATTACAATAGTGAGGCACACTAAATTTAATGTGGATAACTCTTAAAACAAGCTGCATGTTCCACCAAAATCTTGATGGTAAAGGATGGGAAGATGGATACCATCCTCCCCCCCCCCAAAAAAAAAGTTAATCACTCTGTGCTAGTTCAAAAATAAGACATGCGGGGAACCTAATTCAAGTACGCTGAATAAAATGGTGCTAACCTTTTTTTTTAGGTTAGCTCTTGTTTGAAAAATAATTAAGATTGAAAACTTTTTTATTTCAATTAAAAGATCATATTATGGATGAATATGCGTCCTAAAGAAATTTTTTGAAAAAAAAAAATTAAAAAATTGTCCCAAAAAAAATTGCCGAAAAAATTTTATTTATTTTTTCAAAGAGTTTTCTCAGGACGCAAGTTCATTAATACATGTCTTTTCAGGCGATATATGTACATATATTGACATAAAGGTTAATAAATGATAGAAAACTAGGAAAAATTGTGATTTTTAGGTGCTTTTAACTAGGGATGCAACCGATACCGATACCGATATATCGGCGATGATACTGCTGGGTTTCCGATATATCGATATCGGCGATATTTTACCGTCGATACGCCGATACTTCTTATATTTTTCTTTAGAGTTTTTTGAACAAGTGAAACTGAAATGTATTGACAATTTTGATGATTTTAGAAAATAAACAGTATGACATTCAGTTTGAATTGACTCATTGACTCATTCAGTTTGAATTGACTCTTTCAATCTTACACTGTTATTTTGTGAAAAACAATTATTAATTTTTTGTTAACATGAATTGAAATTCAATTCTTTTTTTTTTTAAGTCTTATTAATATCAATTTTAAATCTTGAGCCAATCTAAACTGAATGCCAACGTTTATTTTGTAAAATCATAAATATTGCAGACGTTTTGTAGTTTGAAAATTTGAATTTTAGAAACTGAAATGTACTGAAAATTTTGATGATTTGAATGGTTCATTAATAAACATTGTTATTTTGTATAATAGAAGAATTATTCTACTTGAGTTTTGTTAATTTTTACTTGAGCTCAATTTAAATATGCGTATCGGTATCGGAAACGGTATCGGCGATATTTATTTTTGAGTATCGGTATCGGTATCGGATCGGGGAAATGGCGTATCGTTACATCCCTACTTTTAACCAAGTTTCCAATCTTAATTAATTTTTAAACAAGAGCCAACCTAAAAAATGGTTAGCACCATTGGATTCAGCATACTTGAATTAGCTTTACCCACTGAGTACTCACGCGTATTAAATCATAACATTTGTACATTTCTATTGAAAGCACAGGGTGTCCCTGTGGCAGAGTGGTAGCGATGCTATTCTTTCAGTCCAGAGGTCGTGGGTTCGATTCCCGCCATACAAGCTAATCGCTTTGCGGGTTGTGTTTGTTTATATAGTACATATATGTATAAAAAAAACCCCTCTCAGACTAAAACAACAGCAGTAAAAGTATTACCGGAAGTCGTTAAGCGCTTATTATTGGTAAAAAAAAAAGTTTTCACGGTACTTGAACTTTTTTTTATTAATCCGTGAAATGATCGCCTTTGGCCCTCAATGGAATAAATTTGTAAAGGCTAGGCCTCACTATCCCACACTATTTTACGACTTTTGAAAAAAATGCAATCCTGATTTAATTAATTCTTGGCTGTTGAAAATTTCCTTGAACTCCATCATACCAGGGTTGTATTTTCTCAAAACTCGTACGATTGTGTAGGATAGTGAATTCTAGCCCTAAGTATGAATTATTGAATTAAGTGTGTTCTGAGACCTACAGTAGAATTGCAAGCCAATTATATTTCAACTATTTTTTTTTTAGTTTTCAAAAAACATTGCAAAAAAAATACTCATTTCCAGAAGATTTAGAGGGTTAATGTATACCAACAAAATGTTGTTTGTAATCTTCTGAATAAATGGTCTTACCAAAAAGCCAAAAACCATACGATTTTCTAACTTTTTTTTACTTCAGAAGGGTGCAATTTTGAAAAGGCCGTAAAATGGGTTTCAGATGAAAACTTTTAAAATGTTGATACACGTTTATTTTTTTAGTCCCCTCTACAAGAATCAGTTGGCAGAACATTGTTATTTTTTTGTGTTGGACAGTAAAGTTAACAAAAAAATATATTATTTTGTTTAAAAAAATAACGTTTTTTTTTTGTTCTCCTTAAAAATTATCCTTTTGCCACTTACAACATTATTCGCGGCGAACCTTGAATTAAAAAAAATTATTTGGGCAGGTGGAAGGCGATAAAAGAGATAAACATAAATATGTTTACTGAAACAATTGACAATCCATACGCCCATATTTTTCCACTTTTCTTAATGTGTTTGTTTGTTTACCTCATGAAATTTAACATAAAGCTGTTGTGCGAGTACTATTGGCTGCTTGCTAGTTTTCTGCTTTGTTCAATACGGGTGAGTAGTGAGGGAATGGGGAAGGGGTCCTATGTTGCCAGTGCGTAAAAGATAGCCAAGGTTATAAGGCCGAACAGATATTATTTGCTATTAATTCAATTATTTTTTGTGTCATTTAAGACCAGTTATTAAAACTTTGACCAACATTTTGTTTGTGTCATATTATTTCAATTAGTTTTGAGCTAAAATGAAGAAAATTGAAGAATTGTTTTTGACATTTACTAATGACTGTTGTTTAAGGCCTAATAATACAATATTTGGTAATAGGGAGAGAGAAAAAAAAGAAAGAACTATTGTAGCAAAGCTGAATAATGCCTTCTAATGAAATGTCAGCTTATGTCATAACTCATACGAAAACTTGGGGTTTTTACTTATGAAAAACTGCAACCTTCGAAAGGAAAACAAAAAGAATTCTAACAAATTCTATATAAATTTTTGCCTTTAGATGCAAAAACAATACATGCTCGTATATAAAATCCAAATGAAAGTCAGCAAATGCGTTGTGTTGGCCGAGGGTTAGTGCGAAGGCAATGGTTTCGATGTTAATATTTTAATAGAAAAAAAGCTTAACAATCAACTAAATATAAGGAGTGACGTGGTAGTATTGGGTGTTTTTTACTGAGGTATATAACTTTAAGTTGGCATCACTTTTTTAACTGGCGGCCATTTTGTCAGCTGTCAAGTGATTAATATTTAGTTTGGTTTGCCATTTCATCATGAACAGGTTGACAAAAGAACAACGCTTGCAAATCGTGCAAATTTATTTCGAAAATAATGGTTCAGTTCGCGAAGTTTACCGCAAGCTCCGTCCATTTTATGGTCGACATAATCGTCCATCAGAGCAATTAATTCGGTTAACCATGGATCGTTTTCGCACTACGTTTACTCTATGTGATAATGCGCATCCGCAGAGACGTCGAACAGTGCGCACCGAAGAAACAATTGCCGCTGTAGAGCAAAGTGTTGAAGAGGACCCGAATGAATCGATTCGCCACCGTGCACAGCAATTGGAGCTTTGTCCATCAACTTTATGGAAGATTTTGCGCAAAGATCTTGGCTTGCGACCTTACAAGATCCAGCTTGTGCAAGAATTAAAGCCGCGAGACCATGCAATGCGTCGTGATTTTGGTGTATGGGCCGAAAATGAGATTGATGTCGATGCTGATTTTCATCGCAAAATTTTGTTCAGTGATGAGGCTCATTTTTGGTTGAATGGCTACGTCAACAAGCAAAATTGCCGCATTTGGAGTGAAGAGAATCCACATGAGACCCTTGAGACGCCATTACATCCACAAAAACTGACTGTTTGGTGTGCTCTATGGGCTGGTGGAGTCATTGGGCCATACTTCTTCCGAAATAATGCTGGAGAGTCAGTTACCGTTAATGGAGACCGGTATAGAGCCATGATAACCGACTATTTTGTTCCCGAATTGGATGGCATGAATGTGGATGAGTTGTGGTTCCAACAAGACGGCGCTACATGCCACACAGCGCACCTGTCAATTGGCCACCAAGATCGTGTGATTTGACACCATTGGATTATTTTCTTTGGGGATATGTGAAGTCGCTCGTCTACGCCAACAAACCAGAAACGTTAGGGGACTTGGAAGCCAACATTCGTGGCGTTATTGCCAACATACGGCCCCATATGCTCGAAAAAGTGGTTGAAAACTGGACCTGTAGAATTGGCTTTATTCGAGCCAGCCGCGGCGGCCACATGCCCGAAATCATATTTAAACGTTAATGGCATAAAATTATCCTTCCAATAAAGCCAAATTGATGGACATTAAAACGATTTTCTTGTGTTTTATTTCAATTCGAAGTTCTATACCTCTAAAAAAACACCCTGTATTTATTCTATCCCTACAAGTATTTCCCATTATACTCGTATATGTTTGTACGTCGAGGTGGCAAATAATTTATAACTTAAAGCTGTATGTTTGTATTAAATTTTACCAGTAGTTTATAAGTTATGATACACGTATGTTTAAATTAAATTAATTTATATAGGCCAAGTTTCAAGTTTAAATAAAAAAGAAAGTTTTGCGGGAAAAATATTTATGTATGTTTTCCTTGATTGTGATTGATATTAGTCATTCAATAGGAACTATGTAGATGTTTTCATAGGGTTACAATTGCTGTCTTATTTTCTTTTAACCAATGATTGATGTCACTATTTGAAATCAAAAGAAATATCTATATATATTCGTATTATTCTAAGAGCTTTTCTCACGTCACTCTATACACAAGACCATTAAACTAGACAGTCTGCTTAAACCACACACTCGTTATAAACCATCATCAGCATCATTGCAACAACTTCTTTCTTCAATGCGAGTATACAAAAATATATCTAGTTAAATAGCACTTAATATCTGTTAATGTCATTTACAACAGCTTTCCGACAGAGAGAAGAAAAAGGAAGTAAAATATTTTTGGAAGTACATACTTCGAACATTATTTCCATTTCTTTGCTAAATGCTGTGTAAATGAAATTAAAACTTTGCCTAAGCAAAAAGAGGAGGGATGTTTTTTTTATATCTACAGCTTTAACATTAAATAGACAAAACCAAAAGAGAGAAAAAAACCCTTTAGCATTATATTGTAATTTCAAAGGCCGAAAGAATTACCCACAATCTTTTAGAAATAATGATGATTAATTACCAGCAAGACAAACAAAATGAAACAAAAAATGTTATTATTAAAGCAACATTGGTTAAAACCAAAAAAAAAACCTTCCGCCCTTCTCCAAGCAAGCAGCTTAAAATTGAAGAGTAAACTTTTTAAATAAATTTTTGCTGCTAAACTTTTCACACTAAAATTCCATTGAAAGCAAAAGAATTTGATTGACTGATTTCAAAGTTCTTTGAAAAACACATAAAACCATGTTTTTTTGTTTAATAATATTATAATTTAATATAAAGTTAATATTATTACCATAGAACACAAAAGTAAAACATCAATTTGCTTAAAATCCTGGTTTTGATGTCAATAATTAGACCTAAAAATTTGTAAAAATAAAACATGAAAAAAAATTTTTATTCGAGTAATCGATTAAATATCAAGTTTCATACGATTTTTAGAATACACTACCAATAAGAATTTTATATATATTTTTTTATACATATGAGCAATATACAAAAAAAAATTATTTAAACGAATAAATTTTCATTTATTTTTATGCAAATATTTAGCATGAAAAATAATTTTTTATTCGACCAAACGAATAATTTTTTAAATTTGCTCGATTATTTGAATAAATTTTATTCGACAAATGTATCATATGTGCAATTAATTAATGTAATAAAACTAGAAGAAAAATGTTTTTTATTTGAGTAATCGAATAAATTTTTTCAAAAGTTATACAATTTGTATTTGAAATAATTTCGAATAATAGAACAAACTACGATTAAACTGCAAAATAAAGTAAAATAAATCCTTAACTTGACAGCACCCGGTCAAAAAAAAAATAATTGTGTGGCAACACTCTATTTTTGAATAGCTGTTGTTGTTATTTACATTTATTTCCTTTACATACTCGTACAACTACAATTTGAAGCTGAAAAAAAGTCAGCCAATGTAAAAATGATGAAGTAAGAAAATAAAAAACATGTAGATTATTGAGTTCTTGTTTCAACTTTGTTATTTGTTGAGCTTCTCATTTGCTTAAATGAAAGTTTAACAGATTAACTCTAGTTGTTCTAAGAAATTTTTGGGTAAAGGTTCCCTGATGATCTGCATTAGCAACAGTGAAATGCGCATAGGATCCAGCTAAACCCCTCAATAATCAATTTCAATGTATTTTTATTAAAAAAATATTTTACTTATTAAGTAAAATAATAATTTGGGATTACTAGTGCGTTAATAAATTTTAAAAGTTAAATTGTAACAATTCCCACAAAAAACACTAATTAAATCCTTAATAATGCGCTAAAAAATTTTGTTACATCTTGCCAATTGAAAATTAAATTAAAATTCTTAACAATTTTATGAATATGCTTTAAAATTTTTCATTTTTAAATTTTCAATAAAATGTTTAATTTTGATCTATAAATACCTTTTTAGCCACGTAATTTTTTATTTTAACTTATTTTTCAACCACATCGTTATGACAGTTTTATAATGTTTAAATTTTTTTTTTTATATATTATCCTTTTCTATATGATGGCAATCACCTGCAAATGATGAAATAATTAATAACCTGTGGTCATTGTTAATGTATTGCAAAAAGTATATGCATATGTTTGTATTTGCTATTTTAATTTGGCACTAAAGTTTTGCTTCAAACATTTTTTTTTAATTAACATTAAGTGACAATATTAAAACCACAGACATTTTAAACGTAGCGTTGCAAAAAAAAAAAAATAATTGGTGAACTTTTTTGCCATAAAATTTTTTATTTGAATTTTGAAAAAGGTAGGTAATGCGTCAGTGCGTGGACTAAAAGTATTGTACAGAAAATATTTCTTTAAGCATATTTTATCATTACCAGCGTTAAATGTTTGCTATAAAAAAAGATTAAATTGAAAAAAAATTGAAGAAGAACATAGAATGATTGTAATAATTAAAAAAAAAGATCAAGCCGATGTCGCTTCATTGCTTTCCAAACTTGCAACCTTGATTGGGTCCGAAGGATTAAAATTAAAGCTTAAGCTTTAAACTAAAAGTTTTTAAAGTTTGAAAGCTGAAAGCTTTAAAATTTAAACACATAATGTTAAATTAATTCACAACTGAATGGCACAATGTTAAAAACTACGCTGTCCCTTACACAATACTGACTCTGTGACTGACTGCAACTAAACTGACTGTTTACTCAACAATATCGTTTAAGGCCATGACTCACTATCCTAAACAATCGCACGATCTACGAAAAAATACAACCCTGATCTGATGAATTGTTATTGTCTTTTGAAAATTTTCATAAACTCCATGATACCAGGGTTGTATTTTTTCAAAAATCGCACGACTGAGTATGATAGTGTAACACGGCCTTTAATGGATGGAAGCATCGCCCTTTTTATACTTAAAGCCTTCATAATGTTAATTAAAAAAAGCTTTCACAATCTTAATGCTTATAGACAAAATCTCAATAGATTATTGAGAATTAAAAAAATACAATCACAGTACGTTAGGAAACTTTTGTATTTTTGTAATTCTTAATCATTTGTGCGGAGTTTGTCTATAAGCATTTGAAGTTCTTAAGCTTTTTGAATTATGGCTAAAGTATACTGGTGTGTTGCTTGAGCAGCAACGACGTCATCTAGACGTGCTTAATCTATAATAAATATTTTTTTAATTAGTATTAATTGTTCACGCATTAAATAAAAATTAAATATTAAAATAAATACTTGATTTACAATTTAAAATTTTCACTTTTTCATCATATCTTAATCCTTTCAAATGTTTACTCTTCTATCAGCAATAAAACTTTGTTAAATTTCTAAACCTTAAACACATATTATTTAAAGTAAGTGATTAAGCACACGAGTTTATCCTGACACTTAATAGTTATGTACATATTTTTCCTGATAAAGCTCTAATCAATTTTCAATTACTTATGTAAAATCCACTTAAGTAACGAAAAATATACACGAAAAAGTTTTGCAAGAAGGATGTCATGAAAAATAAGTCAATAAGAAGGAGGGTGATTTACTAAATTACAAATATACTGACACACACACACACACTAGCACATGTATATATATACATACATATTGTACTTGTGTATGTGTGTATTATATTTCCAAAGAAACAGTTGTTCAATAAAAGCAAATAAATGTCATGTTTATTAAACTTATAAGAAACTTCGACAACCAATAAATACAATAACAAAATCTATACTAAAGAATCAAAAAAAAAAATATGTACGCACACAAACAAATATAGAAGAATAACTTACAAATAAATAGAAAATTAATTTCCAACAATTTCCTTTTCGAAGATTTTTCTCTCCACTAGAGATAAATACAAGGCTCACAAACATATGCACTGGTACTTGGAGCAAAATCAATTATATAATATAAAAGTATTAAAAAGTTTACATGCACACGCAGTTATGTACAAACATACAAATTCCTACATACATACACACATACATATATGTATGTATGGATTTGTAAGTCTTATTTTTTTCAATGTGGGGCAAGGAAAGTCATAAAAGTCGCTTAACTTCATACCAAAGTAATAGAATTGACAATATCCTGCACACCCAATATAAATATCACTTTATATTAAGCTTAGGAATCTAATAACTTTTCACATAGACAGACATACACACTCATGCACATTCATAGCCGGTTTACTCGTACATTTTTATTTGTAAAAAACTTACACATATATTTAAAAAAATTCAAAACAATTTTTAATGGGTTAATTTTTTATTTTTACCCTTTTCACTTTTTATTTTTTAACAAGATTTATAATGATATAAACGTACATGCATACGTTTTGCTTGGGATAATTGTCAATTTTATCGTCTTAATAAATAACTTTGAAATACATTAACAAAAAAAAAAACACATTCATAAGCACACATAAACATGCATTCAGTTTTTTTTTTTTTTTTTTTTTTTTTTGAACGAACGAACTGAAAAATAATAATCCCTGGCAACCACTACTTTAAGCATTTCATAAATTTCTTTCATATAATTCTTGCACTAAATGAGAAGTTTTAATATTCCCTTAAATTCTGCGGCCTATACCCACTCGGTTAATCGAAAAAAATTATGCAGTTATGGCTAAAAGCATAAGTTTTGCATCAAACCTAAGAAATAAACGAAGTTTTCGGAATACTTACCAAGGACATGCCTAGCAAACGGGTACACATACATACAAGCAAACATATGTATATGTCATATGTTTAGTTTTACAAATAAAATTCTACACAAAATTATGATCATTACCCTGCTAAAATTTCAAGCATTAAAGCTCAACTTCAGCTAGGATATAACTAACTTCTACATATCCTTAATAAAAAAAATTTGAATTTAAGCTGCAATTATGATAAGAATACAGCAAAACCTTATAACTATTTGCAGAATCAAACAATTCAGCTCTCTAGCTAATTTCATTTAAATTGGTGCAAGGACATAACTACCTCCCATATATCCTTTATTTCGAAAATTAAATTTTTGCTTTAAATGTGACCAAAATATTTCTAAAACTGTACAGTTAAGCCTCTACGTTAATTTCATTTCAATCGGTTCAGGAACATGCATGGCTTATACATATCCTTAATTAAAAAAAAATTAATTTAGGCTATAATTATGATGAGAATGCAACGAAACCTTGTAACTGTTTGCAGAATCAAACAGTTCAGCTCTCTAGCGAATTTCATGTCAATTGGTTCAAGGACATAACTACATCCCATATATCCTTCATTTCGAAAATGAAATTTTTGCTTTAAAAGTGACCAAAATATGTCTAAAATTATACATTTACACCCTTAGGTTAATTTCATTTCAATTGGTTCAGAGACATGTCTAGCTTCTACATATCCTTAATTCAAAAAATTTAATTTAGGCTGCAATTATGATGCGAATGCAGCGAAACCTTGTAACTGTTTGCAGAATCAAACAGTTCAGCTCTCTAGCGAATTTCATGTCAATTGGTTCAAGGACATAACTACCTCCCATATATCCTTTATTTTCAAAATCAAATTTCGCTTTAAAAGTGACCAAAATATGTCTAAAATTATACATTTACGTCCTTAGGTTAATTTCATTTCAATGGGTTCAGGGACATGTCTAGCTTCTACATATCCTTAATTCAAAAAATTTAATTTAGGCTGCAATTATGGTGAGAATGCAGCGAAATCTTGTAACCACTTGTAGAATTAAACAGTCCAGCTCTCTGGAGAATTTCATTTCAATCAGTTCAAGGACGTATTTACCTTCCATATATCCTTTATTTAGAAAATGAAATTTTTGCTTTCAATATGACCAAAATATTTCTAAAATTATTAAAGTTACACATCAAAACATGCTTGTCTTCTGTAATTTTTGTCCACAATTATTATCAGAATGCCGAAAAGATCAAGCTAATTCATTTGTAAATTTCATTTCGATCGGTGCCAGGCTATGCCTACTTGCCTTATATCCTTAAATATACCATATTCTGTATGCAGCAAAAATTAAACAGCAAAGCTTTCTCTTAAATTTTGCTAAAATCGCTTCAAGGACATGCCTACTTTCAATCCATTATTTAAAAAATTAAGGTTTTGCTGTAATTGTGACCAAAATATATCTAGAATTATAATGTTAAGCTTCTGAGTTCCATTCATTTCAATCGATTCAAGGACTGGCTACATCCTTATTTTAAAAAATCGAAATTTAATTTGCGTTCAGTTTGCAGTTAAACTCTGTTATTAATTATTACTAGAATTACCCTATTAAACTTAATGCAAAGTTTTAATTTCAATCGGTGCAAACTGTTAAAAGAAATGTTTAGCCCGGAATTTTAATTATATAAGGTCTTAAATAATAAATTCTAATTAGAGTTATTTTTTGTCTAAAGTGACCTTAAAACTGCAATAGAGTTAGGTGCTCACATAAATATTGTGGCCACATTGACATCCTGTATATCAAATTTTAAGCTAAATAATAATAATAACAAGTTGTAGGGCAACTTGATGAAAAATTTATTATATCTTATGAATTCTACACTTGTTTACTAAGCAAGACAACAAGAAATGTTTATATACATATCATTATAATATTTTTTTTCGTAAGATAGCAAAAATCAAATATATGTACATATGTATGTATATAGAAAAAAAAAATTGTAAATAAAAATATTTGCTGTTCAAAATAGTAAAATAAAATGATGATCCTGAAAAACTGGCTGGTCCTTGAATGTGCGTGTGTAGTATGTGTATGTTTCAGCTGGTTGTTTTTATTGTCAACACCATGCTCACCATCACCAGCAGAAGAAGTAACAGCAGCAGCAGTAATGTCCTTATAAAATATGTTGGCTTCGTAGGGCGTTATATGCCTCCTCCATATGCTTTTTTCCAAGCTTAAGTTGCTATCATCACACAGACACACACACACACACACACATGCAGAAACAAAATAGAAAGAATTTAATAAATATGAGAAAATAAATTTCTTAAAAATACCAAAATTATGTGCGTTATACCCATAAAAATATACACACACTCACACAAGTAAACACACTCTTGCATGTGTTCAATTTTCCTATAAAACTTAACAGACAAACACATTTATGAAAGCGACTTGTATTGATGGCTTTGCATGACTTCATTATTTGTGATACGGATTTTTCTGCCCTGTCTCCCCCTCTCTCTCTATATTTTCCCTTAGTTTTGCAGGATATAAAAACGTATGTGTATGCGAAGGAGATGGATTTTTATTTTGTAGGACATAAGAGATATTTATTGATTATTTGTTAACAATTTAAAGATTTTTTTAGGAATTGCAGATAATATAAAGAAACGAAATTTCTTTAATTGCTTTTATAAAGTAAGAAAAAAAGAGAAAAGGTTTTCTTTAATAATGCTGATAATAATTAATTAATTTTTATTATCTTCTCTGTGATTTATCTATCTTCATAAACTTAAGAAATAAATAAATTAAAAATAGAAATGACAATGATGCCATTGTCAGATGCAAAAAACTTCGCTCCTCTGACAACAAAAAAATGTTTTATTGCAACAAAATGTATTCACTTGACTGTCACATGTTTGACAATGGACTGACAATACTTTTTTTTATTACCGTTGCCAGTCAAAATGTCGGACACTTGACTGTGAGATGTCTGACAATGGACTGACAATACTTTTTCTATCAACCGTTGTCACGATTGTAAGAAATTTTCACTACATTTTACTAACAATACTGTAAGATCTGCCAACCGTCTGTACAGAGCTTTAGTCGAAACTTTTTAACCGATTTAAAAAAAGTTGTATTTGTTTTATTTGTGTGTATTACTTCTTAACTTTATCGATTTTGAAAATTCTTTTCTTCTTGTCTGAGAGGGTGTAGCTTCTATTTGGCCCTATTGCCAAATGTAATTTTACTTGTGCGATGGCTACGAAACTTGGCGCATACCTGGGCTCTTGTAATCTTGGGCTTAACAAGTGGGCGCAGCCACGCCCACTAAAATCTAATATTTATTTCACTTGCTTCTACTTAACCGATTCTTATGAAACTTTGCACGCACCCTTACCTCCGACAGTGACATGATCTTGCTATATTATATGTCCTTCTACTCATAATAATCCCGTGAATTTTAGCAAACACTTTGATGTCTCAGAATCACATAATCGTGCGCATAAAAAAGTGGGCGGGCTTCCGCCCGTTAAAATATAAAATATTATTTAATCTACTTCCTACGAAAAATAGCACGCATCCTGAGTTTCGAAAGTGGCACTATTTTGCAGTTTAAAAGGTGGGTGGGGCTACGCCTCTTAAAATCTAGTATTATATTATATGTACTTTTACTCATCTGATCCCAACGAAACATGGCAAACATTTTGTGCTCTCAGAATGACATAATCATTTGTATAAAAAAGTGGGCTTAGCCACGCCCATTAAAATTTAATATTATATTTCACATGATTATACTTAATCGATTTCTACGAAATTTGGCACACACCTTAAGCTGTGGAAGAGGCACTAAAGTGGGCACCCCTGACAATTTAAAATTGTCGCTAAACAGCAAAAAATGCCCTGTTTTCAGAAGTCAGGCAGACTATTCGCCAAAAAAAATTATGAAAAGCACTCGAATTTTTGAAAATTGTCAGCCTTATTTATAAAAATTATTAACTTTATCAGTTTATAGAAGACAAGTAAAAATTCTCCTCTGTGTATTTTATATTGAAAACAAAAACAAATTTGAGTGACGAGAGACAAGACGAGAATTTTTACTTGTCTTCTATAAACTAGCAGTAAAGCTTTAGAAAGGGTTTGTAAAACTTATTTTCATACAAAATTTTGTCTGTATAAATCCTTAATAATTTTTATAAATAAGGCCTTTTATATACAATTCTGTTCGATGACACAATCGTATTGTCTATGGACGGAAAAAAGTCGCAGTTGATATTATTTAACACAATACCAAAAAATTGGGGCTTGTGTATCCGTTGTCGAAAACAACTGACTCCTGTTGGCAGGTCTACTCTATTTTCTAGACCTTAGGGAACGGAAATAGCACAAAATTGTTCTCGAGATCGAGTAAACAAGTCCCAATTTTTTGGTACTGTGTTAAAGTGACGTCTCTGT
Organism: Nowickia ferox; assembly: GCA_936439885.1. NCBI lineage: Eukaryota > Metazoa > Arthropoda > Insecta > Diptera > Tachinidae > Nowickia > Nowickia ferox. The sequence continues at coordinate 11,272,014 of OW387024.1, read as the reverse complement.
CGGCAACCGAAATAAGAGTGAATATTTATTGTCTATGCTAGAAGGTTCGTGTATATGCTTAACGCTTTTGTTACAAACCATTTTTTGTATTGGATATATACATATTTTTTCATACATTTTTCAAACTATCCGATAATATATACTTTAATATTGTGTTCACATTTGAGCAAAATCTTGTATATTTCCCATGCGAAACAAAATCTACTTTGTCACTAGATTTTGTTAGCAAAAGTGGGCGGACTCTTTAAAGTATAAAATATTATTTCCTGTACTTCCTACGAAACCTGGCACATATCCTGAGCTTTGCAAGTGGCACTATCTTACATTTTAAAAGGTGGGCGGGGCTACGCCTCTTAAAATCTAGTATTATATTATATGTACTTTTACTCATCTGATTGCAACGAAACATGGCCAACAGTTTTTGCTATCAGAATGACGTAATCTTTTTTTGTAAAAATGTTGGCTTAGCCACGCCCACGCATCTACTTTGTCACTAGATTTTGTTAAAATCTAGTAGAACTTAGTGATGCAACTATGGTTTTGTTTTTTTTTTTTAAATTTGTACTAAAATGTCAGCCTGTGTACTTTAAAAGGTGTTTGAATTGGCTAGATTGCACTTTGGTTATAGTTTTGGAAAATTTTCAGTTAATGGGTTTTGTTTTAGATAAAAAATCTTGATAAATGTAAAATAAAAAAATTTTAGTAAACGGCATAGATTTGCATAAAGACTTTAATTGAAATCTGCTAGATTTTGTGTATATGTAAATGTCGTGTAGTTTAATTTTTATCTTTTAAAAACGTGCTAAGTTTGTAGTGTGTGTCTGTGTATCTGTGTGTCTGTCCGAGTCCACGTACAGATCAAACGGTTGAAACAATTTTGATTTAGTTTTTTCTGTTTCTTTTTTGAAAGGTGACTTGATCGAGAGCGTTCTTAGCTATGCTTGAAGAAAATCGGTGCAGCCGTTTAGAAGATATCACATCTTTTCTTAACATATCGAGGGTTTTTAAAATTTTTAATTTTTGTTATTATTATTTTTCATTGTCATATACCACTACCAACTTTGTTGTGCTTGTTTTTGATGTTCTTTTTTTTAAAAAGAATTTTATTTTAAATTTATTTTACTAGTTTACAAATGTTAGAACTAATTGGCTATTGACGCCATAAATTTCTAGTTTAGTTTTATTTTGCTTAACTTGCATATTTGTTTTTAAATTTATTAAGTGCAATTACTTTTGAGCTATTTTTATGAACTTACTACCAAATAATTTAAATTTAAAGTCTTTATTTTTGCAGTTAACTCTGTAATAACTTCAATTATTAGCAACAACATTTATGCGTTATTATTTTTTTACTTTCCTTTAATAATAACCATTATTTATGGCCAATTTTGTTCCATTTAGTTTTTGCTGTTTTATATTAGTTTTGGTAATAAAACAGAATTAACTATAGTGTCCCTATTAATATCCTGGTTACGTGTAACGACCCTTTTAATGTGCTTCACAGTTTTTATACTACGAAACAATTTTTTTACCAGAGAATTTTTTATTATAAAAATGGCTGTAGTTTTAAGCCTTTGCTCCTATTAGCTTGTTCAAAAATGTGTTCTAAACGTAAAACTTTGCGTTAACAGACTTTTACCCATACGTTTTTTTTTTAAATTGTGTTTCTTTCATACAACATTTTTATGGTCATTAAGGTAAAAGTTGGTTATTTAGTTATTATTATTATTATTATTTTTTTTTTTCTTTGTAAGCAAATTACTTGACTTAGTTTAATTGCTTGGGCTGAGAATGAGAGCGCGCGCAAGAAACGAAAAAAAAACACTGTAATAAAAACGAAATTTTAAAAATTTGTTTAAAAACATTTTTATATACACACGAGTACATACATACATACATAGTTTTGTTAAACTCAAGAAAAAAAAACTTCTTACTGCTGATTCATTTAAACAAAAAATACACGACTCTAAAACTTTTTGGCCTACGACTTGTTTGCGCACCCCCCCCCCCTAAAAGTATGCTTTTTCTTAGTTTAAAACAAATGTATTTAGTTGTTGCTTTCCTCCTTTATGTTTATAAATTTAAAAGCACAAAAAGTACTGTAGTTTACTTTTATCTTGCTATTTCAAACTTTTTTCATTTGGAAAATAAAAATCTTTAGGGAAAAAGTCCGTCGATGCTGTATTTTGTTTTAAGCAAAATTACAAAGAAAATAACACTCAAAATGTTGAAAAAAAAAACACACACACACACACAAAACTGTTAAAATAACAAGAAAGAGTAAAAAGCAAGTTTAACAAAGTTTTCATACTTTATGAGTCTCCAAAGAGTAGTAAAACAAGAAAAGAAATTTAAAAAAAAGTATTGCATATTTTGAAGGAAGACCTCTGAAATATGTTCATTTTTATTTTCTTCTAAAGAAGCGTCCGAAAATATCTTCTTATTTTTTTTTTAAACAAACAAAAAATATTAATGTATGTATTTGATTTTTTTATTTGCTTGCCAAACACAAATACAGAAAAAAGTTTCACTAAACCTTGGGTAAAAGATTCTTATTATTGTGTGCTTAGAAATAAGTTCCAAGTACAAGTGCTGCAAAAAAAAAATAGAGAGTTCAAAATCATATTCAAAGATTTGTGCAGAAAGTTTGTTGACCGCCAAAGCAAGTGGAATGATTGAAACGAAAAAACATCTACATTGAAAAGTAATGTGCAATTAGATTTTTACTTTCAGACATAACTCTCATTATTCTCTAGTTATTTGTTGAGGCCACGTCAATATGAATCCAAAAAATTGGCAGTTGTCTATTCATTATGTAAACAAATTCTACTTCTTTACTCTGCCAGAGTTGTTTCTTAATATTCACAATAATACAATACAATACAAACTTTTCCTTTTTTTCTCCAAGTAGTTTTAGCATATGATTATTGGGAAAGAAATTTTTTTTTTAATTATATAAAAGAAGAAAAAAAAACATTATATGAAAAAATCAACCTAAAAGTATGCTTTGCAATAGAAAAGAAACATCATCTACATAAACAGTAAAATTTAGATTGCATTTGTATGCCCAGATATTTTCCAAATAAAATTTATGGCATTTACTAATTTACTTAGTATGCACAAGTTATACATTTGGCACAAAGAAAAAATTAAACAATAACTAGAACCGCAAACAAAAAATCAGCAACTACCAGCGAACACAAAAACCCCAAGACTAGCAGATAAGTTAGGTTACCTTTTGAAAAATTACAAAAAAAAAGAAGAAGAAAAAAAATACAACACAACAATAAAGTTAAATACGGCATTCATTCACCTTCTTTTTTTTTAGTTATTTGCCAGCATCAGATCTTTGGCACTAAATATTTTACTCTGTATAAATAAAGTGAATATACAAAAACCAAACACGTGACTTAAATACAAATGATGACCAGGAATAAAATGAAACACGGTAAAACAATTTTGTTTTTGTTCTTTTTGTTTTTACATAAATTTTGCCACAAATCAAAAATCTAATAAGATACCAAAACGCAGTTGTGATAAAGTTTTTACCAACACAAACACGTGTAGAGAGTAGACCATATAACTAATTTTGCATGCAGGTGCGTGCGTAAAGGTACGTGTGAGCGCCAACTTAATGTTAAGGTTGACAGTTGTTTTAATATAAAAAAGAAATTGTTGGCTTTAAAAGTAAATATAGGGTATTCCATTAAAAGATTTCATTTTGATATTTGAAAAAAGGAAGTATTTTTAAGTAAAATCGTTTCCATTGATAATGGAAAACAGTATCAGTCAAATGTCCGGCACGGCTGCCCTTACAGAGCCATATTACATTCATGAAATTTTTTCCAACCCATTCATTCGCTCAGTTGTGGCTGTGTCTTCAATAAGCAATTAATAATTTACAATTATGGTGAGAATGCAATGGAACTTTGTAACTATTTGTAGCAAATTTCATGTCAATCGGTTCAAGGACATAACTACCTCCCAAATATCCTTTATGTTGAAAATAAAATTTTTGCTTTAAATGTAAGCAAAATATTTCTAAAACTGATAATAATATGTATATAAGCCTCTGGGTTAATTTCATGTCAATCGGTTCAAGGACATGCCTAACTTCTACATATCCTTAAAGCTAAAATTTTTATGATAATGCAGCGAAACCTTGTAACTACTTGTAGAATTAAACAGTTCAGCTCTCTAGCAAATTTCATCTCGATTGGTTCAAGGACATGCTTGCCTCTCATATATCCTTTATTTTAAATATTAAATTTTTGCTGTAATTATGACCAAAACATTTCTAAAATTATACAGTAAAGTCTCTGGGTTAATTTAATGTCAGTCGGTGAAAGGACATACTTGTCTTCTGCATATCCTTGAGTTAAAAAAATTAGTTTTTAAACACAATTATTATCGGAATGCTGAAAAAATATGCATTAGTGATTGAAATCACATAGTTTGTAAATTTTATTTCAATCGGTGTTAGGACATGCCTGCCTGTCATGTACCCTTAAATATATACATTTCATTTTTGGCCAGAACTATTATCAGAATGCATTTAAAATTATATAGTGAAGCTTTCTGTTAAATTTTACTAGAATCGATTCCAGGACATGGCTTTTCCCCATATATCCTTTATTTTAAAAATTATAGTTTTGCTATAATTGTGACCAAAATATTTCTAAAATAATACAAAGAACAGACTTGTGCATTGAATTTAAAAATTAATTTTTGCACACAATTCTTATCAGAATGTCAAAAAAATTTCCAATTAGTGTTTGAAATTATATATATATAGCTTTACTTTGTTGTAAATTTTAATTCAATCGCTGATAGGACATGTCTAGTTTCCATATATACTTATGTGTAATCGTTGCAAGGATTTTCTTACCTCCCATATGTCCTTAAATTTAAATACTGAATTTTTTATGTATCCCTAAACTTAAAAATTAAATTTAAACTGAAATTATCATCAGAATGCAGAAAAACTTGCCAAATATTTGTAGAAATTAAATGGCTAAGCATTCTAGTAATTTTCATTTCAGTGAATTTAAGGACTATTCCACCTCCCATATACATACTCGTATGTATCCTTTATTTGAAAAATTAAATTTTTGCTATAATTGTGATCAAAAAACTTCACAACTAAGACAATGAAATTCTCTGGGAACTTGCATGTGATTCCTTGCAAGGACACTCGCAGCTCCCATATATCCTTTAATTTGAAACCATAATTAGAAACCTGTAATTTTGGCTTAGGCTTTGTAATGTCACAATCGGTGCAAGAACTTTTTCAAACGAAACTCTAGCTGCAATTATGATTAGAAGGCAGCACATATGAGCGACTGATCTTAGAATCGTATTGCATAGCTCGCTAAAAAATATAATTTTAACTGCTACAAGGATTCGCCGAGTTTCCATATGTACTTGATGTTAAAAATTTAATTTTCATTAAAAATAACAATTTTTATTTCAAAATTATCACATTAGCCAAGTTTTATGGTCAGTGCTTAAGCAAGAAAGAACCCTTTTGCTTAAAACTTTAAGCTGCAAAATACGTTTTATATAATAAACAAACAAAAAAATTAAATGAAATGAAATGACCTAAAAGTAAGCATTATAATGGTCAATTTCGTATGTTTTATTTCCAACTGTAAATCCTTTTAATCTTTGTAAGACAATAAAGAAATATACGGCGAAATACATTTGCGAAAAGAAAGAAACAAAATGAAAGCCCATAGTTCTAGAAAACATATAAATATATTTTTAAATCGCCCTAAAGTAGGCTACAAATAAATTTAACTTCTTTTTTTTAGGAATGAAAGGAATTCATATGGAATATAAAACAAAATCCTCTTTATAGCAACAACAATATACATAAATACATATATAGACAATAAACAAGCAAATAAATTTTTTAAGAAAACAAAATAAAGGCAAACCCAAGAAACGAAGAAAGGGAAAGGCAAGGAAAATAACACAAAATACAAATATTTATAAAATAGTAACCTAATAGTAAACTTGGCCTTCTTTATTTTTAACATTTAACTATAGCTCATGTGAGCAAAAACTTCCTATAGATGTGCTACTTATAATGGCAAAAAAAATACACAATATTTAATTGTCTAGTGCGACAAGTGAGAACCTAAAAGCAAAAGCATTCAACTTTATACGTAGTATATATATTTTTTGCTTTTAGATTCGTACTTCCACTGCTGCCTAAGCTACAGTTTTATATTGTCATTTCAAATGTCTGTCTTTCTCACACACACACACACACACACACACACTCTCTTTATGTCACTCTCTCTCTCTCTCTGTCTCCCAGTCTCCTGACACCCTAGTGGCCACTAGCTTGCTGCAAAACAATAAATTTACAAATGCCATAGAAAATTTTACAGCTTTTACTGTTGTTTTCATATGTATGTCACTGTACAATGAGACAAGACAAAGTATGCTATAAAAAAAGTATTGTAGTGAAAAAAAAAAACCTGCACAAATTAAAAGAACAACAGGAATACAAAAACAAAGAAATAATGTCAAGTACCTTTTTAAAATTTCTTTATTTACAACACATACTCGCACACTCACCACAATGTCTCCATTTTTAAATACATACACACCCTCCATTTGGTAAGCATTACCCAGTTATTACTAAATGACTGCTGAGTGTAATGTTTCGCTGCTGAAAAATTCCTAGAAAATAAGGCAAGTGAAAAAAAATCTAAATTTTGCCTTTTTTGCTTTAGTTGTTCTCCATGGAAATTCTTTTCAATAACCGAAACCGATTTCAAACACCCAATAAACTAGTTCATCATCAGAACTGCTGGGCAATTGCTTATTTGCAAATTTCGCATATTTAGTTGTGGGTAAATATATAAATGAGCAAAACTGTGTTTTGTGTTTTTGAAACACTAACACTCCCACACTTTAGTCTAATACTCGTATGTACATATTAGTCTGTATTGGTAGATTGTTAACATCTAACACATAAAGAAGGTTAAGTATACTTGACACTTTGTGTTTAAAGTTAAATTTATGACAAAAGGTTGCGTTAAAATAAGCTCTTACTCGATAATAAGATGAAAATAATAATATTAAAGTATAACATCGAGAAATAAGCACAAACTTGATAGAAAAAACACACTATATAATGCAGAGTATCTATTTAATGTAACCAGAGGTGTTAGAAAATGATTTTGTTGGTGTCGAAATGTTCAAAGACAAAAAGAAGGCTTAAACTCCATATGATATTTTAACACCATGCCGCCAAGAGCAGAATACAAGTATGTATGTAGATACAATATAAAATTATAGTGACACAAGTAAGCAAAATTGTTAAAAGATGTAACGCAGCATATGTGAAATAAAGAGAATTTTTTCTTAAACTACAAATTCGTAATGTACAGCATATTTCAAAAATTTCCATAAAACTCATAATTTAACTCAGTTATAGAAAAGATACAATTCCACCTTCTCTTCAAACACAATTATTTCTCCGTAAGATGAAAATTCATTATTTTCATATAAACAAACACAATTGCAATTTATTTATTTATTTATTTTTGTATATTTTTTTTATTCCGGTTTTTATGAAAAAGAAGCGCTTTAATTATATATATTTGATAGTATTTAGAAAATTTCCCTTTTTATTGCTAAGCTGATTAGTTTCTGTTCCCTTCGTCTCTCTCTCTCTCTCTCTCTCTCTCTTAACAAACTAATCAGCTTAGCAATAAGACTTGCATAGTGTAAACTAGGACTTAGTAGAAAAAATTTGCCTTTTCATAATACCTAAAATATTTTTAAATGTTCCTATTTTGTTAATAAAAAGCAAGTGTTAAAAATAAATTTAACTTAATTCACAAAATTTCCTTCAGTTGAAAAAATTACATTTGTATATTATTTTTGTACAAAAAAGCAGCAGTAATCATCAGTACGAAATTATGTTTTATTTAGACAAGAAATACAAAGGAAAAGACATTTATATATGTAAGGTTTTGAGTAATATACTTAGAAGGTTTCGAAATCAAATCACCATGAAACTCCAAAATTTACTTTTAAAGGAAATTTCCCTTTCATATTATTTTTGTAATTTTTTTGTTTGGTTAATAAAATGAAAGGGTGAAAAATAAATATGGAATTTACAAAATTTCCCTTAATAGAAAAAGTTTCCCTTTTCATATTATTTTTGTACAAAAAAGCAGCAATAATAATCAACACGTAATTACATTTTATTTAAACAAGAAATGCAAAGGAAACTGAGTCTATATTTTTAAGGTTTTAAGTAATAAACTTCGAAGGTTTCGAAATCAAATATTCCTGAAACTACAAAATTTCCTTTTAAAGGAAATTTTATTTGACTACCAATCTTTTAAAAAAAACCTAATTGAATTAAAATAAATTTGAACGATTTTTTTTTAATTTCCCTTAAAAAGAAAAATTTCCCTCTGAGGGAAGTTTTACTTAGGTAAAAGTTTTCGACCACTTCCTAACCGACATTAAAAGCGCTTATATTTAAAACAAAAATTGTTAGAAATTTCTAAATTTCCCCTGAAATGCGAATTTTCCTTCTGAAGGAAATTTTAATTTAGTAGTAAATAGAAAAAAATGCAAGTGTTGGAAAAAAATATGAAAAATGTTTGTAAATTTCGCTGGAAAACGTGCAGTAATTTTTAAAGAATTTTCTACGTTTCCCAAGAGAAACAAAATTTCCGTCTGATGGACATTTTAATTTAATAATATATTTTTATTTTTTTATTTTATCAAAATAAATAAATTTTAAGGAATTTAAAAAAATTTTCCTTAAAAGGGAAATTTTACTGTAATAGTAGTTTTTTTCAAATTGCCTAATCAATCAACATCAGAAAATTTAAATTTTAAAAAGAAATTTATAATTTTTCATACATTTCCATTCAGATGAAATTTTTTTAAGGACAATATATTTTTTTTTTTGTTTTATTTTTTATTATTGCAATGAAGAACGAAACGAAAGGAAAAATTTTCTTGCAAGTGAAATTTTAATTTAGTTTTTGAAAGTTTTGAACAAATTTTTTCGAAAGGTCTTGACAGCAACATAAAGTTTTCTCTTTAAAATTTAAAAATTTTTAACGCACAAATTATTATTTTAGTTTTCTCTTTCCTATAAGTTCTGTGTAAATTGAAAACTTTAAACACGTTTTCTGGCAAACTACTTTTTTTTAGTTATGACGTTGTTTCAGTAAATGAGCGATGTGTAAATATTTATATGTATACATACAATATTTATAAAAGAAAAGAAAATTGTTTAAGTAATCTTGTATTTCCTGATTCCATATCTGACGCTAAAAATATTTATTTTAAGATTTTCAACAAAAAGATTCAACGTAAAAATTCTAAAATTTTTCTTATAAATAAGTTTCGAAGATTTTTTGTGCATCTGATAGATTCTATCAATTAAGTTGAAAGCAAAATATTTTTTTCAGATTAAGAATGTAGTTTTAGCTTAATACGAAAAGTTGAAAAAAATTTTATATTAATTTTATTATTTAAGTTAAAAAAAAAAAATATATATATATATATATATATATATATATATATATATATATATATATATATATATATATATATATATATATGTATGTATAAAAAAAACAAAAGCCATCCATGTAGGACTTCAAATATAACAAAAAAAAAGAACTGTCATATTGACAGCAGCATAAAACTCACATGATGTTACACACGTACATTCTGAAATGAGTAGAGAGAGAATAATGTAATAAGTAAAGCATACTTTTTAAACAACAAGCATTTGCTGTCAGTTTCAAGTAGTATGTCAATATTTGGCAAACCAATACATCAACAATATTGTAAATATGTACTACCAAACTTCAAACAGTAACCAATAGCAAAAATCCATCAACGCACACTTGCAAATGTAAATAAAAACATACATACATATTATGTACATACCCTATCGGAAATTCCGTTAACTTTAAACTAACTTAAAGCTAACTATTTCGCAACTAGTACTGACTGGCACTTGGATTACTTTTCAATGTAATCAACTGACTATTTTAACATTGCGAAGTCCTAGGCAGTACTCAATTGTCTCACTCTGCATTACTTTCAGCTAACTTAAAGTTGCCTTTTTTAAATCACCTGGCAGTCAGTAAATTTAAAAAAATTTTCTGGGATTCGAACATGTATCATCACACGTTGTATACTCAACGCGCTAACTACACAGCCAAGGTACCATCTAAAATAATAACAGCAAAATGTTAATATAAAACTGAAATGAGTTTCAAAGTAGCTGAGAATAAATTTGTTGGCTCTCACCAAATTCGATTACGTACTCAACTTAAGAATTAATTTTGGATTTGTTCTGGATGACATTGCAGTTAGCTTTTAGTCAGTCTAAGAAAAGTTAACTATATCCGCCATCTAGCGTTTTTTTTTCAACTAGTGCTTATTTCGTGAATGGTAACACTTAGCTCATGTCTGATTTGACAGATAATTAGTTTTATTCTTCCGCTGAACGAATATGGTTGTGTATACGCTTGAACAACGCTGGGAAATATTGCCTGCGATCGACTTACAGAAGATGCCGATTTTGCCCAAAAAAAAATCATCTTTTCAGATGAAGCTCATTTTGATCTTGGCGGGTATGTAAACAAGGAAAATTGTCGTATTTGGGGCACAGAAAACCCGCACGCATACATTGAAAAGCCGACGCACCCAAAACGAGTCACTGCTTGGTGCGGATTTTGGTCCAGAGGCATAATTGGGCCAATGAGCAAGGAGTCACCGTTACAGTCAATGGCGATCGTTATCGGGCCATGTTGAACGAATTTTTGTTCACAAAAATTGAAGAGGAAGATATTGGCAACATTTGGTTTCAACAGGACGGCGCTACGTGCCACACAGCCGAAGCTACACTCGATATATTGCACCCTGTTTTCAAAAAAAAAAAGTTATCTTGCGGACCCTATATAAGATAACTATTTTTGTAGTCAACCACACATTCTCCGACAGGGTACGCACATACATACATATGTACGCAGTGCATACAAAAATGTGTGTGAGTGTGTGTTTATGCTGGAAAGTTTGGGATTTCATTTACAATAATGAAAAGCCAATATTTAGTGCTACAGAAAATCAAACATTTTACTACCAACACAGCACTGAGCAACAAAAAAATATTACCGCACATACGAGTACACTCGCTACCAATTTAAGTAAAACAAAGTTAGAAAAAAATCTGAAAATGTATTTAGTTATGTATCTACATACATACATACATACATACATACATACATACATATATTGCAAGATAGAGTAAAAGTTATTGGCATAAAGCTAAAATTGTAAAAAAAAAATCTTTATTGTTAAAAAGTTCTAGGCTCCTGCGGCTGGCTGGCAGGCTCTGGTTGATGCTGCGGCCGGTTCCGTTGCTGGCAGCAAGAAATTTTTGGTTGACTAAGTTTTATTGATTGAAATAAAATTTCTAACTAAAAAGTGAGTGTGTGCGTGTGTTTGGATATTTGCAAATATTAATTATGTTTTTAACCATAAATTTGAGGCTATTAAATATTTTTATACACCTAAAAATACCTAAAAAAAATACTTAAATTAAAATAAACATTTTGGGGTATTCAAACGGTAGTTAAACATTAAATTACAGCGTCCAGCCTTGCGTTAGCAGCAGGGTACGTATACTGCTCCTTACGCAACGCTTGACGCTCAAATTTAGGTTTGGCTGTTTATCTCATTTTTGCACTAAGGGACGCTTCGTTTCTCCAAAAATGGCATAACATCAATCTTGCAAGTACTGCTGGCAATCTTTTTGAGCTGATTTGCCTCTTCACCGCTGCTATTGAAAATAAAGTTTTATGCATTTAATGTCATGAAAACTTTAATAATGTAAATTCAGTCTTACATTCCTTCTTACAATGTATGATTAAGAGTTAACGTGCACTTTAACTGCCCGTTCGTCATACAAAACTTGCCGTTAAACTCCCTGTTAGCTTTAATTGTACATTGTGAAAAGGGACGTTAGTTTACAAAGTTTTTACTTATACTTTACTTAATTATCTACTGTTTTTCAGTAGGTTGCATAAAAAAATACATTTTTTTTTAGAAAAAAAAACAAAACTAACAAACTTATTCCTGCCAGCTAAACTAATTTAACGCTTTATTTATTTTATTAATTTGAAATTGCTGCAAATGTTGGTGCATTTTATAAGTTTGTTATAGACAAAAAAAGCTTAAAATATTTTCATATATAAAAATTCTCTTTAGGCAAAAAGAAATCACACAATAACTAGGTCATGCTCTAAGCCATACACACAACACACACACACACATATTTACATATCATTTTGGCATATGACTGTGTGCTAAAACACTTAAAAGAAATTAAACAAATTAGTATTAATTTTAAATTGCTTAATGAATGCTGGCGCGGGTAGATGTGGGGTGCCGGGTGGTATTTTTTTTTTGCCAAAACTTAAACTGTTCTGTGCATAAAAATGATGGCAAAGGAGGAGAAGTGTGCATAAAATCAGCTTAAAAATATCATCAAAACTTTATTTATAATCAAGTGCAATAAAATTGCATTTGTAATAAAATTAATTGCATACTTTTTGGCAGCTGCTATTAGTGTGTGCTGTAAATGTTTATAAAGAGTAAGAGAAGTAGAGAATCAAAAACGAAAACTAAACAGATGAATTTTGGTTAATTTTAGAAATTTAAGAACACATATTTTTACACATTTATACGTAAGAACTTTTTATGCATAAATTTTCAAAGCTCCCTTGGAATTTGAAAACTTTTTGAAAAGTAGTACATACATACATATGTATGGATGTGTGTATGTGCTTACATACATATATAAATATCAAAGTTGAAGTTTGAAAGAGATTAAATATTTTAGGCCAAATTTTTTTCATTAAATACAATGGCGGTATTCGATGTTTGGGGCAAATTGTCTTGCGTAAGTGCAAATGCAAAATATCGTAGCTTTTCTTTGGATTGTGTGTTTATTTTGTTGTTTATTTTTCGCTGTGCAAGGGCCTAAATAATGTATAAAATTTAAATATATGACTATAATAGAGCTTTTTAAGACAGAAAAAATTTAGCTGACCTAGAAGGTGGAAGTACGTGAAATATAATATTAATATTTAATCAAAAATTATGTCATCTAAGAGCCGAAACTCTTTGCCAAGTTTCATGGGAATCGGAAAAGTAAAACTAACCTTTAATGTGCTAGCCCCGCCATGCTGCGTAGACATCGATAGAGTAGAAGCACGTCTAAATATTAATGGGCGTTGTCCCGCCCGCTTTTTTGAATGCAAGATTGTGTCTTCTTAAGAGCGAGCTCAAGGTGTTTGCCAAGTTTCGTAAAAATTGTTTAAGTACAAGCACGTAAAATATAAATATAGTGGCACCGCCCACTATTTGTGTTATATTTTAGCTCAGGGTGGGGTGTGTGCCAAGTCTCGTAAAAATCGGTCAAATAGAAAATATTAAGTCTTATTGGGCGTGGCTGCGCCCATTTTTCAACTTTGGTACTGTGTCGTTACGAGAGTCAATGTGTTGAGTAAGTTTCGTAGCAATCGAATAAGTAAAATATCATGAAATCAAATAAAGAATTTGTGGTATGGTAGCCGCCCACTTTCTTTTACAGTGGTACTAAATGTATCTAAATGTGCTAAACCAACAGCAAATAAATATTTTGAGTTAGTATTCATTTTGATACGCTTTAAATAAAAATAAAATTTTGAAATGAATTGCTTTTAATTATTTAATAATTTAAACATTTAATTTTTAGTTGATTTTAAATTTAAAGAAATACCTTTAAATCCTTGGATAGTATTTTAATTTTTTTTTAATCAACCATAAATATTTCAAGTTGCCTTTTAACTTTTCCCAAAACTTCAAAAGTTAATAATTACTTTAAGCTTCATCTATAATGAAAATTTTAAACAAATTGATTTAGAGATTTTTTTTAAATTATTATTAACACTTAAAATTGTTTTAGTTTTCTTGTTGGCCAACATTCGTTTTGCTTATCTAGTCTAATAAAACTCAAACATGCATAATCATCCATTATTTATTATTTTAAAGTGTTAATTTCATTTTCATTTAAAACACCTTTAGGCGAAAACACATTAAATATTAAAACTTCCATCATAGCCTATTATAGACTTTCCAATTCAAAGTATTTTACTGGAATAGGATACACGCAAAAATTAATGAAAATTTAAAAACATTATTTTAAAATAAACACACATACTTTAAGTCGAAAACTTAATGACACAGTCAGTTTTTTTATGAAAAAAAAAGTGTACTGTGACACAGCCGACTTTTCTATTAGGAAAAAATTTACTAAATTTTACTCCCTTTAACTCTATTTCATTGGGAATATTAAATGTTTCTGAACTAAAGGAAATTTTTCTATCGTTTACTCTATTCGCTAGAGAAGAAAATTAAATAATAAAAACAAGGCTATGGCAATTCCGAACGTTTTAATTGCAGGTGGAATACAGAACATGCCCGATAGAGTTTTTTTAAGAAACAGAATCCACCCATTTGCATCAGGGATAAAAAATTTGTATACACACAGAAAACTTTCACATTAAAATCGGCGAAAACAAGGTTAATTTAGCATTTTTCGGTAGTTTTATGTTAATACTCGTAGTTCAACATGATTTACAGTAACCTGGAAAGAAAATTTTGCCTTTTGAAATAATTTTATTTAATGTTGATTTAATATTCCACTAACATTAAATCAAAATGAAGAATTTTGTAGAATCAAATTTATTTCAAGTTGAAACAACGTGAGTTTGATATTGAAAGAACACGAATAGTCATGTTGAATGAAAGTTATTTCATTTCATGAAAGAACACCAAGAACCATGTTGAGGCAAAGTTATTTCAAGTTTGACACAATCTGAATTTAATTTAATGTAGTCATTTTATTTCATTAATTATTTAACTTACGTGCTTGTGTGTATTGGCACAGGCATCAGGAAAATATGCATGTTTCTGTGTGTGTACTGTATATAGTTGGCTTCCCCGACCAATATTTGAACTCAAACTCATCGCGTGGTAATCGAAGCGCTTACTGATGCAGCCATAGAAAGCTTGTATATTTCTTAGCTACACACTAAATAAATACTACCATGAATTACATTTTAATTCAACATGATTTAATTGATGATTTAGCATAAAATTTATTTGTAATGAAAGTTATAGTTTTTCGTTTGTTTTAAAAAGCAAACCTGCGATCCTCCAACTAATAGACTGTAGTACACTGCCTATTAGCCAGCAGCAGTAAGTTTTCACTGGTAATGCGAAGTTTGTCGGCTATTTACTCAACACGAATAGCAAAACAAAAAACAATTCACACATCTGAACACAACAATGCATTGTCGCTATGAACCAAGCAAATATTTAGATACCAACTCACTTAAACAACATGCATATTATTTGTAATAAATTTAATATGGTTTCCAATGAAAAATTTTTATTGCGATTTTACATTGGTTTTAGTTTCTTCTGGGAATGTATGTTGGTTTTTCCACATTTTTTCGTAACGAAAATTTTGTGTGAAACAAATGAGTGGATTCAGCTTATATAGGGTCCGCCAGATAACTTTTTTTTTTTGAAAACAGGACGCAAAACATCGAGTGTAGCTTCGGCTGTGTGGCACGTAGCGCCGTCCTGTTGAAACCAAATGTTGCCAATATCCTCCTCTTCAATTTTTGTGAACAAAAATTCGTTCAACATGGCCCGATAACGATCGCCATTGACTGTAACGGCCACTAATTGCTCATTGGTCCAATTATGCTTCTGGACCAAAATCCGCAACCAAACAGTGACTCGTTTTGGGTGCGTCGGCTTTTCAATGTATGCGTGCGGGTTTTCTGTGCCCCAAATACGACAATTTTGCTTGTTTACATACCCGCCAAGATCAAAATGAGCTTCATCTGAAAAGATGATTTTTTTTTGGGCAAAATCGGCATCTTCTGTAAGTCGATCGCAGGCAATATTTCCCAGCGTTGTTCAAGCGTATACACAACCATATTCGTTCAGCGGAAGGATAAAACTAATTATCTGTCAAATCAGACATGAGCTAAGTGTTACGATTCACGAAATAAGCACTAGTTGAAAATAAAAACGCTAGATGGCGGACCCTATAATTGATTAAATTTACTTTAGAGACTTTCTGCACAAAATTTTGTAATTTTAGAGAATTTTATTTTTTTATTGCTCCTTAGAGATGCTTTTGTTAATTTTCTAATAAAAATACCTTGTTGGAAAAAAAATATTAATATGCTTTTTTGGCATATTTAATCCGCTCAATGGCATTAAAATTCAAATGGAAAAATTTCTAATTAGACAATTCAAAAACTTAAATTGACAAAAAAGCTCAACTAATTTGAATCACATATTTTTCGTTGTTTGTGCTTTAAATAGTTTTATTATATTTTTTTGTTTCCAATTTTGAATATAGCCAGCCGCCTTGCAGCTTAAACGAATATAATAATATACTCGTATACTCGTATTCATCTAATTCGCATACAACAACGTTATCAGCACCAGTCTCATTCACTAGCCACAACCGCGACAGCCAGTCAGTCGGCTTCTTTTACGCTGCTGTCGAAGTATTTTGTTTTTTTTATAATTTTTTTTTTTTTTTTTTGAACATCAAAAATACAATTTTTGCTATAAATTTCCCTCTTACTTTTAAAATGCTAAAATCCTAAAATCCCTGCTAAAGGCACTTTTCACTGCCTCTGTGTTTGTTGCTCAAAACAGCTTCCTTCCGTCCATTCCCGTTAACTAAAAACAGCTACACAGCGCACAGCACAATGTGAGCTGGGAATGTTATTATTGGCGAATCCCTTTGTTATCTTCTGCGTAAATTTTTGTAGTATCATATTTTCCGCGGATTAAATATTATTTTCCACTACGCTGCATATGTATAGTTGGCTTGTTTTGATTTGTTTGTTCTAACGAATTAAAATTATACAAGGCTTATTTTGCTCAAGCATATTTTAGGGAATTTATTGAAGTTGTAATGGAATTCCAATTTTGGAAAAGTGTAATTTACAGAATCTGTTGTTACAGAATTTAGTTTACATTCTTTTTTTTCATCTCTAATTTGAAGTTAAATATAAATCCTTGATAGCAAGTATGCTATTTTTATGGTTTTCTTTATTTTGTTTTTTTTTGCCGTTGACTTAACAATGGCTTATTTTGATTTTTCGGTAATTTAATTTTATTTGTTCACTTCGCATTTGTACTTTAATAAATTTTATAGGCCGTATATTTAATGGTTTGTTTATAAGATTAAACCAACTGCCAGCAAATGAATACATACATACTTGCCAGTCGCAGTTAAAAGCACAAAAAAGTACTTAAGTTGTTATTTTATGACGTCTACTTTTTTTTTTTACTTTTTTTACTCTCTATTCAGAAAAATAGCATCATAGACACATGACGACTGTTCGTTCAGCTGTTTAAATCTAGAATTTGCTGCTACTTGCAAAACAAAGAAAATCTCTTCTCTTATTATTTTTTTGTTGGTCATTTTCATTAGAAAACAAAATTTCGTTATACGAAAAATAAAACGAAAAAGTATTTTCAACTGTTACAGAAATGATAAGCTACTTATCTAACAGGAAAAAAGCTTATAAATATTTTTTGTGGCAAAAAGGAAAAGGGGGAAAAAAGCTGGATAAAGCAAATAGGGCAAATATAAAACAAGAAGCAAAACAAAAATTTGAATTACTGTAAGCTTTAAGATTGAAAAAATAACAACTTTCTATTTAAATATACTTTTTTTTTTGTTGAATTGCATTTGCAAACATGACAATGGCCAGAGCAAGTACTTTTACGCCAATGCATGTCTGTTATCAGGCTCTGAAAGTCAATTTGCTTACATTTGCTTTCTAAATCAAAGAATATTTGCTTATTTGTGCATATTTTGCTATAAATGCATATTATTGCAATTAATTCATATTTCAGGTGCATATTTTGTATCAACAGCTTTATGTGTAAGGAAAAACTTCTTGCCAGTGCTAATGTAATCTTTTTAAATAAGTAAATACGTTTATACTATTAATCCTTTAAACAGCGCTTGCGATAACTGCTATATTTGCATGTCTTATCATATAAAAAACAAGAGCTTTTGTGAGCAAAAAATGTAGTACTCCAAACCGGGAACTCGCCATACAAAAATCAGCAGCGATATCAGCAGGCAATTTTTTTGCTGGGTAGTGGCAGAATTGAACATGGTCTTAATTTTACATTTCAAATATTAAGTGACAAGAAGTTTTTTCTTATATATACATAAGACTGTAACTATTTATTAATAAAAATAATGGGACTTACGGTACTTGTTACCAAAAGGTACTTTTGCCAAAAATGTACTTTTTTCGTAAAAGTACTTTTAACCAATAGATGTTTTTCTTTCAAAAGGTACTTAATACCTAAAAGTACTTTTTACTAAGAGGTATTTTTTTTATTAAAAAAGTACTTTTTATCAGAAGGTACTTTTTACCAAAAGGTCCTTTTTACCAAAAAAAAAAAATACTTATTACTAAAAGGCACTTTTTAACAAAAAAAATACTTTAACCAAAAAGGTACTTTTTATCAAAAGTTAATTTTTTCCTAAAAGTTCTTTTACCTAAAGGGGGTTGTTATCAAAATGTACTTTTTACCAAAAGAAACTTTACCAAAAGGCTCTTTATTTGCAATAGGTACTTTTTTAGCAAAAGGTACTTTAACATTATTAGCATTTGAAAAAAATCACTTTTTTTGCCTTAGTGGTTGGCGTATTTCGACTTCGGGTATGATATTTTGATCCTGGGGGTCTACTCTATAATTCGAAACGAAAGCAAATGCTTTCGAATTATAATATTAATAACACACAAATTCGAGAGAATTTTCTTTCGTTTCGAAATGCAGAGTAGACCCCCTTAATTACGAAAAAAATGCGTTTTTTGAAGTCGAAATACGAGAATTTCAAGAACTTTAAACAATTTTAGCACCTCAATAGAAATTTCCCGTTTGGGATACTTTTTTTTTTTTTTATTGTCATAACTTTTGAAGAAATTTGCAATTTTTGTGAATTTCGAAACTTTAGGCTAATATAATCATGAAAATAAAAATTTCCCTTTTGGGGAATTTTAAATTTTCTAGTTAATTTGAAATTATTTTATCTCAACTTTTATAAACTAGAACATCTAAGTTAATTTTAGCACTTAAATTGAAATTTCCCTTTTAGGGAAATTTTAGTTTGCCAATCTGTATTAAATAATTTTTTTATGCACTTATACACTTTGGATAATTTTACCTTTTAAGGAAATTTTATTTTTTTAATAACCTAAAAGTATTTTTTATTTTTTGCAAATGAATTTAGTGCATAAAGAGTTTTTAAAGGGAATTTTTTACAATAAGACAGTTTTTCCTTGTTAAATACGATTTTGTTTTTGTTTGTGTTTTTGTCTTAATTCCGGGAGTGTCGCTAAAGATATGACAGTATTAAAACTTCAATATGGCGGCCAAGAGACGCCACTTTGTAAAAAAATAAAAAGTCGGTGAACTATATCAAAATAGGTATCATTCGACAGGTATTTTAAAATCATCATCTTTAGGTTTCTCTTATCATTTTTCATTTCGAATGACTGTTTAGAATATTGAACGGTTTAATAAAGTTGGTCAAAGTCGGGTTTTTTGATTTTTTTTAATTACTACTTGTTGCTTAATTATTCACCCCTATCGTGAACATTTTTTCCCTTTTCCCAAAATTGCAATCGTGAATAATTTTCACCCGGAAATGTGTCCATTTTTTCATTCCCCTTATCATGAATAATCATGGCAATCATGAATAATATTCCGCGTGAAATTTTTCGCGGGGAACAATTTCAACTAATAACAAGTAATAGGGAAAACAAAAAATTCTAATTGGAAAAGGGAGAAATTTCACGCGGAATTTTATTCATGAGTGGCCTGAATATTTTTCACTTGAATTTTTTCACTTTTCCCTTGGTTTTGTTCACCTTATTTTTGCAGGCGAACTGAATTATTACACATTGTTATACTAAATCGTGTGCTTACTGTACACTTGCTTTTACTTCCAGCTAAAAAGTTGCCATTTTAAAAGTGTTTGTTTTGTATGCACATGTGTGTGAGCTTATGTAAATGTAAATTGCATTTGTATCAATTTGTTGAGCTAACAAATTGTTTACACACATTTTGTAAGTTTAAGTTATTCTCTAACCCCTTTTCATGCTCTTGCTCGCCAGAAAATAACTAAAACCATAAAATTTTATTGGAGATCCAGTAAAGTTTTGTAGAATAAACACTAAAATACTAAATTAAAAGCACATAAATAAAACATGCTTTTTGCGAGGAAACATAAGAAGAATAAATAATTTGCAATCTCAATTAATTAAAAATGAAAACAGAAAATTCAACTTTAAAGAAAACTTTTTTCGCTTCCCTTTTCAGGCTTCCTTCTCGAAGGAGTTACGCCCTCGGCACCACCAGATGT
This sequence comes from Nowickia ferox, assembly GCA_936439885.1. NCBI lineage: Eukaryota > Metazoa > Arthropoda > Insecta > Diptera > Tachinidae > Nowickia > Nowickia ferox. The sequence goes on along the minus strand of OW387024.1, from coordinate 11,251,475 downwards.
ACCACCTAGAAATCCCACAATGAGCCGCATGAATAATGGTCGTTTAGTAGCTGCTAATCCAAATGATTTGGGTGTCGATTTTGAGCCCTCGTGCTTGGTGCGTACGCCATCTGGCAACGTTTACATTCCCAGCGGTAATTTAAGTGAGTCCAACAATATTTGTTTTCCTTCATAACAAAATTTAAACTTTAACTAAAATATTATGAAAAGAATTGTGAGCTCTGTGCCAAAAACACTTTATAATCTGCCAAAAGCTAGTTTTGAAATTTTAGTAGATAATTGTTGCCAACATTTCTGTTTTCTTTTTTTTTTTTTGTACAAACGATACTCGTATTCTAAAATTTTGCTATTTGCTGTTAGGAAGAGACCTGCATGCAGCAGGCAGTTGTAGCTTAAATAAACAAGTTATTTTGAATATTTGCCATTTAGCAATAAACGAAAACATACTACAACGTTTTATTTTTAAGCCATTCGTGTGATTTGGCTCTTGTTCTTATTTGCATTGCATTTTAAATTTTTGCCTAAAAGTATGTTTTAGTCGTGCAAAAACGTTTTGTGTTTTAGTGCATAGTTTTGCAAAAACAAAAAATTAAAAAATTAATTTTTTTAGCTCTAATCTTAGAATTGTTTAATAATTTAAGTAGAGATGGGCGTGAATCGCACATGATCACTTGTGATTCACTCCTGTGATCATACATAAGCGAGAGCACAAATAAAAACCATTGTCAGCAAGCGTGTATGAGTTAATTTCCCGCGTGATTGCGTAGTGCTTTTCAATTATTATAATATTTTTTAATATAATTTTTAATGTGCTGCCTAATTTCTCAATTAGGACATTAAAAATTTTGCTTTTAGAAAAACAGTGAAGCCCAAAAAGTACTTCTTCGCTAATGCATCACTTAATTGGATATAACATTGGTCTGCGACCATTTTCTAGATCAGCTGTTTATAATTTCTTTAACTTTTTAAATCAGCTGTTTATAATATTTTCTAATAAACTGTAGAGTTGCACTTTCAACCCTCATACCGCCACAATAATTTCACTGCAGTGTCAGCCGGTACATTTTTTTCGGAATTTTCTCAGAGGTGGAATTTTCGTGATTGTGACTTATTTTTTGTATATACTTACTGCATGAACAGTAGTAGTTTCAAAAAAGGTTGTGAATAGGCGGGCATTGAGAAGTTACTCACGATACCATCTCCAAATTTAACTAACAAATAAATGTGTTTAAAGCATATTTTCAGGTATTATTTAAAGTCGCAAATGACAACAAAAATAAATGTTGTAAATTTCAATGAAATTAAAATTAAAGTTTTAATTAAAAGCAGCTCAACGATACTGAATTTTTTCTTCAATTACAATTTTTTTTTCAAAAGAACAATTGATGCTTGCATTTCATTAGTGCCTTTTCTTGCAATAGTTGAAGCCAGATATATTTTTCTGGAAATTTCAAATAAACTAAATATGTAAGAGAGGAAGCTGATTTAGAATGTGAAGTTTTTTCGAGTTATGCTGTTCTTTTAGTAAATTAGCGGTAGGTATTTTTTTTTATAATTTGCTCATTTTCCTGGCGACCGACCTTTTGGCCCTACTGTTGTATAGGGTAATCCATTTAGTGGTTTCGAAACTGCCGGTCTGGCAAGGAAGTCAGCTGTTTAATATATGTCATCTGAAGTGTCATTTATATAGTGAAAAGTTTGCAATTTACAAATATGTAGCGTTTGTCAACAAAGCGCGTAAAAATATTTCAAACGTACTACAAAAGTGATTGACTCTGAACTGGAAGTAGTGATTTCTGGATAGTTTACTGTTCGAGACATTACTCAAGATCTAACACCTTATAATCTTGTAGAGTGTTGTCCATTTAGTGGTTTCAAAACCGCCGGTCTGGCAAGGTTGTCAGCTGATAAGTAGGTGTCACATGAGTGTAATTTATTTACTCGTAGTGAAAGGTTTAACAATAAAAGAAGGCGTACAAATATTTCAAACTTACTACAAAAGTGGTGATTCAAAAGTGGTGGCCACTTTTCGAGTACTACGGGGGATTATGGTCGTCACAATAGACCTATTTTGCAAGAAATTGGCAAGATTACAAAAAAAAAGAGACTGGAAACATTACAGATGTGGTAAAGTCTGTGCATCATCAGAATGATAGCACTGCCGAAAATTTAGCTTCTGTTAGTGTAAGTGTGGAGAATATTCCGAAGAACCGCTGCTGTCAATTCAGAGCGCTATAGCCTTATGATAACCGATTTTTTTGGCCTGCAATTGAAGATTATAAACTGGACGATATATGGTTTCATTAAGATGGTGCCAAGATTTTTTTTTTACTGCATGGAAAGTTTCCACAGCGCGTTATTTCACATTTTGGCGACGTCAATTGGCCACCAAGATCATGCGATTTGATGCCGTTGGATTTTTTTTGTGGGGCTACGCCAGAGACCGTGTCTACGCGGATAATCCCCTAACGTTGGAGCTTTTGAGCCGAGATACTCTTCGAAATGTGCGAAAAAGTGGTAGACTGCGACCACTTAAATGTCATGGTATTTTGTAAGTATGTAATGGCAAGGTCCAAGCATTATTTTTAATGAAATAAAAGTTGCATCGAAATCATAGTCTAATGTGTGTTTTATTTAACTTTCCTTTTGAAACCGTAAAATGAAAAACTCTATATTAAATTTTAATATTTTATTTTTTGAATTATCTATTTAACGCGAGTCAAAATAAATAAGAATTTAAAGAAAATTATTTGTTGTTGGTTAAGCACATCTAAATGAATTTCGTTGCTGCGCATGTCGTTGTTGTAGTAAATTGGCGATATGTGTATTTTTACTTCAAACAAGGAGAAGGTTATCAATTTTTTTATACTGTATGGCATTGTTACCTTTTGTCCAATTGGTCCCATTGTAAAAAAGTAGGCGGGGACACGCCCAAAATTTTTTAAATTTGATTTTATGATATTCTACTTATTTTATTGCTGCGAAAACACCTTTGATTCTTGTAATCACATAATTTTAAAGTTGAAAAAAATGGGTGGGTCTACGCCCATTACAATTTATTATTATATTTCATGTGGCTCTACTTAACTGATTTATATCATATAAAAATTTAATATTTCATTTTAAGTGGTGCTACTTTACTCGCCTATAAAAAATGGGCGTAGTTACGCCCATTAAAATTTAATATTTTATTTTAAGTGGTTCTACTTTACCGATTTTTATAAAATTGAATACATACCCTGAGCTCTGAAAAACACACCATCTTGCATTTTAAAAAATGGACGGAAGCACGCCCATTAAAATTTAATTTTAAATTTCACATACTTTTTCTTAAACAACAGACTACATTTTTTTTGAAAGAGTTACTTCCAGTTGTTCGAAAATGTTTTATCAGATCTTTGCATTGAAGTCGGTAGTATTTTTTTGGCAGAATTACTTTTTTTTTAGCAATTTGTTAATTTTCTACTACTTTGTGAACTACCTGTTGTTCACAGAGTTATACTTACATATCGCTTTTAACAAGTATAAAGGCCCTAAATCGTATTTGCACGAAATTGGGTATTCCAGTGATTCCAATACATTTCACACAAATACACGTCGTCACCAAAAATTTATTGCAATAGTGTAAGAAATAACGCTTTTACAATCAGTTTTATAAAGCAGTTGTAGAAACACTTGTACTGTTTATAGTGTTTATTATTATTCTTTTACCTTCTCCTCTAAAGTTACACTTATTTGAGTTAGGGCCTTTCTACTTGTTGACAGCGATATATTTACGTACATTTGCATGTGAATACATGCAGTAATTTACACAATTTTCACAAAATAATATTTATGCTTTTTTTGCAAATATTTTTTCCTTTACATGACAATTTATGCGCATATATTTCACATTTAAAGAGTTTTTTTATTATTGAAATGAAAAAATGTAAAATTTGTTAAATTCAAAATAATAAAAAAAAATATTATTTAACTTTGTCCCTTTAAAAATATATAAATAAATAAATAAATAAACATTTTTTATTGAAGCATCAAAGAGACAAAAAAAAAATTCATTTTTTATGTGCAAATTGCTTTAAACATTTGCTTAAATTCTTGTTAGTTTGTGTGCCGTTTCTTTGAAAATATTTATGCATTCAATAAAATTTATAATAAAATTAAACAACAATACCAACAAAAATAGTTTGACATACAAATAAAAATTCGTGACTTTTTGCTTATTGGGAAAAAAAAACAATATTATTGGTGAATTCAAAAAAAAAAGAAAATCAACCGAATGTTTTTTTCATGTGTGTGTGTGTGTGATATTTTTCAAATCATATAAGTTAAAAGTTAAAATATTGGATAAACAAATTTAAAACCAATGTTTGATAACACATCATGCAACAAATTACCAGGAAAATAATTTATGCATTGTCCTTAAAAAAGTAAAAAAATAATTTTCTGAGAATTTATTTTTATATATATATGTACAAGTAATTAAATTGTGCGATATCTTTCAAATAAATGCTGCATATTGGTTATTGGTTTGCTGCAGACATAGTGTATTTTGAATATACTGTGCCGCAAACCCATAACCAACCGACGATATGTTATTTTAAGTTCCTGAATATATGGTGTAATTTCGTGTATTACTTAAATTAACAACTGCCTGCTATTTATATAATTTGTAACGAAACTTGACTTTAAAGCCTGGTTAGGAGTTCATACGGAGTTTCAGGTTCTCATATGAACTGTATGTAAAAAAAACTTGCGGAAATTCAGGCTGGTAAATATCATAAAGAAATTTCCATTTGCTAGTACGAACTTTCAAACGAAAAGTATACGGAATTTTTGAAATTTATTGCCTATCTTAGGGATGCTTATAAATATAAGTGGAGACTATTTTCAGTCAACTGAAACAAAAATTAGGGCTGTCCCACGATGTCGACAACGTTCGGTTGTCGCATACTTGCATTCAAAACAAAAACAAATTTTAAGATTTTGTTCTTTCAAATGTAAGTGTGCGAAAAGTCGAACGTTGTCGACATCGTGGGACAGGCCCTTAATGTTCATGCAATTGTTTGGTCACGGAATTTTGACATTTCTAATTTTCATCAAATTGTAATTAATTTTTAGTGGTTTTGTGTGTTGCAAATTCAAAAATAAATGAATTTGTGTGCATGCAAACATAATTCTACACAAAACGCTACACGATTATTTTTCCGTGTAGAAAAATAAATGTAAATTTACAAACGTGAAATTACGTAAGAACTCCGTGCTGGGCTTTATAAAGATGTTAAAACCTCTTTCTTTTTATTCAACAAACTAAGCATTTTAAAGCTATTTCATTACGTTTTTGTATGTAAAGAGAGAGAGAGAGAGAAGAGCCTTAGGAAAAGAAAAGTTAACGTCTATATAATTAAATGTTTGTTTAGTTCATTATTTTGTGTTACATCATTAAACTGGATTTTTTGCGTTGTTTCAAATGCTACCACCACCTCTATTTGCTTCAATGAACTCAATGACATTCTTTCCTTAAGGCCTTAGTTAATTTTGCCATTGCAATGTTGACTTGTTTGTAATAAACCTTCTCGGAGAAAGAAAAAAATATTTTACTTAAGAAAATGTAAATAAAATTTTTGTTGAAGGCTTTCGTTTTTTGTTTTTGTTTTTCTTTTTGTGAGAAAATGTAGCAGTTTAAAATACTTTTGATAAAAATAAATATGTAAGTGCTTAGAAGAATTTGTGAAATTTGAAAAACTCAAAGCAAATTAATTTACCATCATATAAGCAAAAAAAGAAAGCAAGTAGAAGCAAATGTTTAAAATATGCAATGAATACATTAATTTTTGGTAATTATTTCCCTTTTAGCGACTTAAGACCTTTTTTCATTTTGCCGATTTATCGCTTGGGCATTTTTTTTAATGTGGGATTTTTTAATTTTAGAGTTTTTGAAAACTTCAAGAGTTTGCCTCTTACGGTTTTCAAGATACAGCAAGTAGTAAAAATTACATTAACTGATAGAATACTCTTTAATTTTTATTTTTTTTTTTAATTTTCAGTGTTAATTGGTGCAGTTTGCATAAAATTACACTAGGATTTCAACATGTTTTTAACTGTCATGTATTTGTTGTTGTAGTGGCTAAGGTTGTACATATTCACCCTTATCGGGAATAAAAGGAGAACATTTTGTTCACGTGAAATATTTCCCGTGAAGAAAAAATGGTGAACAAAATTAGAAAACAGTATACTGACACAACAACAACTCAAACATTGGCAATCACAATTTTAGGGAAAGGGAACACATTTCACGTGAAATTTTTTCCCGATAAGGGTGATTCTGGTTCTCGAGAAAACAGCCTGTGGCAGACAGACAGACAGGCGAACGGACATTGTAGAGAAAACAAAAGGGTTCCTTTCCACCTTTAGTGCATGAAACCCTAAAAAATTCCAATTTTATTTGTAATAAGTGCCATATTATATTAGCCCTTATTGTGAATGGCATCATCGACGTGACATCAAGACGACAGTAACAATTGTCACTTGTCTACTCTTTGTCGACAACAATTGACTACTTTCACATGCTTCATTAATTTACAAAGTCTTAGAAATTAGCAAGAGATTGTCAATAAGAGCCAATTGTTGCCGATAAAGAGTAGACAAGTGACAATTGTTACTGTCGTCTTGATGTCACGTCGATGGCGCCATTCACAATAAGGGGGATTAAAAATCTGTATTGTAAGACAAAATTATTTTGATTTGCATATTTAAATTTTTTCAAGAAAACCTTCATATGCTTAAACGGATTTTACTCGAAACCATTGTTTTTCTCTTTAAGCTGTGACCATAGAATTTATTGGTACAGTAAAAAATATTTATTGACTAAATTTTATTTCAAACAAAATTATGTTGCAAAATTTTTTGGGAATAAATTTTTCTGTGTATGAGTAAATGCTGCTATTGATTAAAATAATTTTTAATTAAAGGCCTCATTTATAAATACAAATTATTAAAGCTTTCTAAAGGCTAAGTAAGAAAATTTTGTATGAAAATCTGTTTTATAAAGCCTAAATAATTTTTATAAATAAGGCTGTAAATATTTATTTTTCAGCTTTAAAGCATATTTTCGCTTGCCCAAAGAAGTAGTAGTTTATTTAATTTAATTCGAGATTTTTAATTTTACCACTTTTTTTTGTCTGAAAAAACTATGCAGCAGTCTGCCAGTAGAAACAATATGTGGCAACTAAAGTTAACAGCTGTTAGTTAGTAACTTTTTTTTGGCAAATGGTAATGCAAGCTAAAGTTCAGTTGCCTTACATATTCGAGCCATTTTTTTAAATTAAAATCAAAATAACACAAACTCTAGCCTTTATAATTATTTCTAATTTTTTTGTTATAATAAATAGAGAAACAAAAATGGCAACAAAAGTGCTTAATAATTTTTGTGAAAAAAAAAATGTGAAATGAAATAAATTTTCAAAAGACCTCTAAACAATGTTTACCTTGTTTGGCTTTATTTCGTTACGTTTAGTAAGAAAATAATTATGCATATATAATTAAAATTACATTGCTGCATATGTTGAGGCGTTTTATGTAGCATAAATTATGTATGCATATCCCCAAACATACTGACGAACGAACGGTGGCTTTGTGTGCCGCATTACTGTTTTCATTTCACTTCATTCTTTACATTTTTCTATGTGCATATGAATTTCTTTATTACTAACTTTTTTTTCTAACATTTCTTTCATAATATGCAGTCTTTGTGTATGGGAATGAATGAATGTATGTATGAATGTTGCTGCTGCTGTTGTTGTTCATAATGAAAATGTTAATTAAAATAATGTATTACTGCAGCTAGACTTACTTACTTCTACAATAATGAAACACATGCATTCCTCTATACTAAAACATACATACTCGTACATATGTACATGCATGCATATTCGCATAAAAATACTCTTATACAGTTTGAATGCGTGTAAAAGCAGCACAACTACCCCATCGTAACAAAAATTGTCTATGTCCTGTAGCCTGGTTATCTGGTGTGTGTGTGTATATGTGTATTATTGTACGCCTGAATGCCAGCTTAACTGTATGTGTCATTTATGCTTTGACGCCATTTTTATATTTACCGTAAGTCTTATTTGTACAACAAACACATGCAAAACTCTATTTGAAAAAAATAAACATTTTCTCGACTTTTTTTTCGCATTCTCGTGTTATTTCTTTTCAAGCAAACTTTTCATTACAAATGTAAAATATTGTTGTTTTAATTTTCCAAACATACCTTTAGAATTAAAGGCAACGCTGAGTAGTACAACATTCGAAGTCATTGTTATTTGAGTACATAGTAAATATAATGTAAATAAACAACAAACAGTAGAGTAGAGTAGAACGAACAAGAAAAAAGGGAAGAAAAAAGTTGAAAATGAGTATGATTACGCTGATGACTTCCGTTTTTTTTTTTGTTTTATATATAAAGGCTTAAGTGGGGGATACATTCATTCACTCCTTCATTCCTTTAGTCTTCAATCACAATTTTTTATTTTTTCCTAGTAAAATTATGTAGATATTTAAAATATGTACTATAAGTACATAGCCATGCCATGCCATACCTATACCAACAACAAAAATAAATTAAAAATGCATTTCCTTGTTAACGGCAACAAAGCAAAGCAAAGCAAAGTAAATACATTTATTTAAATTGTATATTTGAGTATGATTTTTCATAATTATGAACTTGAAATAGCAAAAAAAAAAAAACTATGTACGAGTATGTACATACATATTATTATATATATTAACAGCGTACATGCAATTATAAATATTATTTAAGAGAGATGAGAATTTTGTAAGGAAAATATTTTAATAAATATTTTAATTATGTTTGCTGTGTGTCTTTTTTTTTTTTTTTTTTTTTTTTTTTTTGTTATTGGACTTTCGACAGAAAAGGCAAACGTAACAAGAGAACAGAGTTAAAAAAAGGATTTTCATTAATACATATTTTTCTAAAGAACATAATCATTAAAATCTTAAAACAAAAGAATCTTTATGTGAGTAAAAAAAAATTGTAAGAAAGAGAGCAGACACCTGCCTAAAAATATGCAATGCAATTTAAAATACTGTTGTCGTACTTTAAATCCTGTGCCTCGTTTCTACTAGTCCTAGTTTACACTATGCAAGTCTTTTTGCTAAGCTGATTAGTTTGAGGGAGAGAGAGACGAGGGGAACATAAACGTTTCTTTTCCCCTCGTCTCTCTCTCTCTCCTAGTGTAAAGTAGGACTAACGAATTTTCAAAATACAGGATGAATAAGAAAAAAGCTCCATCACACGCAGAGAAAAGATATGGTTTTGCAATGGTTACGGCAACAATAGTATGTTCTCTGAAAAAAATGTGTGGTTGTTGAAAACTAGTTATTGTTATATGATTCCGCCAACTCTTGACTACTAGGCTAGTACACTACCTGCCAGTCAAAAATTTTATTTTTATTTAAATTAAATATACACACATACCGCTCCTTTATTACAACATAGACATAACTCGAAAAACAATTTTTTTTAGTTAAGGCCACATGACTCACTATCCTATACACAATGGCACGAACCACGAAAAAATACAACCCGGATTTGATGAATTGTTATTGTCTTTTGAAAATTTTCATAAACTCCATCATATCAGTGTTGTATTTTCTCAAAACTCGCACGATTGTGTAGGATAGTGTGTGAAGTCCTTTAATAATGCAGAACATTTTTTTTATCGTATTGAATCTTGTGTAATAATTTTATATAGAAAGCTTGTACTCGCACCTCTTGAGAACATAAAATATGTTTATCGGCTCTGTATTCTTTCTTCTGTATTCCACGTGAAATTAAATCGCTCGGAATTGCCATAGCATTGTTGTCATAAATTCCCATTTCTAACAACAATTCTATGGCAATTCCGCACGTTTTAATTTCACGTGGAATACAGAACATACCCGTTCACTGAGTTGTATGTAAATTGAAAACTACAAACCTTATTTTTTTTGAGTTATGCCTCTGTTCCAATAAATGAGCGGTATGAGTACTTGAAGCCTACTTGTTTGCAGCACAGTAAATAAAGCTGTTTCTAAAAATTATACAAATAGAACTATAATTATAAGAGTAATAAAATACCTAAAATTGTATTAAATACAATTTTTGTAATTAAAATATCTGAAATAATAACCTTAATTGGGTTACTACATGTATTTAGTTATATAATTTATTCTATTTAGTTTCATTTTCACTGCATACTTTTAGGCAGCTAATTGTAAAATATCTTATTACATGACAGCTGTTTGGTTTTCTTTTTTATTTATTGTGTTGTTGTGTACAAGGACAAAATATTTTCATATTCATATAAAATGAAAATTCAACAACAACATGAGAAAGAAGAAAAGAAAAACTATGGACAAAACTACCATTAGCCATAGATACACATGAAACACAACTGAATTATTTAAACACAATAATTGCCAGTTAACATAGAATGGTAATTAAAATGTTGAAAAAAGTCTTACAATTTAACAATTATAGAAACTAATGTATGTATGTATGCATTTAGTATGAAAATAACTCGAAATGAAAAACTTAAAAATTCTAAAACTCAAAACAAGTAAAAGAAGTAGTACATATAAGCAGCATTTTAGTGACAAAATAAAATAACTTACATACATATGTATATGATTGCATGTTATCAGAAATGAAACAATCACATATTTCCTTTGGGTTTATTAGTTGTTCCTTATTTTAAAGCCTGCTTTTAGGTAGAAAGTTTTTCTAATAATTATGCTAGAGTTTCACTTGGCCTCTCTGTTCTATGTTATATATAAATAAAGCCTTATGATACGAAGTATCGTCACCCAAAATTAAAAAGGTCGCAATGAAAAGAATATTCGTTGATAGTATTTTTTTTTTTATAAAAACCGTAACTAATACATTGCAATAATTTTTAATTTCTAGTTAAAGTGCGTTTACATTGGGGCAAAATCTAGTACTTACGAGATTTCAAGGCAAAATCTAGTAGATTTCCCATACAAAACAAAATCTACTTCCCCACTAAATTTTGCCGAAATCTACTTGGTAGAACTTATTGTGACGCAACTGTTATTTATTCAAAATCGTGCTAAAAAGTCAGCCTTGTATTTAAAAAGGTGTGTGAATTGGGTACTTTGCAGTTGTTTGGTTGTAGTTTAGGGAAAATTTCACTTAATGGTTTTTGTTTTGTATAAGTAATCTGATGAATGTAACAAAAAACTTGGTGCAAACGGTATAGATTTTGATAAAGGTTTCAATTGAAATTGAATAGATTTTTGTGCAGGGCCACAGTGTACTTAAGGCATGTTGAAGTTTGGGTTACGCTATATATGTATATCATCTTATTTTGTTGTAAATGTGTTCGCTATAATCAAAAACCTCTTCTGTATATTTATGTATGTATGTATGTTTGTACATGCCACATGTTATACTTAGTGCCTAATCTTATAAAATTTAATGAGATAAATTGATTCCATAGAAGATATTAATGGCTGCCACAGTAAGAATTATTAATACGACGTAAAGCCAAAAAGTAAAAGTAATAATATAAGGCCCACGTATGAATTACAGTAAAAAGACATTTGATATTTTCACAAAGTCTTCTATGGCCTAATTTAAGCATTTCTTAAGAAAAAGCTAAAATCATTATTCTTGCTTGTCTTTCGTCTATTGCGGAATTATTATAACAATACAAAATAATTTACGGAAAATTTTTTCGATTTTCAATAAATAAAAAACAGTTTTCCACCAAATAAAATAGATACAAAATCGAATAAAGAAAAATTTTCCACCAAATAAAATAGTTTCAAAATCGAATAAAGATGCTTGTTTTGTAAAGAGAGTTTGTTTGAGGCTTTTAAGCTTGTTATGTTTGTAAAGCGTGTTTTTTTTTTTAGAGTGTCACAACAACCGTCCTGTTGTAACCACACATCAGCAAAATTAATGCCAAGTAATTGAGGTACGAAAAAATTTTGAATCATGTTCCTATACCTTTCACCATTGACAGTAACATTCTGACCATCATCGTTTTTGAAGACATATAAGCCAATGACTCCCATTGGTGCTCATAAAGCGCACCAAACAGAAATTTTCTGTTTCGACAAAAGCTTGTGGATTCTTCTCACTTCAAATGCGACAATTCTGCTTAATTACGTACCCATTCAACAGCAAATGGGCTTCATCGGAAAATAAAATTTTGAATGGAAATTCAATATCAATATCAATTTGTGCTTCCGCCCATTCACCGAACAATTTGCACGCGTTGCTCTGGTGTAAGTCGATTCATAATGAAATTTCAAAGCAAACTAAACAAAAAGCAACTATCAGCTGTTAAAGTGATGCCAACTCAAAGTTATGACACTCTAAAAAAACACCCTATATATTGTGATTCTCAATAAAGTATTAAGAGTCTTACTATAAACTTACGAAGTTTGTTAGCTAAATTCAAAATCTTTGGGTTGAAGTCTACTGATGCGTTCCATGAGCGGCAACGAATAAAGTCTTTATGTCAAAGAAATATACTGCGGTATTCCTTACATAAATGTAAATTTACTTTTTTTACATGAATTAAATTTGATTGGTCCTCTATGCAAATATAAAAGTGGTTTCAGGAACTTATAATTTAATTTTTTTTGGTGCCGGTAGACCTTTCGGTGGAAATGCCCATATACCATTAAATTTTGTTGGGACTTATTTAATTTTTTTTATTTAGTTTTTATTGGTAATTTAAGCATATATTTTGCAAGAAAATTCGTATTCGCCATGTGCTTATTATAAACTTTGGATTTAAACAGTTTCAAATATCGTTCATTCCTTTTTATGAAGCCTTTAATTTGATTTTTTTTCTATAAAATTTAACTTTTTTAAATTATTTTCAAAACATACAAAACTAACATGTTTTGTAGGTTTAAATTGTTCTATTCCCATTAGCGGCGTCGCCTTTTTCTTTCTGTCTCTCCCTCTCTCACTCTCTTAACATGCTGCTAAACTATATTTCAAACTTTTATCTAAATATTTGCTTTTGAAACAAAGCAGCCAATTGTAATATTAACACACATTTTGCCACATTTGCATACATGCGGTGTGGTAGTATACACAACAAAATATAACACTGTACATAACCTGTCGGGGAATATGTGGTTGACTACAAAAATAATCAACTTATAGTTAACTTTTCTTGGACTAACTAAGGGCGACTTTTTGAGTTCGAGATTAAGATTAGTTTATTTCGCTAATTAACTAATTCGAAAATTAACTTAATCTCTCTTAATTGAATTTGATGTGTTTGAGTGGTAGTTTAAACTTCTTATTATGTGTAGTATTACCATACTGAGTAACAAAATAGTGGCAACATTTTATATGCAAAAGTCGTACATGTTATCAACGCACTTTGATTTTTTGTGGAAAGAAGAAGAAACTGCCATATTTTGTTATTTACAAGTTAAATATTGTGCGTGTTAAAGGAAATAGATTAATAATATAAAATATATTTATTTATTTATGTGTTTTTTAATTATTTTATCATATAATTTTTACAAAAAGTTCTATATTTCACAAGTGTATGTTGTCAAAATTTATTTAAAATTAACCCACCACGATTGGCCGCTTAAACTAGCAAGTAAAACCATATAATCGACTACCCAAAAATCACAAATGAAGATTAAGGTTAATTTAATCTCTAATCTTGAGCTCAAAAAGTCGCCCTAAAAGCTAACTACAATGTCATCCAGAACAAATCCAAAATTAATTTTTAAGTTGAGTACGTAATCGAATTTGGTGAGAGCCAACAAATTTACTCTCAGCTACTTTGAGACTCAGTTCAATTTTGTATTACTCGTAACATTTTGCTGTTATTTTTTTAGATGATACATTAGCTGGGTAGTAGTAGAGCGTTGACTACACAACGTGTGATGATACATAGTTGAAATTCTAGAAATTTTATTTTTAATTTACTGACTACCAGGTGACTTAAATAAAATCAACTTTAAGTTAGTTGAAAAGTAATGCAGAGTGAGACAATTGACTACCTTCTAAAAACATCGCAATGTTAAAATAATTAGTTGTTTCCATTGGAAAGTAATCCAAGTGTCGGTCAGCACTAGTTGCGAAAAAGTTAGCTTAAAGTTATTTTAAAGTTAATTTAGTTTCCGACAGGGTACAGCCAAGTACATACACATGTACTTTGCATTTATATAAGCGCATACATAGAAACCTAGACCAACATCTAAAATATCTCTTCCCTGAGGACATTATGTAAAACAATAAGGAACAAAAAGTGGCAACAGCAAAAAAATTATGCAAAAATTTCATGTAAATTTTTTTCCTCCAGTTTTTTTTCATATTTAAAATAAATTGCAAATATTTTTTTTTCAAAAAACATTTTAACAGGCTATAAAAGGATTTTAATTTTTTTTTCAAGCCAAAATTAAGTGGCTGTGGAAATTTTATATCTGCGTAGAGTCACTGAAACAGTTTAACAAAATATGAGAAATAAAGTGAGGCCTGCTTTGGGTTATGAGATTTTAAAATTGTTTTTAAAAGTGCATTTGAAGCTCTTAGAGGTTTGTTGTTAACATTTTTAAGGCATTTTAAGATTCTAAAAGCCTACTCTAAAAAATAAGAGAAATTCAAGAAAGTATAATTAAAATCAATAAATACATGTCTGAATCAAACAGTTTTGCATTAGTAATTAGTGGTTACGCTTTTTTGGGCACATGTCACACATGAAATGCCAGATGTAAACTCAGCCTTAGAACTCAAAGAAATTTAATATTTTCTTATTTATTTTTTTCCCCTTAGAAGATTCTTTGTTGTTTTTTTTTTAACATGAACACAGTGAACTACATAATTATGCACATTATTAATCAAGTTTCTTGGTTATTAGTATAAGAAAAAAACAACAACAACATTAACAAATAACTTAAACGAAGAGGAAAGCAACTTAATGATTCTTCTTTTGACAATTTTCTATTGAAACGTACTCATGTAAAAAATAAATTCTAAAGCATACTTTAAGTGAAATAGCATCAAAAAAATATGTTAATAAATCTAATTTTCTGCAAATTTAAAATTAAATAATTAATTATAAAATTTTGCAAAGCAAAAAGTTTCTCACCAACCTGAGTATGCCTGCCTGCCTGCTGCATAACCATTATTTTAGCCAAATTTTGCTATTTATATTGAAAGTGAAGAAAATTGTTATGAATTTAGTTTTTCTCTTTGGAAAAATCTCTCATAATTTTCTATTACGTTATTAAAGTGTTTTCCCTAACTACTATAGGAGCATATACATATGTACTCGTATTTGTGTATATTTGCCTTGAAAGTATGCTTCATATATTTGTTGGTTTTATTTGCACACACATGCAGCTGTACTCGTATGTGTGTGCACATTCTTGCACATTATATATATTTTAACTTAAAGATGCAAATGCATTAGTAAACTTTCTTGAAGAGCAATTTCAACCCTTCTTTCATACTTTTGAGTGAATATTCCCAAAACCATTTAACTAATTGAAATGAATTTGATGTTTTGTAGATTTTAAAAGAAGAAAAACATTGTGCTTTAAGATGTATGTAAACATTTTGCAAATTAAAATTTTATGTTAAGAAGTGATGTTTGCTTAAGGAAGCAAAAGCACACACACACACACACAAGCAAGATGGTAAATAAAAATACGGAATATTAAAGAATGATTGCAGAAGATGAAAACTGCATAAATTTGTAGGTAATTTCAAGAGATCAAAGCAGTTAAAGCCTTGAATTGTTGATGTAATGTTTGAAATATGTAAAACATATACATATTTGTAAAGCATACGATTATATTAAGGAGTATTTACTCAAACGTGTGGTTAAAATAAAAGCTTTTTATTTTGTGACAGGAGGTTGTGTGTGCAGATTGTCAATGTGGTTTCATGTGAGGGTGAGTGAGGTTTCTTATGGTGTTCCACCAGGCTCATATTTTCATGTATGATTTTCTAAGGGTATACTCTTTTGCTTCTTTGTGCTCATGATACATAAGTCTCCATTGCTTGCTCTCTAACTAGTTTCACGCAATCCTTATAGTGCTTAGGAGTTCTAATCCTATTGGAGAATTAAATTTAGCGCCTCTAAGAATAATGCAATATGTGAACTAAATGATTCCGGGAAATGTAAATATAAAGGTGATCCTAAAAAAAGAAAAATTGTTAACCTATTTTCTGGTTAAATTTTCTATCGGTTATTTATTTTTAATTAATAGTTCGTTCATATCAGTTACGTCCAAACACACATACTCTGACAATTGTTTTTGAGGTAAATAGCTTTGGAAGCTCTTAAATTTGTTCTTGTTTCTTTGCAAATTAATAGCAAGCACCTTTGTCGCCGAGCTCCGATTGGCTGTTGTGCTCTCGCCGTTGTGAAAGCACAGAAGCTCTTTTGGAAAAATTTATACATTGTGCATATGGCTTGAACGCATAGCTGGTTTATATTTAGCAAGTTTTGGAGTTGATTTTGTCGAAATCTACGTAAAATCTAGTAGAACTTAGAAGTGCATTTTTTTTTTCAAAATTGTACTAATGAATAATCCGATGTGATGTACTTAAAAGGTGTGTGAATTAGCTATATTGCATTTGTTTGGTTGTAGCTTAGGAAAGTTTTCATTCAATGGTTTTTGGCTGGGATGAGATCTTGATAAATGTAAAAAAAAACTTGTTGTAAACGGTATAGATTTTGATAAAGATTTTAATTTAAATTAACTAAATTTCGTGCTTATTATTAATAATTTTTTTTTTTTACTTAAAATGGTTTAATGTTCACAAGTTTTAGTTTAAAAAATATTACATACTTTTAATTAAGCTTTTTCAACGAACATGAGGCATTTTTGAAGTGTTAATATGATATCGCGTCCTTCGAGTAATAATTCCCAAAATGCTGCATAATTTTTTGATCAAATTTCGCATGATCTCGGAACTATAAGAGCTGTGAAGCTCAAATTTTCAACACAGGTTCGGCTCAGTACCCCTTAGGATTTTGTTTTGTTTGTTTGTTTAAGAAAACGCGTTGTAACGTTTGCCGGGTTCAGCTAGTTTTTTTTTTAAATTCAAAAAAGAACTAAACAATTTTATAAGTATTAATTTTGGTTTCCAAAAGAAGGTTTACAGGACAATTTGTGTGTGGACATTTTTTGTTTGTGTTAATTGTTCACCCAAAAATATTTTTAAAAGCTCTTATTGGACTTGCAATGTACATATGTTCGGATGGCTAGCTGTGTGACGTCAGACTAAATCCAACATGGCGGATGAGCCAAGATGGCGGACTAGTTATTTTTAATGAACTCCTACAAATATGGGTGTCAAATAAAAGGGATTAGTGAAAATAGTTCAAAAATTAAAGTAATGTATGTTCGTGATGTGTGACGTCATACTAAGTCCAATATGACGAACTAGTTATTTTTTACGCTTTTCTACAATATTGGTGTCAAGTGAAAGGTCTTGCTGAGAATGACTCTAAAATTAAAGTGACCTCACTCTAAATCCAATATGGCGGACTCCTAAAAATGGCGGACTTAGTTTTTATACTTTCCTACAATATGGGTATCAAATGCAAGGACTTGCTGAGAATACAAATGCGAGTTTAACTCCTTTGATAAAGTTTGTCTGAAATTTTGGTGTACTCAGGTTTTTAGAGTCCCCGATTATAATATTGATGTTCAAATGCAAAAATAATGCGCTTAATGTGATGAACCGACTGCTGAGAGAGCTTTCCAGCGATAACTAAAAAGTAAAAAATAAATTTAAAGTAAAAAAACTTCTTTTTAAAACAAGCTTTTCTTTAAATGCGCTAAAAAGAATAAATTTAAATTTCCGTTTAAAAAATTGTTGCTCTCAACTTCATTACACAATTTATATGATATAAAAGCTGGTCGCGCGTAGCTGCGTAGATATGTACGACAAGCTTTTATATCAAACATATAAATTGTATAATGACATTATGATTTCATAGTAAAAGTTTTAAAGGCTAAAGTTTATTTAATTATTTTTAGCGCATTTAAGGAGAAGCTTGTTTTTAAAGAAGTATTTTCTTCCCTTATGATTTATTTTTTTATGAATAAGAACTTAAATGATTTTTTTGTGGGAAAATTTTTTATATAATTTCAATAAATTAAATAAAATCATTGATAACTATGTATGTACGTATGCACATGTTATTATTTACTTTTCTTTAATTATTCAATAAAATCATAGTGGGAAAAATTTGATTGAGAAATATTTTTAAGAAAATAAGGAAATTTAACAAATATTAGAGCTTTTAAAGAGAAAATTACACAAAATATTATTGCGAAACTTTAGTTTTTTTTTAATTTATTTAATTTTTCATATTGATTATTTTGCTTTTAATATGAAAAACATCTCAAATTTGCCTGCAGCACAACTTAAAAGTTTATTGCCCCTAAAAATAGGCTTAAATATAATGACTGATTTATATGGCAAATACTAATTTTTTTTTATAAAGATACATACATATGTATATAACTTCTATTTATGCAATTGTGGAGTATTTTGTTGCTAATTTATTTGTTTCTAACTCAGCAATAGGAAGAGACTGAACCTAAACTGAAACTATTTTTTTTTAGCAAATATCACTCTGTCATATAAAGTATTATTTACACATGTTCTAGAGGCGCAAAACAATAAACTATTGACCCAAATTTCTTGTTATGGAAAATATGCAAAGAGCAACATAAAATACAATATATTTATGTGGCGAAAAAAAACATTTTTCAAACTATAAATTTTCTATTACCACAAAGGCCTAAAAAATTTGCTTTATGCAGGGCGTAAAACGATATACATTTTATATACTCGTATAATAACAATAATTTATAAAATGTCAATAGCATATGAATTTATGAGAAGCAAAAGTAAAATCTAATAGATAAAAAACCGGAAATAAATTAAAAATATACAAAAGAAGACAATAAACATTTATTAAAACTTATTTTTTTTAAATAAAATTTAATGCTTGGTTTGTATGTTTTAAACATTTATCATTAGTTGATATAAAATCAGAGAGAGAAAGAGGAAGCAGAAAAGCTCTAAATCCCTTAAGCAATTTGTATTACCTAAACCCCCTTAAGATAATAAACATTTTAAGCCTGGTAATAGATGAAAATAAACTCAATGACAACTGTCAAAATATTAAACAGAATCATTAACAAAACATGCAGAAATATATCATTTCAAAAATAGATTCTTTGGGGCAATTAAAATTTTTAAACAATAAAAAATGTCTAATATTATGTTAATAAATTATATTTAGTCTATGATTTATGTATATATGAACTTGTTTAAATATTTACCTTTATTTAAACAAACAAAAAAAAAAGACTAAAGTATAGTAATATTTTAGCACGTAACGCCTGAAAGTGTGCTGTATTAAATTTTATAACAAAAAAAATATGCTTTACATATGTCATCCACACTTATTATAGGGATATTCTTGAGCTTTGTTTCGTTACGCCAAAATACTTTTATTTATTCTCTTTTTGTTTTCTTGTGGTGTTTTGTGTCTAATGCAGCATATCTTAAGATAAACTTTTTCCTGTGTTTAAAACACATATCGTATGTTATACTATACTATACATATGGCTAAAGCAAAACAATATTTTGTAACAGCTTTAACAGCAGCAGCAGCAACAACAACAACAATAATAACAACAACCATCCATACATCAGCACAATGTGTCTGTCTATTTTTATCCACAATACCAAAGACACGTTTTCCTGCTTGCTCTTCAATGAAACGTGCCAACCAACAACAATCTCAGTAACCATAACACAAGACTTTTATATTTCTTTTATTTTTCTTTTCTTTTTTTTTTTGCTTCTTTCAAATATGTTCTTTCATCATCTTTTACAGTTTCTCTTCTTTGCCGTAGCTCTCTATAATACTCCACTAGTGTGCATATTCAAACGTTTTGTCTAATGTTGCCTTCTTTTAGGCATTGACAAGTTGGTGTGTTATTTCTTTGCACAAAAAAAAAGATAAAAAATAATGTGTGTTTTATAACCGTCTTTATGATTTATATTTTGATAAATTTTTTAAAGGTTCTTTTAAAGTAAAATTGTTTAAGATTTTTTTCAACTCCTTTTTTTTTATTTATTTATATGTATTGATATAATTTTGTTTAAAAAATTAGTATGCGTACTTCATGCGGATTCATTGACAAAATCAACAACATTTACTTAGATGTACTTAAGTTTGAATTTTATGAATGTATGCATAAGAAATAATATATGTATGTATTCTTATATAAAAAAGGGGACTAAGTTTTACCTTTCGACATCGAAAACATTTCCTTTGAAATTCTATTGAAATATTTTGCAATTTTGTTATATGTTCAATTTGAATCTCGAAATATCCTTCCTTTTGTTTAATTAAGGGCCTAATTTTGTAAAACGAAAACGCTAAGCGTTGACAAATTTTATATGTATTTTGTTTTTGTAATTTATATATTTTTCCATATAAAATTTGTCAAAGCTTAGCGTTTTCGTTTTACAAAATTAGGACCTTAATTCAACAAAATTGCAAAATATTGCAATGGAAATCTTTTCAATGTCGAATGGTGGAAGTTATTTTTGTTAAGTTTATAACGAAATTTTTAATTTTTATATGGGGACTCAGTAGATTTAATTTTTTATGGGAAATCTATTTGAAACCCACTATAATATATATAAGTAATATGACATTTAAACTTGCACAAAATGTAGCAAATTTCAATTAAAATTTTTATGAAAATCTATGCCGCTTACACCAAATTCTTTTTTTGACATTTATCAAAATTGTTTATCCAAAACATTTTCGAAAACTACAACCACACAACTGCAATGTAGCCAATTCGCACACCTTCTATGTACACAGGATGACTTTTCTGCACAAATTAAAAAAAAACTCATAGTTGTATCACTTAGTTCTACTAGTTTTTAAGTAAAAAGTAGTGACGAAGTAGATTTTGTTTTGTATGGGAAATCTACTAGATTTTGTTCAATATTAACGCACTATATTATAATCCCGCTTATTGCGAATGGCGTCGTCGACGTCACATAAAGACGACAGTAAAAATTTTCACTTTTCTACTCTTTGTCGACAACAAGTGACTACTTTAACATGCTCCATTAATTTACGAAGCCTTAGAGATTAGGAAGAGATTGTCAATAACAATCTGTCAATATTTACTGTCGTCTTGATGTGACGTCATTCACAAGCCTAAAAACTTCATATGTTTCTCCTCATTAGAGATTAAGCATTATTAGAGATTAGGAAGAGATTGTCAATAACAATCTGTCAATATTTACTGTCGTCTTGATCTGACGTCATTCACAAGCCTAAAAACTTCATATGTTTCTCCTCATTAAACAATAATAAATTTACTTCAATTACAATACTATTAATTACTGATATTGTTGTTGATTTTATTGAGTTTTAAAACACACCAAATTGAAGTTTATAAGTAAGGAAAAAAAATAAACTGAATCAATTTAAAACCTGCTATGAAATTAAATAATTACACTAAGGTGTAAGCGCTTGCAACATACAAACATAAATCTACGTGCTTGGATGTTAATATACAAATCATCTATCCAAATACACACACATGCGTATATACTTGTATATAAATACATACATAGTTACAAAAACGCACATACTCATGCCATTCGTGAATATACAACAATCACAATCAAATGTAATTTCCAATTACTGCACGCACAGACAATTTATTTCCTTGACGTTAAACAACCATCTTGGCAATTTAAACACATACTCTGTACAACACTATGCCATACACTAGCACCGTTATCAAAGAAAAAAAAAGGAAACCTTATTTATACCATCACGCTCACCTATACACTCTCATACTGTGTGTACCCTGTCGG
This sequence comes from Nowickia ferox, assembly GCA_936439885.1. Lineage (NCBI taxonomy): Eukaryota > Metazoa > Arthropoda > Insecta > Diptera > Tachinidae > Nowickia > Nowickia ferox. The sequence continues at coordinate 11,229,517 of OW387024.1, read as the reverse complement.
AAACTAAGTTAACTTTAAACTGACTTTAAGCTAACTATTTCGCAACTAGTGTTGACTGAAACTTGGATTACTTTCCAATGGTAACAACTAACTATTTTAACATTGCGATGTTCTAGGCGGTAGTCAATTGTCTCACTCTGCACTACTTTTCAACTAACTTAAAGTTCATTTTATGTAAGTCACCTGGTAGTCAGTAAATTTACATTAAATGTTGCCGGGGTTCGAGCTAAGGTACCATCCAAAATACTAACAGCAAAATTGTAGTATAAAATTGAAACGAGTCTCAAAGTAGCTGAGAGTAAATTTGTTGACTCTCACCAAACCTAATTACATACTCAACTTAAGAATTAATTTTGGGTCAGTTCTGGATGGCATTGTAGTTAGCTTTTAGTTAGTCTAAAAAAAGTTAACTACAAGTTGATTATTTATGTAGTCAACCACATATTCTCCGACAGGGTATGCATATAAATATGTATGTGTACACATGCATACACATTCATTCGCTCCTCTTTAAGCATATGATTCCCAGGTGTATAGCAAATCAAAAAATCATGCCAACAGAAACCGAAATAAAAATTTATACGCAAAAATAATAAAAAAAAAGGAAAATCTACTGAATTGAAGGGCAAACGTAAAACGAACTAACTTGTGTGTATTGGATGGCAAACAAAAAATTATTCAAGAAGGTTTTGGCTATAAAACAAATGCTCGTACACACACACACACATACACACCCCTGCAATCACAATCAGTTAAATGTTTTGTTGTTGTCCCTAAGGAAAATAGAGGAGCAAAAATAAAAAATACTAAATTTGGTACTTGTCTTTTTTTCTCTGCGTTTGGTATATTTGTTCTTGTTGTTGTAGTTATACTCGTATACAACAACATGACAATCATTGTTTGGCTCTTGTACAGCTGCTCTGCAAGAGAAGGGTATTTTACAATATTTTTTCTTGATTTCTCCAAATTGGGTTTTATTGTTGTTGAGTGAATGAACGTATGTATAGGGTGGCGCATAAGTAACGTTATATTGAATGCGTTCTTGTGCATCATTTGGTTTTAACTCGTGAACCAATTGCATCTTATATGGGAAAAGATGTAACATATGTAAAATTCTTTGCAAAGACCGCCTAGACATCCCTAACTGCTGAGAACGTCGCCTGGTGGAAGTTTCGGGGTTTTCCTCAATACTTGCTTGCACTCGAGCAATGCTCACTTCATTTCGAACTGCACGAGGTCTTCCAGCACGCGGAAGATCACAGACAGCCCCTTGTTGCCCAAAACGCTGAACCAATCGGTAAATTGTTGGAGCGCTAGGAGCATTTCGAACATGAAAGAAATTTCGATATGATCTTTGTGTCTGAATAATCGAATGCTGACTTTCAAAGTAAAATTGAACAACTTTGGTTCTTTGTTCTGTGCTAAGCCTTTCCATCATAAATTTCCCAAGTATTATTTAGTTAATTCTGTAAAGAGACGAAAAAAAAGACTTAAATTAAAAAATGTATTCACTGATCAAATCTTAACGTTACTTATGCGCCACCCTATATAAGCTAAAGAGTACACGAGTCAGTGCAATTTACCACTAACTCTTTCTTTTTTTTTTTTTTTTTGCTTTTTATTTTGCTGATTTCAACTTAACCACGATTCAAAAAAACTTGAAAGTTTCCTTTTTTTCTCTTCCAAATTTGTGTTTAATATCGATTTCTCTATTGGCATTTGTATGCCATCTCTATTTCTGGCTCTTTTACACACTTTTAACCACGCCACACGTTCTGTTCCTTCTAGCACTCCCCATTTTTTAGCCCGTTGATAAGATAAGTGTTAATAAGTTAAGCAAGAATTTACTTTTCTTTAACAGTGTTTTTTTTCTCTACTACATGTTCATTCAGTTGCTGACTTTTGTGTTGTTATTGTTATTGTTTGCCATACCACAGATAACAATGTCTTTGTTTGCTGCTGATGATGATTTTGCTGCTTGTGATGTTGATGATGAACAAATAATCCAAAGGAAAAAAAAAGCTGAACGAAACTTTCATCAGTTTTCAACTAGAGACAAGTGGATGGAGATTTTTCTCGTTTAGCCAAAGAGTAGGAAGTGTAATCATTGTGCCTCAAAAAAAAAAAAAGAGTTTGGGATGATTTAATATAAATATAAAGGGTTTAATTTGGTTTATAAAAATACATCAACATTACATTAAAAGAAATTGTCAAGACATTTTTGAAAATTGGAAGAGGGATGATTGAAAATAAGAACTTTATATTGGTTTAATGGTTTTAATAAAAATAATAGCCCCCTGATGAGTAGAGCGACAGAGAAATTATTTTGTTAAAAGTAATTTATTTTTCCTAAAAATATACTTGGCTTGTTACCATAGAATTATATAAGTTAATTAGCTAGTTCATTGCTTATGGAAAGTAATGAAAATTATTTTACTAATGTGGAATTATATCTACAAAATGAATTTAATGCGAGTGTCACAACTTTGAGTTTCTTTGGGTAAATCAATTGTAGCGCCCGTTGTGTGGCATGTGGCTCTGTCCTGTTGGAACCACATATCAGCAAGATTAATCCCACGTAATTGAGATACGAAAAAATTTCGAATCATGTTCGTATACCGTTCACCATTGACAGTGACATTCTGACCATCATCGTTTTTGAAGACATATGGGTCAATGACTCCCAATGTTGCCCATAAAACGCACCAAACAGTAATTTTCTGTTTCGACAAAAGCTTGTGGATTCTCCTCACTCCAAATGCGACAATTCTGCTTATTTACGTACCCATTCAACCGGAAATGGGCTTCATCGGAAAATAAAATTTTGAATGGAAATTCAAAATCAATATCAATTTGTGCTTCATTCAGCCCATTCGCCGAACAATTTGCTCGCGTTGCTCTGTGTAAGTCGATTCATAATGAAATTTCAAAGCAAACGAAACAAAAAGCAACTATCAGCTTTTAAATGGGTGTCCAAATAAAGCAGTGATGCCAACTCAAAGTGGTGACACTCTAAAAAAACACCCTATATTTGCTATTGATAGTTTTACATACCTTTTTGAAGTTAGTCAATGTGCATCCCAATAAAACGGTCGAAATAACTTTATTGGCTTTACATTTTATTACAATCACTGCTCTTTTTTTTGGCACCGATTCAGCCCGAGAAACCCACTGTTTTAACTGATATTTGGTCTCTGGTGAGTAAACCTCTGTATTTAAAAAGGTGTGTAGATTAGCTAAATTGCAGTTCCTTTTGGTTTTTGTTTTGGATACGAAATCTTGATGTACATATTTATATCAAGAAATCTTGATGTAAATGTTGTAGATTTTGATAAAGATTTCAATTGAAATCTACTAGACTTCATGTAACTTACAGCTCTTCAAAGTAAGAGAACTGATTCCGTAATGGCTGCCATTTCGTGAGGGATATTTTCTTTTAAAATCTATAAGGAAGTCGGTTTATTGGCGTAATTTTTTGATGTGGGACAACCTCGCAGTAAAAAGTTCATACCGTTATTAAAAACAGTTAATTTTGGAGATCAAAATTTTCCAGAAAAGTCAAGCGTCTGACTGGCATAATGGGGCTTTCATTCTTTCATCAATTGCATTTTGCAAAGATAAAGCTCTAAGTCTTTGTGTATAATGCGGTATAATGGCGATGTAAGCATATTCAAAACTCTTGCGCTGTTCCTATTTAAAAGGTTGGAATCATCAAGAACATACTGTTTAACACTTTCTACGTGTTAATGTTATAACGGTCTCTCTTTAAAATTTTTGTTTCATGTTCAAATATTACATTTTTTAACTCCAAACCGACTGAATTCTCCAAAAGTCACGCTACCGACTATCATACCATGCATTTCCCACAGATTCTTTGCATTCGTTAGCAAGAAGCGAAACAAATATAAACTTTCTTTTGTGACACTCTGTATAATTTTGTTATCGACTTTGAATATGAATTATTTAACATAAACTTTTATAGCTTCGGTGAATTAAAGGGTCCGCCATCTAACTTTTTTTTTCAACTAGTGCTTATTTCGTGAATGGTAACACTTAGCTCATGTCTGATTTGACAGATAATTAGTTTTATCCTTCCGCTGAACGAATATGGTTGTGTATACGCTTGAACAACCCTGGGAAATATTGCCTGCGATCGACTTACAGAAGATGCCGATTTTGCCAAAAAAAAATCATCTTTTCAGATGAAGCTCATTTTGATCTTGGCGGGTATGTAAACAAGCAAAATAGTCGCATTTGGGGCACAGAAAACCCGCACGCATACATTGAAAAGCCCACGCACCCAAAACGAGTCACTGTTTGGTGCGGATTTTGGTCCAGAGTCATAATTGGGCCATTTTTTCGAAAATGAGCAAGGAGTGGCCGTTACAGTCAATGGCGATCGTTATCGGGCCATGTTGAACGAATTTTTGGTTCACACAAATTGAAGAGGAGAATATTGGCAACATTTGGTTTAAACAGGACGGCGCTACGTGCCACACTTCCGAAGCTACACTCGATGTTTTGCGCCCTGTTTTTGAAGATCGCATTATTAGCCGCAGAGCTGATGTCGTTTGGCCACCTCGGAGCTGCGATTTGACACCTTTGGACTATTATTTGTGGGGTGCCGTCAAAGATAAGTGTTACGCCGACAAGCCAGAGATAATTGACGCTTTAAAGGACAATATTCGTGAAGCCATTGGTGAAATACAGCTGCACACAATCGATAATGTACTTAAAAATTGGACCGATCGTGTAGGCTACTGCATGGCCAGCCGAGGCAGCCATTTGAATGAAATTATTTTTCATTATTAACCGGAAGGATTGTACTTTCAAATAAAAAAAGAAGTTTGAGAAAATATTCAGTAGTTTTTTTTATAGCATTTTCAAAAAAAAAAAGTTATCTGGCGGACCCTTTATGATTTTATGCTTGCAAATATTTTTCAAATTCCTAACATTTATTAAATTTTTCTTGGATTTTTTTATTCAAGCTTCAGCTCCACGCCTCTTCCTTCTAGAAATATTGCAACATGAAATATAAATTTCAAAGTTTCAACAAAATAAGTAAAAATTTTTATTAGAATTTACTACAATGCAGAACCCATATTTCATCTATTTTTTGCCAACTTAAATTTGGCAAAAATTTAAATCCAAAGAATATATGAATAATGCATGTGTATATGCATGTACGAGTACATATAAATATGTTTAGGCACACACGAGCCATACTTTTTTTTTTTTTTTGTAACCTTTTTCCCACAAATATTTTGTGGGCGGTTAAATATTTTATGGTCATAATTTAAAGGCAAATGAATTATGTTATATTTTGTTTTCTTCTTCTGGAAATACGAGTATGAAATTTAATTATTTGTTTAGAAAATTAAAATATTAAAATGGAAAGAAAATATGCATTGTATGCCTTTAAGCTTATAAAAATTTGCATATACACATATGCATGTTTGTACATGTATGTGTGTTTGTATGTATATGAAAAATTGAGCAGCTTATTTTTAGGATTTTCAAATTAAGTTATAAAAAAAATAGAAAATTTATAATTTAATATTTTGGTTTAAATAATAATGTTTTGAAAATGTGAGAAATATTTAGCAAAATGTAATAATAAATTAAAAAAAACCAGTGTTAATTGAAAGAAAATTCATTTATAATTTTTTTTTTAATACAATCATAAAAAATAAAAAATAAATGTACGTACTGCTTCCTAAATTCATAAAAAGATTGATAGAAAAATTAAAGGAAAACTATTTATATTTAAATAAGACTATAACAAATTTTAAAAATTATATAAAATTTTTGTTGAAATTAAAAATTAAAAAACATTTTGTTCTCATAAAAGCTTCATAAAACATATTTTCTATTGTTTAAACTTTTTAATAGAAAAAGTAAGCATATTAAAGTAATAAAATTAATTTACGCAAATAGTGGTCTTCCTCTCGACGGTTGTATTTGATGCAACCCAATAGCAAATGGAAAATATTCAAAGAAGCAACATTTAATGGCATTCACATATGGAGGAATTTTCCGGCATTCTAGTCCTTATCTCAAAATTTCATTAATTATTGGCGACCAATGTACGAGTATTGCAATGATTTCAGAAAGGCAGCAAGAGATTTATGTTATTTCTCTTGGAATTAACAGCTTTGCGCCTATTGCTTGTTGTTTTCTAAGTCCTGGAACTTTTCTCAAAAATCTGCTTGCTTTGATGGCTTTTTGATATCGTCTGAAAAATTTAAATACGATTCCATAACTAAATGTGATTTTTAATTTTTTTTTTTTTATTGTTTATTTATTATTACATACGTTCAATAGCAAATTCAACTAAAAATAAACAAATAGCTTAATATTAAAGTTATCATACACACTCTGGTCCCTAAGGGTGATTTGTAAGCAAGTCTTGTGTATATATGTATACCAATTCCTTTCTTTCTCTCCCTTCGAGTATGTGAAGTTGTCCAAATTAAGGCAACCTTGGGAAAGTTTCTCTGATGATTCTCTGAAAAAAAAAATAAAAAACTTATATTTATGGTATTTAAATAATAAAATGAATTAATAAATAAATAAAAAAACAAAAAACCCAATTTAAAAGTAATGCACTAAAAATATCGAAACAAAGATTGATAACACTGAGACACATTTGTGAAATATCGAAACAAAGATTGATAACACTGAGACACATTTGTGAAGTCATCGAGTGCAAACTCCTTCTCGTGTGGAATTTCTCGAAGTATTTATAGAAACTAACAGAACGCTATAGCTGCAGTTCGGATTTTATGGCTTCGTTTACATTTCGGCTAAAACTTGATTTTTCCAAAGAACATGCAATTTTCTGACGACGATATCTCTAGGAGGAAAAAACTGCAAAACAAGCTAACCCGATAAAACTGCATCTAGTCCCTCAAAATTGCCAAAATGTCGAAACTTTTTAATATTTTATATCTTTGTTTCGAAACGAAACAACATACTTTCGAATTTGTATGTTAGTTATATGCGAATTCGAAAGCATTTTCTTTCGTTTCTTGCGAAAGCAATCTAGCTCCTATTGCTATTTTCTTTCATTTATTTTGAACTAGGCCAATATACATAAATTTTACGCTTATGGTCCAACCCTCACTATTTTGTAGAATACAATTCTCATTATTAACATAAGTAGTCGCCAGGAGTACAAAAATCCTCATTTGCATTAGTTTGTAAGATCAATCTCGATTATTTTCTAACATCAGCAGAATCGGCCAAATTTCCATATGTATTTAATTTACTTGGGAGGTGACACACTTTTTGATTTTAAAATAATATTCTCGTTATTGGCGTTACAGCTTACGAAAAAATTTAAAAATTTGGTTTCCTAGATATCTTCAAGTGGCGTGCCACGCCAACTTGATGCATTAAAAAATTAATAACCTATTGTTCCTTCTAGACCAGTGATAGCCACTCCATAGCCTCGCGAGGCAGTCAATAATCGTATTTTTCACACAGACACGGTCGGCAATTCACATGTATACAACAACTTTGTTCGTTTCAAAACATCAGTCTATCATCAGTCTCTGCTCAAGCTTTGTGAAAGCAACATCACGCACGCTTGTTTGGCTTTGTTTTTGTTTTTTTTTTCGTAATCAACACAAAAGCACACAGAGCAACAATGTTCAATAATTCTTGGGAACTGGATTTTTTTTTTGAAAATCGTGAAAGGAAGCCGCAATGTTATATTTGTTTGAAGCAATTAGCAAAATGCGACAAATTTAATATAAGGCGGCATTACTTGTCATGCCATATTAATTATGAAAAAAAACAAAAGTAAAAATATTGAAAACCAAAAAAATAATTGATAAAAAAATTTATATAAAAAAATTGTATGGGAGGTACCACGCCCCTTTGTCCAATCTTGACCTAATATAGCCTACTTGTCCTTCCTGGTCGACAGTAATATACTGTGAAAATTTCATGAAGATCGGGTCAGTAGTTTAGACGCCTATACGGAACAAAGATATATACATTCAATTTTATATATGTGTATATAGATTGTTACACAGTGTACAATTCGGCAGCGACCGCAGCTTCTGTTTGCGACCGCACACAAGCACATAATATCTTTGTGTGCGTGCGTTCGGGGCTTGGCTATCACTGTTCTAGACCATCAGTAATGCGCTGTAAGCAAATCAACATGATTTTTGAAGACATTCAAAAATGTGCACTATATGAGAGACATCTCGTTTACTTGTTTGATTCTGAAATTGTTTACAGAGACAATGCAAAATATCAGTGGAGTTATCCCAGCAAAATTTCAAGGTTCTCCCTATATTAGTTTCTCAAATTTCTCAAAGTAAATATTTTTTCTTTATGGGAGGTGCCACACCCACCCCCATGTCCAATATGAATTTTTTTTTTTAAGACAACTCACGTTTTAAAAATCGTAATTTACACAAAATTTCACATTTCTTGCCTTATCGGATGCAAAGATATTCCAAAATAATAAAATTTGTGTGTGGGAGGTGCCACGCCCACTTATTTTATTCTGACTTTTTCTTTTTAACAACTTTTTAATAGAGTTACTCCTATAAAATCTCAGGTGTTTGAGGTGTTTGTGTACCTTATTAGTTCCCAAGACATTTCAAAATAAATTTTTGCTATATATTCGATGTCATTCCTGCTTGTTCACTCCTTTTATAACTTTAAATTACTATGAATATTAGAAAAAAAAATTCGACAAATCTGAACGGATGCTCTGATTTTAGATAAATTTTTAAAAGTGTGCTTGGTCAATTTTTCTTTCCGTAAAAATCTAAGTTGGGTTATGACAAACATTTGAAAAAAAAAATTGGCGAAATCGGTGCAGAGCTATTACCAACGAACAACATTTGATTTCTATTTATATAGAATACATACTTTCGATCTGAAATTGAATCAGCCTATTTAGTAAGTGCTTCAACTATGATGTTACTTGTATAGGGTGTTTTTTATTGAGGTATAGAACTTTAAGTTGGCATCACTTTTTTAACTGGCGGCCATTTTGTCAGCTGTCAAGTGATTAATATTTAGTTTGGTTTGCCATTTCATCATGAACAGGTTGACAAAAGAACAACGCGCTTTCAAATCGTGCAAATTTATTTCGAAAATAATGGTTCAGTTCGCGAAGTTTACCGCAAGCTCCGTCCATTTTATGGTCGACATAATCGTCCATCAGAGCAATTATGGAATGGACCTGTCAATTGGCCACCAAGATCGTGTGATTTGACACCATTGGATTATTTTCTTTGGGGATATGTGAAGTCGCTCGTCTACGCCAACAAACCAGAAACGTTGGGGGACTTGGAAGCCAACATTCGTGGCGTTATTGCCAACATACGGCCCCATATGCTCGAAAAAGTGGTTGAAAATTGGACCTGTAGAATTGGCTTTATTCGAGCCAGCCGCGGCGGCCACATGCCCGAAATCATATTTAAACGTTAATGGCATAAAATTATCCTTCCAATAAAGCCAAATTGATGGACATTAAAACGATTTTCTTGTATTTTATTTCAATTCGAAGTTCTATACCTCTAAAAAAACACCCTATACTTCTCATTTGTTTAAATGAACCCAGTGGGAAAAGGTAATGAATAGTAATAGTAGTAGAAGGTAATGCACAGCATGTATAATTTTCATTCCAGAATTCGTTACTGTTAACACAGAACATGTCCTAGGAAACTAATAAATTATTTTAATGCGTACATTCCTTCTTCGGCAGATGTGGTAATTCACGTGGTAATCAATGCGAATTTATTGTATTCGATCAAATTACCTTCCCGTTTCTAAGGGAATACATTGTTTTGCTTTGGAAAAATTACATTATTTCTCCCATTATTATGTAATTAGTGACCACATTTCCCACTGGGAAAGTTTAACATAATATGAGAGCTGGCACCAAGTCTGAGTAAGCTGTTGGCTAAAAATTTAATACAAATCTTTGGAACCCCATAAAAAAATTGGTCACCAAAATGGCCAAACTGAGTATAGGGTATTTATTACTACTATCGAACCTATATTGTCAAGACCGTGTGGATTTTTCAATTTAATCCATTTCAATGTTATTTTAAGAAACAATTAATATTTTACTGAACAAGTACAATATTTTTTCAAGCTTAAGGACACAAAATATTAAATATGTATTCTTCTTATGGTTATTTTTTTCGATATTGAACATCCTCTTGGGTGGGTAACTTTTTAAAATCTTAAGTTTATAATTTTCCTAAAAGTTTTCGTATCAAAATTAACTTTGGCACTTGGTAGTCATTATAAATATTTAAGTAATTTCCATAAAAATCAATTATTTAATAAAGAAATTTCACCATAAATTTTAAATTGTATACAGTTTTACTTTTAAATATATAAATATTGTTGAAATAAAACTAACATTTTGCAATCAAATTAACACATTATTGCAAATGTACATATGTATTTATGTATGTACGTATGTATGTAATGTATGTTTATAAATACCTACAAATTATGTAAACTTTTATCATGTCTATATTGTTTGACTAATAACCCAGCAAACATTTTCGTAACTAAAAACCAAATATGCCCAACAAAATCAATATTCTGCCTAGATAATTTTTAGCTGCTTTGTGTATTTACAAATATATATGTTTGTATCTACAGATACCTATAAATTTAGGCACCTGCACGCACACCCAGACACACCCGTATGTATGTATGTACATACCCTGTCTGAAATTACGCTAACTTTAAACTAACTTTAAGCTAACTATTTCGCAACTAGTACCGACTGACGCTTGGATTACTTTTCAATGTAAGCAAATGAATATTTTAACATTGCGATGTCCTAGGCCCTAGTCAATTGTCTCACTCTGCATTACTTTTCAGTTAACTTGAAGTTGATTTTATTTAAGTCACCTGGTAGTCAGTAAATTTAAAAAAAAATTTCTGGGGTTCGAACATGCATCATCGCACGTTGTGTGATTGTTAATATAAAACTTTAATGAGTTTCAAAGTAGCTGAGAATAAATTTTTTTGGCTCTCACCAAATTCGATTAAGTACTCAACTTGAGAATTAATTTTGGATCTGTTCTGGATGACATTGCAGCTAGTTTTTAGTTAGTCTAAGAAAAGTTAACTATAAGTTGATTATTTTTGTAGTCAATCACACATTATCCGACAGGGTACATACATACATACATACATACATACATATCGAATGTATGCGAATGATATTTTGTGTTTGACTTTATAATACATATAAAAAATCGAATATAGAAAATTGACAATGCAAATTTATTAAATAATTCCCAGCAAGGAAAATATAAATAAATAAATAAATATTTGCTTCATACAAACAAATAAACATACATATGTATGTATGTATATACACTCAGGCATACATGTATACATACATATATTTATAAATATAGATAAATGTAATAAACAAGTGCATGCAATTTTCATCAAATATTCATCATCAACAATAATATTTGACAGGGATATTCATACATATGTACATACATATATTTACAAACATACGAGTACATACTCGTACATATTTACTACGTATACAAATCAATACACTTAAAAACGCACACTTTTAGTAGGTATAGTGTGTCACAAAAAAAATTTATCATTGCAAATATCATCATTATAAAATTGATTCTTGTCAAATAAAAGCTATAGATAAATTTAATTTGTAACTCGATTATGGATGGCAATCAAACTTTAGTTGCGTTGTCAATATGATGAAGAGAAGGAAGTGCAAAATATGGCATCTTTTTAGTGGCACTTAACTCTTAAAATTAAAATGTTTAGTTTGCATTGCCAACCTTCGGCCGGGCTAAAGAATTGTCTGCTCAACACTGGTTTCGCTTTTCAAAGTATTTCTGCGTTGCCGGTTTTTGGCCGGGCTTAAGTACTTTCTTATCTACGGTACGTCCAAAACCGGCTGCGCTTTCTAAAGTGTTTCCGCATTGCCTGCTTTCGGCTCAGGAATTTCCTTCTCTGCGGCATTTCCAAACCGGCTTCGGTTACCCAGGGATTTCTGCATTGCTGGACTTGGGGCTGTCTTATGGATTTTACCCTCAAATGCTTATGCATTCGAGATTTCTTGGATTTTATTTCATTGGGAATTATTTAATTTGTTTCCCTGCCATTTATTTTAAGTCCGAATATTTGGAGTTTATTTCGATTTGAGTTTTATTTAATAAAATTTTGTTGGGACTTATTACATATTTTTTAGGTCCTATTTCATTTGGAGTATTTGCTTTGGGCGTTATTTTCTTCAGCCATACTTGATATTACGGGCCTAATTTTGCAAAACGCAACCCTAGGTGTTGATGAATTTTTTATGTATGTATTTTATTTTTGTAATTTAAATTTCTTTCGTATAAAATTTGTCAACACTGCGATTGTGTTTTACGAAATTAGGTCCCAATAATATACTTTGGCTGTATTCAGGGACTCAAACATTTTTGTAGAATATCTTAAGGATACAAAAAAACCCATACAGAGAGAGGTTCGATTAAAATGTTAGGTTAAACTGTTCCCTTTTTGAAAACAAAATGCAAGGGATGCATGATGGCAAAGTGTTTAAAGCAGTGCGGTGGACCACAAATCCCCTTTTATAATACTTATATACAGACTTAAACTTCAATGACGCCGATACACATTTATTTTGTCTCTACCAAAAACCATAACTTTTTCACAATTAATTAAATTGAAAAAAAAAATAGAGCTGGCGGCAAATTACGGCATTCGATACGATTCGAAATTTAAGAATATTTCCATATAAACTCTATTGAAATATTTCGTAATTTCGATCGATAACGAGTGCCGTAATTTGTCCTCTGTCTTAAGACACCCGGTTAGAGCTATGCTGCTTAGTTATATAAAAACTATATTTTATTATATATTATATGATGATGTCAAATTCGCCGCAAATATTTCAAAACGTTTCCAACTAGTTGCCATTGTTTTTAATGTATTGTTTGTGATCATGTGAAAAAACAATACAACAGCAAATTGAGCAATCGTTCTAATTTTTTTGTTTTGTTATTGTTTCACTCACTTCAAAGAAGGAAAAAAAACAAACAAAAAAAAACATTTTGTTTCTTTTATTTTTGTACTCTGGTTTTAAGTAAATACAAAGAAATCAAAACAAAAATAAATTTATAACTGTAATAGTGTCGATTATCTTTGTTACGAAAATCACGTCCTAGCTCCTGTGTCTGCCATAAAGAGCATAGCTGTAATAACGAAAAATCGTCTCATATGTATAAGAGAAGATTCTCTACAAAAGCAAATATTTTCAAAATTATTACAAACGAAATATTATACTTGCAAACACATACATACATACATACATACATAAATATATATGTATATATCGTTACCTTAATTTAGAAAGGCCCTAACTCATTATTTTTTGAAATCGAGATTTTTGCATTTTTCAGTACATTAGAAATTTTATTCTATCTAAATATACAAAAATAGTCGTTTTCAAAAAAAATAGTGAGTTAAGGCCTTTCTATATGAAGTTAACGATATTTACCTTTGTTAAATATTAAGCACTTTTCATATACGACGAGTACCTAGAAATTTACATATTTTTGTCTAATAAATATCTCTAATTTAAATATGTACTTTATTTCATTGAAAAGTTTTGCATGTATGTATGTATGTATGTGATAGTTTCTTTCTGCTAGTTTTATATTTGGCAAATAATTTAATGCTAATTATGACAAATATGCTGCCAACAACAACAGCAGCCAGAACTTTAAGGCGGTGTGTTACAAATGAATTTTGAATTTAACAAAATAATCACATTGCACACGTTTGCATTTTAATGTTGTAATTTTCCCAAAATGTCTCAAAGAACGTGAGCAATTCATAAATTTATAATTTATGACAATAGAAGAAATAGTACACAGTAAAATTCTTATGATTTTAACTTTCCAGCAAGAAAATTCTTAGGAAATGTTGCTTGATGTTGGCAAAAGATTTATGGTTAATAGAAGAACAATTGTACATTTTACAAAATGTACGACGTTAAAGCAAAAAAAAAAAAAGTTGAGAAATTCCAAAAAGAAAAATAATGTTCGATAAGTTTTCATCTTAAGCGGACGGAGATAAGTATTTTTTAATAAGAAACTTTAAAGAAATATTAACACATAAGAAGTATTTTCTGACTAAAAATAGCTTTTCAACATTGATTTTGCAATACGTATACGTAAGGATTATAATTTCTCTTTTAAATATTTGAAACCAGTTTCACTATGTCAATTAAAATTTTTCATTTTTTTTTCTACTTGCATATGCTTTTTTTAATTTATTTTATATTCAAATAAATATTAATTTATTTTATAGCTAAAACTATTTACTTAATGTTATGAATACGAAAGAAAAAAATATTTTATTAAACACAAAAAAACCTTTTGTATTTCGTTGAATTTCTATTACCAGACTCTGTCTATTGAAATGTGCATAAATAACATTGAAAGAGTGTTTTTTGTTTTAGCAACCCGTAATATCCATCTCCATTTGATAAATCAGACAAAAGTTTAAGTTCATAAAAGGAGTAAAAGTATCCTTTTATTTCAACTTTTTTTTCATTATTGTTTTAACTTGGATAAACTTTGTGAAAATCACAATCTAAATGTTAAGAACAACAATAATGTCAATGCTATTGCCAACAATTTATGATGTAACAGAAGAAAAAAATAAATAAGAAAAGTATTTATTTACCAAATGAGAAAGTTAAATCTACAATTTTAAGAAAAATGTCAAATATTTACAATTGAAAACACCTTTTATAATTGTTTAAAGATTTGAAGCAAAACTTTGCTTCATAGGAAATATGAATTTTTTGCTACTTTTTAAATAAAATGTTTTGTGAGGGAGGCATTTCAAATTTAATTGAACTAGAATGAATTTTTAATCAGAAATAATTTCTTAATCGGGCTTGAGTTCAGTATTTTTCAAATCTTATTGACTGAAATGTTTTCATTAATTAATATGTTCAAGAAATTTATTATTCGTCATATTGTCATAATTATATTATAAGTGAAATTTATTTGCTGATGATTAAGCGATGTCTATATGCATTTCATTGTTTCTTTAACAAATCATCAGTAGACTTCAACCACACATTGTGAACAGTCACAAACCTCTTATCGTATGCACAAACTTCCAAAAACTATTTGAGAATTCACAAATAATCCTACTAAGCTTATTTTGCTTTTGTGATTTTCAAAAAATATTATTTATTATTTGTAAATTCAATTTCACCAACTTATTTAAATATCAATTCATATTTAAAAGACATTTTTCCATACAAAAATTGATGAAAATCGACATTTAAATATGAATTGATATTTAAGTAGAGTTGGTGAAATTGGCCCTTAATCTTCAAAGAAAATTCCAAGGCGTTACCAGTGAGAACTTTCCAGAGGAAAATTTTGTTATCATGAGTAACAAAAAACTTAGTTCCATGCTGATGTTTCTTGTAAGCTTCTTTCAGGTTTTATATTAACCAGCCTGTGGAAAACAGGACAAACAATATAATTGTTTGATTTTTCTCGTCGCGAAAACTTCTCACAAGTTACAGAAAACAGGTACAGATTTTAGTAGAAAGTCGATAGTCATAATAACGGCCATACTTTTGCTTGTCTATGGTTAAACAAAATTGCAACTTTAACAAAAGCATAATTTAATAAATCTTAAAGCCGATATTATTAGGGCAGCTTCTTCCATGAAATTTTACGACTTAATGTCAATTAAATGTAGCAGCTGTAGCGTTTAATGTATTAACTTGAAAAAAATTTAACTTAAATTGAATTAGATTTTATTTTATTTATTTTGCTTAGTTTAATAAATCTAGCTGAACCTATTCCCTGGACAATCCTTTATTAAATAAATTATTTTTATTGTACACTTTAAATAAACTACAGTTCTCTACAATTCTGCACAATTTTGCGTTGTATTTAATTATATTAAAACAAGTTAACAAAATCCTTTGTATTTCAGTTTCTAAGGGATTTTAATTTATTGTCTGGTCGTTTCTATTTTTGTGTTTTTTTTTCAAACGGCAATAATGGATTAAATATAAGTATACTAAACAACTAAACTGTTTAGAGAAAACCAAATCTATTGTTTAAAAACAATGGCTGGCAAATACAAAAGCCATTTGTGTATACTCGCATTGAATGTATGTAAATTGAGGGGTGGGGGGCGTGGAAATAATGTATTTAAACTTCAATCAAACTATGGAAATTTAAATAAAACCGTAAAATGAAACAATTAAAAGCTAACAAAAAATATTTGTTAAAATACTGATTGGGGGAAAAAAATAATAATTAAATTATATATTTAAAAAAAAATAATACAAAAAGGGATATAATGCAAGCAGTTGCGACCACCCAAGACGCGTGTAAGAAGAAAGTATTGACTTTTCCCATAAATTATTGTGTTTTCTTACAAGAAACTGAAATCGCTTTTAGCTAGCACTTTATAGAACTTCATGCTAATAATTAAGAAAACTGGTGCAGTAGTTTATACAATTGCCTTTTTATGAAGTGACCAGTTAGGAATGCTAGAAAATAAATTAAACAATCAGATATCGAATAGATTGTGGGTTTGCATTATTGCATCACTCATATGACCGCCTCAGCTTCTCTGGCAGTGTTACAAGTAGTTCCCAGCAAAAACTTTGCTTACTAGAATAATCTATGTAATTAAGTGTATGTACTCTAGTTGTAAGTACATACTTACAATTATTTTTATTTGAGAAATTTAAAAAAAAATATAGGGTAGCCCTTACAAATTTACCTTCAAAAAAAGTGCAGTTGTAGGATTAGAAGAATGTGTTTTTTGTCTACAAATTGTTGAATTTTTTTTTTTTTAACAAAAATATAGTAAGTTGAATGTAAAATCAAAGTTAATTTATTGAATATTAAAGTACGAATCTTCTTCTTTGTTTTCAAATTTAATTTTCATGATCATTTAATGTGTCTTTATACATTTGTATTTCATTAATAACTGGAAAGTACTACTACTATTGTAGTACTTTCACATAATAATATAAATACTACTACATTACTACGCACATAAAATAATTTGATAAATAAGTACCACTCATTACGTTGCAAGCCATTAAAATAGCACTCTGCTTTACAAAATCTCGAAAAGTTTCTGCTGGGTTGGTGAGGAGTTTTCTACGATTATGCTCTTAATCTGGAGTTAATAATGCTGAAAAATTCGTATTATGTACATATATTTGATATTAGTATTTATGTAATCATGTGTAGAAATTTTATACAAAAAGCTTGTACACTTACCTCTTGACAAAAGAAAACATTTTTATATCGTCATTGAGTTGTATGTAAATTGAAAACTTAAAACCTATTTTCTGCAAAATTAACTTTTTTGAGTTATGCCTATGTTGCAATAAAGAAGCGATATGTAAACTTTCTAACGCAGTGATGTTATACTCTTCTTTACATTTTAATCAGAAATTTTTTGTGCAGTTTCTCTTCTGAAGAACTGGGGTTTCAATCGATATGGCCAGTTTTTTCCCTCAAACGTATGCACATATGTATATGGCAACATTGTTTTCAACTTTAACAGCAGCTGAAATGTAACTGTTAGAAAAACTAACGCTGTTGTCTGGGCACTCTTTAATAAAACTGTTACAAATATGCAAATATTTATTCTTCAGCAAGGCCTGCTATTTTGAGTGATTTCACTTTTTATGTATTTTTTTTTTTTTTATTATTATTATTTTAATTCATTGCTACTATTAATAATATTTTTACGCTTATGTTTTGTATTTATTTATACAAATTTTGCGTGTTTAAGCTAAATGTCTACATTTTTAGCCAATTTTATTTATATTCTAACTGTAATTAAAGTCAACTAAGGTACATTTTACAAGTTTTAATAACTCCTTTTTGCAATATTGCTTTAGAGAATTGTCGCCATTTACAGCCAGTAATTAACTTCAAGAAAATATTTTATAAACATTAGCATACATATGAATACGAGTAACTAAGGGAAGTTTAAGTAAATTTCTCTCAATAAATTGAAAAACATGCAAAGGTCAAGCCAATTTTAGGAAAACTATTTAAGTAAAAATGGTTTTTTAGCTACACAATAGAAACACCCACTATTTATGTTGATATTCATTCTATAATAAATGCTAGTGTGCTTAAAGCACAAATGTCATTCATAAGCAAAGGTGACACTAAACGCATTACATTAAATCTAAGCAATTTTTATTAAACATTATTTTTAACTTAAGCAAATAAAAACAAAACAAACAAAAAATAAAAGAAATACATACATACATTTATAAATTGTCATGCAATCGAAAAATTTGTGCTAAAATACAAAGAATTGCTTGCACATTAGTTACAGTTTATTTGTAATCAGCTTGTTATTTGTTAAAAATAAAATGAAATATTTAAATAAATCCCTTAATGCACGCAATATTTTACTGATTTATAGTGCAAAAATAAAAATAAAAACACTTCAGGACCAAAACACCCCTTATTAACATCATAAAAAGCCATAGAAGTTTTGAAAAGATTTGTAAGGGTTTTTTTTAGCAACTTGGAAAAAAAGAACAAAATTCAAATTAGTATAAGCTAATTACCTGGTCAGCATTCTTTTATAATGGCAAATCGAAATGACAAAGGGTCTGTCTGCCTGACACGAAAACCAGTATCGTGTTCTGTTCATACCTTTTTTTCTTTTGCTCGTCTTTTTTACAGCTTTCACAAATAATCTGTAATTACCTTTATAACCTTTTTATTGTAGTGAAAATCAAACGTCAACACATTTGAATGAAAGACAACAGTAAACAAAAAATTAAAAACATCAAAAGAAACTCTCTAATTAATAGAAGAGATGAATTAGAAAACATAAAAAAATTAATAGGAAATTTAAATTGGGACCAGAAAGATTTAAATACTGATATTTTCAAAATTCTTTAAAAAAGAATTTTTATCTTTTTCCGTTTTTTTTTTTAAGTCTAATAATAATACAGGTACTTAAAGGTATGGTCACACTTGGCAAACATTTGTTCAAAAAAAGCGTAACCAGTAAATATTATCTGCCTTATTCATAAAAAATAATTCAGGTTTATTAAGCGCTTACTTGACATATTTCTCTGGGAAATTTGTCAAATAAACCTGTAATAAACCTAAAATATTTTTTATGAATTAGACCGTATGTATTGAAAATCTTTTTGATTCAGACACATTTTTATTAAGTTTAAACAGTTTCATACACAACTAAAGCTTAAATTAAACGTGACATAGCCATAATGCCATAGCCATAACCAAACCAAAATTCAATTGGTTTCTATGGTGAGAGTTATGGCGTTATGGCGAATCACCTATAATCAAATACAGTGTTGCCCATTAGTTTGGTTCGAACGGCTGTTTTTTTATGGTTATGGCACCTCTGTTTGAGCCTTAATAGACAATGTCATAGAATCCAATATTATTGGAAACTGTTTCACTTAATAAAAATATGTCTGAACGAAAGGTATGTAGTGGTTATGATTTTTTGGGCAAATGCTTTGGCCAAGTGTGATCGTACCTTAAGTATTTTATTTACTAAAAACCGTTTTGCCTACTTTTCATATCTAACCCTGTCGAATAGTGGAAAAGGCCCTCTTTTTCTCTTGAGTACTTTTTATGAGCTTAATTTACATAAGTATGTATGTATGTATTTAATACCTATTAATGTAATTTGTTAGGAGAAAATTTAAACTATTAAAGCAATTAATAATAATAAGCAATTAACATGACAACAGCGTTACAAAAAAAAAAACATTAAAATTTACATATTAATATTAATATTAAAACAAAATTTCATCATTAAAAATTGCAACAACAAAATAGCAAGCTTTAAAAAGCAACATAAAATCCGTAATTATTTTATAAGTTGTAAACAAACTAAAAGCGACAATAATTGTCAAAAGAATTAAATATTTATGAAAATATACATATAATAACATATATTATATGTACATCTATCGATCCTTTATTGCAACATCACATATCTCAAAAAATGCATTTGGAGAAAAAATCTTTTATATCATACATGATGAGGTTACTTAGAATTGCATTTGCCAGATCTGTCAGGTTCCAAATATATGTATCTATTCTCAAGTGGGTGAGTCATTACTTTTGAAGTGATAGACAGTAAGTGCTCCACCGATCGCTTTTTTTTTTTGTTAAACCGGGCAGCTCCTACAACAATCTTCATGATGTATGCATATACATATCCTTAATGCGCACTATAGGAGAAATTTGTTTATCAATTACACTATACAACAAATGAAGACTTTTGGGAAAAAACACGGTCTGGACAGTATAGGTTCGATAGCATGTACTAGATACCAAAGGGTAGTAAGACCCTGCCTCAGTTTGGTGATTTTGGTGACCAATTTTTTTTATGGGCCTCCCAAAGATTTATTTAGTGTTTGGCCAACTGCTTATTCAGACTTGATGATAGCTCTAAACTATATATGGCAATAATGTAGCTAAGAGTCTACCAAACAAATTTTGTTAACATCTTATGTTAAAAAAAAATAATTTATTCGTGACTTTTTGTTGCAAAAACTAAGGAACAAAATTTTGTTCGCTTTTTTCACAATAACTTCCAGGGACTCCTGATTTTTTGCTAACAATATTTGGCAAAGTCGTAGCTATGGTAAAGCTGAACAACTATGGTGAACATATCAATACAATTTGAAAGTGTTTAAGCACCCTAATAGCTCATACAGACCACTTTTTTTTACGTTACAAATTTTCGTTTTTCATAAATTTTCGATACTAAATTTTCAGCAAAACTTTGTGCAAAAAAAATGAATTTTTTCTCGCACTTTTTTTTTTGGAAAAATAGTGGAAATAGTATTTTGTTTTCACGTTTTTCAGCATAACTTACATGGACTAACGGTCTAATTCATAAAAAATATTTTAG
Source organism: Nowickia ferox (assembly GCA_936439885.1). Lineage (NCBI taxonomy): Eukaryota > Metazoa > Arthropoda > Insecta > Diptera > Tachinidae > Nowickia > Nowickia ferox. The sequence continues at coordinate 11,208,532 of OW387024.1, read as the reverse complement.
GTTTATTACAGGTTTATTTGACAAATTTCCCATAGAAATATAATATAAACCTGAATTATTTTTTATGAATAATGCAGTAACAATTTTTCACTAAGAATATTAAGCCAAACAACAACAAAACCTTAAAATAGTAAATACTAAAGTTTGCAACACAAGAAATGCAACAATAACAATGAAAGCAAAAAAAAAAAAACAATAAAACTAACTAGTAAAAAACGAAAATTGTTAAGGTACGAAGTGGTCTATATGAGTTTTTAGGATATCTAGACACGTTCCGATTATATTGATGTGTGCACAAAAGTTGTTCATCCTTACCGTGGCTACAACTTTGCCAAATATTGTTAGCAAAAATTCTGAAAAAAGTGAAACAAAAAATTATTTTCCTTTACTTTTACAAAAAAAAAAAGTGTACTAAAAATAATTTTTTTGGCTTAAAATTGTAATAAGATTTATTTAGTAAAGTCTTAGCTACATTTATTCCATATAAATCTTAAAGCTATCATCAAGTCTGAATTAATAGTTGGCCAAAAACTGATGACACCATTTTTGAGGACGCATTGATTTGCGAAATCTTTGAAGGACCATAAACAAATTGGTCACTATAATCGCCAAACTGAGTATAGGGTTTTACTACCCTTGGCAGTACTATCGAACCTATACCGTCAAGACCGTGTGGATTTTTCACTGTTGCACAGTGTTACATACAACCAAGTATATCAAAAGTTGAGAAGCGCAATATATGATTGTAGGTTAGGATTAGCCAATCGTCGAGAAAAGAAAAGTAGAGTGTTCAGCTCACTTGGATCCATTTATTAAAGTTCCCTTTATGTTGCCTGCAATTAGAAATTAATTGTGTTAATACGGCAACAGGAGCAATTTGAATGCACTGTAAATATGTACATACCCTGCTCCTAATGCAACGCTCTTGTCTACGTATGGCTGTGAAGTTGTTGACAGCCCAATTGACATCGAAACCGCTTAAAATATTAAGTTTTAACACGATATTTTTTCTGACGTCATTCTGCCGACGCTATTTCTTGTGTTAGGAAATAAAGAGCTGCTCGTCAAAACCGGGGGTGGTTAGGCTCGTGTATTGATGTTTGTGAAGACATTGTGACCTGTGAAAGAAATTTAAGGAATCAGTCAGTTGTTGTTATTGTACTTATATATATAGTTTTGTTTTATTGTTAAATGTACCCTTAATTTATTTCTGCATTACCTTAAATTTTGTTGTACGATGATTTTTAATATAAAAGAAATTCATTATGAATAATTAAATGATTATAATGTACTAGCTTATAATTTAATTGCATTTATTATGGCGAATTTTTTCTAGATTTCCATTTAGTTTTGAAATACATGTAATTAAATTTAAAGTTATAATGACAACAACTAAAAATTATGTCTTCATACATATGTATGTATTTGTGTACATTATTATTCCTAAAATTAATTAATTACATAGTTTTTTTTAATGCTTCATTTTTATTTCATCCACTTAGCTTGAATCTAATTTTTTTTTAGAAATAATTATGAAATAAATTTGCTTTCAAACTCTTTGCAAAAATTTTTATCAAATATCAAATAATACGGGTATTATAAACAGTCAAACGTCATCATACAATACCGCCAGCCAGGAATAAAGTTAAATTATGGAAAACCAAATTAAATATATGAATCACAGATAAAGGAAAATTTAATTTCCGTTTGAGACTTTTAAATATGTAAATATCTATATGTATTTCAATAAATAAATAAATGGCTACGCACACACACACAAAACGAAATTAATTATTTTCAGTAGTGATTTTTCTATTTTTTCTTTCTTTTGTTGTAAAGCAAATAATGTCCTTTTGAAACGCAATGGTTATCCATTCTATAAATTAAAAGCCAAACAATATTCTTATCAATTTCATTTATCTTTAATTTAGTAAAAAAAAAAAAATACTCAAGGTTGGGAACGTAAATTTAAAACATCCAGAATATATTTTTTGTGAAACTGTTTGGCAAAGTAACGACTTAGGGGTGATGTTTATCAGAAATACATATCGCAATAAAACTCAATTGCATCCTATTCACTCAAATAAATGGGCAGCCCACTATAGTCAGTTCAGGCCATCAAGCCATTTCACTCATATTCTACACATTTTTGCAAAGTTTGGGAAATTTAGTACATACTCGTATATTGAAAACTATGCGGATCAATGCATCAATGATAGCACCTGACTACTTATGCTTTGAAATAGGAAATATGTTCTTATTTGTCTAATAGAAAAATATCTTCTTATGAAATACTACATCTTTCTGATTTGTATTTTTTAACAGTTTCAAGTGTTACAACTTAAAACAGCACATCACTTTTTTTTCTTATATTCTCTACCTTCCTCACTCCTTAGTTCTTTTTCCAACTGGAAATTATTGCATTCTGTTTGTCTGGTATTTCGCATATATGCACAATCAAACATACAAACATACTCGTACATACATACATACATACATACATACATACACATACATACTATGCATGCTGTGTGTAACTTTTTGTTTTTGTAAAATACCAGGCGAACAGAAGCCAGCAGTAGGTCGATATTTACAAAATTTGTTCTTTGGATTTTATAACAGTTTCAAAAGACCGCCAACATTTTTGATATTCTCTTCCTCACTCTGTTTTGGTATTTGTTCAATTGGAAATTGTTGTTATTTTTTATTTATTATTTTGTTTATTTTTCTACGTATCTTCACTTACAATGAAAAGGATCGGTTGTAAGAAGTAAAATGCCAAATAAACACAGAACCAGATTTTTCATTTTATTATTAAAAATATGGACTTTTAAGTAGCGTAACAAATTACTTTCTATTTAAAACAATTCTAGCTCAAAATAAACTTAAAAAATCTATGTCAAAATAATTGAAAAATTGTGTTTAGAAACTGGTGAAAAAATGAACTTTTTGATATATAGGTTTTTACTCTCAAATTAACACTTTTTCCATTCAAATTAAATTTTTTACAAATCAAACTCAATTTTTTTCAAAGCAAATTCAATTTTATTCAGAACAAATTAAATTATTTTCAACACATATTAATTTTTTTTCATTTCAAATTAATTTTTTTTCTTTTAGAATTAAATTTTTTTTTTCAAATTCAATTTTTTCCACTTCAAATTAATTTTTCCACGAATTCAATGCAGAAAGATTTAAAAACTTGTTTTTTTTCTTTTATTCGTGATTCCTTTTCTATTATTGTGTTATTTATAATACTGGAAAATATTTTCCAGTACAATAATGGAAACGCCGGTTAACCCTTTCACGCACAAAACTGGTACGCAAACATTTTTGAGAATGTAAGTGAAATTTGTGAAGTATTATGAGCTATTTTAAACAGTCTATAATTACCATTCCAGCGAAATCAATCCAAAATCTCATTTGAAAACTGCTCTAATATACTACAAGGTGCTTTTTTATTATAACAAACAACGGTTGAAACTGCCAAGAATAAAATCTAATTCCTCGTTTCATTTTCAGTGATTAGTGTTAAAAAACTTCAAACAACTTAAAGTTTAGTTTACAATGAGTCGGTTAATGACTACTGAGTCAATTAGTTGGTAGATAAAGTGAAATTAAAGTTCTTACAATTTTAAAGAAGTTCTCATTTTGTAACTTATATTAATACTAAATAAATAAAAAAATGTCATCTAGCGAAGAAAGTAGTCGCGCTGCTAGTTCTGGTGTATCGAATGTACGAAATTATCATCGGCTTCAGTTTCTAGCAGATAGTTCTTCCAAGGAAAATATATGTGAAATATCATCGCCTGATCGTCATCGCAGAAGACGTGGAAAATATAACCATATTAGCGTAGATAAAAAAAATATTTTGATCAAGTTTTATAACGAAGGAAAAACCATTGCTGAATCAGCCGAGATAGCTGGTATAAACAAAAACAGCTACATCCATTATAGCAAATAATTGAAGCTTATTTTAAATTTAATTTTGTATAAATAAAATTTTTTTTTAAAGTATTTTTCGTTTAATTAAAAAAAATTAATTTGAAGTTAAAATAATTTAATGTAAAATGAAAAAAAAAAATTATTTTGAAATGAAAAATATTCAATACGATTTGTAAAAAGTTTAATTTGTGTTGAAAATAATTTAATTTGTTTTGAATAAAATTGAAATCACTTTGAAAAAAATTGAGTTTGATTTGAAAAAGTTTGAATTTGAATCGAAAAAGCGTTAATTTGAGAATAAAAACCTATATATGAAGGTTCATCAAAATGCACTTTTGCATTTTAACCGAACATACTTATGTTGAAAAGTATGACATAAGGAATAAAAATCATTTCTCATTTTAAATAAAGAATTTCAGCTGCACTCTGATTGGTTGGTATTTCACAAAAAGTAAAGTTTTAAATAACTTGAGGATCAGACACATACATAATCATGCATTAACATACCTGCATACATACATACATACTCGTACATACATACATGCATACATACTATGTACGCTGTGTTAAACTTTTTGTTTTTGTGAAATACCAGGCAAACAGAATCCAGCAGTAGGTCGATTATTTACACAATTTTTGTATTTTCTTATGAAAAGACTTCTTACTTTTATTTTGCTCGATCTCCTTTTCTTTCGAGCAAAAACAACTATTGTTCGAAACAAACAAAAATAAGGAGAACATAATCTCTGCGTCTGGTAGAAAACTGATGTTTTGAAAATATCAAAAAATACAATCAAACAGTGGGTCGGTTATAAAAAATTCGAAATAATTTTTATAGTTTCGATTTGATATAAAATAATTAATATTGTAATTAATTCGTTTGCAGATATTGTTCGATAAAATAAATAAATATACATATATGTATATGTAAATATTGCATATATTTATTAAAATAATCTTTTACATTAGGTGTCAAATTTAAAAAACTGCTTCCTCATCAAAAGTTAGAAACAATTTTTTAAAAATCCTGAAAAAATAAGTTTTGTTCTTTCACATTAATTATATTGTTCAATTAATTAATTATTTCATTTAATTTTTTTTTACCGAACCCACTGTCTGCTCTGCCTTCTGATGTAATTTTTTCCATGCAAAAAAAAATTCTGACTTCCACCAACACGTGTTTTTTATTTTCTTTCTTTTACTTTTCTTATGAAAAAACTACATGTACTCGAGCAAAAACAACTATTGTTTTAAGCAAAACAAAACAAACAAAAATAAAAAAATTGTTTTGCAAAAAATCGAGAAACAACAACAGACACAATTCAATATTTCAGTTTTCTACAAGGCGCACAGAAATGACATGAGATGGATTTTATTTTCTCTCTTTTCATTTTTTACTTTCTTATGAAAAAAATACATCTACTCTTGTTACTTTTATTTTGCTCGATCTCCTTTTTGCTTTGTATTTTTTAAGTTTTTTTTTCTTATATTCTCTACTTTCCTCACTCCCTAGCTCTTTGTCCAACTGGAAATTATTGCATTCTGTTTGTCTGGTATTTCGCATATATGCACAATCAAACATACAAACATACTCGTACATACATACATACATACATACATACTATGCATGCTGTGTGTAACTTTTTGTTTTTGTAAAATACCAGGCGAACAGAAGCCAGCAGTAGGTCGATATTTACAAAATTTGTTCTTTGGATTTTATAACAGTTTCAAAAGACCGCCAACATTTTTGATATTCTCTTCCTCACTCTGTTTTGGTATTTGTTCAATTGGAAATTGTTGTTATTTTTTATTTATTATTTTGTTTATTTTTCTACGTATCTTCACTTACAATGAAAAGGATCGGTTGTAAGAAGTAAAATGCCAAATAAACACAGAACCAGATTTTTCATTTTATTATTAAAAATATGGACTTTTAAGTAGCGTAACAAATTACTTTCTATTTAAAACAATTCTAGCTCAAAATAAATTTAAAAAATCTATGTCAAAATAATTGAAAAATTGTGTTTAGAAACTCTGGTGAAAAAATGAACTTTTTGATATATATGAAGGTTCATCAAAATGCACTTTTGCATTTTAACCGAACATACTTATGTTGAAAAGTATGACATAAGGAATAAATATCATTTCTCATTTTAAATAAAGAATTTCAGCTGCACTCTGATTGGTTGGTATTTCACAAAAAGTAAAGTTTTAAATAACTTGAGAATCAGACACATATGTGCCCTTAATTATGGAAATGGTCTAAGTCATGTTTTTCTAATATATATAATATAATATTTTTATATTATAAAACATTTTAATTTAAAGTTGTTATATTCTCGATTAATATATAAATTTATTTATTATTTATTAACTATTTATTGTAGTTTTTTTTAAGATTTTTTAATATTTCGAATCAAAAATGAATATTACTTAGACCATTTTCATAATTAAGGGCACATACATATGTGTCTGATTCTCAAGTTATTTAAAACTTTACTTTTTGTGAAATACCAACCAATCAGAGTGCAGCTGAAATTCTTTATTTAAAATGAGAAATGATATTTATTCCTTATGTCATACTTTTCAACATAAGTATGTCCGGTTAAAATGCAAAAGTGCATTTTGATGAACCTTCATATATATCAAAAAGTTAATTTTTTCACCAGAGTTTCTAAACACAATTTTTCAATTATTTTGACATAGATTTTTTAAATTTATTTTGAGCTAGAATTTTTTTAAATAGAAAGTAATTTGTTACGCTACTTAAAAGTCCATATTTTTAATAATAAAATGAAAAATCTGGTTCTGTGTTTATTTGGCATTTTACTTCTTACAACCGATCCTTTTCATTGTAAGTGAAGATACGTAGAAAAATAAACAAAATAATAAATAAAAAATAACAACAATTTCCAATTGAACAAATACCAAAACAGAGTGAGGAAGAGAATATCAAAAATTTTGGCGGTCTTTTGAAACTGTTATAAAATCCAAAGAACAAATTTTGTAAATATCGACCTACTGCTGGCTTCTGTTCGCCTGGTATTTTACAAAAACAAAAAGTTACACACAGCATGCATAGTATGTATGTATGTATGTATGTATGTATGTATGTATGTACGAGTATGTTTGTATGTTTGATTGTGCATATATGCGAAATACCAGACAAACAGAATGCAATAATTTCCAGTTGGACAAAGAGCTAGGGAGTGAGGAAAGTAGAGAATATAAGAAAAAAAACTTAAAAAATACAAAGCAAAAAGGAGATCGAGCAAAATAAAAGTAACAAGAGTAGATGTATTTTTTTCATAAGAAAGTAAAAAATGAAAAGAGAGAAAATAAAATCCATCTCATGTCATTTCTGTGCGCCTTGTATAAAACTGAAATATTGAATTGTGTCTGTTGTTGTTTCTCGATTTTTTGCAAAACAATTTTTTTATTTTTGCTTGTTTTGTTTTGCTTAAAACAATAGTTGTTTTTGCTCGAGTACATGTAGTTTTTTCATAAGAAAAGTAAAAGAAAGAAAATAAAAAACACGTGTTGGTGGAAGTCAGAATTTTTTTTTGCATGGAAAAAATTACATCAGAAGGCAGAGCAGACAGTGGGTTCGGTAAAAAAAATTAAATGAAATAATTAATTAATTGAACAATATAATTAATGTGAAAGAACAAAACTTATTTTTTCAGGATTTTTAAAAAATTGTTTCTAACTTTTGATGAGGAAGCAGTTTTTTAAATTTGACACCTAATGTAAAAGATTATTTTAATAAATATATGCAATATTTACATATACATATATGTATATTTATTTATTTTATCGAACAATATCTGCAAACGAATTAATTACAATATTAATTATTTTATATCAAATCGAAACTATAAAAATTATTTCGAATTTTTTATAACCGACCCACTGTTTGATTGTATTTTTTGATATTTTCAAAACATCAGTTTTCTACCAGACGCAGAGATTATGTTCTCCTTATTTTTGTTTGTTTCGAACAATAGTTGTTTTTGCTCGAAAGAAAAGGAGATCGAGCAAAATAAAAGTAAGAAGTCTTTTCATAAGAAAATACAAAAATTGTGTAAATAATCGACCTACTGCTGGATTCTGTTTGCCTGGTATTTCACAAAAACAAAAAGTTTAACACAGCGTACATAGTATGTATGCATGTATGTATGTACGAGTATGTATGTATGTATGCAGGTATGTTAATGCATGATTATGTATGTGTCTGATCCTCAAGTTATTTAAAACTTTACTTTTTGTGAAATACCAACCAATCAGAGTGCAGCTGAAATTCTTTATTTAAAATGAGAAATGATATTTATTCCTTATGTCATACTTTTCAACATAAGTATGTTCGGTTAAAATGCAAAAGTGCATTTTGATGAACCTTCATATATATCAAAAAGTTCATTTTTTCACCAGAGTTTCTAAACACAATTTTTCAATTATTTTGACATAGATTTTTTAAATTTATTTTGAGCTAGAATTGTTTTAAATAGAAAGTAATTTGTTACGCTACTTAAAAGTCCATATTTTTAATAATAAAATGAAAAATCTGGTTCTGTGTTTATTTGGCATTTTACTTCTTACAACCGATCCTTTTCATTGTAAGTGAAGATACGTAGAAAAATAAACAAAATAATAAATAAAAAATAACAACAATTTCCAATTGAACAAATACCAAAACAGAGTGAGGAAGAGAATATCAAAAATGTTGGCGGTCTTTTGAAACTGTTATAAAATCCAAAGAACAAATTTTGTAAATATCGACCTACTGCTGGCTTCTGTTCGCCTGGTATTTTACAAAAACAAAAAGTTACACACAGCATGCATAGTATGTATGTATGTATGTATGTATGTATGTACGAGTATGTTTGTATGTTTGATTGTGCATATATGCGAAATACCAGACAAACAGAATGCAATAATTTCCAGTTGGACAAAGAGCTAGGGAGTGAGGAAAGTAGAGAATATAAGAAAAAAAACTTAAAAAATACAAAGCAAAAAGGAGATCGAGCAAAATAAAAGTAACAAGAGTAGATGTATTTTTTTCATAAGAAAGTAAAAAATGAAAAGAGAGAAAATAAAATCCATCTCATGTCATTTCTGTGCGCCTTGTATAAAACTGAAATATTGAATTGTGTCTGTTGTTGTTTCTCGATTTTTTGCAAAACAATTTTTTTATTTTTGCTTGTTTTGTTTTGCTTAAAACAATAGTTGTTTTTGCTCGAGTACATGTAGTTTTTTCATAAGAAAAGTAAAAGAAAGAAAATAAAAAACACGTGTTGGTGGAAGTCAGAATTTTTTTTTGCATGGAAAAAATTACATCAGAAGGCAGAGCAGACAGTGGGTTCGGTAAAAAAAATTAAATGAAATAATTAATTAATTGAACAATATAATTAATGTGAAAGAACAAAACTTATTTTTTCAGGATTTTTAAAAAATTGTTTCTAACTTTTGATGAGGAAGCAGTTTTTTAAATTTGACACCTAATGTAAAAGATTATTTTAATAAATATATGCAATATTTACATATACATATATGTATATTTATTTATTTTATCGAACAATATCTGCAAACGAATTAATTACAATATTAATTATTTTATATCAAATCGAAACTATAAAAATTATTTCGAATTTTTTATAACCGACCCACTGTTTGATTGTATTTTTTGATATTTTCAAAACATCAGTTTTCTACCAGACGCAGAGATTATGTTCTCCTTATTTTTGTTTGTTTCGAACAATAGTTGTTTTTGCTCGAAAGAAAAGGAGATCGAGCAAAATAAAAGTAAGAAGTCTTTTCATAAGAAAATACAAAAATTGTGTAAATAATCGACCTACTGCTGGATTCTGTTTGCCTGGTATTTCACAAAAACAAAAAGTTTAACACAGCGTACATAGTATGTATGCATGTATGTATGTATGTATGTACGAGTATGTATGCAGGTATGTTAATGCATGATTATGTATGTGTCTGATTCTCAAGTTATTTAAAACTTTACTTTTTGTGAAATACCAACCAATCAGAGTGCAGCTGAAATTCTTTATTTAAAACGAGAAATGATTTTTATTCCTTATGTCCTACTTTTCAACATAAGTATGTCCGGTTAAAATGCAAAAGTGCATTTTGATGAACCTTCATATATATCAAAAAGTTCATTTTTTCACCAGTTTCTAAACACAATTTTTTAATTATTTTGACATAGATTTTTTAAATTTATTTTGAGCTAGAATTTTTTTAAATAGAAAGTAATTTGTTACGCTACTTAAAAGTCCATATTTTTAATAATAAAATGAAAAATCTGGTTCTGTGTTTATTTGGCATTTTACTTCTTACAACCGATCCTTTTCATTGTAAGTGAAGATACGTAGAAAAATAAACAAAATAATAAATAAAAAATAACAACAATTTCCAATTGAACAAATACCAAAACAGAGTGAGGAAGAGAATATCAAAAATGTTGGCGGTCTTTTGAAACTGTTATAAAATCCAAAGAACAAATTTTGTAAATATCGACCTACTGCTGGCTTCTGTTCGCCTGGTATTTTACAAAAACAAAAAGTTACACACAGCATGCATAGTATGTATGTATGTATGTATGTACGAGTATGTTTGTATGTTTGATTGTGCATATATGCGAAATACCAGACAAACAGAATGCAATAATTTCCAGTTGGACAAAGAGCTAGGGAGTGAGGAAAGTAGAGAATATAAGAAAAAAAAACTTAAAAAATACAAAGCAAAAAGGAGATCGAGCAAAATAAAAGTAACAAGAGTAGATGTATTTTTTTCATAAGAAAGTAAAAAATGAAAAGAGAGAAAATAAAATCCATCTCATGTCATTTCTGTGCGCCTTGTAGAAAACTGAAATATTGAATTGTGTCTGTTGTTGTTTCTCGATTTTTTGCAAAACAATTTTTTTATTTTTGTTTGTTTTGTTTTGCTTAAAACAATAGTTGTTTTTGCTCGAGTACATGTAGTTTTTTCATAAGAAAAGTAAAAGAAAGAAAATAAAAAACACGTGTTGGTGGAAGTCAGAATTTTTTTTTGCATGGAAAAAATTACATCAGAAGGCAGAGCAGACAGTGGGTTCGGTAAAAAAAAAATTAAATAAAATAATTAATTAATTGAACAATATAATTAATGTGAAAGAACAAAACTTATTTTTTCAGGATTTTTAAAAAATTGTTTCTAACTTTTGATGAGGAAGCAGTTTTTTAAATTTGACACCTAATGTAAAAGATTATTTTAATAAATATATGCAATATTTACATATACATATATGTATATTTATTTATTTTATCGAACAATATCTGCAAACGAATTAATTACAATATTAATTATTTTATATCAAATCGAAACTATAAAAATTATTTCGAATTTTTTATAACCGACCCACTGTTTGATTGTATTTTTTGATATTTTCAAAACATCAGTTTTCTACCAGACGCAGAGATTATGTTCTCCTTATTTTTGTTTGTTTCGAACAATAGTTGTTTTTGCTCGAAAGAAAAGGAGATCGAGCAAAATAAAAGTAAGAAGACTTTTCATAAGAAAATACAAAAATTGTGTAAATAATCGACCTACTGCTGGATTCTGTTTGCCTGGTATTTCACAAAAACAAAAAGTTTAACACAGCGTACATAGTATGTATGCATGTATGCATGTATGTATGTACGAGTATGTATGCAGGTATGTTAATGCATGATTATGTATGTGTCTGATTCTCAAGTTATTTAAAACTTTACTTTTTGTGAAATACCAACCAATCAGAGTGCAGCTGAAATTCTTTATTTAAAACGAGAAATGATTTTTATTCCTTATGTCCTACTTTTCAACATAAGTATGTCCGGTTAAAATGCAAAAGTGCATTTTGATGAACCTTCATATATATCAAAAAGTTCATTTTTTCACCAGAGTTTCTAAACACAATTTTTCAATTATTTTGACATAGATTTTTTAAATTTATTTTGAGCTAGAATTTTTTTAAATAGAAAGTAATTTGTTACGCTACTTAAAAGTCCATATTTTTAATAATAAAATGAAAAATCTGGTTCTGTGTTTATTTGGCATTTTACTTCTTACAACCGATCCTTTTCATTGTAAGTGAAGATACGTAGAAAAATAAACAAAATAATAAATAAAAAATAACAACAATTTCCAATTGAACAAATACCAAAACAGAGTGAGGAAGAGAATATCAAAAATTTTTGCGGTCTTTTGAAACTGTTATAAAATCCAAAGAACAAATTTTGTAAATATCGACCTACTGCTGGCTTCTGTTCGCCTGGTATTTTACAAAAACAAAAAGTTACACACAGCATGCATAGTATGTATGTATGTATGTATGTATGTATGTACGAGTATGTTTGTATGTTTGATTGTGCATATATGCGAAATACCAGACAAACAGAATGCAATAATTTCCAGTTGGACAAAGAGCTAGGGAGTGAGGAAAGTAGAGAATATAAGAAAAAAAAACTTACAAAATACAAAGCAAAAAGGAGATCGAGCAAAATAAAAGTAACAAGAGTAGATGTATTTTTTTCATAAGAAAGTAAAAAATGAAAAGAGAGAAAATAAAATCCATCTCATGTCATTTCTGTGCGCCTTGTAGAAAACTGAAATATTGAATTGTGTCTGTTGTTGTTTCTCGATTTTTTGCAAAACAATTTTTTTATTTTTGTTTGTTTTGTTTTGCTTAAAACAATAGTTGTTTTTGCTCGAGTACATGTAGTTTTTTCATAAGAAAAGTAAAAGAAAGAAAATAAAAAACACGTGTTGGTGGAAGTCAGAATTTTTTTTTTGCATGGAAAAAATTACATCAGAAGGCAGAGCAGACAGTGGGTTCGGTAAAAAAAAATTAAATGAAATAATTAATTAATTGAACAATATAATTAATGTGAAAGAACAAAACTTATTTTTTCAGGATTTTTAAAAAATTGTTTCTAACTTTTGATGAGGAAGCAGTTTTTTAAATTTGACACCTAATGTAAAAGATTATTTTAATAAATATATGCAATATTTACATATACATATATGTATATTTATTTATTTTATCGAACAATATCTGCAAACGAATTAATTACAATATTAATTATTTTATATCAAATCGAAACTATAAAAATTATTTCGAATTTTTTATAACCGACCCACTGTTTGATTGTATTTTTTGATATTTTCAAAACATCAGTTTTCTACCAGACGCAGAGATTATGTTCTCCTTATTTTTGTTTGTTTCGAACAATAGTTGTTTTTGCTCGAAAGAAAAGGAGATCGAGCAAAATAAAAGTAAGAAGTCTTTTCATAAGAAAATACAAAAATTGTGTAAATAATCGACCTACTGCTGGATTCTGTTTGCCTGGTATTTCACAAAAACAAAAAGTTTAACACAGCGTACATAGTATGTATGCATGTATGTATGTACGAGTATGTATGTATGTATGCAGGTATGGTAATGCATGATTATGTATGTGTCTGATCCTCAAGTTATTTAAAACTTTACTTTTTGTGAAATACCAACCAATCAGAGTGCAGCTGAAATTCTTTATTTAAAACGAGAAATGATTTTTATTCCTTATGTCCTACTTTTCAACATAAGTATGTCCGGTTAAAATGCAAAAGTGCATTTTGATGAACCTTCATATATATCAAAAAGTTCATTTTTTCACCAGAGTTTCTAAACACAATTTTTCAATTATTTTGACATAGATTTTTTAAATTTATTTTGAGCTAGAATTTTTTTAAATACTTTCTTTTTTTCGAAATAATTTTTATAGTTTCGATTTGATATAAAATAATTAATATTGTAATTAATTCGTTTGCAGATATTGTTCGATAAAATAAATAAATATACATATATGTATATGTAAATATTGCATATATTTATTAAAATAATCTTTTACATTAGGTGTCAAATTTAAAAAACTGCTTCCTCATCAAAAGTTAGAAACAATTTTTTAAAAATCCTGAAAAAATAAGTTTTGTTCTTTCACATTAATTATATTGTTCAATTAATTAATTATTTCATTTAATTTTTTTTTACCGAACCCACTGTCTGCTCTGCCTTCTGATGTAATTTTTTCCATGCAAAAAAAAATTCTGACTTCCACCAACACGTGTTTTTTATTTTCTTTCTTTTACTTTTCTTATGAAAAAACTACATGTACTCGAGCAAAAACAACTATTGTTTTAAGCAAAACAAAACAAACAAAAATAAAAAAATTGTTTTGCAAAAAATCGAGAAACAACAACAGACACAATTCAATATTTCAGTTTTCTACAAGGCGCACAGAAATGACATGAGATGGATTTTATTTTCTCTCTTTTCATTTTTTACTTTCTTATGAAAAAAATACATCTACTCTTGTTACTTTTATTTTGCTCGATCTCCTTTTTGCTTTGTATTTTTTAAGTTTTTTTTTCTTATATTCTCTACTTTCCTCACTCCCTAGCTCTTTGTCCAACTGGAAATTATTGCATTCTGTTTGTCTGGTATTTCGCATATATGCACAATCAAACATACAAACATACTCGTACTTACATACATACATACATACATACTATGCATGCTGTGTGTAACTTTTTGTTTTTGTAAAATACCAGGCGAACAGAAGCCAGCAGTAGGTCGATATTTACAAAATTTGTTCTTTGGATTTTATAACAGTTTCAAAAGACCGCCAACAGTTTTGATATTCTCTTCCTCACTCTGTTTTGGTATTTGTTCAATTGGAAATTGTTGTTATTTTTTATTTATTATTTTGTTTATTTTTCTACGTATCTTCACTTACAATGAAAAGGATCGGTTGTAAGAAGTAAAATGCCAAATAAACACAGAACCAGATTTTTCATTTTATTATTAAAAATATGGACTTTTAAGTAGCGTAACAAATTACCTTCTATTTAAAAAAATTCTAGCTCAAAATAAACTTAAAAAATCTATGTCAAAATAATTGAAAAATTGTGTTTAGAAACTGGTGAAAAAATGAACTTTTTGATATATATGAAGGTTCATCAAAATGCACTTTTGCATTTTAACCGAACATACTTATGTTGAAAAGTATGACATAAGGAATAAAAATCATTTCTCATTTTAAATAAAGAATTTCAGCTGCACTCTGATTGGTTGGTATTTCACAAAAAGTAAAGTTTTAAATAACTTGAGGATCATGCATTAACATACCTGCATACATACATACATACTCGTACATACATACATGCATACATACTATGTACGCTGTGTTAAACTTTTTGTTTTTGTGAAATACCAGGCAAACAGAATCCAGCAGTAGGTCGATTATTTACACAATTTTTGTATTTTCTTATGAAAAGACTTCTTACTTTTATTTTGCTCGATCTCCTTTTCTTTCGAGCAAAAACAACTATTGTTCGAAACAAACAAAAATAAGGAGAACATAATCTCTGCGTCTGGTAGAAAACTGATGTTTTGAAAATATCAAAAAATACAATCAAACAGTGGGTCGGTTATAAAAAATTCGAAATAATTTTTATAGTTTCGATTTGATATAAAATAATTAATATTGTAATTAATTCGTTTGCAGATATTGTTCGATAAAATAAATAAATATACATATATGTATATGTAAATATTGCATATATTTATTAAAATAATCTTTTACATTAGGTGTCAAATTTAAAAAACTGCTTCCTCATCAAAAGTTAGAAACAATTTTTTAAAAATCCTGAAAAAATAAGTTTTGTTCTTTCACATTAATTATATTGTTCAATTAATTAATTATTTCATTTAATTTTTTTTTACCGAACCCACTGTCTGCTCTGCCTTCTGATGTAATTTTTTCCATGCAAAAAAAAATTCTGACTTCCACCAACACGTGTTTTTTATTTTCTTTCTTTTACTTTTCTTATGAAAAAACTACATGTACTCGAGCAAAAACAACTATTGTTTTAAGCAAAACAAAACAAACAAAAATAAAAAAATTGTTTTGCAAAAAATCGAGAAACAACAACAGACACAATTCAATATTTCAGTTTTCTACAAGGCGCACAGAAATGACATGAGATGGATTTTATTTTCTCTCTTTTCATTTTTTACTTTCTTATGAAAAAAATACATCTACTCTTGTTACTTTTATTTTGCTCGATCTCCTTTTTGCTTTGTATTTTGTAAGTTTTTTTTTCTTATATTCTCTACTTTCCTCACTCCCTAGCTCTTTGTCCAACTGGAAATTATTGCATTCTGTTTGTCTGGTATTTCGCATATATGCACAATCAAACCTACAAACATACTCGTACATACATACATACATACATACATACATACATACATACATACATACTATGCATGCTGTGTGTAACTTTTTGTTTTTGTAAAATACCAGGCGAACAGAAGCCAGCAGTAGGTCGATATTTACAAAATTTGTTCTTTGGATTTTATAACAGTTTCAAAAGACCGCCAACATTTTTGATATTCTCTTCCTCACTCTGTTTTGGTATTTGTTCAATTGGAAATTGTTGTTATTTTTTATTTATTATTTTGTTTATTTTTCTACGTATCTTCACTTACAATGAAAAGGATCGGTTGTAAGAAGTAAAATGCCAAATAAACACAGAACCAGATTTTTCATTTTATTATTAAAAATATGGACTTTTAAGTAGCGTAACAAATTACTTTCTATTTAAAAAAATTCTAGCTCAAAATAAACTTAAAAAATCTATGTCAAAATAATTGAAAAATTGTGTTTAGAAACTCTGGTGAAAAAATGAACTTGTTGATATATATGAAGGTTCATCAAAATGCACTTTTGCATTTTAACCGGACATACTTATGTTGAAAAGTAGGACATAAGGAATAAATATCATTTCTCATTTTAAATAAAGAATTTCAGCTGCACTCTGATTGGTTGGTATTTCACAAAAAGTAAAGTTTTAAATAACTTGAGAATCAGACACATATGTGCCCTTAATTATGGAAATGGTCTAAGTCATGTTTTTCTAATATATATAATATAATATTTTTATATTATAAAACATTTTAATTTAAAGTTGTTATATTCTCGATTAATATATAAATTTATTTATTATTTATTAACTATTTATTGTAGTTTTTTTAAGATTTTTTTAATATTTCGAATCAAAAATGAATATTACTTAGACCATTTTCATAATTAAGGGCACATACATATGTGTCTGATTCTCAAGTTATTTAAAACTTTACTTTTTGTGAAATACCAACCAATCAGAGTGCAGCTGAAATTCTTTATTTAAAATGAGAAATGATATTTATTCCTTATGTCCTACTTTTCAACATAAGTATGTCCGGTTAAAATGCAAAAGTGCATTTTGATGAACCTTCATATATATCAAAAAGTTCATTTTTTCACCAGAGTTTCTAAACACAATTTTTCAATTATTTTGACATAGATTTTTTAAATTTATTTTGAGCTAGAATTTTTTTAAATAGAAAGTAATTTGTTACGCTACTTAAAAGTCCATATTTTTAATAATAAAATGAAAAATCTGGTTCTGTGTTTATTTGGCATTTTACTTCTTACAACCGATCCTTTTCATTGTAAGTGAAGATACGTAGAAAAATAAACAAAATAATAAATAAAAAATAACAACAATTTCCAATTGAACAAATACCAAAACAGAGTGAGGAAGAGAATATCAAAAATGTTGGCGGTCTTTTGAAACTGTTATAAAATCCAAAGAACAAATTTTGTAAATATCGACCTACTGCTGGCTTCTGTTCGCCTGGTATTTTACAAAAACAAAAAGTTACACACAGCATGCATAGTATGTATGTATGTATGTATGTATGTATGTATGTATGTATGTATGTACGAGTATGTTTGTATGTTTGATTGTGCATATATGCGAAATACCAGACAAACAGAATGCAATAATTTCCAGTTGGACAAAGAGCTAGGGAGTGAGGAAAGTAGAGAATATAAGAAAAAAAAACTTACAAAATACAAAGCAAAAAGGAGATCGAGCAAAATAAAAGTAACAAGAGTAGATGTATTTTTTTCATAAGAAAGTAAAAAATGAAAAGAGAGAAAATAAAATCCATCTCATGTCATTTCTGTGCGCCTTGTAGAAAACTGAAATATTGAATTGTGTCTGTTGTTGTTTCTCGATTTTTTGCAAAACAATTTTTTTATTTTTGTTTGTTTTGTTTTGCTTAAAACAATAGTTGTTTTTGCTCGAGTACATGTAGTTTTTTCATAAGAAAAGTAAAAGAAAGAAAATAAAAAACACGTGTTGGTGGAAGTCAGAATTTTTTTTTGCATGGAAAAAATTACATCAGAAGGCAGAGCAGACAGTGGGTTCGGTAAAAAAAAATTAAATGAAATAATTAATTAATTGAACAATATAATTAATGTGAAAGAACAAAACTTATTTTTTCAGGATTTTTAAAAAATTGTTTCTAACTTTTGATGAGGAAGCAGTTTTTTAAATTTGACACCTAATGTAAAAGATTATTTTAATAAATATATGCAATATTTACATATACATATATGTATATTTATTTATTTTATCGAACAATATCTGCAAACGAATTAATTACAATATTAATTATTTTATATCAAATCGAAACTATAAAAATTATTTCGAATTTTTTATAACCGACCCACTGTTTGATTGTATTTTTTGATATTTTCAAAACATCAGTTTTCTACCAGACGCAGAGATTATGTTCTCCTTATTTTTGTTTGTTTCGAACAATAGTTGTTTTTGCTCGAAAGAAAAGGAGATCGAGCAAAATAAAAGTAAGAAGTCTTTTCATAAGAAAATACAAAAATTGTGTAAATAATCGACCTACTGCTGGATTCTGTTTGCCTGGTATTTCACAAAAACAAAAAGTTTAACACAGCGTACATAGTATGTATGCATGTATGTATGTACGAGTATGTATGTATGTATGCAGGTATGTTAATGCATGATTATGTATGTGTCTGATCCTCAAGTTATTTAAAACTTTACTTTTTGTGAAATACCAACCAATCAGAGTGCAGCTGAAATTCTTTATTTAAAATGAGAAATGATTTTTATTCCTTATGTCATACTTTTCAACATAAGTATGTTCGGTTAAAATGCAAAAGTGCATTTTGATGAACCTTCATATATATCAAAAAGTTCATTTTTTCACCAGTTTCTAAACACAATTTTTCAATTATTTTGACATAGATTTTTTAAGTTTATTTTGAGCTAGAATTTTTTTAAATAGAAGGTAATTTGTTACGCTACTTAAAAGTCCATATTTTTAATAATAAAATGAAAAATCTGGTTCTGTGTTTATTTGGCATTTTACTTCTTACAACCGATCCTTTTCATTGTAAGTGAAGATACGTAGAAAAATAAACAAAATAATAAATAAAAAATAACAACAATTTCCAATTGAACAAATACCAAAACAGAGTGAGGAAGAGAATATCAAAAATTTTGGCGGTCTTTTGAAACTGTTATAAAATCCAAAGAACAAATTTTGTAAATATCGACCTACTGCTGGCTTCTGTTCGCCTGGTATTTTACAAAAACAAAAAGTTACACACAGCATGCATAGTATGTATGTATGTATGTATGTATGTATGTATGTATGTACGAGTATGTTTGTATGTTTGATTGTGCATATATGCGAAATACCAGACAAACAGAATGCAATAATTTCCAGTTGGACAAAGAGCTAGGGAGTGAGGAAAGTAGAGAATATAAGAAAAAAAAACTTAAAAAATACAAAGCAAAAAGGAGATCGAGCAAAATAAAAGTAACAAGAGTAGATGTATTTTTTTCATAAGAAAGTAAAAAATGAAAAGAGAGAAAATAAAATCCATCTCATGTCATTTCTGTGCGCCTTGTAGAAAACTGAAATATTGAATTGTGTCTGTTGTTGTTTCTCGATTTTTTGCAAAACAATTTTTTTATTTTTGTTTGTTTTGTTTTGCTTAAAACAATAGTTGTTTTTGCTCGAGTACATGTAGTTTTTTCATAAGAAAAGTAAAAGAAAGAAAATAAAAAACACGTGTTGGTGGAAGTCAGAATTTTTTTTTGCATGGAAAAAATTACATCAGAAGGCAGAGCAGACAGTGGGTTCGGTAAAAAAAAATTAAATGAAATAATTAATTAATTGAACAATATAATTAATGTGAAAGAACAAAACTTATTTTTTCAGGATTTTTAAAAAATTGTTTCTAACTTTTGATGAGGAAGCAGTTTTTTAAATTTGACACCTAATGTAAAAGATTATTTTAATAAATATATGCAATATTTACATATACATATATGTATATTTATTTATTTTATCGAACAATATCTGCAAACGAATTAATTACAATATTAATTATTTTATATCAAATCGAAACTATAAAAATTATTTCGAAAAAAAGAAAGTATTTAAAAAAATTCTAGCTCAAAATAAATTTAAAAAATCTATGTCAAAATAATTGAAAAATTGTGTTTAGAAACTCTGGTGAAAAAATGAACTTTTTGATATATATGAAGGTTCATCAAAATGCACTTTTGCATTTTAACCGGACATACTTATGTTGAAAAGTAGGACATAAGGAATAAAAATCATTTCTCGTTTTAAATAAAGAATTTCAGCTGCACTCTGATTGGTTGGTATTTCACAAAAAGTAAAGTTTTAAATAACTTGAGGATCAGACACATACATAATCATGCATTACCATACCTGCATACATACATACATACTCGTACATACATACATGCATACATACTATGTACGCTGTGTTAAACTTTTTGTTTTTGTGAAATACCAGGCAAACAGAATCCAGCAGTAGGTCGATTATTTACACAATTTTTGTATTTTCTTATGAAAAGACTTCTTACTTTTATTTTGCTCGATCTCCTTTTCTTTCGAGCAAAAACAACTATTGTTCGAAACAAACAAAAATAAGGAGAACATAATCTCTGCGTCTGGTAGAAAACTGATGTTTTGAAAATATCAAAAAATACAATCAAACAGTGGGTCGGTTATAAAAAATTCGAAATAATTTTTATAGTTTCGATTTGATATAAAATAATTAATATTGTAATTAATTCGTTTGCAGATATTGTTCGATAAAATAAATAAATATACATATATGTATATGTAAATATTGCATATATTTATTAAAATAATCTTTTACATTAGGTGTCAAATTTAAAAAACTGCTTCCTCATCAAAAGTTAGAAACAATTTTTTAAAAATCCTGAAAAAATAAGTTTTGTTCTTTCACATTAATTATATTGTTCAATTAATTAATTATTTCATTTAATTTTTTTTTACCGAACCCACTGTCTGCTCTGCCTTCTGATGTAATTTTTTCCATGCAAAAAAAAATTCTGACTTCCACCAACACGTGTTTTTTATTTTCTTTCTTTTACTTTTCTTATGAAAAAACTACATGTACTCGAGCAAAAACAACTATTGTTTTAAGCAAAACAAAACAAACAAAAATAAAAAAATTGTTTTGCAAAAAATCGAGAAACAACAACAGACACAATTCAATATTTCAGTTTTCTACAAGGCGCACAGAAATGACATGAGATGGATTTTATTTTCTCTCTTTTCATTTTTTACTTTCTTATGAAAAAAATACATCTACTCTTGTTACTTTTATTTTGCTCGATCTCCTTTTTGCTTTGTATTTTGTAAGTTTTTTTTTCTTATATTCTCTACTTTCCTCACTCCCTAGCTCTTTGTCCAACTGGAAATTATTGCATTCTGTTTGTCTGGTATTTCGCATATATGCACAATCAAACATACAAACATACTCGTACATACATACATACATACATACATACATACTATGCATGCTGTGTGTAACTTTTTGTTTTTGTAAAATACCAGGCGAACAGAAGCCAGCAGTAGGTCGATATTTACAAAATTTGTTCTTTGGATTTTATAACAGTTTCAAAAGACCGCCAAAATTTTTGATATTCTCTTCCTCACTCTGTTTTGGTATTTGTTCAATTGGAAATTGTTGTTATTTTTTATTTATTATTTTGTTTATTTTTCTACGTATCTTCACTTACAATGAAAAGGATCGGTTGTAAGAAGTAAAATGCCAAATAAACACAGAACCAGATTTTTCATTTTATTATTAAAAATATGGACTTTTAAGTAGCGTAACAAATTACTTTCTATTTAAAAAAATTCTAGCTCAAAATAAACTTAAAAAATCTATGTCAAAATAATTGAAAAATTGTGTTTAGAAACTGGTGAAAAAATGAACTTTTTGATATATATGAAGGTTCATCAAAATGCACTTTTGCATTTTAACCGAACATACTTATGTTGAAAAGTATGACATAAGGAATAAAAATCATTTCTCATTTTAAATAAAGAATTTCAGCTGCACTCTGATTGGTTGGTATTTCACAAAAAGTAAAGTTTTAAATAACTTGAGGATCAGACACATACATAATCATGCATTACCATACCTGCATACATACATACATACTCGTACATACATACATGCATACATACTATGTACGCTGTGTTAAACTTTTTGTTTTTGTGAAATACCAGGCAAACAGAATCCAGCAGTAGGTCGATTATTTACACAATTTTTGTATTTTCTTATGAAAAGACTTCTTACTTTTATTTTGCTCGATCTCCTTTTCTTTCGAGCAAAAACAACTATTGTTCGAAACAAACAAAAATAAGGAGAACATAATCTCTGCGTCTGGTAGAAAACTGATGTTTTGAAAATATCAAAAAATACAATCAAACAGTGGGTCGGTTATAAAAAATTCGAAATAATTTTTATAGTTTCGATTTGATATAAAATAATTAATATTGTAATTAATTCGTTTGCAGATATTGTTCGATAAAATAAATAAATATACATATATGTATATGTAAATATTGCATATATTTATTAAAATAATCTTTTACATTAGGTGTCAAATTTAAAAAACTGCTTCCTCATCAAAAGTTAGAAACAATTTTTTAAAAATCCTGAAAAAATAAGTTTTGTTCTTTCACATTAATTATATTGTTCAATTAATTAATTATTTCATTTAATTTTTTTTTACCGAACCCACTGTCTGCTCTGCCTTCTGATGTAATTTTTTCCATGCAAAAAAAAATTCTGACTTCCACCAACACGTGTTTTTTATTTTCTTTCTTTTACTTTTCTTATGAAAAAACTACATGTACTCGAGCAAAAACAACTATTGTTTTAAGCAAAACAAAACAAACAAAAATAAAAAAATTGTTTTGCAAAAAATCGAGAAACAACAACAGACACAATTCAATATTTCAGTTTTCTACAAGGCGCACAGAAATGACATGAGATGGATTTTATTTTCTCTCTTTTCATTTTTTACTTTCTTATGAAAAAAATACATCTACTCTTGTTACTTTTATTTTGCTCGATCTCCTTTTTGCTTTGTATTTTTTAAGTTTTTTTTTCTTATATTCTCTACTTTCCTCACTCCCTAGCTCTTTGTCCAACTGGAAATTATTGCATTCTGTTTGTCTGGTATTTCGCATATATGCACAATCAAACATACAAACATACTCGTACATACATACATACATACATACATACATACATACATACATACATACATACTATGCATGCTGTGTGTAACTTTTTGTTTTTGTAAAATACCAGGCGAACAGAAGCCAGCAGTAGGTCGATATTTACAAAATTTGTTCTTTGGATTTTATAACAGTTTCAAAAGACCGCCAACATTTTTGATATTCTCTTCCTCACTCTGTTTTGGTATTTGTTCAATTGGAAATTGTTGTTATTTTTTATTTATTATTTTGTTTATTTTTCTACGTATCTTCACTTACAATGAAAAGGATCGGTTGTAAGAAGTAAAATGCCAAATAAACACAGAACCAGATTTTTCATTTTATTATTAAAAATATGGACTTTTAAGTAGCGTAACAAATTACTTTCTATTTAAAATAATTCTAGCTCAAAATAAATTTAAAAAATCTATGTCAAAATAATTGAAAAATTGTGTTTAGAAACTCTGGTGAAAAAATGAACTTGTTGATATATATGAAGGTTCATCAAAATGCACTTTTGCATTTTAACCGGACATACTTATGTTGAAAAGTAGGACATAAGGAATAAATATCATTTCTCATTTTAAATAAAGAATTTCAGCTGCACTCTGATTGGTTGGTATTTCACAAAAAGTAAAGTTTTAAATAACTTGAGAATCAGACACATATGTGCCCTTAATTATGGAAATGGTCTAAGTCATGTTTTTCTAATATATATAATATAATATTTTTATATTATAAAACATTTTAATTTAAAGTTGTTATATTCTCGATTAATATATAAATTTATTTATTATTTATTAACTATTTATTGTAGTTTTTTTAAGATTTTTTTAATATTTCGAATCAAAAATGAATATTACTTAGACCATTTTCATAATTAAGGGCACATACATATGTGTCTGATTCTCAAGTTATTTAAAACTTTACTTTTTGTGAAATACCAACCAATCAGAGTGCAGCTGAAATTCTTTATTTAAAATGAGAAATGATATTTATTCCTTATGTCCTACTTTTCAACATAAGTATGTCCGGTTAAAATGCAAAAGTGCATTTTGATGAACCTTCATATATATCAAAAAGTTCATTTTTTCACCAGAGTTTCTAAACACAATTTTTCAATTATTTTGACATAGATTTTTTAAGTTTATTTTGAGCTAGAATTTTTTTAAATAGAAAGTAATTTGTTACGCTACTTAAAAGTCCATATTTTTAATAATAAAATGAAAAATCTGGTTCTGTGTTTATTTGGCATTTTACTTCTTACAACCGATCCTTTTCATTGTAAGTGAAGATACGTAGAAAAATAAACAAAATAATAAATAAAAAATAACAACAATTTCCAATTGAACAAATACCAAAACAGAGTGAGGAAGAGAATATCAAAAATGTTGGCGGTCTTTTGAAACTGTTATAAAATCCAAAGAACAAATTTTGTAAATATCGACCTACTGCTGGCTTCTGTTCGCCTGGTATTTTACAAAAACAAAAAGTTACTCACAGCATGCATAGTATGTATGTATGTATGTATGTATGTATGTATGTATGTACGAGTATGTTTGTATGTTTGATTGTGCATATATGCGAAATACCAGACAAACAGAATGCAATAATTTCCAGTTGGACAAAGAGCTAGGGAGTGAGGAAAGTAGAGAATATAAGAAAAAAAAACTTAAAAAATACAAAGCAAAAAGGAGATCGAGCAAAATAAAAGTAACAAGAGTAGATGTATTTTTTTCATAAGAAAGTAAAAAATGAAAAGAGAGAAAATAAAATCCATCTCATGTCATTTCTGTGCGCCTTGTAGAAAACTGAAATATTGAATTGTGTCTGTTGTTGTTTCTCGATTTTTTGCAAAACAATTTTTTTATTTTTGTTTGTTTTGTTTTGCTTAAAACAATAGTTGTTTTTGCTCGAGTACATGTAGTTTTTTCATAAGAAAATTAAAAGAAAGAAAATAAAAAACACGTGTTGGTGGAAGTCAGAAATTTTTTTTGCATGGAAAAAATTACATCAGAAGGCAGAGCAGACAGTGGGTTCGGTAAAAAAAAATTAAATGAAATAATTAATTAATTGAACAATATAATTAATGTGAAAGAACAAAACTTATTTTTTCAGGATTTTTAAAAAATTGTTTCTAACTTTTGATGAGGAAGCAGTTTTTTAAATTTGACACCTAATGTAAAAGATTATTTTAATAAATATATGCAATATTTACATATACATATATGTATATTTATTTATTTTATCGAACAATATCTGCAAACGAATTAATTACAATATTAATTATTTTATATCAAATCGAAACTATAAAAATTATTTCGAATTTTTTATAACCGACCCACTGTTTGATTGTATTTTCTGATATTTTCAAAACATCAGTTTTCTACCAGACGTAGAGATTATGTTCTCCTTATTTTTGTTTGTTTCGAACAATAGTTGTTTTTGCTCGAAAGAAAAGGAGATCGAGCAAAATAAAAGTAAGAAGTCTTGTCATAAGAAAATACAAAAATTGTGTAAATAATCGACCTACTGCTGGATTCTGTTTGCCTGGTATTTCACAAAAACAAAAAGTTTAACACAGCGTACATAGTATGTATGCATGTATGTATGTATGTATGTACGAGTATGTATGCAGGTATGTTAATGCATGATTATGTATGTGTCTGATTCTCAAGTTATTTAAAACTTTACTTTTTGTGAAATACCAACCAATCAGAGTGCAGCTGAAATTCTTTATTTAAAACGAGAAATGATTTTTATTCCTTATGTCCTACTTTTCAACATAAGTATGTCCGGTTAAAATGCAAAAGTGCATTTTGATGAACCTTCATATATATCAAAAAGTTCATTTTTTCACCAGAGTTTCTAAACACAATTTTTCAATTATTTTGACATAGATTTTTTAAGTTTATTTTGAGCTAGAATTTTTTTAAATAGAAAGTAATTTGTTACGCTACTTAAAAGTCCATATTTTTAATAATAAAATGAAAAATCTGGTTCTGTGTTTATTTGGCATTTTACTTCTTACAACCGATCCTTTTCATTGTAAGTGAAGATACGTAGAAAAATAAACAAAATAATAAATAAAAAATAACAACAATTTCCAATTGAACAAATACCAAAACAGAGTGAGGAAGAGAATATCAAAAATTTTGGCGGTCTTTTGAAACTGTTATAAAATCCAAAGAACAAATTTTGTAAATATCGACCTACTGCTGGCTTCTGTTCGCCTGGTATTTTACAAAAACAAAAAGTTACTCACAGCATGCATAGTATGTATGTATGTATGTATGTATGTATGTATGTACGAGTATGTTTGTATGTTTGATTGTGCATATATGCGAAATACCAGACAAACAGAATGCAATAATTTCCAGTTGGACAAAGAGCTAGGGAGTGAGGAAAGTAGAGAATATAAGAAAAAAAAACTTAAAAAATACAAAGCAAAAAGGAGATCGAGCAAAATAAAAGTAACAAGAGTAGATGTATTTTTTTCATAAGAAAGTAAAAAATGAAAAGAGAGAAAATAAAATCCATCTCATGTCATTTCTGTGCGCCTTGTAGAAAACTGAAATATTGAATTGTGTCTGTTGTTGTTTCTCGATTTTTTGCAAAACAATTTTTTTATTTTTGTTTGTTTTGTTTTGCTTAAAACAATAGTTGTTTTTGCTCGAGTACATGTAGTTTTTTCATAAGAAAATTAAAAGAAAGAAAATAAAAAACACGTGTTGGTGGAAGTCAGAATTTTTTTTGCATGGAAAAAATTACATCAGAAGGCAGAGCAGACAGTGGGTTCGGTAAAAAAAAATTAAATGAAATAATTAATTAATTGAACAATATAATTAATGTGAAAGAACAAAACTTATTTTTTCAGGATTTTTAAAAAATTGTTTCTAACTTTTGATGAGGAAGCAGTTTTTTAAATTTGACACCTAATGTAAAAGATTATTTTAATAAATATATGCAATATTTACATATACATATATGTATATTTATTTATTTTATCGAACAATATCTGCAAACGAATTAATTACAATATTAATTATTTTATATCAAATCGAAACTATAAAAATTATTTCGAAAAAAAGAAAGTATTTAAAAAAATTCTAGCTCAAAATAAATTTAAAAAATCTATGTCAAAATAATTGAAAAATTGTGTTTAGAAACTCTGGTGAAAAAATGAACTTTTTGATATATATGAAGGTTCATCAAAATGCACTTTTGCATTTTAACCGGACATACTTATGTTGAAAAGTAGGACATA
Organism: Nowickia ferox; assembly: GCA_936439885.1. Taxonomy (NCBI): domain Eukaryota; kingdom Metazoa; phylum Arthropoda; class Insecta; order Diptera; family Tachinidae; genus Nowickia; species Nowickia ferox. The sequence continues at coordinate 11,180,792 of OW387024.1, read as the reverse complement.
AGGAATAAAAATCATTTCTCGTTTTAAATAAAGAATTTCAGCTGCACTCTGATTGGTTGGTATTTCACAAAAAGTAAAGTTTTAAATAACTTGAGGATCAGACACATACATAATCATGCATTACCATACCTGCATACATACTCGTACATACATACATGCATACATACTATGTACGCTGTGTTAAACTTTTTGTTTTTGTGAAATACCAGGCAAACAGAATCCAGCAGTAGGTCGATTATTTACACAATTTTTGTATTTTCTTATGAAAAGACTTCTTACTTTTATTTTGCTCGATCTCCTTTTCTTTCGAGCAAAAACAACTATTGTTCGAAACAAACAAAAATAAGGAGAACATAATCTCTGCGTCTGGTAGAAAACTGATGTTTTGAAAATATCAAAAAATACAATCAAACAGTGGGTCGGTTATAAAAAATTCGAAATAATTTTTATAGTTTCGATTTGATATAAAATAATTAATATTGTAATTAATTCGTTTGCAGATATTGTTCGATAAAATAAATAAATATACATATATGTATATGTAAATATTGCATATATTTATTAAAATAATCTTTTACATTAGGTGTCAAATTTAAAAAACTGCTTCCTCATCAAAAGTTAGAAACAATTTTTTAAAAATCCTGAAAAAATAAGTTTTGTTCTTTCACATTAATTATATTGTTCAATTAATTAATTATTTCATTTAATTTTTTTTTACCGAACCCACTGTCTGCTCTGCCTTCTGATGTAATTTTTTCCATGCAAAAAAAAATTCTGACTTCCACCAACACGTGTTTTTTATTTTCTTTCTTTTACTTTTCTTATGAAAAAACTACATGTACTCGAGCAAAAACAACTATTGTTTTAAGCAAAACAAAACAAACAAAAATAAAAAAATTGTTTTGCAAAAAATCGAGAAACAACAACAGACACAATTCAATATTTCAGTTTTCTACAAGGCGCACAGAAATGACATGAGATGGATTTTATTTTCTCTCTTTTCATTTTTTACTTTCTTATGAAAAAAATACATCTACTCTTGTTACTTTTATTTTGCTCGATCTCCTTTTTGCTTTGTATTTTTTAAGTTTTTTTTTCTTATATTCTCTACTTTCCTCACTCCCTAGCTCTTTGTCCAACTGGAAATTATTGCATTCTGTTTGTCTGGTATTTCGCATATATGCACAATCAAACATACAAACATACTCGTACATACATACATACATACATACATACATACATACATACATACTATGCATGCTGTGTGTAACTTTTTGTTTTTGTAAAATACCAGGCGAACAGAAGCCAGCAGTAGGTCGATATTTACAAAATTTGTTCTTTGGATTTTATAACAGTTTCAAAAGACCGCCAACATTTTTGATATTCTCTTCCTCACTCTGTTTTGGTATTTGTTCAATTGGAAATTGTTGTTATTTTTTATTTATTATTTTGTTTATTTTTCTACGTATCTTCACTTACAATGAAAAGGATCGGTTGTAAGAAGTAAAATGCCAAATAAACACAGAACCAGATTTTTCATTTTATTATTAAAAATATGGACTTTTAAGTAGCGTAACAAATTACTTTCTATTTAAAATAATTCTAGCTCAAAATAAATTTAAAAAATCTATGTCAAAATAATTGAAAAATTGTGTTTAGAAACTCTGGTGAAAAAATGAACTTGTTGATATATATGAAGGTTCATCAAAATGCACTTTTGCATTTTAACCGGACATACTTATGTTGAAAAGTAGGACATAAGGAATAAATATCATTTCTCATTTTAAATAAAGAATTTCAGCTGCACTCTGATTGGTTGGTATTTCACAAAAAGTAAAGTTTTAAATAACTTGAGAATCAGACACATATGTGCCCTTAATTATGGAAATGGTCTAAGTCATGTTTTTCTAATATATATAATATAATATTTTTATATTATAAAACATTTTAATTTAAAGTTGTTATATTCTCGATTAATATATAAATTTATTTATTATTTATTAACTATTTATTGTAGTTTTTTTAAGATTTTTTTAATATTTCGAATCAAAAATGAATATTACTTAGACCATTTTCATAATTAAGGGCACATACATATGTGTCTGATTCTCAAGTTATTTAAAACTTTACTTTTTGTGAAATACCAACCAATCAGAGTGCAGCTGAAATTCTTTATTTAAAATGAGAAATGATATTTATTCCTTATGTCCTACTTTTCAACATAAGTATGTCCGGTTAAAATGCAAAAGTGCATTTTGATGAACCTTCATATATATCAACAAGTTCATTTTTTCACCAGAGTTTCTAAACACAATTTTTCAATTATTTTGACATAGATTTTTTAAATTTATTTTGAGCTAGAATTATTTTAAATAGAAAGTAATTTGTTACGCTACTTAAAAGTCCATATTTTTCATAATAAAATGAAAAATCTGGTTCTGTGTTTATTTGGCATTTTACTTCTTACAACCGATCCTTTTCATTGTAAGTGAAGATACGTAGAAAAATAAACAAAATAATAAATAAAAAATAACAACAATTTCCAATTGAACAAATACCAAAACAGAGTGAGGAAGAGAATATCAAAAATTTTGGCGGTCTTTTGAAACTGTTATAAAATCCAAAGAACAAATTTTGTAAATATCGACCTACTGCTGGCTTCTGTTCGCCTGGTATTTTACAAAAACAAAAAGTTACACACAGCATGCATAGTATGTATGTATGTATGTATGTATGTATGTATGTATGTACGAGTATGTTTGTATGTTTGATTGTGCATATATGCGAAATACCAGACAAACAGAATGCAATAATTTCCAGTTGGACAAAGAGCTAGGGAGTGAGGAAAGTAGAGAATATAAGAAAAAAAAACTTACAAAATACAAAGCAAAAAGGAGATCGAGCAAAATAAAAGTAACAAGAGTAGATGTATTTTTTTCATAAGAAAGTAAAAAATGAAAAGAGAGAAAATAAAATCCATCTCATGTCATTTCTGTGCGCCTTGTAGAAAACTGAAATATTGAATTGTGTCTGTTGTTGTTTCTCGATTTTTTGCAAAACAATTTTTTTTATTTTTGTTTGTTTTGTTTTGCTTAAAACAATAGTTGTTTTTGCTCGAGTACATGTAGTTTTTTCATAAGAAAAGTAAAAGAAAGAAAATAAAAAACACGTGTTGGTGGAAGTCAGAATTTTTTTTTGCATGGAAAAAATTACATCAGAAGGCAGAGCAGACAGTGGGTTCGGTAAAAAAAAAATTAAATGAAATAATTAATTAATTGAACAATATAATTAATGTGAAAGAACAAAACTTATTTTTTCAGGATTTTTAAAAAATTGTTTCTAACTTTTGATGAGGAAGCAGTTTTTTAAATTTGACACCTAATGTAAAAGATTATTTTAATAAATATATGCAATATTTACATATACATATATGTATATTTATTTATTTTATCGAACAATATCTGCAAACGAATTAATTACAATATTAATTATTTTATATCAAATCGAAACTATAAAAATTATTTCGAATTTTTTATAACCGACCCACTGTTTGATTGTATTTTTTGATATTTTCAAAACATCAGTTTTCTACCAGACGCAGAGATTATGTTCTCCTTATTTTTGTTTGTTTCGAACAATAGTTGTTTTTGCTCGAAAGAAAAGGAGATCGAGCAAAATAAAAGTAAGAAGTCTTTTCATAAGAAAATACAAAAATTGTGTAAATAATCGACCTACTGCTGGATTCTGTTTGCCTGGTATTTCACAAAAACAAAAAGTTTAACACAGCGTACATAGTATGTATGCATGTATGTATGTACGAGTATGTATGTATGTATGCAGGTATGTTAATGCATGATTATGTATGTGTCTGATCCTCAAGTTATTTAAAACTTTACTTTTTGTGAAATACCAACCAATCAGAGTGCAGCTGAAATTCTTTATTTAAAACGAGAAATGATTTTTATTCCTTATGTCCTACTTTTCAACATAAGTATGTCCGGTTAAAATGCAAAAGTGCATTTTGATGAACCTTCATATATATCAAAAAGTTCATTTTTTCACCAGAGTTTCTAAACACAATTTTTCAATTATTTTGACATAGATTTTTTAAGTTTATTTTGAGCTAGAATTTTTTTAAATAGAAAGTAATTTGTTACGCTACTTAAAAGTCCATATTTTTAATAATAAAATGAAAAATCTGGTTCTGTGTTTATTTGGCATTTTACTTCTTACAACCGATCCTTTTCATTGTAAGTGAAGATACGTAGAAAAATAAACAAAATAATAAATAAAAAATAACAACAATTTCCAATTGAACAAATACCAAAACAGAGTGAGGAAGAGAATATCAAAAATGTTGGCGGTCCTTTGAAACTGTTATAAAATCCAAAGAACAAATTTTGTAAATATCGACCTACTGCTGGCTTCTGTTCGCCTGGTATTTTACAAAAACAAAAAGTTACACACAGCATGCATGTATGTATGTGTATGTATGTATGTAGTATGTTTGTATGTTTGATTATGCATATATGCGAAATACCAGACAAACAGAATGCAATAATTTCCAGTTGGACAAAGAGCTAGGGAGTGAGGAAAGTAGAGAATATAAGAAAAAAAAACTTAAAAAATACAAAGCAAAAAGGAGATCGAGCAAAATAAAAGTAACAAGAGTAGATGTATTTTTTTCATAAGAAAGTAAAAAATGAAAAGAGAGAAAATAAAATCCATCTCATGTCATTTCTGTGCGCCTTGTAGAAAACTGAAATATTGAATTGTGTCTGTTGTTGTTTCTCGATTTTTTGCAAAACAATTTTTTTATTTTTGTTTGTTTTGTTTTGCTTAAAACAATAGTTGTTTTTGCTCGAGTACATGTAGTTTTTTCATAAGAAAAGTAAAAGAAAGAAAATAAAAAACACGTGTTGGTGGAAGTCAGAATTTTTTTTTGCATGGAAAAAATTACATCAGAAGGCAGAGCAGACAGTGGGTTCGGTAAAAAAAAATTAAATGAAATAATTAATTAATTGAACAATATAATTAATGTGAAAGAACAAAACTTATTTTTTCAGGATTTTTAAAAAATTGTTTCTAACTTTTGATGAGGAAGCAGTTTTTTAAATTTGACACCTAATGTAAAAGATTATTTTAATAAATATATGCAATATTTACATATACATATATGTATATTTATTTATTTTATCGAACAATATCTGCAAACGAATTAATTACAATATTAATTATTTTATATCAAATCGAAACTATAAAAATTATTTCGAAAAAAAGAAAGTATTTAAAAAAATTCTAGCTCAAAATAAATTTAAAAAATCTATGTCAAAATAATTGAAAAATTGTGTTTAGAAACTCTGGTGAAAAAATGAACTTTTTGATATATATGAAGGTTCATCAAAATGCACTTTTGCATTTTAACCGGACATACTTATGTTGAAAAGTAGGACATAAGGAATAAAAATCATTTCTCGTTTTAAATAAAGAATTTCAGCTGCACTCTGATTGGTTGGTATTTCACAAAAAGTAAAGTTTTAAATAACTTGAGGATCAGACACATACATAATCATGCATTACCATACCTGCATACATACTCGTACATACATACATGCATACATACTATGTACGCTGTGTTAAACTTTTTGTTTTTGTGAAATACCAGGCAAACAGAATCCAGCAGTAGGTCGATTATTTACACAATTTTTGTATTTTCTTATGAAAAGACTTCTTACTTTTATTTTGCTCGATCTCCTTTTCTTTCGAGCAAAAACAACTATTGTTCGAAACAAACAAAAATAAGGAGAACATAATCTCTGCGTCTGGTAGAAAACTGATGTTTTGAAAATATCAAAAAATACAATCAAACAGTGGGTCGGTTATAAAAAATTCGAAATAATTTTTATAGTTTCGATTTGATATAAAATAATTAATATTGTAATTAATTCGTTTGCAGATATTGTTCGATAAAATAAATAAATATACATATATGTATATGTAAATATTGCATATATTTATTAAAATAATCTTTTACATTAGGTGTCAAATTTAAAAAACTGCTTCCTCATCAAAAGTTAGAAACAATTTTTTAAAAATCCTGAAAAAATAAGTTTTGTTCTTTCACATTAATTATATTGTTCAATTAATTAATTATTTCATTTAATTTTTTTTTACCGAACCCACTGTCTGCTCTGCCTTCTGATGTAATTTTTTCCATGCAAAAAAAATTCTGACTTCCACCAACACGTGTTTTTTATTTTCTTTCTTTTAATTTTTTTATGAAAAAACTACATGTACTCGAGCAAAAACAACTATTGTTTTAAGCAAAACAAAACAAACAAAAATAAAAAAATTGTTTTGCAAAAAATCGAGAAACAACAACAGACACAATTCAATATTTCAGTTTTCTACAAGGCGCACAGAAATGACATGAGATGGATTTTATTTTCTCTCTTTTCATTTTTTACTTTCTTATGAAAAAAATACATCTACTCTTGTTACTTTTATTTTGCTCGATCTCCTTTTTGCTTTGTATTTTTTAAGTTTTTTTTTCTTATATTCTCTACTTTCCTCACTCCCTAGCTCTTTGTCCAACTGGAAATTATTGCATTCTGTTTGTCTGGTATTTCGCATATATGCACAATCAAACATACAAACATACTCGTACATACATACATACATACATACATACATACTATGCATGCTGTGTGTAACTTTTTGTTTTTGTAAAATACCAGGCGAACAGAAGCCAGCAGTAGGTCGATATTTACAAAATTTGTTCTTTGGATTTTATAACAGTTTCAAAAGACCGCCAAAATTTTTGATATTCTCTTCCTCACTCTGTTTTGGTATTTGTTCAATTGGAAATTGTTGTTATTTTTTATTTATTATTTTGTTTATTTTTCTACGTATCTTCACTTACAATGAAAAGGATCGGTTGTAAGAAGTAAAATGCCAAATAAACACAGAACCAGATTTTTCATTTTATTATTAAAAATATGGACTTTTAAGTAGCGTAACAAATTACTTTCTATTTAAAAAAATTCTAGCTCAAAATAAACTTAAAAAATCTATGTCAAAATAATTGAAAAATTGTGTTTAGAAACTGGTGAAAAAATGAACTTTTTGATATATATGAAGGTTCATCAAAATGCACTTTTGCATTTTAACCGAACATACTTATGTTGAAAAGTATGACATAAGGAATAAAAATCATTTCTCATTTTAAATAAAGAATTTCAGCTGCACTCTGATTGGTTGGTATTTCACAAAAAGTAAAGTTTTAAATAACTTGAGGATCAGACACATACATAATCATGCATTAACATACCTGCATACATACATACATACTCGTACATACATACATGCATACATACTATGTACGCTGTGTTAAACTTTTTGTTTTTGTGAAATACCAGGCAAACAGAATCCAGCAGTAGGTCGATTATTTACACAATTTTTGTATTTTCTTATGAAAAGACTTCTTACTTTTATTTTGCTCGATCTCCTTTTCTTTCGAGCAAAAACAACTATTGTTCGAAACAAACAAAAATAAGGAGAACATAATCTCTGCGTCTGGTAGAAAACTGATGTTTTGAAAATATCAAAAAATACAATCAAACAGTGGGTCGGTTATAAAAAATTCGAAATAATTTTTATAGTTTCGATTTGATATAAAATAATTAATATTGTAATTAATTCGTTTGCAGATATTGTTCGATAAAATAAATAAATATACATATATGTATATGTAAATATTGCATATATTTATTAAAATAATCTTTTACATTAGGTGTCAAATTTAAAAAACTGCTTCCTCATCAAAAGTTAGAAACAATTTTTTAAAAATCCTGAAAAAATAAGTTTTGTTCTTTCACATTAATTATATTGTTCAATTAATTAATTATTTCATTTAATTTTTTTTTACCGAACCCACTGTCTGCTCTGCCTTCTGATGTAATTTTTTCCATGCAAAAAAAAATTCTGACTTCCACCAACACGTGTTTTTTATTTTCTTTCTTTTACTTTTCTTATGAAAAAACTACATGTACTCGAGCAAAAACAACTATTGTTTTAAGCAAAACAAAACAAACAAAAATAAAAAAATTGTTTTGCAAAAAATCGAGAAACAACAACAGACACAATTCAATATTTCAGTTTTCTACAAGGCGCACAGAAATGACATGAGATGGATTTTATTTTCTCTCTTTTCATTTTTTACTTTCTTATGAAAAAAATACATCTACTCTTGTTACTTTTATTTTGCTCGATCTCCTTTTTGCTTTGTATTTTTTAAGTTTTTTTTTCTTATATTCTCTACTTTCCTCACTCCCTAGCTCTTTGTCCAACTGGAAATTATTGCATTCTGTTTGTCTGGTATTTCGCATATATGCACAATCAAACATACAAACATACTCGTACATACATACATACATACATACATACATACATACATACATACATACATACATACATACTATGCATGCTGTGTGTAACTTTTTGTTTTTGTAAAATACCAGGCGAACAGAAGCCAGCAGTAGGTCGATATTTACAAAATTTGTTCTTTGAATTTTATAACAGTTTCAAAAGACCGCCAAAATTTTTGATATTCTCTTCCTCACTCTGTTTTGGTATTTGTTCAATTGGAAATTGTTGTTATTTTTTATTTATTATTTTGTTTATTTTTCTACGTATCTTCACTTACAATGAAAAGGATCGGTTGTAAGAAGTAAAATGCCAAATAAACACAGAACCAGATTTTTCATTTTATTATTAAAAATATGGACTTTTAAGTAGCGTAACAAATTACTTTCTATTTAAAAAAATTCTAGCTCAAAATAAACTTAAAAAATCTATGTCAAAATAATTGAAAAATTGTGTTTAGAAACTGGTGAAAAAATGAACTTTTTGATATATATGAAGGTTCATCAAAATGCACTTTTGCATTTTAACCGAACATACTTATGTTGAAAAGTATGACATAAGGAATAAAAATCATTTCTCATTTTAAATAAAGAATTTCAGCTGCACTCTGATTGGTTGGTATTTCACAAAAAGTAAAGTTTTAAATAACTTGAGGATCAGACACATACATAATCATGCATTAACATACCTGCATACATACATACATACTCGTACATACATACATGCATACATACTATGTACGCTGTGTTAAACTTTTTGTTTTTGTGAAATACCAGGCAAACAGAATCCAGCAGTAGGTCGATTATTTACACAATTTTTGTATTTTCTTATGAAAAGACTTCTTACTTTTATTTTGCTCGATCTCCTTTTCTTTCGAGCAAAAACAACTATTGTTCGAAACAAACAAAAATAAGGAGAACATAATCTCTGCGTCTGGTAGAAAACTGATGTTTTGAAAATATCAAAAAATACAATCAAACAGTGGGTCGGTTATAAAAAATTCGAAATAATTTTTATAGTTTCGATTTGATATAAAATAATTAATATTGTAATTAATTCGTTTGCAGATATTGTTCGATAAAATAAATAAATATACATATATGTATATGTAAATATTGCATATATTTATTAAAATAATCTTTTACATTAGGTGTCAAATTTAAAAAACTGCTTCCTCATCAAAAGTTAGAAACAATTTTTTAAAAATCCTGAAAAAATAAGTTTTGTTCTTTCACATTAATTATATTGTTCAATTAATTAATTATTTCATTTAATTTTTTTTTACCGAACCCACTGTCTGCTCTGCCTTCTGATGTAATTTTTTCCATGCAAAAAAAAATTCTGACTTCCACCAACACGTGTTTTTTATTTTCTTTCTTTTACTTTTCTTATGAAAAAACTACATGTACTCGAGCAAAAACAACTATTGTTTTAAGCAAAACAAAACAAACAAAAATAAAAAAATTGTTTTGCAAAAAATCGAGAAACAACAACAGACACAATTCAATATTTCAGTTTTCTACAAGGCGCACAGAAATGACATGAGATGGATTTTATTTTCTCTCTTTTCATTTTTTACTTTCTTATGAAAAAAATACATCTACTCTTGTTACTTTTATTTTGCTCGATCTCCTTTTTGCTTTGTATTTTGTAAGTTTTTTTTTCTTATATTCTCTACTTTCCTCACTCCCTAGCTCTTTGTCCAACTGGAAATTATTGCATTCTGTTTGTCTGGTATTTCGCATATATGCACAATCAAACATACAAACATACTCGTACATACATACATACATACATACATACATACATACTATGCATGCTGTGTGTAACTTTTTGTTTTTGTAAAATACCAGGCGAACAGAAGCCAGCAGTAGGTCGATATTTACAAAATTTGTTCTTTGGATTTTATAACAGTTTCAAAAGACCGCCAACATTTTTGATATTCTCTTCCTCACTCTGTTTTGGTATTTGTTCAATTGGAAATTGTTGTTATTTTTTATTTATTATTTTGTTTATTTTTCTACGTATCTTCACTTACAATGAAAAGGATCGGTTGTAAGAAGTAAAATGCCAAATAAACACAGAACCAGATTTTTCATTTTATTATTAAAAATATGGACTTTTAAGTAGCGTAACAAATTACTTTCTATTTAAAATAATTCTAGCTCAAAATAAATTTAAAAAATCTATGTCAAAATAATTGAAAAATTGTGTTTAGAAACTCTGGTGAAAAAATGAACTTGTTGATATATATGAAGGTTCATCAAAATGCACTTTTGCATTTTAACCGGACATACTTATGTTGAAAAGTAGGACATAAGGAATAAATATCATTTCTCATTTTAAATAAAGAATTTCAGCTGCACTCTGATTGGTTGGTATTTCACAAAAAGTAAAGTTTTAAATAACTTGAGAATCAGACACATATGTGCCCTTAATTATGGAAATGGTCTAAGTCATGTTTTTCTAATATATATAATATAATATTTTTATATTATAAAACATTTTAATTTAAAGTTGTTATATTCTCGATTAATATATAAATTTATTTATTATTTATTAACTATTTATTGTAGTTTTTTTAAGATTTTTTTAATATTTCGAATCAAAAATGAATATTACTTAGACCATTTTCATAATTAAGGGCACATACATATGTGTCTGATTCTCAAGTTATTTAAAACTTTACTTTTTGTGAAATACCAACCAATCAGAGTGCAGCTGAAATTCTTTATTTAAAATGAGAAATGATATTTATTCCTTATGTCCTACTTTTCAACATAAGTATGTCCGGTTAAAATGCAAAAGTGCATTTTGATGAACCTTCATATATATCAACAAGTTCATTTTTTCACCAGAGTTTCTAAACACAATTTTTCAATTATTTTGACATAGATTTTTTAAATTTATTTTGAGCTAGAATTATTTTAAATAGAAAGTAATTTGTTACGCTACTTAAAAGTCCATATTTTTAATAATAAAATGAAAAATCTGGTTCTGTGTTTATTTGGCATTTTACTTCTTACAACCGATCCTTTTCATTGTAAGTGAAGATACGTAGAAAAATAAACAAAATAATAAATAAAAAATAACAACAATTTCCAATTGAACAAATACCAAAACAGAGTGAGGAAGAGAATATCAAAAATTTTGGCGGTCTTTTGAAACTGTTATAAAATCCAAAGAACAAATTTTGTAAATATCGACCTACTGCTGGCTTCTGTTCGCCTGGTATTTTACAAAAACAAAAAGTTACACACAGCATGCATAGTATGTATGTATGTATGTATGTATGTATGTATGTATGTATGTACGAGTATGTTTGTATGTTTGATTGTGCATATATGCGAAATACCAGACAAACAGAATGCAATAATTTCCAGTTGGACAAAGAGCTAGGGAGTGAGGAAAGTAGAGAATATAAGAAAAAAAAACTTACAAAATACAAAGCAAAAAGGAGATCGAGCAAAATAAAAGTAACAAGAGTAGATGTATTTTTTTCATAAGAAAGTAAAAAATGAAAAGAGAGAAAATAAAATCCATCTCATGTCATTTCTGTGCGCCTTGTAGAAAACTGAAATATTGAATTGTGTCTGTTGTTGTTTCTCGATTTTTTGCAAAACAATTTTTTTATTTTTGTTTGTTTTGTTTTGCTTAAAACAATAGTTGTTTTTGCTCGAGTACATGTAGTTTTTTCATAAGAAAAGTAAAAGAAAGAAAATAAAAAACACGTGTTGGTGGAAGTCAGAATTTTTTTTTGCATGGAAAAAATTACATCAGAAGGCAGAGCAGACAGTGGGTTCGGTAAAAAAAAATTAAATGAAATAATTAATTAATTGAACAATATAATTAATGTGAAAGAACAAAACTTATTTTTTCAGGATTTTTAAAAAATTGTTTCTAACTTTTGATGAGGAAGCAGTTTTTTAAATTTGACACCTAATGTAAAAGATTATTTTAATAAATATATGCAATATTTACATATACATATATGTATATTTATTTATTTTATCGAACAATATCTGCAAACGAATTAATTACAATATTAATTATTTTATATCAAATCGAAACTATAAAAATTATTTCGAATTTTTTATAACCGACCCACTGTTTGATTGTATTTTTTGATATTTTCAAAACATCAGTTTTCTACCAGACGCAGAGATTATGTTCTCCTTATTTTTGTTTGTTTCGAACAATAGTTGTTTTTGCTCGAAAGAAAAGGAGATCGAGCAAAATAAAAGTAAGAAGTCTTTTCATAAGAAAATACAAAAATTGTGTAAATAATCGACCTACTGCTGGATTCTGTTTGCCTGGTATTTCACAAAAACAAAAAGTTTAACACAGCGTACATAGTATGTATGCATGTATGTATGTATGTATGTACGAGTATGTATGCAGGTATGTTAATGCATGATTATGTATGTGTCTGATTCTCAAGTTATTTAAAACTTTACTTTTTGTGAAATACCAACCAATCAGAGTGCAGCTGAAATTCTTTATTTAAAACGAGAAATGATTTTTATTCCTTATGTCCTACTTTTCAACATAAGTATGTCCGGTTAAAATGCAAAAGTGCATTTTGATGAACCTTCATATATATCAAAAAGTTCATTTTTTCACCAGAGTTTCTAAACACAATTTTTCAATTATTTTGACATAGATTTTTTAAATTTATTTTGAGCTAGAATTTTTTTAAATAGAAAGTAATTTGTTACGCTACTTAAAAGTCCATATTTTTAATAATAAAATGAAAAATCTGGTTCTGTGTTTATTTGGCATTTTACTTCTTACAACCGATCCTTTTCATTGTAAGTGAAGATACGTAGAAAAATAAACAAAATAATAAATAAAAAATAACAACAATTTCCAATTGAACAAATACCAAAACAGAGTGAGGAAGAGAATATCAAAAATGTTGGCGGTCCTTTGAAACTGTTATAAAATCCAAAGAACAAATTTTGTAAATATCGACCTACTGCTGGCTTCTGTTCGCCTGGTATTTTACAAAAACAAAAAGTTACACACAGCATGCATGTATGTATGTGTATGTATGTATGTAGTATGTTTGTATGTTTGATTATGCATATATGCGAAATACCAGACAAACAGAATGCAATAATTTCCAGTTGGACAAAGAGCTAGGGAGTGAGGAAAGTAGAGAATATAAGAAAAAAAAACTTAAAAAATACAAAGCAAAAAGGAGATCGAGCAAAATAAAAGTAACAAGAGTAGATGTATTTTTTTCATAAGAAAGTAAAAAATGAAAAGAGAGAAAATAAAATCCATCTCATGTCATTTCTGTGCGCCTTGTAGAAAACTGAAATATTGAATTGTGTCTGTTGTTGTTTCTCGATTTTTTGCAAAACAATTTTTTTTATTTTTGTTTGTTTTGTTTTGCTTAAAACAATAGTTGTTTTTGCTCGAGTACATGTAGTTTTTTCATAAGAAAATTAAAAGAAAGAAAATAAAAAACACGTGTTGGTGGAAGTCAGAAATTTTTTTTGCATGGAAAAAATTACATCAGAAGGCAGAGCAGACAGTGGGTTCGGTAAAAAAAAATTAAATGAAATAATTAATTAATTGAACAATATAATTAATGTGAAAGAACAAAACTTATTTTTTCAGGATTTTTAAAAAATTGTTTCTAACTTTTGATGAGGAAGCAGTTTTTTAAATTTGACACCTAATGTAAAAGATTATTTTAATAAATATATGCAATATTTACATATACATATATGTATATTTATTTATTTTATCGAACAATATCTGCAAACGAATTAATTACAATATTAATTATTTTATATCAAATCGAAACTATAAAAATTATTTCGAATTTTTTATAACCGACCCACTGTTTGATTGTATTTTTTGATATTTTCAAAACATCAGTTTTCTACCAGACGCAGAGATTATGTTCTCCTTATTTTTGTTTGTTTCGAACAATAGTTGTTTTTGCTCGAAAGAAAAGGAGATCGAGCAAAATAAAAGTAAGAAGTCTTTTCATAAGAAAATACAAAAATTGTGTAAATAATCGACCTACTGCTGGATTCTGTTTGCCTGGTATTTCACAAAAACAAAAAGTTTAACACAGCGTACATAGTATGTATGCATGTATGTATGTACGAGTATGTATGCAGGTATGTTAATGCATGATTATGTATGTGTCTGATTCTCAAGTTATTTAAAACTTTACTTTTTGTGAAATACCAACCAATCAGAGTGCAGCTGAAATTCTTTATTTAAAACGAGAAATGATTTTTATTCCTTATGTCCTACTTTTCAACATAAGTATGTCCGGTTAAAATGCAAAAGTGCATTTTGATGAACCTTCATATATATCAAAAAGTTCATTTTTTCACCAGAGTTTCTAAACACAATTTTTCAATTATTTTGACATAGATTTTTTAAATTTATTTTGAGCTAGAATTTTTTTAAATAGAAAGTAATTTGTTACGCTACTTAAAAGTCCATATTTTTAATAATAAAATGAAAAATCTGGTTCTGTGTTTATTTGGCATTTTACTTCTTACAACCGATCCTTTTCATTGTAAGTGAAGATACGTAGAAAAATAAACAAAATAATAAATAAAAAATAACAACAATTTCCAATTGAACAAATACCAAAACAGAGTGAGGAAGAGAATATCAAAAATGTTGGCGGTCTTTTGAAACTGTTATAAAATCCAAAGAACAAATTTTGTAAATATCGACCTACTGCTGGCTTCTGTTCGCCTGGTATTTTACAAAAACAAAAAGTTACACACAGCATGCATAGTATGTATGTATGTATGTATGTATGTACGAGTATGTTTGTATGTTTGATTGTGCATATATGCGAAATACCAGACAAACAGAATGCAATAATTTCCAGTTGGACAAAGAGCTAGGGAGTGAGGAAAGTAGAGAATATAAGAAAAAAAAACTTAAAAAATACAAAGCAAAAAGGAGATCGAGCAAAATAAAAGTAACAAGAGTAGATGTATTTTTTTCATAAGAAAGTAAAAAATGAAAAGAGAGAAAATAAAATCCATCTCATGTCATTTCTGTGCGCCTTGTAGAAAACTGAAATATTGAATTGTGTCTGTTGTTGTTTCTCGATTTTTTTCAAAACAATTTTTTTATTTTTGTTTGTTTTGTTTTGCTTAAAACAATAGTTGTTTTTGCTCGAGTACATGTAGTTTTTTCATAAGAAAAGTAAAAGAAAGAAAATAAAAAACACGTGTTGGTGGAAGTCAGAATTTTTTTTTGCATGGAAAAAATTACATCAGAAGGCAGAGCAGACAGTGGGTTCGGTAAAAAAAAATTAAATAAAATAATTAATTAATTGAACAATATAATTAATGTGAAAGAACAAAACTTATTTTTTCAGGATTTTTAAAAAATTGTTTCTAACTTTTGATGCAATATTTACATATACATATATGTATATTTATTTATTTTATCGAACAATATCTGCAAACGAATTAATTACAATATTAATTATTTTATATCAAATCGAAACTATAAAAATTATTTCGAATTTTTTATAACCGACCCACTGTTTGATTGTATTTTTTGATATTTTCAAAACATCAGTTTTCTACCAGACGCAGAGATTATGTTCTCCTTATTTTTGTTTGTTTCGAACAATAGTTGTTTTTGCTCGAAAGAAAAGGAGATCGAGCAAAATAAAAGTAAGAAGTCTTTTCATAAGAAAACACAAAAATTGTGTAAATAATCGACCTACTGCTGGATTCTGTTTGCCTGGTATTTCACAAAAACAAAAAGTTTAACACAGCGTACATAGTATGTATGCATGTATGTATGTATGTATGTACGAGTATGTATGCAGGTATGTTAATGCATGATTATGTATGTGTCTGATTCTCAAGTTATTTAAAACTTTACTTTTTGTGAAATACCAACCAATCAGAGTGCAGCTGAAATTCTTTATTTAAAACGAGAAATGATTTTTATTCCTTATGTCCTACTTTTCAACATAAGTATGTCCGGTTAAAATGCAAAAGTGCATTTTGATGAACCTTCATATATATCAAAAAGTTCATTTTTTCACCAGAGTTTCTAAACACAATTTTTCAATTATTTTGACATAGATTTTTTAAATTTATTTTGAGCTAGAATTTTTTTAAATAGAAAGTAATTTGTTACGCTACTTAAAAGTCCATATTTTTAATAATAAAATGAAAAATCTGGTTCTGTGTTTATTTGGCATTTTACTTCTTACAACCGATCCTTTTCATTGTAAGTGAAGATACGTAGAAAAATAAACAAAATAATAAATAAAAAATAACAACAATTTCCAATTGAACAAATACCAAAACAGAGTGAGGAAGAGAATATCAAAAATGTTGGCGGTCTTTTGAAACTGTTATAAAATCCAAAGAACAAATTTTGTAAATATCGACCTACTGCTGAATTCTGTTCGCCTGGTATTTTACAAAAACAAAAAGTTACACACAGCATGCATAGTATGTATGTATGTATGTATGCATGTATGTACGAGTATGTTTGTATGTTTGATTGTGCATATATGCGAAATACCAGACAAACAGAATGCAATAATTTCCAGTTGGACAAAGAGCTAGGGAGTGAGGAAAGTAGAGAATATAAGAAAAAAAAACTTAAAAAATACAAAGCAAAAAGGAGATCGAGCAAAATAAAAGTAACAAGAGTAGATGTATTTTTTTCATAAGAAAAAATACAAAGCAAAAAGGAGATCGAGCAAAATAAAAGTAACAAGAGTTCAGAAGAAAGTAAAAAAAATTAAAAGAAAGAAAATAAAAAAACACGTTTTGTTATTAATCCATCTCCTCTCATTTGTGTTCGCCTGCTAGAAATATTGAATCGTGGCGGACGCACCCCCTAAAACACAACTATCGCTATGAAATTTGTTTGCATTATTTTTTTACATAAAACTTAACCGATTTGGGGGGAGAGAATATATGTAAGAAATCAAAAAACAAAAAATAAGGGCCACTCTAATGTACATACGAGTATAAATAAATGTAATTAAACTTTATGCCCGATTGATTAAGTTGACTAGTTTACACGAGAACAATTTTTAAGCCGCACAATTTTTGTTCTTTTCCAAATTACACAAGAGTAATTCATCTGGCACAAAATGTATACGTATACACAGCTTTGTGTGTGTTAGTGTTCTTCGTATTCATTTAACATTTGCTGTTTTTGAAGTTGTGTGTGTATTGGTGTTATGCTGCTAATGCGAGGTTGTAGCTGGTTGAAAAGTTATACCAACCACAAAACCACTCTCTTTGCCTCTCTCACCTACAAACTGGCATGTTATGCCAGCACAATTGTGCCCGTGTAAATCAACGCAGTGAGTCGATATGTAAATATGTATGTACATACATATATATGTACATACATAAATACATACGAGTATACACGTGTATTTGTGCATGTATTTTATTTATTTTTTTTTTCATAAAACACAATAACATATTACAAAAAGAACAAATAAATATAATTAAATGCACATGCATATGTATGAACATATTTGCATTTACATACGATATGACAGACAATAACAAAAAAAAAAGAAAGGACTTGCTGGTATGAAAGGTTTGAACAAACGATAATCATTATAATAAGCCGTTTGATTTTAATATAAATTACTTTTTATGAGACAATAATTGTGCAAGTAGCAACTTAATTTTTTTTATTAACAAGGTCTGCTGAAAAGCATGCAAACAAAAAAAATTTTAAAACCAAAAAAATACTACTAGATTTAACCCGCATGGCAAAATTATTATGAAAATAAATGGAATTTAAGCTTTACTCTGTGCTCTTGCCTGCGTTTAACATTTTTAATGTGACAGATGGCTGTCTGGAATATTTTTATATTACATATTGATATTTTGTAATTTTTATCTACATATGTAAGTATGTACATATGTATGTACATACATATGTACATATATCTAATTGTATTTTGCACGAAATGAATTACAAGCAAAAATTTTGTAATTTTAGGAAAGTAACGAAAATCTTTCGTAATATTTCTTTTTTGTAAACATAAAATTTTGAATAAAAAAATATACAAAAAAATATACAAGTTTTTCGCCTTAAATATTTCTTTTTGATTGTCTTCAAACACAAGTAAAACTGTGCAACAATTTTGAACTTTGCCAAAATTTCGAGGGTCTGACAATGGTTCTGTTAGATGAGGCCAAAAAACATACATACATATGTATATGTATGTAAATACGTGTGACTGCGTTTTAAAGGATCACATTGGAATTTTAGGAGGGTTAAAGTTTCCCCCTTTGGCCTATGTTCGTGCAACATATCGTGCCATAACCGCAAAAAAAAAGCTTAAGCGATATAATTTTTCGAATTTAGGGCCTGACCCACGATATCAACAACGTTCGACTTGTCGCACTCTTACATACAACAAAATCTTGAAATTTGTTTTTTTTTTTTTGAATGAAAGTGTGCGACTAGTCGAACGTTGTCGACATCGTGGATTTTGCCCTTAATTTTTTGACCAAAATCAATTGCGATACAAATGTAATTGGCCAATAGACTATATGTATTGCAAATGAATGAATAAATAAATAAACTAAGTACTCGTATGTGTTCTTCACATCTAAAGTATAGGGCATGTTCAGCAACTTTGTAGAAAATATTAAGACAAACATTTTGGTGGAACATATTACCCCTCTAACTCCCCCCATTATAACGGTAATATTTGGATCTATTTTAATAAATTATAAAAAAAAAACACACTTAAAAAGGGGTATGAAATGTTAGACAAAAATTTTGGCCACAATGTTTTACTACATACATATGTATGCCCCAGAACACTTCAAAGCCAAAACACTTAAAACAAACAACCACAAACAGTTAAAATCAAGATTCTTCATTTTTATTCTTACAAAATTTCTTGTGGAAATTTAATATTTTTCGTTTTTTAAAAGTCACATTTCGTTATAAATTCATTTTAACTAGCATACCATTTAAGAAAATATATTGAGGAAACAATTTGCTTAGCCTGACCAAGTTTGAAAGGTTTCTAGTTCTTTTATAGGGTATTCCCCCTCCACCCCCTCACTCCTATTATTTCTGCCACTCCCTTCCCAAGTATATACTCGTATACCTATATACATATGTATGTATATTCACGAGTGCCGATGAAATTCGTTGCGGCATAGAAAAATGCGGCACTTTCCTCAGCTAAGTCTAGTTTAACTTTTTTTGCCTTCTTTAGGAAATCGCATTAATTAATATCTGAAAATATTTCGTACTATCTATAAGAATTGAAAAAATAGTGAACTTGAGCCCGATAAGAATTTCTTCCTTCATTCTAGTTCAATTAAAAATAATATATTTATATAATTTTTTTTACTTAAGACTTTCGTATATTCCTTCGTGCGCAGTAACGAAGATTTTAACAATGTTTAGATACCACCATTATTGTACTTATGTATATCGTTTTCTTGCATCATGAATTATTTTTCAGTGCATGGATGTGCTGTTTTACATCCGGCTTGCTACCTACTTGTTTAACAGTTGACCGTAGTTGGAAAAGTGTCATTTCACCTTGTTGTTATTTTTTTTGTTGTTTTTTTCTTTACCGTTATTCGTTTGTAAATTTAAATGATTAAATCAGTGATAAACATAAAATTAATGTTGCCACATGGAGTTTTTTAAACTTAAGGGGAATTTTCTCTCGGGTAAATTTTTTTTCAGTAGTGTTTACTAAACTGTTTAGTTAGTAATTGGTCTATTGATAAACAAAAAATAATTTTGTTTTATAAAAGGTTTATAAAACAAATTTTGTATGAACTCCGGTTTTATAAACCTTTTATAAATTATTATAATATATCCTATCTGGAGCCAAATTAAAAATTAAAAAAAATATTTTTAAGGTTTCTTTGACAAAAGGGTTCTTTGATTTTATACCTACTTTTCTTTACTTTTTGGGAAAAAAATCTGGCCACTGCATGCCTATTTGTATATGTATTTTATTGTTCATGTAACAAATCTTGATATTTATTTCATATGTGATATATTTATGAATGCACGTTTGCATTATTGCAAAGTTTGTAATAATGTAGACAAATACATACATATGTACTCGTATGTATATAAATTATAAATACCCTGTTGGAAATTCCGTTAACTTTAAACTAACTTTAAGCTAATTATTTCGCAACTAGTACTGACTGACACTTGGATTACTTTTCAATGTAATCAACTGGCTATTTTAATATTTCGATGTCCTAAGCGGTAGTCAATTGTCTCACTCTGCATTACTTTTCAACTAACTTCAAGTCAATTCTTTTTAAATCACCTGGTAGTCAGTAAATTTAAAAAAAAAATTTCTGGGGTTCGAACATGTATCATCACACGTTGTGTACTGTACTCAACGAGCTAACTACACAGCCAAGGTACCATCTATATATAATAATAACAGCAAATTGTTAATATAAAACTGAAATGAGTTTCAAAGTAGCTGAGAATAAATTGATTGGCTCTCACCAAATTCGATTACGTACTTAACTTAAGAATTCGTTTTGGATCTGTTCTGGATGGCATTGCAGTTAGCTTTTAGTTAGTCTAGGAAAAGTTAACTATAAGTTAATTATTTTTGTAGTCAATCACACATTCTCCGACAGGGTAGTTAAATGAAAAAAAAAACTTTTTTGATTTCTATTAATTATTTATGCTGTGTAAGCACACTTTTTATAAATGATATTATATTATTTTTTTGTTTGTTTTTTGTTTAATTATAAAAACAGCAGTTTTTATATAATGTGACAGTTTTTCAAATTGTATGTGCATGCATACAACATAAATTAATGATAATAAAAATAATAAATATAAGCTTCAAAAATTTCATTTTAAATGAAATTGTTGCAAAAAAAAAATCTCATGATTTAATCTGTCCCTGAAAATTATTAAACTTCAGTGCATTTTTTTGCAAAAATGTAAAAGTGTTTTTAACCTTTTTAAATTTTGGCTGAGAGCTTCTTAAAATTATAGGGAAAAACTTATAGGACTGATGCCTGTATGCCCCGTTTACACCACCCAATTAGTCGACTCGCCTGTACAATTTTAATGGAAATGACTGAGAAGAATGAGTGATTTTCTCGACTAAAAAACACTTAGAAAAAAGTGTAATAATAGCTTTTGTACACATTTAATTTATTGTTCTAATCTGGCATTTGGCTTTAATTTACTTAACCTCAATTTAAATCATATAAAAAGGCATCATCATAAATAATCGTGTCTAATCATTTTAATTAAATATTAAACATATGCGTTTAAAAAAATACAATAATTTATTGCTGATACTAAAATATGTACATAAAAAGTTTTAATTCAATTGGATAAATTAAATAAGACTTATAACACATCAAGCTTTTCTGATTAAAAACATTAAGGAAAATATTTTTAAAATTAAATGAAACATTTTCCAATAATCCTCGTAAAATGTTGTCATTTTTATAGAAATTTATAAAATTGTTGATACATACATATGTATTTTTGCTCAATTCACAACCTATTGTCGGTCATACAAATGTTGTTGGTAATTTCTATAGAAAGATTTGTGTATAAACAAAGTTTTTATTGAAGTTAGTAACAATTCGCGTATAATATTTAATATTTTACACAGAGAACCTTAAAATATATTATGATTCCATTCTCAAAATTTTTTGTTATTACAGTCAAGTCTGGATAATCTAAAATTCAAAGTTTTAAATAAAAACTTCAAATAATCAGCAGTTGAAGTAAAGTAGTCAAGAGGGAGGTAGAAAAACTGCAAATAAACACGAGTTTAGGGCCAATTTCACCATGTCGACAACGTTCGACTTGTCGCACACTTACATTCAAAACAAAAATCATATTTTGTTGTTGTTTAAAATGAAAGTGTGCGACAAGTCGAACGTTGTCGACATCGTGAAATTGGCCCTAAATTATATTCAAATCAAGTTAATAAGAGAAGAAGCAAAAATGGTCAATTCAAAAGATCGATTTTACTATAAGTATTTTGCAATCAATGGTGGAAGCAAAAAATAATAATAATAAAAATGTGCTCTACCTTTTAATTCTATTATATATATATGTATGTATGTATATACTAACAAATTTTAATTTCAAACATTTTAAATTGCTTAAATGTAGCTCGATACCTCGCGCCCTGCCAAACTATGGCCCTTATGGGGAATAAAAGCGGAAAGTTTGTTCACGTGAAACTTTGCCATTTTATATCGAAAAAAACAAATTTCACGTGAACAAACTATGCGGCTCTTTTTTCCCCGGTAAAGCATGGTATTCTCTTCACAATTTCGTGCGAAATGCTGTCAAACTACATGTAGAAGTTTTTGATATGAAATATTTGCGAAATAAATTTGCAAAAGTAGTACTCTGTTCTTATTGCGAAAAACACGTAAAATCTATCTGGCAGCATGTTTTTCATCATTTTAGTTTCGCTGCGAAATAACATGAGCAGTACTTTTTTCACACGGAATTTTGACAATGTTGCATACTTTCAAGCAACAAAAGCGAGATATTTATAAAAAAAAACGCAAGTTGGGCTACAATTTACATGCCAAATTTTTCACGCGAAATAATCAATGTTGCTGAAATTTTTTCACACGAATAGTATTTTTCACGTGAATTTTTTCACTTTCCCCTGGGTTTTTTGCGCGAAATTTTTCACGCGAAATAATCAATGTTGCTGAAAATTTATCACAACTTCGAACAGAGTACCAGCCTTAAGGGGGGGAATCCAGTTTTATCGGTCTTAAGAAAATATCCAACTTGCTTTTATCATCTTTCTATTAATAGACACATATGTACATATATCTCTAACTTTCTCTTACAGTGAAGTTGTGAATAAGTGAGAAAACAATTCTAAAACGCATGTTAAGTTCCGGCTTATTTCTGATGTCTAACTTGAACTCAGAGTCTTGGAGTATTCAGAGACTTACATATATTACATTTCAAGGTTACTTATTTCACTATATTTCTTATGGAAAAGACAAAAAGCCCATACAGAGATGGTTAAAATTGTCCATAAAGTAAATTTGCTGAAACACATCCTATACCAAAAATGTAAGGATTACATGTTTTCCTGTAACATTTCACCATGACAATATGCAAAAGATGAGGAATGTCAAACCCACTTTCATTAGGACTCAGATGTAAAATTTCAAACGCTCCAATACATGTATTTTTTTATTATTATTTTTAGTCTTCCAGGAGAAGCAGACGTTAAACCTTATTTTGTTTTTATTTTACAGCGTTTTTATTACACAAGCAGTATATGAGAAGCTTTGGATCTTCCTTTTGGTTTTATCAGTCCGCCTATACTATAATAAAAATATATGCCTATAACAAACTACTAATTAAAATGATCAAGTTTGTCATAGCATTGTTCCACTATAAACTTATTGTTTTGTTTTGTTTCCTATACCTATAATTGTAATTTTCACGACTACCAGCCATCAATATTCAATTGTTTAATCTTACTTTAGAGTTGGTAACCCGTTGGCATTTATAAAGATGAGAGACTGTAAAATTTGATTTTTATCAGCAGCCTCTGTTAATTTTTTGGCATTTAAAACTTATTTTTCCAAATAATTACATGTTTTATGTGAACAGACAACAGAAAAGTAACTTCTGCTTCGAAACAATTTTTTTTTGTTTTATTTTCAACATCACAATAAAATAAACCAGTTGAAATTCAGCATGGAAACTATGTACAGCACAAAAAATAATAATGATAAAAAATAAATACAAATTAAATATCACAAATTCTAAAAGTTTTTTTTTTGTGTTTCTATCAAATGGGGAAAAAAGTTTTGAGTTAGTTGGAAAAATAAAATGATTGTTTTGAATTAAATATGTTACTATGTAGTGTAGTAAACACGGAACGTGGTCGATATTTTGTGTGGGGAAAAAGTTCGAAAAAAAACTTTTATGCTTCATTTGGGCTAAGGATAAATGTTGACGTGCCAATTTTTAGAAATTAAATGTTACCACATGGAAGAGTTCGGTAAATTCTTTTGGTTAGTTTTTCTTTTATCTCATGTGTTATTTTGTTATACAAAATAAAACTTCATATGTGCAATATTTTCCCCAAACAAATTTTTTGACATTTATTGCAATTAAAAACAGCATCCCAAAAGGACGAAGTAGCAAAATAAGAAATTAGTAGTTATAAACTTTATTTATAATTGACAATTATTTGAAATGTTTTTTTTTTTTAACGAATAGATGTTTCATATCTATAAAATTTTAAAAGTTTGAAAGAAGCTAATAATTTCGTTTAAATTGTAAACATGAAACTAAAATATGTACAAATAAATAGAAATAACGTTGAGAGCTTAATTAAAACAAGCAAAATATCGTTAATACCATTTTAAATGTTAGTTCCCTCAAGAATTTAGAATTGTAATTAACTAAACACAGTCTACAATGTTTCGCTTATACACAGTAAATACATATTTAGCAATGCATTTACATACATATCTACATACATACATATATACATATATACATAAGTAGGCATCACAATTTTATTATTTAATGAACTGTACATTATTATTTTTCTGCTATTAATTATTTAATATATTGGCTGTATTTTTCAGTTCAATTTTATTATTGTTATTTATTTTTATGGCTTGAAAAAAAAGCAGCAGCTCACAACAAAAGCAACAGCACAAATATAACCAAAAACCAATAATTATAATGCTTATACACTTTAAACTTTTAATTTATTTAATGGAAATTATCGAAATTAATTGAAATTAATGTTTATTTTTTAATAAATGCACATAAATTTATGAGTTTTCTGTTTTACAAACACTTGAAATGATAAAATAAATGCATATACGAAAAAAAACAAGCAAACAAACAAATTTATTTATGTATATAAATTAAATATTATTTAAAAAGTACTAAAAATAAATAAATTTATGAATGTATTTATTATAAAGAAATTAAATAACTATTAATCTTTAGAATGTGTATTATATATAACATCTATAAATTTTCTAAAATTTTATAATAAATAAATTTAAAGTGTTGGTTGAATCATTAAGTAACAATAACAAACAATCTGGCAAAATATTTATAAAGAACAAAAAGTTGGTGAAATTCTTTTGCGTTTGTTCACCAACTGTAGATACATACATAAGTACATATTTATGTATATAAAACGGAAGTGTTTATTGGTTTTAAAGCAGGGACCACAACTGTTATGAATTTTGTGATAAAAGTCAAAAGATAACAGTTATGTTTTGATTTTTTTATTTTTGAGCAGATATAACTTATTTTATGATTTTTATTGTTTATTTTTTTCTGATTTTTATTTTTTCCAATAGAAATAATTATTATTTTCCGATTTTTACTTTTTCGGCCAGAAATAAAACTTATTTCTTAATTTTTATTTTTTCGAGCAGAAATAAAAATTAATTTCTGAGATTCCGCAGCAGAAATAGAAATAGAATCGAAAAAAATAATAATTCTTGTAAATTTTTCTCATTTAAATTCATAACGCATTAATTAATTAAATTAATATAAGAAAAATCATCAAAGTCAAATTGTTTTAATTGTTTGCACACGAGTTTTGGAAGGATTTACATATTTTTGAAACTACTCCTGCAACAAACTAATTTTCCTGAACTACAAAAATTTTCAAGTTTAATTTTGTTAAAAAAAAAAACAACCATAAAAATCGCCTACAAATTTATTTATCGCCAGAAAAATCGCCATGTCGCCAAATCAAAAATTTAGACGCCAAACAAGTTGAAAAATCGTCTCGTTTGGCGAGAAATCGCCATATCTGACAACCCTGGTACAACTTTACATCATGTACGAACGAAATAAATACCATAATATCATTTTACTTTCGAATCGGAAATTGCTTTCGAAAGGTTTTCTTTTTCAGATCGAGTTACAAAACACAATAATAGATTTTAAAGGCTAGCTGTCTCATGAGAAACCGGCTCACTTGGGCCAGGACCCAACTACAGGTTCCGTTGTGCTAACAACTTTCACTAAATACAAAATTGTAGCATAGAGGGAATATACTTTTATCAGATAATACACAATTAAAATGACAGGAATTATAAATCTAGAATCCTTCTTTTAAACTTTAAAATTTTGTAGCAACAGTAACACATACATACATACATGCATACTAATAAAAGAAAAGAAAAAGAATCTAAGAAATTATAAAAAAGAAGCACAGCTGTGTTTAATGGATTTTGTGGTTTTACACGAACATTATTATAAAAGAAATTATTTAAGTATAACAAAATAACATAAAAACATTTAATATATACATATCCATACATACGAGTACATATGTATGTATGTATGTACGAGTTATGTTAACCGAAAAAAAATACAAAATTATACTTATGACATTTAGATGTCATTAAGAAAAATACAAAGGTAACGTAACATATTTCCTTAGACAAGTAAAAATTGTTTTTTTTTATTGTTAGTGTGTGTGTGAGTGTGCTCGTGTGCTTAACGGAAATGTTTAAAATTGGTAACATATTGCAGTTATGTTTAAAATAACAGTTTTTTAATAAATAAATATTAAAGCATGACACTTGAATGGCTCTTTAATTATTGAAACGGAATATGTACGAATAATTAAATTGTCTTAAATTGCTAAATGTGAATTGAATATAATTAAGAGAATTAATCAAATTTATATCAAACTGTTTAATAGTGCGTTCAGGTTGAAACGAAATTAAGTAATTTCAAGCTCAAATTACGAACGAAATCAAGAGTGTTCATGCTGTTTACTGAATGACATTTGAGTTGATTTCGCAAACTTTTTCACTTTTTTCAGTTGAATAAACTCTGTTGCAAAAATCGTCATAAATATAATAATTTTCAATCTTCTTTTGATTTCATATTGAATTAAAAATCTTATTTAAGGCCGTGATACACTATCATACAAAGTCATGCGATCTACGAAAAAATACAAGCCTGGTATGATGGAGTTTATGAAAATTTTCAAAAGACAATAACAATTCATCACACCAGGGTTGTACTTTTTCGTAGATCGCACGACTTTGTATGATAGTGAGTCATGGCCTTTACTTTTATTTGTTGTTTCTCATAGTTGTAAATTGATTCATGTTTGAATAAAAAAGTATATTGTAATTTATTGTTAATTTCATCGAAATTAAGTAAAATAACTTAATTTGGAAAATGTCTCAATATATGGGAAATTACTTAATTTCAACTTGATTTCGGCCGAAATCACGAAACTACTTAATTTCGCGTCAGCCTGAATGGGCTATAAAGGTTTTGTAATTCACATATCTCTCTCAATTTTGTTTTCACATAAAATATAATTTTGGTCAACAACCTTGTGCCTAAATTCAACCTTGTGTTATAACAATACATACCTACATGTATACATGCGTTAGGAAAAGGGATGATTATTTATTTCCTTTAATGAATATTATTTCTACTAAATGCCCTGGGCTGGGTAATAAAACTTTTTCCTAATAGGTTTTTTTTTTCTTAAGTTACTTTTAAGAAATATGTGATTTGCAAAACTCCCAGTTAAAAGCTTAACAAACAGGATGCGTTCATTTAAAAACTTATTAAATTGCTATAATATATAAGGTTTTATCTTTTGCCATTTATTTTATTAGGGGGCTTGTTTTAGTCTTTTAAGTTCCTTCTTTTCATTGCTTAGACAATTTACCAACTTGTACAAAAATAATATTTTATGTATTGTTTGGGCTTCCTCACTCTTCCGCTCAATGTGTCTCACTCTCGCTTTCTCCTTCTGCAATAAAGCAGAAATTGGCTTCTTTCATTGTTTTTAGGGAAACTGTTTATGCCTAAGCAACAGAGTAGAAAAGTATGAAATCCTATAAAGTTTAAGCCAAAAAAAACCAAAATTTTCCAACACTTATTTTGTGTAAAATATGCTAAGTTTTCCAACTGTTAAAATGTTTAATAACCTCTCTTTTTCCCCCAACTGCCGCTTTCAGCTCTAATATTGTTTTCTGTGCTCTGAGTAACGGAAATGGAAGTGCTAAGACAGCAGGCAATTAATTTGCATGGCAAAAAATTACTGTAAAGCTGTTTAAAACTTTTTTGTACGTTTCCTTGTCTGCTTTAGCCGAAAATTAAACCTTGTTGATAAGATTTTTTGAGTTCTCCTTTTTTTCGTACATGCGAAGTAGAAATGAAGCAAATAAATATATTTTTGCTTTTCTAAACCTGAACTTTAAATCATTTGATTTATGTTGATTTTTAATGACTTTTCATCAATCTTAGAGGAAAATTAGTAAAACGTAAAGCGTAAAGCAAATAAGATAAGATTGCTCATTAGAAAGCAGATAAAAAAAATATAAATTAAGTTTTCAAAAGGTTAAGGTAATAAAGAGAAAGCAGGGAATGGCACAAAATATCGAAAAAAAAGAAATAATGCATATATTAAAAAATTTATGACTTACTAGTTCAAAGAGTGGTGAGTATCAATACACTATACCATTTTGCACATGCTACGATGCAAGACCATTTGCACAAGACTGTGAATTGGGCTACGAGTATTAAGTTTTTTGCTTGGAACGCAATGCCACACAACAATAAAAATCGAAAATGACATACATAGCCATTAGTACACACTATAAACTCTATTGCGATGTCACAAAATCCCATAGTGTGCACTCGTCATTAGGTCTGTTCGAGTTGCACAAAGTTACCCAAAAGCGTTCCACATAACAATTTTTGTGCAATTTTGAGAGCGAATGAGAGAGTAATTTTTTCATTTCCTGTACAAACGAACTTTTTCTTTGAGTAAATTTGGACAAGAATTAAATAATCAGCTGTTATTTTACATATGAAACTGAAAAATTAATCAGAAAATGTGCAAATAAAGAAAACAAGTTTTTTAAAGTTATTTTACGGATCAGTTACAGGCTGTTGCCAATGATGCATTACTGGCACGAAATCTTGTGGTACACACCTATTAGCGCTCTAGTTTAAATTGGTTTGTAAATGAACAAAAACTATTGCATACTTTAAAAAACTACATAATTAGTTAATTTGCTCCTGTAATGTAATCTTTGAAGTTTCTTTAAATAACTACAATTTTATTAGATTTTTCTAAAACACAGCTGTGCTAATAGATTTTATAATTTTCTATTCATTTTTTTCCACTTCATTTTGCCAAATTATCGTTAGTTTTTTTTTTTTTTTTTTTTTAAGTTTAAGTCCATCGAAATGTTATTTATTAGCAATTAAGTTCATTTATCAAACTAAATTGAAACTGCTGCCAGATAAACTCAGACACATGGAGAAAACATTTCTTTCCCTTTTTAAAATTTTAACCACAAGAAACAAATCTTTTTTTTTTGCACATTTTCAGATAAGTTTTTCCTAAATAAATATAACAGAAAAAAAGATGCCAGAGAAAATATATTTAACTTTATTTTGTGTATAACCGTTAGTGAAACCAATATCAACTACATATTAAGTTAACTTAAGCTTAAACGTTAGTTAGCATTAAGAAGTGTAAATGTCAGAACAACTGGAAAAAAAGGGGGAGGCAAGTATTTTCATCTGTATCAATAGAGTTAACACGTTCAGTCTTCAATTGCAGAGTTTAACTTCTATTTCTTGCAACGTTGACAAATAAAAAAAAGTACCGTTTTGCAAAAAGAAAAAAGAAACTACATTTTTAGCTAAAAACTTTTTTGTATTGTACATTTAGGAATTAATCGCATTTATCGAAGTATTAAAAAGTTTTATAACATCAATTAAATGTTTTAGTAGTTTTTTTTTATATATTTCTCTTATTCCACACATTTCTGCAATTTAATTTACTTTTGCTTGGAGTATAAAGTGTTTTTTCATTGTTGTCTAAATTTTTTTTAACTTATAACGTTTTTTTTTCTTAATTTTTATATTTTTTTTTTGGTGCGAAGAAAAATAATTTTCTCTTCTCAGTTTTCAGTTTTGCTTTTGAAAAAACATTTGTTACTAATTATCGTGCCAATAAAAATTAAGGCAAATTGTTGCAAAGGGAATTTACGAAACTTCTTATTGCGCTACTACCATTTAAAGGAAATAAATGTAAACGTAAAACAAAATGGAGTAAAAGCATGAAACACGAAATCAATATTAAATGAAAATTAATTAATATTAATTGATTGGGTGATTTTCATGTTTTATTATATTTCATTTAATGTTAATTTTAAGCTTTCTTGTTATACATTTTGGAGGCAAAAGTAGCTAAAGCTTATAGCAAGATTGTATTTAAAGAGAAGAGATTTGTTGGAAGTGAGCAAAAGTCAGGGGGCAAATATTACAAAAATTTCATACAATTTTAATTGTGTTTGTATGGAGTAAATTACATAAATAATAATTAAAAATTAACGAATAAAAAATATTTTTAATTTTTCTTTTGGTGTATTCAGAGTAAAATTTTAACTCAAATATTTCTATAGAACGTTTTAACACGTAAAATTATGATATTTAAGTTTTTGCCTTTTTTCAAAATACAGAAAATACTAGAGTTCAAATGCTGCACAAACCGGTTTTAACGTATGCTTTAACTTTAACAATCGTTTTTGCATAAGGGTGTTTTTATCTTTTTCCTTTAAAACGCAGAATATATTTTACTAAGGAAGCTTCTTCTTTTCTAGAAACAAAATGGAGCTGTGTTGATAGAAAAGAAAATGTTGCCACTATTTTTTTTCTTCAGTATGGTAATACGGAGAAGTTTAAACTATCACCCAAAAACGTCAAACTGAAGTAGTGTTACATTAAATTAATTTTCGGATTAGCTAATTAGAGAAATAAACTAAGTTTAATCTCGAGCACAAAAATTGTCCCTAAGGTCTGTTAAATTTCACCCCTTTTGCAGATTCTTATGTAGAACCCTGTGAGGAAAATGTTTGTGCAGCATTTGAACTCTAGTATTTTCTGTATTTTGAAAAAAGGCAAAAACTTAAATATCATCATTTTACGTGTTAAAACGTTCTATAGAAATATTTGAGTTAAAATTTTACTCTGAATACACCAAAAGTCGAAATTCAACCTGGACATAGAGGATAAGAAAACTCACGTATTATATCATACATACATATGTATGTATGTATGTATACTCGTAGTTTCCCAATCACTGGTAAAAATCATTTCACATGCTGCCATCACCTTAATTTTATTTCTTAAATCAGCATTTGAAGCAGTTGGATATTAAAAGAAAGAAATAAATCAAATCATTAAATCGTCTTGTTAAAATAAATTAAGTTTTCGTAGAAATAAACGCGTTATAATTGTAAGATTTTAAAAAGTGGGTGGGTATGAAACGTGTAAAGTTAAAAAATAGCATTTATTTAATTAAACATCTACCTCTGCGCGTTTAAATTTCATTTTATTTCATTTAATTTTTTCTGTTTCTCTTTCATTTTCAAACAATATGTTGAAGATTTTCTTAAATACATTTTATGTATGAAAAGATAAGTAATTAAAAATGAATTTTCTCATGAACTTTTCCTTTTTCCTTTTCCTATGCACTCGCTGTATTAAGCAATAGCAGGGGAGGGAAGGGAATGAAGTAGTGTTATGTCTGTTAATATAATCTGCTTCAATACATAAAGCACACTTCACTTGACTGAAACTTTCAACAATTCTAGGCTTTCATTATATGTAACTATCTTATTTTAGCTTATTTCTTTAATTATTTCAAAAGATTTAAAACTCTTAAGAAACAAAGTTTCTTCTTTTACTATTAAAAATTTTTTGTTTAATGGGGAAATGTATTTGTTAATACTGTTTGTAAGCCTATTAAAAGTAATTAAAATTTTTAACTTCATAAAATTTAATATGATAAAAAAAACACTGCAATCAACAGCTGACAAATATAAGGAAACTCTGGCAACACGTTATTGTGTTTTTCGGGCAGATTTACTTATCAGCAGGAAACGGAAAACCAAAGTTAACTGCATAATCTGGAGTAACGTAGAATACGAATGGTACAAATCTTGCATTTCTGCACGCAAAATCTTACTGTAGTCATGACCGTGCATAGTGGGTAGAAAATGCTTAAATTTGTTTTGTGTGAAATTTCATCCAGCTCCTTCCACCAAAAAAGTTGCTCAACAAAAATTGCCGTGTGTGAACCGGGACTTACTAAACCTAAATTTTATAAGCATTATATGCGTAAAATTTAGAATACACAAACATGCGGTGCTTGCCTGGTCTCTCTGCTGATAGTGGTAAATTTTCGACTGCTAGAGTCAAATTCAACTTTAAAGATTATTTCACACAAAAACTTTGCAAAGGACAAAATATAAGTTACATATTTTGTCGCTTTTGATTCCACTAAAATATTATAATTTTTTTTTAGTAAATGATATGAAATCAAATTCGAATTTGCCATATTTTCTTTGTTATACAAAATAATATACTACATACTATGCATGTAAAGGGTGGGCAAAAATTTAAGGTTAGGAAGCAAATTGGCTTAAAAACACACTTTTTTGACAAATTCAGTTTTATTGATAATAATGGAATATGATTTGGGGCAAATGTCTACCGCTAGCAGGTCGGCAGATTTCCGCTTTTTTCACAAAATTTTTAACCACATTTTGCAACAGAGCTTCGCTTATCTCTTCAATGCAGCGCCGAATTTCAATTTTCAGAGCGTCAGTTATTTGTGGTTTTTTCACATAAACACGGTCTTTTAAATAATCCAGCGGCGATAAATCACAAGAACGAGGAGGCCAATTGACATTGCCAAATGGAGAAATTACGTAACCGGGAAATTTCTCATGCATCAGCTGAATTGTTTGGCCGACTGTGTGGCTTGTGGCGGCGTCTTGCTGAAACCAAAGGTCACTGGTGTCAACATTAGTCAATTGTGGACACAAAAAAATTGTTATAATGGTTTGGTTTGGTAGCGCAGAGAATTCACGGCGTTTCCTTGTTCATTCTCGAAAAAATACGGGCCGATGATGTGCCTGACCACAAACCGCGTCATACGGTCACTTCTTTTGGATGTAATGGTTTTTCGAGGACTGTTTGTGGACTTTGTGAGCCCCATATTCGACTATTTTGATTGTTTACATAACCGCCTAATTGAAAATGGGCCTCATCGCTAAATATAATTTTGTTGAAAATTGCGTTGTTTTCGTTCAGTTTTTAAAACAGCCAATTCACAAATGTTCGACGTTTATTCAAGAGTGTAGCGTTTCATGGTTAAAATTTTCCAACTTTTTATTAAATAAATGTCAAAGGATGACAGCTCAATTCTGGGCATTTCATCATTTGACAGCCAATTTACTTCCTAACCTCAAATTTGCCCACCCTTTACATGTACATATAATTTGTAGTAGAACTCTCTATAAAAAATTTTGTTTATAAATGTGCAAAATGATGGCACGATTAAAAAAATTGTTAAATACTTTTTTCCTCTTTCATTTTTCTTCCTTTTCGCAAATCATTTGATTATTTTTCGAAATAAATCACGTATATTATCGTTGTAGAGAAATAAAAACGACAATTTTATTATATGTACGAGTATGTATGTAGTAGTATGTCTGGCTGGCTGACTGGTAATGTGATTATAAACGTTATCGATATGCTACCAAGTTTATCGCACAGACAATCCCTTTTTTAGCCTTGTAGTGAATACAACTGAAGAAAAAACCAAATACAAAGAGATAAAACATTTGGAAATTGAGTTGGAGCTAAAATGACTATGAACAAATAAACAGCAAAAGGACACAGAAAAGTAAGATTTTACGCACCCTTAAATAGTGATAGCAGAAATATTTTGCTCTAAATGACTTGTATGTAAAAAGCTTTCGGGCTGACTGGCTTGCCACTGCTGCTGCTTACACGTCACTTAATCGAATTATCTTCAAATATGGCGTCAAGCAAATGATACACCAAATATTGTCACTCACACAAAAGCACACACAGGCTACTGGAGTTATAACATACACACAAGCTTACACGTTGCTGGAGTTATACTCGTATACCATTAGAATTTAGCTTTTACGTCCGGTTTTGGGCAGTCCAATTTCGTTGATATTTTTGTAGATAACTTTTTTTCAGTTTTTTTTAGAACATTCAAATTTATTTTTTATTTTTTTTTTCAAAAAATAAACACTAAAACGAAATCTGTATTAAAAAACAAAGTAAACGTTAAAGCCAATGGCAATGTTTGAGGTTATGTTCATTGACAGTTTTGTTATCCTTGTAGCAAGTTAAATCCCTTGTATAACAAGTAATCTGAATAAGTATTTGAAAAAACAGAAATTCAACTTTTACATAAAGACTTTGTTTGTCACTCTCCTGGCTCTCTCAAAAAAAAAAAAAATGTTGCGTGATAGAGGGGAAAAAATTTATCA
The DNA here is from genome assembly GCA_936439885.1 of Nowickia ferox. Classification (NCBI taxonomy): domain Eukaryota; kingdom Metazoa; phylum Arthropoda; class Insecta; order Diptera; family Tachinidae; genus Nowickia; species Nowickia ferox. The sequence goes on along the minus strand of OW387024.1, from coordinate 11,145,987 downwards.
GACACAAAAATCTCCAACAAAACTTACAAGGGATCGGATATAGACTTACGTGTTAGGAATTAGGTGTGATTTTAATGGGTTTCCTTAAAAGTTTGTGTTTTTTTTAACTTTTTTCTTACTCTACTCTATCAATGAATTAATTGATTTTTTACGTATCCTTTTCCTGTCTTTTCGTTATAACACGTAGGGGAAAAATTGATTTAAATTGCAATACTTAAACACATTTTAAATCCTTAATCCTTAATCCTTGAAACACAACATGCTAATAAATTAATGTATGTAAATGTTTGCCTTTTCTTCTTCATTTTAGATATGAACAAGGGATCACCTATTGATTATAAAAGTGGTTCGGCTTGTTCGACGCCCACCAAGGATACATTGAAAGGCTACGAACGTTCGGCTAATAATTGTATGGGCCCTGTGCTTCCGCCCCGTAGTGTAATGAGCGGCATACCCTCTCATCATTATTCGGCACCCATGAATTTTCGCAAAGATTTAGCGGCCCGCTGTTCGGCAAAATGCATAGCAATTGTAGCCGTTTCCATATTTGTAGCAATGTGCATTTTATTGATATTTTTAACAGGTAAAACAAAAAATAGTTTAAATATGTGCAAACAGAACAATTAATAATTTATGCATTAACAGGTTTTGGCGTTCTCCATTGGTCTCCATCTGCCCCCTGTACAGTTCTAGTCGGAAATGAGGCTGCTGAGGTAACAGCAGCCAAAAGTACTAATACAGACCTATTGAAACTACATAATTCCTCGTTACGCTCAAAAACCGGACAACCCACCATGGTAACAACGGCCACATCATCGCTACCCGCCTCACAGGCAGCTGCCTCATCATCAGCCTTTCAATCCACATCAGCCTCTTCGTTGGCTGTAGGTTCAGCGGCAGCCACTTCATCGGCATCCTCTTCATCCTCCTCCTCCTCAAGTTCGTTATCATCGTCAACGTCGCTGTCATCAGCATTAGCAAATGCCAATATCGGAGGTAATTATTCACAAGTTTTAATTATTTTTAAATGAGTTTTAAACAAGTTAAAAAAAGAGAAAGCAAAAGCAAAGATAACTTTGTAAAATCTTTCACTTCTTGAACACAACAAAAAAACTGAAATCTTTTTTTTTCCACAAGAAGATAACGAAAATCATGACATTACTACGGGCTTAATAATCAAGTTTATTTATTTTTTTCCTTTAATTTTTTCCTCCACTTTATATGCTTTACACTTTACACAGTTTCTTTTTTGTATTTTGGTTTTTTTTCATAAACAATTATTTATTATTTTCTTATTTGCTGTTGTAGTTTAAAATCGGTAGAAGATGCTGACAACTTTTAAAGAAAAAAAGTTCAAATAAATGTTGTAAACAAAACTGTCATTTCGCTTTAGATTTTTGTAAAAATAAGAAATTAAACTCTTCAAATAACTACAACCAAGATCAAAATAATAAAATATTTTATAGTTTACTATATCGTGCCATAAACGCCAAAAAAAGCTTGAGCGACATAATTTTCGAACTTATTTTTTTTTACCAAAATCTGTTATTTGCAACCATAAATAGTAGATTTTAGTAAAAAAAAAATTGAAGTCCAAAATTGTGTCGCGTTGCTCTTCGCTGGAAAATTGCTCAAAGTCGTACTAGTTATAATTGGCGATTTATGCACTTGTATCCTGAAAATCTTAAAAGCAATACAACAAGATAACAAATTGATAAAATGGAAAAAAATTATATAAAAATTATAAAAAAGTGAAATAGCTGGAGAAAAGCAATGACTGTTTTTTTAGCCGTATAACATTAAATTATTTTTAAAAATCCTCGGTGGACTTTCGGCAACTCATCATGGATAGACTGACGCCGAAAATTGTTAAACTTTATTTTGAAAATATAGCTCAATTTGATTGTTGAATTTTGCAACAGAAAAAGATTGACTAAGGCAACATCGCAAACAGCTTTAGGTTACGCAAAAAGTATGTCTTTATTTCGAGAAGGAAGAATTACACTGCTTTACAAATAAGAGGTGTTAAGTTCCTATTTTTTTTTTTTTTTTTTTTTTGTAATTATGATGTGCTAAGGACGAGAAAAATAAAAAAATTATTTTGTCTATTGTCCAGATAACGGTACGGTTGTGTTTTTCGATATGTGTATACTTGCATCTAAAGTGTTACTTATTATTAAAGGCTGGTTCGGTTAAAGCGATCTATGTCTTTTTTGAAAGGCTAGGAAATTAATAAATAAATAAGAGTTAATATTTTCTGAAATGTTTGCGATTTTCACCAATGTTTCTCCATTTTGAAGAAAACAAATCATAAAATTTTAAATTTAAACCCCTATGACTCTATTTTTTATCCGATAAAAGTCAATTATCTATTATTGTATAGATCGCCTTAGAATTCCTATAACTCAGCCATTTTTTATTCGATCCAAACCAATTATCTACTATATACCTTTTAAGCAAGATATAGATCACATTAAACGAACCAACCTTAAAAGCTAGATGACGTTTTAAATGGAATTATAAATCGAAAAACACAAGTTTACCATCATCTGGATAATGCCCAAAGTGAAATTTTTCTCGTGCTTAGCACATCATAATTACCCTAAAAATTTAATTAGTAACTCTATACCTTTCAAATATATGAATTTGTAAAACAGTGTTATCAAAGGTTTTTGTCGTAAAATTTCATAAAATTATAGAATTAATCGCTAAAATCGTATTTCCTATTATCCTATTATCGTGAATAAAATTCTCCTCGGATTTTGTTGCCCGTTTACAAAATTGCTATCTTAAATTTTCCTCACGTGAATATATGGCAACTTTGAAAAATATTCCCTCTTTAACATGGGAATTTGTTCGCCATATTTTAATTTGAAGCGGCGAACTCTTAAGCTACCCATAGACTATGCGCAATATTATTGAGTTCTTTATTGGTATTATTATTGTCGTTTTGCTTCACACTAATCAATAATTTATACAATATTAAAAAAAGTATATGTAAAACTAAACAAAAGCTACACACATGTGTGCACATGTTTAAGAAATTTTAAAATTGATTTTTCGTGTTGCATACCAGATATACATATGTATGTACTTATAAAATCGTAAACAAATTAAATCATTTTTAATTAATTTATTTTAAAAATGGAATAATAATGTACCTGGAAATAATTATTGCACAATGTTGTCAGCACATTACAAAATATTTCTTGTTGCGCAATATAAATCGAAAGACTTCTATTTTATCCAATATATTGTGCCATATACCAATATAATATACGCACATACAATTTTATTGTACACTATCATCAAACAAACAAATAATCGATAAAAATTTAATTAAGCGAAATGCTTTTAATATTCTTAATAATGTCATTTTTTACAAATATCAAAATACATTTCTGTGAAAACATTTTTAAAATTTTAATACTCATTTTTTTTTGTTTATCAAAACTTATCTACTTAAATAATCAAATTTTAAACACCATCTTTACGCATAATTAAAGCTTAAAACCTTAAAAATATTAAATTTCTCTTCCCAACTTTTACAAATGAAAATCTTTAAATCTCGCACAAAATGAAACCAAAATACAAAAGTTTAGCTTTAAACCACCCTCGAAGTTCTTAGTGAACAATTATAATTGTGTATTTGTAACTTAAAGCATAATATTATAGAAACAAAATATTTTGATTATTCAAAGTCAGAGTTCAAATATAAATTTAATTTTCTCTTAACAAAATCTATATAAACACATACATACATAAATACATAGATAAAAATTTTGCAATGGATGTATTAAGAAGAATGAGAGAATACACCGAATACACAGAGCGTGATAAGAAACTTAGACAAATGTGGGAAGAGCAGTTGCAACTATTGCAAAAAATGGGACAACTGCAACAGATTTTCTTACACAAACGTTTGCGATATCGCCGAAGTGCATCAGCTCAAAGTTCTGAGCACTTAATTAGGAAAAAAGACAAAGCTGTAAATCCTAATGAAAATGATAATCAATATGGTGAAGATGAGTACAAAAACTTTATCGAAAAAGATTTGACAAATACGCCAACAGTTGCAGACACTAAAGACAACATGGGAACTATATCAGCAGCTGAAGATTTTAATGATATGTTTGAGCAAGACGATAATGAAGAAGTTTTATTAATTGATTTCGAAGATGAAGACTTATTGGGTGCTGATGATGATGTTGATGCAAAATTAATAATAAAAAGCAATTATGACAACAACAAGTTTTCAAACGAAGAACAACAGCAAGTACAACGAACGTCGTCTACCACTGCCACTAATACACCTTCGAGTTTAACAACAACCCCCAACTCCTTGGCAAATGACTACAGGTCTTTGCCGGATTCATCTAGTACATTTTCTGCTACAGGTTTTTCTCTACCACCTTTATTGTTGTTGCCATCTTTTGATGACAAAACTTTGAAAATCAATAACATATTAAATCTCAATCAAAGTAATAAACATAATATTAACAAAGAAAATAATCTAAAAGCAAAGGATGTTCGTAACATTAAGAAGAAGATGAAGAAAAATGATTATAAAGAAGAAAAAGATTTGGAGCAAACTAAACCTTTAACAACAATACAAAGCAGCTCTTTGAATGAAGATGAAGAAGATACGGAAACAACCACAAAATTTTTTACTATATTTGAAAATTACAACTATGATGAAGAAGCTGTGGCGTTAGAGGATTTAAATTTGGATTTACTAAATCATAAAGAATTTCATTCTCATGAAATTAAAAAATCTTTAGTTAAAGTCAGCGATGACGAGACTAATGGTTTTGTAGTAACATCTCTAAGTGACGGCGATAACAGTAGTGTTGGGGATGACAATCAAAATGTTGTTATTGACAATAAAATGAGGTCCCCGGTAAACAACTTGAAAAATATGGAAGGTATAGAGTATCCAGTAACTGAGACCAGCACTAGCAGCAGTAATAAATCTTCTCAAATTAAGGCCATTGATGATGACAGTAAAAATAATGATGATGATGGAGATGAAATTGATAAAGAAACTGCTGACAGCAATAATTTTCAAATCAATCGTTTCGAAGAGGAAAACACTCATTCGGTAGCAGTTAATAGACATCATTTAGTTGACATCAATGATGACATTTATTTAAGTCAGCAAAACACTCAACAAGAAAATATGATGCTACAGGAAACCGCTGCCACCCCTAGCACTTTATCCCTGCCAGATAAAGAAGATTTTTTAGAAAATATCATGTTAAATGACGGTTTAATGCCGCTAAATGCACACAACGGCTTTGTAGACATGAATTATGTCCAACATTTAGATGATATTGATATTGTTAAATTAGAGCAGACACACTCGAACGAGGAAGAACTTTATAAAACTATAAATATAACAAAAAATAAGAATAAGGATAAAAATAAGAATAATGCCAAGAAATATAAATCTCAATTAAATTCTTACAACTATGATAAGCAACAAAATGAAGTTATATTACCAGCACAAGATGATTTAGAATATAAAAAGATATTACAAGATCAAGAAATTTTTGAGAAGCCCATAACTTCAGCACCCGTTTCAAGCAAACCCCCAAGTCCAGAACACAATACAAACTTTCACACCAACAATATGGAAGATAAACGTATTATTGTCAATCTTACCATAGCCTCAAATGATGGTAGTGGTAACATGTACTCATTACATGTCAATATACCAGCGTTTGATCAAGCAGGTCAAGTGCAAAATATGCAACAAATTTTAAAACATGAAAAACTACCTATGCAAGAAAATTTAATAGAACAAGACAAGGAAAAGCCCAAACAGTTTCAAACTAGTCCCTATTGTATACCTGAACCACCACCGCCAATACCAGAATGTCCCTGTGCCTGCGATTTATATGCGGGCAGTAGTAGTACCTCAAGCTCTCCTATAGATAATGACCTAGACAATGACTGGTTTCAAATTGACTCTTCAACTACTGCATTACCTGAAACTATTACTCAAACTACTAAACCATCTCTTAACACTGTTACACCTGCCACTTTAACAACTAACATTGCCAACCACAATGTTGTTGATGATGATGAGGTTAATGCTATCGATAACGGTGTCAGTGTCGATTTTGATACAACTACTAATATGCTTGATGTTTTAACTGATGATAATTTTGAGACTAATTTAAGTGTTAAGAGTTCTAATGAAACTGGTGAAATGTTTGCATGTCCTGATGTTATGCCCATACTTATACTTGAAGGTGATTTGTTTTAAATTTCCTCAAATTTCCTCTAACAAAAACTAACTTATTTTCAGTAAAAACTAATTTATTACTGTAAGCATAAAAATTAATTTTTAATAATAGTGTAATATGCATACATAGATATGTATATAGTATATAGATAGGTTCATTTATAATGTAAATAACATAAAAGATATCAAATGACCGATGAAAATAATTGCTTAAACTTTTTAAAGGAGCTCATAGTTTTTCTAACTGACAAACTTCTACACATAATTTGCTTTTTCAGTTAAAATACATAATTTACAGAACAAAGAATTCAATGAAATGCTTTCCGGGATAAAAAAATACTAGCAAGTTGAACTCCCAAAGTCATGTTTGGTTCGAAGGACTACAAACAAGTTGTAGTAAAAAAAAATTTAGTTATTGTATCTATTTTGTCACATTTCATTAGCAATCGCTGGATCTTTCCCTAAAACCTACCATCACATTAATTAATGCCCCTATTATGAGCAACTTTCGATCTTCGACTGTAGTCGAAAGTACTGATCGAACGAATTTTAATTTAGCATTATGACAAGCATTTGACAAAGAATATCCTTATTGTGAATATCACTCAGAGTGATTTTTAAAATTTATAACAACTTTACCTAAAAATAAAAACTAATCGTTTTTATTTATTAAGTTTTTGTTTTAAAACACTTCATTGAAAGCCAAATTTTGTTCGATAGAAAATTCGTAGCTGAACGAAATTTTCGATGCTCATAATATGAATTGAACATTCGATGTTCGATAGCCAGCGAAGACCGAAAATCGAACGTAACTAATAATAACACATTACTTAGAGAGTAGCAAACATTGGCAATAGCAAACCGCGATTCGAAGGACCATAAATAAGTTGCAGAACGATATAGAATAGAATATCTCACAAATATAAAAATGCTTTTAAAAATTATGTAGTTAGAAACCAAAAGAATGTGTGACAGATGGGTGGAACTACCTACAAGTCATTACTACATGGAACTCCTTAATTGTGTAGAGAGCACGACCAACAGTGTTCATGGCGAAGTAGGGAGGATTGTAGAGTCTCGAGGGCTATGTGGTCAAAACTTGACTCAGGAAGATCCAAACTGTTACTGGACATGGATAAGAAGGCGATGCGAATCGTGATAGGCGCGTTGACTGGTCACTGCTCGGTGAGAGCAAGAACCAGCATTTGGGAAACTGGCACTCCAGGTTTCTGTAGGATGTGCGGGGAACGCCCGAAGCTGCAACGTCATATTCTTAGATGTCTGAGCAGACGTTTCTATGAGAGCATTACTGATATCGGGAAGTGTAAACTAGAGGACATCAGGGGCTTTATCATGGGAATTCAGTGGCTTAATGACGTATAATAGGGTCACTTCTGGGTACAAAATATTATCTGGGGTAAATATTACTTTTAATTGCCAATAGAAGAATATCACAATGGAACCAACTAGTTCTCCGAGTGGAGGTGCGTTTTAGCACCACCCTTCCTAACCTAACCAAAAGAAACATTACCAACAATATGACAAAATATGTGAGCTTCTTTTAAATTTGTTTTAGCTTCTTATAATAAAACTTACTAACACTTCATATTTGTTTATCTAGCATTTGTTGCATCAAATACTCGTAGTAATGAAATTATATCAATTCATGTATAAAGAACATCATTTCATAAATAAATTCATTTTGCTTTCAAATATACAGTATTGGCTTTTAAACATCAAAAATATTCATAAACAACTTTTTAAATTCAGCAAAATTTAACATTAAACCCCATTAATAAATAGAATGGATGGAAGAAAATTTTTAGTTGAATAAAGAAAACAATTGAACTTAATTTCAAAATGGAAAAGAAAGTCGAACAAAAAGTATAATAAAAAAATTAGTGAAAAGTAGGCACAGTAGGAAGCATAATTGTTCGTAGCTCAGGCACTTATTACAGCATAGGAATAGAAACAGTAAAACAAACAAAAATTTTACTGTTCTTTATTTTATAATGAATACAAAACAATCCGGATATCAAAACAAAATGGAAAATAACAAATTCAATGGAAAAAATAAAAATGTACATACAACGCAAATGAGGAGTAGGAAATGATTCAGATTCAGAGTTCCTTAGAGAATCTTTATTTTTGGATTTTGAGCTCGCGGGAATGTGTGAGGTAGAAGTAGTTGAGATTTTAATAATGCAGCACAAAAATTACAATTTTCAAATTCTTTTCTTCCTTTTGGGGAATTTGTGTGGTATATGATTTCATTTTAGGCCTGTGGTTTCGTGGCAAAAAATTTCTTAGAATTTGGCGTAGAATCAATTTTTGTTATACCATATTTTATTTTCTTTTTGCGTTCATATAATTTGACCTGCTATAATCAGATTCGTAAAATAAATTTAATAAAATTATATTATGGCATCCATAACTAACCTTACCAGACATTCTGCTTTAGGCGGGACTATGCCGCTTTACATACATAGGACGATTCTTTTTAGAGTTTGAATATTTTCAATACTTATTAGATTTTTCGATGTAACTGATAAAAAATAATTTCAAATATATTTTAAGTGTAGTTATTGTTTAACTAGCCGAAACCCTGTGTGTTTCGCTACACCCCATAAATGTACGTTTTGAGATGAAGAGAAATTTTTTTTATATTAGAAGTGCCACGGTTCAACCTTTACTATTTTTTTTCATTACGAGTTTCAAAATTCTCACTGAATTAGTTTGCAAGAAAAATTAATTTCGCCACGAATACAGTCTTACTTACACAGACACAACTGAAACCAGGGATGGATAGTAAAATATATGGAAAAACAGGGGTCGAATCGTCACATCCGTGAACGTACAACTCGTCACGTAAAAACACAATTTGCGAATTGTGGCATACGTGAACGTACTGAAATTCCATTCAACTTATACGATTGACGTATCCCTTAATTTGTTTTCGTACGATTGTCGATACGATCACGGATGTGACTATTTGAACCCAGGATTGTCAGATTTAAATTTTTGCTATTGTATGAAGAAAAATCATTCTGAAGGTATACATACTCCCATCCAGGCATGTCCATCATTTGTACTGAAAAAGTGGTCTAGAATCGCCGTAAACATATTTATTTCCAAGATATCTTGAAATAAATGCTGATTCTATGTGAAAAGTATCACGCCAACTTCAGTCATTAAAAAGTTAATAGCCTCTAGGTGTAGAAGGAAGACCGTCAGTAATTACAGTGTATGCAAATTAGCATGAACGGTACGCTGGTATTATTATTGAAAACAACCAAAAATTTGCACCAAGCCTACCAAAGACAATACACCACATCAGCAGAGTTATCCCTACAAAATTTCAAGATTCTCCCTATATTAGTTTCCCAGATATCTCAAAGTAAATATTTTTTCTTTATGGAAGGTGTCAAACCCACATGTCCACATTATAAAGGGTGTTTTTTATTGAGGTATAGAAATTTAAGTTGGCATCACTTTTTTAACTGGCGGCCATTTTGTCAGCTGTCAAGTGATTAATATTTAGTTTGGTTTGCCATTTCATCATGAACAGGTTGACAAAAGAACAACGCTTGCAAATCGTGCAAATTTATTTCGAAAATAATGGTTCAGTTCGCGAAGTTTACCGCAAGCTCCGTCCATTTTATGGTCGACAGAGCAATTAATTCGGTTAACCATGGATCGTTTTCGCACTACGTTTACTCTATGTGATAATACGCATCCGCTGAAGTCGCTCGTCTACGCCAACAAACCAGAAACGTTAGGGGACTTGGAAGCCAACATTCGTGGCGTTATTGCCAACATACGGCCCCATATGCTCGAAAAAGTGGTTGAAAATTGGACCTGTAGAATTGGCTTTATTCGAGCCAGCCGCGGCGGCCACATGCCCGAAATCATATTTAAACGTTAATGGCATAAAATTATCCTTCCAATAAAGCCAAATTGATGGACATTAAAACGATTTTCTTGTGTTTTATTTCAATTCGAAGTTCTATACCTCTAAAAAAACACCCTATAAAAGTCGTTACTTACACAAAACTTCACATTTCTTGCAGCATTAAATGCAAAGATATTCCAAAATAAAAATAAAATATGTATGTGGGAGGTGCCACATTAAAAAAGGAAAATATTGAAATCCGTACATCCGTTCTTAAATATTTTTGTTTATTTAAAAGAGTATCTTGTCCTAAGTACATACGAAACTGTGTATGTACATATTGCACATCCCGCTTTCTAAAATTTATTTATTTTTAATCCCGTTTTTCGATCAATCATGTCACTTTCGTAATCTTTTTAATGTAATTTTTTTTTTTTAAGTAATAACTACAGTTCTGCTAAAAGAAAATGTGCTTTAACTGAACAGCTGACTGTTATTGTCGTTAAAAAGCGTTACTGCATAGAAAAGTCGGTAATTTTTAAAATAATTTAGTGAATCGAACTACATATGAATGGATTTTGTTTATGCCATCTTAAGCCAAGTCTTATGCAAAATTTTTGAAAAATCTTAAAAACCTAATTGTGATATTCTTCCAAAAATCAAATGAGAATTAATCACCCTTATTCCAGTTGTCGACATCACTTTAAGACAATACCAAAACATTGGTGCTTGTTTACTCTCTCTCCCCAGAACAATTTTGTGCTAGAAATAGCATAAACCTGCCAACAGGAGTCAGTTGTTTTCGACAACGGGTACACGTAATGATGATGAATGTGCATCAACAAGATGTTATCTTGTTATAAATGAGCTTGAAGCTATAAATCATAATAAAAATAATACAATTTTTATTAAAATACAAACTGTATGACGAATTTCGTTTTCAGATTAATGTGACATTTTTGGTCTCATTGAATATGTTTTGCATAATATTGATGCTCAAATGACATTAAAATGATAGGGTGTGTCGTTTCTCTGAGAAAACAAATCAGCTGATACTTTATATGTACTCGTACACAGAAGTAATGGAAATGCTTACAGAAATCAAATGTCAAGTAAACGTTGCCCTAAATGAGATAAATAAATAAATTGCTATCATGACAAATGTCAAAGTTTATGTTGAAAAATAACCTGTTTAATGTTAGCTACTTTTCCGACGATATACGGTTGGTTATTGGTTTGCGGCACAGTATATTCAAAACACATTATGACTGCAGCAAACCAATAACCAACCGACGATATGTAATTTAAAATTTATCTACTATTATGATAAAAATTTCTCAACATTGTTATGTGAATCACTTTAAACGACAAGATAGTCGGGAAAGTTGGAATTTTTCCTATTTCACGCTTTTTGCAAAAAGTTTATTGAGCTCTTTTATTTGTTTTCCCTAACCATTCTTTCTTTTCGTCAAATATTTTATTGATCTGTATTGCATACTTTTGAATAGAATTAAATTTGATGTAACCCCCACGACAATTGCTTAACGAACTATAGCTTTATTAGTTTTTGCTTTAATTAATTATGTACATAAATATGATTTTCATCTACCACATCTGCCACAATTAAATATGTATGTAATAATAAATATGTAATATGTAAATTTAAGAAACAGTACTAAAAATAAATTAATACAGAGAGGTAGTAATTACAATTTAATAACAACATTCAACATAAACTAAATGAAATACAACTTACAAGTAACAAACTAAACCAAACTAAACCACGTAACCAAACAAACTGAACCATCCAAATTTATTTGTACAAAGAAAAAATTCTACATTTACATTTCCAGTAAAAATTTACATATCTAACGCTTTATCTAATAATGCGAGAAAAAAAAAGAAAAACTAACTAACCCATAATATGGCATTTTTCTCTCTCTCTCTTTCTCTCCCTCACTCTCTCCCTCTGCGTGTGTGGTATTTATGCTTCGTTGCATGGATTTTCGCAAACAGGTGCTCGAACATTTCCGGCTCGTAGTTTTCCTCCTGATGGTACAACTTTTGGCCAAATAACGTTGGGCCAGAAGTTGACCAAAGAAATACAACCGTACAGTTATTGGAATATGCAATTCTATCAATCGGAACCGGCTTATGTAAAATTTGATTATACTATACCAAGAGGAGCTTCAATAGGTGTTTATGGCAGACGCAACGCTTTGCCTACACACACACAATATCACTTCAAGGAGGTACTTAGTGGTTTTAGTGCCAGTACCAGATCAACTAGAGCGGCACATGTAAGTATTTTTATATTATCAGTTACATACATATGTACATGCCTATGTAAATGCGTTTAAAAGTGGGTTTTAAGAGAAATATTAATATGTACTAAACTATTGCTTTATTAACTAACTAATTAATGTGTTTTTCGTCTTTTTTTTTATGTATTTTCATGCTTTTCTCCATAAACACTCCATTACCACCACAATCAATTCAACACGCTTTTTATACATCTTTGAACAAATTTCCAAACATTTTCCATTTCATTTCGAAACACTATCCATTTCAAAACTCCTTATTACTACTGGACATATAAAAACGACGGACTACATATTTGTTCATTTGTGTTTGTGTGTTCACTTCACATGCAGCAATCGATAACACGTGAAGTTACCCGATATATGGAACCAGGTCATTGGTTTGTTTCGCTTTACAACGACGATGGAGATGTACAGGAAATAACATTCTATGCCACCATAGCCGAAGATATGACACAAAATTGTCCGAATGGTTGTTCGGGCAATGGTCAGTGCCTGCTTGGCCATTGCCAGTGCAATCCCGGCTTTGGTGGTGATGATTGTAGTGAAAGTGTTTGTCCTGTGTTGTGTTCACAGCACGGCGAATATATAAATGGTGAATGTATATGTAATCCGGGATGGAAGGGTAAAGAGTGTTCGTTGCGCCATGATGAGTGTGAAGTGGCCGACTGTAATGGTCATGGCCATTGTGTTAGTGGAAAATGTCAGTGTATGCGTGGTTATAAAGGGAAATTTTGTGAAGAAGGTAAAATATACAAATTTTTTAAAAAACTTAAGATTGCTGTCACATTATCTTACAAATACATGCATATAAAATGTGCTTCTTATTTTTGTCTCTTCTTTAGTTGATTGCCCCCATCCAACGTGCTCTGGTCACGGGTTCTGTGCCGAAGGTACTTGCATTTGTAAAAAGGGTTGGAAGGGTCCCGATTGTGCTACCATGGACCAGGATGCTTTACAATGTTTGCCAGACTGTTCGGGTCATGGCACTTTTGATTTGGACTCACAAACCTGTAGCTGTGAATCGAAATGGAGTGGTGATGATTGTTCGAAGGAATTGTGCGATTTAGATTGTGGCCAGCATGGGCGTTGTGTGGGTGATGCGTGTAGCTGTGACGATGGCTGGGGTGGTGAATATTGCAATACGAAATTGTGTGATTCTCGTTGCAATGAGCATGGCCAGTGTAAAAATGGCACTTGTTTGTGTGTGACTGGCTGGAATGGAAAACACTGTACCATTGAAGGATGTCCCAATTCGTGTTCGGGTCATGGTCAATGTCGCGTCAGTGGTGAAGGTCAATGGGAATGCCGCTGCTATGAAGGTTGGGATGGTGCAGATTGTGGTATAGCTTTGGAATTGAATTGTGGTGATAGTAAGGATAATGATAAAGGTGAGAGAATTTTCGAATAGAATATTGAAACATTAATTTTTTTATATTTTTTTCCATAAAAAAGATGGTCTAGTGGACTGTGAAGATCCTGAATGTTGTGCCAGTCATGTATGTAAAACTTCTCAATTGTGTGTCTCGGCTCCTAAACCTATCGATGTTTTATTACGTAAACAACCGCCGGCTATAACTGCCTCCTTCTTTGAGCGTATGAAATTTTTAATTGATGAAAGTAGTTTGCAAAACTATGCCAAATTGGAAACATTTAACGAAAGGTAGGTTGTTTAAGTAGATGGCTTATGTTTTTATGATTTTATTATTTGTATTAAAACAAGAATTGGGTTTAATTTAACGATTTCAAAATTGTGTTTGGAAAAGAAGTGTTTTGGTAAAATATTGAAACTTGAAAGAAAACTTTAAAAAATTTCACATTGATTACAAAAGCTTTAAAATTGGAAATTGCAATATTTTCCCCTTTTTTCATAGGAGCAATAACTTGTATAAAAAATCAACTTTTTGTTTGCGGAAGTTTAGGAAAAAACTTGACAAGTAATATGAAAAGCTAATTCTGAAATTTTAGATAACATTTGTCTTATTTAAAATTAATAAACAAATCATCAAATCAGAAATTTTTAATAGATCTTGTTAAATCAAAAATAAAGTTATTAGACTGCATATTTAATCTTATATGTTTGAAATTTAATATACTCGTATAAATGTTTAAATTTAAGAGTCCTAGGTAATCATTTAGAATTATAGAACAATGTAAATATAATTTTAAAAAAGTTTTTACATTTTCCTTTTTTTTATTAAAAGTTCATTTAAAAATTACAACAGAAAAATCTTTAATGAAAGGTTAAAATTAACTCCTCGAAATAATCGAAATAATAATTCCAGAAACTCAAACCTTTCTCTTTCAAAAGTAGAGACAAAACTTTCCATTTTTTTATATCAACAGAATCAGTTTTATTGAATTAAAAGTTATTTTGTATGAGTTGCCTTCAATGTCCTGACTTCGAGTATTAAACGTCAAATTCGTACTACGAGATATTCTAACACCGTCGAACAACGTTTTGCTGTCGACGATGCATAGTAGTGTGATTTTTTTTTTAATGTTAACGAGTGTTTTTTTTTTGGGAACCAAACATAAATTTCAAATTATTTTTGTGCATTTTACACAGTACTAAGGTAAAAAATTCTTATAATATTCATATTCAGGCCTGTCACCGAAATCTATCGAAATTGTTTTGATTACGAATTTACATTTCAAACGATTTTGTTTTAACTTCTCCCAATTTCGTTCAATATGTATATTATTAGAAGAACAAACCAAAATACAAAAGGCACAAACAAATGTTTTTCATTGAAGGGAACCATATTTAAAAATTAATAGTGAAATGCCTGGTACTGCAATAAGAGAGTCAAGTCTGCCCATAAATTGCGGCGAAGAAGACTGAGGGATGCTTCATATCTACTTTCATATCCTAAATGTGGCAGCACTTTGACTGAATATAATGTTGCAGTTTTTTTGATGCTGCATTTTTACCTCAAGACTTCAGAAAGTTTCTTATATACATACATGTGTGACACGGAAGGTTAAAAGGGACCTATGCTCAGAAAATAAGTTTTGGAGAAAAACGACTTTGAAGTTAACAAGTTGATTTTGATGCGCCTCAACTCTTTATGGCTTGAAACTTGAAACTACGAATATGTTATTAGATTTTTAAAATTCAAAATGGCGGACCTAATAGATATGGCGGACTATTTTTGTAATATTCACCCTTATTCCAGTTGTCGGCATCGACGTCATTTTAACACAATACCAAAAGATTGGGGCATGTGTATCCGTTGTCTAAATCAAACGATTCCTGTTGACAGGTTTATGCTATTTTCTAGACCTTAGGGGACGCAAATGGATTGCCAGTTGCACAAAATTTGTTATCGAGAGCGAGTAAACAAGCTCCAACGTTTTGGTATTTTGTTAAAGTAACGACGATGCCGACAACTGGAATAAGGGTGATTATTGAATTTGCTTAAAACTCGCCACTCAGGGATTTTTGGGATCACTGATTATGAATCAAAAGTCAAGGTTTCAAAATTCAAAATGTCGGAATTTTTCTTAAGAATTGAGCGGATTTGCTTAAAGTTAATTACTCAGGTGTTGCTAGGTTACTGATTAGCAGTTTAGTGTTTATTTCTATTTATCAGTTCTATTGTAATTTCGAAGTGTTATAAAAGTGAAAAAAGAAAATAGTAAAAATTAAAAAAGGAGTTTTTTATTTATTTTTTTTTTATTTTACTTTTTTCTATCAAAAGTGTGTTTTGAATCTAACTTATGACAAAACGAATGCAGTTCAACTGCTGCGGTTTGTTGTATTAGAAAGAGCGTGTTGTCTTCAATACGAATCACTAAAAAAAAGTAAAAACCTATTTTTGCGGTCCATTTTAACTTTCCCTGTCACCTATGTACATACTCGTATATATTTTATGCATTGTGCTAGAACTTAGGAAAATAGATTTTTAAATATTTCTTTATTGAAGTATTGTTTTAAATATATTTATGCACTTTCACATACAGAAAATGATAATTCCGCGCATTAAATTTAAAGTGATTTCATTTCGAGCAAATCCTTCGTTTGTTCGTTTTCTGAAGAACCTAATGACGGAATTGAAATCATTTGCGTTTGTTTTCCGTGATAGGTGTAATTATTTTAAGAAAAGTGTTGTCAATGAATTGGTGTGCTAAATTTTCATTTTAGTTTTTTTAAATAAAAATCACAATAGCGGGATTATACCTTGAATGCATGTCGTCATACGAGTAACACCAAATTATTGATAAACTTAGTGGAAATAAGTAAATCCTTCATCAAAAGTTTTACTCCAGATATTTATGCAGCATTTGGGGAATGTATCTTTTACAACAAAGTTTTAATATTTTACCTTAACATAAAAGTGAAAAGTTGAAATCTATCAAAGCCTTTGGATAAAGATACAATAAATATAAAAAATAACTAGTTTGCAGTTTTTATAGTTTTATATTAAGTGTATTTATTTTATTTGTTTTAAGTTTTGTGACCTTGTCTATTAAATTCCTGATCCTCAAAAAAATTATATGTACATATAACAAACATCCCATCTATTTGTATACATAATGTATAGTAACTACCATGTAAAAAATAATCAGAAAACTCGAAAATGTCCTTTGTTTCATTAATTAGGAAAAATTTGCTTTAGGATTCATATTTTTGTTAATAATCATGGGAATTTTTTTTATTTAATTTATCATTTCATTTGGGTTGTGTTTAATAAAAAATAAAAAAATAAAAAGAAAACATTTGCTAATGGTACAAATTTTTTTCTTTGCTCTTTTTTTCTCTTTCTAAACATTCGCGCGTGCTCTCTTAACAACTACTACTATCTGCTACCATCAATCACTACATATATATTAAACGATAACTTACTTCTCTAACATGTTCAAAAAAAAAAACAAAAAAACAAATAAATAATTAAATTTATCAAAATCGCAATTCGGAAACTAACTTTTCAACAAATGAATCAAAAAAAAAATTGAATTTTGAAAATCTAACCTAACCTCTAAAAAAAATAAAAACTAACAGCATTTTTTGGAATTATTTCAATGCAAGGTAAGAATGGACTTCTTGGAAACAACAACAAAAACTAATATTAAAACGCTGGCTGTTATATTCTTTAAAAAACAAAATTAACATTTTCTCTTCATTTAATTTCGTTTCTTTTCACTAATTAATTTTCTTGCTTATGATTTATTAACAAACGCTTTTTATTTCAGACATTTCATTTCACATTTTTTTTTGAAACAAATTTAATTTTGAATTTTTTCTTTGTCCTTAAACAAGTTAAATGCCAGTTTTTGTACTCAAAACTGTTGTTTTTTTAATAACTAGGTTAAATGAAAGTATCTATTGGGTTATCTCTTGTATATTGTATGTTTGATTTTTGTGTAAAAACCTTGACTACTGTTCCGTTTTGAAACAATATAAGTTTTATTATTTTATGTTAATTAAATGTGTTGTGTGTGTTCGTGAAATTTTTGAAATTTTTAGTTAAATTTATGTTAATTTGAATAAAATTATATTCAGTTTTTAAACGCTTTTTAGTAAATTAGAAAACAAACATGCATACAATACGTATAATTTAAGAATTGAATTTTTTTGTTCAGAAATGACTAATAAAATTTTAATTTTGTTTTCGTCTAGCCGTTCTGCCGTTATACGAGGCCGAGTTGTTACTTCCCTCGGCATGGGTTTGGTGGGAGTTCGTGTCTCTACCACCACATTGTTGGAAGGTTTTACCTTAACTCGTGATGATGGCTGGTTTGATTTAATGGTAAATGGTGGTGGTGCTGTAACTTTACAATTTGGTCGTTCTCCTTTCCGACCTCAGTCGAAAATTGTTCAAGTACCCTGGAATGAAGTGATCATTATTGAAACCGTTGTTATGTCTATGTCGGAGGAAAAAAGTGTATCAGCCACCATGCACACCTGTTTTTCGCATGATTATGACCTTATGAAACCGGTGGTACTGGCTTCGTGGAAGCATGGTTTTCAAGGTGCTTGCCCGGATCGTAGCGCCATCTTAGCTGAATCTCAAGTTATTCAGGAGTCTTTGCAAATACCGGGCACTGGCTTAAATCTGGTTTATCACTCTTCCAGAGCTGCCGGCTACTTATCAACCATTAAACTTCAGTTGACTCCTGAATCGATACCCGCTACTTTACACTTAATACACTTACGCATTACTATTGAAGGCATATTGTTTGAGCGGATTTTCGAAGCCGATCCCGGCATTAAATTCACCTATGCCTGGAATAGACTCAACATCTACCGTCAACGAGTCTACGGCGTTACCACGGCTGTGGTTAAGGTTGGTTATCAATATACAGATTGCAAGGATGTCATTTGGGATATACAAACTACAAAACTATCGGGTCACGATATGTCTATATCAGAGGTGGGAGGCTGGAATTTGGATATTCATCACCGTTATAATTTTCATGAGGGTATTTTGCAAAAGGGAGATGGTTCAAACATATATTTGAAGAATAAACCTCGCGTAATTTTAACTACTATGGGTGATGGCCATCAACGTCCATTAGAGTGCATGGATTGTGAAGGGGTCTCTTTGAAACAGCGTCTTTTGGCTCCCGTAGCTTTGGCTGCCTCTCCCGACGGCAGTTTGTATGTGGGTGATTTCAATTACATACGTCGCATAATGACTGATGGTACGTTACGTACGGTTGTAAAACTTAATGCTACTCGTGTCAGCTATCGTTATCATATGGCCTTAAGCCCTTTGGATGGTACCTTATACATATCTGATCCGGAATCCCATCAAATTATTAGAGTGCGGGATACCAATGACTTTTCGCAGCCTGAAAGAAACTGGGAACCCGTAGTCGGATCGGGAGAACGTTGCCTGCCGGGTGACGAGGCGCACTGTGGCGATGGTGCTTTAGCGAAAGACGCGAAATTGGCTTATCCTAAAGGCATAGCCATCTCCAGCGATAATATACTGTACTTTGCTGATGGCACTAACATACGCATGGTAGATCGTGATGGTATTGTAAGCACCTTGATTGGCAACCATATGCACAAGTCTCACTGGAAGCCGATACCTTGTGAGGGCACCTTGAAGTTGGAAGAAATGCATTTACGATGGCCCACCGAATTAGCTGTAAGCCCTATGGACAATACTTTGCACATCATAGACGATCATATGATTTTGCGCATGACTCCTGATGGTCGCGTTCGCGTGATTTCCGGCCGCCCTCTGCATTGCGCAACCTCTTCCTCGGTGTACGATTCCGATTTAGCTACTCATGCTACATTAGTTATGCCTCAGTCGATAGCTTTCGGTCCTTTGGGAGAACTTTATGTGGCAGAAAGCGATTCTCAGCGCATTAACCGTGTACGTGTAATAGGCACTAATGGCCGCATTTCGGCCTTTGCAGGAGCTGAATCTAAGTGTAATTGCTTAGAAAGAGGCTGTGATTGCTTTGAAGCTGATCATTATCTGGCTACAAGTGCAAAATTCAATACCATAGCTGCATTAGCCGTAACACCAGACGGTCATGTGCATATCGCCGATCAAGCCAACTATCGTATACGTTCAGTTATGTCCAGCATTCCTGAGGCAAGCATGTCACGAGAGTATGAAATTTATGCTCCTGATATGCAGGAAATATACATATTTAATCGTTTCGGCCAACATGTAATGACGAAGAATATACTGACTGGAGAAACGACATATGTTTTCACCTATAATGTCAATACCTCTAATGGTAAACTAAGTACGGTAACCGATGCTGCTGGCAACAAGGTATTCCTGTTGCGTGATTATACCTCACAGGTCAACTCCATCGAAAATACCAAAGGCCAGAAATGCCGCTTAAGGATGACTCGCATGAAAATGTTGCATGAACTTAACACTCCCGATAACTACAATGTCACCTTTGAATACCATGGTCCTACAGGCTTACTCAAAACCAAACTGGACTCTACTGGACGTTCATATGTCTACAATTATGATGAATTTGGACGTCTTACTTCGGCTGTTACACCTACAGGTCGTGTAATTGACTTAGTCTTCGATTTAAGCATAAAGGGAGCCCAAGTTAAGGTTTCTGAGAATGCCCAAAAAGAAATATCGATGTTGATACAAGGCTCCTCGGTAATTGTGCGCAACGGAGAAGCTGAATCCAAGACTATGGTAGAAATGGATGGTTCCACTACCAGTTTAACTCCTTGGGGGCATTTGTTGCAAATGGAAGTTGTACCTTATCCGGTATTGGCTGAAATATCACCTATTATAGGCGAAAGTTATCCAGTTCCAGCCAAACAACGTACCGAAATTGCCGGAGATTTAGCTAATCGTTTTGAATGGCGCTATTTTGTAAGACGATTGCAACAGGGTAAACAGAACAAAGGCCCTAGATCGGTTACACATGTAGGACGCAAATTACGCGTGAATGGAGATAATGTTTTGACGTTGGAGTATGATCGAGACACTCAATCTATAGTCGTAATGGTGGATGATAAGCAAGAATTGCTAAATGTTACCTATGATCGCACCTCTCGTCCTGTAAGTTTCCGTCCCCAATCGGGAGATTATGCTGATGTTGACTTAGAGTATGATCGTTTTGGTCGTTTGGTCACCTGGAAGTGGGGTAATCTACAAGAAGCTTATACTTTTGATCGTAATGGGCGCTTAAATGAAATTAAATACGGTGATGGCTCTTCTATGGTATATGCTTTTAAGGATAATTATGGTTCGCTACCTTTGAAAGTAACTACACCGCGTAGGTCTGATTACTTGTTGCAGTATGATGATGCCGGTGCATTACAAAGCTTAACAACACCTCGCGGTCATATACATTCCTTCTCATTGCAAACTTCTTTGGGCTTTTTTAAATATCAATACTTTTCCCCTATTAATCGTCATCCGTTTGAGATATTGTACAATGATGAAGGGCAAATTTTAGCTAAAATTCATCCTCATCAATCCGGCAAGGTCGCTTTTGTCCATGACAATTCAGGGCGCCTAGAGACCGTATTGGCTGGCTTATCTAGCACCCATTACACTTACCAAGATACTACTAGTTTGGTAAAATCTGTGGAAGTGCAAGAGCCTGGCTTTGAATTGAGGCGAGAGTTTAAATACCATGCTGGTATCTTGAAAGATGAGAAACTACGTTTTGGTTCGAAAAACTCTTTGGCATCAGCCCACTATAAATATGCCTATGATGGTAATGCACGATTAACTGGTGTAGAAATGTCTATAGAGGACAAGGAAATGCCCACGACACGTTACAAATTCAGCCAGAATTTAGGTCAATTAGAAGTTGTACAAGATTTGAAAATAACACGTAATGCTTTCAATCGTACGGTTATACAAGATTCGTCGAAACAATTCTTCACCATCATAGATTACGATCAACATGGGCGTGTCAAGAGCGTATTGATGAACATTAAGAGTTTCGATGTCTTTCGTTTGGAGCTGGACTATGATTTACGCAATCGAATTAAGTCACAGAAAACAACTTTTGGTCGGTCTACCGCCTTTGATAAAATCAACTACAATGCCGATGGGCATGTTATTGAGGTTTTAGGAACAAACAACTGGAAATATCTGTATGATGAGAATGGCAATACTGTGGGTGTAGTCGATCAAGGTGAAAAGATTAACTTGGGTTATGATATTGGAGATCGTGTCAGCCAAGTGGGTGATATTGAATTCAACAATTATGATGCGCGTGGTTTTGTGGTGAGAAGGGGAGAGCAAAAATATCGTTACAACAATCGTGGCCAATTGATACATGCTTTTGAGAGAGAACGTTTTCAGACTTGGTACTATTACGATGACCGTAGTCGATTGGTGGCCTGGCATGATAGCCAGGGTAATGTGACTCAATATTATTATGGTAACCCCAAATCTCCTTTGCTCTTAACGCATATGCATGATCCGAAGAGTGGAAAAACCTTAAGATTTTATTATGATGATCGTGACATGTTAATGGCTGTAGAAACAGCCGAACAAAGATTCTATGTGGCTACCGATCAAAATGGTTCACCATTGGCTTATTTCGATATGATTGGTGCCATTGTGAAGGAGATGAAGAGAACACCTTTCGGACGCATCATCAAAGATACTAATGGCGATTTCTTTATACCCATTGATTTTCATGGAGGTATTTTGGATCCACATACTAAACTAATTTATACCGAGGGACGTCTATATGATCCTACAGTTGGCCAATGGATGACTCCTTTGTGGGAAACTTTGGCCACTGAAATGTCACATCCTACGGATGTGTTTATTTACCGTTACCACAATAATGATCCTGTTAATCCCAGCAAGCAGCAAGACTATATGATTGAATTAGAATCTTGGCTGCAACTATTTGGCTATGATTTAAGCAATATGCAAAGCTCCAAGTATACTAAAGCCATGCAGTATAATCCACAAGCTTCCATTAAATCACAAACTCTAGCTCCTGATTTTGGTGTAATCTCCGGTTTGGAGTGCATTGTAGAGAAAACAAATGAAAAGTTCAGTGACTTTGATTTTGTTCCCAAACCTTTACTGAAAATGGAACCCAAAATGCGTAACCTTTTGCCTAGAGTAAGCTATCGCAGAGCAGTATTTGGCGAAGGAGTTTTGCTATCACGTATAGGTGGCCGAGCTTTGGTTAGTGTGGTGGATGGCTCGAATAGCGTGGTGCAGGATGTAGTATCATCTGTTTTCAATAACTCGTATTTCTTGGATCTACACTTTAGCATACATGATCAAGATGTATTTTACTTTGTCAAAGATAATGTTTTGAAACTGAGAGACGACAACGAAGAATTGCGCAGGCTGGGAGGCATGTTTAACATATCAACACATGAAATAACTGATCATGGTGGTTCAGCAGCCAAAGAATTGAGACTACATGGTCCTGATGCCGTAGTTATTATTAAGTATGGTGTGGATCCTGAACAAGAAAGGCATCGTATTTTGAAACATGCCCACAAGAGAGCGGTAGAGAGAGCCTGGGAGTTGGAAAAACAACTGGTGGCAGCAGGCTTCCAAGGTCGAGGCGATTGGACAGAAGAAGAAAAAGAAGAGTTGGTATCACATGGCGATGTAGACGGTTGGATTGGTGTGGACATACATAGTATATACAAATATCCACAACTAGCTGATGATCCTGGCAATGTGGCTTTTCAAAGAGATGCTAAACGTAAACGCCGAAAGATTGGTAATAACCATCGTATGAGTAAAAGCCGTAGACAACAAAAGCTTAAAGATATGACAGCGTGAAATCAAGCTTTCCACGATTTAGCAGAATACGACAACAATAGATCTAAACAAGAATACGAACTATACGAAGCTATAGAAGAAGAAATAGACATAGACGAAGAAGACACAAACGAAGTTAATAACGATAAAAAAGACTTGGTAAGCAACTCAACCGAAGATGACTTGTATTATTAAATAAGAAAGTAAAAAAATAAAAAATATTAAGTCCTAAACACACAAATAAGAGTTTTAAGAAGAATTTCATAAGATTGAAAACCAACACTACATTCGATTCATTAAAAAAAAAACAAAAACTTCACATATTAGAAGAGAAGAACTTCAAAAATATTTCCGTTTGGTTTATTTAAGCGAAATAAACCTTTTTGGAGAGTTTGTAATTTCACCAAATCAATATAAATTTTTTTGTTTTATATGTATATTTTTTTACTGAACATTAAATTTTAATACCATGTGTTTTAATTTCGTGTTAAAAAAAAACTGAAATTATGTTAATAAATTTTTCTGATCTACATAAATATTTTAAATAAAGCAGGTAAATTGTAAAAATATTAATAAAAATCAAGAAAATAAATCATTAAGATTTATATAATTTTGTATAAAAAAAGAAACAATAGAATCTCAAGTCTAAATGATGTAATAATAATTAAAGATAAAAAAAGCAAAATATAAATGTTTTTTATGTAAAAGAAAATTTAAAATCAATGTGAGAACTTATTTATAAATCCCGAAATTATTAAATTAGATAAAAATCTAATAATTGTAATAAACAATAATTATTGTACTAATTGAATACCATAGTGTTATATAATAAAATAGTAATTGATTTTAGTTTGATACTTGAGAAAACTACAAAAAAAAGCAAATAAGTATGTATTAAGAAAATTAAATTTTGCCATATTTCTTTTAACTTATTCTTATACCTAAATATTTTCCGTAATATTCATTATTATTTTATAAAAAAGCTTTAAAATATATAAAATACACTTTTTAAATATCATTAAAAATATTTTTGTTTTTATTCAAACAGCTTTATATACAGTTTTATTTGTTAAGATTTAAAGTATGTACTCTAGCTTTTTTGAACTTTTTTTATCAATAAAATCTATTGTTTCTAAATCCCATTTTCTATAATTCAAACGAAAATCAAGCAAATGTTTACCAATTGTGATATACTTCTATAAATTAATGTCCCCTAAACAAAACAAAAAAAAAAGTTTTACACAAAACATTAAAAAAACGTGCTTATTAATAATTTTTTTTATGTTTTTATACTATGCATTAGTTGAAATATTTAAGGCAGAATGGTAGGAAAGATAAGCAAAAACGCATGAAAAATTTTTATTTCACTTCATGATTGAAACGGAAGAAAACAATTCTAGGAAAACACAATCAAACATCTTTCCCTTTTTTTAATTCTACTTATACCATATCTATTTGTGTTAACATTAACAAAACATTTCTTCTTCTTCTGTACAAAAATTCAGTTGTTTTGATAACATGAAATTTGTAAACAAAATGTTAACATCTCTATTTTCTACAAAAATAAAAATAAATTTAATTAATATGGAATTATTAATAATTTGCAAATTTGAGGATGGAATTGAATTGAATCTCGTACGCAAGAGAAACTTGGCTCCAAACTGCAAAATTTATAGAGTTGTGATTATGCCCGAATGATAAAAAAAATAGTGGTGGCTATTCCATTAAAGCAAAAACAAAGTTTCAAAAATTTGTTTTTGTTTACCATACAATTCTAAAATGAAATAAACGTGAGAATTTCAAGGCGTTTCTCTCTCTTTTAAAACCGGTGAATTTTATGTGATAAGCAAAAACAAATTTTTTACATTTATGAAGTTTTGTTTTTGTTTTACATGTATGTAACTTTTATCAAGTCGACGCGTTTTCCAGTTTTAATTACCCAGCAAACAAAAATTAAGTAGTTCAAAGAGTTTGTCGTATTCACGGCTGATTAATCACTACATGAAGCGAATTCATGTTTAACGCTTTTCTAAATATGAATAAATTCATCATTATTGAAATGATGAAAATTAATATCCAAAAAAAATATTTATTTTTAATCTAGAACATAAATTATTCGGTTCATTCATTTTAATGAATAGCAAATTTATTCCCTCACAAACACATGATCTTCAAAGACAGGCTAATGTAAAAATTGTGCATATTTTTCTTGAATCGAACCAGTCTAGATAAAAATATGAATAATTTCAAGGGCTCCTTATACTAAACTCAACAACTTGACTAAAGATTTTGTTATTTGCTTTTCAAATAGCATTCGCAATTATCGTCATTCTTAAAAAATGGACTATGTCACACGAAAAATAGCTACTGGGCTAAAAACAATAAAATTGAGATCAAAGCAATTGTCACAAGCTAATCAACTGAACAAATTACTATCAAAAGATAGCAGTGAAGATTTATGACTTCAGCATAAAAATTAAAGAAAAGAGCAAGTCGTTGGTTGCAGTCATAAAAAGGCAAAAATTCAAACTATGTATGTATATTCCAAAAATATTTTAAAACAATTTTCTAAACCCTAGAAAAATTTGGATGGTTGGTTTACGTGGCTGTTTGCTTTACACAAACGTTCAAGTAGAATCTAGATGATTGGTGACTAAGCTTTTAATTTACAAACATACATATATGCACACAAATCTTCCCAACAGCTCAGCTAACGGCCTCCTATGCTACCGTTAATATGTTATCAGACGCTTGCAAACATATTACGCACATGTCAGTACATAAAAAGTGTTATATTTATTATCCTTGCAATATTATTATTAACATACACATATACATATACATACATACATAAATATGTATGTATATTATTATTTTAAAAATGCCATATATTTTTTTGTATGATTTCTTTTAATTATTTTTTTCTATTTTTTTTTTTTTAATTACGATAACAAAATACTAAAACCTTAACATTAAATTTAGTTTTTCATTATAAAAATGTGCTTGAAAAAATCATATAAGTATATAAAAAAATCCTGCGTTTCTTAAATAATTACCGAAATAATATACATACATACATATTTATAAATTATTGTTTACTAATATTTAGTGTTGACTACTTTAACAAAAACAAATAAAAATAGTTTTTAAGAACCCTGTATTATAGACACTGTTAGTAAATTAAGTCATAGTTTAAAGTAAACATAAAAAACAAATTGGCTTTTAAAAGCATTTCAAAAACCCAGATTAAATCATTAAAAATATATACATATATACAAATGTATGTATATATATACATATATATAAAATAGCCAATGAAAAATTAACATTGTGGTTTAGCAATTTTATTAAATAAAATTATTTAATTTTAAGGTATAGAAGTAAAACTAAACAACATTAATTTAAGCATAAAACCCTTTAATACTAAAAACACACACACACAAAATCCTTCTACTTTAAATATTAGATTTAGTTGAAAAACTGAAACAAAAACGAAGTTGTGTAAAATTTAACAGAATCAACAAAGAAAGAAAAAGTGTTTTGGATTACAACTGAAAAACCCCAGACGAAATCTTTAAGCTTAGTATGTGTA
This sequence comes from Nowickia ferox, assembly GCA_936439885.1. NCBI lineage: Eukaryota > Metazoa > Arthropoda > Insecta > Diptera > Tachinidae > Nowickia > Nowickia ferox. The sequence continues at coordinate 11,118,725 of OW387024.1, read as the reverse complement.
CATTATTATGAGAAAAGAAATATGTGTAAAAATGCAATATTTATTTAAAACTTACCAGAAGAAATAATTTTAAATTTACAAAAGAACTTGCAAATATTATTAAAAAACAAATACAACTAAAATACACAAATACATTTAAAACAAAAATGACTGATACAAGGAATATAAAACTTAAAAATATAAATACACAATTGGATATAAAAATTATATTGGACGAAAATCACTTAAAATTAACAAAAACAAAAATGATAAGAAAAAAAAACAATAATTTGCATTTATTAATAATTTTTTCTTTAATTTGCATTTAATTCTAATTGTTTTTGTTCTAATTTAATTAATCTAAATAAATCATAATGAAGAAGAAGAACTACACATAAAGTAACACACATACAAACACGTTAAGAAAATAAACAAATTGACTTGCATACAAACAAACATACTCACTTTCATAAACTTTTCACATTCTTAACAAAAATTTATTCTAACGCTCACTCACCATCCTCTAAAAACTTCCCATTTACACAAACACAAAAACAAACAAACACACATACTGACAAAAAATATACTGAAAACCCTTATGAGCCTAAGAAAACCAAACATAGTAAAAACATTGAAAAAATTTTCTCCTCATCACTCTTTCAATAACCATATACATACATACAAACATACTAACGTCTACACTGAAAGAAAATCCTCAGATAAATACCTAAATCATACACACGAACACATATTAAATACATAAAGTACATATAAAATAAATGATATAAAATTAAATTAATAATAAATGAAAAAAAAATAATAATAATTTTACATACACACATAATGAAAAACGTAAAATGATAAAACAAAAATAAAATACTTTGTCATAAGCATTATATATCAATTATATATGATGGTAAAAATAAAACAAAAAAGGAAATAAAAAAACAAAATTATTAAAAAAAAAACAATAAAAATATGGTGTTTTAATTTTCAGTGTACAAAGCGAAAATGCCGCAAAACTCGTCACTCGTCAAAAGCAGAAAATCATTTTCATGTTTTTAGAGTTTCAATTTAAAACTATTTTGAAAATAAATAATTCCAATTAACGCCTCATTAGTTTTTACTTTGCCGTTGCCGTTCTGTGCCGTTCTTTTCTGTACAAAATATTTTGCAATTACTTTTTCTGTGCAAGGAAATCAGCTGGCAACCTATAGAACTGATTACACTTGTATACAAAATATCTCAAATTTTTGGCTGTCACTTAACGTTGAATTGTATTTTCTACAGATTTGTCCGCAACAGAACAGAATACATACAAGACTAAAACGTTAGGATTTGTCTCCTCGCTTTCGAGAACAATTTTATACTATTGGCAGTGTATTCCTATTTCATAAGTTCTAGAATATAGCATGATCTAGTTCAGGGAAGCCCAAAATGTTTTGCAGCTGTATTGGTGAGAGAATTTAAAGTACAGTGATACGAAGAAGTAAGCACAGAGATTTTAATTAAAATTTAATTTCCAGTTGTTTTGTTTATAAAAAAGATAATAAGAGTGCAGTTCGCAATGAGATTGCTATTTGTTGACTATTTAAACTGAGAAAGTATTGAAAATACATTTTGCAGCTTTAAAATTTAACTTTTTAAAAACAAAATGTATTGAAAATTTTCCGACTTTATCAAGTACAGAAATAGCAAATTCCTTAATAAAACCCCCATCGGTAAGCGGTATACTTTACCTAACAAGATATAACGGCACTACGCTTAAAATTTCATTTTTAAAACTAAAATCCAATTTGCTTTCATTATTATCTTTCCCTCTAACCATCGCTTTAATTTTTCCTCCTCATTATACCTAATCATTAATCATATTGATATGAAAAGAATAATAAATCCTCTAAACAAAATTTTATAATGCCTCTTATATGTTTAATAACATAAAAACACTGGGGATTATCAAAAGCATTGTATATCGAGAAGTATTTTCTTAGGCCCCTATTATGATTTACAACTAAGTTGATAGTTGAGTTGCAGTTTCCAAATTTTTATTATGGATTACAACTTTTTTCACCATGAGACAACTGCCTTTTATTAGTTGTATTTTGGACGCCAACCAATCCCAATATGAGTTGCCATGTTCATAATCTCAAGAAAAAATAGTAAGGCCAAAACTAAAAATATGTAAATGTTTTGTGATAGCTACTATGGTTTCAAAAAACAGCATATACTACGTTTATACACGCATAAAATAAATTAACTCACAGTTTATACGGCATTGTAAATGCATAAAAACTTGGTAGCACTTCTATAGAAATGTTACTTATTTTTACAAAAAGAATTGTGTAAATGTATAAAATAACAAATAATAATTTATTTTTATTGACATTATTTTCTTCTATCAATGTTTTGTGTTTCCTATTGTTTTTTATTAGGAAACATTTGTAAGTGTGGCAACCCCAAGTATTTTATTTGCAAATAGTCGTTAAACGTGAATAGTTTTCTGAATTAGTAAGTCGCAATAAAAACAACAATATGACAACAATTTACAGTTACATTTAATAATAATAATTTAATAAAAATAATAATTTACAAATAAGCCGTGCGTATAAACGTAGTAATAGATAACTACCTTTACTTTCGAGCATTGTTTCGAACACAACTAAAATTAGTTGTAATTCAGAATACCAAAAAACAGTTAAGTTGTTTTAAACATAAGTTGTTTCAGTTTCAATTCAACTTATTTGAGTTGTAAACCGTAATAGGGGCATTAATTCCATCATTTACTTTACGCACTGTATGTGAAAAATCTCAATACAGTCGCTAAACATATTCGTTGCTGTATCATGGACGACTAAATAAAAGAGCATAAAATAATATGAGATGTGGCTTCTAAATAATTGTTTGGTGAAATGGCCAGCCTTGATCTAGTTCAATGATGTCCAAAAATGTTTTGCAGCTGTATTGGTGAGAGAATTTTAAGTACAGTATGCTTACGATAAGTAAGCACAAAGATTATATTTAAAATTTAATTACAAGTTGTTTTGTTTATCAAAAAGAAAATAGAGTGCAGTTCGTACTGAGATGGCTATTTGTTGACTAGGTAAAATGATAAAGTTTTCAATACATTTTGCTGTTTTAAAATTTAACTTTTAAAAACAAAATATACTGAAAATTTTCCGACTTTATCAAATAAAGAAATAGTAGATTCCTTAATAAAAACCCCATCGGTAAGCGGTCTACTTTACGTATCAATATACATATAAGGGCACTACGCTTAAAATTTCATTTTTTAAACTAAAATTTAATTTCCTTTCATTATTTTTTTCCCACTAACCCTCGCTTTAATTTTTCCTCATCATTATACCTAATAATATTGATATTAAAAGAATAATAATGCTTCTAAGTAACATTTTATAATGCCTCTTATATGTTTAATAACATAAAAACATTGGGCATTATCAAAAACATTATATATCGGACAGTATTTTCTTATGTCCATCATATACTTTACGCACTGTATTTGAAAAATCTCAATACACTCGTTGCTGTCTCATGAACGACTAAATTGAAGAGCATAAAATAAAATGATGTTTGGCTTCTAAACAATTGTTTGGTGAAATGGACAGCGATGATCTAGTTACAGAATAAGGGGGAATTCAAAAATGTTTTCCAATTCAAATTCTCGTGAATAAAATCGTTATGTAGGTTAGGTTGAAAAAAAATCGGCAATCGCTGTTGACCCAATCTAATTACGCAATTACACTTATGTTCTAAAAGCATGTTGTGAGGTCTGCTTTTAAAAAAAATTCGGGGATTTTTCAGTAAAGAAACCGAAAAGATATCAAACTTGATTAGGTTAAGAACCTAGTTTCCTCAATAAGGGTGTGGCCTTGGTTGAAGTTGTTAGCACGTTGACTACAATACCGAAGATCTTGGGTTCGAGACCGGTCACGACAAAGTAAGTCGTCAAATAACAACACAACGCATTTTTCTGATGTGCATTAGTCTCAATAGCCACTTAACTACACCGGCTTCAGCGGATCCCAGCAAAAATATTCGTTTAAGTTTGTTTGTAATATTTATTTATTGTAATTTCAGCATAGTTTATCGTGTTAGTTTGTTGTTCGATACAATACATATTTCTCTGATTGTGTTAGTTTTTTAATGAAAACGTCTCTTTCCTGCCGTATTTCCCCTGCTTCATCAGGGTAGAGACTTTGCGTCTAGGGTAGATAAGCAAGTGAGATATTGGGTCTTATTACGAGTGTCGTTTTACGACTTCGACGATTTTGTACTAGACTAAAGAACATTGAAAAATGTTTTCTTCAATATGGTACAAAATCGTCGTAGTCGTAGTCGAAATACGAAACTCGTAATTAGGCCCATTACTTCTTTCTTAGCATTTCAAGTATATTATTTTACGTTAAACCAATACATATCCACTATAACGTTATACTTGTTTTAACGTTTTATAAAAATGAATGCCTTCACGTGGTATCACCACGAAACCGGTCAACCTTCAGAAAAAATATTCCAATCTAAAAGTGTTCACCATTGATGACGAAGACATTTCAAAGAAAGAAGAGGAACTTAAAGATACCAAAAATTTAGAAAGTTTGTCAGGCACTATGAAGGTCCATCAAATTACTTTCAGTATATGTTGCCCCAATCACTTGACAATGAGGAGCTTAAGCTCTTTCTGTGACCTTGAAGTATGCAATCATTTTGTGTTCGGCACTCTGGATTTTACTTCCATGAATACAAAACCACGCCTTAATGTTGATTATGTATATGGGCCTGAAAGTGAATCTGACGACGAACCACTAATAAATTATAGAAAGTCATATCAGCTTAACCCTAGAAAGATAATCTGCGTCAAATTTACGCATACTCTTTCAAAATATTGTTATTTCTCTTTATTTACAATGAATTCGCATTTGTACTCTTTAGACATTTCACTCGTTAATCGGAGCTTTCATAAAACACACATCGCACATCCAGTTCAATAGTGGCATAACTCAAAAAATTCGTTTTTTGAGTTGATAATGCAGAATAATTATGCATTTCGTATTTTATCTTGCGTAAAAATTTCATATAAATAACTTGTACATACTATCACTTCGTGAGAAAAGAATATTTATTCATGCCTTCATTGAGTTGTATGTAAATTGAAAACTTTAAACGTATTTCCTGCAAAACTAGTTTTTTTGAGTTATGACACTATTAAACTGAATGTGCGACATGTCACTGCGGTTGGTATTTCTACTTTTAAAATATAAGGGGTATCTGAATCAAAATTACGCATGATTATCTTTAGAGTGACTTTCATGATTTTTATTTTTATGAACATTCGTGTTGTTTGTTTTTTTCATAACCACTTATTGTGCATAAATTGTTCAATTTTATATAGAAGCATTTTAATTTTCGATAACCTGACTGGAAAAAAATCGTACGCCGGAATTAGGATGAACATGGTATCCTAGCCGCCCTTTTAGAGACTGATGACGAAATGACTTGTGAAGAAACAGCGAGATAAAAAACCACTAGAGCGAAGATGATGCACAGAGGGACATTGAAGAAGCTTTCGAACATGTAGAGACCAAAAAATAGTTGACGCCTATCACAGGCGAGTGCATAGACGAAGTTAATGTAGAGCAACCAGCTTCGTTGTTAGCATCTCTCTGTCGCAGAGAGCTATAGAGGAAAGAATATACACTGTTGGTTGACATCGAAATCAAGTAGATGCGGCTGAGTCCCAGCATTGAATATTTTTAGATCTCAAAGGGGTCCTATAGGGATGTGTCGCAATCTGTATGATAACCTTTCATGCTTCAACAAGTTTTTAGTTGGCGAGATAATTACGAAAATCGAAAAATGGACTAATACCGAGATATCTTTCAAAAGAAGTAAATCTATGACCAGGGCTATATTTCTGGATACGTGCGAAGTTGAAATTCGCGCTTTGATTGAGATTCTGGTAATGATATCAGTGAGAAAGGACTTAATAATATTGACATCTGCCTAAGTTGTGTCTGACTAATTTTACAAAATCTTTACATACGTATTTTATAAAAAATACTTTGTTTGTTCAGTATATCCATTGAAATGACTGACTATAAACCCAAAAACGGGTGATAAGTTTTCAAAGATATATGATCTTTAAGTTTTGTTAATTACTGAAGTTGTTCTTTTGTTTTTGTTTTTTCTGATCATAAATATGTATTTCCATATTTAGAACTTACTTCAGTTATATTAAAAAATGTAATCAACAATAGTTTATTTTAAATTAATCAACAAAACGCCGCAATTAGCTTTCCAAAAAGCATGCGCAAAAGGTTAAAGTAGCTTCTCGTCTTGTTCTCAGGCAGTTTCCGAGAAGGCATGCCAGTTTGTAAACGAACAACCATTAACATACAAGAACATAGAATTTTTATGCTTTTGACGAAAGTGTTAACGTTTTTGAAGAGGCGTGATGTCAATCGTTATATTTTTTAATGCTTTTTTATAAGTAAAAGTTCTTATTTAAGTTTAAAGTATTTTTCAGAGCATTATTGCTCTATATATATGTTTTTGCCATATCACATTGCAAAATATGTCGCAATTAAATAATTTACTTTCAAGTGCGTTTATGTTATTTTCGAAAAAAAAGATGTTATGTGATTTTTGTAAGCAGATAATAAGTATTTTTGTTTTCTAAGTTTAATACCTAATTCAAGTTAAATAAAAGCCACTATATGGATATTATAGTCTGATTTTTTTTATAAACTATCACCAAATAGTGAATAATTACAGTTGATTCTTACGAAAATAAGGGTTGTTTTCAATTTATCTTTCCCCTGTAAAGTAAGGTATCCTGCCGTGGCCTTGATGTCTCTTCCCTGTATACAGTATCTCCCCTGGCCACTTAAAATACCAGTAAAAGTAGATTAATTGACTGGCCATAGTTAAACATGCATACAACATACCTGATTGAATACTATTATCTTGGAAAAAATTATTATTTTACGTATTTTTATCACGTCGCCCTTCCTAGTATCAGATAAGCTGGACGTAGAATGACCTATAAAGTAAGACAGTGATGGTAAAAACGAAGCTAACTGACTGAGCTATCTTCTCACACATTAAATTTCCTATAACCTTTTTTATAAATATTATTAAGTTATAGCTAACGTGAACTTGTTTTGGGACTTTTATTGGAATAAAATAAATATATGTATAGTACGTGTATATAAATAGGAGTATATAATTAAGTATGTTTGTACTCACATTTAAAACGTCCACATTAATCATGTTTGTTCATCTTCCAGTTAGGGTTTCTTAGCATCCAATTAAGTGTTTTACTGTTTCCGCTTTCGCATTAAAATTATTTAGGATAGCACACAATATACTGCATTTTATTATTTAAATATATTTTAACTGCCTTATTCATAGAAAATATTTCAGGTTTATTAAGCGCTTAATTGACATATTTCTATGGGAAATTTGTCAAATAAACCTGTAATAAACATAAAATATTTTTTATGAATTAGACCGTAAATGTTTTCACTTTTTCTTAAGCTTTGCTTTAAATTTTGATTTGATAATTGATGATGATTTTTTTCTCTTTTATAATTTTCTTTATTACTACATTTTATTTTATACCTTTTTTATATATGTATGTAATTATATTTTCACTTTTCGAATTTTTTAATTGGATTTTTCTAATATGACTTTCTTCTCTTTTATAAATTTCTTTATTACTACATTTCATTTTATACTTGAATTTTTTTAATTTGATTTTTTCTAATATGATTTTTTTCTCTTTTATAAATTTCTTTATTGCTAAATTTTATTCTATACTTTTTTAAATAATTATATTTTCTCTTTTTGAATATTTTATGCATCTTTTTCTAAATAGATTCTTTTTAATCTGATTTTTTTTTCTCTTTTATAAATTTCTTTATTTTATACTTTTTTAAATAATTATATTTTCACATTTTGAATTTTTTTATGCACCTTTTTTCTCATTAGATTTCCTCAAATATAACTTTTTTCTCTTTTATAAATTTCTTTACTACTACATTTTATTTTATACTTTTTTATATATGTAATTATATTTTCTTTTTTTTAATTTTTTATGCACTTTTTTTAATGAATTTTTCTCTAATACGATTTTTATTTTCTATTTTTGAATTTTTATGCTAATTTTTTTCTAATATTTTTTTTATTTTATAAATTTCTTTATTACTATATTTTATTTTTTATTTTATTTTTTAAATAATTATATTTTCACATTTTGAATTTTTTTTATGCACCTTTTTTCTCATTAGATTTCCTCAAATATAACTTTTTTCTCTTTTATAAATTTCTTTACTACTACATTTTATTTTATACTTTTTTATATATGTAATTATATTTTCTTTTTTTTTAATTTTTTATGCACTTTATTTAATGAATTTTTCTCTAATACGATTTTTATTTTCTATTTTTGAATTTTTATGCTAATTTTTTTTCTAATATTTTTTTTATTTTATAAATTTCTTTATTACTATATTTTATTTTTTATTTTATTTTTTAAATAATTATATTTTCACATTTTGAATTTTTTTATGCACCTTTTTTCTCATTAGATTTCCTCAAATATAACTTTTTTCTCTTTTATAAATTTCTTTACTACTACATTTTATTTTATACTTTTTTATATATGTAATTATATTTTCTTTTTTTTAATTTTTTATGCACTTTTTTAATGAATTTTTCTCTAATACGATTTTTATTTTCTATTTTTGAATTTTTATGCTAATTTTTTTCTAATATTTTTTTTATTTTATAAATTTCTTTATTACTATATTTTATTTTTTATTTTATTTTTTAAATAATTATATTTTCACATTTTGAATTTTTTTATGCACCTTTTTTCTCATTAGATTTCCTCAAATATAACTTTTTTCTCTTTTATAAATTTCTTTACTACTACATTTTATTTTATACTTTTTTATATATGTAATTATATTTTCTTTTTTTTTAATTTTTTATGCACTTTTTTTAATGAATTTTTCTCTAATACGATTTTTATTTTCTATTTTTGAATTTTTATGCTAATTTTTTTCTAATATTTTTTTTATTTTATAAATTTCTTTATTACTATATTTTATTTTATTATACTTTTTTGTATAATTATATTTTCACTTTTGGATTTTTTATGCACTTTTTTTTCTAATTAGATTTTTTCTCATGATTTTGTTATTTATTTTATAAATTTCTTTATTACTACATTTTATTTTATACTTTTTTTACATAATTATATTTGCACTTGTTGAATTTTCTATGCAGCTTTTTTTTCTAAATTGCCTTTTCATTACTTTTTTAAATTTGCTAAAGATTATAAATTTTGCTTCACTTGTTTCTTTGTAATTTTATTGATTATTTACTCATATTTATTGCAGATTTTTTTCTTGCTAAATATCATATTTATTCAATTACAGCTTTCTAAACGCAGCGTTTGCCGGAAATTTTTATTTAATTTTCTGTAAATAACGAATATTTTTCTGTTTAGTTCGGGTGTGTAGTGTCAATTTAGCCTCTATGATATCGCCACATAAAAGTGGGTGGTGCGGTTCATTGCAAGTGCTAGAAACCCACCACTCCTGGATCAATCACTTTGTTAGTTTTATGTCGTTTACTTTCCTTCTACGTTATGAATAGATTTTTTGTGCTATTAGTTAGTCTGATATATATTACATATTTATATATGTATAAAAGAAGTATCCATATCCATCCATCTCAACTGTCCAGGTACTATTTTCGCCGGTTATAATTTGATGTCAACACACATTTTTGACATCCCAAAGTATGAATTTTTCAAAGAGAACTGAGGCTAGTCTACCTTATATGAATATGCCTGGCATACGAGTAATATCCCCAGCAAAAAGAAACATGATAAATCAGGGGTTCAAGTTATGATGAACAACTGGTTCGATTTAGGTGAAACATGCATGATTTTTACATTAGCTTGTCATTGGATATCATGTGTTTGTGCGAGAACTTAAGCACTATGATATCCATTAAAATTAATGAATTGAACCCGTGCAAGTTTCCTTATTCGATGACGTTTTTTTTCACGCAAATAGAAAACAAACAAAAAATTTAAAAATATATTGCCGGGATACGAACCGTGCGGTTCAGACTTTATCAAGGCATTCTCTCTACCACTGAGCTATTGTCTTGTTTTTGTTTGTTGGAGATAAAACTTGTTTTATGAAAATGTGTTAATGTGATTATTTAATTCCGTTTTTGCATGTCCTTTTTGCTGGATATTCTATTTCAATGTACATATTACCCAGTAATATCGCATACGTTTGTAATGAGTTCAAAAACTATTGCTTTATTTACGATTTACGATGATATTCAGAATGTATTCGAAGAAATAAATGCTCAAGAAATCATGAAAACACATTTCATTTTGAAGGCTTTCATTTATTTTTTGCTGGGTCTATGTTAAATAAAACAAAGTGGCCTGCGAATTGAACAATAAATTAATTTATAACTATTAACTTAGCATTTTTCGTTTTTTCAATGCGAAGTTCATATAAGATTGTCATTATCGACATTTTTGTCAAGATTACATTGTTACTTTTACGATATCACTTACCGATGGTTTTCTTACTGGATGTTTGTTCAATTGCAGGATCGGTTATATGCAGCATATATGTACATACACATGTAGATATGTATACTAGAGATGGGCATCGCTCTTGTGCAAGGTTTTGAATTTAAAAACTTTGTCGTGAATTCATATATGTATTGAAAAGTTTTGATATGTGATAACTAAACTTCTTAAAAAAAGTATATAAAAAATACTGGAATATAATAATAGTTAGTCCCAGTCCAGGGGGGTTATTACATAATCCGAATCGAACGGAAATGTGTTGGAATTGTAATGTTAATAACATACAAATTCGAAAAGTTTTCTTTTCGAATCGAATTACATAATAACCCCCTGAGTTGCAATTTTTGTTTGCAGAAACTTTTTATTTTTTAATGAAAGAAAGCGATAGAGGAATATAAAATGTATATACATTTTATAATGTATATACATTTTATATTCCTCTATTTCAACACTCTATTCTATTTCTATTTCAACACTCTGCCACATATTCAAGAGTTGCTGCAACATAAATTGCAAGTTTTTACCGGGACTAAGCAGATAACTAAAGTCATAAAATAATATAAAAATTAAAAACTTTATTCACATGTACGTACAGAAAAAAATAAGAAAAACTTTCTCTAATTTTATTTATAAAGAAAGTCAATAAATAAAGTTGTAAGTTGTATGCCGCTGGGCATCATTACTCTACACCTTATCCTCGTTAATGTAATGGATGTGGTTCCAATAATTAACAATTGCAAGGATTAAAGTGCGTGATAAAATTTACCATTATATTGAGAACAAAAAGAAATTATCATATTTTATTGTTTTCGGAAAAACGTTTTCATTCGTTAGTCTGTTATTATTGATATAAAAATTATTAAATTAATCCTGTTTAAATTCAATATTTTTCGCGTTTAATTCAACTGTAAAATTAAGGCTGGGTTGGGTTCACACATACAATATTTTGTTGACCAACTTTTTAGTCTCCTAAATGCATTATATGTATTCTACTTTCTCTCCCATAAAAGTTACTCAATAAACATTGCCGTGCGTGAGCCCAGTCTAAGAATTATCCATTACCAAATAAACTACACAAATGGCTTGACAAACAAAAAGTTTTGCGCTTGTACAAGCCATTTGTGAATTACGGATAACAAGATTTGAATATTATTGACTTATAAAAAATTTATTTGCTGTTGGTTTAGCACGTCTAGATGCGTTTCGTTGCTGCTAAGCAGAGGTAGACAGCGACCACAATTCATTTTGAAATGAAAATAAAATATTGCAATAATGACTGACTTCTTCCAGTCATTTTCACTGACGTATTAATGATTGACATTAACTCTACATATAATATGACAATGAGGTCCGAATTTTGCAAGGCTATCCATGAAATCTTACTTCAGCTTAAGTTTTTTTAATACATACATATAAGAAAAAATACGAAAAATGTCGTCAGCAAAAATTTACATTTGAAAACTAGTTGTCAGCAACACTTACCACTTACTACTCCTACTCTCAAAAACAATCCATTGTTCGATATTCGATGTGCTGACAGCAGTGACTTTTATAATAGGGGCACTAAATCCATTTTTCATACCATTGAGTCGTGTCATAGAGTTGCTTAAAATCTGTTTTAACATTCTTGTTATGTACACAACCTTTGATCCATAATTTATGTTATCCGTGACAGATAATTAGTTAAATTAAAGTTACTATGGTGTTTCAAATATAAACAACTCTTCTTTAAAATAAAACAAAAAAATACAATTTTGTAGCAAGAGCAAGAAAAAAGTTTGATCGATAAATTGTAAGCAAGAAAGTAAAATATTTCATTTTGAAGTTAAAATTTCTGTGTTGATAAGAAAAATTTATTCAAAATTTGGGCAATAATTCTTGCAAAATTTTATGGACCATGGCCAAGAAAGGAGGTGTACAGCAGCTACAAGCTGATATACAAAATGATGAAGATTTTGAAAAGTTTCTAGAACGACCAGGACTGTTGGGTAATTTAATATTTTTTGTGTGAAGGAAAAAATATTATTTTAGCTCTTGATTACAAATACATAGTACTAGATGTTTATTCCGACTGGTGTGGTCCTTGTTTGGGTATGGTAGGTAGTTTGAAGAAAATTAAATTAGAAGTGGGTGGTGATAATTTGCAACTGGCTATAGTAAGTGTTCCATTAAATTAAACAACAATCTTCGATACTAATGATAAATAAATTTTTTTTATGTAAGTGCAAGGCGGACAATATAACGGCTTTGAAGAGATTTCGCCGTAAGAGCGAACCAACTTGGTTGTTTGTAACGGTAACTTTCTTTTCACATAATCCAAAATTATTAATTTTAACTGTATAGAGCTTTAGGAAGGCAAAGCCATAAACTTAATGTTTGGTACTGATGTACCGCGTCTTATGAAACTTATAACACTAGAATTGAGCAGGCTTACACAGGGCATTAAGTCTCGACCTACTTACGAGATTTCGGAACCTCAACCCGAAGAAGTAGCGAGACTTAAAGTTAAGGAAGATGCAGAGGCCGAGGCTTTACGCATAGAAACCGCTGAAAGTGATAAAAAACGTTTAGAGTATTTGACATATGTTACCGATACAATTATGGAGAATTTGAGTGATATTGGTGTCACTATATTTGGCCCACAAGTTAATCGTGATATGTTTAAAAAGCTCAATGAGCCAGCAGATGCTTTAAAAATTCAATGTAAAGACCGTAAAATTGTGCAAGTTGCGAGAGAGGATTTTGATATTATTAATTTTCAATGTCCCAATCCGCTGGATGAAGAGATCTTGAATCATTTACATGGAAAAGAGTTGTTGGTGTGCTTTTGGAAAATACCCGGTGAGGGTGAAGATGTACCAATGAAGTTAAAGCAATATGAGTTTGAACTGACGAAAACACAAACACAACCAGCCGATGAACTAAATGAAGAAGAACGCGTGATTCCTGCTATAATAGCTCCAATGAACGTTAAGGTGGAATATGAAATAGAAGGTCAACATCTGAGCAATTTATTATTACTGGTTTTTTACACTTAAATTACGTATTATTATTTATATTTAGATGATGATGAATGTTTGGAGGAGGAAAAACTTGAACCGGAAATTGAAACTAAAGAAGCAGCTGAAGAAATTATCGAGGGTGTGGACGAAGAAGAAGAAGAGCTGAATATAGAAGCTGGAAATGGGCTTCCAAACGCTGAAATTCCAAATTTGGATTTCGATCTTGGCTTGGAGGACACCACTGCCGAGCCGATAGAAAAAGCGAAAGAAACTATACCTGCTCCTGAAGTCCCAAAAAAACGCAAATGCATTAAAACCATTACAATGCCACCAATTTGGGTACCTAGTAATCATCGCACTCATGCTGCTCTAATTTATGTCTATTTTCGCAGTCAGACCAGCACCTTTTTGCCCCCAGATCCAACACCCGAGCCACCGCATATTATAATGGCTTTTGATGCGTATAAAAAAAGAGATTTAATACCGCATGCTGAATCACATAAGGATGACGTTCCATTGTATGGCTTCTTTACAAGTGAAGATCCGGATGAAGCAGAATATATTGCGAATTCGGTAGAAAACTATAAGCAAATGACACTGTGAGTATGACCAGATATTTTAAAGCAACTTAGCCACATGTACAGATCAAAAGATGTTTGTAGTACCATTCTGGGAAGTACAGAAATTCGTGGTAAATACCACGAAGAATATTTATGTGTGAGTTCATCTAATGTTTTTTTTTTGAGTAGAATTATTAATCATACATCGTTAAAAATTTTTGATATTTATCACCACTTACCTACATTAGTGGTTTTCGCCTATTTCCTAAGACGTCTCTCAGATAGTTGCGGCCGTCCTAAAGCCTTTCCACATGGTATACTTTGCCAAATAACGGAATTAGTTAACTGCTTGAACTGTTCAATTAGTAGCAATCCGTAGCTTTCAAACTCTTTTCCATACATTTTTATTGAAAAACCAAAATTATAGTAGTTTTATCAGTTTCATAAAAGATTTTCCAATAAGATTAAATTAGGTTAGATTAGATTGAATGGGTTGTACGTTCAGTCGCGGGTTCCAACAATGTTCTATAGCAGCATTACAAGCCACTTGAAACTTCAAAATTTGCAACAGATTTCTTATCTTCACATCTATCTTTAGCTATCTTGGGCGAGAGAGTTAATAGTCCAGGAAACCTAAGCAAATATGTATTTATATGGTCCATTGCATTATCTTCACACCAGCAGGCTCAATAGTGCAGTCTTATTATGAGACGAAAATTCGGCCATTAGATATATCATGCGTTACTGGAATACTTTTTGGCAGCGGTCAACAGTTCTTACTTCCTCAATTTTGATTGCATATTCGTGTACGTGTTCTGAGAGTTTTCTAGCACGCTTATATATCATATATGTTGAGTTCGGGTAACCAAATTAAGGTAATTTTAAGCGAAAAGAATTTTACGCAATTTTGAAGTATTTACCTTCTAAACAAATATCGAGCACAATTGATATCGAATGTTATAATTTGTCTCTAATATATCGTGCTATAACCGCCAAAAAAAGCTTACGTGACATAATATTCGAGCTTAATGTTTTTTAACAAAATCGATTATTTACGATCGTGGGTGGTTGATTTTCGTCAAAAAACGAAGTTCAAAAAATATGTATGTCGCTTAAGCTTTTTTGGCGGTTATGGCTCGATATATTGCGAACTACTGCGTATAGAAAAATATCGAAATGAAGAAATGCATAATTATTTGGCAATCGCTGCTAGTTCTGCGATCTAAGCTCTCTGATAAGTTGTCCAGACTGTTTTCAGGATAATGTTGTGCGAAAGCGAGTTCTTTCTAAAACCAACAATGTTGTTAGGTCTAATACAACTTTGACCATAGACGGGCGCCTTTGGGTTGTGAAGTTTCACAAGATTGCTTTAGTTATCGATATCAGCTCCTTGTGGTTCTGTGATGGAGCAGTCCGATGGATAGGCTTGTGCGTACTTTTTCTTCTTTCAGAACATAATTTCTGTATCTATCCCGAGAATTTTTCGAATGCGGCAGCTTAAGCTGCTTTGCACGATTTCACATTATTTCCATCATTCATTCGCACTGCTTCCATATTTTTTCTTTCTTTCAAACAAAATGTTTACTATTTCTCTCTAAAAAAATGAAATAGGGTCTGAGCTACATATGTGGAAAATAGAACACTTTCTATTTCCATCTAATATACTAAAGTCTAATTTTAAGTGTTACATTTCACTAATTTTAAGTGTTCATTTCAGGTCAAATAATGGCTAATTTTAAAACATTGCTTTCTCACCGTTTTTTTTAGCAACGACAAGCTTATTTTTAAAGTCAATAAAACCTCTTCCAACACTATGCTATCTTTGGTAACATACGGTCCCAGCTATGTTAGTCCCAATACAGTGATAGGGCATGAAGAAGCTAAAAAATTCTTTCCTGAAACATATAAAACGGCAGAACAAGAAGCAGCCGAAGAAGCTGCTAAAGAACAAGAAGCACCGACTAGAAAACGTAAATCGATAAAATCAAATAAAACTAACGCAAGTATGGAAGTAGTTCCAGTTTCCATGAGTGGAGTTGGAGACGACAGTTCTGACAGTAAGCCATCTACGCCTGAAGTTGAAGCTGAAACTGAGCCAGCAGCTGAAGCAAATATGGAGGACAATCCCATTGCTAAAGATGTGCTGGCGGAGCAAACAGCAACAACCGAATAAGTTTTACAAAAATAAAATTATCTCTACATTCTCATAGACGCGTATTTTTTTTCATAGCAATTATGTACGTTTTATTATTTTTTTTTTAGAAAAATTCTTAAGACTATGCTGTAAATCCTTATAAATAATATAGGTAATAATTATATATCCATTTATACATATCGTCGGCTTAGAGTGTAAATCTGCTAACTCACTTCAATCAAATTTTACAGGAGAGACAAAATACTGTTAACTTTTGTATACATAGCTTAATAAATTAGCCTAATACATGACATTTTTCGGCATGTAGAATTTCAAATTAAAATAAATATTTTTGCCATTCGATGCTGCGTATCTTTCTCTTTCGAACGGCATTAAAATTTCGTATGTTATAAAAAGCGGATTTAGAAGGTTTACACTCTAAGCCGACGTTATATGTAAGTATGTATGTATGTATGAATTTTTTATTTTATAGACACATGTATGTATATATGTATGTCTAGATATATATACATATATATTATATATGCACGTACATACTTATACATACATATGTAATTTTCTTACAGTAAAACTTTTTTTCATATTTTTTAAACCACACAGTTTTTTTTAAATAATTTAAATGCTTTCGTTAAAAGTTAGTTCCATGTATTCATTTAAGGATCAGCTTGTTACTCGAAAAATAATTGCTTAAAATTTATAAATAAAAATCAACATTAAGTCAATTCAAAGCGGTATTTCATATTACATTTCTCTCTTTGTTAGCAATAGTTTTCATACAAAATAAGAGGTGAGTGAATACAATATTAAATGAATGAGAAATAAAATCGCAAAATCGTAAAAACATTTTGAAAATAAAAGAAACTAGCGATTTTTAGCCAAAACTAACAATAACCTCTAAGGAACAAATTTTAGTTCGATAACAGATTTTAAATTAACTTTAATCTTTGTTTTCAGTTTTTGAGTGTTCAATTATTTGATTTGTTTGATGCTCTTTTATTTTGCATTGAAACATTCCGACATACGCTATCGAGCCGTAACCGCTCAAAAAGCTTTAGGAGCACATTTTTTGGACTTCGTTTTTTGACGAAAATAGAATAATCGATTTAGGTAAAAAAAATGAAGTTCGAAAATTATGTCGCTTAAGCTATTTTGGCGGTTACGTCAAGATATATAATATAACGTCAGCTGAATTTCAAAACCACGTAACTAACCAAAAATTCAAAATCTAATTTTATCGGGTATTACATCGAAATACATGTTCCTACAAAATTGTCAAAACTTTATCATAAAAATCAGCCGGGTTAATAATAAAAATAATCACCCTTATTCCAGATACATCGACATCACTTTAACTTTGAAAAATACTCGTGAAAGCAGAATACTATTTAAATATTTAGAACCAGTTTTAATTTTTCAAACCTTTATCATAAAATTCAGCTGAGTTAAAAATAAAATAAAGAAATTTTACTTCAGTCACTTGAATAACTTCGTTAAGTTTTTTTTTCTCTACTATAAAATTTTAATTGTTGGAAAATGCTCGTGCAAGCAAAATACTATTTAAATATTTTAATTTTTAAAAGAAATGGCAATTCTTTTGTTCTAAAAATATAAATGTTTTGATATTATGATGATTGTTTGCAACATTAAGAGACACATTTGAGTTCAAGATTAGAGATACATAACACTAACCTTAATATTTATTTGTGGTTTTTGGGTAGTGAATTATATGGTTTTACTTACTAGTTTAGGCGGCCAATTAATCTTACATTAACACTGACAACAAGATATATGATAAAATTATTCAATAAACACATAAATAAATATAATACATTTTGTGTTTTGTTATATATTTTCTTTAACACGCACAATGTTTTACTTGTAAAAAATAAAATTATGCAGTTTCTTCTTCTTCCCATAAAAAAAATCAAAGCGTGTTAATAACACACAAAAAATGTTGCCACTTTTTTGTTCCTCAGTATGATAATACTCTGGTTTTATACTCGGCAGTTTTAGTTGCTCAACTTTTGATTTTAAAATAGACTTTATAAAATAAATTGAAATAAAGCTTTTACACGTGTGTATGGCGTGTGAATTGGTCATGGCGAAATAGTTCATCGAACTGGCCAAATAATTCTCCAAACGCATTTTATCGATTGGAGTAACTGAATAATATCAAAAACCAAAAAAAAAAAAGATGGGTTTACAAAAGGTATATGCTATGTATTACTTTCTCAACTCTCTCATAAAAAATCGAAAGTCGAACAACTAAAACTGCCGAGTCTAAAACCAGAGATACTAGATACAAAAAGATGTTTGCACTACCATTCAAAAACATCAAACTCAATAAATGTGAGGTTAAGTTAATTTTCGCATTAGGCGTCATTCATATATTACGTAATGCTATTTTCGG
The DNA here is from genome assembly GCA_936439885.1 of Nowickia ferox. Classification (NCBI taxonomy): domain Eukaryota; kingdom Metazoa; phylum Arthropoda; class Insecta; order Diptera; family Tachinidae; genus Nowickia; species Nowickia ferox. Next base: position 11,099,971 of record OW387024.1, on the reverse strand, counting down.
AGTTTTTATACCCTCCCTCTTCCCCCTTTTTTATGTTCACCGATTTCTCCGTAATTTTTGAAGCGACTTTTTAAAACTTATAATGAATAAATATTTTTAATGAAACAAGTTCTTATAACTAAAATCGAAATATGCATGTGAATGTATAATTCTGGGGATAAATTGTGGCATTCGATAACAGGTTGGTTGTTAGTAGAAAATATTTCTGAAAATATGTACTTGCTTTGAAATCTACAAGCAATGAACAACCCACGTCAATACAATACCAAAAAAATAGGGCTTGTCTAACCGTTTTTGAAAACAACTGTCTGCTATTGACATGGTCATGCTATTTTCTAGACCTTAGGGAACAGAAATAGACTGTCAACAGTGCAAAATTTTTCTCGAGAGCGAGTAGACAAGCCCTAGTTTTTTGGAATTGTATTGACGTGACGTTGAATAAAGGTTAATGTTATTTCCGAAAAGATTGTATACAAATGCAGAATCCAAATTATTTGTTACTGCATGTATTGTAGAAATAATGATCCTTAAGTCAAGAGGCAAATTAAGGCACTCGATATCGAACGCAATTTCAAAATCTTTCAATGGAGTTTATATGGAAAAGCTTTTAATTTTCGTTCGATATCGTATGCTGCAATTTTCCCCACAGGTTTGAAATATTCTAAGCACTATAACTATATATATTTATAATAAAACTTAATATGCATAATTACATACAATAAGAAAATCGAGGAAATGAGAAAAATTCAACGAATTTTTTCAAATATATGGATATAAAAAGATATAAAATTTTAAGGAGAGAGAGACATAGAGTGCCATGTGAAATATGAAGTACGAATACATTTCAAGTGCATTTTCCTTTAAATGTTTCGATACGACATTTATGGTCTAATCTTGTAATTCATCGTCTTGATGAGCCATAAATAAATTTGTTACCAGAATAATCTTTTGGTTCATGTGCTTCTCTATGGCGAGTACATATCGCTCATTTACTAAAACAATGCCATAACTCGAAAAAAACTAGTTTTACAGAAAATGAGTTTAAAGAAAAGAAAATTTATATTATATTTTTATTGACCTTTTATTTTGTTTTGTTATATTTATTAAAACGACCCCGGTTTATCATAAAATTATAATTAATTTAATTTTTTTTTTCGGTATTTCGTTAGCCGTTTGTTAACATCCTTAGGAAATAAGCAATAAAAATTTACATTTAACTGTTAACGAAATATCGAAAATAAACAAATTAAACGAACTCGAGCTTAATAATTAAAGTATTTATTACATATATTGAGTATTTATTATTCCTTATTAATTCCATTTTCTTTTTTGGAATTATAACGTTATTGAAGTAAATGAGCGATATGTATAGTTGTTCATGTTTCATACATGTACATAAATTCAGTATGTGAAACAAAGACAATACAATTTTCTCTCTTTTTCTCTCTAGTGAAAATATATTTTTCTTGACTAGAAATTGGTTTGTGTTCGAAACACAATTCAACTCTATTGTTGAACAAAACCGTGCATGGCTAGACAAGATATGTAAGATACAATTTTTTTCTAAATTTGCATACATATTTGCTTGCAGATTAGTACAAAGTATTGTAATATTTGAAAATTTTCCAAACAAACTTAAAAAGTTTCGTGCCACGAAATGGAACCATTACGTCTTTCGCTCTTATTTTTTATGCCTATTTGCAGTCTGTAATTGATCTTTCAATATTTTTTAAAAATACATCTCTTATCACAATTTACCAAACGCAGAAATCCATTTTGATAGCCCACAGCTAATAAATTACTCCCATTGAGATTAAAATTACAGCGTAAAGTATTAATGCGCATTAAATGTAGCATATTTACCGGTGGACATCTACCCTCACTTGTATATATTTTCCTGTCGCTTTCTCTAACCTAAAAAAAATATATTAAATAAAAATTGAATTAAACCTAAATGAAAATTTTAAATATATGTATATTAAATTTATGTTACCTCTGTAAGCGGTTGAAATATTAAGCCGTATTTTTCTTTATAGTTAACATCCTGCATTGACCAATCACTGGGTACAGTATCATTTTCCGGAGTTCCTTTTGGCAAGCTCAATAAAGGTTGACCATTTAGCTGTTTTATATCCATCATATATAGCATACGTTTTTCACCGAATTTTTTATTCAAAACACATTCCGAATGTAATTCTTTAGTATCGAGAAAAACAATATCACCATTAACCAATCCAGTTACGCACATATTTGCGAGAGGTGTATAATGAACTTGAGTAATGCCACACGCCATAACATCCACTCTATTTTGGGAAAATGTAATATTGTTGGGACTTACAGCTACTACACAACGGCCACCTGAAAAAGAATTGCATGTATTAACTTATTTCTTAATTTATTTAAGTGCGAAGTTGGCATACAAGTTGCATGGATTGTTGTAAATGTGATGAAAAATTAAAAAATAATGGCTGCTAATTCCTCTATTGTCAAATCATAAATTTTTTACAACAGGAAATTTTACACTAACAAATATATATGTACACATTTTTTTGCAGTATTGCATTTTATTTCAAAATTAATTCAGCTTATATCCTGTTCGTGTTTTCCTTATAATTTAAAAAAAAAATCCGTTATTTCTGAATTCTCGGCCACATTAAAACAATTAATTCCTTTCCTAGGACATGTTCTGTGTTAACAGTAATGAATTCTGGAATGAATAGAATTATACATGCTGTGCATTACCTTATCGTTTCTTATTCATTACCTTTCACGCAAGGATGTAGTTTGATGTCTCTGTCTTTCAGAGAGAGAAAATGAAGGTTAGGTTAGGTTAGGATGGGTTTTGCTATAACACACCTCGACTCGGTTGGGTCCATTGTGATTGCCTTCTATTGACACCCGTTAACTCTCATTTGTACCCAGAAGTGCACCTATTATCTGTCATTAAGCCACTGAATTCCCAGCCATCTAAGCCTGTGGCGATACAGCTTCGGGAAATGGCAGATAATATGCTCAACGGTTTCTGGTTTCTCTTCATCTCTGCACATCCTACAGACATATAGAGTGCCAGTTTCCCAAGTGCTGGTCCTTGCGCTGACAGAGCAGTGACCAATCAACACGCCTATCACGACTCTGAGTTCACTGTAGTAATGACCTATCGGTTATTTCTCCGATCACACATTTCCTCATCTAACGCAGACCCTATTCTTGCCAGCTCATCGGCTATTTCATAATATATTTGACAATAAGTAAGTTGAGGGCTCTCCTACACAAACTAACAAGTTTCTAATCAAAGCTTTTAGCGCTGCCTGGCTGTCGACGTAGAAGGTTTCCTTCTCGATTTCATCTACATTTCTGTCCACTAGTTTCGTGGTCCTGAGGATCGCCAAAATCGCAGCTTGGAAAACGCTGACCAAATAGTCCCTATGGATAAATTAGTGATAATTTGTTCTCAAAACTAGAGATGATAGCAATTTCTTCATGGTTTGCAAGAAGGTTCCAACTGAACCAAGGTGGTTCGCTCTCAAAAAAGAATTTGTATTGCGAACCATGTTGATTCAATCAAGATTCGACCGCGAATCGAGAATGAGAGAGCAAACCTCGATAATTGATGTCCGTGTGAACATGCTATAAGGTGTGACCTGTTACTCCTGTCCTCATCAAACCTGCTTCAACAAGTATAAGGAGACTTCTCGTCGTCGTTCTCACCGCAAAGAGAGGTGTGCTCCTCTGAGCACCTGTGATGCCCAACGAGGCACACCTCTAAGGTTTAACAAGTAATTTCCTGTGACTTACCTTCCTCAATGCCTCCAACCATACCACACTACCATAGGAAATAACCGCTCTGACAACCGATGTGTAAATCCAGTTTACTACCTTCGATTGCAGACTCCAGTTCCTTCCTATGGCGTTCCTGCATGCGTAGTATGCATTGATGCCTTTAGCTTTTCATGCGTGTTCCTTTTCCAAGAACGTTTGCTATCTAGGAAAACACCTAAGTACTTCGCTACCTCTGCTAGTCTCAGCTCTACCCCTCCCATACTAGGCAGTACAAAGCTAACTATTTTGTATCTCCTGGTAAAGAGGATTTGCTCAATTTTCTCTGGGTTGACTCTCCCAGTCCTTTGCTGCTGGCCCAGGAGGATAGATCTCCCAACGCCGACTGCATGACTTCACTGATAGTGGGAAGAAACTTTCCCGTTACCAATAAAACCACGTTCATCATAAGCAACTATCTTCCGGCCGCTCCTTTCAAAACCCCTCATTGCGTTCATTGCCAGCAACAACAATAGAGGTGATAAAACTCCCCTCTGGGTGTACCTGTTGTCACTAATCACCTCCGTTTTCCCCATCCCATGCTCGAGGTGAAGATTCTGCTGCTAAGCATGATAACTATCCACTCCACTAGAAAGCTGTGAGCCCTGAGTGTCTCTAGCGACTCCCTAATAGCCTCTATACTAATGTTGTTAAAGGATCCCTCAATGTCTAAGAATGCAGCCAGAGTGTAATCCTTGTGCTGCAATCCTCTCTCTATAACACCAACCACGTCATGAAGCGCACTCTCAACAGACCTGCCTTTTTGATGGGCATGATGAGCACCACTAACGACCCGGGTATCAATTGTGTTTCTTAGATGCAGATCAATCAGTCGTTCTAATGTTTTCAAACGATGATCCTAACCTGTCTCTAGCCTTTCGGTATAAACGACCTATTCAATCATATCTTAAAGATACTCAACAGAGCTCTGAGAAATTCTGTAACATGGCCAGAAAAGTACAATCTGGGCCCGGTCCGAAGGTATTTATTGCCTATGTTGCTTTTTCCAATGTCACCATGTCGTCCACTACTCCCCTTAATTCCAGTTTTGACAAGTAGTTAAAATTAACATCCGTTGTTGCCTCTTCTCTTACTTTCCTACAGCCAGAAAAGTGAGTGTCCATCAGAACAGAAAGTGTCTCCGAGCTGGATTCCGTTCATGAACCATCCGTTCTTTGAATATTCCCAGGAGCCGTAGAGTCTTTTGACATTTGCCGGCACCTCGATAACTCATTTACGGAATCAATCTCCTCACAGTATTTCGCCCATGAGGCTCTTTTCGCCCTTTTTAGACCATTGTTGTACTTATTATACAACACTTCATAGTTTTTCCAATCTTCAATCCTGCCTGTGAGTTTTGCTCTGTTGAACAATCTTCTTTCCAAGGATCTCAGATCTTTGGTTCACAACGAAGGCTACTCTCTTTTACCTTGGAAAACCAATGGGCAGGATTGCTTAAAACTTTCTCTACAAGTATTAGTGAAATATTCCACCTCCTCTTCCATTCCCCTTTGTGTGTCCACACCCTGCGGAGTGACCCTTGCTCTAATGGAGAGAAATGAAAGATCGCTAGAGATTTTTTAGCAAGCAAAGGTAATTTTTATCTTTTCTGCAACATGATTTTATAATCGGATCAGTAGTTCAAAAGAATCAAATTTTTTCATAAGACCCCTTTTAGACATGCAAAATTTACTTTGCAAAGTTTTAATTCAGCTGGGTGAAAGACAGACGACCCGCATGACACGCATGGTTTCTAAATTTTCAGTGAAATCTTCAATGTAATGTTTGTGCAAGGAATTATTAAAATAACAAAAATAGGGCCAATCTCACGATGTCGACAACGTTCGACTTATCGCACACTTACATTTGAAACAACAAAATATTAAAATTTGTTTTTAGTTAATTTAATTATTATTATTCGAAATACATTTGTTTCTATATTTTAATGAATTGAACAGGCTAATGTTCGTATCGCCTCTAAAAAAAAAGTTAAAAAACGGCTGGCTGTTCCGTTCAACTATGTGTTGTCAGAATATTTACAACTAACTTTGATGTTATTTGTTCATTAATAATTATCACATGTAATTTGGCTTAAAAGGCGATACGAACATTAGCCTGTTCAATTAAAATTTGTTTTTGTTTTGAATATAAGTGTGCGACAAGTCGAACATTGTCGACATCGTGGGATTGACCCATAAATTTACTTACTATTTTGTATGGTATCACAGTACGTGTATAGTGGAGTTTCCCAAATTGGACACCAATCCAGAGACAGCAAAAGATTTTTGTTGACATCCTCCTTCATAATGACAGGATTCATGAAATTTTTAATATCATAGATAGTAAATTTGCGATGTGCACAGGAAATAGCCAACCATCTAGGACCGCTGGTGTCATAATGCACAGCAAGGCCTTCAAAATATAAAAACCTCAATAATAATAAAAACAAATATTTTTAATTAAATATTTCTATATCACTGATTATGCAAGTTTGCAAGATTTCTTGCTGCCCCAAGTCCGATTTTTTACTCTTTATCTTTTCCGAAGAAATCAGACTGGTGTCAAGAAAACTTCAATAATGCAAGAAGACCAGCCCCTTTTTAACATGAACCTACATTTAACACATTTTTCTCCAATGTAAAAGTAGTTGACAGGTACATAATTTATTACATCATCTACCACAAAACGATTAAGATTCTGCTGAGAATCATTGAGTATTTCCCATATGCCAACAAAACCATTAGAGAAACCAGCAAAAATATGTTGATGGCCGCAGTACTAAAGTTTTCATAAAAATAAAAATAACGTTTTGAAAGGTTTTTATCATACATCATATCTTCCATTTTTGCAACTTACCTGTGACCAACATATTTGTAAACACTGTGAATTTAACGTAACCTGCTGCTGTTGTTCTTTTGTACATAAAACATCTAAATTTAAACTAAATCCGGGCTTAATATCAATTAAAGTTATAGTGCTGCAGTCATCCTTTGTGGAAGTAGGTTCAACATTGAGAGGTAAGCTATATACTTTTATGCATGAAGTAACCGTTGCCACTGCCACTAAGCCTAAACGATTAGATGTTTCATCATAGCCTCCACTGGGTAGAAAAGCTAAATGATGTATGGGACCATCATTTACCATGAAGCCATAGTGTATATTTACTTCGGGAATTTTATTGATTTGTGTAACTTTTAATATTAAAACGAAACTGTGATGTTGCTTGGGTTGAGTGAATTTAACAAATTTATACATTTCTTGACGGTAGACAACAGCCAAATACTGTTCTTGCACATTATCGGGTAAAGGCAGCCAGCAACACAGCTTAATCGGTGCTCCCAAGAAGAAATATGTGTTATCTTTAACAGATAAAAAAATAAATACATAAACATTATTTTTTTTTTCAAGATTAAACTTACTTTTGTTGTTAAGACTTTCATATCGTTTCAATTCGGACCATTCGATATTTTTTTGAGGCACACCAATTGTAGCAAATAAAGCTGATTTCGTTCCGAAACTAAATTTCGGGGAAACTGTTTGTGTTGGCAAATATTTGTTAAAATCTGATTGTTTTATAACGGAATAGTTTGATGCAAATTCGGCATAAAGAGGTTGACAGGAATAATTCAATGTTACACTGAAAATATATTAGAAAGTACAGTGAGTCCTTTTGAAAAATAATTCTTCGTGTATTTTCTAAATTTGAATAAATAAACAAAAAGAAGTAATCCAACTTTAAACGTGGTCATACATTTCTAATATTATTGTTCAATTAAACTATTTTTTCAAGCTTTAGGTCTGTTTATATTTTTATTTTTGAGTTCGATATTTCGTTAACGTTCGGTTAATATCTTCAGAGTACATATTTCTTATTTTTTAATTTTTTTCTTTTGTCGTTTTTGCTTTCAAAAAATATATTTTTCCAGGATATTTCTGAAGAAGTTAACCGAAAAGGTATTTCGTTAACATTCGAACTAGAAAATAATAACAAAAATTATATATCTTAAAACATAGCTAAGAACAATCTCGATCAAGTCACCTTTCAAACAGAAAAAACTAAATCAAAATCCGTCCAGCCGTTTGGTTCATACGTGGACACGGACAGACACACATATAAACAGATACACAGATGCAAAGACACACACTACAAACTTATAACACCCCTTTTTTTTTGGTCGGGGTTTAAAAATATAAACAGACCTAAAGCTTGAAAAAATAGTTTAATTGAACATATCGCACTTGATCAACAAGAGGGTATTAACTCAAAATTTTTTAATTTTCAGTAGAGTCAAAAAACTGTTTGTGGCCACATTTTAACAGAATTTAAAAATTCAAATATAACATAGGAAGCAAATTCCATTTGAAAATATATATATACATTGTTTTTGTTTTAAATTTTACCAATCATTGCAAAAAAAAACTATTTTTTGAGTTAACACCATTTTTTTGAAATTTATCGATTTTTTTTGGTATTATTTTGAATTATGACGCTTTTGTTGAAATTTTAATAAAATTAAAAAAAAAAATTTTCAACAAAAAGGTACTAACTCGAAAAATAGTTTTTTTTGCAATGATTGGTAAAATTTAAAACAAAAACAATGTATATATATATTTTGGTCTGGTTATTTTTAACATAAATAAAGGCTCAAATCAAAATAATACCTTTTTTATGAAAATATACGATTCATACCTATTTCAACTTTTGTATTAACTCGAAATAATACCTTTTTGTTGAAATAAAGGTAATCACTACATTATCATGAATATGGTCTCAAAAGTGGTTTTCGAGATGAAAGAGTAAACGGAATACGTTGAAATTTTTACAGTAGATAGATATTGATGTTGTAAGCTGATTTCTTGAAAAAAGTGATATTTTAAAAATTTTGAGTTAATACCCTCTTGTTGATCAAGTACGATATGTATAACAAAAAGTTCGAAAACTTAGATAAAAAAATTTTTAACATTACTGTGCAATAATTGATATTGTACAATAAAATTGCCTGTACGTGTATTATGTTAGTAGGATAAAATCAATATGCATGACTTTTTGGGCAATATAGTATTTTTCGGTGGAAGTAATTTTTTCGAATTTTGAACAGTATTTACAAGTTTATGATTAGTATTAGCTTAAGGTTAATGATGATTATTTGCTTAGGATTAATGTTTTCTATTATAGAAAATCTTTATATGAAAATTATAAAAATTTTTAATATTTTTAAATAAAATTACTTACAAGTTCTTCCATTTTTTAAGCACAATCGCATTGAGATTAGCTTTACGGCCACCAAAAACTACAAATTATAAGAAAATTTGTTCTTTTAGTAAAATAATTAGAGTTATCAAAATCATTTTTTTAAGTAAAACGAAATCCTGCTTTAATGATTTTCACAAATAAAGCTACTTCATAAGCGCGGTGGTATAAAAATCAAACCACGTCCTTGAGCGGAATCCTATAAGAATATTTTTTTTTTTATAAAAATAAAAGCAAATAAAAATTTTGTTGAAATTTTCTCGATTTCATATAATGCCCCGGAAAGAGTTAAGGGTTAATTTCGTGCTTAGCACGCTTTCATTTTAAGTATGAAATGTAAAATCCAACGAGGAAAATTTTTGTGAGGAATTTCAACCCTCTACATTTTTTCCGTATATGTAGGACTGTTTTCCCTTTCGAAAAACGGTATAAGTACCCTTAAACGGAAATACTATCTCTTCTTCGTGTGGGTATTTTTTGTCCCTTTTTTTAAAGGAGTAGAATAAGTATCCCTAATAAGTATCGCTATAAAATTCTATTATAAATCTCTAAATACATCAAAGCTCGAACTTCAACAAGCTTAATTTCACTCTTATTCACAATTTGTGCTAAACTTTAAATAATCCGGATTGTATTCGTCTAAGTTGAATTTAGACCTTCAGATACTAATGCTGAGTACACATTATGACATTTTGTCACATCGCAATAGTGTGTACTAGTGGCAACGTTTGCCAATTTGGATATTTTTCGTTGTATGGCGTTGCGTTACAAACAAAAATGCTTCACAGATCCTATACCTCAAAATCAAAGGTTACGTGGTTTTCGATGTCAAAAAAGCTTAATGTGTCGGACATTTTTTGGACCCCGTTTTTTTTGACTAAATTGATTATTTATGATAGCAAATTGTCGATTTTAGTCAAAAAATTAAGTTCGAAAATTATGTCGCTTAAGATTTTTTGGCGGTTATGTCATGATATGCATTACGATTTGGCATGAATTTTTAATTGAAATTAAAAAATTGGAATGACAGAGAGCTTGGAATACGAACCGAAGTTTTCCGGAACTTCATGCGGGCTCTCTACACGGTAAGCTATATCATACTTATCTTGTTCAGGGTTCAATTGGTTTATTTTACTTATGTATATATGCTTCAACTACTTTTTGACATGAATTTTTGTTTTTTGAAGCTGCTTAATAAATTTTTCACAAGTTCAAGAAATTATAGTTTTGCTCAAATTACATATCAAATTTATATTAAGAATGCATTCAAATAAATAACTTAACCCAGCAAAAACTTTAATTACCAAAATGCAAAGAAGTGTATGTAATTGCCAGTGGTAAAGCTGTCTTTACATGGTAATATATACAATGTATTACGACATGTCAAAATATGCTGTAGATTATACAAAATCTTATCATGTAAAATCAAAATGTATCGAGTAGGGGAGAATACGGATAGAAAATTTGACAAGCGGTCGGTAAATGATTATTTTCTAAACCATTTTAGAAACTTAAGTATTCTCATCACACTAGAGGTGTATTTCAAAGTAAAAATTGGCAGCACTAATGGTATCTACTGAAGGTGTTGACACTTTTACAAAAACAACCAAAATCAACTCAGGAAATTTTCATGTTGTTTTTGTAAATATTTTACGACTGCAACCATCAGCTACTTAACTGGTACATCACAACCAAACAAACAATAAATAAATAAAAAATTATATTTTGTAGTAAAATTGCATTGAAATTATAAAATGTTTTCTCCAATATTTAGTTTTATTAGTACACATCTTTTTTTTACAATTTTCCAATTTTTGTTATTAACTCAACAGTTTAATATCATTGCTCGCATTTTACTTATAGTATCAGTGTAAACATGAAAAATACCTACAACAGACTCTTGTTCTCTTTTTTTTAAACACGGAGAGAATTTCATAATATTTTGATTCTACAAATAAGTCGCATTACCATGTAAGTTGCATTACCATGTAAAGACACCTTAAGAAAGATAATTTAGGGCACATGCGGGTTAATTTTTTTTTTTTTTTTTTGCATCAAAAATATGTAAAACTTTCAAAAATGCGTAGTTTACAAAGTTTATTGCATCATAGTCATATCTCAAGAAATAAAAATGCAGAATAATTCTTCATATCATATTTATTATTGTGCACAAATGTCGAAGAGAATATACGAGTATTTTTAAATATTCACTAAGTTGTATATAAATTAAAAACTTTAAACTTATTTTCTGAAAAACTAGCATTTTTAGGTTTGGCCTCTGTTCCAATAAAGAAGCGATATGTACATATGTATGTATGTATGTATATATGTACATACAGTGTTCATACTAGAGAGCTCCAAAAGCCTTTACATAATTCAAAATTCACTACTGTACGGTACTTCAAGGCACTATATTTTAATGTACATAGTTGTCATGTAATGAAATCTTGCGCATATTCACGTACGTATAAAAAATTAAAAATAGCAGATTCCGGGTACGAACCCACATTCTCTGAATTTAAAAGCCAACACTCTACCCCACGAGCTACAGCCAGCTTTGGACGTTCAAGGTCATAAATTAAAAAATAAAAAATATTTTAACTTATATTTTAGATTGTAAATCTTTGTTTAACAAGGAAAATAGCTATGAAAAGTTTTCGTTACTTTAACAAAATATTCTCTGCACTTTCTGTTCATTTTACTTACTTAACATTTTTTATTTTTTAATTTTTCACTTTAATTTCTACTGCGATCACTTTCAAACATTATCGATAACACTATGCAACAAAAAAAAAAAGAGCCACTATAATGAGATGTTTTCTTAGCTAATTTCGGGTCGCTGAAAACGAATTGGTATTAATTTATTTTTCGAGATATTCGCGAAAAACAAGTTTTTTTGCAGTTTGCAAAGATATTTCGAAAAATCTTGAGGACTGTTTATTTAAATTAAGCGAATTTAACACCATTGAAAATATATGTTTTTTTATCAGCCCGTATTTTTAATGTGTTGATCGGATAAAAATTCATTGAGTTACGGTCCTTTAGAGTGCGTTTTTTTAATATTCTTTGCAATAAAAATATATTTATATAAAGGAAAATATTAACGGGGGACAAATTTCCATACAAACACCAATAAATTTGTATGAAAATTTATTTTATTTTATTTATTTATTTATTTCAAAAAACCAACCGATATCGAATGCCGTAATTTGCCCCCTGAATAGATAACTGTTTATACAAGCTAAATTTTAAATAAAAATAATTTATATAAGATCTCTTAAAAATACGATCGTAAGTATTCTCTCTTTCTAATAAATATTTTTTATTTCAAAATAAAATTATGGAGATTCGTATACAAGCCAATTAAAAAAAGTTTGGAAAGCTGGTTTCTTTGAATTGAATGTGTATAAAAAAGTGGGCGAAACCTGATTTTTGGAAAATATCGAATATGTGTATGGTTAGCAAATCTATAAAACTAAATTACCTTCTTTACGATGAATTGTTGCTGGATTTGAACTCCTTCTGCAGGATACTTTAGCTCTTTGCTTTTTACTGCTTTTCCTGTTACTATCTATATCATCAGTACTGTGTTCTTCATCTGCCATATCATCTGTCAGTTGATTTTCATCGACACCTTCAGACAAATCATTATCATCTGACGACTGTTCATCACCAGTATGCAAATCACAATCTGAATCGCCTGATATTTTTCTGTTTCGACCATTTTGATGGTATTTTAACACATGTTCAATGGCTTCATTTTCACTTTTAAAAACTCGTCGACAGAAGTTGCAAAAATATCCCGATTTCATATATTTGCAATTTTTTAAATGTGCTGATAATTCTTCTAAATCGCTACTGATGAATTTGCAACTTGATTTTGGACAAGAGGCTTGGCCATGTTTTTGTATATCAGCTAAACATATAGTGTTGAAGTCTCCCTCCATGGGCGGCACATATCTAATGCGCGATTTTGGATCAACTTCGGGTTTTTCTGCCATCCCATTGTCTGCGACTTGTTCCAGTTCTGCGCCCAGAAGTTTAAGTCTACTTTCAGCTTTTATAGTGGAGTTACGTTTCAAACGACCAGTGTTACCTAAAAGTTCTTCTTTTTTCTCACCACTTTCATCGGTTATTGAATCTTCTAAAGCACTTCGTTCGTCACAGATACGCAAGTGTTTTGATAATGAGGATTTAGCATACTCTTTTTTACAAAACTCACACGCAACACGCATTGCGCCAGCGCCACATGTTTCAATGTGAAGTAGGACACCCAAGCCAGAACGATACAATTTTTTACACATGCGACAATTGAGTCCCTCACAACTGGTGTCTTTCATATACTTTAGAATTGTCTTGAGAACAAGAGAACGGCTTTCAATGAACTTAAAAAAAGTAAAATTTAAAATAAAAACATAAATAATAAAAAAATTTGCAAATACATAATAATAATCGGTTCTGTTCTGTAAACCGAATCCGAGTAAATTTCTCATTTTCAAAAAATTAATAATAGTCCTGCAGACGTGTTTAAAACCATTACCGATAGTTTTTTTTCCGATATGATATTTGAGAATCTATATATATAACAAGAAAATTGAAAAAATATTACTATTGCCGGAGTTAGTTTTCCAAAATCATGCTATTTCAAAATATTCGGTTTACAGAACAGGGCCGAATATTTTAGATTCAGTCTGTAATATATTAACGACCGTAATTTCTACATAAGATAAGAGTTTGACTTCAAAAATATAACTTACACTATAGATATCTGTAAAATAATAGATAGGTATCTATTTGTAGAAATAATGGGCATAAGAGTGCTTGTTTGTTTTGTTGGTTAAGCAACGTCTATAAGCATTTCGTTGCTGCTTAAGAAACTCTTCAGTAGACTTCAGCCCAAAATTTTTGAAGACTGCATATAGTCGTTGTTGCTTAACCAACAAAATAATCCAAAATTCTATATAAAATATTTAGAAACTCCCATACTATGAGCAATAATTTTTTTTATTTTTTTACTTACCAATTTATCCTCCCCAACTTTCCATCCTACGCCATAATGTTCGGTTAAATGTAATGACCATTCTGTTGGCTCAGTATATTTTAGACATAATCCACATTGTATTGGTCCAGATCCAAGATCAGATTCAGTTAATATCTCGTCTGTATCAAGTTGTTCTCTTTTTGTAACTAAGAGAAGGCGAGGGTTAAAATTTGATTCGTATTTAATTTTCCGGCCACCAGGTGTTTTCGAAGTTTTTGAATTTGAATTATCCTGAGTTTTATTTAACGTTGTAGATGTAGAATCGCCAGCAGAGTCTTCTATTTTAATTTTTCGTTGAGGTGAAGTTTTTAAATTGCATTTTTTTGTGGAAGTCGAAGGTTGGTCATCTTCGGAAGAATAAATAATTTTTCGAGCGGGTCTGCCTCTTTTACGTTTATTTGGTAAGTTTTGGGGTGTCATTTCTGACTCAGTTTTATCTTTTGCACTATCAATCCCTTCCGTTTCTTTTTCTGAGGTTTTCTTTGCACTCGATTCGCTTCTTACCACAATATCGATCACACCTTTTGCTTCGGAATTAGTATTTTTGTCGTTCGACTTTTCGGGTTGTTTGTCAGTTTCTGGTTGTTGTGGAATGTCTAAATTTTCACCCTTATCATCCTTGATGTTTGTCAAAGGCTTTGAATGTTTGGGTTTCTTTCCTTTTCGGCATTCAATATCCACATTTTCATCGACGTCTTCCCTTATATTTTTAGATTTCGGAGTTATTGATTCATTTTCTCTTTGGCAATCAGAGTTTTTATCAATATCTTTATCTGTTTGGATAACTTTCTCCTTCTCCTTCTTCTCCTGGTCCTTCGCTTTATGTTGTTTAGACTTTTTAACATCATGACAATCAGAACCGGCATCAGTAGTCTTGTTAACATATTTTTCGCTGTTTTTGGTGATATCTTTTGTCTTAATACGCTTTGATTCTTTGCATTCCTCTCGTTCAGCTCTATTTTCAGAATTTTCGGTTTTGACTTCAGATCCTCGACCTCTTAATATGTTTTCTCCGTGACAATCAGATTCAGTACTAGAGACTTTTTTCTCGGAATTTTTCTCCTTTATTTCAGTTATTGCACAATTTTTTTCTTTACTTTCGGTATCAGTAACAACTTCTTTTTTAGATTTCTTTGTTCTATGCAAGCTTTCTTTTACATTTTGTACATTTGGGGGGAGCTTTTCTTCCTGAGAATCGGTGGTATCAATTGCAGACTTTATGGATTTTGTGCATAAGCTTTGGGGCTTTAAAAAATCTTGTTCCATCGTATCATTTAATTTTGTATTCTTACTGATGTCTACTAACTTCTTATTGTTATCATTCAAATTTTTAATGTCACCTTTGAATTTCTTATTAGTTGATGTCGGTTCACTAATCTCTTCCTCGTCATCAGCTGGTGAAGTATCATCGGTAATATCAGTCTCTTCAGCACACAAACTCCATGTTTTTTTTAAAGATGTTTGTATCTTATCTTTGCCATTATCCTGCCGTCGCCTTTTCGAACTTTTGCCAGTTGGTGATTGTGTTGATTTTTCTTCACTGATTTTTTCTTCTTTAGTGTTGTGTTGAGTATTTTGAAAATTTTCGCTTTTTGAATTTTCTTCAAATCCCAAAAATTCATTGCTTTCTTCACAATCCCTCATAGCAGAATCGTAATCACGATTATCATCTTCAGAAGAGTCTGTATCGTTGCATGGCTTTTGAGTTTCTTTTATATCTTGTGTAGTTTTACGTAACTTCTTACGCTGTTTAGTTGCTGATGTTTTGCCGTAATCTTGGGAGGATTCGTTTGTTTCCAAAGCCTTGGACTTTGAGTCATCAAATGGTATAGTAACATTTGTTTCTAATGTCTGGGAAGAGTAACGAGTTTTCTTGGCTGGTGAAGAAGTGGAAGTTTTAAATAATTCCATTTCTAGTGATCTATCGTGTGCTTCAGTTGTTTCGACTATTTTCCCAACTTCAGCATTTACAGGCAAAAATTCCAAATCATCATCGCTTATACGAAGAGGTCTTTTTCTTTTTGAGACGCAAGCAGGCGGGTTTTCCGCTCGACTTGCGTTGTCTCTTGAGAGAGATTGTCCAGAATGTTTGTTCGTAAGAACTTTGTGTTCTTCAATTTTTAACGCACTAGATTTAGGTGTTTTAATATTATCGACATATTGCTCAGATGGCTGCAATTTACATTCTTCTTTGTCATTTTCTCTATTACCACTATTTAGTTGGTTCAAGAGAGCTGAGATGCCTTTAACTTCTGGAGTTTTTTCACTGATCACCTCATTGGTGATTTTTTTGAAAGGTATCATCGGACTTAACTCTGGTTGTTTTAATGGCAACTGTCTGACTATATCTACAAGAGAAATTTTAGCACTTTTCGTATTTTTTAAGATTGATTTAGACGACTGCTGTAAATTCTCTAATATTGTTTCTTTCTTCGAAGTTGTTTGAAGTCTGGAAGAATCGGGCTGGTTTGCTTTAATATTATCTTGGAGTTCATTTGATTTAGCAATGACATTTGTAGCTGGAGTTACTTCAGGAGTTGTTTCAGTACAATTTAATTTCCGGTCTGTCTTTGTAGATTCTTTCTTCAGTTCATTTGATTTAGCAGGGGCTTTTGTAGCTGGAATTTCTTCAAGAGTTGTTTCATTACAATTTAATTTCCGGTCTATTTTTGTAGATTCTTTCTTCAGTTCATTTGATTTAGGAATGGCATTTGTAGCTGGAATTTTTTCAAGAGTTATTTCAGTACAATTTAATTTCAGGTCTGTTTTTATAGATTCTTTCTTTGTAGAGTTTATATGCTGTTGAAAACTATTAATACTTTCCAATGATGCTTGTGCTATATCCCCAATTTCTGTGCAAGAAGATCCAGGCAACGTCTTTTCCGCACAGTTAGAATGCTGCTGGGAATCATTGCCTGTTTTTATTGACCTATACATAGCATCCGTTGTAACAGTATGTAGTGGCACTGTCTTAACCGATTGTGATGGTAATGATTGTGAAAAATCTAGTTTTGTGCCAACCTCATGAGACTTTTGAGCAGAAACATTTCCTTCCTCTACTACGATACTATGTTCTTGTTGTTTTTTATTCGGTATTGTTTTAACCGTCCGCGTTTCTTTGACAACTTCTTCATTTTGCTTGGAGCTTTTATCAGATTTAGCATGTTTTGGATACTTACTGTTTTGATTGGTTACTGTGGATGTTTCATTAACTTTTACCGAATTTATATTTGGTTCAACATGTGTTTCAAAGATTTTATTTTCCGAGTTAATTTTATTTTCATGATTAAAAGTCTCATTCAATGATTTACTATCTATAATTTTCTTATCTTCAGATAAGGTAGGTGTAGTTGCAGCTTGCTGGCCACTTTTGTTACGTTGTACCAAATTTATTTTGCATTTTTTGAACCTGGATACCCGTTTTGAAGTTACTGCAGCGTTTGAACTGATTTCATCGACTTTTGAAGCTTCAATTGCTCCAGAGAATTTCATTATACTACTACTATTTGTTGAAATCTCTTTAGCAGAAGGCTCGGCTTCAACACTTCTTGTTACTTTGTCTACCTTCGGGTCTGCTTCTTTGATGTAAGGATTTGTGATATTTGGTGCTGCATTTTCTGCATGCGAATCGATTTCGCGGATATTTGTGATTATATTGGAACGTTTTGTTTTACCAATTGTTAATGAATGGTCAGCCTTCAGGTCTGCTTCTTTGATGTAAGGATTTGTGATATTAGGTGCTGCATTTTCTGCATGCGAGTCGCTTTCTGGGACCTTTATGAAATTCTTGGAACGTTGTGAATTATCTATATTGGTGTTTGATATTTCTGAGATAGATGAACAAGTTTTATTTAGGCTTGCATGCGATGGTACAAGATTCGTTTGGTTACCATCATTTTTCTCTGCAACATTTTGTATCTTTTTATTGCTCGTTCTTTTAAACGCCTTTAAAAGTCGAGGTGGTATATAATGACCTAATTTATTATTAATAGCATGCTCTAGGGCTTCTTCAAAACTCTTTTGAAACTTGGACGAAATATTAGCTGCTTTATTATCTAGAGATGATGTATTCTTTTTAAGTTCTTCCCGCCTTTGGCCTTCTAAAGATATTTGGAGTTCCAAGTCAAGCG
Source organism: Nowickia ferox (assembly GCA_936439885.1). Taxonomy (NCBI): domain Eukaryota; kingdom Metazoa; phylum Arthropoda; class Insecta; order Diptera; family Tachinidae; genus Nowickia; species Nowickia ferox. The sequence goes on along the minus strand of OW387024.1, from coordinate 11,081,733 downwards.
GCATGCCAATCAATTTGGAATCGCCGACCTTAGAAGTTATTGCTGGAACTGATTCTGGGTTTTCTATTGGTACTTTATCTGCCACTAAAAGACCAATTGGATTTTTGGGACTGCTGAAATTCAATGGAGTTGATGAAGATTCATCCACCTGTATTTCCTTTATAATTTTATTATCAACAGATTTCTTTGTCTTTATCTCACCTCTTTTATCAGGTGTCTCATTACTCAGTATGCTCTCTGAGGATTTAGGCTTTTCAATTTTTTTATTAACAGATTTCTTTGTCTTTATCTCACCTCTTTTATCAGGTGTCTCAATACTCAGTATGCTCTCTGAGGATTTAGACTTTTCAATTACAATAGCGCTCATTTGCTGACTGTTCAACAAAAGCTTGTCTTGATTAAACTTCATTATTGGTGTAGATGTTATTTGAGAAATTGGTGCCTTTTGAAATGGTAGAAAAGATTGCACCCGTATAGGAGACAGATTCATGGTACAAGAAGCATTTAAATTAAGTTCCTCGGGCGATAGTTCAAGTGTTGATTCTTCAGTTATTGGATTTGTATTGCTAAGAGCTACTATAAAGTCTATAGCTGAAAAACAATCCGCGGCTTCAGATGGTTGATCAACAATTTCTACAGCTGATTTGTGAGTATGATTAAAACTGCCCGAGGTTTCGGAAATTGCAGACGTAATTGTTGTTTTGCTTAAGGAGGTTGCTTGTGATTTATCATCAGTATTATTTGGCAATGGTCCATGTTTAACCATTGAAGATTTATTATTGTCCATGCAATTATTAGTGTCATCAATTTCCTGATATTGGTAGTTATGATCTTTTTTATGAGCATCACTACAGATTTCTTTATTTTTTAAAGTTTGAGCAAAATCATTCATGTGTTTAGTAGGGATTTTTTTGCCAGCAGGTGTGGCATTTTTATTTACTTCTCTTGCAGATGCTGAAGTTGTCTCCTTCACTTTCTTGGCTAAAGCGGCCAATTGTTCTGGTGGTAATTTAAGTTTTTGAGTACTAATTATAATTTTCTTATTTTGTTTATTAGCAATTACCAACTTTTGGGTAGACGTTGGATTGTTTTGTCCTGTTGTTCCAGCAGATTTAATATCGGGTGTTTGATATTCATCGGCCTTTTCTTGTTTTATTACCACTTCCGGTATGGGCCTATGTGGATTTATAAAACGTGGTGTTTTATCATCTTTAGATGTAGTAGACAAGCATAATTCGGTCAAATCTATCATTTCATCTTGTGATAGAACCTTGTTTTCCAAAACAACCAAGGAGTTGGAATCATTAGGTGAATTCGATGTTACAGCTTTGTGTTGAAGATTGTAGTATGTTGCTGAATTTGTTGCTGCAGGTGGCTTCTTAAATAATATTCCAGTTGGTATATTAATTATTGGAAACTCTACATTTATTGATGAGATTTCGGCAACGTCTGGTTTGGCATCATTTCGTTTCAACTGTATAGAACTACAAGATGCTTTACTTTGAATTGTTTTTATTGACGCTTTTGGTATCTGATTGGGTTGCGTTGTTTGCTGTGGTTTTGCATTTTTTGAGTCTTTTGAAATATTTACCCTCATATAAAATGACTTGGTAGGCAATACGCCTTCACTTTGCTGTAATTCTATATTCTTTTGTGCATTATTTGACGGCAAACTCTTGTCTTGTTGCTGGTTCTTAACGGATGTCATAGAAGCTTTAGGTATTTCTTCAGTTTCTTCCTGTAAATTTTTTAAATATTTCTGGGTGCAAAGATTTGTAGAGGCTACAGTTGCTTTAGGTTTGGTAGGCAATGTAATTTGTGGGCTATCAGATAATACGGAGTCTGTTGGAGCCAAATCTTGCAATGGTTCTTTTAAAACAGCAAAAAGTTCTTTTTGTTGGTTTTTAACTGAATTTATGCAACCTTTGGGTATCCCTTGAACTCCTTCCTTTAAATTTGTAAAATATTTCTGGTTGAATGGTTTAGTTGCTTCAGATAATTTAGGTTTAGTAGGCAATTTGATAGATAGCACCGATTCTGTTGGAGTCAAATCTTGTGCTGGTTCTTTTAAAACAGCAAAAAGTTCTTTTTGTTGATGATCTACTGCCATAATGCAACCTTTGGGACTCCTTTTAACTTCTTCTTTTAAATTTGTAAAACTTCTTTGGCTTGGTCTTGCTTCAGATACTTTAGGTTTAGTAGGCAATTTCAGTTGTGTAATATTAGATAACACCGATTCTTTTGTAGTCAAATCTTGAGCAAAACATTCTTGTTGTTGGTTTTTAACGGATGTTATACAAGCTTTAGGTATCCCTTTAATACCTGTCTGTAAATTTGTAAAACATTCCTGATTGCTTGGTTTAGTTATCTCAGTTACTTTAGCTTTAGCAGGCAATTTGCCTTGTGATATATCAGAAAACACCGATGATGTTGTAGCCGCCAAATCTTGCGCCAACTGTTTTGTTTTGTCTGGTTGTTCTTTTGAGATTTCTGGTGACAACAATACCATGACTGGTTTTAAATTTTGATTAGAATTTGGTTTAGCATTTGTTTCTGTGCCTTTCCTTTGAAGTATTTTTTTATTTAGTAAATTTTTGACATGCATCAAACGTTGATGTGGCTCTAAATTTACCAATTTTTGTCTTTCATTTTCCGAGAGCGGGTCCGGAGCGGTTATTGTTATTTTAGGTGGCTGTCTGCCCCTAATCATTGTGATTTTTTCAGCTACAAAAAAAAATAAATTTAAATGAGTAATCGCAAGATATTACCATGATTCGAACCAGGGTCTCCAAAATTAACTCACGAAGACCCACGCGACTCTACGCTCCCAACTAAAGCGACTGACCCAGACTAACTTATTAATAGTATAATAATTGCATAATATTTTATTTTTTAACAAACACACACCAACGGAATGTATACATGTTTATTTTCTTCTACATCAATCTGTCTGCACTTTTTCACATTTCTTCATATTACAGGTGTACATATTTCCGACTCGGTCATGTTTCGAACTTCGTCCTACGTAATGAGGTGCAGAATTTATAAACAACCTCTTAACGCTCTCGTCCAAATCGCTATTTTCAATTGATTGTTCAATGTTTTGTATAAATTTAACTGATATTCTACTTTTATAAAAAAATTTTCTATTTCGTTATTTTGCTTTTTTATACTATTTCAATAATATTTATATTAATGTATGTTGAATTAAATATGTGCACATTGTTATTATTGAAGGAAAACATACAGATGTTTCTGAACAATAAACAAACAAAAGTTTTTTTTTAGAATTCGAAAAACAAATAATAAAATAGACATAAAATAGAGTAAAAACACAATAAAATGATTTCGATAATATTGATATTTTTGTAAATTTGCATGCACATTGAACCAAAAACATCATTCTTTCTCGTTTTTGTTTTAAAAATGCTGCATTTTTTTTAAAAGTAATTTGCAAAATAATATCAATATATAACATTGTTATTTTTATAACGAAGCAGTTTTAAAACAAAAATGTGCGCTTTCATTTTAAAAATGAAATTTTTTGTTAAAAATTTTAACAAAATTTTTGAAAAGTTTTGAAATTAAACTGAAGGAAAATTTATTTTTAACCATTTTATAAATAAAAATATTTTATTATTGTAACAAGAATTTGAATTTGTTTTACTGCCAGTTCATAGAAACCATGTAAAAATTCTCGTCTGACTATTTACATTGAAAACAAAAACAAATTTTTAGTGCTTTGTTTTTGTTTTCAATATAAATAGGCAGACGAGAATTTTTACATGGCTTCTATGAAGTGGCAGTTAATTTATTAATATGACCAAGTTTATTATAATTTCCTTTATCCTGTTTGATTCTTGAGCACAAAATCTTAAAATTATTGCAAATTTTATAAAATATGTATTCATAATAGTGAAATTTTTTGTTGAATGCTCGTCATAACTCAAATGAAAGTTCGTTAGATTAGCGCTTCGACTACAATCGAAAATCAAAAGTTGCTCATAATAAGGGCCTTTTGATTCCATAAAAATAAAATTTTAAAATTTTTAATTTTAAAACGAACTATCGGTCATTTTAAAATTCTCCATTATTACCTTAAAACGTTTTATTCTTAATTTAAAAACTCTCCATTGATAATCCAAAACGTTTTTAATATAAACATAATTATTTTTAAAATAAAAATGCTTCATTATTACTTCAAGAGTATTTCATTCTTAACTCAAAAACATAAGTTTTTAATTTGAGTGTGATCAACTTTATATCAAGGTTCCCTACAAGAAATGAATGACTGACTGCCAGTTCATAGAAGCCATGTAAAAATTCTCGGCTGGCTATTTACATTGAAAACAAACACAAATTTTAAGTGTTTGTTTTTGTTTTCAATATAAATAGGCAGACGACAATTTTTACATGGGTTCTATGAACTGGCAGTGAAAGTAACACAAACAAAATTGTCTCACGAACACATTTCCAACAATTTTTATATTGAATTCAATAATGACAGTCAATTGACTAGTCATTCGATCGGAAGTGATGATGGATTTCTTTATTAATTACAGTTGCTGTACTCTGGCATATATGTTAGAGTGGAACATCTAAAGTACATATATATATGTATGTCAAAACTTTTAAATATCGAGTTTTATTTAAAAAAAAAACATACAATTCATTCGGTCTGTGAAAATTAGAGTTTATTGAAATGTTAAGTAAAGATAAGTAAAATAGTCAATAAAACAAATTCACAAAAGTTTAATTTGATATGTATATTTCTCTTCAAATATTTGTAAAAAGCAAGGTGCGTTGGATATGAAAAGGTGTGAAGACACCGCTTAAGTTATTTGGAGTTTTTGTTTATTTGTATTTTTTTTTTTAAATATGTTATTTACTTGTGTATCTTAAAGTTATTTTTTATAATAAAAAAAGCAAAAAAAAAAAGAAAATAAAAAGTATATTTGCTGTCAGTATATCAAGCATGTATGATTATTCAATTGTGGGGGATATGTTAGTCAATTATGCTCTGTCAAACTTGAGTAATGTTTATGCTATCATTGATTATTAAAAAGCACTGGAGTGAGCAGTTCAACTATATATTATATTCATTAGTTAGAGAAAGATGCAACATCACATGTACACAAAAGTTTCCACCACATTTTTCATTTTGCACTTAATGTGATAGAAATATAATAAATATATCATGCAATGATGCATGATATATTTATGCACGACTTCCGATGAAATGACCGGTCAATTGACTGATACTATTTTTGTAGGATACCTTTGTTTAATATTCAGCTCTGACTGGTTTATAAATCAAGGGTGAGTAATCAACTGTGAAGCGTTTATTTATTAGTAATGATTAGTCAGACGTGAGTAATATTTATACTATCGTTGATTAGTAAAAATCAGTAGAGTGAGCAGTGCGGCTATATAGTCGTTAGAGTGAGATGCAACATCACACATACACAAAAGTTTTCATCACATTTTTCATTTTGCCCTAACAATGTTGTAGAAACTTTGTTCCACGCAATGATGAATATATCCTGCATGACTTCCGATCAAATGACCGGTCAATTGACTGATACTATTTCGTAGGGCTGTTGCATTTTAAAACAAAAATATATTTCTTTTTTACAGTCGTAAAGCAGCTCTGGGCGAGTCAACATCAAGCGTCGTTGGCAATTATCTCTTAAGTGCAACCAGGCCACTGTTGTTTATTGGCCTTCGAGAGTTTTGCGTCTCGCTCGCACTGGTTGACTGATCTTCCACGGATAACCGTATATTCTTGCGGTTATTTTGTGGAATTTCTTTAACAACCACGTTGCTACTTCCTATGTGAAGGCATAGGTCGTATATAGTCAGTCACAAAAACTTTTTTAAAATACTGTTAATACCATCTTGGGCATATGGTCTAGTTACTCCGCCAATATTTGTGCAACAATACTTTGCAAATTTACTTTGTAAAGTATTTATTAAATAAATAAATAAATATTTTTTTTTTATTTCAAGTAGTTTTCATTCACTTTTAAAATAACACAAAACAAACTTAGTTAGTTTTTAAAATGAACTTGTTTCTTCTTGATTTTAAAACATTTTTTCGAGTGTATTTCCCATAAAAGTACATACACTGTATAATATTAATACACAACATTGTTATTTTTATAACGAAGCAGTTCTAAAACAAAAATGTGCGATTTCATTTTAAGAATTTCAAAAAGTATTATGTTTTCTTATTAAATAAAAAAAAGGAAATGTATTTTAAAAATTCTAAAAACAGAAATATCTTATTATTATATCAAGAAGTTTTAATTTTTTGAAAAAAAACATATTTTTCCCCGAGTAACATTTTATATTTGTGTCGTGTTAAAAAAAAAGAGAATTAATTTTTTATTATGACCAAGTGTATATTAATGTCCATTATCCTGTATGATCCTTGAGCACAATATCTTAAAATTATTGCGAAATTTTAAAAAACACGGTATTCATAATAGCGACATTTTTTGTTGAATGCTCGTCATGACCCAAATGAAATTTCGTTCGATTAGCACTTTGGACTGGACTATAGTCGCAAGACCGAAAATTTTTCACAATAAAGGCATTTTGATTCCAAAAAAAAATTACAATTTTTAATTTTAATACGAACCATCGGTAATTTGAAAATTCTCTTTTATTAATTTAAAACGTTTCATTCTTAATTTAAGAACTCCCCATTATTAATTCAAAACATTTAATTTTTTATATAAAAACAATTAGTTTTAAAATAAAAATGCTTCATTATTACTTCAAGAATATTTTATTCTTAACTCAAAAACATAATTTCTTAATTTGAGTATGTTCAATTTTAAATCAAGGTTGTTGTTTCTTAAAACAAAAATAATAATTTTTCATTCCAAAATAGTTTTCATTTTTAAGCAAAGAATGAAAATTTTTAAAATAACACAAAACAAACTTAGTTCTATTTCATAAAGGATTCGTTTTTAAAATCAAAGTTTTAAAATATTGTTGATTTTAAAACTTTCTTTTTTGGGTGTACTCGCATTAAATTAATTTTAATTTAATTAAATAAATGTGTAACATATTGTGCTTTTTGCAACAATATAACTTTTTATATGGACTGTTTTCTGAATTTTTTAGAATAAAAAATTTCAATTTCATTTTGATGTGTTTTTGTTTATCACGAATTGTGCACATTATTTACTAACACAATTGAATAACAAATATTATAAAATAGCTTTCGCATAAAAAAATTAGTCAGCCACTATAATTTAATTCTTATTAAGACCCATACCACACTACCGCAACAGTGAATCGAACCTGGGTTTACATATTTGTTTTCAAATACAAATAAATACAGAAGACCTAAACCTGTATGCTATTCCAACATAGTCAGAATTCCAAACAACTTTTATACTATATAATAAAAATATTATAAAAAAATTAAACTAATATTAATAGCGATGTTAATACATACCTACTCGTATATTATAACAAACAATTAAACTGCCAATTGAATAAAATAATCAAACCTATACAACAAATGTATACTCCTTATTTATAAAATTAATATTTTTGGTTTATAAAAGGGTTATAAAACAATTTTTGTATGGAAATTTGATAATTAACCTTTTATAAAGCCAAAATATTTTTTATAAATAATTCCAATATTATTTGTACTTATTTGGAAATGTTATATTTGTATTTTTTTAATTATGTTAATGTATATGTAAACGAAATTGCATACCTGAAACTGCTTCCAGAACATTTGTCGAATCTAATTCTAAAGAATTTGACTCCATGGAAGATGAATCTTCATCGGGTATCATTATTACCTCATCGTGAATTTCAATTGAAAATTTACTTTTTTCCTGAGATCTGCTTTTGAGAAAACAACTACCCGATGAATCTTCCTGAATATTTGGAGATTTTGAAGTTATAGAATTTTGTGATGCATCTTTGTTATGTATCTGTTTCAGCTCATTGGCAATTTCATTTGGGAATTTAACTTTTTCTTGCGATTTTCTTTTATTTAAACTTCCCGATGCAGCTTCTTGAACATTCACAATTTTGGTCGAACTTAAGTCAAACGGAGATTGATCTTTATGTTGTATTGGTTTTTGCTCATTTGCAATTGGAATTGAAAATTTACTGCTTTGTTGAAATTTACTTTTATTCAGAGCACTGCCTGATACCGCTTCTTGAACACTTGCAGCCTTCGAAATAGTCGAACTTATTTCTCTATTAGATGAGCATGTCAAATTCATTGCTGTTTGTGATGATTCTCTATTAGATATCCCTTGCTGGTGATCCGAAGATTTATTTTTTTGTTGGGATTTGTGTTTACTCAAAGCTTCTGCAATTTTGCGATCTAGTCCGACTTCCTGTAATTTTTTCAAATCTGATGGTGTTATTCTGTGTATTATATGCTTGCGTATAAAATGTTTAGGTCTAGCATCAGAAGAAGCCACATTTTTAGCAGACGATAATGTACTGGCCATTGACACTTCCCGAAAATGCACCTTACTTAATGTCCCGTCCGAAATTGATTTAGGATCCATGATAACAAATGTTAATATTCACACTTTATTTTATCTGTAAAATACTTTTTTATATGATTTACAACAAATTCATGCTTTTTACATCACTTTAAATAATGTCTGTCCACAATTTATTTTTCTTCTCGTACTACTGCTGCAGTACGACGTCATTTGAACGCGTGTTTTTTTAATGACAAATTAAATTTTTGTTTCCAAATATTTTATGAAATTGTATTATTTTATGCTTAACACATTTTTGATGCAAAATTTATTTACTTGTTTTCTATATATTCTTAATTTTATCCCAAGCACAATTATTTTTTCACTCATTATATTTTATACAGAAATTTATTTTTAACCACACTTTGACAGATTTTGCTCGTTCAACATTGTTACCGGACTTAACAACAACTTTCCATCAAATTGAATTGGGATTATACGTTTCATTGAATAAATAAATCATGGCCATTAGTACAGAAAAATCTGTGGCTGTGACTATTTCATGTCATATATTTATTCATTTCGCATTTGCTGATCCTAATCATGATATAGGTGAAGCAAAAAATTGATTTCAATTGAAATGATTTAAACATTCGGAGTCAGTCGTGCGTGCAAAAGTTTTTTTCCTATTCGTTCAAAATTTTCTGGCAGCCTTTTGCTACTTAACGAACATATTAATTTTCGTGATATTAACTTCAAGTAAAATTCGTTAGCAAGAAGAAGCACTATGTTAGTAGCGCTCACGGCTGCCAGACTCAACGATTTTTATCGGGATTTGGACGATTTTTCAATAATTTTATTTGGCAGGCCTCAAGGCATATCAAACAGGTACATGCATCAGGCAAATTGCTCATCCGCTGATTTTTTGTTTACACGTTTATAACGAAGAATTCATTTGACAAATACTTTTGTGCCTTGTTTGATGCATACAATTTTTTGACAATTACTTTGTAAAACTATGTGAGAAGCACAGAGTTGCCACAGTGTTTTCTCTAATGCGTGTACCTGTAGTAAATGTGCCTTGGCAGGCCTGGTAGTGCATGTTAAAACAACTTTATTTATTTTTGGTAATAAATAAATAAATAAAAATTATAAACGAAATTTGTTAGATATTTTATATATTTTTCTAGTTTCAAACTTGCGAGATTTAAGAATGGATTTCCAAAATCGAGCCGGCGGAAAAACTGGCAGCGGTGGCGTAGCTTCTTGGTCAGAAACTAATCGTGATCGGAAAGAACGCTTGCGACAACTAGCACTGGAAACTATTGATCTTAATAAAGATCCTTATTTTATGAAAAACCATTTGGGCTCCTATGAATGTAAACTTTGCCTTACTTTACACAACAATGAAGGTTCTTATTTGGCCCACACACAAGGCAAAAAACATCAGGAGAATTTGGCTAGACGTGCCGCAAAGGAAGCTAAAGAAGCACCATCCATGATGGCACCCGAAAAGCCTCGTGTTGAACCAAAAAAATTTGTTAAAATCGGTCGCCCCGGCTATAGGGTAACAAAACAACGTGATCCTAACAACGGTCAACAGTCGCTACTTTTTCAAATCGATTATCCAGAAATAACAGAAGGTGTTATACCTCGTCATCGCTTCATGTCGGCTTATGAACAAAAAATCGAACCACCTGATCGTAAATGGCAATATCTGTTATTTGCTGCTGAACCTTATGAAACAATAGGATTTAAAGTTCCCTCTCGAGAAGTGGAAAAAACCGAGGGCAAATTTTGGACACATTGGAATCGTGATACTAAACAATTCTTTTTACAATTTTCCTTCAAACTGGAACCTAAAATATTGCCACCTCCACCACCAAACCTACATCGTGCTCTTGGCCCACCTGGTGGTTTTCCTATGCCTGGTCCACCACGTCATATGTTTAATGGCGTACCACCACCACCGCCAATGGGTGTTTTGCCGGTACCACCGCCCCCTATGTGAGAAGATGAAAACTCTGTTTCCCAACCGTGAAATAGAAATGATTTTTTATAATTTTTTGTCATAAATTTTCTGTAATGATTCTATAAATAAATTTGAATAAAGATCAATGATCAATCAATGAATGAATTCTCATTCATCATAACAAAGAATCACAATTTTAATATAATGAAATTGTTATTGAAGTTTAAAATTATCAGAGAGATCAGTCTATGTAAATATTTTAAAATCTCTTGTTTTAATACACACAAAATTATTTTTTAAGCGGTTTTGAAGTTGCGAGGTTTTAAGGGCAAACCATTTCCTTTGAAAGAAAATATAAATCGGATAGAAAAAGGTGGACTATAGAGAATAATAGGGAATTAAATACCAATTAGCTCAAAAAGTTGTTACTCTTTCGGAATATATGGATTTTTTTAATAATAGTTTGTTATTTTTTCCAACACTGACATTCTATGGAACCTATCTAGGCCATAGGATAGTGTGCTCCCCAACATTAGTTAAATTAAAGAAAAACGATTATGTTCTTTTAGACATTCTTATGTATTTTCAATAATTTTATAATTAAAGTTAGTTAAAAGTATGGTGTTTACTTCTTCATTCATAAATTAAAAAAATATTTTCTCTTTTCCTTAATTGAATTAATAAAACTTACAGAGACTTAAAAAAACAATATTTCTCATAAAAAGTGTAAGCTAAAGCTCCGTCCGATTGAAATATACATTAAAATATTTTAAATGTAGTGCAGTTTAACTTATTTTTAAATTTTAAGCATATGAAATAAATTAAATATTTTATTACATACATATTAATATAAATCTCAGAGAAGGGAAATATATGTATGTATGTATGTATGCATATATTTTATTTAAATTTTATAAAAAGCTTTATAGTCTTAAAAGCGCGATCTATGATTGCTCTATTTATTCTTAAATTATAATAAAACAGAAAACAAAAACAAAAATTATACTTTTTACAATGTTAAATTATTTATAAAATATATGTATATAAAATAAACTTTGAGCCAGCTGGGAGAACGTTTTGAAAATGCATACAGACAAATTTAAACTTTGTCTCTTTTTTTATAATTTCGCTTAGATGCACATCTATTAATAATGTCCGACACATGAGATTTATGTTCGAAAATTTTCATTATCTGGTTTTGAGCATCGCTAACCCCATCAACAATAATTTTGCTGCGCTGCATATTGCCCTACGAGAGAAAAATAAAAATTATTAATAATAAATTATAATAATATTTAAAGAAAATTAATGTCTTTCCCACTTTTAATAAATCACTTATACGTTCGGTTTCTGTTGTTATACCATTAGATTCCATTTGTTTTAGCATTGTTGATAGTTTTTCATAGCCTAAAGATTCATTTTCACACTAAATATAAAAAAAAAACATAATAATACATATTTTAATGAACTTTGAATCACTGATTTATACTTTAATTAAACTTACCAAATCTTCCATTTGAGATTTTAAATGATATATTTTCCAACCATTTATTTTACCTAAAACATTTGTTTGATTCGCTAAATCCATTATGGTTGGACGCCTTTCTTCACGTGGTTTGACATCTGAGTAACGCTGGAAATGATTATACGCTGCTTTCCAAGATTGTTTGTAGGTCTGCGAGTTCATTTTAAATAAAATAAATATTCAAATATCACTTTGTGGTTGCGTTCTTTTTTTTCAATACTTACACTCATAAGTGTACAATTTTTTGGACGTTTAAGTATAAATTCCACGGGTTTGGTGTTTTCTTTACCATTGACAACTGTCGAAATTAATATGAAAAATTTAAATATTTATTTTTAATTTTTAAAGGTAAAGCATTTATTTATGTGCACACATCCATATAAAAAATAATAAGAGACTTAGGGCCGATTTCACCAACTCTATTTAAATATCAATTGATATTTAAATATCAACTGATATTTAAATGTCGATATTCATTAATTTTTGTAGGGAAAATTATATTTAAATATGAATTGATATTTAAACAATTTGGTGAAATAGTTTGTAATTTGGGGCATAATTTTTTGTAAAACGCAACGATAAGAGCCCGTTTAGATGAAGGTGGAAGGCGCGTGGAGTTAAGAAGAGACTCCAAAAGAGAACGTAAGCGTTGTCGCAGCTAGGTCACCCTTGATATAAACGGGCTCAAGCGTTGACAAATTTTATGTGAAAAAATTGTAATTACAAAAACAAAACGCAAGGTAATAACAATACGCTTTCAATTACAGTCAGTCAGTTTTTGGTGTAAACATAGTTCAATAAAAATGTATGCATTTTGTTGTTGCCGTGTTTTACAAGATGTAAAAGGTCTACAATAGCCAATTAGAACTTAATTTTTTTTATAAAATCCTTCCGCTTCGAAGGTTTATTCTAAATAGTTTTAATTAACACTACATTAAATTTAATATGTTTGCATTAAAGCGCACTTTTCTTCTACGTATTCAAAATTCTAAAGTTTGCGAAACTTTTAACCTTTTCTAACTAACAATTGAATAAATTAATAAACAATTTTCTATATAATATATAGAATATTGAAAAAATGTTGCGGTGTTCTTTAGTCTATTACAAAAACGTCGTAGTCGAAGTCGAAATACGCACGCCAACCACGATACGGGAGATTATGTAAACAGTAAAGAAAGAAATCACACATCATTCTACTAGTGCAAATGAATATAAACAATCAAGTTTCTCGAAAAAAAAAATTGCCCGTATGAGAAGTCAAGAAGATTTTTTTTATTTCCTTGTTCGACATTGCAAATATCTTACCTTCATTACTTCCCCCAGCGTTCCCGGCACTTGTTGTACCGTTGGCCATAATATTGGGTTCTTGACATAATGTAGAGGAGGAAGACGGGTTCATTACTGCAGATGCAACACTATTATTAGTAGCTTGAGGTGGTGGTAAAATTAAAGACGCTTGGCTTTGTGATGACAATTGACTATCATTGCTAAAAGAAAATAAAGAAAGATAATACAAATACAAAACATATAAATATACACATAAATATGTAAATATGTATATAAAACTTACGTAGATCTTCTTGATTTTTTGCGTGCAGGACAATCTATGACACTACCATTAAGACGCTGTTGTATGGTCATAGACGACGCCGTGTTACCACCATGATGTTGCTGCTGCTGTTGCTGGTGTAAGTTATGATGGTCCATGGACGACAAGTTGCGTGAACTAACTGGAGTGCCGGGCAAAATATGCTGTTGTGGAACCACAGAATGATGATTGGAGTAAAGCTTTAATAAATATTTAATTGTGGACAACAAATATATTTCAAACATTAAAGGTTTTAACAATACGGACAGGCAGGCGTAAGTAAGCGGACGACAAGACAGAAGCATGTTCGTAAATGCATCACTGCTCTGCAGCATACGAGAAATTTTTTTTATGCAATAAAAGTTTGCTGATAATCTTTTTTTTTTGGAGTAGTTTGTAAATCCCTCACATTAATTTTTGCGTTATCTACTCTTCAGGGAAGCACTTTAGGGCTAGGACATTGAAATTTGAATTGAAGAACTAGCAATTAAGCTAATTTATTTAAGTTTAGCACTATTTAGTTGTAAAATGATTGTACCTTTGTAGTACTGCTAATTAGGCCTTGAAAGGCTTGCGGCTCGTTTGAATGTAAATAAATTGAAATTGAAATTTCTTATTTGCAGCGCAGTGATGCCTTTCCGAACATACCCAAACACTTTTTCAATAATAATACATACATACGTTATATAAAAACGCCACTTACCTCATTGATAGGATTAAAATGGGAATCAACATTCGTTGGACCTACAACACCCGGTAAACGATTTATGATCATATTGCTATCTTGAATCTGCTGGTCGACTCCTGGCGACGAATTGGCTGATACGGTGGTACTGCCATCCGAAGAAGCCGGCGATTCAGCTCTCGAAGTTCTATTTAAAATATGACTTGTGTTAACATTGCTATTGTTTAAATTCGATGAGGAAGACAAAGCATACGCTGCACTAGAACGCTCTTTTTTAGCCAAGCCTTCAGATGTCAACGTGGATGTAGAGTTGTTCAGCGTACAAGAGGTCACTGGTGTTAAACTATATGAATTGCTGACAGTTGATGGTGCTGGCGAGGAGTTCGATACAATGCTGTTAGTGTTAGAACCCATAGAAAGTAGGGTTGGCTGCAGATTTTTGGCTGCTCTTATAGGTGATCCATCGGCATCACGTTTGCGCAAGAAATTCGAAACCACTGAAGAATTCCCCGAACTACCACCACCACCTGAAGTCACTTTTATAGATGTTTGCAATGGTATGACCATTTGATGGGTTTGTTGCGAGTTCATGGTATTAAGTGAGTTGCCGCCGCTTTGTTGAGTCATGGCGGCAGGTATAATAATTTGAGATGTTTCTCCTCCGCCAACTACAGTAGGGCCCGAATTGTTCTGCAGCAATTGTGGCGTAGATTGTGAGACAGCCGCTATCGTATCGGATGCTGATGTGGTTAGTTGACTAAATCTTACCGGCACTGCTTGAATTTGTGGTCCGGCATTTGAAACGGGTATTTGAAGTTGGCCTATTGTCCTGCCGCCCGTTGAAGGCACTACAGTGAAGGTGGCCGTTGTAGATTGACCTCCAGAATGAGTGGCAAATGGCAACGAAGAAATTGAAAGATTAGCAGCTGTGCTGGCTATTTGATTTTGTGACATAGTACTACTTGTCACTGTGGTAGTTGTGAGCGACAACACACCTGTAGACACTTGCACCGAACTTGCCGGTACGGATTCATAGTAAATAGTACTGCCAGGTTGCAAAAATGTACCTGTGGTTACATTTCCCGTTGAGGTTAGTACATTTGTGCCCATCGCATTCGAAACATTGATGCTGGGCTGTGAAGTATTAATAACACTACTGATACTGCTGGTGCTGCTATTGCTTAGAGGTCTTTGAGGAGCAGGAGCATGATGTATAAATACATTTGTGGGACCGCTGCCAGTGTTATTTGAGGAGTTTGCATTATTATTTTCCAAGGGTGAGGATGACGACAATTGAGTTTGGGTAATGACTTTACCAACTGTTATTGCATTTGCATTTTTTATGGGGGTCATAGTTCCAGCTAATATATTACCACTAGCTGTACCCGCTCTGGTGTTTATGGCCAACGGCACCATAGTTGCTCCACCTGCAGCTGTAGCTCCTGCACTTGATGTCACTATGTTTTGTGTGGTCAATAGCTGGCCACCTTGGGAAACATTGACCAATTGTGCGGTGGCATTTGTTGCTAAATTTGTGGCCGTTATAGTGGCTGTTGAAATTGAAGGGGAATTGCTGCCAGTACTAACGTTGATACCTCCTACTATATTTGGTTGGCCCAATGATGAGGGTACTCCAGCTGTTGAGGAAGGTAATTTTCCTATGCCTAACTGGGTGATGGTTAAAGAAGGTTGCACTTTGGCTGCCATAGTGACGGGTGGGCGTATACCTAATCATGAAAATTAAATTAAATTTCATTTTTTATTTTTTGTTGTTTTTTTTTCCTGGAAATTGCAAATCTTGTTGGAATAAATTTAACAAATTCATTTACTGAATCGTTTCGATTCTCTTCCTCTTACGCAAATATTTAAAATTCTTATGAAATCTTTACATCTGTTTGTTTGTATCTTCAATAGTTTTCCAACGACTGAATGTGTTCTGTATATAGATTTTACGCTTTGTTTTTTATTCATTTTTTTTTTTGTAGTAATTTTAAGTGTGTTGTTGTAGTTGCTATTGTAATTGTATTGAATTTTGTTGTTTTACACGGTTTCAATTTCTAGTATGAATCACTGTATTCTTGTATTTTTTCCATGCAGTTTCAATATTTGTATGTACATATGTATATATGTACATACATACATATTATTATTATGTTGAGTATACATCTGCCATTTCTTGTGTTGTCATTAAGTGGTGTCATTTTCAAAATGCATACAATGCCGTTCACATTATGTTTTTTATGTAGAAAGCAATGTCACACAATGAAAAATATAGGAAACAACGTTACCACCAGTACACACTATTGTAATGTCACAAAATGCCATAATGTGTACTCGGCATTACTTGCTTCATACATACTTTAATACATACAAATGTATTGTATGTATATACATATGTACATACTATGTGCCACATATTTATATTTTCGTAGATTATGTGTACATATTTAAATAGTCTTTTTATTTCATTTGCCTTTTTTCAAGCTGATAAAGCCCGACTTTAGTTTATTTAACAATGACTACTAATAAGAGGAAATATTTTGTGTAAAAATTGCATTTAATTATGAAAAAAACGTTATTTATAATCTTAAATATTTTGTAGCTTCTTCAATAATATCGTTTTATAATGAAAAAAATTAATGCAGTCAATTGTATTTAATAATTAAATATGTTTATGATACTTCATATGTGTATGCATGTAGTCATTTAAACCATATGCAGTCGGCGTAGCTAGCGAATGTCTAGCTATTTCGTTAACTGCCAATCGTTCCCACTAACTACCAGCCTAACCTTCGTCAGTGATTTCGCTAGTCAATACAATTAATTTTTCTATTGATAAGACAATTAGTTATTAATAAATTTTTCAATTAATTGTCCTTTTTTATGCGACGTTTTACCTCTCTAAAAACCCCGTTTTTTTGAAACGCGTATTTAATAAAATTTCGGGTACTTAGAAAGGAAAAAAGCACCAAAATGGCAACAAGTTTTTTCCACTCGCAAAAAAAAACTTGAGGTTGAAGCCATTAACATATCCAAGAGCGAGATAGTCAAAAGGCGAACTCTTGCATTACTTCTGGCAACTGTTGTAGGTAGTCGATTTTTCGTTAGGGAAATACCTAACGATTTTGAGCCAATTTATACTTTCAAAACTGCAGGGCATGTATACAAACATGCATAAGAGAATGCATACATACATACATACATGCACATGTCGATGTGCATATGTAAAACATAAGTACATACATACATATGTACATGTTCATAAATTATGCGTTTCGTTGTGAAGCATAATCTGTAGCAAAACTCGAGGTATCAAGTATTTTTAAATATTTCGCAAAATTTAACTTGTGTAAATGAAGTTTTATATAAGAAATAAATAAATGCCCGTTTTGTTTTGGATTGTTGGCCTTTGCTGTTATTACAATCATTCCATTAAACATGAGTTCAACATTAGACAAATTCAAATTATAAAAATAGATTGAACATTTGTTTAATTTGACAATAAATTTAATTTAATCATTCTCATAAACTTAAGATTTATAAATGAGACGAAATTGATCTTAACAACTTTAAAGCAAATGGTTTCCTATTTCTTCAAGCAAATTAATGAATCAAGTGTTCTACAATTTAGTCAATACACTACATGTAATTCAATGATCAAAAGGTTTAACTAATCATCCCTTGTAAGATTTACATATGGCATACATATGGCTCATTTACTCAAAGAACGTCGGAAAATTCTCATTTTCTTCTCGTCAAAGGCAGTGATCCTAATATCATATACAGTTGATAAACAACTAAAATTTATAGAGCCATTTCCAAACCGCACACTCGTCAATAAGAATCGATGTATCAATACATATGTATATCTTTTTTGAAATATCAGCGATATGTAGCGATATTTTTTTCTTAAATGCCGATATTTCGACATACCTATCGATATTTTTTGCCCATCTCTACTTTGATCCCGTACTTTTTGGGCAAACACATGGTCCCAATACCAAATTAAGCTCGAAAAGTGTATAATTTTTTTTCGAATGGTACAAAAGGTTTTTTATTGACAAGGCCCCAACCGTGCACAACGGTGTATCAAAAAAGATTTATGTATAAACTAATTTTGAACAAAGTTCTATGAGTTTTTATATAAAACTACCTGAGACCGGCAAACGTTGTCTTGCTCTAAATTAATTTGTTTTTAACTACAAATTACTTCACATAATGGTCACTTGTTGGTTCAAAAGCAAAACGAAAACCTACCGGGTATTGGCCCGAACCTGTATTGAAAATTTCAGGTCCTCAGATTTTATAGTTCCAGAGATCATGCGTTACGAACATGTTATATGTATAGCAGATTAAAAAACAAAATATTCTAGACATGCTAAAGCATGTCAGGCCGAGTGAGTTTACATCTGTGTGCCATGTGAATAAAAAAAGCGTAACCACTAATTACTAATGAAAAACTGTTTGATTCAGACACGTATTTATCAAGTTAAACAGTTTCATACGTAACTAATAGACATTTTTGTAGAATTTAACATGATTGGACACTGTTTAAGTCAATAAATAAATGTCTGAATCAATCAGTTTTTCATTAGTAATTAGTGGTTACACCTTTTTGGGCACATGGCACACACATGTAAACTCGGCCTAAGTAATCAGTTTAATTAATTTTAATCTGTGTGCCCAAACTAGCACGAAGAAAAAGTACGGACCTCTCTCATGTACCTAATTTCCGAGTACGGGAACGTTTTTCGTGCAAATTGGTATCAAACGGGATTTGATTTTTTATTATTTATTTTTTATATACTTTTTTATATATTTTTTACTTACTTTAGTTTTTATATTTTATTTATTATCATTCATTTTTTATTTATTATTAAATTTTCATTATTTTTAGTTGATTATTATTAACATTTTTAGGGCCTAATTCATAAAAAATATTTTGGCTTTATAAAAGGTTTATTATTAAAAGGTCCATAGAAAATTTGTTTCATAAACCTCTTATTAAACAGAAATATTTTTTATAAATAATTCAGTTATTATTTATTGTTGTTACTTTTTTTAATGTTATTAGAAGGGAAAGGATTTTCATGTAAATATGTACATGTTTTCTGTCGTTGGTCGTAGTTCAATGTAAATAAAATATCTTTGCGAATCAACCAATTTGCGACAAAATGGCAAATTGGTTGATTCGCATATTTTAAAATAAATACATATATTTTTAGATTTCATTATAAATGTATATTTTTAATAAATTTTTTAAATTTTTTCATGCTTTAAAAAAATTTTGGTGTTTTTCGATTAGTTGCAAAGTATTTTTGCAATTCTAACGATTGTGTAAGAAGAAAAAAGGGGAATTCAATTCATCAATTCATTTGAAAAATGCAATTTTTTGAGCGCTCTTTACCGGTTCCGTATTAATTTCATGTGAACTATATTTATATTAACAAAGTTAAAGAAATTTTTAATTTAAAAAAAAACTACAGCACTGAATTAATATTACGTCGGTTGGTTATTCGTTTGCGGCACAGTATATTCAAAATACATTATGACTGCAGCAAACTAAGAACCAACCGAAGATTTGTGCACCCAGAGAATGGCTCTCGTGTTGACACTACAGCCCAATTAGATATTTTTGATTCTTTAACAGCTCAAGTTGAATTAATTGAAGCTGCTGTAAAAAAAAGTTATGCTCTGAAAGACAGCATAAGTGAAGAAATTAAAAATAAATTAGATAAAGTTATACAAAAAATTGCATCAATATTTTATAATTCAAACAGCTAAAATTTAGAAACTGAATATTCCACAAACGGACTAGCAGCATTTAAATATGCACCAATAACTTTTGCTGGCATGGAATGTTAATTTTTACAATAATTTTTTTTTTCAGAAAAAATCGTCAAAAATTTACCTTTGACAATTTACAAAAACACTTAAGGTGCGGTGTCACACTTGTCTAAGATTTGCCAAAAAAGCGTAACCCACAAACACTAATGAAAAAAGTTTTGATCCAGACACTTGTTTATCATATTAAACAGTTTCGAACACAACTAATGCACCATGTCATAGAATCCAACAATATTGGCTACTCTTTAACTTGACAAACTTTTGTCTGAATTGAAAGATTTTTCATTAACATTTAGTGGTTACGCTTTTTTGGGCAAATGTTTGACAAGTGTGACCGTAGCTTTATTCATTTACATAAATAAAAGTTCTTCTTAACTTTATTTTGTATTCCATAAGATTTGACAAAATGTTTATTAAGAAAGCATTCATTGCTGATTTTTTTAAGTTTTTAATGTTATTAAATGTTGAAAAAAGAGTTAATAATACATATTTTTATATTTTTATGTACATAAAACGCGTGAAAATCCTTTCCCTAATTATTAATTTTATTTTATTTTTTTGTCATCTTATTTATCTTTTAAATTTTACAATTTTTATTACTTTTTTATATATGTATGTTATTTCTGTGGAAAATACAGATTTCCACCGATTCCGATAAGTCGACTTAAGAAAAATTAACTTTATTATTATGTATGTCCGTGATGAAAGTAGCAGAGGTTACAATGCCACATATGCAAAGAAATGACCACACGAAAGTAGAATCATGCGTTGGAGCCTTTTGATCTCTTAGCGGCAGGGTGAGTACAAATTCCGATAAAGACTGCTTTACTTGAGCGATTATTCCATATTGCATCAGATTTAGTTTTTTTTATTACTTTTTATTTAAAATTTTCATTTTATTTTTAATTTTATATTCTCAAATTATCATTTGAGCATAAGTAAGGTCTATGAAATATGATTCTTGTATATACTACATATTTGATGGATTGCAGTGAATTTTCAAAATGTTTAAAATTCTGAGAAATATTCTTCGACAGTATTATTTTGTTTTTTTTTAAGTCAATTGGCATTTAATATTAAATTTTTAATTTGCATATATTTCAACTTACCAATTTTGTTTGCAGCTGATGTATTAACAATAATGGGTTGCAACATTACGTTTGCTGCTAAACGCCCAGTTGCACCAATTATTTGCTGTGCCGTTCCACCCGGTTGTTGCAGCTGTATAATCCTCGCTGCGGATAAGTTGGTCGAAGGCAATACATTAGCTGTAGATGTTACACCTGCGACGTTGGTGCTGCGTGGAGAGTTTGGGTTGTTGTTGCAAGCACTAGCGTTTGAAACGCCGGTGGCTATAGAAGGCGGTCGTATACTAATACTAGTTGTATTTAGTTTGGCAGCTGAAAATGATTTAGCAAAAGGTATTGGTCTTATTTGGCGTGGAGCACCACCTGTAACTGAAGTCCCGACCGTTAGGGGGGTGGCAACAGCAAAACGCGGACCTGCGGTAGCCACGGGAGCTTGATTGAATTGTTGCTGTTGCTGTTGCTGTTGTTGTTGTTGACTTAGGGGTTGAGAAGCTGCGACATTAGAGGAATAGACCAGCGTAGCTTGATGTCTGGGTGGCAAAACCGTTGCAACATATGTTTGTTGTTGTTGAGTGCCTGCTGAAGAGACCGTTTGTAAAGTTGCTAAATTAATGAATGTATTATTTTTATTTTTTATTCTAAACATTTTCTCCTAATACTATATACTTACATTGTCCTTGATTTTGGGAACTATTTACTTGCTGTTGATTATTTAAGCCACCCGTTTGCAGAGCTGATGCTGTACTAGTAACCACTGTACCACTAATAGTGGCAACTGAACCACTTGCTGAAACAGGGGAACCACTAATGCCTTGAGTGGTTATTAGGCGCTGACGGGATTGATGCGGTATGGCACGTATTAATTGCACTTGGCCTGTAGGATTGGCTGCCATCCAAGTCGTGCTGGTGGCTGGTGATATAACGGTGGTCGCTGGCGATGAACTGTTCCGACTAACAGCTGTACCGCGAACAAAGTTTCCCGTCGCTGTTATACCGGTTACCGTAGCCCCGGTTCCTGTGGCAGAAATCGATGCTGGCGCAGTTCGTATTGGTGTAACTAAACGCTGACCAGCAGGCACACCCACTCCAACTCCAGTCATTTGTGTGGCTGTGACACTAGCTCGGGGTAGATACGTGGCTTGCGTCGCTGTCCTTGTAACTGTAATAGAAGTATTTGAAACTGATCTGGCTGGAGCTGTGGGAAATGCTGTGATTTGTGTTCGTCCTGGTCCAGCGCTTTCTAATTGTTTTATCATTGTTGGTGTCATTATGTTTCCCATAACAACCCTAACTTGAGTTGATTGGCCTCCAGCACCTATAGCTCTTATGGACGTGGCACCCGGAGTATTTGCTTGTGATGTATTCAAAGCTATTGACGGTCCACTCAGAGAAGTGGCTACGGCTCCACTGTTGCCAACTTTTATTGTGCCCACGGTAGACAAGCCACCACTTGTTACTATAGTACCAGTACCACTTGGACCCCCCACGCCCGGTGTTTGAGTTAATCCACTTAGTGTTAAGCCACCATTGTTCCCCGCATCTATGGCTGATGTTTTAACATGAGTAATTTTGGCTGCAACTGGATTTAGAGAAAATAAATTTGTTACATTTGCGGTATTTTTTAATTGTATGGGAGCATGAAGATGTGCTATCTGTGGGTTATTGCTATTGGACATTGCTATACAAGAAGTAGAAGATGGCGGTGTCGGTGTTGTTGGTGAAGGCAATGGTGAATGTGATTGTTGTTGTAAAGATGCTGGGTGTGGATGGGGTATTAATTGGGTTTTTATAATTTTTAAGGGCTCTGTTCAAAACAAAAAATAAAATACAAATAAAAAAATTAAAATTAAATGAAATTATAAATAAGAAAGATAAACTTAAGCAAAAGAGAACTAGAGCGCAAAGTAAAACTAATGCAACACCCGCTAAAGTAGATATTTATCAAAGTTACAGGTAAAGTAGAATCTTGACGGTAAATTTAGTTACTATATATGTATAATATATACATACATACTAATGATGTACGAATATTTTTGAATATTTTTTCGAAAAAAAATTTATAAATGCATACAATGCACCTCGAAAATTATGTAAATTTACTGACTACCAGGTGACTTAAATAAAATCAACTTTAAGTTAGTTAAAAAGTAATGCAGAGCGAGAAAATTTAACACCGCCTAGGACATCGCAATGTTAAAATAGTTAGTTGTTTCCGTTGCAAAATAATCAGTCAGTCAGCACTAGTTGCGAAATAGCTTAAAGTTAGTTTAAAGTTAACTTAGTTTCCGACAGGGTAGCTTCCATGTCATCAGGAATGTTGCGTAGACCTTCAAGGTATGTATATTCATACAAGGTAGACTCTCATAAATTCTCTTTGAAAATTGCGTCCTTTTAATGTCAAAAAAATTAAGGAGATTCAAATTACAAGCTGTGAAAACAATCACTGGGCTGTCAAGACTAGCCCCCTTTCGACTTCGACATTTTTGTAATAGATTAAATAACACGTCAAAAGTTTTTCTTTAGGGTATGACCAAAATGTCGTAGTCGAAATATGTACGCCAATCACGATAAGGCCCTAGCAGGTATGAATTCGCCGTTTACTTAAATAACGTCATAACTCAAAAACATTAATTCTAGGAGTTAATGATCCAGAGTACTTCATAACGTTGTATTTTATTTTGCGTAAAAAATTCATGCAAATAACAAGTAAACTCACTGTTGAGAAAAGAAAACTTTTTAAAATCGCCACTGAGGTGTATGTAATTTGAAAATGTTACTCATTTTCTGCAAAACTAAAACAGCTGATGTCAGATCTAATGGAAATTTTGCCATATGACATTTACACCTGACTTTTTACAGTTTTATTGCTTTTACGACATTAATGTGTTTCGCAGTGTGAAATTGTACATGTCAGATGTGAAATACAAGTTGTGTGAAAGCAACTTTATTAATAGATTTGATTGATTTGACTTTTCATATTTAAATTTATGTCAACCAATTTTTATTCGAAAAATTATTCCCATATTGTTGGATAACTTTATGAAAACAGGTAACACTGCCACGAATTCGGTAAGAAAAACAATGAGATAAAAATATGATAGATACAGAAAATAGCAATCAAAGAAAACCAAGACGAAAATATATATAAAAGTAGCACACAAAAATATCTATAAATTTGTAGAGAAAATTAAAACAAATAGTTTCATCGATATTTTTGATTATTAGAGAACTTATTTCTAACAAAACTCACCGCCACTGGATGTAGCGTTTGAACCTCCTCCAGGTCCTGCTCCGCTGCCACCTCCTGGTCCTGGAGCACCACCACCCCCCGTAATGTTGCTACCATCCGTTGTACTCATTTTATTAAGAAACGCAGTATATTTATTGATGAAAATTCTATTTTAAAATAAACAAATTCGTTTCAATTTGCATGAACTGGAAAAATTTTTTTAAGGAAAAGTACAGCTTGGCGGCTTTCCGTTCAACAAATACGTTTTTTCTCCCCACAAACTCATACACTTATAGTTTGTCAGGCACGCACACACTCACTTATATTGACACATTTTTTGATTTTACAAAATTTTTATTTTTACACTCACCTTACTTTATTCTTTATAACGTTATTTTGAAATAACTTTTTTTTATTGAAAATACTTTTTTATAACTTTTTCACTTCCAAAATTTTCACAGTATATGATATTTTTCGTGAGTGAACTGCGAAAAAAGTACATCCACACACCATGGAGATTTTTAAAGAATAATAGGCCAAAAGCAAAAACAAAGAAGATTTTTGCGTAATTTGCTGTTACATTTTGGCGTTGCCACTCAGAATAATTAATTACGGGTTATAGCCAGATTTTCATAACTTGTTGGATTTTTTAATTCAAATCTTTTTTTATTTATTTATTAAATTTAAATTATATTTCATTATATTGTTGCTATATAATTATGAATTTTTTTTAAAAGAAGAATAAAAAATGTCAATCACCTGAGGGCTTTCAAAGACCTTCTGGTATGTTCTGTATTCCACGTGAAATTAAATCGTTCGGAATTACCATAGCATTGTTATAAATTCCCATTTTAAACAACAATTCTATGGATATTCCGCACGTTTTAATTTCACGTGGAATACAGAACCACACGATTGTGTACAGAACATAAACGATTGTGAGAGAATACAAGCTGGTAGTCAAGTAGAGTTTTTTCCTTGTGTAAACACCCAAGACTGCTTGAATAACATGATTTGGTAGCACTTACAACAGCTGATAGTAAATTACGTTTTCTTAATATTCTCTCCGCTTGTTAAATGGTGAGCTTCATGAAAATCATCAATAAATTTATAAATAATTGATAAAAAAACATATGGGAAGGTTTTTAAAAATAAATAATTTTCAAGTATATAAATTATAATTCACTCTCTCAACGCAAACGAAATAGCTAAATACACCACATCACTCGGGCAATATTTTCAAAGAGAGTGTGCAAAAATATTCGAAACCTCGTCATTATTTATGGGTTCAGTTATTTCTCAACTACCAAAACAATCTGCTGTCGTAAACATGTCTTCATCGCAAGCACAGTTTGTACAAAATATTATCAAGGATAATAAAGTTGTAATATTTTCTAAGACCTACTGTCCTTACTGCACCATGGCCAAGGACGTAAGTTGAACATGATAGCTTTTATCTAAAAGCATTAATAAGTATTCCTATATTTAGCAATTTAAAAAACTGTCTGTTGACTTTGAAGTTATTGAGTTGAACAAACGTGATGACGGCGATGAAATCCAATCAGTTTTAGGAGAAATAACCGGGAGTAGAACGGTAAGTTCTTTATATTCATTTTAAAATCAATAAGAGTATTAAAAGGTATACACATAAGTGTACTTCATATGTACAAATTCATTAAAGTATGTACATACATATGTATGTATGTACATACATATGTATGTATGTACATACATACGACGTACTAACAAGAAATGAATCATTACCAGAATGTATTTCTGCAAAACACTAACTTTTAAATCATTTATTTAAGTCACGGGTCACTGAATTTTTTCTTTCTGAAATTTGCACGATTTTCTTTTAAGTTCTTTACATTCACACACTGCAATTTTTAAAGAAATACTATTATTTTTCATGTTTAACATCACTTCTCCTTTTTTTTTTGCGATATTTCCAAAACAAAATATAAATTGTGTGCACCAATCATTTAACAAAAGTGCATTAGTGTGAACCCTGAAATATTTAAGTTCTATTATGACCTAAATTACAGGTTTTTTATTATGAATTAATAAATCAGTTGCAATAAAAAATAGGGTTTAAGTAGGTTTGTTATCGCGTTATTTATAAAAAGAGGAAAGCAGAGGGAAAAAACCCGTACATTTGCTTATAAAAGTAGGACTTAAAAATAAAACGAAATTGATTTTTTCCAATAATATTACTACCAATAAAATACATATCAATGGTGTTGCGTAAAACGGGTCAATCTCGCATTTTACATAGAATATTGGATCTTTCTACCCAACATGTTTACATTAAATTGTACCTGCATAAGAACATATGCTTAAATCTGTGCTATATTATCTTGGCCCTTTTGACGCAACTCCGCCGATTTTTTAAATACACCTTAATAATTTTACGTTTTCAAATAACACTACAACCCTTATGAACAGTGTTATTTATAAGATAAGCTATAAGGACATCCAATGCTAATTATTTCCCTTTTTAGATTGGTTTTTAATAAATACCATTTGTTAAGCAAATTAAGAGGGGGGGGGGGGGACTTTCCCGGACGCTATTTTTTTCGGAGGACTGAGATGCCAAAAAGAGGACAGTGTCCGGGAAAAAGAGGACGGATAACAACCCTATAAAGATTAAGTCATATTTTATTGTTTTGTAGGAGAGAATTTTAAACTTTCAACTCTATTTTCAGATATTATTCTTTTACAGACAGATTGGGAAATTCTGTGTTCACTTTTATTTTATTTATTTATTTATTTAAGAAATACTTTACAAAGTAAATTTGCAAAGTATTGTTGCACAAATATGGGCGGGGTAGCTAGACCATATGCCCAAGATGTTATTAACAGTTCTTTAAAAAGACTTTGTGACTGACTGTACACGACCTATGCCTTCACATAGGAAGTAGCAACGTGGTTGTTAAAGAAATTCCACAAAAGAACCGCAAGAATATACGGTTATCCATGGCAGATCAGTCAACCAGTGCGAGTGAGACGCAAAACTCTCGAAGGCCAATAAACAACCTGTGGCCTGGTTGCACTTAAGAGATAATTGCCAACGACGCTTGATGTTGACTCGCCCAGAGCTGCTTTACGACTGATTTTATTTTTTTTTATTTTTGTTCTAGGTATGTACTATAAATAATACATTAAATTTGAAATATATCAAAGTATAAGCTCAATTAAGCTATTATTCCATATCAAAAGTGGTACAAATTGATATTTTGTCGGGATACTTTTGAATATGAAAATCACACGGGTGTCAGTAACTCAAAATCAGCTTATGTCGACTTAAGCAATTTCTCCTTTTTGCCACAGAAACAATATTAATTTATATCTAAAATTAAAAAATGTTCTCCTAGAATACGGAAAAAAAATATATGTTTTCAATACCTATTACTTTTCTAAAAATAAATATTAAAAGTTGAATACATATGCATACTTATTTTAATTTTACAGGTTCCTCGTTGTTTTATAGATGGCAAATTTATTGGCGGTGGTACGGATGTTAAAAAAATGTATGAAGAAGGAACTTTGCAAAAATATTTTAATTAATAAAGAGCCCGAAAGAGTGTAATCAACATTTAAAAATTTAATGTGAATGTCTAAAGTTAGAATATAAATTTGCATAAGTTGTACATACATATTTTCAATTTAAATAAATTTTTTGTTATTGGCAAATTCTTTAAACTTGTCACCTTAATTTATGATTTAAAGCGATTTTGGATGAACCTGAAACAAAGCAACTCACTATTATTTTATGGATAGCTTTTGATTAAATTATCAACATTTCTTTTT
Organism: Nowickia ferox; assembly: GCA_936439885.1. Classification (NCBI taxonomy): domain Eukaryota; kingdom Metazoa; phylum Arthropoda; class Insecta; order Diptera; family Tachinidae; genus Nowickia; species Nowickia ferox. Next base: position 11,053,512 of record OW387024.1, on the reverse strand, counting down.
CCATTTTGTATAGCCATTTATTACTATACAACCATATAAATAATTTCATAGGCAAAAGTTGGTGAAACCAAATTTATTAAGAGTTTACTTAACTAAACATGAGTTAATGTTATAACTTTTTTTAAAAACCAATATGAGTTAAGTTTATACATATACTTAAGAAGAAAACTGGAAATTTCATAAATAAATTTTTGAAAGGCAAAAACCAAAGAATGCTGTCATTATTCCGTTTCCTTTTGATCATACGATGTACATTTTGACACAAACTACATATGTACATAAATACCAACTACATACATATGTATGTATGCCTGTGAATAAATATGATGTTTTATAAATCTTTATTTGCATTTGAAATTAATAGTCTAAGGCCCATTCGTTTTCAGCTATAAAGGCATCAACTACTTCTTTCATAGTGAAATTTGGTATGAGTTGATCTTGTGTCAACTTAACTCTAGTCACAGGATCAAAGTGCCCTACTCGTTGCAAATGTTCTTCAATATCTTTACGTTCGTATGTAATGCCAGAAGGCGTTATCACTGGATCTGTTAAAATCTCAAAGCTTATCTTACCACATAGATAATCGGGCACATCACGTTTTCTTCTGCGATCATCGACTTTGGCAAAAATATTGTTAAGCTCTTTAACATTATCATCACACTCCTGCTCTATCTCCTGTTGCTTATCTTTCAAATGGTCTTCGTTTGTGGTTGCGTCAAGCTTTAGTTTGGCCAAGCGATTCTCCATGTCCTCTTTGATAAGTCTATTGAGATAGGATTGTAATTCAATTTCCTGGCATATGCGTTTTTCCTCCATGACATTCCAGCGCTTTTTACGAGCCAAACGCAACTGTGATGTTATATCGTCGCCGAAATTCTGCTTTTGTTCCTTAGATAGATCGAAAGCCCTTTGCAAGTGCTTAATAGCTTCGTCGTACAATTCCATTTCCATTAGACACTGACCTAGAAAGAAATGAGCCTTCAAAAGATTCCCATCGATGTCAAGCGCTCGGCGACAATCTTGACACGACAATTCCCAACGTTTCAGTTTTAGCTGACACAACGCCCGATTGGTAAAATAAGTTGCATTGCTTGGATTCTTTATTATGGCCTTTGTATAACAATTAATTGCATCGTCATATTTTCGAGCAGAAAACAAACAATTGCCTTGTTCCTTTAGCTGTAGATCTGTTAAATTGGTAGTAGAATAAATATGTTTGCTACTCATTGTGTTGATGTTGAATTTTCCAAGCAGAATAATTTTAATCTACCCCGAATAATTTTCTTTTAATACAATTAGTTATGGAGTTTTTAACAGCTTTTATTAATAAATTTAAACACTAGTCAAAGCTAATTAGTATGATTTTATTATTTGCTGGCCACTTTTATGAAATTTTTTTAAATATCTTTATATACACATTTATTTTCTTTGCTTTTTTGTGACGTTCAAGTTTTTCTTGATTTTCTGTTTAAGTTGCCACATGTTTATGTATATTATGTCAAATGCAAGAAACTAGGGGAATTTTTGGTATGTTGATTTTAAACGTCTGCTGAAAAATTATATATTTGCATACAATGAAACGAAATTATTAAACCTTTCGTGTAGAATTTGAATAATGGTGAGATATGAACTGTCGTAATAGTGGCTTTTGTAAAACTAATACGCTTTAAAAAATATATACTCAATCTCCCAAAATGCCCAAGCTGCAAACTCTGAACTATTCAATACTGTTGACCACAGCTGTTGACAAATGTAAACAAACTTTGTTTATGAATATCAAGGCACATTTACTACAGGTACACGCATTAGAGAAAACACTGTGGCAACTCTGTGCTTCTCACATAGTTTTACAAAGTAATTGTCAAAAAATTGTATGCATCAAACAAGGCACAAAAGTAATTGTCAAATGAATTCTTCGTTATAAACGTGTAAACAAAAAATCAACGGATGAGCAATTTGACTGATGCATGTACCTGTTTGATATGCCTTGCTCTGAACTATTCAATACTGTTGACCACAGCTGTTGACAAATGTAAACAAACTTTGTTTATGAATATTTTATGTAACTTTTAGTAAACAATTTTATTAAATAAGAAACATTTTGGGATGCCTCGTAATCATGATGCAGAAAGGAATAATCCTTGTCTAAAAGTAAATTCTTATAAGAATATACACGTATATATAGGTACGTATAAAACCATATTACGATCATTTTAGGAACAAGAATTGTCGTACAAATGCTTAAGTACATCCAACTATGACAGGGAAGCCTGTGAGGTTTATTTTGCTAACTATAAAAATTGCAAGCAGTTTTGGGTAAGTTTTTTTTATTTAAAAAAGATACATTGTTGCAAGACTTCTTTTGTAGCACAAAATTTGCTCCGATAGGCGGTCTAAAGGTATATCCCCCTATTTACCACCTGTAGAAGAAAGAGAGGCAATTAAAGCTGAATATATGAAAACCAAAACAAAAGTAAACTGAGAGTTTTGGATCTTAATATCTATGTAGTGTATATGATATTAAAAATAATAATGCTACACTTACGCAGCGCAGGCCAAATATTAAATTAAATTTTTTTTATATCTTATATCTTACACACTTAAATACCATGTTGTTTTCCCGATGGCCGCGACTTTTGACGAATTACAAAATTGTAATAATTACAAAATAAAATATTGAAATAAATACATTTGAATTTATTGTAAATAAATATTTTGAATACAGAAAGTTAAAAATTACAGCCGCATTTTTAGTCATGTAAAGCACTAGCATTAACAATTTTCAGTTTAGGTAAAGCTTCTTCTAGCATTGAACAAGTTAATTCATATTCTAACGTTGACTTTGTATTATCAACTATCAAAAGTTTTAAATCACTTAAACGGTAAAGGCATGATAAACCACGATCTGTACATTTAGTTCCAGATATATCCAAGACCTCCAGTTTAGGACATTGAGAGCCCGAAACTCTGTCTAAACACCAATCATCAAAGGTTTTGACATCACGAAATGATAAAAACTTTAGTTCTTGCAGCCAGCGTATGTTTTCTAAACCTTCATAATACAATTTCATATTATCGCATTTAAGTGCTTCTACTTTATATTCTGCTTGATATGTACTAGGCAACTTGAAATCACCATTCTCATCAGCGCGCATCCAATTTTTACTATTTAAAAATTTGACTGCTCCTCCGCGGTACAATACAAAATGAGCTGTGGCGAGATCAGCTCCTAATATCTCGTGCCTCTCCGGCATATATTGCTGCATGTGCCGTTCTTTCTTTTCCTCTCTTTTTTCCCATATAGCCAACCAGTCTTTGGGATTTAAAGTAATAGGCTTTTGCATCATTATAATATAGTCCGAGGTTTGTTCCTGGTCAGCAAAAAGCTTTAACTTTGTGTCAGTATATCCTGCTTCTTCGTTTGTTTTGCGCCACTTCAAAGCTTGCTTATCTCTGGATATTTCCTCTCTTACGCGCTTCTGTAGAGTTGACTCACGCGAATTTATATTATCACTTAAATTTCTTATTGATGACTGCATTATGCGAATTGGTGGACACTTTTTGTATAGGCTTAACATTTTTTTGTAATTTAAATAAGAAAGTTTGTAATTTTTAGCTATCGCAACCACAGCTGATATTTACTAATATGTATTGTTGCAAAAGGTCTAACAAGGTAAGCTCAACATAACAGATGACCATTTGTTGTTTTACATTACTTTTCAAAATTCATATGAAAAAGAGATTGAGCATTGCATGACGTCTCTCAAATTGAATATGAAAAAAAATTTAGATTTGTATGTGTGCATGTGTATGTAATAATCAAGGCATATCAAACAGGTACATGCATCAGGCAAATTGCTCATCCGCTGATTTTTTGTTTACACGTTTATAACGCAGAATTCATTTGACAATTACTTTAGTGCCTTGTTTGATGCATACAATTTTTTGACAATTACTAGTAAATGTGCCTTGACCTGTAGTAAATGTGCCTTGGTAATAATAAAGAATGCTGCATCAACAAACCATCTTATAAAAACAGCCTTAATTTATTTTATTGGTTAGTTTATTTGTTTTGGTTTGTTTATTGAAATATGTTTAAAAGTTTGAAGAAAAAATTTAATAATGCTTTCCAAGAAGCTACAATAATTACGGAGAACTTGCAGCAGCAATATCGTCAACGTGTATCAATACCAGATGGAGTAAGACTTACATACATAAATTATTTTGCTTTAAATCAGACTTACAACTTGAATTATTTAGCATTTGAGCAGCAGTAGTCGCAATTCATTAGCAACATCTACCTTAGATTTAGGATTAAATTATGATGTTGATATAGCTGCTGGTTGTAATTTGCTGGCCAAATATGAAGATGATTGGAAAATTATACATCAGAATAATGTAGAGAACTTTAAAACATCTCAAGACATTGCCCAGCAAATATGCTCAGTTGAACTTTGTATGACAAATCATCAAGTAGTAATGACCGATTTATTACATTGCTTAGCTGATTTACCAAATTTAGTAGCGAAATTAAAAACTTGTCAAGAGACGTTAGACGACGTACATCACCTAAGCCAAACTATTAATAAGGAATTAGAAAAGTTGGAGAACTTATGTGAGGAATGTGAATTACAGGAATACATATTGGAAAAACAATGTGAAATTTCAAAATATAAGCAAAAGAAAATGGGTAAAGTTATATCAGTACGGATTCTGGTTAAACATTTATAAAAAATAAATGTTTTCAGAGAACTTGGAAGTTTACAGGCAGAAAATTGCTTCAGAACATCAGCAGCGAATTGGCAATCACGAGAAAAATTTAAGAAAAATCCAAAGAGAACGGCAAGCGGTTTTTGATGATGCTTTTCATCATGATTTGGAAGAATTTAAGCAAAAAGGTCATATACCTAGTAAGTTTGCATTTATAATTCCAATATTGTCAGGTATGTGAACAAAATCGATTTCGACAATAAGTCGCTTAAATATAAGGTAAGATGAAATATATTTTTATATTAAATCGACTCTAATTTCTCCATTTGTTTAATGGTTGTACTTTCGCAGAAGAAATTTGAGTTTAATTTTTCTAAGAAATAATATAAAAATATAAACTGTATCGCCTTTACTGATTCGAAATTTCGATTTACTTTTGAAATCGATCGATTTCTTTCACATATCTTTAAGTCTGTAATTAATAATTTTTTTTTTCGATTTTAAGAAATTCACACGACCATAAGTGAAGAAGTCACTTTGGAAGAAGTAGTTTTAGATGACTCGGAAAGTAAATATGCCTTGGAGGAGTTTTTAAATGATTAAAATATGTATGCAAATATACGTTTATTTTTACTTTTATTTTATTCAAAATGTTAACGTTACTACAATGATACAAATATGTTGAACTACATATTTATAGTAAAATATACAAATTTTATATATGTATGCATTGCAAATAAACTAAAACGCATACTGAATTTCCCATGGATATCAGTGTAATAATAATATATTAATTGTAATAATTAGCGGAATATTGCACCATGTATAGTTTATATCCGTTCAAATGTGCAATAAATTATTAGTAATAAACTAAAAATGCAATATTTGTAATTTTTTACTTCCCACTATCAAAAATATGAAGTTACTGATATCACCCCTTTTTGGGAGAGCCAAGTTTTCATCAACATTTTGAGGTCATATGAATCAATTGACTATTTTTACTGATGTCCGAACAGATGTACAGTGTAGACCAAAAGTCACCATGGGGTTTAAAAATTTAATAACTTTTTCGTTTATAAGTTTTTTTTATTTTTTTTTCAGATCAGAAGAAGTTCTTCACAACTGAACCAGAATAGTAAAATTTTATTACTTAAATCAACGATCAATTATTTTAAAGAGCATGTCGTCGACATTTTGATTCTAATGCAATGATTCGTTGCTTAGTTCATCGTGGCCACCAACATGGCAACGTAAACTGGTAGACCACGTTTAAATCGCACTGCGGAAAATATTGAACATGTAAAGCAAAGTATTAACGAAACACTACAAACATCTACCTAAAGACGTTCTGCTTAGCTAGGAATGGCTCGTGCGTGACTAAGGCGCATTTTAAACAAAGATTTACACATAAGTATTGTGTGGCATTTAATTTCAAACTTTTAACCGCATTGATTGTAAGATTTATTCAACTCTTAAACTCTAGAAACAATGTCGACTGCCGCAAATTGGTGGTAAGATGAACAATTTTGAAATAAAACGATTTATTTTAATAACTGCTCCTCTTTTTTGTAAAAGAGATTTTTAGCATTCATTACTTTTTAACTTGGAAAATCTCCATCGAGATCCACAAATTTAATATAAATGTTTCCCATAAGTAATTTTCAAATCGATTTTTTCGGTCAACTTACTTTTTGGACAAACGGCACCCATCAGGACTAGGTTTCTCGTGAAATGATCAGCCTGTAAAACCAACATTTTACACTAAAAAAAAAAAACGGTGTCGAGTGTTTTCGAATTTGTTCCAAGTCCTTGAAGTTGTTCGAGAGATATGTGGAAAAATATCGAAAAACACTGACTTTAATCCAAAAATTATGTTTGAAACCCTGACTTTTTATCACATCTTATTCAGTTAATTTATTCTACACAAATTTTTTCGGGGATGGCCGTTATCCATATTTTCATTTAGTACTGCTATGAACATGTTAAAATACTGCAAAATTCATAATATTACTGGAATATATTTTTCATTTATTTAAGTTTTCTGAATCACACATTTCACTTATTTGTAGCGCATCTTCTTCGATATTCCTATCGCTTTCCGAAAACTTTATAACATTATCTAAAGTTTCTATTATTTCCACATCATCAGAGTCCGTACATGAACTACTTAATGAATATATTTTATTACATCCTTTCAGAGCAGAGCTTTGAGAGTCTTTTGATTCTAATGATATGTGCGAATATACACTTTCTTTATCACATTCATCACAGTCTATAGGGGATTTTTCATTACTTATTTGTGTCGATTTTCCGTTTACCTTCTGCGATATATGCGAAATTTTCTCTTCATCGTCAGATGATAATTTAAATGTTAGAATGCCATTTTCATCTTCTTCCGCGGATGAACTGTGCAAACTGATATTTAAACTAGACTCTGGACTGGAATGGCATGATAAACTTAGATCACTTGGAATTTCTATGCTTTCTTCTAGTTCATTCTTCACTTCTTGTTGCTGTACTAATTCGTGCTGCTGCATCATATGATTTATTTGATTATAAGCCATGACTGCATAAGCTATATTTGGATCTAAGTAATATCCCACTGTTGAATCGTTATTGTGGTCGCCAAAAAAATTTTGCTCATACTCCTCTTTCTGAACAGACAAGTTTACGCTGCTATTACTAGAATCCATTTTACTACTACTGCTGGTGCTGTCGCTTGAGGAAGAACGTGAAGGAGAACAGGGTGCATGTCTTTTCTTTCTTTTCTTCTTTTTCTTTTTAATATTTTTACTTGTTTTATTTCGATATTCTTCGTCGTAGCTATCACTACTTATAACTTCGTGCAAATAATTAAATTTTAAATTTCTACGATGTTTTTTGAATTTATGTTTTCGTTGCTTTGCGTCCATTTCTTTAAGTTTCCGTTTACATCTTTGAAGGTTTCGATCACTCTGTCGTTTATTATGTGTCATGATGGAACTGATTGTACGCCCTAAAAAAAGTTTATTTGGCCTACCCAACGGATTTTTCTTTCTTTCCGTTGGCATAATCTCCTTTTCTTTGTATTCGTTCATCTCCTTCATTAACTCTGCGATGGCTTTTCTAAAACAAATAAAGTAATGTTTCTCATTTATTATAATCTTTTTTTATAAATATACCCAGCACAATTCAAAATTTTTGCCAATTAATATTTAGGTTTCAGTATTTCACTACACTTTTGTTAAATAGGAGAAACGAAAGGATATACATACATTGGTATGATACAAATGATCCCAATAGTCAATATTGCTATGGTCTGCTAAGGAGTTTTTAATGGCAAACTTGATATCAATACTTGAAAGCTTTACTCGCAATAATAAAATAAGCACAAACTTCCGTGTTTAACATTATTCTTACCTGTAGGACAATAAAGTACCTATCGAAATTCAAATTTGTAAAAAAAAAAACAAAATCTGCCTTCCATTTCCCTAGTGCCTATACTCTTGAACAACGATATGCAAATATATGTATGTAGGATGGCTCTTTTTCTATTATATTTATGCAATTTCGTTCGCTTCTGGGAACATAATTAGATTGAATCAAGTGCAGAAGTCTTGTCTGACAATATTAACTAATGCCAATTATCACCTTTTTAGCATAAAATTAAGGGAAAAGAAATACCTTGTTAATTCCGGATCTTCCATTTTTTAAATTTTATTCACTTATAAATAGAAATATTCCGAGAAAGAATGCTAGATACGAGGCACATGCAACTTGATTTGAATATACATATGTACTTTGTGGAAAATATGAAAACGTTATTTTTCATATGAGATTTGACATTTTGGCTTATTACAACTCAACAACCAAAGTGTTTTTAACCAGGTGGCAGCGCTACTTCAGCTGATAATTTTTTGCTCTATGTGTTTTGTAGCTAAAGAATGTCAACGTGATTTTGGTCGAAGGTTTTGTTTAGTGTATTATTCAAGTATTTTGTGTTTTGTATGGTTTTTTGTGCAGTATTTGTTGCAAAACAATATTTTATTATGAGAAAGTAACTGTCAGATAGAAAATGACATTTGATGGCCAATCTCATGGCGAACATCGATGATCAGCCATATGTTCGGGCATCGACGTCAGAGCATAGACATAAGCGGTCTACATTACTAGGGGTCTCCACTAGCCATGATTTTGGTATGGAAATCATGTCGGACATTGCAAATGGCCGATCGTGATGATGGACAACGATGCCCGAGCAACAATCTTCCATGAGATTCGCCGTCCGCAACAACTTGCAATACGTGACTGAACAAAATTGGTAAATATTCCATATCTATCGCACTACCGCAAAATTCATTGAACATTGACATTGTACGTATTCGTCACAACATGTTGCAATGTCCAACATGATGCTCATACCAAGTTCCCCACGATCGTGGGTAGCTGGTGGTCTTCTGGCCATGAACTTGCTATGGGCATAATGTCGGAAATCGCAAATGGCTAATGGAGACAGCTGATGTCCAAGTCGATGGCTCGTGAAGACGTAGGGTAATGGAGACTCCCCAGTGCTTTGAAAGTTGCATTCAAATTATGTACAAATTGCATTGATGGTTTGGTTGAAGATTGCTGTACGTGTCAAAATATGCAACATAATATATAAACCAAAGTGTATAAATATCAAGTGGCCTTATCAGGACAGCTGATCGTCAGCTGACTTTATCCCATCCTTCAAACTCCATATAAAATAGCATAAAATCTTAACTCGAACTGTCAACATTCAAATAAAAATAATCCTACAACAAATTTTTATGTATGTTGTTGTAATGATAAGGTCACTTGGTATTATTCACTTTAATGTAAACGTGTCGCATAAGCACATAGACGCATTATCGTCGATTATTATATTTTTTTTTTCATGTTTACTTACTGGTGGTGTTGCAACGCCCATTGAATAATTATTTACGTTAAGCAACACTGTTGGAAGTCGCCATCTTCTTTTCGGTATCTATTAATGGAAAAATTTAAGTTTGTTAGTAGAGATATACTTTTAGAAATACCATAAGTAAAAAAGGAATAAATAAACAAAAAATTACATAAGTTTTCAGGAGCAGGTAAGATAGCTGAAAACAAACATAGTTTAGCAAATTAATCAGTTTAAACATATTTTGTTAAATGACGCCATCTTTAAGAACTCGGACGTGAAAGTCTAGACAGCCGGTACAAATTTGATCATAAAGCTTTTTATAAATTATAATCGTTAATATAGCTTAAAAACAGTAATAAAATTAATTCGATCTTGAATAATCGGATAATACAAAATTACAAATATTTTTATGAAACATTAAGTCCTGCTGAAATAAGTCGTTGCATCGAAAGCAAAAATGGCTGACAGTGCGGTAATACGGTGTTTTCAATTTCAGCACAAATTTCCACAACTTTTTTTTTTTTTTTTGGTATTCGGGTGTTTTCTCTATCTTATTCTACTACATTTTAAGCAAAAAAAAAAATATATAAAAAAAAATGTGAATTTTACTCTGAAAAATGGCAAATGGTTTGTTTTAATTTAGAGACTATCCGTGTCGGTTTGGAAAATCGTACATCATTCGCTTGCGGTTATTTTGTAAAACGCGACGTCGCTTATTCAACTTACGTACGAAAAAAGCAAAGCTGCCGCCCGCCAATACGTATCCTTCAACAAACGTGATCGTTACGGATTATTTTATATAAAAGAAAATCTTCACGCGTTCAAAATGCCTGGAGCAGGCACATTTAAGCTGTTTATCGGGAACCTCGATGAAAAAACTCAAGCCACCGAGCTAAGGCCTCTTTTTGAAAAATACGGTACTGTTGTGGAATGCGATGTTGTAAAAAATTACGGTTTCGTCCATATGGAAACCGAAGAGCAAGGCCGGAAAGCTATAGAGAATCTAAACGGGTTTATGTTAAATGGGTTTGGCATTAAAGTTGAGGCGGCAAAAAGTCGCCGTGCACCCAATACCCCAACGACGAAAATTTTTGTGGGCAATTTAACTGATAAAACTCGTGCGCCCGAAGTACGTGAACTGTTCCAAAAATACGGCACCGTGGTTGAATGTGATATCGTTCGTAACTATGGTTTTGTTCATCTCGACTGCATCGGTGATGTCCAAGATTGCATTAAGGAGTTAAATGGTCGGGTTGTCGATGGCCAGCCACTGAAGGTTCAGGTCTCAACAAGTCGTGTGCGACCAAAACCTGGTATGGGTGATCCAGAGCAGTGCTATCGTTGCGGCCGTTCGGGTCATTGGTCTAAAGAATGTCCGCGCTTGTATGGCGGCAGCGGTGGTGGACGTGATATGGGCCCCGGTGGCTTCAGAGATCGTATGTACGGACGTGATCCTTATCCACCACCGCCACCCCCACCACCATTCTTACGCGACCGGATTATGGATGGCTTTAGGGTAATAAATTTTTAGTTTTATTTTTATTATTTAATTTCTCTAATTGTGATGGAGACTGGTCGACGTACTATGTACATAAATACATACATACATACATACGTTGCTCAACTGAACGATTCTGATTCGTTCGGTGTTTATCTGGCTCAATGAGCTATTTTAAAGTATGAAAACAAAAGGTACCAAAGCATATCAACTCGAGCATTGCGAGATTTTTTATCACAATTTTGAAATTTTTTTATATGATTATAATGGTAGTAAATTTAATAGAATATTACTTAAATTTTCTAAAACTTTTTTTTTGTTTTTATAGGATTATGATTACTATGATCGTAGATTTGATGACACACGTGATCTATTCGAGCGCCGTTATCAGGGATCGCGTATGCGTGATTTTCCACCACCACCACTATCAAGACGTGATCCAATGCCATTGCCGCCACCATTGAGTGGTAGCCTAAGAGGAGGTAGCTTATCACGTGGCTACGATAGCATGTTTAGTAGGCGATCGCCTCCACCTTCTCGTGGCAGCAATGGCATGGGTCGTTATGGCGGGTTAGTATATTAGCTATATAAAACAAACAAACAAAATTGATTTGAAGAGCAATTTTCGTGATCTTTTTCTTTATAGTTATGAAGATTTTAGCCGAGATTCATTTGACGATCGTATGATGTCTTCGCGCAACATGCGTGGTCCTTCACCACCCGGTCGTCGTTATGCACCGTACTGAGATGAACTGTACTCGTATTATATAAATAGTGGTTTCAAAACCAATAGTATCCGGGACTGAGATTGTTCGTTCGCGGTCATAAACAGCGAGAGAGAGAGAGAGAGAAAAGAACAATCTTCATGTTTTTAACATTATAATATTAATTATTCGGTTTTCGTTAAATCATCTGTTATTAGATGCAGAATAAAAAACATTTAATTTAGTTTATATATATATATATATATAATACCAAAAGAAACTAATTCGTATGCATATATATATTCCATATCCAGAATTGGTCAACTTTTCCATTCAAAATAAAAAATCTAATAAGATTCTCTTTCATTCATATATATATATATATATTTATATATATATATATATATATTTATATATATATATATATATATTTATATATATATATATATATAAATAAACTTGTTTACAACCTCCCCCTTATATTCGGTTTAAAAAGAAAATTAATATAAAATATTCATAAAAATTATTGAATATTTCTCACATACTTTTCTAATTATTTACAATCATAAGGATTTGCATTATGTAAATAATAAACATCAACAATTATATACACTAAAATGCAAATAAAAATGTCTTTTATTTTTCAAACTCTCGACTCTGCTCTCAATAATATCATCAGTGATTACTGATGTCAAACTATTGGATTTAGTTTATTTGTACACTTTTCTGACAACACATCGAATTTTGTTTTAATGGATTCAAATAAAAATATAAGCAGATATGTATGTCACATGCATATCTGAATTTTTGCACATGAAATTTGAATTTATTTAAAGCTTCAGTCAAAACAAAAACTGTCGAACATGTTGACTGTTTCGTTGTGCATAATCCCCCTTATTCCAGTTGTCAACATTGACGTCACGTCAATACAATACGCGAAATTGGAGCTTGTCTACTCGCTCTCGAAATTAATTTTGTATTATTGACAGCCTATTTCTGTTCCCTAATGTCTAGAAAATAGCATGAGCCTCTCAATTGCAGTCAGTTATGTTCGACAAGGGGTAGACAAGCACCAATTTTGTTGGTGTTGTGTTGATGTGACGTCGATGTTGACAACTGGAATAAGGGTGAATATTTGGGTAGTGTTCGGCCGAACGTACGGAGATCAGCAAAAAATTATGTTCGGAGTTCGCAATTTTTACCGAACACCGAACTGTTTTATGTAGATAATTATATACATATTTATTATCATGTGCTTATATGAGTATAACACGAAAACAATGCATTCATATGCCGAGTGCACACCTGGCACGTATGTGCCAAAAAAGCGCAACCACTAATTACTAATGAAAAACTTTGATTCAGACACATATTCACAGTTTCATACATATGTAACTAACAGCCAATTTTATAGAATCTAACATGATTGGAATAAATACGTACATGTCTGAATCAGTTTGTGGTTACACGTTTTTTGGCACATGTGTGCCAGATGTGTACTAGACAATACATACATACAAAATGTTCTTTGGCATTACATCAATGCTGGCCACCGCGGGAATGTATGTGTATTCAGTGGTACCACTTTGTTCAGCCGTGCATTACATCAACTTATACAGGATGTAAATAGCAGTTGGACAATTTTTTATGCATCTCTCGGGATACACAGCAACCATTTCCATAGTAATTCCCTCATTCTAAAATGGAAATAAATGACTTTTTGAAAGATAATTCGATTGTTTTGGAAACGTGTAATACCACAACTGAGAAATCAAATAGAAATAGAAAATCGGTAATAAAAAAGTCCGTCTTTGTGGGAGAAACATGATAAAGCACCACGTGTAGAAATAAGTCCTTTCAGCACCATCAACCAGCGTTTCTAGTGAGTAGTGATTTAGTGCTGCTGGACACTTTTATTCAGTACAAATCCACGGTGTAAATGCAAAAAAAAAATTAAGTTAACGAAACTAAAAAGTTTTAATTTTGATACCTCGTATTATGAACGCAAAATATGTATAATATTAAGAGAAAAGTTTAATATATCAGAAAAAATGCATGGGACAATATACATATGTACATATAGAGAAATTAAAAAGGAATATTCAATCAAGAAATTAAGTAGATATACCTGTTGAAAGGATAATTCTAAAATATGTTTGTTAATGCCTTCCTCCTCTATTGATAAACAAGAAAATTCTCAGTTTGTGCGATTTTTTGTGCAAATACTTTGCCCAACTCCGTTGGTGCACTAAAGGCAATTTTATCGAAAGGTATTTCTTCACCAAATATTGTATTTAATTGCACAGCTTGCATTAGTTTGGAGCCAATATGCAAACGACGATGCAAGGGAGACACCCAGATCCTAGATATGCCGCACCTGTAATAACAGTAAATATTTCAATTTCAATTTCAATTTCAATTTATTCATTCATAACACGAAAACCTAGCCTCATGGCCATAATCAGTTTTCACTAATACTACTACAAAAGGTACTACTACAATAGTTTTATATGTAAAAATATCTATAAATATTTAACAAATATAATAATATAACAGAAAATAAATAAAAAAAAAAATCCTTAACGTATTAACCAAAAATATATAAATATGAATGTATACTAAACAAAGTTTAAAACAATTAAATTAATAAATGCATAATAATAATGATAATAAAAAATAATAATAAAAATAAAAAATAAAAATAAATAATAAAGCACAAGTTATTAACTGGAAGACCATCATCACAAGATGAAGGAAATAAAGATATGAAAGCTGGCGTGAGTCAGTGGTCCAAGGTGTACAGTAAAAAAAAAAAAAAAACTACAACAACACGCTATTTTGACGTATATGTAGAAAAAGCTTTCTTTTGAAAGTTTCCACAGATAAATTAAATACTTTTAAATCAGATGGTAGTTCATTATATGCCCTAGCTACTCTTACATTATAAGAACGCTCCAATATTGTTGTTAATCTTGGTATCCTAATTTGCCTACTTCTACGTGATCTACAGAAGTCAAATAAGTCAATAAGGAATGTAGGTACCTGCAACTTAAATGTCTTATAGAAGTGTAATAGATTACGAAATTTAACAAAATCTGCAAATGACAATCCTAAAAAATCTAAAACATACGATGAAACATGTTGACGCAATCTAAGTGAATAAAGATACCTGATAACTCTATTAAAAACTAAGCGAATCTTCTTGAATATATAACCCAAACTTCCAGAATAAACTTCCAGAGCATATAAAAATAAAGGCATAATTAACCCATAAACAATACGTTTCTTAATGTGGAAAGGTAAGAGCAAATCTAAGCTATATAGTTTACGTAATACAAAGTTAACCCTCGAAACGACGGAGTTAATATGACTCTCAAAATTCAACTTAACATCAATAATAAATCCAAGACATTTAATCTTGTCAACAAATTCAATTGAGACACCTCCCAATAAAATAGAAATATTACGACATCCACTACCACCTAAAAGCATCGCTTTGGTCTTAGAAGCATTAATATACAGTTGATTATCATCCATCCAATCACTAAGCTTACCGACAGTATAATCAATCATATTTTGCATATTTGGTTCTTAAATCATCAGCAAAAACTTGATAAATACATGAATAGATACAAACATGCATACTATGTACAGTATACAAAGTTCATATTCATACACCCTCAACTTTTAAAAAAGAAAAGCTCTTGTAATTAAATAAATAACTATACTATGTATATTAATTATTAAGAAATAATAAAATTAATTAATAAAAATATTTCATTCGATAAGAATTGAAAATACTGAACTTAAGCTCGATTAAGAAATTATTCCTGATGAACTATGTATAATTTTTATTTTATTATTAAAATTAAAAAAAAAATATTTTCTATTTAAATAAAATAATTAAAATGACATTTCGATCAATGATTTTACAGGAAATAGCCGAATTCATACATATATCCCTGAGAAACAAAGTTTACATTCGTATACTAAAATAATCCTAAAAATTTATTTTAAAAACTAGTTTTACTATAAAAAAAGACTTAATTTGATTAAAAAAAAAAATTATGAATTTTGTTTTTTAAATTAGTAAATTCTGCTTTTTTTCTAATAAAATATATATTTTTATTTAAATGTTTTATTAAATACAACCCCTATAAGCAAAATCTTGCAAGAAATAAGTAATTTAAATAATTTAATTTATTACAAAGCAGTGGGTTTTTATTGAGGGTGTACGAATACAAAGTTAGCATACTGGATATGTATTTAAAAAAAATGTGTTCGTTTTAACATATTTTTTATAACTGAAGCGGATCTAAGTAGGTTTTACATTAGATGAGTTAATACGTACATACATACATACATACATACATGTATACAACAAATTCGAAAAAAAATTCTTGAAAACTCCAGTCTTAAATTATATGTATGTATGTATAAATAAAACTTGATGTGTCATACATTCACCCACCAAATCGATTAAAGATATCTTCATTGGTTCAGAAGTTAGCAAAAGTTGACTTTACATTTTTATAAAAAAAATTAGCATTTCGCCGCGACTTCGTTCGCATCCTGTAATAAACTGAGTAGATTTTAAACTACATACATACATACATATGCATATTCATACTAATCTTATCAAAAACAGAAAAAAAATACCAATAGCACAAATTTTTCCTATTTCGCTGTTCCGCGTAACTTTCTTAATTTTTTCTTTAATATTTTTCTTCTCCAGAGAGTAACAAACAAAACGAAAAAGGAATGGAGGGTATCGGTATCGGAAAAGTGCAAAGAAACAACACTTTCGTATGCTTTTCTGGTATTGGTATTGCATGCATTGGTTTTTTACAACAAAAAATATTGAATAAAAATTAGTTTTTCTTTAAATGTATTGGTGTTTGCTCTTCCATAAGGTACTTTTGGGCACCCCCGCCTAGACTAACAGACTTGGACACATCCACTCGGCTACCGGCACACATTCGAGAAACTATCGAGAGAAGTTCGAAGCTTTATCGAGCATTCGAATTTTTTTTTAGATTTGCGAACAAATATCGAACAATTTTGTTTCGCTTTAGTGAGCATTCGTTTATATCGAATTTCAGGCCAAGTGGGAAACTGATCTGAATTGGGGTTTATAAAAAATCGTGAAGAGTACAATTTTCTACCAACAAACGCATTTTTTATGATCAGAAAATGTGATTATTTTATTACCGTACCGTACGTAAGTATAAAATAGTGGTAAAAAATTTATAATTTACTTACTTGGCCTCAAATTCTTCCTCCGAACAACAGTCAACGCCATTTACACACACATACTTATTAGCCTTTTTTAGCGGCTGCACTAAACATACACCAACAATTTGCATCTTTCGAACTGCGAAATAGGCAGCAAACGTTTTGGGCACAATGTACGAGGAGAAACCCAATTCTTTATCGACAATTTTTAAGATATCCAGAAGACGTTCACGGCGTTTTGGTGGAGATGATTCCGTCAAACGCAAAATACGACCATCTGGTCCCCATTCCTGATATATGGCCACAATATCCTCATCAATCCATCCTTTAAAACGCAAAATATGCAAAGAAGCATGAAAATCTCTGTGTAACTTTTCTTCTTCTGGTTCATGGACTGTATAAACCAAACCACATTGCTTACACTGATGAGCCCCGAATGCTTTCTGTCCCGCATCAATTTGATATTGATTGGAACCATAGCCACCATTCCAAAAGCGCTGCTGCTGTTTGCGGCGTGTAAAAATCTGGGCTAGCGGTTGGCAGCCACCAGGATAGAAAACTGGAAATAATTTATGTGGTAGTTCTTCAGGAGGGTTAATTTCTGCTTCCAATGGTATCATATTTGAAGCACAATCGCTTGAAGGCAAATTTGTAGAGGATGAAGTAGTTAAGAGTAATTCTGAAATTGGCTCCGCCAAAGTAATATCATTATTAGCACTTTCTAACGTATCGTTTGGCTTATTTGTGCTTAAGTCGAAATTAATATTTTCTCGGAACTGCAAATTAGCGTTTGTTTCAGATGATGTATTTTCTGTACGTTCCGCGTTTAGGGTGGTTCCATATTGGGACAATATAGCAGTTGCCTGTGCTTTTCTTTGACTATAATTGGCTATAAATATATCGAAATTCTCTTCGGTGCAAATATTATTTTCCAAAAGAAAATCCAAAAAATTATGCTGCTGTTCTATAAGATTGGCATCCGTGGTATTGTAAGGTATTCGTTGCCTAAAATCTGTATTCTGATGGTCTGTAACAACTATAACCAACTGATCAATAATTCTTTCAGCATCTGATTTATGATTGTCCGGATCAGCTATAAAAATATTAAAATTATCTTCGGTACATATATTGTTGGTGATTAAAAAGTCCAACAATAAATGTTGGCGTTCGATAATTTCAGGATCTGTAGTGTTATACGGTAATCTTTTGCGAAATTCGTTAAAATTCTGATTATCTTGAAGCATGAAATCGTCGATAAGGTTTGGCGATTCTTCCTCATGCATTAGAGACAATTGCTCATCGATTTCATCTAAAAATTTATTGTTATTGTTTTCATTTATGTTTTCACCATCATCACCTTGGGGTAAAATGATATCGCCAAAGGCAGTGTCATCCAAATTACGTAAAATAGCATCTACTGTAGCTTGTTCGACTGAGAATTCATTCGCACCTACAACATAAAAATTAATTATTACTAAATTGAGATTGAAATATTTATTTATTTATTAATTTATTCAACCGAGCCTTTTTGGGTCATACATACATACATATATGGTTATTAGCAGGGACAGGGGTTTCATGCAAATGCATGTTTTTTCCCATAACCCTGATAATGTCAACAACAAAATACATATCTTTACGAAACAATGAATTTGCGTGAAAATGGCATCGCTTTGCTAGTGCATATTTTTGCATATTTTACTGAAAATGCACGTTTTTGCATAATTTGGTCATAAATGCATATTTTTGTCAGAATTCAATTCATGGTTGAGTTAAATAAATACATATATAAGATTATATAAAAATAATCATTTAAATTTTAGTCGATTAGATACACAGACGTTACATGGCCGTTTTCAATGCACAAAATCTTTCTAAGAACAAATTGATTGGACTTCACATTGGAAAATATAAAAAATATAAAATTTTTTAATGAAAATAAATCAATAAAAACATTTTTCTATTTATCTATAGCTCCTTTAATGTAATATAAACATATCTCGAAAAATGCTTGTTTGGAGTTAATAATGCAAAAAAAAAATAGTATGTAAAAAATTTAATATAAAAGGGTTGTACACGCACCTCCTGAGAAAAGAAAATATTTTTACATCTTTATTTAGTTGTATGCAAATTGAAAATTTTTGTTTTGAATAAACATTTCTTTAAATATGTGCATATTTTATTGTTTTTAGTGCATATTTTGAGTTTTTGATGTCATATTTTAGACGCCTAAGACACTTTTTTAAATGCATGAAGTTCTTGTACTTGGTTTTTATGTACATATATAAAAAATGTACAAAATAATAAAATTCAATAAAAATAAAAAAATATTGAAAAATTAATTTTAATTGTAGTCGGCTGATGACCGACCATTTCCTTTGGAAAGCTATTGTACATACTAGACGCCAGTCTTGAAATGTAAATACGTCCTGTTTTTTAAATGTATTCTCGTGGAATATATTATACTAAACCAATAATAAATGCTGTCGTGTAGTCCTAGTTTACATTATGCAAGTCTTATTGCTAAACTGATTATGTTGTTAGGAGAGAGACGAGGCGAACAGAAACGTTTCTTTTCCCCTCGTCTTGCATAGTGTAAACTAGGGCTTAATAAGCGAAACACGATGGATGTATTGATGTTCGTGTATATGAGTGTTTACAAGCGATGTCGCGAAGACTTCTTGTTCGTAACAAACACTCCAAAGTAGTGTTGATGCATGTATGCTTGTTAGTCCTGATTCACACACGTCAGGTCTGACTCGTCAAGTCTTGAGTTTTTAGGAGAGAGAGGAAAAGAGAATGGATAGGGGTACAGACTTGACCGTACCAGTCAAAAAAAAGTGAGTATCAATATATTCTATACCATTTTGGAGATGCTACTATGCAAGACCATTCGCACAAGACTGTGAATTGATTTAATATCAATTATTGCACAATAATATTGCAAATATGTGGGTGGGTACCTTAATGTTTATAAAATGTGAATTCACATATTAACAGTTTTACTATGGGTACCCAGAGATCGTGGGTTCGATTCCTGCCATAGATCCTGGGTGTTTCCCGCAGACAAGCTAATCGATTCACTTTTTGTCTTGTTTGGATGTAATGTGCAAATAATTTTTTTAGAGTTGTTGTTGTTATTTTAGTTTGGATGGCAGAAGCAAGTACGCAAAATGCCAGGGTATCCCACACAAGAAAAAAAAACTCGGGAGAGTTGGGCATTTATAAATGCCTACTTCCTCTATATGATATCGCTGAGAAGTGACTAACAGTTGTGTATTAAGTAATTATAAGCGTGTATGAATTCTAGTTTCCTTGATAAAAGCAATCAATTGATGGTATATACCAATATCATGAGAATTTAATAAATCAAAAAGGTTGGTGAAATTACGAAATAACTGGTGCTTTACTTTGATATCTTTGAACTTAGAGCAATGAAAAATTAAGTGTTCTGAATTGTCAATCATGTTGCAAAAGTCACACAAGTCTGAATCCTTCCTCCGTATCATGTGGAGATAAGCCCCACTATAACAATGACCACATAAAAGTCTATTAATAATATTTATATCAGTCGGGTCCCATTTAACATTTCTGCACCATGGCCTAACAGGTATAACAGGAAAAAGAGAGGAGAAAAATCGACCCGAAACCTGAGATTTATCCCGATAAAATTCCAACCACTCCTGCTTCGATAAAATACTAATCTTATTGAGAGCATCACCATAAGGTATGCTAATCTCCAAAGGAGCACCAAGAAAACCAGCCTGCTTAGCCAGATAGTCAACTCGTTCATTGAAACTAACACCCATATGACCAGGAACCCATATAATAACCACTTCCATAATAGGCGAGTCGCCCAAGACATTCAAAATATTCGAAACCAAATAATTCCTGTAATTAGAACTTTCCAATAATATACAAGCATTTTTACTATCCGTATAAATAGCCAGTCGAGTAACATTGTCCTCAATAGCGACTTTAATAGCCCTATTAATGGCAATTAACTCTCCCGAGAGAGACGAAAATTTTTGAGACAAACTATATAGAAAAAAACGACTAGTTGAACTATTAAATATTGCGCACCCAGTACCATGATCAGTTATAGAGGCATCTGTAGCGTATGTGGTAAAACCCTCAGTAATATACGATTGAACAGAAGAAAGATAATGAGCACAGAGGGCCTCTCGAGAAACACCTCTGTTCTTGTAAAAAGAAGACTCAATGAAAACCTTTAGTTTTGAAGTAGGACGACAAGCACTAATACTCGGAATTACGTCGAAGGCTTTTTTAGAGTTTAAGTATAAACATGTGAAGTTTTTAAACTTTTTTTAACCAAACCAATAACAAATACAATTCACCCACCTGAATTACGTATCTTGATACGTTTTTTAACCTTCTTCTTTTCCTGCAGTATAGTTAATTTGCCATTGGACGTTACAGTTGCTTTAATATTATCCGTTATATGAATTTCCTTGCGCGTAGTAGTCGTGCGACCGGATTTGAAAAATTTTCTCTTCACAGGCATGGTACTTTCTTCTGATTTAACAGATGAAGTATCATCACCCTGATATGAAATTAAAGGTATTATTTCTTCATTCATTGCCATAAGAGCTTCTTCTACGTCGTCTTCCTCCCGTTCATCGTCCTCAGTTGCTGCATCACATTCAATATCAGAAAAATCGATATCTGTTTGTTCAGTAGACTCAAACGTTTCCAAAGGTGTTTGCTGCTTAACGCCATCCTTGATAAGATTGTTGTTTGAGTCATCCTGGTTAGAAATTGAACTCAAAGGTCGTGCCATGGCAATAGGATTAGAAGCTTTGCGAAAGATGTTGTGAATTTTTTCAATTTGTTGTTTTTCTTCCCGCTTCGCTGTTATAAGTTTACGTAATTTTTCGTTACGTATACTATTTAGTATTTGGTCAATGTCGACGGGTGCATAGCGTTTAGGCCTCAAACTCATATTTTTAGGTCGTTTTCGTACTTTGTGGTGGACACCACGATTTATGGAAGTAGTCTGCGAGCCTAGGCTACGTCTTGGAGTTTGCTTTAGTTTTGCTTGTGCTGTGGAAACAGTATTTACGGTTTGCCCAAATAAATTTCTACAGCTTGGCCGACCAGCCGAATTATTTGGTGGTGTTTTGTTTTTGCCTGAATAGAAAGACTTTGTGGAAATCGACACACCATCCATGTTATATGTAGTTTTTGCTACTTTTCGTGCAGGGCTCAATCCATTTAAACATTGAGTTTCACAATGTCTCTTATTTAAATATTTTGTAGGTACCGAATTTCTCCTAACTTTTATATCATCTTCACTGGATGTTTCTTCTATAACCATTGACGATTTATCGTGTGGTGTTATCTGCATAGAACTACTAAACATTTCCTGTAATTGATTGGCCTCTTGTGCTTCTTTGCGTGTGGGGGTTTTAATAGGTATATTTTCTTTATGAGATGTGGAAAATTCTATTTCCGATTTACTAGATTTGTGAGATTGTTTCAAACTCAATCTTACACTGCGACGAGAAGGTGACGGCTTCTGATCTTCCCCAGTATCTCCTTCCTCTGATTCAGTTTCAAAGAAACTTATTACGCGTGGCGTCTTTTTACATGAACCCATTAACGACTCCATGATTTTAGTACTCTTAGGTGTCTGTTTGCCATTTCTTAACTTACCACTCGTCGATAGAGGCTCTATGCCTTGAAGTAGTTCCTCCTCCCCATCATTGACTGCGCTGCTTTTGTCAACATCAAACAATTTCTTTTTTCTCTCCGACAATCTTGGAGTATGATTACGCATTGTGCGTATTTCTTGGCGAGCGTTTTTTGGTGTCTCCATGTTTGAGAATATTCAACGAGCTGAATGTACACTTTGAAAAGCCTGCTAACTTTTGCTTTGCCTATTACAGCAAACGTAATTCAATAATTTTTGTTTAACTGGACGTGGCAACTTTTATATCACTTTTCTAATGCTGCAAGAACTTATAAATTTTTTATTGGAAAGCGCGGAGTTTTCTTATTCGGAAAATTATTTTAGCGCGAAGGTAAACACATGCTATTACTGCTTACTGAATAGCAAGTTTCACATATACAGTGATAACAACTCCAGTTTTTTAAATTTTACACAGAAATTGGAAAAAAATTTGTCATCTTATTACCCTACGTCTACACCTGATATATTTTTATCATGACAAATGCCAAATTACATATAGAAAAAAAGAGCTAGCATAAAAAAAATTATTTTTCAATATAAAGTTTGACTTTTGTTATGATAAAATACATCAGGTGTAGACGTATTTAGGGTAATATAAGACATACCGAAGTATATATATTTATTTTATGGCATTGTCATATCTCAAAAAATCAGTTTGTAGACCTAATAATGTAGAAAAAATAGTTACATTATATATAATCTTGTGTAAAAATTTAGGTCTGAAGTTAAATTAAAATCGCTGAACTTAAGGAAGTTACACCTACACAAGGTATGTTGGGCCTTGGTGTAAAATATATGTCTATTCACATTTGTTTGTTAACAGAACTATTTTAAGGTTACTTTTTGTAATGTAAACATTACATACAGCATGTTGAAACGATTGTTTTCGTATTTATTAACCAAGACTAATTAATTAAAATGCTTTCCAATTTTCTTAAAACGATAAATAAAACATATAACAGATCCGTTATTATGTCTAGCAGTAGACATTTTACACCGCATAGAGAAAACAAGGAAACAAAAGACCAAGAAGATGAAGCCGCGCATGCAATCGAGGCTGGTCTCTTTGATAATTGCTCGGTTAAGTATGAACCCGTTAAAAAGGAAGATATTTTAAAGAAACCAAAAAGAATTCGCATAAAACAGAAAATCACCGACATTATAAGCAGACCACAAACATTTCCCAGTTTTAAAAAAAGCCGGTCAGAACGTGAAGCCGAATCAAAATTCATCAATGACCAAGATTTGGGTTTGGAATTTTTAAAATTAAGTCTTAACGATCCTAGACTTACCAATTTACTTATCACGGCACGATCAAAAAAGAGGCGAGATAAGGATAGGAAAATAGTTATAGAGGGTAGACGTTTAATAATGGAAGCATTATTGTGTGGTCTTAAACTGGACAGCGTTATTTTCAGCAAAAAGGACGAACTTGCAGAAATGAAGCAAAATATATGCGATGCTCAAAAACAATTTAATACAAAAATCTATAAGGTTCCGCATCATGATTTAAAAACTTGGTCGACACTAGCCACTCCGCCCGGCGTAATGACAATTTTTGAAAGGCCATCTTCAAACAGTATAGATGGGAAAACTATATCAGGCTCCACTGAATTACCAATTACTGTAGTATGCGACAATATACGTGAACCTAATAATTTGGGAAGTATTATACGTATCTGTGCAGCGTTACCCACACAACAAGTTGTTGTAACACGCGGATGTTGTGATCCTTGGGAATCAAAGGCTTTGCGTGCCGGTTGTGGTGGTCATTTCCGCTTACCTATTAGAGATGACATCGAATGGCAGCAGATTCCTTTAATGATACCACCCGAAGCTGCGGATAATTGTAGTATTTTTATTGCAGAAAATAATTTAGAAAGATTGCGAAACAAAACAAACGTTGCAGAGTATTCGGACGTGAAAAAAGCTGGATCTCATAATGTGGTCATAATTGGGGGAGAAAGTCATGGTGTTAGTAACGAAGCTTACAGGTAAATAGTACATATTCAATACAAATATAAATACGGAAAATATTTTGATCTTGTCCATTAACACGCATGAATAATTTATGATATATAATTGGTTAATTTATCTTCATTTTCTATCCAGGTTATTGGAAACTGTTGGCCAAAGAGGAAAATGCCTTTACATACCCTTAGCTCAAGGTATTGATAGTTTAAATGTAGCCTCAGCGTTAACCTTGATTTTGTATGAATTAAGGAAAACAATTATTAAGCAAACAAAGGAAAAGTAACCTAATTCAGAATGGTGCAATTAATATATGTACATATATAAATGGTATATTACATATACGCGATTGTAAAATTAAAAAAAAAATATATATATATATATGTATATGTATAAAATTTTAATAAAATTGGAGCAAAGAATTTGGTTTTTTATTTTTAATTCTTTATTTATGAATTTTTCCATGCAATATTTTTAAAATTAAGCAAAATCGAGAATAATTATGTAATTTCAAGCGGGAGGAAAATGAAAAATAACAATTTTTTTTATGTTAAACTCTTATTAAATTATTTTCAACATTTCTTTTTTAGTTTTAAACTTTTTCCTCTGCTCCTGTTTTTTAAATTATTATAATTATAATACATAACATAAATTTAATAAAAAAAAATATGTACAATTACAAAGTAAAGTTGGGAACATATAAATAAGAAATAGTATGCCAAGGAAGCTAAGCTTTAAGAAATAACAAAAGAAAACAGCAAAATGTTTATTTAAAACAACCAAAAATGCGTTTAAAGAAAATCTTTAAGATTACAATGTTTCAGCACTTTAAGTAATAAATTACTATAGATTTTGATGGAAGTCATGATACAAGTAGATCTTTAGTTGTTTATTTGTTCTGCCAATCAAATTCCTTATAGCAATTTTCTCCTTCGCGAAAAGACCCATCCACAATTCAAATATTTCACATTTTAGTTAAGGTTCGAACTAATGTAATTTGGTTGTATAATTCAGAATTCTTATAGAGTTTATTCTACGACTCCTTTCACAATGGTCAATTTAGTTTTACTATCTACGGTTGTCATAATCAGCATTAGCTTTACTATCTTTACAGCGAATCTACATTTTTCCATTTGAGTTTCAGCTGATTCTGTTTGATGTTTAATTAAATGATAAGGCTAGAAATTAAAACCGCCTTGTGGAGCACCAACATCTGTATTGAAAGCATATTGATTGCCATCCACTGAAGGTGCCACTCTTACGTCTTCTTCCTCATTGCCGAAGTATTGTTCAATAATGTAAAAAGATTTATGGTAGATATCACGATTTTTATGTGATTGTAAGTATTCGATTTTGTCCAAACCTTAAAAAGGAAAATAAAATTTAAAGATTAGAAATTAAAATGAAAACAGGTATTATTGTTTTCTAATTAATGCCTGCACTGGAGCATCAGGCAAAAAAAGAATTAAAAAAATTAAAATAAACATTGCGCCGTAATTTTATTAAATGATCTTCATTACAAACCGATAGAAATTTTATGTACTTTTTATTTTTTCTACGCTAGTTCGTCGTACACACCAATGATAACTATTGGATGAGATCTAGGCATATCTTGTGGCTTTGTTTCCACGATGCCGTAATAGGACTAAATCTGGGACTCGGCGCAAGAGGAAACAATATGCTAGATTGTTCTGCGGACTCGATAATAGTGGTGATCCCATTTCCATCCTCCAATCTTTGTCTACAGTATCGGAACATTTAATAAAGAATTAAATTTTGGATCATTATGGAGATTGTATTTTTGTGTCATAATATGACTTCGTTACTGAACTTAACTAATGACATTACGGCTAATGAGAATGATGTGAAGCTATTGTTGTTTGTTTCACTTGACTTGAACGAGGCTTTTTATTCTATTCACTACTCGACTATTATCTTTCAAGAGAATGTAAATTCACAATGCCCTTTCTGAGCGAACGTTAATGACCTTTCAGATATTTTCGACATGACTATATTTCGTCCATTTATTTATTTGGAATTTTATAGAATTAAAGTTTTGTTATTATTAATTATTATTAATATTACTGTTATTATTATTCCGAGTTGGATTTACTCAGACTATGTAATACGCGTTTTTGGCCTCAATATCTTATGTATTACAATATGGATTAATAAAATAAAATGAATAAATAAAATTTCAAATTGTTACGGCAATAAATAACGATTTTATCAGCGTTATAAAAATTCGGATATACTTGTGCGTTTATTTTTTAAACAAGTTTTGCGCTTCTGATGTAAGACTTTCAAAACTGTACGATTTATATAATAGATTGAATATATATATTTACCTCCACATTCTTCAATAGCCATAGCATAGGGATTTGGTCTTGCAGTGAACTTCTCTCCAGCTTTAAGTATATTTTCCAAAGCATTTAATGCCACTTGAACAATATCCGAATCAACCACTGTTAAGAAATCACACATAGGTGGTATGCATCCGACGTGTACCTTTAATAGAAAAAAAAAAACAAAACACAAAATACATTACAATTACCTATAAAAACTTACTATGTACTGCATAGTAAAATTGTTAATAAATCTTTAATTTAACTACCAAATATCGTATTTGCTCAGCCGTACCACTGCTAGTGGCATTTGTTATTGCCCAAGCAGCCTCTCGCTTCGTTTTGAAATCTGCAGTTTGCATTATATTAATAAGAGTAGGAAATATATTGGCATCTATGACAGCTTGTATTTGTTGGCGATTACCAGCTGCAATATTTGAGATGGCCCAACAAGCTTCTTTTTTAATCGTATCCACGGTTGAGGTAAGCAAACAGCTAATGCAAGGCAAAGCGGTGCAATTCAAAATAACTTGAGTTTGGACGTCGTCACCAGTTACAATATTACCGACAGCACGTAGAGCTGCAGTGACAACATTATGTTGAGGATGCCTTCACATTATTTAATTAATAGTGAAAATAATAAGAGATAATAAAAATTGTTAATTTCATATGGACCAAACATATAAGGATATCAGTTTTAGAACTATGTATGTATAATACTTAAAATAAATAATAAATTTTGAGAATATCATTATTACCAGTAGATACCCACTAGCTGAAATTTTACCAATGTTTGTTTATCACTTGATTATTTCCACACTTCCAAACGTTCAACACTTGACTTTGTACTGGGTGTTTTTTTAGAGGTATAGAACTTCGAATTGAAATAAAACACAAGAAAATCGTTTTAATGTCCATCAATTTGGCTTTATTGGAAGGATAATTTTATGCCATTAACGTTTAAATATGATTTCGGGCATGTGGCCGCCGCGGCTGGCTCGAATAAAGCCAATTCTACAGGTCCAATTTTCAACCACTTTTTCGAGCATATGGGGCCGTATGTTGGCAATAACGCCACGAATGTTGGCTTCCAAGTCCCCTAACGTTTCTGGTTTGTTGGCGTAGACGAGCGACTTCACATATCCCCAAAGAAAATAATCCAATGGTGTCAAATAACACGATCTTGGTGGCCAATTGACAGGTTAACCGAATTAATTGCTCTGATGGACGATTATGTCGACCATAAAATGGACGGAGCTTGCGGTAAACTTCGCGAACTGAACCATTATTTTCGAAATAAATTTGCACGATTTGCAAGCGTTGTTCTTTTGTCAACCTGTTCATGATGAAATGGCAAACCAAACTAAATATTAATCACTTGACAGCTGACAAAATGGCCGCCAGTTAAAAAAGTGATGGCAACTTAAAGTTCTATACCTCAATAAAAAACACCCTATATATATCTTGTTTCTATTCGCTATAGTCGCTATAGTTTAAGCGTAAAAAAGAGCCAGTCATTGCTTTTCATTCAAGCGCACATGTGGATATTTTATACTACGGTGTAGCTTGCTAATTTCTTCTGCTATATTATTATACTTACGTAATGTTTTGCTCTAATTTCATCAAATATTTTGTCTTTCTGATTATTACTTCTGGTACTTACATCAATAACTCCACTAAACGCCTACAAACGCCAGCATCAATAACAGCCTGTATCTTATCATTAGGACCATCAGATAAATAACTAATAGCCCAACATGTATCACTTAAGATGTCTGTATCTGAGTGATTTAATAAACGTGCCAATATCGGTAGACCGTGAACAATTTTTGTGAAATCCGCTGGGGGATTTTTACCCCGGCAAAGGTTTGATAGAGTCCAAACGGCATTGCGTATCATTGTTAAACGTTCGGTGGTACTTAGAACGCTATTTAATATTATTGAAAATTAATTGTAACGTTTTTTTATATATAGACAAATGAAACTTACTGCAGCAGGGGCTGCATAATTCCTGAATTTAACAAATGATCACGGCATGCTGGTGAATCTCCGGCTATGTTACCTAGAGCCCATACAGCTTGTTCTTGAACGTCATCATAAGGGCTAGATAACAATTCAATAAAAATGGGCACTGAACCAGCTTCAATAACAATTTTTGTTTGTTGCGATGTACCTGAAGCAATATTTGTTAAGGTCCAAGCAGCTTCAAACTGAAATTTATTTGAAAAATATTTCATTATACTTTCATCTATTCTATTTTTTCTTTAATCAATAAAGTTGTGATTCAATCAAACCAGTGCATGCCTGTTCCCATCATAAGTTATTTTTTCCTTTCTCCCCTTTTTGTATAGCAATTGACCATTTTATTACAAAAAATAATAACATATACATACATATGTACATATACATACTAAAATTTACCTGTAACGAAGCATTACTGCTATTCCTTAAAAATTGAACAAATCTTGGAACTATGCCCTTTTGTATGACTTCTTCAATTGGAGGATTTGGATCTCTAGACAATAATTTTCTAAATTTTTGTGTGGCTTCTAGTTGTTCACTTTCGACATCACTGTACAAAGCATCAATCATTTCCTTTTTAATCACTGCACTCGATTGTTGCTGCAGTGGAGAGTAAACATTAGGCTGTTGCTGCTGTTGTTGATGATTAAGCACTGTTTGAGGTATATGCTGCATGTACTGTTGTTGTTGCTGTTCACTATTTTTCGATAAATCTAAACCTTCACTTTGATGCAAAATATCATTAGAAACTTGATGCATTTCAGATTCCTGATAACAAATGTTTTATAGTTCTCTTGAAGTCTCTTTCTTAAAATAATTTTACCTGCATGATATCATTATCCATGTTATTTAACATGGCGCTGCTAGGATTTTCCAAAACAACATTGCGTCGCTTGGTCAGCTGCTGTTCCCGTTTTTGTTTGCGTATTTGAATGCCTTCCTCTTCGCGCCGTCTGCGCATCTCGGAAGAGTCTAGGCCTGCATTTTTATAGCGGTGCCTATGTGTGGTGGACATTTCTAAAAATGAAAAATATCCATTTCGAGTTAAGAATATTTCAAGGGTGTGGTTGTTATTATAAGCTACATCGCAAATTAATTTTTTTTTCAAAATTAACCAAGATGTTCAAACAAAATAGTTCCTCTTCTCATTTCCATTACAACAGTTTTTGCTTTTTTTTTTTGCTCAGTATTTCTTTTTGTTAGCAATCAAGCAAAGAGGATGATTTTTTAGACAGTCCGTCAATGAGGCATGCATTTATTTCTCGTATTGACACACACATCACATCACCGCATAACCATTCCGCTATTCCCCTTAAAAATCTTTAACCCATACATCTAAAGTTACTTTTTTTCTTGCTCGCATTCATTTATAATTCGCACGTTTTTCTTGCAAATTCTATGATTTCCAAAATATATGCTAAATGCTCTACAAATAATTTACACAATTTTTTCGGAAAAGAAATAATCTAAACAATTAAAAAAAATTACCTTCTAAAAAATTTTATGCAGGAATTATCAAAAAAATTGTTAAATGAAGATTTTGTCTAGTGTTGAGAAGTGAATAATTATAGAATAAACAGCGAAGCACAGTTATGCATGTGTATGTATGTAGATCTCTATATAGACAGCCTGTGTTGCAAAATATAGTAGTGTACTTTGATTTACTATTGCCGCTATGACCTAAAATTTCAAATTTGTGCTTCAGCAATTTTTTGTATATACCTGATATATTTTTGTCATAGCAAATGTCAAATTCCATATAGCAAAAACAGCTATAATAAAAAATATTTTTCATTAAGTTTGACTTTTGTCATGATAAAAAATATATCAGGTGTAGACGTATGGTTAGATGTAACTCCGCGCTTTTCACAAAATAATTGTCAAGAAATTGTACTAATGGGTATGAACTTTGCAACGTGTTTACGCAACATGTTTATATTTCATGTTGAATATTTTGACACAGACACTGCAACCTATAAACATCAAAACATTTTGATATTTTCAGAACTTCGAACGCAACACTACACACTATGCGACCGACAATGCAGCCTGTCTGGTTGCATAAGCACGTTTCTAAGTCTGTATCTACCATAGGCATCAAGCAGGACAAAGAACTAGTTGTCAAATAAATTGTCCGATATGTCAGTGTATTAATAACAAGTGGCCTTATCATTACAACAACATATTTATACAAATTTGTTGTAGGATTACTTTTATTTTAATTTCGACAGTTCGGGTTAAGATTTTATGATATTTTATATGGAGTTTGAAGGGTGGGGTTAAGTCAGCTGACGATCAGCTGCGCTGATAAGGTCACTTGATATTAATATACACTTTGCGATATGTGTGTAAGCAAGAAACAGCTGTTGAGTAATGTAGTTAATTTGCTACCTGCCTTGATTTGCCTTGGATCAGCGCAAATTCGTCTTGGTTCAGCTCAAATCTTCAATTTTTCTGCGAATTTTTTTTGCAAACCATTCAACGTTCTCAAATTACCCAAAATTGACTGACCTATTGGATTTTACTACAAAAGTAAACAAACGCACCTATAATCAGGACACAGACGCTAAATATATCCTGTCCGCGCTTAGGTGAGTTCAGCCAACCTTCAGAAATACATACATATATCAAAAATCATGTCTTGTTATTTTTTTAATCTGTTTTAGCATGTCCCTATCATCGAAAGAGTTCCTTTCTACATATCAACTCTGTAATATATATGAAAAATTGGAACAAAAATTAAAGATAAACAACGTTCTTGCTAATACAGAAGAAAGAAAGAAGGAAATTATGAATCTAATGCACGAATTTAATGACGTGAAAGATGCAGCGCAAATAGTTATAGGCAAATTGGCAAATATGGAAGGCAAAACTATTAAAGAAATTCACTTGTCATATAATTTACCTTTGAATGATTAAATAGTGGTTGTTGTTGGAAAATTAAGATCTCGAAAGATATGGAAATCATCAAGGTAAAGTCAATAAAATTTAAATGGGACAGCATGCACCTAATTATTGTACGCATTGCGTACCTATTTACCTTTAACAAAATTCTAACAGCCAAGCTTTTAGCAATATGTATATAAATCTGCTTTACAAAATAACTATAATTATAATTTTGGCAGTCATTTGGATTATATAAAAATGCAGTCATGCATTTTAGACATATCCAGACATTGTGCCATGCCGACCTTTTCAAGAATATTTTTTACAATGAATTCGGGAAAAGCATTACATACCGATTCAATAGTTTTAGTTTTTCTCAACAAAATGCGTTTTATTTCATTTAAGTTGCTAAAACAAATACGTTGAACTTATTTTTAACCAAAATGAACCAAGTTGTGTTCCACAACTACTTAAGCAATATCGGGGATAGATTCATTTTGTACTCTTGAGGCGAAAACGTCTGTTAAAATGGGATCAAATTAAACTGTTTAACAAAACTAAAGAAAATGGCTGTAGTCCAGAATTAGCGCAAAGCTTCATAATGTTTTACCAGCTGTAAAATATAACCGGCAACGTTCGTTGAAAACCTTATAGGAACGTTCTTTTACAATATCTTCAACATTTAATTCCGATTGCAAAACACGCAGCTGAAAGAAAACATTTACATTAAGAAGCTACATACTTATTCATCACGTTTTGTCAATAATATATACCTTTCTTTGCTCAGACTTGTATCTTTTATCCACTTCGATATCATCTGGTAGGGACTCCCTTTTTTCTCTTAGCCCCTTAAGCGATTCGGCTGATACCATTATACAACCACGTATCGCTTCTTCACGTTCCTTATGAGCAGTTTGTAGCTCAGCATATAAGTCTTTGCAGGTATTTTCAACGTTCACCTGACTTCTAAATGATTCTGTGGGCAGTGATGTATTTAATGCATAAATTATTTTATCGTCCATATCACGCATTTTCTTCAGAGCATCCTGGCAAAAACATGTCTATAAAAGATGTGTGCCATAATTTCTCATTCATGTTAGAACTTACTTGGAAGCCTAGAAAGTCTTGGCAATTATAAAAAATTGCCATTTTATTTAAACTTAGTTGCTTAGAATATTACAAAATTGTTGAAAATTGTAAAAAAAAAATAATATGCGGCAAAAATACCGACAAAGTGACGTTTGTATTATCTCCACTATTGAAAGCGAGGCGAATATTGAAAGCATAACCTTAAAATTTTAGTGTTGCACTTTACAGTTTGAAATCCTTTAAAAATTGTTCAAACAGATGGTGTGAAAAATGTATTTAAGGCATAAGTATCCGAGCCAAAATCAATTTGCCTCAAACTGTAATCCAAAAAGTGCCGACTTAGCTCATTCACACACCTTCAATTGAAAATTTTGTAGAGCTTAACTAATTCACTCACCTTTTATATAAATACGTTGTACAGGGTAGTAAAAAAATATTATATTTTGATATTTCCTATTGTATGGGAAGTCTAGATTTTTCTGAAATTAAAACGCACTATAAAAATGTCGATAAATGTTAAGAAAACTTGGTATAGATTTTCATAGATTTTAATTGAAAAATACTAGCGTTTGTGCAGGAGTAAATGCCCTATAAGTTTTTTCCATAAGTTTGTTAATTTTGTTTTGTCCTGTGACTCTTTCTTGACTAAGCTACACTCCCTTTTTATGAAATTGGTCCTTTTTAATAAAACAAAATTTTAAAATACCCAAATTCATTAAACATTTTTAATTTGAACTTGTTGGGTTTAGAGGGTTAAGTTTAATTATAACAAAACTAGAAATATTTTTCAATATAATCGCAAACTATCCAGTTGAAATGTGTTCACAATATTTCTAGAAAAATATTTGCAAACTGAAAAATTCCAAAAACAAAAAAAATATACATTTCTTAATTACTAACAGCAGAACCACTGCCCAACGACTTCATTAGTTCATAACATTCCTTTAGCTTGCGCTTATCTCCAACACGCTCTAAAGTTTTAGCTGCTTCAGCTAACATGCCGGCACGCTCACCCGGGGAACATAACAAGGCCGACGGTAAATATTTGCATGCAACATACATAGCAGCAGCACGTTCACGTTCCCCGCCTTCAAAATTATGATTTTTATCTTTACTTCCACATATAATAGACGATTTTGCATGTTTATAATGCAAACTGCGATCTAATAATTGTTGTGTAGGACCGGGAGATGCACCGGCCATTAAACGGCATACAGCTTCATATAAGTAAATACGTGACTGTCCACTCTACAAAATATATAACGAGTATAATGTTATTTTTTCGTAACATATTGATAATAAAGCTTACAGGTATATCCTCCACTATGCTTCTTAGAGAATTCAAATCCTTCTGGAATTTTTCCAAAACATCGTCGGGCACTTGATAAAAACCATCATCATCGATACACATATATTCAGATTCCCAAATCTGCGTGCGCGTTTCTAAAATCCAATCGCATGTAAGCAATTGGAAAAGCTAATTTACAAAATTTAATCCGTTTTATAATAATTCAAGTGAATAACATTAACGTATATTGTTCAAATGTATAACAATTATTTTTTAATTCCATATATATATATAAATGGGTTGATTCTAATATTAACAAAGTTTGCACTGCAGAAGTATTGTCAGATTTCTCGTTATAACACACAGACAATGCGACTACAATGCACCTTTGTCCAATATTATTTAAAGAAAAAGAATTTGTTTCGAAATACTTTAGTAAAATTTTGCATTCTTACCAATTTTATGCCCTTAGTATTGGTTATTTTATTAACTGTAAGGCATTCTTGTAAATAAGCACTTGATTCATCACATATTTTCAAAAGAGTTTGTTTCTCACGGCATTTCAAAACAAGTCCATTTAGACTAGAAATTAAAAAAAGCGTTATTGTAAAACAAATTTTTAGTGGGAGCCATGTTTTGTTAGTTTTGTTTTGTTATTTATGATTACACTAGAACACAGTGCTTGGAAGTAGTGTGATTGCATCTATTATCCAAGATTGCGAGCAAGCAACCTATTCTAAATCCTCGTTTACACCGTGACAGCGATTGAGTTGATATTGCGATAGCAAAACTGTCACAGTTTCTAATAGAAATGAACTGTCATGGCAGTACTATAATGGTGTGAACGAGGCTTAATATATATACATATGTACATACAAAAACATATCACACTTGTTCCTCTAACGGCAGTCACTTAAGTTTAAAAATCTTCAATAGAGGCAAATAACATTTTTTTTTTCTATGTTCATATACATACACACATACACATGTATGTAGGCAGTCTTATGTACATATGTACATATGCATATCACAACTGTATTTTGTTGGCGAAAGATGTAAGGTTTTTTCAGTGAATATACATATATGATCGTTTTCTAGCAAAAAGTGAAAATTGCAAAATTTTAAGTTGATAACCTTTAGGAGGAGGAACAAGTGCGATATGTATGTATGTATATAGTACATATACAATTTACATTTTTATTGAAACCCACCTGATTAATATTGTTTTCGCCTTTAATATGGAGTTCAAAGCTTTTGGTAAATGGTCGCCACTTTCGATCAATGACTTGGGTAATGTTCT
The DNA here is from genome assembly GCA_936439885.1 of Nowickia ferox. NCBI lineage: Eukaryota > Metazoa > Arthropoda > Insecta > Diptera > Tachinidae > Nowickia > Nowickia ferox. Next base: position 11,017,845 of record OW387024.1, on the reverse strand, counting down.
CACTGTTTCCAAAAGATTTTCGGCCAATGCATCCTCTCCCAAAAGCCAATGTACTGCAATTTCCAAAACGCTTATCCACCATTCAATCTTTATATCGTCATTGTCCGATGAAAGAGTATCACGCAACAATGATGTATACTTTAATACGTTACTGACCATGGTACCGGCTGGAGCAGCTGTAGCATTAGAATTCTGTGTTTTCTTCTTGTCACCATGCGTCTTATGGTTGCCTGAACCCAATAAACATTGTATTGCTCTAGTCAGCAAATGTTCACGATAATGTTTGACAACATAGGACATTGGATCAGCCGTGTTGCTAACTCTGGCAAAGAGAGCGTTGTCATTTGCATTCGCATTTTCGTTCTCATTTTCATTATCCACAAAGTCAAAATTATGTGATATAAAGTAACGGTAACCATATGATGTAAAAAGCCAGTGTGTGTCTTTAGCTTGTTCATGGATTTTGGAATTTGCACTTTTTGCTCGGCTAATAAAATAGCGACCAAAAAACTTAAGATATCGGGGATAACTGCGTTTAACTCTCAACGCCGAAGTTATAAATATGCTGGCCAATTCATGCGGTGTCAATAAGGAGGCGGCAACTTCAGTCATATTAATTGCATATAGTGACATAACCAAACCATGGGAATCATTTATTTTAGATGTCAAATGTAATTGGTTTAAACGATTAAATATTAAAGCCAATTCTCTAGCCGAAGCTAAAGCTTCTTTTCGTTGATCTTCATTGCAAAAGAGACCACCAGCTTTTCGCGACAATATACGACCAAGCCAAATACGGTTAAAGAATAAGCGAATAAATTGCCATGTGGTCACCGCAAATGATTCTAAACGTGTTGCTGGCAGGGTAATACCAAAGATTTGCAAACATAATAGAAACTCTTTGTAAGCATTTTCAGAATTTCCCTAGAAAATTTGTATAGTTCAAGATTATGGGCAAAACCATTCCTCCCTTCGTCAATGGATACTTTCTTAGACAGAAATTACAAATTTAACTGCAATACTTACGGTTGCAAAATAATATTCTGCCAATTTCTTATGTTTCCAATATGTATCAGATGCTGCCGTTTCAGAAGACAGTAAAGGGTCGCCATATACCAATACTTTTACCATACACAATAGCATAATTAAAATGTTTATACTCCATAAAATTAAGGAAGATGCTGAATACTCCCAAGAATGGCTATTGTCAGCTAAAGGAAATTAAAAGCAGAGCAAAATTCAATTCTGAATAAATATCTAATTAATGGACTTGACTTACTAGTTTCTTCAATTGATAATATTCTCCGTCGACCCACTAAGTTATCGTCTTCGTACAGATACCTGCTGCCCAATTCGGGGTAATTGAGAATAATTTTGAATGGATTTATAGTAATTATGGCAAACACAAACATACACAAGGCTAAACGAGAATGAACTGTCATGCCTTGCATTGACTTGGGCAGTATTTCCAAGTCACCATCTTTAATGCTAGACGTAGAGCTTGAGCCATCATAGGGTGAAGGAGGTAGTGATATATCCGAATGTGGTGGTGATAATGAAGGGTCCGAAGCATCACTGCGTGGTGCTGTCATCAAAGATTGTTCTTTATCATAAACAACTATGTCCTCATTTGAGGATGGTTTACGCTTTTTACCGCGTCCTGTTGGATGTAGCAGATCCTGAACCTTGGAGCCATCCCGAGACATAAGCTCGCTCTGTAAACGTTGCACTTCCTTTTTAAGCTCAAAGTTCTGTCTTTGTAAATCCCTTATTTTATCCACAGATTTGCGGAGAACCGCCGATTTATTTAATTTCGCCGCTTCACCCACTACCAAGTTCTTAAGTTCAATAATTTTATCATTGATGGAGGTTCTGTAACGCCTTTCAATGGCATTATGAGCAGACCGTTTAACCTCCTTAACTTTGGGCTGGCTACGTGGAATACATATTTTTGCATTATCCAGGCTACTATGGTCGGGTGATGACATGGGAGAGGAGCTGCTTACAGAAGATGTGGCTGGTTGCTGTGTAGTTGTTGTCGCTATCGTTGCTATGGTAGCTGCAGTTGCATTGGAAGCAGCTGCTACTGGCTCTAATACAACTGGTATGTGAGATGTTAAAATTGCAGTGCCATTGGCCGTAGTGTACATGACAGCAGGATTAGCTTGTATGATAACTTGTGTTTGCTGCTGTTGGGTTTGAACTGGGGATACTGTTTGCTGATGCTGGGGAGAAGGTGTTTGGGTAGTATACTACAAATAACATAAAAATTGTAAGCACATTAGAACGAACATATACATACATATGTATGAAAATTTATAAAAGAACTATGTATATATAATGTGTGTATGTACATATGTTGTATGTAATTTAAGCTGAATATGAACAATACATAGTACTGAGACGGCTTTTCCACACGCAAAGTTTACTTTGCAAAGCACTGAGTTTGTAGGAGAAAATGGAAAAGATCATTCTCTTAATACTGAATCTTACTTAAAACATAATCGCTATGTAAGCATAATTACATATCGTTACCTTAATTTAGAAAGGTCCTAACTCATTTTTTTTTAAATAGAGATTTTTGCATTTTTCGATACATTAGATATTCTTCTATCGAAATATACAAAAAAAAAAACAGTCGTAAAGCAGCTCTGGGCGAGTCAACATCAAGCGTCGTTGGCAATTATCTCTTAAGTGCAACCAGGCCACTGTTGTTTATTGGCCTTCGAGAGTTTTGCGTCTCACTCGCACTGGTTGACTGATCTGCCAAGGATAACCGTATATTCTTGCGGTTCTTTTGTGGAATTTCCTTAACAACCACGTTGCTACTTCCTATGAGAAGGCATAGGTCGTGTACAGTCAGTCACAAAGCCTTTTTAAAAAAACTGTTAATAACATATTGGGCATATGGTCTAGCTACCCCGCCCATATTTGTGCAACAATACTTTGCAAATTTACTTTGTAAAGTATTTCTTAAATAAATAAATATAAAAAAAACTCGATTTCAAAAATCTAATCTTTATATATTAAGGTAACGATATGTATGTTTGTATGTACATACATACCTTAAGAGTAGTTTGCGTTGGCAAAATCTGTTGTGACTGTTTGTCTATCAAGTTTAATTCTGGGTTGGTGTTAGATGTTCCCACTTGTTTTATACTTTGTACAGTCAGAACTTGTGGCATAGATTTTATCCTTTTGTATTGCGTTGTTGTTGACACTGCAATATTTGCTGGATTTCCGGAATTTTGAGAATTTTTCTCAGGCGATAAGCTCCTATTCAATGAATTGCTGGTATTATGTATAGCAGCTGCTTGTAATATAAAGCCATTGTTATTGCTACTATTTTCAGCCGTATTAGTTGTAGTCGCATACAAAATCGATGGTATTGTTGGTATAGCCGTATTGCTAACTTGAGTTAATCCAATTGTATCATTACTTATATGCAAATTACTTAACTGCAAAGGAGTAGCTGATGGTTCGCTTGATTGTAAAATAATATTTCCTGTTCCTCGGATCTCATTAGTATCCATAGATTGTAAATTATTGGTTAAATTTAGCTGCTGCGATTGTTGCGCTGTGTGCTGTCGGTTTAACACTATTGCATTGTTTAGTGAGTTTTGTTGTAAAAGCGCTGCTGTTGGCATCATTGTCACCGATGAAGATGGGCTGGACATCGGTGGAATAGGACTAAAATTTGAACCCATTAAGGGGTCAGATGCTACTATAGGCTTATATGGCGGTGACTGCATATCGGAACGTTGCGGTGACAAATGCATTGGTGTTAAGGATTCTTGTTTAATGTGTATTTCATGAGCCACATGTTCAGACTTAACACTTCCTTGATTTTCATCCATTGGGCAGTCAAGACTGCTAAGAAGATCATCCGGAAGTTGATCAATATCATCTAAAAAATTTTTCAACATATCTGAAAGTGATTTGGTATTAATTCCGAGTGTTATATAACTTAATTAATTATAATATTTCTGTTAATAAAATTTTTGTATTTTACGAAAGCGTATAATTATAAGTTTTTGCGTGTTACTAAATTAAACCGTTATTTTTAAACAGGTAGTTGAAGGCAGCTCAATCAAGTACCAAAACAAGCCCAGCTGATTTATTTTTACAAGACATAAAAAGTCAAATTTCAGTATGTGAGTTAACAACATATCACTTATTACTGCAATAGTGAAATTTTTGCAACAGATAAAATACAAAATGCAAAAAACATATTTTGAGTTATGACTCCATTAAAATAAATGACCGATATGTTAAAAACACACATAGGAAGACGTATAAAAATTCTTACATTATTCTACTGCGTAATTCGAAACGAAAGAAGATGCATTCGAAACTGCATATTGTTATCATACAAGCTGGGAGCTTCCTTAGGCTAGTGAGTATTGTTATTCTCGTTTAAATTAAGTTGTGATATAATTTATAATTATATTTGTAAAATTTAATAAATTAAATAAATATGTAAATAACATACAAACTCGAAAAAAATTTCTTTCGCTTCGAATTACGGAGTGAACACCTGTTTGTTCTACCAACAAAATGCGTATGTTTATTGGTGTTGTAATTTTGTTGTAGGACTGTAGTTATATAGTGATACCTGATTGAGCTGCAAGATGTATCGATTTATGGTATATGTAATATGCAGTATAGTATTTCCGTCGCATGTTTTTCAAGCAAGAAGTTAAAAAGATTCCTTTGCTTACCTGGTGGTATCATTTCCTTAATTATTGTTAATGCATCTTCGTCTTTAAAAAGTTCGAACGAATCCACCATGCCACTAGACATAAGATCCATATCTAATGATGGATCCATATCCATCTTTTAAAAGCTTTTGACTGCTTATTGTATTGTCGGCAAATAATTGATGATTTTATCCTTATTGTCAATAGATTAACAATTACTAAAATTATAACATAATAATGAAGAAAAATTATGCAAGTATTAAAACCTGGACAATTTTGAAATAATGTATAATTGTTTTTCATTTTAAAACGAAATATTTTTATAACTCTGAATACTATCAGAATTTTCGATTGCGTTCCAACTACATATCGCTCATTTACTTAAACAACGTCATAACTCAAAAATGGAAATATTGATTTAATGATGCAGAATTAATCCTCATATCGTTCTTCATATTGTCTAAAAATTTCATACAGATATCCTGTTTACTCAAGTCTTAAAAACAAAATAATATTTTTTCCATTAAATTGCGTGTAAATTGAAAACCTTAAACTCATTTTCTGACAAACTAGTTTTTTGAGTTATGATGATGTTTGAGTAAATGAGCGATATGTATATATATATATGTATTCCACTAATAAAATTTAATTTTTGAACAATTGACCATTTGAACACTTGGGTATAAGACACATTCTGTAAAAATAATAAATACAGCTGTAACATGGTAAAATTATGCAAGGTACATGCACAAGCCCAGTCTGTGAATGTATACAATGCAGAAAGTTGCCAAACTTTGTTTACAAGCTTCATAAATTTTAGTGTATGTGTGAATAAAATGATTACAGCGTTCCCAATGAATTTGCACATAGCTGTGTCTCCAATTACACATTGAAGAAAATTACACTACAAATCTTTTGTGTAGGTTAAAATTAAAACAAAAATAAATAAAAATAGAACCCAAAGTATAATTACACACAAATTATACATGAATCTCATTACATGAACTACACATGAGAGTAGAAATTACACACTGTGTATTACACACATGTTGGCAACATTGAATGACTATAACTCTACGTCTCCACCTGACATGAAATATGGCTGTAACTTGAAGTTATAACTGAGTTGTTAAAACAAATGCACTAACAATAATGTTATAACTTGAAAAAAGCATTAACTTGAGCAGCCTACACATAACATTAACTTGAAGTTAATGTTAAAGTTAGTCATTTTATGTCAGGTGGAGACCGCAAATAATAATGCATGAATGCCGCGTCTGCAATTGTACTTTAGTTACCCCGTGATTGTAATTTTTAAAAACAAGACATGTTTCTGACAATTCGTTTGTTTCTACCAACAAAATACGTGTGTTTTTTGGTGTTGTAATTTTGTTGTAGTCGTGCAAGTACCTTGTATAATTTTACCATGAACTGTAATTAATGAAAAATTACGAAAGTGCAGTGGAAAGAGCTGTAACATAAACAACCAATCGCAGTACGTTATTTGAATCATACGATGTGACGTCACAACTATTAGACATTAAGCCGTATTAAAAAATTAATGAAGCATATAAAACTTTAATTTTTATTTTTTAAAGAATTAAATATTAACTTACCACTACTTTATTTTTTTTATTTTATGAAATTTTTTGTTTTATCTTCTCGCCTTCAATTGTTTTTTGCCACAAAATGACAAATATTGAAAGCTTTACAAAAAAAGAAAACTATGCTAATTTTTATGTTTATTTTTCACAAACTATTTTCCAAATGTATTTAGCATTATTATTGTTTTTATTTTTGATGTGTTAATCACTTATGGAAAATTATTATTAACTTATCATGTACTAAGTTTCTTTTGTGATTCTGTTTTATCAATTCGTGGTTTATTTTTATTCAATTTTTGGGGCTGCCAGCTCTATTGTAGTAAGTCGATTAAATATCGATAAAAAATTTTTATTTCCAAAACTAAAGGTAGGATCACACGATTGCCGTAAATACACCAATCTGACTTAATTTTTATTGTGGTGAATTGGTGCACAATAATAGAATTGTCCCAATGAGATACGTTGCAGTCACATGATTACCCCACTTTTTAAAAATCTGATTGCCACAAATTTTCGAAGAATGAATTTGTGGCAATAATTGCCGCATCCTAGTCATACGATTGGTCTAACTTGCGGCAACACAAACAAACAGCTGTCGTGGTAGTTTCTAGTTTGTTTTGTTTTACGTGCAAATAGCTTTCTTTTAAAAAGAACTACTTTTTTTCTGTTTTATTTTGTACGTGAAAATGTTTTATACTTTTAAAAGAAATAAAATTGTGGGTAGGCCCAAGACGAATTCACATCAGGTGATCTTAATTCACCAGCTGACATAATTTCTATGCTGTCAATCAATGCAAAACGCTAGAAAATATTCTGACATCAGGAAATTTTACACTAACAAAGATACAAGGCGAATATGCAGTTGCAAATTAAGACCACCTGGTATGATATGTTCATCATTAATCGTTAGTTCTTATTTCACTGAAATATTACCCCTTTTCCACACGCAAAGTTTACTTTGCAAAGTTCAGCTGTGTGAAAGATAGAGGTAGTAGTACAGTCTCTTTCTCCAAGCTGAATTAAGACTGCAAAGTAAACTTTGCGTGTGGAAAAGGGGTATATTTGAGGAATTTTGAAATATTGTGATTGAGTTGGCCACGGTTATGTCATGTTCAGAATTAAGCCCCAAAACTTGCTTTTGCTATTTTTAAAATATCTGGCAACTCGAGTAAATTGCAAAGCGGAAGAAGACATTTTATTTTAGAAAAGAAATGCGAAATTTCAATATACTGTTGTACTGTTCTTACTTATACAAAGTGCAAATAACAGGGTTGAACAATTTTACCATCTCTAGGAAACCATGATTTTCATGCCATTCGAGTAAGATCTGGAAAAGAAACTTCATTGCACAGCGGACAAAAAGGATTTGGGAGTGATTTTTTTACCATCCATCACTCGAACTTTAAGAACGGAGTAGTTGAAAGAGTCCCCAAATAGAAATACCATCCAAAAAGCAAAAAAGGAACTAATAAAGTTAGCAAAAAAATCGGTGAAAAAGAAATTGTCGAAAAATAACATCAACTTGCAAAAGTGTAAAAAAAGTTAGGGAGAGACGATTTTTGTCGACTTTGAAAAAAAATTAAAAGTAACACGACTAGAAAGTAAAAATGGAAGACTCCAAGCTCCAAGAACATCAACAACAACCCCAAGACTCTCCACAGGGAGTAGAAGGTGTTCAGCAAAAGCAGCCACCGCCTGTTAAAGAAGTTATTGGTATGTTTAATCTAAGGAAAACTTTAATATGTATCTATATGTAATTGAAGTATGTAAAAGTACTTTTGAAAAACTCAAACAATCGAATTATGTGATGAAAATGTGAGCTGTTGTGAAAATTGTGTGCTTAAAATACTCATGGCAGCCATTTTGTAAGAAAAAAATATGGTCATCACCGGTTCTACATATTTTTTGTTCAAGAACTACCATGACAAAGAAAACAAAAAAAAAAACTAAAAACTCACACCGGTGTCGACCTAAAAATGTAGCAGTATATGCAAGTTTTTCCCTCGCAGCGTTTATTTTTACTAATGTGTAACCCCCTTTTCCTACCTAGACGCCCCTTTTGTTGTTAATACATATCTAGTGTCAGTATGAGAGTGCGATTCATAAAAAGTTACTCAACCCACTTTTTACATTCAAATTGTTTTCTTTTATTTATTTTTTAAGTTTTAGATTTTTGTGGTTCCGTTCACTTTTCATAATTTCTTTTTGGTTTGTTTTTGCATTTACTTTTGCACATGACAAGTGTTGCCAATGATTTAAAAATATAATACAAAATGGGGGATAATTGTAAACAAAGCAAATAACATCTTTCAGGAATGTGCGTATGCATGTGTATATGTATACAAATATTTATTTTGAATATTTAAATAATAAATAAATGCTTTATACTTTGTAATTTTACAGCTACCAAGGTAACCGGCACTGTTAAATGGTTCAATGTGAAGAGCGGATATGGTTTTATAAACCGCGACGACACTAAAGAAGATGTGTTCGTTCATCAAAGTGCTATTACTAAGAATAATCCTAAAAAGGCAGTGCGTTCTGTAGGCGACGGAGAAGTGGTCGAATTTGATGTTGTAATTGGAGAAAAGGGCAACGAGGCTGCCAATGTTACAGGTCCCTCAGGTGAGCCTGTGCGTGGTAGCCAATTTGCTGCCGACAAACGTCGTAATCTTCCATGGATGAGACGAAACCGCCGCAAACAAGGAAATGGCGGCAATGTACAACAGCTTCAAGAGGGTCAGGGGCAAGCTCAGCAAGGTGGTGACCAAGGTCATGATGGTGATCAACAATCACAACCGCAAAGACAGCAGCGCAGTTTCAGGCGCGGAGGCGGTGGTGGTAGAGGAGGTCGCGGCCGACGCTTTAAAAACTACTATCCCCGCAACCAGCCCAGGCGTCCATTAGGTGGTGTTGATGGAGGTATGGGCGGCGATGGTGGCCACGACCAGAACGCTGACTCTAACCAAAGGGGCGGCGATGGTCAAGGTGGTCAGCTAATGCGTCGTGGTGGTCCACCTAGGCGTTTCTTCCGTCGCAATTATAATAGTAATAATAATCGCGGTGGTGGCGGCCCACGTGGCCCACGTAATGACGGTAAGTTAACAATTTTACCTATTCTGTTTTAGATAGCACTCAAACTTCAGTTGTGCCCCAGTTTTCGAAATATGCATATATACGAAACAATTTTGTATACACGAAGCATTATTAAGTCTTTATATAAAGAAACTTTCAAAGTATTCTTCAATACAAATATACATACATATATTTTGTATATACATAAATGCATTTTGATGTATGTGCATCTTTATTTTATTGTATTATGTTTTAGGTAATGGACAACAAGGTGGTGGTCCTCCACGCAACAATCGTCCCAGACGTAACAACAATAGAAAACCCAACAATGCTGGAGGACAAAACAATCAACAGCAACAGGTAAACTAAATCAGCATAAACGAAATTAAAATTAACAACCCAACATCACAAAGTAAAACACAGCAGTCTAGTCTCACTTTTTTGTTTAACAACAATTTCTATTTCTAACAAATGCATAAGAAGAGCATCATCTAAATGTTTTGAAACAACGAGACTTAAACGCTGTTTATACTAAACAATAATTACTGAATATTAATATTTATTAAGAAACACATTTAATATATGCTAGTACTCTTCTAATAACAATAATCACCATGAAAACCAGATTTATAACATTTATTGTAAAATGACTGCAAGAAGAAAATCAGATGAAATCATTAAAGAATAAAATCCATTTTGAAAACCAAATAAAACTTTTTTAATAGTTACTAATGTGTACGTATGAGTGTATGTATATTAACGATTTGATGGATTATATAAAATCTAACATATTTGGATACAAACCAAAATGGAAGCGTGAATATATGTATGTATGTAAGATATAATTTTCCAAAAAATGATATTTTAAAATGTCTACGTATTGATAAAAGTATTTTCGAATAAATATTTCAAAAGTAAGAATTATTCATAAAAAAATTCTTTTGGTTTACATTAAGAGGCTTACTCTGTAATTCGAAGTAGAGAAAACGCTTTCGAATTTGTATTTGGGCAATACGTATATAAATTCAAAAACAATTTTTTTTTTGTTTTGTTTTGAAATAAACCCCAGGTGTACTAAAAAAATTTTTCATATATAATTTTCTCTGTACACATTCTGAAAATATTTATGTTTACTAATTTTGGTTAAAAAACGTAGTATGTAGTATTTGTCTTTTCTTGAGATATGTATATATTTTTTCTTATTTTATAGTAATTTCATTCTAGCAAATAAAAGTAGTGTAGTATTTATCTTTGCTTGATATAACTTTTTTTTTCTAATAGTATATATTTTCATTAATTAATTTCATTGATTACAAAACACAAACAATATTACCTATGTATGCATGTACATATATCGTTAAGAAAAAATGCAAACCACCACATCCGACAAAAAAAAATGTATTTTATTGATTCCGGTATGTTAAGTCAAAATACATTTGCACATTATGAAACTCTTTAGATAATAAATAACGATTTCATTATCATAATAACTATTCCTTATGAACTGGTGTGCTTACTTGTTAAACAGTTTTTTTTGCTTCTGCTGTAAAATTTTCACAAACGTTGACTAGGGCGGTTTGCATTTACTGTAACGATAAGTTTAGCCTAAAAATAAGGCAAGTTAATTGGCTTTAAATTGTTTATCAAAGTTGTTTCGTATTTATTATTGTTTAAGTAGCTTTTAGTATTTTAATTATTTAACTAATATTTCCTTTTTATTTCTTTTTATTTATTTTCAAAATTTTACACCTCAATTATATCATAAAAAATCCATTCCAAATATTCCATACATCCATGAACGAACAACAAACACCTTCGACAAATAAAAAAACAAATCGCTAAAAATAAATAAATGGTACATAAAAATGTATGTATGTATATATTTATGTTAACTAGAATGTTGGCCACGAAGTGAAAAACACCACTACTGAAAGCAGCGCTTAATTCGCAAGACAGCAATACATACATAATACATACATGATAAGTAAAGCTGCAGCCAACAAAATTTACTTTTAAATATATAATTTCATCAACATGTTTAAAACCGAAACATCTCTAAACACCTTAATTTTTAAATATTACTATAAAAAGCCTTTAAACAACAAATTAATCAAAACTCCTCTTGTATTTTTTGCTTTTATATGTATATAAGTGTTTTAATTTTTCAAAAGAAGTTGGTTCTCGAATCACATATTTTTTGTGGTTGTTTAAAATATAAAATTATGTACTTACATATATATATATTTATATTAAAAATTATGTATGTGTAAATATTTTTATTTTTGTATATTTTAAATTAAAAAAAAAACATGTTGAAAATATGTCTTTAATATAATGATTAATGATAATATTGATTTATATATTTCTTAAAGTTTTGTTAACGTATTTTTCACCCAAAAAGAGAAAAATATGAAATGAAAAGAGAAAATACTAAATTCGTGTTTTTTTTTTTGTAATGTAAACTTATATGGAATCAACTTAAAAACAGTGCTTCCTATCAAAATACTCGTTATGAACTCCATTTTTAAAACACTTTATTAATTTCTATAGGAAAACATTTGGGGGACTCAAACGTTAGTCATAAAAGTCATAGTGGTTTAATGTTTTAAAATTGTTGTTTGAAAGATAAAAGCAAAAAATTTTATTAATATAATTTAAAAGATTATGACAGTATGACCTTTACTACCATTGAATCTCCCAATCATTAAACGTTTTGATAGCTTGAATTAGAGAAAGCTGCATTAAATGTAAATTGTGACGCAAAATGTATTGGAAAATTATGTCTGTACAGTTCTAAAAACATGCGTGTATTTAATAAATTATTTGAGAAATTTCGAGTTTTATTTTTACTACATACATATATGGACAGATCTAGCAGAACGAATTAAACATGGAATACTTTTTTAACGAATAGTGTGATTATTCATCACTAATATTTATATTTGGAAAATATTCACAAATAATAATATTTTTGAAAATCACAAAAGAAAGATAAGCGTAGCAGGCTTAGAAACTATCAAAACTCAGCAAATAATTTATTTTTGATATGAATCTGGGTTTTGTTAAAGTTTCTAAGCCTGCTACGCTTATTTTTCTTTTGTGATTTTCAAAAATATTTGTGAATTTTCAAATAGTTTTTGACTATGTAATATGAAATATTTATAAAACTTGTTTGTGACCCTCTTTTTAAAGGGTCCGCCATCTAACGTTTTTTTTTAACTAGTGCTTATTTCGTGAATGGTAAATCCATATTTACACTATGCAAGTCTTATTGCTAAGCTGATTAGTTTTCTTTTCCCCTCTTTCCTAACAAACTAATCAGCTTAGCAATAAGACTTGCATAGTGTAAACTAAGACTAACACTTAGCTCATGTCTGATTTGACAGATAATTAGTTTTATCCTTCCGTTGAACGAATATGGTTGTGTATACGCTTCGCTAAGTGAGCCTTTCATCTTTTCAGATGAAGCTCATTTTGATCTTGGCGGGTATGTAAACAAGCAAAATTGTCGCATTTGGGGCACAGAAAACCCGCACGCATACATTGAAAAGCCGACGCACCCAAAACGAGTCACTGGTGCGGATTTTGGTCCAGAGGCATAATTGGGCCATTTTTTTTCTGAAAATATGAGCAAGGAGTGGCCGTTACAGTCAATGGCGATCGTTATCGGGCCATGTTGAATGAATTTTTGTTCACAAAAATGTAGCCGAAGCTACACTCGATGTTTTGCGCCCTGTTTTTGGAGATCGCATTATCTGCCGCAGAGCTGATGTCGTTTGGCCACCTCGGAGCTGCGATTTTACACCGTTGGACTATTATTTGTGGGGTGCCGTTAAAGATAAGTGATACGCCGACAAGCCAGAGACAATTGAAGCTTTAAAGAACAATATTCGTGAAGCCATTGGTGAAATACAGCTGCACACAATCGATAATGTGCTTAAAAATTGAACCGATCGTGTAGGCTACTGCATGGCCAGTCGAGGCAGCCATTTGAATGAAATTATTTTTCATTATCAACCGGAAGGATTGTACTTTCAAATAAAAAAAGAAATTTGAGAAAATATTCAGTAGTTTTTTTATAGCATTTAAAAAAAAAGTTATCTGGCGGACCCTTTAATAAATACCTATAAAAAGCATGTGTCTTTTAATGTTCAAAAATCCCAGAGTCCTGAATAATTCCAGAATCTCAAAAAATTTCGAGATCTCAAAAAATCTCGGAATTTGATTTTTTGAAATCCCGAGTACCGGGATCGTAAAAACCAGTCCCGGTTGGCATCCCTAATATTCATACATACTCGTATGTACATATTAAAATCTGGGAAATCTTAAAAGTGGAACATTTTAATATACATATGTATGTACACATGTAATATAAAAAGGCCCTAAGTCATTACTTTTTTTGTATATCGATAGAAGAACATCTAATATAACGAAAAATGTAGAAATCTCGATTTCTATGTAGTATCTACTACTGACAAGCCTTCGATGCATTTTTCGGAACTCTCATATTGTGTGAGTGATTGCGCACAATTTTTATTGAGATTTTATGATTGACAAAATATTAGAGATATATATACTACTTTATAACATGTAAAAAAAAATAGATTTCCGCTACAAAAAATGTGCAAGCATTTTGTGCAAATCGATTTATAGACGAAAAGGATATGGTCATTATTTATGTATGTATGTCATCACAACTTTTCCATTCGTTCGATTTTCATTATATATCTGAATTAAAACTAAAGTTCTTTATTTATATATAATTTTTTCTTTACGAAACTGCTATAAATTTAGGGCCTAATTCATAAAAAATATTTTGATTTTATAAAAGGCTATTATTTCATTTTCAAATTGCCATACAAATTTCGTTTCAGAAACCTCTTATTAAGCAGATATATTTCTTTTGAATAAGGCAGTTAGAATATAAATGCTTAAATTTAACCGTTAACGCTAATATTGTCAGGGGGAACTCGCATTCCTAAATTTTGCTTATTTAGAAAATGGAATGGCGTAAAATTGTTTTGGCAACCCTGCAAATAAAATACAAAATTGAACTGAGAAATTAAAACTAGTTCGTTCTTCATTTGTGTGCGCGAGCTCTTTCTTGCTAGTTCACAAACAATTCAATCGGAAAGAGTTAATCAGTTTTATTCAATAAACTAACACAGAAGGTAGATAATAATGAGCATAGAACTGGTTTCAAGAAAATTAATTTCCTACGATGAAGAAACAAATATTAGCGTGTGCTTAGTTCCCGAATGCCACACAGTGTTTATGGGAAATCAGAAACTCGCCATTCAACGTCATTATCGCATTGCCCATGGTGTCGACATAGATTCCTATGGAAATGATAATGAAGATATGTTAGATATTCACAATAGAAAAACTATTCACAATAGTTCTCATGAAGGGGATAGTAACACTCACGAACTAAATAATTGTATTGCTGATGGGAAATTTAAAGTAAAATCAAACAATATCGCGAAAACTTATGTGCAGTACTGCAAAGAAACAAATATCTCGAAATGTTTAATAAAAAATTGCGAAAGAGCTATGAGTGGCTGCAGGACCGGCAACATTAAAAGACATTATGACAAAGTTCACAACTTTATAATTGTGCATGAAAGAATACCGGCAATTAGTAGGGAATTGACTTTGTACTACAATAACGATACATTTGGCGATAGCACCTTTTATGAAGATAATGAAGAGGAATTCTGTGATTCATCTGATCATCATTCCAACACAACAATAAATTTCGAACAATACATAGATTATGATACTTTAACCAACAAATCATTGTGCAAAGTTCCGGGCTGTAAAACTTATTTACAAGGCAGAAAATCCTTTAGTATTAAACGCCATTACGGCGTGGTACATAATTATGACATTGAATCGAATGGAGCAAAAACGTATAATTCAAAACAGTTGAAAAATTGCAATGGCCCATTTCAGAATACATTGGTTATATCAGTTGAGGACTTGGTGGCATATGACATTAAATCTGCATCATATCAGTGTTTATTTATAAATTGTAATCGGATATTGGAAAAACAATTGCCCACCCTTAAAAGGCATTACCATGAAGTACACAAAATAATTATAGCCAGGTTTTCGGATAACATACCACATAGTGTTCACAGAAAACGTAAACAGCGTGACCCCTTTGAAAATATATTTTCGAGGGAGGAAGAAGAATTCGCTGATGAAGCGGAGTCAATCTTTATTAAAAATGAAGTTTTAAGCGACGATGATTATCCGCATTGCTCGAAAAGACTTAAAAGTGCTACAAATAATCTAAAACCATACACCACAAACGAAAATATGAGTGAAAATATTCAAGCAAAATCAGCAAACGTTGAAATAACAATGACCAAACCATCATTTTTCAAATTATGTTTGGATTTGGTAATTGAACGTGACTTAAACATAAGCCTTTTTGATGATGAAAAACATTTCAAAAAGTTATTGCTTCCATTTGAGCAAGTATTTGATTTTCATGTAAATTCTTCATTAATCGAAAGTCTAATGATTACTGCAAACGATATGGTTATAGCCGGTTTAAAGCAAAATTTTAGTGATAAGATTTTGTGTTTGGAATTGCATATCGTAAATTATGAAAAGCAATTTTATTTGATATTTAACGTACGATTTCTGAATGAACAAATTATATGCAACAAAATAGTAGGTGAGTAAGAAAATAAGCATGTATGTATGTATGTAGGCTATATGGCGCCTTATGTATAAGGAAAAAATCATGCCAGTTATCATAAGTGGCAAAATTTAACTAACGAGTTCCTCCATACAATTTTAATTAAGGGCCTAATTTTGTAAAACACAACGCCAAGCGTTGACTAATTTTATATGGAAAAAATTTAAATTACAAAAACAAAAATCAGGGCGTAAATCGTGTCTTTTTAAAAATAAATAAAAATTTTCCGATCCAATAGAAAATTGAAAAATGAGAAGAAAAATTTTATAAAAAAAATTTGCGCAAGTTTCAGTTACCGACTTATGGGCCTGTAGAGTTTTCATATAATAAAACAGTAAAGGAATCCTAACATGGTGCTGTGTTAGGAAAAAGCATGGTGTAGAAATGTTTACGTCCTATACAGAAAATCTTTAGTTAAGCAGTAAGTTAATTAATTTTTTAAAAATTTCAATAAATCCTTAGATCTTAAAGTTTTTTAAATCATACTAATATTGACTGCATTAGATGTAAGATACATACCTACATATCGATGGTCAAAAGTAGAAAGAGTCTAACTCGTATTTTCACGAAATTGAGTTTGATTCCACTACATTTCACACAAATACACCAACTCGTCATAAAAATTTATTGCAATATGTAGAGTAAAAAATAACGGTTTTACAATCAGTTTTACAAAGCAGTTGTACAAGCAGTTGTACTGTTTATTATTATGTTTTTACCTTCTGTAAAGTTACAGTTATTTGAGTTAGGGCCTTTCTACTTGTGACCAGCGATATATACATATGTATGTATATGTATGTATGTATATAAATTTGTAGTGTATTGTTCGTAACGTATGTTCTCTGGAACTGTAAGAGCTGTGGAGCTGAAATTTTCAACACAGGTTCGTGTAGGTATTAATTGTTTTATTTTAGAACAAAAAAAAATATATATATATATAAAATAGTATATAAAAAAATATAGCTCGGAAACTTTTTTTTTTGAAGTCGGTTAAAAATAAGTATTTAAATCAGTCAGGCCATTTTTGAGTCTTATTTATTGCTTTTATATACATGCATATGTATGTATATACATACATACATATTTACATATGTACATGTATCCTGCTGAAGTGATTTTTATATAGATATGTATGTATGTATGTACATATTTATGTATACATATATGTATGTACATAATGCGGTACACAGACTGGTTATATGATTGATTGGGACATATGTAAGTATGTATGTTTGTATGTAGGATACTTTTCATCGCGAAAATGACACGAGTGTAAGTGTAAAAATTCCAAAATGTGTGGTGAATTCATTTACATTTTTCTTACGAGAAACAAACATGCTCCGTCACAAGATAGAAGCAATTTATTAAAGAACATTCGTTTTTTACAGGATTTTTGCATATAACTAAGGCAGGCACTGAAGTTCTTCCAATTTTTGAATATTTGAAAAAATTTAACATAGATAAGCAACAAGTTTATATGATAACAATTATAACCGGTTTACACGATGATGAAGAAATTAATACAATTTATGATAATTTATGTGAGCATAATCCTAATATTAAAAAGCATCCGATATACTATGTACAAACAACTTTGAGGTCGTTTGTTCAAAAATACTGGGAAGATATCAAGAGATGGGAGGAACTGGCAAATTGTGATTGTAATTTAAATATGGATGTGTTTAACAACTTAAGACAATTGGACAAATATATAGAAACTTTGACAACAGCGGATATTGACAAGGAACCGCAATTGAGGAATATTAAAACTTTTGTGAAAACATTGCAAATATTGAGAAATTTTCTAGAAAAACTAACTGAGGAGCAGTATGTGGCAGGAGACTTTTATCGCGATTGGTTGTGTTGTGAACTAGAATTGAAGGGTGAGCTGACAAAAAACAAAAATGAGTATGCTGGTAAATTATACGAAGACTTAACTGCATGGAAAAATACGTTGATGGAATGTGATGAACTTATGGCTGCTTTATACTTGGACACAAGATTTAATTTTTTGGGCACCAGTGTACTAAGTGATGCTGGAAAGACAAAGGGCAAAGTAATTAATAATAATTTTAAATTATAATAATATTTTGCTAATTAAAAGAAAATATGTTTTTATACAGATGTTTCTTTGCATTCTATGGGAAAAGTTTAATAAATTCATGCCATCTGCAAGCTGTAGCAACGATCTCTTGCACAACAGTAACCAAGATTCCAACGACGATTCGGACGAAGATGAATATGCTGTGCTTAATCAACATATTAATGATATTATGACAGTAAAATCAAGTGTTTGCATACGGGATATGATAACCAACTGCGTTCCCAGCAAAAGAAAACCATTAAGTATGGATATTTTGAAATATTGGCATTGCAGGCGCCAGGATATGAAAGATTTAAACGAACTAACTAAAATAGTATTTTCATATCCATGTTCTCAGTATATTTCAATTTCTCTGGAAAAAAAATTCCTTTTTCCGGATAAAGGGGCCGACAAATTTGACAAGTTTCTTATTAAAAACAATCAAAATATATTAGAACAAAGTATGGATTTAATGTTTGAGAATTTAAAAAGAAATCTTTAATTTAAATTATGTATTATAAAAAAACAATAAAAAATAATGCAATATGATATTAACACTCAGAGTTTTTATTTTTGTAGTAAACAAGTAAAATTTAAATGAAAGTAAAAAATGATCCCAAGGCAGATTTGGCGTATTTCGACTTCCAAATTTTGTTTCTAGATTATAGAAAAAAAATGTTGCGGTGTTCTTTAATCTATTACAAAAACGTCGTAGTCGAATTTGAAATGCACCAACCACGAAAAGGGGCATTGTTTCTGAAACACTGCGCAACCGAATCTTATGATAGAATAGGGGACAGATCAGGTTCAAGGAACGCCACTGCGACTCCTAGATCTGTAACTTAAATCAAGTTCCGTATAACTCTCCTTATAAAAGTCAGCAGAGACGTTGGAGAAGCCCGAATAATATCATCTGAACACACAAATTCAGAATGAAAAACACGCCTTCCACTGTTACATAAGACGATGCAATGGCATAGAATTTGTGTCGTGGTCTCGTCATCTCTTAATCATAAACGACACAAGGGTGAACGAACTTTGTTAATTTTCCACAGCGGGTGGTTAAGTCTGGAGTGTTGAAGTTCAGTATGTCACTGCATCAATGCGGCCATTTCCTTTGATTATATACATTACAGTAGAGATGGGCAAAAATATCGATGTTTCGATATTTGAGAAAATAAATATCGATATATATATATATCGCCGATATTTCAAAAACCCATATACCGATACATCGATATAAATTTTAGTTGATTCTTTTTTTGTTCATATAAATCTTATACAAGCCGCTAGTTTTCTCTTTCGTTCTGTTCTGTTTCGGTTCAATCTGTGAAAATCAGAAAAACTGTTGAGTAATTACAAGTGAGAACATAAATAATATAAAAACATTTCGAAATAAACTTTGCTTTAAGAATTTAAAAAAATGTTTGCCAGAAAAACATAAAACTATATTGAAACATAACAATGGACGATGCAAAACTCATCATTTTAGTGGAAACTGTGACCGTTCTGGTCAGCAACAGCTGATAATTTATTATAGAAAAAGTGACTATTACAATTCAACAAGCACACGTACACGAACTTGACAGCAAGCATTTTGATCGTGTCCAAAGCTCATTACAATAAAGTAATATTAACTTCTAACTTAATTCATGAAAGTTCACAAAAATTTGCATTTTTTTTTTCAAAACATTTGCCGGAAGCAGGGTATATTTTGCGAAAACTTCATGTAAACCTTCTTTGTCGTTTTTCTCCACTCCAACCTTGTGGCGTATAGGCTAAACAAATTCTGAGGCGACGTAATGATGAAGCCTTAAGAAGCTACGGTGGATTATGTATAACTTAACATATGTACACAGTTCTTTTGTATTAAATTTCTTCAAGTGACTACTTGTGCATTGGAAATTGTGTCGCTTATACTATCGAAAATTATGTCGCTTAAACTTTTTTGGCGGTTATAGAACGATATGTTAAGGCCGGGGCACAATGAATCCGTCATACGTTAAACTTCGCCTTTTTCAACTGACATTAACGCAACGAAGGAGAAGGTTGGCACAATGAGTACTTTATTGACGGAAGCATTTGAACAGCTTCAATAGGGATATTCTTCATTTTATATATTAAATTCAACTTTTTTTATTTAGTTTGTTTAATTTTATTTTTGCTAGTCAAGTATAAAGTCTTTGTAGTCGAAGTTGAAATACGACACTGGTAATTAGGGCCAATATTTCTCGAGCATATAAAATTAACATCGTTTTTCAAGACTTTTTCCGCTCAAAGCAATTTTTATGAAATTTTGCACATACCTTGATCTCGTCTTTTTTTGGCTGATCCAAAATGAAAAAAAAACATTACTTTTTATCCAAAACTATATATGTATGTATATATTTTTGCATTTTTTACAGTTTATATTTTCCAGATTGTTTTACAGATTAACTTATTGTAAAAAAAGTACAGAAAATAGTAATAGTAACATAAATTAAATGAAGGAAAACAAAACTCATTTAAAAAAGAAAACATTCCATTTAATGAAGTACTACAAAGTTGATAAAAATATAGTAGATTGTGTAATATGATCAGCTTATTAAAAAAAAAATGAAAAAAAAACTGAAAAGTTATTTGTCAAGGGCGAAGAGAATAAATTCCTAAGAAAACTTTTTAAGTTTAACTTAAAACTTTAAACTAAAACCGGGCGCCATAGCTAGTTGCCTTTGATCAATGCCGGCATTTAAAACGAAACCGGTGTTAGCCGATGACTTTTTATTACCGGTTATGATACCAGATATAATCTTTCCGCCACTTCCAGTGCCGGCTATATCATCTTTACCCAATTGCTTGAATTGAGAGCCACCAGAAGGTGGCTTTGGCGAAGAGGCCAAGGCTTTGCGTGCTCCTAATTCACTTTTAGCTGGCCAGGTCGGAAACATGGATGGATCAATGGGTACTGGCAGTTCTTTAAAGTATTGATGTTTTTGCGCTGTATCAGCAGTTAATCTTTGTTTGGGATCATAAGTCAAAAGACCCTGAAGAAAGTCTATACCCGTATCGGTCGTTTTATCGGCAAAGCGTTTTCGCAAATTTGAAACTGGAAAATCAGCAAATTGAGAGTTTTTGCAAAGCATATTTTTCACGGCTGGCAATTGATTATAACCGGGCCATATTTTTTCATTTGGAGTGCCTAGTTCCTAAAATTAAACATAAAAATGAATTAACAATTAAATTTATAATATAAGTGAAATTTATTTGCTGAAATTTGAAATTTATTTGCTTTAACAAATCGTCAGTAGACTTCAACCACACATTTTGAACAGTCACAAACCTCTTATCTTATGCACAGACTTTCATAAACTATTTGAGAATTCACA
The DNA here is from genome assembly GCA_936439885.1 of Nowickia ferox. Taxonomy (NCBI): domain Eukaryota; kingdom Metazoa; phylum Arthropoda; class Insecta; order Diptera; family Tachinidae; genus Nowickia; species Nowickia ferox. The sequence goes on along the minus strand of OW387024.1, from coordinate 10,996,306 downwards.
AATATTAATATTTTTGAAAGTCATAAAAGAAAAATAAGCATAGTAGGCTTAGTAACTTATACAAAACCCAGCAAATAATTTTTATTCGATATGAATCTATTTCATTTTTCTACACCTTTATACAACCAGCAAATAAATTTCACTTATAATATAATTATGACAATATGTCGAATAATAAATCTCTTGAATGTTTCATTAAAATATTATTTTCCATTTTGCCTATAAATACTTTTATTGTTATCCAATGGATTTCTAAATATAACTATGCATATTTTTCTTTTGTGATTTTCAAAAATATTAATATTTGTGAATTCTCAAATAGTTTATGAAAGTCTGTGCATAAGATAAGAGGTTTGTGACTGTTCAAAATGTGTGGTTGAAGTCTACTGACGATTTATTAAAGCAACAACGAAATGCATATATACATCGCTTAACCACCAGCAAATAAAAATCACTTATAATATAATTATGACAATATGTCGAATAATAAATCTCTTGAATATTAAATTTATAATTAATTAATTTATATTAAAAAATATATATATATATATATATATATATATATATATATTTTAATATTCATAACCTAAAGATACTCAAACGAGTATGAGTATTTGAGCATATATGCATAAACATTCATACTTATGAGTATCAACACAAACAAGTGCGATGAAACTAATGTGCTATGGAGTTTCGGGTATGAGTATTAAGCCTAGATCCCACTATCGGCACAATGTACCGATTTTTGTCGGCTCAATGAAATAAAGTCATAAATAATAAGCTAAATTGGTCCACAACTAATTGAAATATAAGGACATAATTGCACTACGCTGTGATTGGTAATAAAGCCATATAGACTTATTCCGGAATTAATTGAGAAATATATCCATTTTGGTTTATTACTTAGGACTTTATTACAGTGAGACGACGAAAATCGCTACATTTCGTAGATAGTGGGATCTCGGATTAAGAACAATGTTGCCAAATAAGTATAAAGTAAGCAAAGTCCATATCAGAAACAGACAATGAATACAGAAATATTTGAATAGTCTAGCACATTAAAATAAAAATAACCATAAAACTTAAGACATTTTCTTCAACGGTTAAATAAAAAGATTTGAAAACATCCGTCATTTACTTGACAAACCTTTGTTATATATAATTTGAAAAAATTGCTCAGATTTATTTAAAATTCTCCTATGGCTCTCCTTCCTCAATGCCTCCCACCATATCACACAACCATAGAAAATGGCCGGTCTGACATCCGACGTGTAAGTCCAGTTTACTTACTACCTTCGGTTGCAGACCATAGTTCCTTCGTATGGAGTTCCTGCATGCGCAGTAAACACTGAGCCCATGAATCGAGTATAAATATGTATATGCTAGAGTACCCAATTTTTTTTGTATTCATTGTCTTTCTCTGGTACATACATACTAGTACATATGTATGTACATTAGCGATATAACTTTTTAAAAATTTTTTAAAATATCAAAATTGGCATAGCACAGTCCGATAGAGCATAAAAAACTATAAGGGAACGTATATTTATTTTTTCGCTAAGGTCAAATAAGTTCACACACCAACCGCGATGGAGTTTTGAAAATTTTTAATTTTCTTTTTGGTTAAGAAAAATTAATAATATTCGTATATATGTAACTTTGATTAATTTAAAAAACCAATTGGTGCGTGAACTTTTTTGAGAAAAATTACAAAAGATTATGATTTTCGTGGTTACTAGGACTTGGTAGACCTCATGGTACTATGCCAACAAATTGGTTACACCCCTAATGTACATACATAAATATATTATGTGTTATGTATGTGTATAAATTGTTACCTTAAAAATACGATTTAATTCATCAACTTCGGATTTTCCTGGGAATAATGGTGCCATTTGCAGAAATTCCGCAAATATACAGCCGACAGACCATATATCAATGGGTGTAGAATATTCCGGCGAACATAATAACAACTCAGGTGCTCGGTACCACAAAGTGACCACCAATGATGTATATTCCTTTAAGGGGGAACCATACTCTCTGGCCAAACCAAAATCGCCTACTTTTAAAATGCCTTTGTGCGACAACAATAGATTGGAAGTTTTCAAATCTCTATGCAGAATCCAATTGTCATGCAAATGGCCTACTGCTTTTAACAATTGTTGTGTCAAACATTTGATTTCGCCGGGAAAAAATGATTGCTTTTTTGCTTTCATCGTTTCCATTAGAGACTTCAGATCATGTTCTACATAATCCATAACAATAAAAATTTTATCCATGTTCGAACCCACTACTATTTCTCGCACCGTTACAATGTTAGGATGTTGACCCTTAAGTAGGGTATTGATTTCGCGCAGGGAAGTAATAGGGAATCCCTCCTTTTCTTTTTCCATTTTAAGACGCTTAAGAGCAACAATTTCATTAGTTCGCTTGTCTTTGGCACGGTAGACTACACCGTAAGTGCCCTCCTCAATGCGATTTAAGCATTGAAATTCTTCTACAGAACGACAACCCTGTATGCCAGGATAGTAATTGGGCAGTGGATTGCCTTTGTCATCTGTGACAGGCACGTCATTATTATCATCGAGCTTCTTTTTGTCTGTTTCGGTTAAGCACAGCTTGTCTTTAATTTCTTTTTCTTCTTTGCGGGAATTTGCCTTCATATCGCGTTCCTCACTCCGCGATCGAGAACGCGATCGTGAACTAGATAAGCTACGACTGCGTGAGGTAGCTAAATGAGATCGTGATCTTGAACTTGAATGGGATCTAGATCTGGACCTACTGTGTTGTGATGAAAGTGATCTGGAGTGTGATCTTGAACTGTGCGGCGATAGCGATGAGTGAGTCGATGTTGATCTGGAACGAGCTGGTGTATGCGAGCGTGATCGTGATCTAGAACGACTAGGAGACAACGACAGTGAACCAGATCTGTATGAGCGTTTGGTGTGTACTTCTTCTTCTTCTTCATTGTCGTTGCCCTCATCAGCGGAATATTTATTCCTGGAGGAGTGTTTCTTTTTCTTCGTCCTCTTTTTGGATTTCTTTGGCGATTTCGACAATTCTCCTATTGACAATGGACTTTCGGGTAAAGAGACTTCGCCATCGCTGCCATCGTTACTAGCACGCTTTTCCTTTTTCGATTTCCTTTTGTTGTAATTACTGTTATCTGTATCGGATGCAGAATTACTGACACTGTCCTCTTCCTCATTACGACTATTACCTGAAGAATGGCTTGCGTCTTCATCGACTTCATCGTCCGATTCGTCCTCATCGTCATCACTGTCTGCAGACTTTCTAACACGTTTTCTCTTTATTTTATCTTCCTCTTCACTTTTTTTACGTTTGATTTGGACATTTAAACCGGCGGTCACACTGGCTGCCACAGCGGTGGGACTTAACGTATGAAGGACTCGGTCTCTTCTCAATTCCCTGCGTGCTTCAAGTTCTTTGCGGGCTGTTTCTTTGCGTTTTTCCTTCTCGTGTTCGGCCGCCAACAACTTGGCTCTACGAGCTATTAATTCGGGATCATCAGGTGTACGACGTTTTTCTGCTAGAACTGCATTTTTCTTAGGAACAGTGTCGTCCATGGAAGCAGTCCTTTTCTCATGCTTGTCTTTATGGCGTTTATGCTTTTTGCGCTGTGTGTGGCGGAGGTTTTCTGCGGCATCATCAGGACTGTCAACAACTTCAATTATGGCCTCCTTCTCTTTTAAGCGTCTTGCCTTGTGACGCTCAGATTTTGAAGACGATCTTTCATGTTCCCGCTCCTCGTATAAACGATCATAGGAGTCATCTCTCGTAGTATTCGAAGCTTCCACGCTATCACCCTTCACATACTTATGACGTTTGCTAAGCAGCCTTGAACGCAAATCCTGTTCTAAACTTTCCGTATCTTTAGATTGGTCATAGGTGGCGTATTTTCTTTTCTCCATATCGTGTTCATGATATTTATGACCTCCTCCTCCACCCCCTCGTGAAACTTCGTAAGACTGATTGTGTTGGTGATGATGACGCTGATGATAGTCGGTGGGCTGCTGATGGTAGTCTTGTTGCCTTCTGTGTTCGTAGTATTCTTGACGACGTTGATGCATTTGTACTTGTGTGTGAGTGTGAGTGTGAGTGTGATGCTGCTGATAATGATGGTACTGGTGCTCTTGATGACCATGGTAATTGCTACCGCTGCCATGATGATAAATATTTCCACTGCCACGAGATCCAGCAGCATCTTCATTCAGGCGTTCATAATGTTTGCTATGATAGCGCTTATCACTGCTTGCTATATAATCCTCCCTTTCGTAGCCACTTTTCTGGCCCTGATAACGATCCTCGCCATTGCCGCGTCGCATTTCTTTACGCTCGACGTCACCACGTCGATGATAATCTTTTTCTTTTTCACGTCCAGAAATATCTGTGTAGCGTTCCTTGTGTTTGCGCTCTTTGGAATGTTTTTTCTCTTTTGACTTCTCCTTACGCCTTGAACCGCTAGAGTCCCTGGATACGTGAGCCTGTGGTGGTTTTATATCCAAAGAATCCGTATCGTGGTCATCATCGCCGCTGTAAAGAAAAATTCAAATACTTTGTTTTCGTTTTTTTTTTTTTTTAATAAATATTGATTAAAATTTTTTAGTATGAGTAAAGGAAAGAGAGTTATCTAAAATCAAAATTTTTAACTCCTCTAATATATTTTTTTTTTTGCTAAAAACTCTGGTATTAGACTCAATTTAGATTCAGACGGCCCCGGCCATTTCACAAAGAGACATCTCGTTGTGACGGTTCACTTTTCTTGTTTTTTTTTCCATATTAAGAAGATACGTGTGTTGTCATTTCTTTTGCATCCATGATCTAGCGTTACAATGGCCAATATTTTTATAAAAACGTTAAATTTTCTAGTTATTTTATATATCTTTTTTTTTGTCTATTTTTGCTATTTACCCATGATGCTTGCTTATTTACTATTTACGCTGAAGCAGTTTGCACATTTTTGCTTGGAATTGTATTAATCTACAGAGAAAATAATAAAAAGAAGCAAAACGTATTAAATAAATAGTTTCTTTATTCACATTATGTATTATTCTACTTTATTACGATTGTTGAATTTTTCGATTCGGCTTCGAGTTTGTACTAGATTAAAGAAAACTGTTGCGTGCTACTTTAATCTAGTATGTAAATCAAGTGGAAGTTGAATTTAAAAATTCGACAACCGTAATAAGGCCCATTATGTATGTATGTATATATTTACGAAAATTTTAGCACGGTTCTTAAAAGGATGCGTGCACATATCGTGCCGTAACCACCAAAAAAAAGCATAAGCGGCATTATTTTGCGAACTTCATTTTTTCACCAAAATCGATTATTTGCAATGGTAAGTAATCGATTTTCGTACAAAAAAAAAACGATGTCCAAAAAATCTGTCCGTTAAGCTTTTTTATCGGTTATGGCTCGAAATATTCTTTTTAGCTAAAAATAAATAGGAATCATATAAGGAGGATAGGACGCGTTTTTCGAGGAGGTATAAAAATAGTGTTACGTAATCCCCCTTATTGCGAATGGCGACGTCACATCACGACGGCAGTAAAAATTGTTCCTTGTCTACTCTTTGTCGACAATAATTTACTACTATTAACATGCTCCATTAATTTACAAAGCCTTTGAGATTAGTAAGAGATTGTCAATAAGAGCCAATTGTTACCGGTAAAGAGTAGACAACTGACAATATTTACTGTCGTCTTGATGTAACGTCGACGACGCCATTCGCAATAAGGGGGAATATGTGCATAAGACAATTTTTCAAAATAGTTGAGACCGATTTACTTCTTCTGCACTAAAATACTAATTATTATATAAAAAAAGAATAACAAAATAGAACCAAGGGCGGACGGACGTATGTACATATCGCTCATTTACTCAAACAACGTCATAACTAAAAAAAAAACAGTTTTCCAAAAAACGAGTTTGAAGTTTAAATGATGAAACAGAATAAAGTCTGCAACTTCAGGAAAATCGCTCCCAAATTAATAAAGCCCATAATAACATCGTTGGCAGTAACTTCAAATGCTCACTAATTTTTGTTTTATTTTCTTTTGTGCTTATTTTTCTTTTTAGTTTTGTTTACAAAATGTATGAAATTTATTGAAAGTATGGTAGCATTTTTGAGGGAATGAGTACTTATGTATGAGAGCATAAGAAAAAACGCTCTCAAAATAAAATAGATTTTTTGTACCAATTTGTATGGAAAATGTGTTTATGCCGGTATTCTGTTTAATCATTAAAATTTACGCACAACTTAATGGAAAAAGAAAATTTTATTTTTATCTCAAGATTGAGTAAACAAGATTGTATGAAATTTTTACACAAAAGCCTGCGTAAGCAGTCTTGAAATGTAAATACGTCTTGTTTTTTAAATGTATTGTCGTCGCATGTATTATACTAAACCAATAATAAATGCTGTCGTATAATAAGCAAAGCACGATGGATGTATTGATGTTCGTGTATATGAGTGTTAACAAGCGATGTCGCGAAGACTTCTTGTTCGTAACAAACACTCAAAACAAGTAATTAATGTCTTCACCTTGGATGCGTGTATGCTTATTATTTTGCATATTGTACGTTCTAGTCTGCCTAGAACCATATGTCTCTATGTCAAAGCTCTTTTCTATAGCGACAATTGCACTAGTTGAAATGTCGACCACTTTCCTTTTATTCGTGAGTAGAGATACGTTACGAGGCAACAGTTCTAGTGTATTTCTGGTGACATTGTCAATTAACGTGTCAATAGTTTGGTTTTCTTTTTTATTATGCTGTGCAATAATGTTAAAATAAATACACATGTATGTATGTGTTTAAGTTTGTTGCCCTATCATTATGAAATTGTAGATGAGGGTCACTAAAATGTACTAGTGAATCTTTGGTTCAAATATGTCAATATGGTCGTAAAAGAATAGTACTAAAATCTACTGGTAGATTTTCAATGACAACCCTATGTTATATGTCAATAGGCGATTACATTGGCTGGGGTACTCCTAGTAAGTAGTACTATTGACAATGTCACTAGTAAATCTCTACAATTTTACTATCGACATCGAGCGAGAAAATATCGATATTGTAGACTAGAGCCCCTAAAATTTACTAGTGAATCTTTGGTGCCAATGTCTGCATATAGTCCCAAAATAACTACTTAGTCAGTAGTACTACAGTCTAGTGGTGGATTTTCAATGACAAGCTAATGTTAAACGTCAATAAATGATTACATTGGATGGGCTACACCTGGTCAGTAGTTCTACTGACAATGTCACTAGTAAATCACTACAATTTCACTATTCGCATTTTCTGCAGGGAGCATACAAAAGGTGTGTGTGTATGTGTATGACGTTTGTATACGCGCCCATGCGTAGGAAGAAGCAAGCATCACAAATTCTTTCGTCTCGAAGTATTTGCTTCTTTACTTCTACACATACAATAACTGAAACAAATGTTTTGCAAACAGTGTTGTTCAGCGTTTGTTTTGAAAAATCCCTGTCTTAAGAAAAGTTCTTGTAAGTGGTCTTTTGCAGGGGTCTATTACACAATATGAAGAACGTTATGATGATTAATTCTCCATCACTAAATCAAAAATTCCATTTTTATGAGTTATGACGTTTTTTGAGTAAATGAGCGATATGTACGTTATATTGACATTAAAAATACAACTTTTAATTTTATAAAAAAAAACTTCGGAAGGAATATTTTAACACTGATAATTCGTAAATCTTAAATATATTTTTCTGAAAAACGGAAATGGTGCTGTTATAAATATTCTAAATTATATCTTATTTTATATAGACAATTAAACCTTTTTCACAGAAATTTCAGTTATTTTTGCAGAATTTGGAAAATTCTTAAAAAAGTGTGAAAGATACTTTATGATTGAAAACGTTAACTCTTCTACACTTTGGGACCAAAATAACACAGTAAGAAATATTTTCTAAAATTTTTGATTGCGCAATTTTTTATCCAAATTGTGCAACGGCTTTGACCAACATTTTGAAAATTTGTTTGATATATTTTTTTATATCGTGCCATAAAAAGCTTAAGCGACATAATTTTCGAACTTATTTTTTTTTTTACCAAAATCGATTATTTGCGATCGTTTTCCAAACAGCAATTCTTGAGGGCCAATACACCCCCAGAAGGTCCTTTCTATGCCCACATGACAGCAAAGGGTTGATTTAAAAAAAAAAAATAATGTTTTAATACAATTTAGCATATCCAAAAGAGCACCCTCACCGATTTTCAGAAGAATCGGTGCAAAATTAGGGGTTTTCTAATGCAATGTTATTAACCGGACGAATTTTGCAATAAATGCAATTTGACCTCAAAGGTGCGCGGCTTAAAGTTGTCCGATCCAGCCCAACTTTTCACCATATTTTTTATACGAAAAGCATATGTATCTGTTTAGTTTCCTTCATATGTATTAATGCCACTATAATATACATATGTAAAAAAAATTCGCCCGCTTTTGTATTGTTTTAAACACCAGGGGGTGGTTACTCCATATTTCGAAATGCCTTCGAATTTGTATATTATTAACATTACATTTCATTTTCTTTCGTCCCGAATTACAGAGTAGGCCCAGACAACGTACGAAAGTTACTTTTTCTAAAAACATTTTAAAAAAATTTTTTGCGACGGCTTGTATTTTTAAAAGAAAAACTTTTTTTTTTTTTGAATAAAGGTTGAGTTTGTAGTTGGTTATCTGGGTACCCATTACAATTTCAAGTAAACATTTTTTGTGATTAAAAATTCTTAAAAGGAGACTTGACTCTCTTTGAAAACAAGTTTCTGATTAAATTTTGTTTAAAAACCCATGTTCTCAATTGATTGGCAGGAAAAATCATCTGTGGTGGACTTCTAAAATTCGAATGCGTGCTATTACACAGTTCTGTACTACATACATACTTATGTACATACATACATATGTATGTACATATTTGCTGACTTTACTGTAGGTCTTATTTGTTTTTATAATAAGCATGGGTTTTTGAACAAAATTTAATTGGAAATTTGTCTTTAAAATAGTTATCCCAAATGGCGAATGGAAGTTTATTCCAACCAAATTATTTTTAAAATTAGGTATTCATTGTTATTTTTGTTAGTAAATATTTAATGTTGATAGTGCAATTAGCGACATTTTTAGTTATATTTTACATATACATACATACATATGTGTCCATAGTTATGATAGTGGTATAAGTCATATGCATTTTTGCTTCGAAATATTAAATAAATCTTAAAAAACTTCAATAAATATTTAAAACATCTCATACATATATCAATACGGCACACATTTTTTTGTCGTATACTTATCGTCCACAATTATTGGTGAAACATATGTATATGGGTTAAAAGGTATTTTTCTGTAGATATGCACAATATAAATGTTCTTTCAAAATTCGTGGCATAAGTGGTAAAACAGCGATTTCAATTTGCTTTAAAAACCACAACTTTCTATTTTGTTTTTGTTTTGTACCTGCAACCAAACAAGAACAGACATGTACACACATGTTTGTGGTCTAATTTAGACCACCGGGAGATCCTAGTATTAATAAAAATATAAATTTATATTAATCGAAACTGGTAGAACTCTAAATTAAAATGTTGCATAATATAAAAAAAAAATATTTTTATATTTATTTTATTTATTTGAATAAATCAATTATTCAAATGTAATCTACTAAATATGTATATGACTTTTATATTATAAATATGTATATGACTTAAACCACTCTCATAATTAAGGGCACATATGTATATGTATATTGATATTTTCTAATCAAGCACATTAATTTTATTATATCGTCAGATTCTAGTTTTACAGTTTTTGTAAAAATTCAGATAATATACATATATAATATGTACGTACAGGGATGTTCTGAAAATCATGCATATATTTGTTCACCTTTTTTCTATAATTTTCTATTATACATATATAGAGTGTCAAATATAATTTCTGAAAGAAATTTATAGTATATGATTTTAAAAACGTCTGTGGGACCATTATTACTTTTAAAATCACATGCGATTTGAAAAAAAAAAGTATTTGCTTTTTTTACTTAAAAATTTGTTGTAAAATTCAAAATTCTTAAATCTATTACAAAAACGTCGTATTCGAAGTCGAAATACGACAACACACGATAAGGAAGAATATTTTGTATTTCTTTTCGCCTTTTAAATACTTTTATTGTTACCGAAGGCGTCAACTAATTGTAAAAAGGTTGTGGAAATTTTTTTTTAGCTTAAGCAGGAACAAAATGCATATACACGGTGCTTAACTAAAAAAAAAACTATGTTAGGGTGAAAACAGCGGAACGTGCTCATAAAAACCTATCAAACTTAGTAGGAGGTTAGGAACCTAGATTCCTCAATACATTTTCTTAGGGTTTTCCAGTCTGAATCCCTAAGATATTCTATATCTGCTATATTTTGTCTTCTAATTTGGCTGAATGATGCACAGTGACACAAGAATTGTTCGAGAGTTCCATCATCTGCCTGGCAAGCTCTACATGTTGCATCGTCAACAATACCCAGGCGAGCCAGGCGATTTTTGAACTTTGTATGTCCTGTTATTCACCTTTATCGGGAATAAAAGTTCACGTGAAAAGGGTTCCATTTTTCTAAAATTGTGATCGCCAATGTTTGCATTGTTGTTTTGTCAGTATACTATTTTCTAATTTTGTTCACCATTTTTGTTCGCCTTTTATTTCCGATAAGGGTGATCATGTTAACCCAATGCCGAAGTGTTGGAGTTCTCAAACTTAGAATCTGTTTAGTCTTTCCACTATTTGGGTTTCCTCAGAGAATTTCGACCACTCTTCCAACAGTAGAATACTACCCGTCTCTTATGTGTTGTTCTATAGCCATTGTTGCCATTTTAGCATTTTCACTGCTAGATTTAGCATATTCTTTTATAAAAACTGATCTGATAAAAAAAAACTATATAAATTTAAAATCTAGCAGTTGATTTTTTCTTCTGTATAACATTTCAGCAGATATTTTGGACCGATTTATCGTTCTTCTATCATAATTTTCTGGTAACACTGTCTATAGCCCATTGTTTTAGTCAGGGACCGTAACTGTTATGAATTTTATAATAACAGTCAAAAGATAGCAGTTATTTTTTATTTTTATTACTATTTTTATATTTATTTATCTATTTTTTTCGTGCACAAATGTTATTTTCAGATTTTTATTTTTTCGAGCAGAAATAAAAAAAAAATTTGAGATTCCGCTGCCGAAACAAACATGGTGGCGTTATTTTTATCACTTTTATGATATGGGTATTAAATAAAAGATATTTTCTATATTTGTGGTGGAATCCCCACACATTGATCTCATCGATCGTAATAGTTATGTACATACATACGCGTATACATATACGAGTATATTTTTTACTATAATATAACTTATACTTCTGTTAGAAAAATTCGAAATCAGAAATTGATTTTTATTTCTGTTCGAAAAAATAAAAATTAGGAAATAATTTTTATTTCTGCAGAAAAAAAATACGAAAATATGTAACAATTATTTCAGCTCAAAAAAATAAAAATCAGAAAACACCAATCATTTCGCCTCAAAAATATAAAAACGAAAATAACAATTATGCAGAAGTACAAAAACAAAAAAATTTAAAATCATTTGAGTTTCGAAAATCTAGTTGAAAACAACTAAAATGGTATGATTGGCAAAGATATCCGATTTTTCCTTGTACTTAATTTTTTCATTAAAAATTCAAGAATAATTATTATTTTCGGTCCCTGGTTTTAGTTCGTTTTTAAATTCTTGAAAATGTTTGTCGTTTTCTAATGTGATGTTGTTAAATAATGATCCCATCTTTGCAAGGTTATCTTCTTTTCCACAGACACACTGATGTCCTGGAATCTAAATTATCTAGAAGTCTACTATATTTTCATGAGTTTATCTAGTTTTTTTTGCATTCCAGTTTAATGAGAGTATTTTATATTTCCAATAAAAATGGATTAATAATTTTTTGATATGAGGTATTTTCTTCCTATATCCTGACAAACATTAAAAAAGCTAGTAGAGTTTCATGCCATGTATTTTTTATCCAACTTTCTATGGTATTAAATTCAACAAACTTCCGTTTAAACTGTAACGAAATAATTTTAAGTGTTATCTACCAAAATGTATGAACAACATTCAGAGGAATTAGGTTACTTATAAAGACGTTTACAAAACATTAAGTCAAAAAATATTTGTAGAATCACAAAATATAGTTTAAAATTTCATATTGCTGCTACCACTTGTAAATGCATTAATTTTCTGAATTGGAATTTGAGATTGAAAAAAAGTTTTAATAGAAATTGTACTTTACACAACTTAAATTTTACCTTGATCCACATCATATGGTAGTTAAATGTTGTCAGATGAGATTTACTTTTGATTGTAAAAAATAACAACATGTATGTCTCCTTTAAAAAGAAATTAATAGAACATACGTACATTAAAAACAGGAATTGATATAATCTCTTGAACTCACCTTGAACTAAATTATATTAGTTTAAATGCCAGGAGATGATGAAGGTAGTAATAGTAATACAATTCCAAAGCAAAATACTCCACAAACAACTGTTGAGGCAAGAAAGTAAATCAGCATCATCAAGGGGAAAAAGATAATCCATTGCTTTTTATTGGTTAAAAGGAATATTTCTTTTAAAGGTATATAAGATTACATAGACATATTTTATGAAATGGTACTTGATGATTATCTATCTATATAATTTTTCATACTTTTTATACTTATATATGTGTGTAAAAGAAGAAAGTTGAAAAATTAGAAATGGTTTTGTTAAAGATTTGAACTGTTTTTGAAAATAGTAAATTACCAACAAAATAAGATTTGATTTGATGAATAGAGGAAGCAAATATAACAATAAATTTTTGGATGATATTGTTATCAAGTTTTACTAGTTGTAGGTGTTTGCATTCAAAGTTTGTTGTTTTCTTTTTTCCTTTTGTTTGCATGGTGCTCAAAACCGTTTTAACGTTTTTTTTTCCACCGAAGCCAGTTTATTTTTTTCCTCTTACCACTTGTAGAACCGTTTAATGTTATTTATTATTTTTATTAACATTTTTGCATGAAAATGGAGAAGACTTTAGTGAGGGTTGAAGTTTTTCTTTTTATTAGCTGAATCATTTGTAGCACACGCCAACCAATCAAAGCAGCTTTGTTTTAAATTGTTAACTGAAGTTTTGTTGGACCATTTTAAGATTTTATAACTCTTTGTTTGATTACTGTGATTAATTTATCATTTTAAGTGATATAGGTAGTTTTATTATTTTATCTTTGATTTAAAGAATTTGTTTTGTTTAAAAAGATAACGTCGTGGCCATCGCGCGCATCGGTCATTGGACATGTACACACTTTTTGGCCTATTTGCAATGAAAAAATTCAAGTAAATTAAACATGTTCACAGATAAATTACGTATGGTATTTCAAGTTTTTTTTATTAAAAATAAATACAAACAAAAATCTAAACATATGAATATTAATGAAATTATTTGATAAAAGAAACATTATTTTTGGATTAGGATGATAAGTGAAATGGGAAAATTTTTGGTATGCAATATGAATCGTTATAAGAAAATTTTAGTTTATTGAAAAGTAACATTTGTGTGTGATTGTACATTTAAATACGTGTATAAATATCTTATACACATATAGCAACGCATTGAACTGCTTTCAAATAATTTATATTTAATTTCTTCACATTTTTCCTGTAAATTAATTTTTTTCTGTTTTTCTTTCCTCTCTATTACTTACTAAAAAAAACCTTACTTAACCCAAACGTATGGTGAAATAATTAAAAAAAGGCTACTGGGTTCTCTTGTTGAGAAATATAAAATTCTCGCTATCATATTTGGATATCTATGATATACCTAATAGAATACTCCACTTTTTAATAGTCTTTTCAAAAGGAAGTAAGTTCCTCATCAGTGTTTTGGACTAAAGTTACATTTTTTCTTGATTACGGAAAGAGGAATATATGTAAACTTAGTTTTTATGTTTTAAACAATATTGCACACATAGGTAAACCTTTTGCTTTGAAAACATCAAGTGATAATATCTTAAAATGCCTTTGGGAAAATCGCTTTCCCAAATATAATACCACTATTCCCAAATTAATCTAACTACATATATTACTGCAGAAATTTCCAAGGGGAAGGAATATCGAATAATTCAATGCAATATGAAAAAACTACTATATATCTGCAAGTTGAAAAAAAATCATTCATAATTCCATATATTGAATATTTTAAGAGTCGCGTATTGAGTATTTTAATAGGTGTGTAAGACTTAACTTGAAAACCACTTAACAATAAACTAAAACATAAAAAGACTGTTAAAAAATTTCGTTGCTTGGAAAAAATCAATCGATTAATGTATGTATGTATGTACATAAAATTGGTTTTTCCTATGTAAAAATATAATTTTCTTTTACATACATATCTTACGCATTCAAGAAAACATTTTTCATTAATCACGAAAAATGGATTATGGAAAATTGTTGCACATTTATTTTTTTGTCAAATATTTTGTGTACAGAAAAAACAGTATGTAGCACATTGTTTGCAATGTGATTTTTTTTTTGCAACAATCGTCCATAAGTACGAAATGGTTCGAATATACATACCTTAACATATGATCATCGCCCACTGGACTGCGTAATTGACCATCTTCACTGCCAGACATGTCGTCGATAGGCATATAGAATAAATTAAGTGAAGAAATATAGACTTATATCAGAAAATGTCGAATTTTCTGCAACCTTTGGTTAAAAAGGGGGTGCTCCGCTATGCTTCACCCGACCTTCAACAAACAACGTAGAATTAATTTGAGCACGTCTTTGTCTCGTTAACAAAAAAAAAAATCAATTAGATTTCGCTTCAGATTCTATTTATCACCAAAGTATTTTGTGTAAAATAGTTCAAGAAACAATTTTTTTTATTTTTTATTAAATTCTGCAAATTATTGTATTAAAAAAAATTTATAAAATTCACAAGATTTCTATATGCTGGTAATGAAAAGGTTATTTTTTATCTATAAACGTTTTACGTCAAAAATGTCAAATCGACGCCCAGAGTTGTATGAGAGAAAAGCCAGGAATGGGACTAAGCAAGGCATATCAATGTGCCTTGGGACTAAGGGTTTTTAGCACTTAAAAGAAAGTGGCAGCGCCAAGATGAATTAGGCAATATGGTAAGGCTGGCAATTCTGAACGGGCCTGTGGTCCGGGAAACTCACGCCATTCAGGACCTACACGTTTTAACTGTACTTGATACTATGGTCTCAATTCTGTTTTGAAGTTTTACATAGAAATTTATACCTGAGAGCATACATATCTATATAGGTTTCCAAATGCCAACTTGATTTCATAAGCACCAACGTTAATCAGAAAGTCGCTGAATTAGCATCATTGTTTTCTTTGCGGCCAACTTCACGCCATTTTTAACAGCACAGTTTTTTGTGTAGCGTTCTGTTTTCTTTCAATACAATTAACTTTGATTATTAACCATAATTTAGGTAAAATTGTTTAGCATTTCTGTAATAAGTAAGAAAAAATGTTTAAATCAAATGCTTAGCTGCAAAATATAGTTTTGGAAGTGTATTTTAATGTGAGTTTTCGGAAAGAAATCTGTTTTCTGTGATTGGCTCCGGCGGCAGAAAAGAAATACACGCTCAGTGAAAACAACAAAGAAAAGCTGAAAATACTATTTTTCCTATATTCACTTAAATAATTTCTAAATGTTTCTTAAAACATGGAAAACTTAAAAATCAGTGATAATTTATTTGCGAATATACGTTATTTTGTTGTGGGAAACTTAGATGAGGAGGTAAGTAAAAATACAATTAATTTTTTGTTGGTAAAATTTTTTCCTGAAAGAAAAAGAAAATCGGTAAAAGGCGCTTATTATGACATTGCTGACAGTTTCTTTTTGTTGTTATCATAAAGTACCGGGTGCTTCTGAAAAACATTAAAAATTTAACGCTATCGCATCGAGTAAATAAATCATGTAAGCCAAAACAGGTTACTGGACTTGGGACCAATTTCTTGTATACTTAACAGTACGTCTCAATGCGCAATAGTTATATCCGAACTTAAGCAAAAACGTAGGCAGAATAACAGCACAAATATGTTCATGTACGAGTTTTTGTTTTAAGATAGAGAAAGCGTATAAGGTACAGTGGAGTCCAGTTATAACTAATTAACAGGTATAACCAATAAGTTCTTCGGCTCGACAGTTTTTGCGGTTATAACGGCACCATAACGAAATTCTTAAAAAAAAAATTGTAAAACTATAATCATATTCATTTTGCGGCTTGAAAGATATGGTTACGCATGAAAGTCGACAAGTATGGCGTACATATTTTATGAACTAGTTGGCATCTAGGAAGCCATTTTCTATTGTCCGCAACTTACGATTATGGCTTTCCTTTACTTAACTTTTGAGTTTCTGTGTTTCTGAGATTGAATATTTGGATAGTTTTTATGTTTCTTCTACTTTTACTCTGAAACGGCTTAATCAAAGCGAATTCAGTATCAGGTGACCTTATCACTACAACAACACGTCTACACAAATTTGTACTTTTGGTATTTTTCTATTTTTGATAAACTTGATAAAAAATACAGTTTATAGCCTAATCAGTTTATTTCTGAGCGCGAACGTTCAATTTAAAAACTTCAAAATCATATCCGCACACAGTCGTTATTTGACCTTCGAGATAACCGTATATTCTAGCTGTTCTTTTGTGGAATTTCTGTAACAGCCACGTTGCTACTTCCTATGTGAAGGCATAGGTCGTGTATAGTCAGTCACAAAAACTTTTTTAAATACTGTTAATACCATCTTGGGCATATACATATATGGTCTAGTTACCCCGCCCATATTTGTGCAAAAATACTTTGCAAATTTACTTTGTAAAGTATTTATGAAATAAATAAATATCCGCACAGTGACAAGCATTTAGAGTAGAAAGAAGGATTGTGTAAAAATTATGTTTTGGTAAAGACGTACTAAATTGGTTTGTAAAAAAATAAGTGAATAAATATTTCATTTCAGGTTGAACAACTGCTCAAAAATGGAGGAGCTCAATCAAAAATATTTCTTTCGGATTTGGTAACCCATCTTATATGCGCTCCAAATTATACTGACGAGGAACTATTTATGAACTTAGATTTGTATAGTGTAATTCCAGTTACTGAACAATGGATTGTACATAGTGCAAAATTGGGACGTTTAGCTTCTACTAAAGCTTTTGATCCCAGTGGATCACGCTTTATGAAAAACATTTCCGCATCAATAGTTAATGTTGCCCCTAGTGATCGCAAACGTTTGTATGCGATGTTAACTTATCATGCTGCGAAAGTTACACCTAACTTAAATGTTAATAATACTCATTTAGTATGTGGAATGGCTATGGGACAAGTATACACAAAAGCAAGTGCTATGCCGAAAGGAACTATAAATATAGTTACACCCGATTGGGTGGTTGAATGTCTGAGGCAGAAAAAGTTGTTGCCTTGTGATATCTACCATCCTCGTTTGTTAAAAGTTATAGAAAGACCAAAAGTGACTTTGCCAATTATACCAACTACACAAACAACAGCTTCGGCGGCTATAAGCAAATCTTCTAAAGTAATTCAACAACAAACACCGCCTCCTCCTCCACCACCACCACCACCACCGCCACAACAGCAGCAGCTAGTACAAACACAGCCTCCAGCAATTGTTGAACAGACATTATCAAATATTTTGGGTTTCGATGATGATCCTCTATTAGATAAAGCGACAGAATCATCCACATCTGTTACATCTCTAGATGCTGCTCAAAGTATCGCAAATATAAAATCGCAATTACAAGCAGCTGCTGTGCAAATAACTGCCGCCAAAGAAGTTAAGACTGCAAACTGTTCAACCGCAACTACCTCTTCATCATCAACTTCAACGCCCACAACACCCAAACACGAGTTAGCCCCAACATCGACTGAAACTTCGCCATTTACCGGAAATATGACAGTTATGGATACTTCAAATACGATATCAGCTAACCTACAACAAACACTATTACAACAACAGCAGCAGCAGCAGCAGCAGCTGCAGCAGCAACATCAACAACCTTTGCAACAGCAGTCACAACACATTCAACAACATCAGCAGCTGCAGCATCATCAACAACCGCAATCGCAAATTGTCTTTGTAAGACCAAGAAACATAAATCATCAGCAACCAAATCAACTACAACCACAATTATTACAAGGTGCAACTTCTGGTCAAAACTTGAACAATACTACGTCTGGACCAACGCAGATCATTTTGCAACAAAAAATTATACCCAATGTTGCTAATTTACAAATACAGCAGCAACAGCAAACACTTTCCCAAATTCCACAGCAGCAACAAAATATACAACTGCAGCAACAAATTATACAACAGCCAAGAACACCCCAAACACCCACTTCCTCAAATACTCCTTTGTTGGAATCACGTACACCCACTCCTACAGGAACTCCACAAACACCTAGAACTCCACAACCCAATAGTGGCAGGCAAACGCCACAGGCTCCGCGAACACCGCAACCTTCTACCACACCACAGCCTCAACAACAAATATTACAACAATCTCCGCAACACAATTCGCAAACACAAATGTCACCATCACACGCAGCACAATCACAGCCCAGTCCACAGTCACTGCAAATGCAAACACAACAGATACAATCCCAAGTCGTCTCGCAAACGCAGCAACAGCCACAACAACAAACTATAACAATGTCGCCACAAATGTTACATCAACATATATTACGGCAACAACAAAATTTGCAGCAGCAACAACAACAATTACAGCAACAAATTCAAAGTGGTCAAAGCTTATCGCCACACCAACAGGCTCTTCAGCGTCAAATACAACATCAGCAACAACAATTGATGCAGCAGCAGCTGCAGTTGCAGCAGCAACAACAGCAATTGCAGCAGCAACAACAACAACAACAACAGCAGCAGCAGCAGCAAATACAAATGCAACAACAGTCACCACGAATGCAACAAAATCCATCTCCTTCACCTCAGGCACCTTCACCATCCTTAAGTAATAGTTGCAGTAGCGGAATTTCACATGTTATGATGCCTCCACAATCCCCACGTCAATTGCAATCGCCCGCACCTCAAATGACTCCGCCACCTCCAACTCAATCTCCAGGCGCTGTAGGTATACAACAGCAGAGTACTCATTTGACCCCGCAACAAATACGGCAGCAGTTACAACAGGTTAGACAGCCACAGCAAAGACAGCAACAGGTAATACTATTTTTATTTTTTCTATAAAGGACGAGTATCCCTTTTTTAAGATTTGTTTTCCCATTTGGAGCCATTATTACAGCTCAAAGTTAGTTAAAATCACAGAAGGATTTTTCATATTTCGTTTTACATATTTATATCAATTTCGCCCAAAACAAATTTTACTCAAAAATAACCTACGGCAAAACGCCCATTTCTCAACACAATTTATCTTTGCCCCAACCACGTAACCACTAATTACTAATGAAAAACTGTTTGATTTATACACGTATTTATTAAGTTAAACAGTTTCATACATAACTAATAGACCATTTTATAGAATCCAACACGATTGGAAACTGTTTAAATCAATAAATACATGTCTGAATCAAACAGTTTTTCATTAGTAATTAGTGGTTACGCTTTTTCAGGCACAGATATGTGTGCCAAATGTGTACACGCCATAACTATATACACAGTGCGGTTGTTTGATTGTTGAAACAACACTGGATTAACAAAAGCTGTTAGTTCAAATTCAGCGTTGCCGTTATTGTATTTTCTAGTTTTCGGTGTTGCCGTTGTGTTGTTCTTAATCAGGGACATAACAGTTTCTATATAAGAGAAACAATGGTTATAATCAGGGACAGGGGTTTCATGCAAATGTATGTTTTTTTCCATAACTCTGATAATGGCAGGAACGAAACATCTTTACGAATCAATGAATTTGCGTAAAAATTGCATTGATTTGTTAGTGCATATGTTTGTATATTTTGCTGAAATTGGTCATAAATGCATATTTTTGTCTCATGTTTGGTTGGCTGATGTAATCCGCATTTTCCCCGTCAGTGACAGACATGACAACGCATGGCGAATCATGCGTTTGCATCTCTCCTCTTCCTTAGACCGTTGCCGTTTAGCTCTGTCCGAATACCTGGGGGAGGATATAACTGCTTGTCAGCTAGTAGACTTCTTGCTGTTAGGGTCGCGGCTGGCTTGACATGGCCTGGGTAACTGGAGTTGTGTATGTTAGGTTAGGTTGTGAAGTTGCTGAGAAGAGAGAGTGAGTTTTCAGCTCACTTGGGTTCTTTATGTTACCTGAGAGTAGGAAAGAAATAGCGCAAGTACAAATGGTGAAGTGACAGATAGAGAGAAGAGAAACTTAATTAATTTTTTTTTCGTTTTTACAACTCTGCGCTATTGTGCGTTTTGTTAATTTTTATAACATATTGCAGCACCTCTGGTGATAATTCGACGTATTATTTTAAGCTATGCAGACATTTTATTAGTTATTTTAAATCGTCGACGAATAACTGCTACAAATATCGACGAAGAAGGATGATGCGATATACATTAGCATTGAGACTAACGCACATCAGAAAAATCTATGATGTTGATATGACTGTTTCTGGTCAGGGTTTGAACTCGCTCTTGAACAGCATCATTTACTTTGTAGTTGACACACTAACTACTTCAGTCTATAGCACCCCCAATTCATTCTTCGTCAATATACATACATGATTTCCAAATTTATTTTCAGTCGCCCCAACATATGATGTCGTCACAACCTTTTCAGCAGCCCCAAAGGGTACAACTGCAAATGCAACAGATGCAACAACAACAACAACAGCAGCAGCAGCAACAACAACAACAACAACAACAATCTCCGCAACATAGAACTTCACCGTCAGCTCCTCCTTCACCACAACTACACCAGCACCAGTCTAAATTGATATCAAATCAAAAACCGATCGATCCAACAGATCCCGTTCAGGTGGCACAAATTTTAAGCAGATCAGCTCCAAGTCCCAATCACGAATCCTTGATTATGAGAACACAACAGTTAAAACAACAACAATTACAGCAACAACAACAGCAGCAACAACAACAACAACTTCAGCAACAGCAACATCAAATAAATGCCGCAAATCAAAATGTTCAATCACAAGGAAATTCCTCTCAGAGACAAGTAATAAATACGTCAACAGCTCAAGGACAGCAGATTATACAAACTCATATGCTGAATTTGCATCAGCAGCAGCAAAACCAACAGCAAAAACAGCAATTGGTACAATTGCAACAACAACAACAACATCAACAATTATTACAGCAAAAATCTGGCTTAACACCACCACAACATCAAACAGCACAAATTCAACAGCAAGTAATAACACCACAACATCAGCAACTGCCGTTACAGAATCAACAACAGCATCAGCAGACACAGCAAACTATGCAGCAACCAACTCCTCAACAATTACAGTTCACAACTACAACAGCATCTCAGCTACAACCGCAGCAGCAACAACATGCTTCCAATATAACTACCGTGACAGGTCCAGCCGGTGTAAGAATTATACAACAAACCATACAAGCACAGCCTGGTTTTTCAACATCCCAACAACCACAACAGCAGCAACAAATTCTGCAACAAAGACAAAATCTAGTACAGCAACAACCTCAGATTCAACAACAAACTATTACGCAACAGCAGAGTCCTCAACAACAGCCACAGCAACAACAAACAGGGCAATTGCAACAAGTCATCAATACTAATATTGGGGTTGCGCAAACACCACAAACCTCTAACAAACCAAAATATATAATCAGCCAGCAGCAGTTTAATCAGTTAACACCGCAACAGCAACAGCAAATTTTACATCAGAACCAACAAAATCAAAACTTTTTCATTGTCAATCAAACTAATGTTACACAACAGCAACAGCAGCAGCAACAGCAGCAGCAACAACAACAACAGCAACAAGCTGGGCAACAACAAATTATGCAACAAGTAGCACAAACCCCTAGTCAGCTCATAAAACAACAGCAACAACCTCCACCTTTATACGCGCAGAGACAGCAAACTGCTCAATCTCAACAGCAATTGGTTGATATTGAAGGAAATGTCATACAATCTCCTCAGCAGCCGCAGCAGCAACAACAACAACAACAACATCATCAACAACGAATTATATTGCAACAGCAAGCGGCAAATGTTACGCCACAACAGCAGCAGCAGCAGCAGCAAATCGTGATTAATCAACAAGTTATCAATAATCCTCAGCGTTTGCAGTATTTACAACAACAACAGCAGCAGCAACAATTGCAATTTCAACAAAAGCAACAAATCCAACAGCAGCAGTCTAATGCCATCGCTGTAGGTACTCAGCAACAGCAACCAGTACAGCAGCAAATCGTGCAGCAACAAATATTGCAACAAAGTCCTCAACAAGTAGGACAACAGCAGCAAACGCAATCACAGCAACAACAACAACAACAAATAATCATACAGCAGACCATACCGCAGCAATTGGTGACAGGACAACAGCAGCCGCAACAACAACAACAAATACTACAAAGCCCCCAACAACAGCAACAGCAAATATTAGTTCAACAACAACAACAAAAACAGATACAGTTGCAACATCAACTTATAGATACTCAGCAACAACAAATACTAATGCCACAACAACAGCAGCAGCAACAACAACTACCATTACATCAAACCGTTCTAATACAACAACCGCAATTAACATCACAAACTACCACAGCACAATCTCCACAGCAGCAGTTGACACAACAACAGCATCAGCAACAAGTTGTAATGCAACAGGAGCCTCTACAACAGCAGCAACAACAACCACAACAAAGTCATTGGTCGCCACAAAGTCCGGCGCAGCAGCAACAAGCATTGGCAACCGGATCAATTACTTCCTTGCAATCACCTTTACAAGGGCAACAATCCCAAATCCAACAAATCATACCTCAGCAACAACCTCAGCAGCAACAACAACAACAACAGTTCATACGAACTGTACGCCCTTCGGGACAATGGCAACAAGGACTTTCCCCAGCTACTCAGCAGCCACAACGTCAACTTATCCAGCTCGACGACAAGACTCACGCTCATTTTATGTCATTGGATCCAATTAAAAGAGCTGAATATATTTCAAAATTACAACAATCTAAACAACGCGTAATGGTAAGGCAACAAGTAGCCTATCAACCTAGACCTGGTGCCCCTAATGTTGTCGCCAGTGCACTAGGTACCACACCCAGACCTGCTGGGCCTACTACTCAACACATTATTGTTCAAAGCCAAATGCCGGCTGGATTAACGCAACAGCAGCAAATGCAATGGCTACAACAACAACAAAGGCAGGTTGTGGTCAGAACATCGGCTAACCGGGCACCTGGTCTTACTCCTATCACACAGCAACAGGTAATTGCTGGTAGTACTTCAGTCAACATAACACAACAACAATTACAGCAACAACAACAGCAGCAGCAGCAGCACAATGTTCAACAACAAGTTTACAACGCTAATGATCCAAATCAGCAAATGTTGCTGCAGAGGCAACAGCTAAGAGTACAACTGCAACAACAACAGCAACAGCAGCAAATGGTAGCAGGTCAAAAACCTCAACAGACCGTTCAAGTAATTGCGGGCCCCGGAGGTCAAGTTATTGAACAGCAAGCTATTTTACAAACGCAGCCTGTTGGTGTTGGTGCACAACAAGTTGGACAGAACGTACAAGGACAGCAAGGTAAGAAAATTCATTTAACCTTTAATCCTCGTTTCAGTTTAGTCAATTGCTTTAATCATTTCTGCAAGGAAAAGTTGTTATTATTTTTATTATATTTTATTTTCATCATTTTTATTATTGATAATGTTAATGGAAAAGGCGTGTAACAAATACGCCCATCAGATGCGTAAAGTTAAATGGAAAATACATATATAGACAATATATTATAATTAATATACAAAGTTTCCGAGATATTATCACTGAACATTTTAATGGCAAATTTGTTCTCGTTGTTTGCTGAAAACAATATTAAACTTACTTTTTTTTTATCAATCACTTGCTGCATAGTATATCGTTAATAGTTGATAAATAAATAAATATGTACATACATAGTTCATATTAATGTATGTATGTGTATGTAGGTACCAAAAAATGCAATACTCATAATTATGAAACTTTTTTGAATATAATTTACCTGTAAAGGTTCCGGAAATATAATAACAACGTTAGCTCCACAAACTGTACTAGTTCCGAATCAAGGTACCGCAATGGACGGCCAACAACTACAACAGCAACATCAAACAACAAACTTACAGCAGCAGACACAGCAAACGCAGCAACAAATGAATTTAAAAACGAAAACTGCTTTGGCCAATATGTTGAGTAACCGTTTGGGTGGAACTGTTGTGGGAAGTAGCAATGCTATGCAAATACAAACGCAAATAGCCGGTGTACAACAACAGGCCCTAGTGCACCAGCAAATACAAATGCAAGATTCTAACCAGCAGCAGCAACAACAACAACAACAACAGCCGCAGCAACAGCCGCAACCACAGTCGCAGCCGCAGATAATTCAACAAACACAAGTGGTAGTTGCAGGGCCTCAACAGATGCAGCAGCAGCAGCAAGTTCAGCAACAACAAATTATAATGGGCCAACAGCAGCAGTTAACTCAACAGGTTGTTATGAATACAATGCAAACACAACAACAAGTTGTAGATGCAAGTGCTGCTGGCACTTTACGTATGATGACTCAACAGCATAATGCTGCCACCTTGCAGCAGCCTACAAATCAATTGGCTGCCACACCCGCTGGTGCTACTGTCTCTTGTGTTGCGGGTGTACCAAGAACTCAGCAGGAGCTTTTGCTTCTACAGCAACAGCAGCAGCAACAACAACAACAGCAGCAACAGCAATTGCGTAGACCTATTTTACAGACACAGACCTCGGTAACAGGCCCAGTAGCTGGTAAAAATATTATAGCCGCTAATGTACCGCCACAACAAGCTGCTCAACAGCAGCAAGCAGTGGTGCAACAGCAACAACCAATTGTCCAACAACAATTAGTAGTTGCCGCTGCAACGACTGGCAGTGGTGGTGCAATTCAGCAGCAAATAGTAGCAGCTCCTGGAACTGCTGTTACCCCTGGTGTCATGACCGCTGCCGGTTACATACAACAAGGTCGCGTAACTCAACTACCCATGCCTCCGCGTCCTCAATTCTACGGCCACAATCCAAATTTAAAATTGCCTCCAGATCTGTTTTTGGTCGGTTGTACCTTTTATATCGTGGAAGAATACGAGGAGACTGATGGTGAAGAATTGCCCATTTGGATGGAAACGATCCGGCAATTTGGTGGCGACATAGAGAAGAACTACTGTCCTCGCGTCACACACGTTTTGTGTCGCACCCAGCGACACGGCGTTGTCATGCAGGCTCTGCGAGATGCCAAGCGTTGCATCACCGCTTACTGGCTAAGCGATATTTGTCTCAAAAAACAATTGTTGCCGCCTTGGCAACCCTTGCATTTACCATTCCCTTCACAGTTTGGCTATCAAAAACCGCTGGAACGGCATATAATAGCTGCCAATGGTTACGAACCGGAGGAGGAACATCGAATCAAACAAATGGTACAGGAATGTGGCGCCATCTACACTTCATATCTTTCTAAATTACACACAGTATTGGTGTGTAAAAAGCTGGAGGGAGAAATGTTTAATGCTGCCAAAGACTGGAACATACCTGTTGTCAATTCCTTGTGGCTAAGTGATATAACCATAGGAAATTTAAGTTCAATGTCTCAATACGACAATCAAAAATATCAACAATATAATATACCGGCACCATTTCGTATTGATTATGGTTTGGTGCCACATTTAATGGGTAAGTGGCGAACTTAAATCAAAAATATATAATAAAAAATGAAATTAATTAAGAAAAAAACTTAAAAAGAAAAATAATTTTACAAACCCTTTGTGCCCCAACTACAGCTATTAATGTGAACGGCCGTATTTTTTGATTTCTTAATATTTATTTTTGAATATTCGGTACATTAAATTTTTGCAGATGAATCGGCGACCATTATCTGCAGGGCACACCATTTAGTTTTTTAAGTTGCCATTCCAGTTCGGATACAGCATCAATTTTATCCTAAATATTCCCCCTTATCGTGGTTGGCGTATTTCGACTTCGACTACGACGTTTTTGTAATAGATTAAAGAACACCGGAACATTTTTTCTTTAATCTAGTACCAAAATGTCGTAGTCGATAAGGGCCATTATTTTAATCGGACGTTAAATTCTGGATACCGTTTCTTCTGATATCTAGGCTACTTCCCTCAAATCGTAAAAGTATGTACATACTATATATATTGGTTAGGATAAGTTGTTGCTGAGAAAGTGTAAGTTTTCAGCTCACATGGGTCCAAATAACAGATCCCTTTGTGTTATCTGAGAGTAGGAAAGGGATGGTGCAAGTACTAATGTCACTTCACCATTTATAAATATAAATAAATATAGAGAAATTTAATATATTTTTTTTCGTTTTTACAACTCTACACTATTATCTATGGTTATTGTTAATTTTTATATTCGTAGCATCGTTTGTAGCGCCTCTGGTGTTAAGTAGACGTATTACTTTAAGCTATGCAGCCATTTTATTAGTTATTTTACTTCGTCGGCGAATAACTGCTACAAATATCGATGAATTAGGATGATGCGATATATATATATATATATACATTTGCATAGACACTAACGTATATCAGAAAAATCTATGACGTTGATATAACTGGGTCTGGCCAGGATTTGACTTGAAACATCGTCATTAGCTTTGAAAATATTAATTTTTCACAACAGTATACATCATAACATATTTTTTTTTATAAAGGATTATACATAAATCTATATATATATATATATATATCTATATATACACTGCTTTTTTAAACTTGTCATTTGTAGTGGACTAATTTATTTATTTTTTTAATTTTCCAGCTGCTTGGAAAGCTCCCATAAATTTAACACAAGATGCACATGAACGTGTTAAGCGATATTTGGCTGATCCATACTATGAAAAGACTAAGAGACAAAAAATTTCACCCTTCCAAGAAGAAATACCTGAAACTATAATCTGTTTAGAATACCCACAAACCGCTAAACCACCAAAAGTGATATTTTCTCAAGTGGCTGATCCTGAATCATTAAAAAAAGCCGTAACGTAAGTACCATAAACTTAAGACAATTTAACAGAACCCTACGAGAATAAATAAATAACATTCTAGATCTCTTGGGGGCATTGTTGTGGACAATCCATCCAATGCTACTTACTTGGTAATGACATGTGAAAGTCGTACCTGTAAACTTATACAAGCCGTCTGTCATGTCGATTATGTACTAAAATCTCAATGGGTTGTTGAAAGTGCAAAGGCTGGTAAATTTTTGCCACCCGAATCGTATAAAATACAATACATACCTGTCGATGAAAATCTTAAATTTCATTTGGACACGGTGTTGCAATCTACTACACGTTCTACATTGTTTGCTGGACGTTATTTCTATGTAACACCAGATGTTTTCCCAGCGCGTGCGGAAGTTGTACGTATGATTGAATCGTCTGGTGGTAAAGTTGAAGAAAAGCGACGCTCATCTCAGGCAATAACTGAAACTCATAATCAGTCGCCTGAATCTTATATTATTGTAACGTGCCCGAATGACATGCACTTATGTGTAGATCTTACACGTTTTGGCAATCCCAAATGTCCAATTGTATCGACAGAGTTCGTTATGAGTTCCATACTTAAGCAAAGTCTTGAAATTGAGCCTCATATTATTCCATATTTGTATAATAATAGTAGTCATAATTTTGGTAGTGGTGGTAATAAATCATCATACAAATAGCCTTTATTTCAAACGGAAGACTCTCGCGAGTTTCAAACCATAACGGAACTATTTTTGCGTAAATATTTAGATTTGGAACCGCTGGTGGAAACATATTCGCAAAATTAATTATGATTTATTATTTTGAATTCTTAAGTTTTCAAATGCAAGCAAATAGTTTTTATTTAAGTGTCATGTGTTTTGTGTATGTACATTCATTCATACATTCATTTCTTAGACCTGTACATACTCGTATTAATAAATACGTACATACATACACAAATAGTTATAATTGTGTACTGAACTAAATAAAATTTCCAAAACGTTATATTATTAGATTGTATAAAAAACATAAGAGTTGTAAAAAAATTCAAGATTTTTGATGACCCCTATTGAAGGCTTATTTATATATTTTTGTATACGACTACATACACGATAGTTTTAAGAATGTAAAAATAAGTTTAAGTTACATACATATTTAGATTCTAATGAAATTTCTTATCTTTAACTCGATATATGCATATGGCATACTCATTCAAACAGCATTAAAAAAATATATATTTTCATAAAAATTCATTTTGTAAATATTTATTGCAAACTAGATAGAGTACTTTTGTTTATAACCGGGAAGAATTAACCGTATTTAATTATGCATTTTTATTGAATTTATTTTTTTATTGGACTTTTTCTTCTGTTTTCAGTGGAATTCGGTTATAACCGAACTCTGAAGGACCGTGAAACTTCGTTCGTTATAGACGAAGTTCATTATAACTGTAATAAATAATAATTTGTACAATTCAAACAAAACGCAAACAAAATAATGCATTTTATATTAAAGAAATAATGATCTTTTTATCTTAATAAAAAATATAAATTTTTAGCAACAACTTGCAATTTCTTTCTTCAAAAAACAGTTCGATCTAAGATAAAATTCGCTATAACCGTGTATGGTGTATGAAATGTTTATACAAAACTGTTGAGAAAGGAGAAATTGTTTGCTATACGCTGTTCTATTTAACCGAACTCCACTGTATTTCGAATTGTAAATTGGATTTTTTTTAAATATTTTTTTTCTTTTCTATTGCAACTTTTCATGTATACCAATAAAACCGGATTATCTTTTGGTTCACTCATAATGTATTTGATTTGTAAGTATTGTTTATTTTGGTTAAAACTTTCTTCAAAATCTTCCCACTATTTCATATGATCGATTTCTAATAAAGTTTAAAATATTAGAATTTTTATTTTTCATACATATTTTTTATTTAATTGAAATATAATGAATTTTAATCAGGAATAATTTCTCAATCGGGCTCAAGTTCAGCATTTTCAATTCTTATTAGAATGAAATATTTTATTATAAGAAATTGTTCAAAATTGTTCATTTTTATATGAAAATAATGATTTTTATTGTTTACTTAAAAGTGTTAAATACACGCTAAAATTAAAGAGTTTCGACTATAATAAAACCATTGGCCAGAACTGTAGTGTTATGAAAAAAAGAAAAACCAATCATAAACCAATACTTGTTCACAGTTAAAAAAAAAATCAATAATGAACAAGGCCATTTTAAACTTAACAACTACGTAGTAAAAAAATACACAAATATTTAATATGCTTATTGATTATGAAATTTAAGAAGACCACAAATAAAAGTATGTAGACTGCCAGTGAGGGATGTATTCACGCAAGGGACCTGCTATCATTTTGGCTATGGGCACGTGATTAGCTATAAATGCGAGTAAACGATCCAAACGTGTTTGTGTAAACTTTTCATAGAAAGGACTGCGCATGAGATATAATAGCAGATTAACACAGCGATGAGATAAGATAAGCTGTTGTTGCTTCGACATTAGATGACGATTTTTACGATACATATTAATACTGCTAATATCAAGTACCAGTGAAATTACATATTGCTTCCATGAACTTTCTCCAAACGTACCAATGGAAGCCAAGTGGATTAAGGGTTTAGCAATGTACAAATATTCAGCTTGCAATAGTATTTTCGGAACTTGAGATTTTTGTAGAGTTTCTATTTCTTCATTAATCTTGAACGAACGATATTGTAAAGGTGGTGCTCCTTCCACTTTTCGCACCAGCCGTCCGGATCTCTTCAATTTAAAAGTGAAATTATGCTCTTCTAAGGAATTCCTCTCAAATTTACAATCTACTCCTGAACTATTCGAGTTTTTTTTATTTTTAATCAAGGCTCTTCTATTTAATGCCGGCAGAGAGGGTGAGGTAATGATTTGTTCAGTAGAATGTTTCAATATAAAATATCGTCCAGCAGCTTTTACAACCTGTAAGGCTGATATAAACACCCATTTCCCCTTATGACCAAAAATTCTCTTGGCAGAAATTTCTACAAAGACCTCGCAGTATTCAAGTGTGGTTAACATGACCTTTAAACGATAACAAAATCCACTAGCTGTCAGGCCGATTTCACTAGGAACTTTTTCTCCTATTTCTTTACGATCTTTTGCAATGATACGGTCATTGTATAAAACCAGAAGATTTGATAGAGAATATATTAATTCAGTAATTACTGAAGATTCGGAAATTCGCCCTAAAATAGATAAATAGATATTTGTTTTGCACTTTTTACTGTTCCACCGGTCCACCCACCTGCTATAAAATACGATACCCACTTGGTTGTGGTTTCTACATCACAAACTGTATGTGGATTTTTTGCCACCCATGCTTCATACGCTTTTATTAAATTCTTTAGATTTTCCATAATTATCAAGTAAGCGTTTAATCACAAAGTAGTTTAATATGCAATTTCAGAAGTTTGAGCTAGTCCAAAACCACAGAGGCTAAAACAGCTTATTTCTATTTCACATTTACCTTTTTAAAGAATAAAAGAAAACAAAAAACAATTACTAAGAGTTGCCAGTGTTTTTAGTACGCATTAAGCGGGCATGATACAATTATACAAGGTACTTGCACGACTACAACAAAATTGCAACACCAAGAAACACACGTATTTTGTTGCTAGAAACATACCTATAATTGACAGAAACAGATGTCTTTTGTTTTTAAAAACAGCTATCACAGGGTAACTAAAGTACAATTGCAGACGCGGCATTCATGCATGATTATAGTCATTCAGTGTTGCCAATATGTGTGTAATACACAGTGTGTAATTTCTGCTCTCATGTGTGGGCCATGTAATGAGATTCATGTATAATCTGTATGTAATTATACCTTGGGTTTTATTTTTATTTATTTTTGTTTTAATTTTAACCTACATAAAAGATGTGTAATGTAATTATCTTCAATGTGTAATTGAAGACACAGCCATATGCAAATTCATTGGCAACACTGTAATCATTTTATTCACACAAATACACATACTTTTTACAGCTTGTAAACAAAGTTTGACAACTATGTGCATTGCAAAAATTAACAGGCTGGGCTTGTGCAAGTAAGTACCTTGTATAATTGTATCATGGATACGGGTATAAATACAAATGGACATAAAATTATTTTCAAGTGGCAGCACGGTTTAGAATGTACATTGTACAATTTGTGGCAACATTGAAATTTGGCGGAATAACATAAAAATAAATAATAAAAAGGTAAGAGAGAAAAAAAACTTTTTTATCGGGCAGGTGATAAATAATTGATCCAAATAACAACTTAAAAAAATTGTGCAGAAATTTGTATGTAGATATACATATGTACGTATACAGGATAAAATAAACTGTACCGACATTTAATAACACACATATCCTTGCATGCATACACACATACATATGTACATATGTGCGTAAAGTATGCACAAAAGCAAATATTAAATGACGCACTATTAGAAAAGAAAGGCTTCAAGTTACTTAAGCTTTCCATTGAGATAACTCGCATTTGTATGTTAAATTGAAAAGAAATACAATGGCTGCACCACAAAATTCAAGAATAGCGTTGTCTGATCGCTTAGAGGCTTTGCGTGTGGCCACCACTCCAATCAACACAAATAGACCCGACAACCCAACGCCTGCATCAATATTCGCTTCATCTCTCATGGATAATAATACAAATGTGGCTTTGGCACAAGATTCTGAGAGCTTAGTGCCCTCTCCGGATGAGCTGGTGATAAAACAAAGAGGGCGTCGGCGCCCGCTGACAGATTGGACACCAGAACAGGCAGCAGCCTCGGCAACCGTACGCAACCCCTTCCAACGCACTCCTACTAAAATGCCTTTAAATACCAATA
Organism: Nowickia ferox; assembly: GCA_936439885.1. NCBI lineage: Eukaryota > Metazoa > Arthropoda > Insecta > Diptera > Tachinidae > Nowickia > Nowickia ferox. Next base: position 10,964,080 of record OW387024.1, on the reverse strand, counting down.
TGATTTTAAGAAGTTCACCTCGTAAACGTTTAACCATGGGCAGTGCATTACCAGACCCGAACATGTATTGTGGCAATAACTTGAATTCTCCGACAAAAATAAATGCTAAGCAACAATTGTGGCCAGGAACTCCTTTAGTTAAGAGATCCCGTATATGCCATGAAGATAAGCCAATAGCTCAACTTAATGACGAACTACCTTTAGCCACAATATTACAAGGTTTGTCACAGGACCAACTAATTGGATTAATTGTAGAAAAATTGGTAGGTGGTGATTTAAAGGCCGAGGCAGAACTCAGAACTCAATTACCGTTACCTGATGTACAGTAAGTTTTTAAGTAAATTTCATTTGTGAACTATTCTGATTCTAACGTTTTCTTTCAGAATTATGGAGGAAGAACTTTTACATGCAAAACGAATGATTTTTAAGTCTTTGCCCACTTCTCGTCTATGTAGAAAAACCGATAGTACGGCTTATGCAAGAGCTTCGCTTCATCTTAATGAATTTAAACGTTTACTAGCACGACATACCAAACAATTACATGATTCGCGTCATTGGGATGCGCTGCTTGATTATGTGTTTATGGCCTGGCCATGTGTGAAATCAACACCCAATTGGGATAATGCCACTCACAATTCAATCCGACGACAGTGTTTTAAATTGTTAACCTGCAATTGTATGGCTGCTGTCAAATGTGGCGGTATGAGATTGGGCACAATGCGTCTACACAATCTTGAATATAGTTTGCACGAATGGTCTCACGATTACGAAGACGTTTTATCTTGCATTAATACTCTTAATAAGGCTCTTTCAAATAGACGAACAAGTCTTTGAATTTGTAATATCTCTAATATTTTATGTCATAGCCGCTCAAAGTGGCACCAATGTGTCGAACTTTACTCAGCTTCTTATGCAAATTTATACGCATACGCAAATACATTTCTCTCGGTGGGGCCAGCACTGTTTTATATACGTATGTATGTAAGTATGTATGTATGTATATGTTCTATATTTACACTATTTGTACATTAATTCTTTATACCTACATACATATACCCCAAATGACCAAACGATGTATGTATGTATAGCTTTTAAGATGAATAGTACACATGCATACAATTATCTAGTTATTACATTAAATTTCAAAAACAGGCTGCAATGGTCCACCACTCACTCGGTTTATTTTTTCTTTCTTTTGTATTAAAATTCTATTACGTACATATGTATACATTATTTAGGCTTGGAATCTTTTTTCCTCCAAATTTTTATATGTTGTACCAGCTCTTTATTATTATTTGCCATACATATATACATATTTATATATTTTTTTTTAAATAAACAAAAAATTATTCTTATTCAATAAGTTTATGTTTATATCCCCTATACCAAATTAATTTTTCAAAAGTTTTTGTTGTGCAGTATTGATACCAAAAGTATTTTATGTTTGATCGAATTTTTTTGTTTTATGTATATATAAAAAATTTCTATATTGTATAACAATTTATTTACTTTTATTTCTTAGGCTATAATTTTTCACACGAATACTCACCGCGCAAAAAATGGTTTTATATTTAAATTAAATATATAGTTACCTTAATGTTGAAAGGACCTGACTCATTATATTTTTTGTTGAAAGCGAGATTTTTTAATTTTTTGATACATTAGATAGACGTTGTATCGAAATATAAAAAAAAACTCAGTTTCTAAAAAATAATGAGTTACAGCCTTTCTATATTAAGGTAACGATATGTACATACATACATATGTATTTTATTAAATGAAATTATAGCCCCCTTTGACGTTCTCAACTGAACTCAGAGAGTCAACCCAACTTTTACATTGTGGCATTGCCATTCACAACAAATTTTCAACCAAAAATGTTGTAAAAAAAACTCAGTTAAGTTGAGAACGGCAATATCTACGATGATTTAAGCTTTATCATTGTTTAAAGAACTATAGAACAAATCCGGTGTTCTAACCATAATAGACGTATAAAGTTAAAAAATAATTACTTGGTAAAATTCTATATTCAGAATCTTCGGAATTATTGACGGTTTATAGAATTGGATGCAGTGTTTCTACTTTTCGAACTTTTGAAGAAGCCATTTGTATTACACGCCCAATTTTAACGTTTATAATTGATTTAAAAAAGTTATTTGTTGTGGCTAAGCATTTCTAGCTAGATGCATTTCCTTGCTGCTCAAGCAACGCATCATTAAAAACTCATACATTTTTGTTTATTGATATTCATTTCGACAAGCGTTAAATAAAAATACAATATTGAAGTTTATAATTAATTATATGTATTTACATTTTAACAAGTTATATTTGTATAATATTGTAATTGCATGCAAATGAATCACAGAGATCGATTCAAAAATGTGTAAAATTTTATTGCTCTATCTTATAAAACTTCGACCAACTGATAAAGAGTAAAATCATAAAATTAAGTAATAAATTTCAATACGAAATGCTATAACAATAAAAATTACATATTTCGAAATTATCACTAAGTGTTCCCGCTCTCGTTTGATATTTTCAAGATATCTCATAAAAAATTGTTTTGCAATTCTACAACATCTCACAGCTTTTGACAGACTCATGCTTTTTTCGAGAACTTTGGCAACAGAACTACATTGTCAATAGCACAATATTGCTCTCGAGAGTGGGTAGACAAGCCCCAAACTTTTGGTATTGAATTGACGTGACGTCGATGCTGACAACTGAAATAATAAATGTGGAAAGGTGTATTATGTTTTTGATCTTCTTTAATTTGTTTCAGGCGGCGATATAAAGCAATAAAAACTACAATATAAATTATGAAAAATAAAAATGTTTCGTAAAGGTGTCTTTACATGGTAATACAAAGTATTACGACTTTGTAAAATAAAAAAATTTTAAGAAATTCTCTCCGTGCTAAAAAAAGAGAAAAAAAGGGGTGTTATTAATTTTTTTTTTACATACATACCTCTTTTCCACACGCAAAGTTTACTTACTCTGCTTTTAGACTCGGCAGTTTTAGTTGCTCAACTTTCGATTCTGTATGAGAGAGTTGAGAAAGTAATATACACGTTTTGTATACCTGTCTTTTTCTTTCTCATGTTAAAATCAAAAGTTGAGCAATAAAAACTGCCGAGTCTAAAACCAGAGTTTGCAAATTCTTAATTCAGCTGTATGACAGACAGAGATAATGGTACAGTCTCTTTCTGTCTTTCTCCCAGCTGAATTAAGACTTTTCAAAGTCCCGGTTCACACACTTCAACTTTTGTTGATCAACTCGTAATTCAGCTATAAGACGGAGAAGAAAATACAAATATCTCTTTTTTTTTCTTGCAGCTGAATTGCGAGTTGCTCAACAAAAGTTGAAGTGTGTGAACCGGGACAAAGTAAACATAATTAGTTCCGGTTCACGCACTTTAACTTTTGTTGATCAACTCGTAATTCAGCTATAAGAAAGACAGAGAAAGAAATATAAATATTTATTTTTTTCTTACAGCTGAATTGCGAGTTGATCAACAAAAGTTGAAGTGTGTGAACCGAGACTTACTACGTACGCTGTTTTGTTTTTGTGAAATACCAAGCTAACAGAATCCAGCAGGTTGTCGATATTTACAAAAATTTTTCTTTGTATTTTATAAAAGTTTCAAGTGTTATTATAACTCTCACTCTATTGCTCTTTGCCTAACTGGAAATTATTGCATTGTGTTTGCCGATTAGGGGATTTATCTCGAAATGGGGATAAGAATTTTGGTTTGGGGATTGAGAAATTATGTAATTGGGGATAACTTTTATCTTTTGGGGACTATGAGATTTTTTGTGGATTTGTATTTTACTTAATATTTTTTTATTTATTTCTCGGAATGTTTTAATTTCAATAAATTTTCCAATTGCTCTTTTTTTAGTTTATAAATTAACATAACATAACATTCGTTGTTGGCAAGATTTAAATAAGGTTTATTACAAGACAAACAGATACTCGCATTGGCGAGATTGGTCATCAGCAGATTCTTTTGTTTACACGTACATAACTTACAAATTATTTGACTATTAGTTCTTTACCTTGCTTGATGCTTACAATTTTTATTAGGCACTTACGTTCTGCAAAGCGCAGAGTTGCATCTAATGCGTGCATCTGCACTTAGTGTTCAATGTAGTTTAAGTAATCGTACTTACCCTTAGATTCAGTGGATTTATGTTACGATTTTGAGGAAGAACTAAAGTCGACGTAATTATTTAAATTAAAGACGACTTGTTTTTTATAACTAAAAGTCTTATTGCAGCAAATTTTAAAACGTTTTCCATCAAATCTCCAAATTTTCAAAACATATAAACAATTTGCTCTAAACATGGATTAGGACAACATAATTTTAGCTCAATCATAAAAGTACTACAACCAGCGGAAAGCGAGGTGCAAAGTTTTATTTGATATTCGAATAACAAACAACTTATACATGTGTTGGGCAGAAGTTTAGTCGTATCAAGATGCCGCTGGATCACGGCCGTTTAAAGAACTGGTAGAATATTGTACATATTAAATTTACTTTGTGTATCAACGCTTTTCGGCAATGAAGTCAATAAACACTAAAAAATTAGAAACAAAATTCAGCACGATTGCTAAAATCTCTGTTACGAATTAATATACATTTTAAAAATAATGGAATTTGTCGTGATACTTTTGATCCATCTCCAGAAATGGTAAAATTAGTACAAATTACCTTTTGGGAATAAAAATTTAAAAATTGGGGATGTCAGTCGAAAGAAATATGGGAACCCTGTGTTTGCCTGCCATTTCGCAAAAAAAAAAATATAAATAACTGGAGAATCAGAAACGTATACACAATCACACATACCAAAAAACATACATACAGATATACAAACATACATACTACGTACGCTGAGTTTAACTTTTTGTTTATTTCTTAATTTTTTTTTGCAATAAATTCTTTGGAACAAAAAAAACAAAAATAAAGAAAACAAGAAAGTAATACAAATTGTTTTGTAAATAATCGATCTACTCCTATTTGTTTCTGCGTGCCTGGTACAACAAACTGATGTTTTGAAATAAATATCAATCAAACCAGTGAAAGTGGTCGGTCGGTCGGGTTAGACAAATTCGAAGTAATTTTTATATTTTTCGTTTTGATATAATACCTATATTATTTATTAATTTGAATTAATTTGTCGAAAGATATAACTCGATAAATTAAATAAATAAATATACATATGTATGTAGTATTTATGTAAATATTGTATATACATACATATGTAATATATATTGTAATAGTCGAATATAAAAAACTGCTTCCTCATCAAGAGTCTGAAACAGTTTTTTAAAACCCGGAAAAAATAAATGTTTTTTTTCGCATATTAATTATTGTATATTGTTTAATGAATTAACTAATTCCACGATTGCTTACTAAAGTTGTTTCGAATATTATTATATGTATGCATATGTATGTATATATGTATGTTTGTTTGTTTGTTGTTGCATTTTTTTATGCATGACAAAATATCAGTTTTCTACCAGGCGAACAGAAATGACTGAAGGTAGTAGTAGTAGGATGATTTTACGAAACATTTTTATATTTCAAATAAATTCATTCGCTCAAAAACAAATACCGTGTTAAAGAATAAACAACCAATAATAATATTTTTCTCAAAAAGTAGTTTTATTTGTATCGTCACCTAAAACAAAAAGGGAAGGACAACACTTGCATAACTCAAGAAATAAGAAATCGTAGTCCTCAGTTGAGTAAAAAATCCATTTCTCGGTATAGATTACAAATACAATTTTGTAATTGTTTCAATGTCGAAATTGTGCTTAAGAACTATAGCAAAAGTTGCCTTTTTACGCCAAAGCTTCGGCTTTTTGATTCATATTTTATATTCTGTTTTATCGTGGTTGGCGTATACGACTACGACAGTTTGGTACTATATTAAAGAAAAACTGTTGAACTATTCTTTAATCTAATAAAAAATCGTCGTAGTCGAAATACGTCAATCACGATAAGTGGTATGGTATTATGTTGTTGATCTTCCCTTTTTTGTTTCAGGCACCGTATATAATAACCAAAAACAACAAGAAAGCAGTTATAAAAGAATGTAAAAAAGGGTTTCGTAAATAATCATGTTACTATTACGTTTGCTGAGTACACAACACTATGGCATTTTCTGACATCGCAATAGTGTGTACTAGTGGTAACGTTTGTCATTTCCAATATTTTTGGCTGTGTGGCATTGGTTTTCATATAAAACAGACAATCAGGTATGTGATGGAAAACGATAGTTTTCAAAACGATTTCAAAACAATCGTGTGATGAATTCCGATCGATTTTCAATATAATTTTTGAGCTAATTTTGAACTACCGACTTCTAAAAAGTACACTAAAAGATAAAATATAATCCACATAATAGGTTTGTGAGAAGAAATTTGTAAACAATGTTTGGAAAAGCTATTAAAAACAAGTTTTAAAATTATTGACAAAACGACTATAGGAAACACATCACACCTTTTATCGTTTTCAAATTGTTTTTGTGTCTAAATCGTTTTTCATCACATACCGGAATGTGACGACGTTGCACACATTTTGAAAATAACAACACACGAAATGCCAGATGTGAACTCGACATTTCTATCATTTCTGTTCGCCTGGTAGAAAACTGATATTTTCTCATGCATAAAAAATGCAACAACAAAGAAACATACATATGTACATACATATGTATATACATATATGCATACATATGCTTACATATAATAATCGAAACAACTTAAGTAAGCAATCGTGGAAATAGTATAAATAATAAATTATATTAGGGGCCATCCATATATTACGTAACGCCCTGGGGGGGGGGGTTCGAGTTTTGTTATGATTTGTTACGGGGGGGTAGGGGGGGGGTCTGTAAAATTGTTACGTAACATAAATTTTACTAATTTCGTACAAAAACACTTCGATTTTTCATTTATTTATGTATTTAATTTATCAAAGAAATACATAATAAATCAAGAATCATGAGTGTTAAATGGATATAAATATATGCATATACATATGTACATATGTACATAAATACATAATTGTTATTATTTATATTTTGCAAGCTTACTTGATTTTTGTCTACGCACTGTGTTACTCTAACAGAAAATAAAAATAAAGTATTCGAATTCCCGAATATTCGTCCATTCTCAATTACTTGCATTTTCCCATAAATAAAATAAATAAATGAATAAATCCTAAACGAAACTTAAGAAAATGCCATAAAAATATTTGTATATTAGTTTGTAATAACTAAATAAAGAAATTTACTTCAATTCAAACAAAAAGTTATTTAAAAATCCATACATATGTATGTGTATGAATTAAATTTAATTTTTTTTTAAATAAGAACTTAAAACAATTTAAATTTTTTTAAAGTTCTTGTTACGTTATTGTGAGGGGGGGGGGGGGGTCTAAGAATTGTTACGATCTGTTACTGGGGGGGAGGGGGGGGGGGGGTAAAAAATCGGAAAAAATGGCGTTACGTAATATGTGGATGGCCCCTTAAACAATATGCAATAATTAATACATATGTAAGAAAAACATTTATTTTTTCAGGGTTTTTAAAAAAACTGTTTCAGACTCTTGATGAGGAAGCAGTTTTTTATATTCGACTATAACAATAAATATGTATATATGTATATACATATGTACATACATATATGCAATATTTACATATGTATGCATGCATATTTATTTATTTTACCGAGTTTTTTCTGTAGACGAATTAATTACAATGGCGGTATTCGATATTTGATGCAAATTTTCGTGCCTCAGTGCAAATGCAAAATATCGTAGCTTTTCTTTGGATTGTGTGTGTTTGTTGTTGGATTTTAAAGAAAAGCTACGATATTTTGCATTTGCACTGAGGCACGAAAATTTGCATCAAACATGGAATACCGGCAATATTAACAATTTTATATCAAAAGGACAATATAAATAAAAATTATTTCGAATTTTTTTCTAACCGACCCACTGTTTAGCATTTTTTGATATTTGCAAAACATCAGTTTTCTAGCAGGCGCACAGAAACAGCAGTACGTCGATTATTTACAAAAAAATTTTTTTATTTCTTGTTTTCTTTATTTTTGTTTTTTTTTTTAACAATTATTGTTTTTGTTCGAAAGATTTTATTGAAAAGGACATCGAACAAAATAAAAGTAAAAAAGAGTATATCGATGGTCACAAGTAGAAAGTTCCTAACTCGTATTTTCAGGAAATGGAATTTTTCAGTGATTCCACTACATTTCACAACAAATGAACCTAGTCACAAAAATTTATTGTAATACTGTAAAAAATAACTCTTACAAGCAGTTTTACAAAGATGTACAACTGCAGTTGTACTGTTTTTAATATGTTTTACCTTCTCCTGTAAAGGCCGTGATACACTATCATACAAAGTCGTGCGATCTACGAAAAAATACAACCCTGGTATGATGGAGTTTATGAAAATTTTCAAAAGACAATAACAATTCATCACACCAGGATTGTTCTTTTTCGTAGATCGCACGACTTTGTATGATAGTGAGTCATGGCCTTAAAGTTGCAATTATGTACATATGTATGTATTTACGTTGGGGCCTTTCTGCTTGTGACCAACGATATGTAGTTTTTTTTTTTCCTAAGAAAATACAAAAATTGTGTAAATAATCGACAAAAACAAAAAGTTTGACACAGCGTAGTATGTATGTACATATGTGCATGTTTCTGATTCTCCAGTTATTTCAATTTTTCTTTTGCGAAACAGAATGCAATAATTTCCAGTTGGACAAAGAGCAAGAGAGTGAGAATGGAGAGAATAATAAAAATGATGCGCTCATTAATGTTATAACACTTGAAACTGTTATAAAATACAAAGATTTTTTTTTGTAAATATCGACCTCCTGCTTTTATTTCACAAAAACAAAAAGTTTAACACAGCGTGCGTAGTATGTATGTATGTATGTATGTTTTTTGTGAAATACCAGGCAAACATAGTGCAGCAGGAGGTCTATATCGATGGTCAAAGGTAGAAAGGCTCTAACTCGTATTTTCACGAAATTGAGTTTTTCAGTGATTCCAATACATTTCACACAAATACACCTCGTCACCAAAATTTATTTCAATAGTGTAAAAAATAACGCTTTAACCAGCACTTGTACTGTTTATTATACAGGACAATCATGAATAAAATTCCTTTTCCAATTAGAATTTTTAGTTTTCCCTATTGCTTGCTATTAGTTGGAATTGTTCCCAGGGAAAATTTCACGCGGAATTTTATTCATGATTGCCCTGATTATGTTTTTACCTTCTCCTGTAAAGTTTCATTGACTAGAGTTAGGGACTTTCCACATGTGACCAACGATATGTATTTACAAGTAGAAATTATTTTGCCCCGGTTCACACACTTCAACTTTTGTTGATCAACTCGCAATTCAGCTGTAAGAAAAAAAGAGATATTTGTATTTCCTTCTCCATCTTTCTTTTAGCTGAATTACGAGTTGAGCAACAAAAGTTGAAGTGTGTGAACCGGGACTTTTATTCCTTATGTCCTACTTTTCAGCATACATTAATATGTATTGTACTTATGTATCGTATGTATGTTCGGTGACAATGCAAAGGTGCATTTTGATGAACCTTCATGAATATCAAAATCTTATTTTTTCACAAAAGTTTCTAAACACAATTTTTCTATTATTTTGACATAGATTTTTTTTTTACATAAAAAGTAATTTTTTACGTATTTTTGTACTTCTTAAAGTCCATATTTTAAATATGTATGTACATTTTGCTTTCTACAACCGATCCTTTTCATTGTAAGTGACGATATATGTATGTATATGTAGAAAAATAAGACATAAAAAATAAAAATAATTTCCAATTAAAAAAAAGACCAAGAGAAAGATATAGAGAGGATGTGTGTATGTGTTTGAGCATGTTTCCAGCACGGCTGCCGGATGTGGCGATTTATCGTCATTTTGACGATTTTTGGTGCCGAAAATAGCAAAATCTTCGGTTGGTTATTGGTTTGCTGCAGACATAATGTATTTTGAATATACTGTGCCGCAAACCAATAACCAACCGACGAAATGACGATTTTTTCCTTAAAATTTACGATTTTTCAATAGTCCAAATAGGGCATCTTTATCTGAAAAATCTACTGTGATAATTAATTTTTAATTAAAACAAATATTTTTTTTGTTGATGGTTTATCGTTAAATAAAAATAGAATATTGACATTTATTATTTAAAGTTACCCTTCCAATTTTGTATATGGGATCAATTAAATCAAATTTTATGTATATATATGTACATGCAGACATATCGATGGTCTCAAGTAGAAAGGCCTTAACTCTTATTTTTTTTACGAAATTCAGTGTTTCAGTGATTCCAAAACATACCACACAAATACACCTCGTCACAAAAATTTATTGTAATAGTGTAAAAAATAACGCTTTTACAAGCAGATGTACAAAAAAAGTTACATAAATGTGAAAAAGTCCACGTTCCTATCAAAAATTCAAAAGTGCTTATACTAAAACTTGGACCTGCTGACTTGGGATTTTTTTTTCGTTTTTACCACTGAGGGTAACAAAGTTATTAGGGAGCAAAGAAAATGCGAATGGCTTCTTGTAAAATACATGTATTAAAATGAATTGTTATATTTTTGTTTCCAAATAAATACATTTATAAAATAAAACAAAAAAAAGTACATTTTGATTTGTCCGCTTTTTCTGACGATTTTTCGAGTATGATATGACGATAATTTTATATTTCATTGGGATTTCGACGATTTTTCGATAATTTTGTCTGGCAGCCCTGTTCTCCATTTTTCTTTTTAAGAAAGAGCAGACAAACAGAATGCAATAACTTCCAGTTGAGAGCAAGAGAGTGAGAGAATGTAAAAAATTTTTGGCGGGATTTTGCGTTATAACACTTGAAACTGTTATAAAATATCAAGAAAAATTTTTTAAATATCGACCTTCTGCTGGCTTCTGTTTGCCTGGTGTTTTACAAAAACAAAAAGTTTAACACTCGTGCGTATGTATGTATGTATGTATGTATGTATATATGTATGTATGTATGTATGTGTGCGTGGTTGAAAAAAGCAAGATACTTGTTATTATCTTTTATGACCTGCAAAAAGTGCAACATTGAACTCTAATTAAAACAAGTTTTAGCATTTTTTTAATAAACTTTATTTTTATTATTAACAACTAAATTTTTTGAGATTTTTAATTTGTACATTTGTTATAGGTATAGACATTTAAGATAATAATAACATCAATTAGATTGATGGATGTGTTATAAGCATATTTTTTTGTTTTTTCAAATTAATTGATTAAAGCATGTTGAATTTTATAATAAAAATATTAAAATTAAATATGGACACATTTGAGGAATAAAATACAGTTTGAATTACATACTAAGTGCATAAGCATAGTATGTATGTATGTATAAAAATAATTTTTCTTTCAAATTTAAACATTTTTCTGTAACCATGTAAAAACAAATATTTATTCATATTGAAGTTAGTTTTATATATGTACATACATATGTATGTATGTAATATTAGCAGAATTCACGGTTGGCCTTGTAGATCTTGTACATCTTGTAGCTTTGGTAAATCTTGACAAATTTAAAGCACGACAATAACAATTTACCAAAGCTACAATATGTAAAAGATCTACAAGGCCAACTGTGAATTCCGCTTTTGATTTTCATACAACTGCACTATGATTTTCACTTTTTTTAAATTTGTAGTGTGTGTCTGTACGAGTTCATGTACAGACCAAACGGCTGGACCGATTCTGATTTAGTTTTTTTCAGCTTGATAGGTGATTTGATCGAGAGTGTTGTTAGTTCTAGTTTACACTATGCAAGTCTTATTGCTAAGCTGATTAGTTTGTTAGGAGCGAGAGACGAGGGGAAAAGAAACGTTTCTCTTCCCCTCGCCCCTTTCTCTTAACAAACTAATCAGCTTAGCAATAAGACTTGCATAGTGTAAACTATGACTTAGCTACATATGTTTGAAGAAAACCGGTCCAGCCGTTTAGAAGATATTACATCTTTTCTAGATCTCCCAAACGGCTAGACCAATTTTAGTTTAATTTTTTTCGTTTGAAAGGTGACTTGATATACATATATTCTAGTCTAGCGACCATGTCACAGAGTTCGACTCCGTTCGGAAACGGAATTCAATCCATCCCATTTTTGTAGGAGATGGTGTCTAAAAAAGAAAACTAAATTACGGAAATTTGTCAGGTGTGTCCCGACTTTTGGGTGGGCTGGTTGCTGGCGAATGCTGCGGATAGTGCTTGACATCTTGCAGTGGATTCAATTCCGTTTCCGAACGGAATTGAACTCTGTGACATGACCGTATATCTGAAGATAATCGGTTTAGCTGTTTGGACATTATCATATATTTTCCCGTCGGGGGTTTTTAATTTTTATTGTTATAAAAATTTAGCTCAATAATTTTCTATAAAAATTATCGCGGCATTATGTCATACAATATTCAGCATTTTAAATTATATATATATTTTTTTTTTGATTCCACAGTTTTGTGATATTTTTAAGTACCCCTCAAAAGCGCATTCCTGGTATGTTTTAAGTTTTTTTTATTAATTTTGTGTTCAATACTTCTAAATGGGATTTTTTGTGTGAAATTTTTGTTTTTAGAAAAAAAAATATATATTTATTAAGAATTTTCGAATTTAAAATTTAATAGTATCAGCACACTATTAAGCTGGAGTCTAATCGTCGCTTTCGAGAACAAGCCGATTCGATCACGTTTTTTTTTCAGTTTGAGATTATGGCATTCGCTATCGAACAATCACCTTTATTTCAGTTGTCGACATCGACGTTACTTTAACACAATACCAGAAAATTGGGGCTTGTGCATCCGTTGTCGAAAACAACTGAATCTTGTTGGCAGGTTTATTATACTACTTGTATTTTCTATACCCTAGGGTATAGAAATAGATTGTCAGTAGCACAAAATTGTTCTCGAGAGCGAGTAAACAACCCCAATGTTTTGGCATTGCATTAAAGTGATGTCGATGTCGACAACTGGAATGAGGCTGAATGTTATAATATTGTTCGGTATCGAATGCCATAATCTCCCACTGAAAAAAACGTGAGCGAATCAGGTAGTTATCGAAAGCGCTGATTAGCCCCCGAACATACAGGTTAACTAGATTAGATTCAGTTGGGTGCGTAGTTATGTTTAATTGAAACTTAATAATGAATAATTAAAGTATGGGCCCGAAACCTCGGCATTATAGATGATGCAATCCAATAAAATTGTGTAATTTAAATTACTCAAAAAATAGTGTAAATGGTCAAAAATCGGTGCTGAAAATGCTTTATAGAAATTTTATATTTTTTTAAATTAAAAAAAAAATATAAAAATTAATCATTAGTTAGGGCCCACTTTCCGACTATTCTTAAATTAATAATTTGCAACGAACCACACATTCATTTTAAAAAACATGATTTAAAATTTCAAGTCCAAAAATCTTAGTCAAAAACACTATTTTTTTTTTGTAAAAAGCATTTAAAAAATTAAAATTTAACAAAAAAAATTCCCAATTAGATGAAAAAAAAATTTAGAAATAGACGATTTTAATTTTTTTTTTATTTTCTTATTTCGTTTTGTTTTCACACGACTGTTTTCAAGTGGGAAGAATGCGAGTTTGTTTTTGCTCAAAAGTGAAAACGAGAAAATCAAAAAAATTTTAAATCGTCTATTAATTTGTATTTTATAAATTTCAAGTTGTGTAGCATTTGTTTTAACATCCAAACTCACTAGAAAGTTTGTGAAAACGATTCGGCCGCCAGGACATATGACGATTATTTCTTTGAATTTGCATTAGTTATGTCGAGTAAACATCTGGCACACATGCGCCAAAAAAAGCGTAACCACTAATTACTAATGAAAAACTGTTTCAGTTATTTTTTTCATTCGTAATTAGTGGTTACGCTTTTTTGGGCACATGTGGGCCAGATGTGTACTCGGCATTAGCAAAACTTTAAAACTAAATGCGAATACATTTAATCAGGTTTACACTCGTTTAACTTGCCATACATACATACATATGCATACATAAATTTACATATGTATATGTATGGATGTGTGTAAGTACATCTAATACATATATCTATGACTAAATAACACTCATATAATTTAAAACATAAATTACAAATAAAAATTTGTTCAATTCACAAGCTCGCATTAACGTCGTATGCTTTGTCTAATCGTCTAATTATACAAGATTGTAATTTAGTTTTTAAAAATTTTCAAATAAAAGTGAGTTCTAATTATAAGATTGATTTTTATCAGAAGGATAAAAAAAAATAATAATTTGAACTTGAAGTGTACGTTAAAACAAAATTTCCATAAAAAATTTGATTTTTTTTTTTTTTTTTTTTTTGATACGGCCGTATATGTTTTTTAAATAGTTGTATTCAGGCCAGGTCTGAAAAATCTTTTAACTATGTATGTGACAACTAGCACGAGAAAACAAATTCATCTTAGCGATGAATAATACATATATTTAATCAATTTCAATTCAATTTTCAAGCTATTTTATGTGCAGTTTCCACAAGTCAGGCAGGCAACTCGTCCAGAAAATTTGTATGAAAATCACTCAAAAATATGGTGCTTTCTATACAAATTTTATACTCAAGTCGACCGTCTGCGTTGTAGAAACAGGGTTTTAATCAAAAAACACATCATCATTTCGCACAAAATTTAAGTTGCCATGCTTTCAAATGAAATGAATGTCAATTTTAATTTCTGACTTTTAAAAATAAAACAAAATAACGATAGAGCTTGTGAATTGAACACTTGTTAAAAAAAAAGTCAACAAAAATAAAAATATTACATAATTTAAGACGTTTTCTTTAAAAAAAAAGGCCACATATTTTTTTTTAAATTTTCTTGTTAAATTCTTAAAAACTGCCTCCTAAGAAATTTTCACTTTCTTTTGAACATGAAATATATATAATTGCTTCGCTTTGTAGGGGCAAAATATGTTGGCCTTAATTTTTAGAAAAGAAAATGACATGAATTTAAAAATATAATTAAGTATTACGACTTTTAGACACGGAAAGTTTACTTTGCAAAGTCTTAATTCAGCTGGGAGAAAGACTGAATTAATTAGGACATTGCAAAGTAAACTTTGCGTGTCTAAAAAAGGTATATGTAAATATGTATGTATATATTTACGTAGTAGGTGTACGAGTATATGGTGAAATTTTAGTTATACGACCGCCCCATCAGAAAATACAGCAATATGATAACGGCACACATGTAATTATTATGAAGCAATGTTTTACTAAACACAGGAGATCCAGCTGATATATGACGCCCTATAATGAAAAAAAGTACATAATTAATTTTTTAGTGTACAGAATTTAATACAAATTCAGTAATTAGAATATAGATTAAAACTGCATCCCGACCCGGGAAATCTTTAAGACATTATTTTATAAACGCCTCAAAACTTAACGCTGGAATTCATATGGAAAACAAGAAGAAATTAAGAATTTTTGTTGTTGATTTCAACACAAATCTTAAAGGTCCATTTTTCATATCAAAAAATAAAAAAAATCATATAGAGAAAAGATTTCGATATGAAAAATTGGCGATGTGCAGCACGTTTAATTTGTCGATATGAAAAATGGAGGATGTATAGCACTTACGAGGTTTGTTCAAAACGTATCGCGAATTTTGAATTTTCGCGGGTTACGTATATTCGAATTTTGATTTTTTTTGTGGAGTTATGTTGGTACTCATGTCTCACACTTGTGCCGGCAATTTCGGCCATTTTTAATATTCAGTTAATTGTTGACAGCTGCTTTGCTTGCACGTGTTTTGGGTCTTCTTCGATTTTTACCTTGGTTCGTGCGGCAGCTTCCATTGAGATGATTGGTTTGACTTTGGTTTCCCCGTGATAACCATAATCCCACGATTCGTCACCAGTTATGACCCTCTGGAGCAAATTTGGGTCATCGTGGACAGAGTCCAACAACTCATTAGCAATGTTCATGCGATCGATGTTTTTTGGTCGAAATTGAGCAATTTTGGTACGAATTTCGCGGCGACCCCTCTCATGCCCACATCATTGATAAAAATCGAATGACACGAGCCAATCGATATGTCTAGGTCCTCAGCTACTTCTCTAATGGTGATTCGACGATTGGCCAATACCATTTTCTTAACTTCATAAATTTTTTCGTCTGTGCTCGGGCATCCGGCACGCTCTTCATCGTCCACATCTTCTCCGCCTTCTGAGAACATTTTGTACCACCGATAAACGTTGCTTCGGTCCAAGGTAGCTTCTCCGCAACATTCGGAATGCATCCGCGCACTTAATTTCGTTTTTCACACAAAATTTGATACAGATTCTTTGTCCCATTTTTTTTAATAGGTAAAAATCGAAAACGAGTCAAAACACGTGCAAGCAAAACAGCTGTCAACAATTAACTGAGATACACGAGTACCAACATAACGCCACAAAAAAATCAAAATTCGAATATACGTAATCCGCGAAAATTCAAAATTCGCGATACGTTTTGAACAAACCTCGTACCTTGTTAACTAAACTTTTTCCATTAAGTTGTGTCCATTTTCCATTTAGTTGTATGTAAATTAAAAACTTTAAACTCGTTTTCTGGCAAACTAGTTTTTTTTTTAGTTAGGACGTTCTTTGAGTAAATGAGCGATATGTACAGATAAGGACAAAACTATTTGTGTACCCATAATTTTCGGGGTTTTAGGCAAATTGAGAAGAAATTTAAAAAATAAATTACGCCAATATTTAGAGTGCTAATAGATTTGTTTATACAAAAAATAAAAAAGGTAATTTATATCTAACATAACAACAATAATAACAAAAATATTAAAAAGTCATTGGACAAAAGTATTTGTACATGCAAAATGCTTGGGGTTTTTGACTTGTTTGAAAATTTGCTGATTTGCAGTACCAAGCCGTCAACAAATGGCATCCAAATATGGTGTTATATGTTCTTAAAATAGTAATAGTTCACGTCAACTCCGAAAGAATTCAAAACATTTACCACGAATGGCGCCACTGCCTTTAAACCTTAACAATCGGCCATGTCACAGAGCTCAATTCCGTTCGGAATCGGAATTCAATCCATCCCACTTTTGTAGGAGATGGTGTCTAAAAAAGAAAACTAAAATACGGAAATTTGTCAGGTGAGTCGAAACTGTTGAGGGCGCTGGTATTTTGGGGTATGATCCGGCTAGGGCTATAAACTTTGAGGTGGATTCAATTCCGTTTTCGAACAGAATTGAACTCTGTGACATGGCCGATTGCTACCAACATGCTTTACTCGAGGTAAAATTAAGTAATTATTCAGGCCTGTCACAGAAATCGATCGAAATTGTTTTCATTACGAATTTTCATTTCGATCGATTTTGTTTTACCTTCTCCAGATTTCGATCGATTTTGTTCAATACGAAAAAGCAGCAATTCGATTGTTTTCAATTTAAATGTGGCAATATTGGGCAACGAAAAACAAAAAACACATGGTTATTAGAAGAGAAAAACAAAATAGGAAAGGCACAACATTTTTTTTTTACTTGAAGTGAACTAAATTTAAAAATTAATACATGAAATGTCTGCAATAACTGCAGTTTGTGGTGCGCAGGGACGTCAAGACTTTACCATAAAATTACTGGGAAGACGATTGAGGGATGCTTCAGGTTCACTTTCATATCCAAACGCAGTGTATATGTTAAAGTTTTATTTGACTGAACAGAATATTTTACTTTTTACGATGCTGCATTTTTCCTTAAGACTTAAGAAAATTTTATAATTTGTAAAAAAAAATTAAATAATACAAAAAAATTTAAATAAATTGTTGAAAAACATTTTTCTTTATTGAAATAAGTTGTTTCAAACAGATTTTTGTAATTTCACATGAGGAAATTTACTATTCCGAGCATTAAATTTAAGGTGGTTTCATTTCGAGCATATTCTTCGTTTTTCGTTTTCTGAAGAACCTAATTACGGAATTGAAATCATTTCGATCGAATTTGGATTTTGTGACAGGCCTGATTATACATGACGAGGAATTGATTCAATAGTTTGATTTGCGGAGATTGTTTTAGATCATTGCGGAGTTCACGTGAACTATTACTATTTTAGGAACATATAACACCATGTTTGGATGCCATTTGTTGACGGCTTGGTACCGCAAATCAGCAAATTTTCAAACAAGTATAAAACCCCAAACATTTTGCATGTATTTTTTCAATGTATTTTATGCCTGTACAAATACTTTTGTCCAATGACTTTTTAATGTTTTTGTTATTATTGTTGCTATGTTAATTATAAATAACTTTTTTATTTTTTGTATAAACATATTTATTAACATTTTAAATATTGGCGTAATTTATTTTTTAGATTTCTTCTCCATTTGCCTAAAATTCCGAAAATTATGGGTGTACAAATAGTTTCGTCCTTATCTGTATGTATTTCATTTTAAATTTAAGAATAACAAATCATCAAACATTTAAATATGTACATATTTATTTATTTTTTTTCGCCGAAAGATTTTAGAATTTGTACTATAATTTAAAGGTCATAAATTGAAGTAAATCAAAAATGTTTTGCAGTTGCTTTTTTAATAGTTTATTTTTCTTTTTCTTTTTTTGAAATCTATTATTACAGTTTGAGTACTTTTTTTTAACACATGCTTTAAATTAGCATAAAGATAATAAATAATAAACAAACTCATATACACAGACTACCTTTCACTAAGTATGGGTATGGATATTTTTTCACTTCAGAGAAATGTTTATTTTAATCAAACTAATTAGATATTTTATGTTAAATGATTCAGATTTTTCATATACGATTTTAATAAATAGGAAATATTGTATGTATGTAGTTGTTTTTTAATGGCACAATAAAGTTTTTATGTAAATTGAATTTTTACACACTTCAATAAGGTTAACTCGCACGGCTAATTGTTTGAAATCTGTTCCGAAATAATGGCTTTGGTACACGCTTTACATGACATTATGTATGTATGTATGTATGGATGTATGTATGTATGTATGTACATATGTATGTATATGCGAAATACCATGGTCAACAAGAAAACTAGAAATAGTACGTACACATGGCATACAAATTTTCCGGCTTTCGAATTTTTAAACAAGAATATATGTATACATACATACATATGAACACAGCTTAGACTATAAGCCTTAGGGCTAATAAATCATTCAAAGCTTAAACGCTGGTTTAGTTAAACTAAACTCAAATTTATATGTAGTTTAAACTCAACAGGAGTAAACCAGTGAACCATACCTAGTGTGTAGTTTAAAAAATAATATGGTGGCAGCACTAGAATAAATGTAAAAAAACAGCTGTTTTGCAGCAGGCTATCAATTCTTTGCGCAATCAAAAATGCGTAAAAGTTAAAAAATTTTAATTAAAGGTCGCCAAATTTTACTGAGAAAGGAATTATATTTATGCTTGGCGAATTACAATAGTATAAAAGAATAATAGAGTGTAAGAAAACAGGTCGAACAGGATCTGAAGAAAAAGTAGAAACTTGGCAAAAAGTTGAGTGCTCTTTTAATGCAAAACATATAAGCGTTTACAGATTGTTTAAATACTGTATTGATTTATAGGTTTGCTAGTTTAAACACATTTTAAGCCAAAAATAGAGATTAACATGCACTGATTTATTAGCCCTTAATGATCAAACAGAATTGCGGCTTAGACACATTTTCCATACAAATTGACACAAAAAACCAGCCCCAGAAAGCAGTTGAGAGATAGAATCTATCAACAAGGTCTATTTATTAGGTCTGTGGAACTCTACACAAACAAAAAAAAGAAGAAAAAAACAACTTTATGTTTAAGTTGTCAGAAACACACACAAACATGAATTAAAGTGTATGTTGCAAACAACTTTTGGCAGTTTAGACACGAAAACACAGAATATCATCAATACGATTGTATTGACCTAATAAATAGGCTTTTAAATCTATTTTATTTTGACCGCGTTTTTTCTCATGCTCTCACATATAAATAAATATTCTCTCAAAAATACTACCATACTTTCAATAAATTTCATACATTTTGTAAATAAATGATGAAACAGAATAAAGTCTGCAACTTCAGGAAAATCGCTCCCAAATTAATAAAGCCCATAATAACACCGTCGGCAGTAACTTCAAATGCTCTCTAATTTTTGTTTTATTTTTCTTTTGTGCTTATTTTTCTTTGTAGTTTTGTTTACAAAATGTATGAAATTTATTGAAAGTATGGTAACATTTTTGAGAGAATGATTACTTATATGTGAGAGCATAAGAAAAAACGCTCTCAAAATAAAATAGATTCTATCTCACGACTGCTTTCTGGATTTTATTATGGGCTTTGTTAATTTGACAGCGATTTTTCCCGAAGTGGCGGACTTATTCTGTTTGATCATTTAGAGTGTAAAACTGCTAAACCACTACAACAAAATTTTACAGGAGAGACAAAATACTGTTAACATTTTGTATATAAAGCTTAAAGGCTCAGTTAGCCGACTGTAATGGAATGTAAATGCAATGTAGGAAACAGCTGATCGATATTTTTATGTGAAAAGTAGGTTACGTTACATTACATATCTATAACCATTTTCATTACTTTTCACATAACAATATCGATCAGCTCTTTCCTACCTTTGCAGTTACATTCCATTACAGTCGGCTAACTGATGCTTAAGAAACTAGCGCAGTGCTGAGTACACGTCTGGCATTTCTTGTGTTATCATTTTGTGGTGTCATTTTCACAATGTGTGCAACGCCGTTTACATTATGTTTTTCATATGGAAAGTAATGACACAGAACGAAAAATATCGGAAATGACAAACGTTGCTGCTAGTACACACTAAGTGCGTTCGCGTACGCAAAAGTTTTTAAAAATTTTTACTGAACTTTACTGCATTAATGGCCTGTTTCACGATATCAAAAGACTGAAAATTTATATTGAAAACAACAATAGAATATGAAAATTTGTTTTTGTTTTCAATATAAATTGTAAATCGAAAGTTTTCTTTCGATATCGTGAAACAGGCCACTAAGATATTTTGTTGATATTTCAAGAAAAAAAGAAAAGAAATTAAGCTAGAAAAAATGCTTATTTACTCTGAAATTCGATGCATCCATACGTACGAAAAGAAAAGCTGATCTTAGAGTTTGTTATGTTTAGCATTGTACAATTCGAAAACATTTTCAATTTGTATATTTAAATAAAAATAAACAAATATTATTAAATTTTGTACTTACATTCTTTTGCTAACATTGAGGAACAACAACAGTCCTTAACTTCTTCATAAAAGAAACAGGAACCCACGGAAGTTTTATAGATCTTTTCACCCACATAGCATATATGAGGAACGAAAGGTAAGCCCTCTGCAAAGAAAAATAAAAGTGATTTGATTAGGCTAAAGTTCGTATCGCTCTGTAAGCCAAATTACATGTGATAATTATTATTGAACAAATAACACCAAAGTTAATTGTAAAAATTCTGACAAATACTAGTAGAACGGAACAACCAGCTGCTTTCGAAGGCCACTACAGCTTCATTATGTGTGGTGTCAGTTAATGTAGATTTCTGCTTTTTTTATATACTCAAGTTTTGAATCATCGTATTACAATTTGCTGAAAACTTTTTTTTTACAACAGTCCTGCCATTGTCGTTTGTTCTTTACTAATTACACAAGCCCACGATGCATGCAATTCGGATAGGCATTAGGTACTAAGCTTCAGAAAAAATATTAAAAACATTCCATCACCGATTTTCATAATATTTAGCTTATTTTATTCTTAACATATTTGCCTTTACAGACAATAGTCAAAAGTTTAATATTTTGCAGTTTTGAAATTTTAAAGAGCTTTTAGAAGTTCAATTTTTTATTAAAAAAAATTAATTTTTAAATTTTATTTTACGAATAACTAAGAAACCATTGATTTTTTTAGCTTACTATATTTTGATGATTTGAAGCAAATTTTATTAGTTGCACGAAGTTCTTTTAGTGGTCAATGTCGGATATACTGTCTTCGAGTTATGGTGAATTATACTGGCATACCTCGTGAAAATATTAGGCAGGCTCATAAAAAAAATTGTGACGTGATAGAAAAAAACCAATGGTGTAGTTTGTTTTAATATACTTAGATATATGAAAAAATTATACATATGAATTTTTGAAGGGGAAACAAAAAGTTGTATTTCGTGGGGTTGTGTTATGCACATGTTAGTTAATTTGCTTTTGGCTTACAGAGCGTTACGAACTTTAGTCTAATCAAATCATAAATATAAGTAGAAACAAATAAAGTTCGAATAATAATAATTAAGTAGCTGAAGAATTGAAGATTCCAAAAACTAGGCTAAAACCCTCAAAGTCCCAGGAGTTCCCCGGCACTTCCCCGGAAAATTACGGAAGCACTGAAAATCTAAAAAATCCGCAGTGACAGCGCCATTATGCTATGTATGTATGTATGTACATATGTAGTTGTTACCAGTATTTGTAACCATTACTCGCCATTATTTTTTAATTTTCAAACATTGATGGGAATACGTTCCAAAAATTATCGCAAATTCTACATTTTCATGACTTCTTGAAAATGTCTTTTTTTACTTTTCATCCTGCATCCTTTAAATATTTTTCTACGTACATACATACATATTTATGTATGTATGTATATGTATGTATATATATCAAAGCAGATTCCCTTAAGATTTGAATAAAATTAAAAATAAAAATAAAGAAAACTGGCAATCTGCATGATTTCTTTTCACACACATTTATTTATTTGTGTATGTATGTATGTACATATGTACCAGCTGTATGTCTATATTTATTATTTCTTTAGTTGTTCTTGTAAGACAATTTCCAGAGTCAATAAATTTCTATATGTATTGATAATTATTGTTGTTGGCTGTGCATTAGTTCTCATTTTGTTTGGATTATAGCAACAATACCAACAAGAACTGTATGTATTATATATGGTCAATGCAAGTATGGACACACAAACACGCACACACACAAATTTATTCCCATGTGTTCATATGTATGTACATACATATGTATGAATATTTATGAATTGGCCAAAGTGGAAAACAACAAAAACATTGTATGTAAATATTTTTATGAAGTCATTTTGTGGATAAATTTTGTACTTGTTTTATTATCAGATTTTCATATACTACAACATTGCGGTGCAACAGTGAAATATAAAACTGGTGTAGCGCTTTCACATTTTTTGTTAAATCCTTGATATAAAAATTTAAGCAATAGCAAAATTTTTCCTAATTCTTTTCTCTCTCTAATTTAATCGAGATTTTTCTTTTTAATATACAAACAAAAAAAAAAAGAAAAAACCATTAGGTAATTCACAAAGTGTTCCAATTACGTTAGATATGTTGTATTGAGTAAAACTTTATATTGTCCAAAAAAAAATATGCTGATATTTTTCATTTAAAAATATTAGGTGTGTTCGACTACTTTTCCAGAAATTATTACTCTCAATAAAAACGTTTGCGTATAAAAGTACACGAAAGGAAAATTGTAAAACCCTATAAAATAATAATTTTGGCGCTAAAAAAAAACTATACATATACTTATACAAAAATTTTACTATAATAATCTGTTTACTTTATTTATGTTTAAAACAATAGGTTACACAGAGAAAAAACTGCCTAATAGAATCAAGAAGATTTTCTCTATGAAACGTTTTTAGCAGAGAGAAGCGAAGATTTCTCCATAGAAATTTCTTATTGTTTTTATGTGGTAAATCGTATTAATTTTATTAATAAGAAAACTACATAAAATGAAGAAGAAATCTTGTTATTCACACTTTTTTTACACAATTTCCGTTATTTTTGGCACCAAAAAAAAAAATCCTCCATAGAGAAAAACTTCTTGATTCGATTAGCTTTTCTTATAAATTATAAACTATAGGGATTTCTTATTGATTTCATTAAGTTGCCTTATTGATTTTTTCAAAAAGGTATTTTTATTGTTTTCATTAGGTTCCTATATGATTATGTGTAAAGCATCTTATTAATTTTTTTAATAAGAAAATCTTCTTGCTTTTATTATGTTTGTTGTTATTTCATATCTATAAATAAACATACGAGACAATTTTTTTCATGATCTTTATCGTTTTTGTATAAGCATGATTGTACAATAATTTCAATGTGGATTCAGGCTGCCTGTTAGCATATTGGTTAGAGTGCTTGTCTAGCAGTAGACTTGTGTCATTCTTGAATGGATTACTTCAACTGAATGATTCTTTCAAGTAAAAGAAAGAAATAATTCTATATTTTCTCTATATTTGTTTCATCTTTCGGTTTCATTTTTCTATTTACTTTCGTATTCTTGCTTGCTTTAATTTTTCAGTTTTTCATATAATAGAAATCAAGACTACGGACTTTCCTCGAGAAAATGTAATTTCAAATTAGTATTAAAAAGTTTTTGTTTTTTTAAATAACAATTCACGCAAATTGAAACATTTTCATTCTGAAAAGTGTGTGACTGACATTCAAAAAGATGAAAGAAAAGAAAGAATTACTTCACTTAAACTTTCTGAAAGGGAATGAAAGATTCACACAATATGAATACTTGTCTCCTCTCAAGTAAATAATCACCCCTATCGTGAATAAAATGTGGAATTTTTGTTCCCGTGATTTGTAAAGCTTAAAAATTAATTGAAAACCAGACAAATTTATGTTTGATGGTAAGAAATACACAAATTTTTTGTTTCAAATGCAATGTTTTTAAGTGTAAATTAGTGTTTTTAAATATTTTAGGTGCCGAGGAAAAAATTCTCAGCTTGCCATCGCCATAAAATTTACTGCATGTGAACCAAAGATATTCACATTCAAGAAAACAGGTATTGTTCGGAGTTATTGTTATTAATCGTGGACATTATTCACTGATATTGTCCTAAAAATAATTATTTATAAATTTTAATATTTAATTGGAGGTTTAAACATGAAATTACGCGATGTATTTATTCAGTTCGCCTGCAAAAATAAAGTGAACAAAGCTAAGGGGAAAATTAAAAATGCATGTGAAAAATATTATTCACGATAAGGGGAATCAAAAAAAAAGGGAACAGATTTCTGGGGAAAAATTATTCACGATTGCAATTTGGAGAAAAGGGAAAATATTCTGAGGGAAAAGCTGTTCACGATAGGGGTGAATATGTCTGTATGGTGAGTTAATTAAGAATATAATATAATATGTATGTATGTATGTATAAATAAATAAAACCTACATATATGAAAATCCATAAGTACAAAGAATAAAGACATAAAATTTTTTTTTATTTTTTATTAGTTGGCCTAATAAAAACAAGAAGAACCCCTTTTTGAAAAAATCAATAAGATAACCTAATAAAACTACAAGATTTCTTCTTGATTTTTTCAAAAAGGTTCTCCTTATTAAATTAATAAGATTTCCATATTGAAAAAAAAACCATAGAGATATCTTATGAATTTTGTTCTATTTTATGAGATATTTATTAGGCACTGTTTTCTCTGTGTATGTTCTGTATTAAACGTGAAATTAAATCGTTAGTTTCACGTGGAATACAGAACGTACCCGAATATATTTTTGGCATTAAACTTTAAGAAATATTATTTTGTTTATACATAACTTAGGTCCTACTATGTCGACAACGTTCGAATTATCGCACACTTACATTTGAAACAACAACAAAATATTAAAATTTGTTTTTGTTTTGAATGTAAGTGCGCGACAAGTCGAACGTTGTCGACATCGTGGGACAGGCTCTTAATAAATTTTTTTTTGTTATTTTTAAAATTTCATCAAAAACTAAAAAGGTTTGTCTTGTTTTGCTTCTGTTTGTTTAAAATTACAAACATATGCATCCCTATCGCGAATAACAAGTGTGGAATTTTTGTTACCGTCAAATTTTCATTCCCCTCGAAGGGAAAATGCTATCGTGAATCTCCAGTGAAATTTTTTTCTATGCTATCAGTCCCAGTGAATGTGAAAAAGGAAGGTTTGTTAAAGCTTAACAATTAATTTAAAATCAAACAAATTGAAGTTTAATAATAAGAAATACACTAATTTTAGGTTCCAAATGGGTTTTTTTTAACTTCAAACTTGTGTTTTTAAATATTCTAGGTGCAATGGACAAATATTCTTTAGTATAACACCACGGTGCATCGAAATAAAATTTACTGCCTGAACCAGATTCAGACTCTATGAAAAAAAGGTGCTGCAGGGAATTATTGTTAGAAATCGTGAACTTTATTTACTAATATTGTCCTAAAAAATAAACACACATTAAGAACTTTTAATATTTAATTCGAAGGAAAATATCGAAATTATGTCATGTAATAATTCAGTTCGCCTGCAAAAATTAACTGAACAAAACCAAGTGAAAAGTGAAAAAATTCCAATGAAAAACATTATTCATGATAAGGGGAAATATTTCGAGGGTAAAAATGTTCACGATAGGGGTGAAATAAATTGCGTTGCCAGTGGACAAGCCAACTGAAGTTCGATTGTCATCCATGAATTCTTTCTGAACAGTAAGTAGTATGGAGTATTCGTGAGATGCCAGAATATCCAAATCTTAATAAAAAAAAAGGTCTTTACATACACATATACATATGTACATACATATGTTGAATACTTTTGTTTGCTCATTGTATATGTACGTATGTATGTACATACGTACAATAAATACGCAATCACAAAATTTAAGCTTCTACGATATTAAGACATTGTTTACACTTTTCAATAATTTAAAAAAAATTTTTTATGTGGGATTTAAGACTAAATATAAATATTTATGTACGTATGTATGTGTATGTATGTATGTATGCACATATGGGAAGAAAACTAGGCTAAAGTAATATATTTCGGTGCTTAAGAACATATTAATTATGAATTGTATTTCTGTCAGAATCGTTGGTAGCAAAAATTTCCTTCCTTATAACTATATGTACATATGTGTATGTATGTATGTATGTACTAACGTACTAATATACATACATATTTATGTATGTATATTTTTCATTTAGAAGTTTGGAAACTTATTGTATATTTTATATGAATATGGAACAAACATTTTTTAAGTTTTGTGTTTTTTCTATTTTTCAGTTAAAAACATTTATTTTCAATTTTCATTTACAAATTCATCGTTATTAACATTTAAAATTTTATATTAACCAAAATTTTCAACTTACATTCTGAATTCTGGCAACCTTAGGGCCAGTCTCACGATGTCACGAAAGTTCGACTCGTCGCACACTTACATATGCACACTTGTATTCAGGGGGCAAATTACGGCATTCGATACATTCGAAATTTAAAAATATTTCCACATAAACTCTATTGAAATATTTCGCAATTTCGTTCGATAACGACTGCCGTAATTTGCCCCCAGGATTTTTACTGTGCTACCTTTTTCAAGTGACAGCTAAGCTGAAATATATGTATGTATGTATGTTGGCTTTGCCCCATTCCGTGTGTCTCATTTAACGCAAAGTTTTAAAGTTGGGCAACTTTTAACTTACTTGGAGTAGTTTGACAACTATGAGTTGGTTTTTGCTTTGTTTTGATTTAAAAATGAATAAAAAAAACTTAAGTTAAATAAGTAACATGGAGAACAAACTTATTGAAATTGTTCAAACGTTTCCGCCAACGAAGTACTCATTGTGTCAACCTCCCCCGTCGTTACGTCAATGTCAGTTGAAAAAGACGACGTATAGCTTACGATCTTTAGGCACAGATAACGCAAATGAAAATTTGTATGAGGAATAATATAGTTTTTTTTTTAGGAATATATATACATATGAATGTACATATATGTATATGTGCATCATTGATAACAAATACACACATACTAGGGCGGGTAAATAAGTCTGTGACTTTTTGAATTTTCCGCCTCTTAATTGAAAAGCCAGCACTGCTCTATCAAAATTTGAATAAGCTGTCTTATTTAGTAGACTACCGCATGATTTCCGAAGAAAATGGAAAACAGTAAATTTCGTGTGCTCACTATTATTTGTTTGAGGAATATACCATTACTCGAGCCAAGACTAAGCTCCATAAAATATATACCATGGGGACTCTGCACCAATGGTAAAAAAATGGTTTACTGAATTCCGTTGTGGCACCGAAAATGCCGATCGTTGTGGACGCCCAACTGAGGCCTCTAATAAACTCACATGGTTTAAATTTTTAATGATCATTTGGTTATGAGAAAGCTTTCGGCAAAATGGGTTCCGCCCACGTTTGCTCACAATCGGCAACAAACGCAATCGTGTGATGACTTTGCAGAAGTGCTTTGGGCAATATAGACGTGTTTTTGCACCTTTTCGTAAACGTAAACGAAACATGGATCCACTACAACACACCGTAGCCAAAAAATAGGTTTTCCCGGCGCAGAGGAAGGACAAGGTGGATTGGTCAACCGTTTTTTGGGATGCACACGGTATCACAGTAATCGACATTCGACTAGCTTCCAAAGGGTAAAGCAATCAATGACGAATATTACGCGAAATTATTGGCACGATTAAATGACGATTTGAGAAAAAAAATCCGACCGCATTTGACCCAAAAAAAAGTTCTTTTCTACTAGAACAATGCAAGGATGCACACATATGCAGCTTCCCTGACAAAAATCCATGAAATCATGAAATCTGTCATCCGCCCTATTCTCCGGATTTAGCCCCCACTGACTATTTCTTGTTCCCAAAACTGAAGAAATGGATCGGCATAAAGAGATTTGACTACAACGATGAAATCATCTCATAGACAAATACATATTATGATGACCGCGACATATTTCGTTTTGTTGAGAAGATAAACAAATTTAGAGACTCGTTAGACAAAGTGTATAGAGCTCAAAGTAGACTACGTTGCAAAGTAAAATGATTTGCTATTCGACAAAGTCATTAAATAACAAAATCATGCATTTTTCTGATGTGCGTTAGCGTCCCTTTGTGTCAGTTGTTTTAGGAAAGTTCAAGTCATGAAGGCATAGCCACTGGTCGGTGAACTATACAGACTTCAGCGTATACTACTCCTAATGTAACATCAGAGCAGAATCATCGGCGAAGTAAATAACCAATGTAATGGCTACTAAACACAGCTTCGAAAATCTAATGCCCCTCATTGACATCAGAGGCGCTGCAACACTGCCTTAAAAATAAAAAACGTGCAAAAAGCAGAATTGTAAAATAATGAAGCTTTCCTCTATCTTCTCCTTCACCACCTGTCTTCCCTAACACTAGCCCTTTCCTAAAAGAAGGTAAACACGTAGCAGTATTAGTAGGCATTCATTGCCTGAGTGTTAATTCTCTTAAAAGAAAATCTGTGTTTCATTCAAAAAGTCACTGACTTATTGATTCGCCCCGTACTACAAACATAAGTTTGCAAACTCTTCGTAATAACATGTCGGTCATACAAAAAAGTCTAATCGATTATAATTTTTATATAAAAAAAATAAATAATATAATAATAAAATAAATACGAAGTAAAAAAAGTACATATTAGTTAAAGTTAATTTATATAAAAAATAAAAAATTTATTATTTTAAATGCGGAAAACTACTTTCAAATAGTTACACCAACTACTAGTTTTATTAAGAACTTTTAAGTAAACAAAGAGTCGTTGGTAACTTTGAAACAACAACAGCATTCTTGACTTACAGTGCATGGCCAATTGATAACAACCAACATTAATAAATTACATATTATTTTAGGTACATTTTTTTCTAATGTTTAAATAATTTTAATAATTTAAATGAATGAAGCAAGAATTTATGACTTAACTAAAAAAGAGAAAGTTGTATTACATATGTATGTATGTATGTAAAACCTAAACGCAATTACTACTAACCAATTAATAAAAAAAAAATTAAAACAGGAAAAGTTTTATGTTTATCAAACTAGGAAGTTTTCTTTGATATACTCAAAATCAAAAATTGTTCGTTTGACTGATTTTTGAAATAATAGCAAGGGAAAACAAAAAATTCTAATTGGAAGAGGGAGAAATTTCACGCGGAATTTTATTCATGATTGCCCCGACTATAATGCTATGTTTCCACTACTAGTTGAATCCGTTTACACTGCGCATTCGTGCTTCGTTTTGACATTTTTTTTTATGTATATTCACACATTCACACTTTGATTTGTTGTGGGAAGAAGAAGAAACTCAGGCATGTTCTGAAAATCACATGTGATTTTAAAAGTAATAATGGTCATGCAGATATTTTTTCACTATTTTTTGCTTATTTTTCCATTGTAAAGAGCATCATATATCATTTCTGAAAGAAATTTGACGTATATGATTTCAAAAACGTCTGCAGCACCATTATTACTTTTAACCCTAGAACGTCATCCTTCGTCAAAATGACTACGCGTGTTTTTATTTTCGATTTAAAACATATTTTTTGTGTTTGTTTTGGTTTCGTTTTTCGTATAGCGTTAGCCGCTAATGTTAGTTATTCAAACCTAATGTTGCTTTTTTAGTTTAATAAATTTATTATAAGAAACTACAAGACTTAATGGAAAAAATGTGTAATATTTCATACAATTGACAGAAGGCTGTGAAATGTTAATTTTACGTTAAACAATTGAAAAAAATATATGAATTTCGTCATATAATAATTAAAAACTAACTAAATATCAATAGTAAATATAAAAAAAGCGATACGAACTTTAGCCTGATAAAATCATAAAATAATAAATCTATTTTGGTAGTTATTTTTACTCACGACGTTTGTTGTTGACTCTTGAAATAGGTCGTAGTCAAAATGACGAAGGATGACGTTAGTGTACACAAAATAAGGATGACGTTCTAGGGTTAAAATCACATGTGATTTTAAAAATGTGTTTTTCAGAATATGCCTGACTGCCTCGCTTTAATATTTACAATTAAAATATTGTGCGTGTTAAAGGAAATAGAAAAATAATATAAAATATATAATATAAAATATATATCGTTGGTCACAAGTAGAAAGGCCCTAACTCAAATAACTGCAACTTTACAGGACAAGGTAAAAACATAATAATAAGCAGTACATACAAGTGCTTGTACAACTGCTTTGTAAAACTGCTTGTAAAAGCGTTATTTTTTTACACTATTGCAATAAATTTTTGTGACGAGGTATACTTGTGCGAAATGTTTTGGAATCACTGAAAAACTCAATTTCATGAAAATACGAGTTAGGGCCTTTCTACTTGTGACCATCGATATATGCCTATTTACATACATATGTATTTTTTTAATTATTTCATTATATAATTTGTTAAAAAAGTTAAGTAAAGCCACTAAAACCACAAATAAAGATTAAGATTAATTTAATCTCTAATCCTGAACTAATATTAAAAAATTTAAACACTTGTAGTTATATGCATTCGATATAAGATTCGTTGTAGCTTAATAAATCACATTCCAAATGTCAGACATTAAGTCCTAGTTTACACTATGCAAGTCTTATTGCTAAGCTGATTAGTTTGTTAGGAAAGAGAGACGAGGGGAAAAGAAACGTTACTGTTCCCCTCGTCTCTCTATCCATCAAACTAATCAGCTTAGCAATAAGACTTGCATAGTGTAAATATGGACTAACAGTTGCTAACTGTCGCCAAAACATTGTATGGCGTACATTCGGCGACCAGTGTATATAAGTTAGAAAAATGTCATAGAAATATTATGTATGTATGTATTTCTTTGAGTTAAAGCAAAACTATTTAATATGCAAGACACATTACAGATTTGTTTATTTAGATTTAATTTTATACAATACAACAACAATATCAATGAAAAAAGCTGTTTTATTAAAGAATAAATTTAATGAGTAATAATAAATTTTTATATACACCCCTATCCATGCTTCAATGTATCTATTTACATACATACTTAGTTTTAAACTTTTTTTTAAGTGCATTTTGACACCTGATATACTAAATAACAAATAGATTTTCGTTCCTGTTTAAGAAAAAAGTCAATAAAACTTTTTATTTGGATAATTATTACTATAGGAAATGTAAAATTTCTAGGAGTGATTAAAAAAATAAATTTAAAAAATATGTATACCTATGTACACATACATACATATTTATGAATGCAGCATAAATTACGTTCGATAAAAAAAAAATTTTTTTTCAAATGTCTTTCATTGCTAAAACATTGTTAAGAGATTTCAAATTCGCTAACGTGCGTATTAATACAACATCCGTTTGCGAGGTGATAAAAGAATGCGATTATGTTAAAAACTGTCATATGGTAGCTATTGATGAAAATACATACTTATGTATATATGTATAATCAACTGATTTGCGTAAATCTACCATTTGAACAAAGAAATTTAATTGTTAATTTTGCTGCACAAAATTGTTTGTTACTCATCATACAAATTGTTTAAGCACAAAAAAGGAAATAAATATCAATTTGTATGCAAACAATTTTGTTGTACATATCGCACTTGTTCCTTTAAAGGGGTCAACGCAAAGTTCTGCCTTCACTGAAATTTTTTAAATGTTGAGTTGACCACCTTTAAATATTGATCTAAGGCGGTTTCTTCTTCTTCTATAAAAAACAATCGAGCTGTGTGGATAGCATTATAACATTAGCAAAGAAAACGTTGCCACCATTTTTTTCTTCAGTATGGTAATACTCACTAAAAAAAATATCAAAACTCAATTGAGGTTGGAATAAATTAATTTTCGCAAAGAAAGAAGATTGGCACTTAAAACTTATTTTTTCAATGGAAGTGTTCTAGTTTTTGTTTAGATTTTTTCTTCTTTTGTAAAATAACGAAAATTCGAAACACGCTTACATATTCATGTACATATGTATGTATTTACATACATGAATATAATATCTAATAAATTCAATTGAAAATGCGATTTTCATTTAAAATATTTTTTTGAAATTCATCCCACAGTAAGTTGAAAACATTTAATCAGAAATCTTTACTGATAACGTTTTATTTGTTTAATTAATACTTTGATGTAATTTATATATATGCAGTATGTATGTATGTACATACATTCATGTATGTATATTATTTGCAAAATTAAAATACTAGCTGCTAAGTAAGTAGGTACATATGTATGTATGTATGTATGTATGTATGTACATATATGTATATGTATGTGTGTATATTGAACTGTGAAAGTGAACTTGAGCTAGTAACATGCGTTTAATTACTTGTTATCATGCAGTCTTTCAAAGTATTTTTAATTATACATTTGGTAAAACATAACATTAAATAAGATATAATATAAATAATTTTGCAATAATATGGGGGCGTAATAAACAAATTTTTGCAAAAACAAACAATATAAAATTTTCGCTAAATTAAATATTTACCATGTGTAATAACATTTCAAGTATACAGAAAATCTTCTTTATTTATTTATGTTTTATTTTTTATTTCAAATAGAGCAGGTTACTGATTTCACATTGATTATCGAAAATAGAGTTTTCACTGTGTAATTCGAAGCGAAAGAAAATGCTTTCGAATTTGTGTGCTTATAGACGTTTTGAGGTATATATGTACGTATGTAGCATATGTGTGCGTGCATATCTACATATCGTCGCTGGTTTAACTAACTAACCTAACTAACATGTATGTAAAACCTTTCATAACTTTAAAATATGGCTTAACCGATAGCCACCAAATTGTTCATTCAATGTTCAAA
Source organism: Nowickia ferox (assembly GCA_936439885.1). Taxonomy (NCBI): domain Eukaryota; kingdom Metazoa; phylum Arthropoda; class Insecta; order Diptera; family Tachinidae; genus Nowickia; species Nowickia ferox. The sequence goes on along the minus strand of OW387024.1, from coordinate 10,930,332 downwards.
TTCTAAATATATTGGACCCACTTACATAAATACATACATATGTATGTATATCTCGTGAGATAGCGAACCGGCTAGCGTTTAAACTTTCACTGATTTATTGGCCTTAAGCTGATTTCGCGTTAAAGTGGAACAAACATACAAGCTTTCACATTTATAATATTAGTAGGATTACATGCAGTTTAAGTGGTAGTTCTTAAACTAAATTTAACTTCTTTTTGTATATAGTATTACCTAGACTTGGGTCGTATTCGTTCACTAGTTCATATTTTAAAATCCTAACAGTCTTATGACGACGTTGCCTGTTTATCGATAAATATAAAATAAATATTGGCATTTCCACAGGAATTTCAACTTTTTGTCGCGTGCGACACCAAAAAAAACATTTTTTTTTTTTTCAAAGAAAACGAAACTTTTTTTCACTTTACATATTTGTATAGGGCATCAACAGTCCTACATTGGGTAAAATTAAAAAAAAAAATCGAGTAACATTGTTCTGAAATATAAGCTTAATTGCTTGCTGTATGTAGCACGCGGCAAAAAAATGAACTTTCTCGTAAAATTGTTTTTGAATAAGTAAAAACTTTGCAAATAATTTAAAATTATTTTTTCCTTTCCGATTTGGACAAATAAAATAAAAAAAAATTAATAGTGGAAAGAAGACTCCTCAGACAGAAGTCATGCACTTTTCAGATACCCGATGAAAAGTAAGTCATAAATTCACAATCATATTTTTGCAAATAATGAGTAATGTTAATCGTTTTAAAATCTGAAAGTTATTTTCGGCAGAACAAAATATCATCTAGGTATGTATTGGAGACAATAGAGTCCAATTTAAAAAAGAAATCAGATCATCGTTTAGTCCTAATTTACACTATGCAAGTCTTATTGCTAAGCTGATTAGTTTGTTAGGAAAGAGGGACGAGGGGAAAAGAAACGTTACTGTTCCCCTCGTCTCTCTCTCCGTCAAACTAATAAGACTTGCATAGTGTAAATATGGACTTATTGTTGCTTTGCACTCAGTTTTGTTCGCGCCAGATCTGTGAAAATAATTCTATCATACAGTATACTTTTCCCAACACACTATTTACCATACATTTTACCATCCATCACTAGTTCTAATTGGTGGACCGAGGCCATTTAGTGCAGCCGCAACACTTTCCCACTGTTCCTTGAAATTATTAGGAACACTGCCCCTTCGGAATCCTCTAACAAGAGAAAGATTTTTTTCCAACTCTTCCACCAGTTTTTAAAATTTTTTGGGGTTAGTAATTTTAATTTTCTTCATATTATATTTTTCACTATTTTTAGAATTTTTTTTTTCAAATAAATAGGTATGCATACTTTGATATTTCTTATATTTCACTTTTTGACTATTTAAATTTTTTCAAATTCGTTAGGTATACACGCAACAGAACACGACAAAATGAACGGCAACATCAAGATAAATTTTTCTTACAGTATAATAAACATATATTAACAGTCATCGACAAATGGCAATATTATACATATTGTTATATTGCCGCCGCCAAATAGAATTAAAGTGACTTTGATTTGTTGTGGGGAGAAGAAGAAGAAGAAACTGCCTTATTTTAATATTTACAAGTAAGATATTGTGCGTGTTAAATGAAATGGACAAATAATATAAAATATATATGTATGTAGATATGTACATGCCTATTTATGTATTTTTTCTTAAATTATTTTATCATATAATTTTTTTAAAGAGTATGTTGTCAGTACTAATGTAGGATAATACCACCCGATTGGCCGCTTAAACTAGCAAGCAAAACCATAGATATAATCGACTACTCAAAAACCATAAACAAGGATTAAGGTTAATTTAATCTAGAACTCAAAAAATGCTCCCAAGTTTGTTTACAGTTTCGGTTCAATTGTGAATAAAAATTATTTGAATGAATAAAAACAATTTTTCTTTTACAACCCAAAAAAAATTTAAAATACGATTTTTATTAACAACTGACTTTGAAGTTCAAATATTTTATTCAGGATTAATTTCGAATGTTACCAAATGGAGTAATTTTTAAAACAAAAAAAAAATATCCCTTTGCTCGCTTTTAAAATTGATTCGGTTTACAGAACAGATCCTTATGTTTTTTTTTTTATTGGAAATACAAGACCTTCCAATTCATAAGATGAATGAATTTTACCAAATAAAATCGATTTGAAAAATACTCAATGAATGATTTATGTATGTATTTTATTTAAGTATGTACGAGTATATACCCTGCAGGAAATGCGAATAGTGAAATTGTAGTGATTTACTAGTGACATTGTCAGTAGTACTACTGACCAGGTGTACCCCAGCCAATGCAATCATCTATTGACATTTAACATTAGCTTGTCATTGAAAATCCACCACTAGACTGTAGCACTACTGACTAAGTACTTCTTTTAGGCACACATGGACACATTGGCACCAAAGATTCACTAGTAAATTTTAGGGGCTCTAGTCTACAATATCGATATTTCCTCGCTTGATGTGAATAGTAAAATTGTTGTCATTGAAAATCTACGGATAGAGTTTAGCACTATTCTTTTACGACAATATGGAGGCATTTGAACCAAAGATTCACTAGTACATTTAAGTGGCCCTTATCTACAATTTTATAAGGATTGGGGCAACAAACATACACATACATACACATATTATTGCACAGAATAATAAAAAAGAAAACTATTGACAATGTCACCAGAAATACACTAGAACTGTTGTCTCTGACGTATCTCTACTCGCGCATAAAAGGAAAGTTGTCGACATTTTAACTAGTGCAATTGTCGCTAGAGAAAAGAGTGTTGACATAGAGACACGTGGTTCTAAGCTGACTAGAGGGTATGTATGTACATATGTATGTATGTATGTACATACTTATGTATGCATATGGTGCATAAAACACATATAAAATTTTTTAAGCATGTAAAATATGTATTTACTTTACTTTATGTTTCTGCTTCAAAATTTAAAGCAAATAAAATATTTATGCATGTGTGTATGTATGTATGTATGTTGAGATTTGATATACAATTTTCTTTAAAATTTTTGAAGTACGTGCTTAAGAAATTTATTAAAATAAACTAATAGTCCTGTGAATATCAAATTGAATTATTTTTCTTTTCAATTTTGTAATAATTTTTCGAAATCGTAAATTATACATTTTATTATTTGTTTATTTTATGTTTGATTTACAATAAATTATGAGTTCATTTTAATCTAAGAAAAAAACAATTAATACGCTTAACAAACATTTAAATCATGTATATTTTTTCGTTTTAATTTTCGTTGTTAGGAAATTATTTTGAATAAAAATAATAAGAACAAATTGAAATCTTTTAATGTATATATTTTTAATTGAGCACAAAAAATGGGAGTTTTAATTAGCTTGTTATTTTAAGTTGGCTATTTTCTTTTTCTACTAAAATCCTCAAATCCCAACAACGTCATAAAGTTTATAAAAATAGATGACAAAAATTTCCATCAAGTTAAATAAAAAAAAAAACTAAATTAATGAAATGATTACCACTGAATTGCACATACTTAAATGGACAATTACAAAGTAAACATGCGAAAGTTTAAATTTTAAACATGAAATTTTTTAAATAAAAAATCAACAAGACAAAAGTAATTTTAAATCAAACTGTAGACATAATTTTAACAAATTACATTTAAATTGTATAATAAATTAAGTCTTTATAGGTGAATTCTATATCAAGAGCAAATTAAATAATTATTATGCGTTTATTTTCAAATTACATAAAATATCGTACATACATATGTACATACATACATACATACAAATATGACAAACTAGGACAAGTTTAATGTAATACAAAAGAACAATATGGGCCAACACAATGAAAAAGCATTAATTTTGACATTAAATTTTTTACAAACAAACTCTTCACATAAATTTAAAAATAATTTAGATTCAGTTAAATAAAATATTTTTATATATGTGTTGCCTATAGCGAATATAACATATTCCCCCTGTCGTGAATAACAAGTGAAATTTTTTATTCCCCTCGAAGGGCAAAAATGCTATCGTGAATCTCCCGTGAAATTTTTTCTCGCTTTTTTCAGCCCCAGTGAATGTAAAGAAGGAAAGATTTGTAAAACTTAACAATTAATAGAAAATCAAACAAATTTAAGTTCAAGTTGAAAATAAAACTTAAAATCAAAGATTTAACCGACCTCAAAAATAAGCACTAAAAATTTAAAAATAATTTAATCACCCCAATCGTGAAATTTTTTTGCACTCTAAATATTTCCGTTTTCACCAAATTGCAATCGTGAATAGTTTTTCCCTACAAATGTTTTCCCTTCTTTGATTTCTCTTATCATGAATAAAATTTCCACGGGGATTTTTTTGCTTTTCTTTTGGGTTTGTTCACATTATTTTTGCAGGCGAACTGAATTATTATATCGCATAGTTTCGATATTTTCCTACGAATTAAACATTAAAAGCTATAAATGTTTATTTTTTGGACAGGATTAGTAAGTAAAGTTCATTTGGAACATACAATTTGTGATTTTTTTTTATTATGTGACTTAAATTTGCGTGATTTTCTATTAAGTTTTAAGTTTTACAAAGCTTCTTCCCTTTCTTACATTCACTGGAACTGATAGCGGGGAGAAAATTTCGCGGAAGATTCACGATAGCAGTTTTTCCTTAGAGGGGAATGAATATTTTACGGGAACAAAAATTCCACTTGTCATTCACAATAGGGGGTGAATATTAAATTCTAATAGGAGTCGCTACGTCCATTTTTTAAAGTTCAAAATTGTGTCATTACGAGGTCTTAAGGTGTGTGCTAAGTTTCGTAGCACTCAGATAAGTAAAACCACTTAAAATTAAAGAAGAAATTTAGTGGACGAGTTTTTGCCCACTTTTTTTTTTGGCAATGGGACCAAATGGAGGGTCCAGCTTCCATCAGACAAAAATTTATTTTTAAAATCGGTCTTAAAATTACGGAATTATGAAGTAACATACATATACATACATAAAAAATATAAACGAATTGATAATTTCCTCCTTTTTTGAAGTCGGTTAAAGAGAAACAAAAAATTTCTATTGAAATTAAAAGTTTTGACGGTCCCAGTTAAGAAAAAAAACGTTGGAAAATCAACAACACTTGGGAGATAGGAATCCTCCAATATGGTAATAAAGTTCGTTGCACGCATAATGTCGCTGATACGCCAAAGCACTACCAGCCACGAAAACTTTGGATAGTGGGGATTTTATGGAAGAAAAAAATTAAAATAATTTTGCAGTTTCTAAACGCTGAGTCCGATTGTTATCAAACCCATGCAGTATTTGAGGAGGTATTAAGTTTTGATTTTATATATTTAAAGGAGGGCGTAGCCACAAAACTCCAAAGTGGGCCACCTCGAGTTAATAAAAATTCAAACCTATGCCAAGTTGATGTTTTCGATCTGATAATTTTTTCTTAACTCCGCTTTTTCACCGCTCCTTAAAAGTAACATAAGTGAACTGTTAATTGTTTTAAAAAAACCACCGTAATTAGTTTTAAAAAAACTAAGCATATTTTTGTTTAATTACATATGGATTCAAACTTAACTTCAAGCTTGATTAATCACATAAATAAGGCCAAGCAAAAAAAAAAAAAAAAATTAACAAGATTTATTTTATTGCTGTGTTAAGTTTTCGGTTACGATTCTGTTAATATCACTTGAGTGGTAAATACAGATCTTAATATCATTTCCTACTCAAATAGTTTGTATTGTAAAATTAGGTATGGCACTGCAGTTCGACACTTATCATCATTATTTAAGAATGTTTCCAGATGACTGAGCCATCAACATTAAATATACATACAACCAAATAAACGTATATATAAATAAATATATTGCATATAACAGATAAGTAACAAAAATAATGCGTAAACTGCAAGATTATTATGAGTAATACTAATTCATTAAAGAATCGAAGATGTTTAAATAAAAGCAAAAAGTTATTGTGCAACGCCTGCTAATATCCAACGAATCTCAATTTATTATCTTTAAATGCACAAGATGCTTTTCTATATTAAAAAAAATCCAAGACATGTTATGACTAACTTTATATACTTGTACACTTAACAAAAAGTCCTTTAAAAACTTATGGAATGCTTACGTCTTTAGAAAGAGAAACTAAACATATTTACATGTACATAATATATTATATTCGTTTGACTACAACACTACACTACTATTTTTAAATTTAACTTTACTTTAGCAAATACCAACTGGAACTACTCCCTCTATTCTTCTTCTAATACTATACTTAGGTTAAGTTAAGTTTGACTGGTTGCTGAGAAGACAAGGTAAGTTTTCAGCTCACTTGGGTTCAAATACCAGGTTCTTTTGTTTCCTGAGAGAAGGAAGTCATAGATGGATAGAGCGAAGATAAGCTTAATTAATTTTTTCGTTTTTACAACTTTCGTTCCATCAGTACTTTCGACTACAGTCGAAGATCGAAAGTTGCTCATAATAAGGGCCTATGACTCTGTTGCAATATTTAAGTATTTTATAAAATCAAGACGCTTGTAGGAAAATTCTACTTTAATTTTGCAATACATAGATTATCATAATAACACCCAAAGCCAATAATACCTATTTCATCTTTTGATTTCGTATTGATAGAAAGACGAATAAATTTTTAACAAAAATAAATGCTTGTACATCAATTAATAAATACGAGTAAATCACTTACGTCCCTTTTCACAATGTATGATTAAGAGTTAACATGAACTTTAACTGACAGTTCTTGATACAAAACTTGCCGTTAAAGTCCCTGTTAGCTTTTAATTGTATGTACTTTGTGAAAAGGGCCGTTAATGTATTATAAAAAAAATTTAATTCAGAATTGTGAAATTCTTTGACATTATTTATTCAACTTACCCGTACTATGGCCCACTTCACACCAACAATGATCATTAATAAATTGTGGACCTAAACAATATTTCATCACTTTTTCCGTACAACGAACACCATTACACGAGCTACCTGAAGCAGTTCCTGTAACAAAAAAAAACAATTTTTAATTTACATATTATGTACATATGTATGTATGTATGTAAATAAATCTATCAATGAATGATTTTTTTACAATATTAAAAAAAAAATTAAATTCTTATCACCGGTTAATTTCTCAACAACCCACCTTCGTAAAAACTGTCATTCAGTTGCCTTAGAGCATTGATAGCATCTTGTCTCGTTACTTGATGCTCAAATAGAAACTCTTCGAAATTTGTTTGCGGATCTTTTGCTTGTAAATCATTTTTATCACAGAGTATGCATGACTGTGGGGCAGCCATTGCATATTGGACTAATATTAAATATCCTAATAATAATATTGTGACAAACGAGCGACTATTGTTGCATGAGAATGAATGTAGAACATATGATAAAGTTCTTGTTGCTGCCGCTGGTGTTGTATATTTATTATAAATAAAATTAATTTTTCTTCTTTGGTTAAGTGTGCCACTTTTAGTTGTGATACTGACTGCTTTATGATACGCTTTTATGTGATAAAAATCACCAACGTCTTTATTACAGTCATAGGCATTTTTTACAATGTTCTTGCTTTGTTTATGGCGATTGCAGTAAATATGGTTGATGTGCTTTTGTGTATGTGTGTGTGTGTTAATATAAGAAGTTTTCGTTACTAATTCGGCATTATTTTTAACGGTATATTGTTTTTGTTTCATTTGAGAAGGTGCCATATCAATTAATAGCTGCTTTTTTGGTTGAGTTTTTTGTAAGTTCACAAGCACTTTCGCTGCCTTATCACTGTTCTATTTACTATTTTAAATTTTAGGACCATTTTTCATATATTTGAAGATATAGTCCACACGTTTGCACGGGTTCTTTATTTTACTATTTTATTTGCTGATAATTAATTTGTTAAATTTTTTATTGTTTTTTTTTGTTGTAACTTGATATGTACATATGTTGTTAATGTCGTCTGTAGGAAAAAATATCAATTAGTAGTACTTACATACATACATATGTATGTATATGGTGAATTTCATTTGCATCTATGTGCATTAGGGACATAACTTTTTAACAATTTTTTAAAATATCAAAAAAAAAACTATAAGGGAACGTATATTTATTTTTTCGCTAAGGTCAAAAAAGTTCACACACCTACCGCGATGGAGTTTTGAAAATTTTTAGTTTTGTTTTTGCTTAAGAAAAATTAATAAAGATTATGATTTTCGTGTTTACTAGGACATGGTTGACCTCATGGTACTAAGCCAAAAAATTGGTTATACCCCTAATGTGCATATTTATCTACATTATATATATGTACATATGTAGATACATACATATATATGTGCATATGTATATATGTTTGTATGCATGTATGTAAATATGTTCTTACATAGCCTGCAGAAGATCGAGCTAGTGTCCAACTAGTATTTTACTAGTACAGCAATCACCACCCAACTGTAAACTTTCCTATACCATCTTAATGCTCAAATTAGCATTGAGTGTGTTTAGAAAACTACTAGTATTATTGGTACTAGTTTAGGATTAGTTTATTACCAGTTCTTTTGTAAAGAAAAATTCTATAAAATTGATGGTTTATTTCCTTTGTTACCCAGTGACAAGTGCTAGTTAAAATTCGTCATTATTTATCAAAAATCAAATATATATAAAAGGGTAATTATAATTATTTAATTATAATTATTTTTAGATGAACCTAAAATTTTAATAATTTTATGATACCAATTTTCATACTGTGCAAGGGCTCTGTTAGACAGTCAAAATTTATTTTGCAATGTGGTGCCTTGGAACTACTTCATATAGGTACTAGTACTCATCAGCACTAGTAATTTTACACAACAACTTTAACCCTTTTTGCACTAGTTCTTGCTATTCTAGTAATTATACTAATAGCTTTTAGACAATTATTGCCCACTCTCCTGCAGGGATATGTTGTATGTAGATTTCTACATACATATGTATATGTATGTATGTATATTTTGACAATCACAGTAGTTTCAGAAACAATTCTATGAAAATGTATATACAACAGTGTCGTACAAAAGAAATTTAACAAAATCCCGATTTGCCTTAAAATTGTTATATTAACTGCCTTATTTATAAAAATTATTAAGGCTCAATAAAGGGTTTATAAAAGGTATTTCCATACAAACTGTTTCTTATTAAGCCTTAATATATTTTATAAATAAGGCATTAAATATTTAGGGAATTCAAAATAAGTATATTAAAATTTCAAAGTGGCAACATTGTGCCATCTTAAAATTTTCATTGTGAGCTGGCAACGATATAAAACACAGTATATTGAAGTATTGAAATAGCAAAATGTTTTTTATATTTAATATTTTTTATATTTTTTCATTTAAACATTTATTGTTTAGTTTAAAATACCATATTGCCATATTGAAAATGACATGTCTTTATAATTTTAAATTTGCCATCTGGTAATAAATTTGATTTATACACACAAAAAAAACAACAACAAACTTGCCAACCCATGTTATGGAATTAAAATGTAAACACTGCAATATTCAGGTCAATCATGAATAAAATTCCGCGTGAAATTGCTCCATTTTCCAATTAGAATTTTTTGTTTTCCCTATTACTTGCTATTAGTTGGAATTGTTCCCCGCGAAAAAATTCACACGGAATTTTATTCATGATTGCCCTGATTAAGAAATTTTTTAAAACACTATGTGAACTCCCTAATTATATTATTTTAAGCGAATGAATTCGAATTTCAACTGTTCAATGTTTATATTTCCGAAAAATTAAATAACGAATATTCTTAAACTCATAAATGGAGATTGTGCAAAACAATGGCAGTAAATTGGAGAATGAATGAATGTCCCTAAGCTTGATTTGCTCCCATAGCACATATAAATATGAAATAATTGTCTCCATTTATTTACATATACATACATATAATTATGTATAGAAATATGTAAACACATTTCGTGGAAAGGATCGCTTTTTTATAATATTAGAACATTTGTTAAAGTCACTTGAACTCATGAGCTAAATATTATAATTTATAAAAATAATTACATTTTAAATGATATATTTTATGTCGGGATTTTTCTTATATTAAATATTTGAAATGTCTAAGGCCTTATTTATAAAACTTATTAAGGCCTTATAAAGGCTTAATAAGAAAAATTTTGTATGAAAATCAGTTTTATGTATAAACCCTTTAATAATTATTATAAATAAGGCTGCTAATTTATAAAGCCAGTAAATGTTTATAATGTCAGCAGTATATGCAAGTACATATATATGTATTGTATGTATTTATGTACTTAAATTTGTTGAATTTCATACTTTATTTAAATTTCTTGAATTTCATACTTTATTTATTTATTTTTTAATCGTGCATTTCTTAAGCTTTTTGTAATTCGCTACATTAATCTTCTTTTTATTTTAAATTAATTTTAAAACCGAAAAAAAAAATGTTTTGAAATCTTTAATATTATTAAAAAATTTCGTTTTCGTAATTGTTATTTTCTTTATATTCGTTTTTTTATATTCGTATTTTAATCCGTTATTAATGCGTCTGCACGTCTATTTCCGTTCACAAGTTAAAATATTCTGTATTTAAAGTGTAAAATTTTCTGCTAAATAAAAATTCACAATGATTACTTTTTTGTATTTATATGCGCGTATTGTTTTTAAACAACGAACCCCTCTTTTAACAACAATAAGAAAGAACTATTGGTTCGTTCATACTCAGAATTTTTATCACGTACTCTCTCCCCAATTATTAAGTGAGATTGACTGCCAGTTTATAGAAGGCAAGTAAAAATTCTCGGCTGTCTATTTATATTGAAAACAAAAACAAATTTGAGTGCTTTGATTTTGCTTTCAATGCAGATAGACAGACGAGAATTTTTACTCGTCTTCTATAAACTGGCAGTGTGAGTAATAATTGTTGCCATCGTTTAACGGAGCTTATGCACTCGTGTAAACATTAGTCGGTATTTAATGTGTGCATGTTTGTTACAAGTTTGGACTCGTAACATTTCTTTTTCACTAGATTGTTATTGTTGTTGCTGTTGCTGTTGCTGTTTGGTGCTGCTTATTACAACAATCCAAATGTGAAAAAAATGCTTATTTTACATCAAGTGTAAACTTAGGCAAATAAGAGTGCAAGAGCTTGCATTTTTGTGCGTAATTTGCATGAAATGCAATTTTATTTCGAAAGAGAACCTAAAGACTACTGATAAATGAATCAAAAGGTAAGAGAACATTTTAAAGTAAATAAGCAAGAAAACTATAGAACATAAAAGGTACTTAGCATGATACAATTATACAAGGTACTTGCACAAGCCCAGCCTGTTAATGTATACAATGCAGAAAGTTGTCAAACTTTGTTTAAAAGCTGCAAAAATGTTAGTGTATGTGTGTGAATAAAATGATTACAGTGTTGCCAATGAATTTGCACATTGAAGAAAATTACACTACACCTGCTTTGTGTAGATTAAAATTAAAACAAAATTAAATAAAAATAGAACCCAAAGTAGAATTTCACACATATTATACATGAATCTCATTACATGGTCTACAGATGAGAGTAAAAATTACACACTGTGTATTACACACATATTGGCATCACTGAATGACTATAATCATGCATGAATGCCGCCTCTGCAATTGTACTTTAGTTGATTGTTATTTTTAAAAGCAAAAGACATCTGCTTCTGACAATTATAGGTATGTTTCTACCAACAAAATACGTGTGTTTCTTGGTGTTGCAATTTTGTTGTAGTCGTGCAAGTACCTTGTATAATTGTATCATGGTACTTAGATAGTAATAAAATAGATATAAAGAAACTTTTGAGACTGAGGTGAATTTTTTATATTTATATTCCAAGATATGTACATACATACATACATACGTATGTTAGTATGTATGAAAGTATCTATAAATATGGCCTTATGGAAAGTATTGGCTGACTTTCAGCAGTAAGTTTTTTAAGATTTAGTACACGTTGGCACAAAATTAATCACCCTGTCCGGAAGATGTTATAATTTTTGCAATCAATTTGACATTTGTAAACTAGACATCTGCAGTAGCAGCATCATCGGCGAAGTAAAATAGTTCGTAAAATGGTTACTAAAACAGCTTCGAAAATTTAATGCGCCTAATTGACATCAGAGGCGCTGCAACACTGCCTTAAAAGAAATAAGAAACGTGCAAAAAAGCAGAGTTGTTGAAGCTTTCCTCTATATCTTCATACTTGTCTTCTCTATCACTATCCCTTTCAGTAAGAAAGTAAACCTAGTAGGCATTCACGGCTGGGTGTTACTTCTCTTTCTTCAAAAAAAAAAAAAAAAAAAAAATACAGGCAAACAATGGAGCGCTATCTTCGCAAGAGCGTGGAACAATTGCCTATTCCGACGTCCATTTCCTAATCGTGTTGCACCCACTGGGCGAACTGGATGATAATGACAGATAAAAAGGGCACATCTGAGTACAAGAGCGGGTTAAATATTATTATTAACGGGTGAAAATAGAAGGGAATAACAATGGACTCAACTGGGTCTCCGACACACCTCCACGGTGTGTTATAGCACCACCCTTACCAACCTAACTGGGCAAACATTCCGCGGCTCAGATGCTTGCCTCAAACAGACTGAAACCACTAAACACCTTGCAGGTCGTGGTTGGCACCGGACTGGTTCTTTTGTCGAGAATACCACGATTGTTGCTGAGAACGAAGAAACATCAAACCAGAACCATGATAAACGACTTCTTACTGCCTAAATCGAACGAGCGCGGTTTGGTGGACATGTGGTTTCAAGAAAGCGGTGCAACTACTTTTTTGTTTTGGCGACTTCGTATGGCCAGCAATTTCGCCCGATTTAACCATCACAGACTGCTTTCTTTGGGGCTACTTGAGGTCGTGCCCGTTCTTGTATTGTCATATTTTTTGGCAATAAATGGTATATTATCAGCTGAAGGCTATCGGACGAGTCACAGGTTACGGATAGTGATACGTTCCGTAGATATACGGAGTAGCTGGTATCCGTAGCAGTCGCATATAGTCAGCGATTTCAAGAGGAGAGTCTCGGAAGGTCTTTCGAGTTTCCACAAATTTCGGTTATGCCAATGATCTTTGAAATGTCATGGCGATCAAATAAACCTATAGCAGGTCTGCATACTTTAATAGCAGCCCCGTTACGAGACTCGAATGCAATCTTCTACTTCCCAGTTCATCTTAAAAACTTTTATTAATGAAACCACACCAGTTGCCTTATGTTCCTCCTTGAAGTCGCGGGCTTATGCCAATAAGTCCCAGAGACTTTCGGTTGTCGTTAAGGATCTGTATTAACACTGGCGGATACCATATTTTCCACTTAACAAGAAAAATTATAAAGATCCAAATAAAGATTTCCATCAGTAAAAAATTTTTTTTATTTAGTAAAAAAAAGTTATTCAAAAACAAAATTGGACGATTAATTTTGCACCACCCTCCATGTATACTTTTGATTAGTTTATGTAACATTGATGATACAATAAATAAATTTTAGAGACAGATATATAAATCAATAAATCACTCTCCATTTCTTGCGGCACTAATGCGCTGATTGTCAGCGTAGACTAGCGATTTAAAATATCGTCAAAGAAATCCAGATATGGGAGTGTGGTTAACTTCCATTTGCGATCATCAAAAATTACCAACAGAAAAAAAAAATATTCTGTCTGTGCGAGACACTCACTCACTCAATTACACACAATCACGCCGAACAGTGTTTCGACATAATTTATGCAAAATTTTCTACAGGTTTATTTCAATGCCCTAAAAATTTTAATGTCAAAGAAAACTATAAAATGTAATACTCTATTGGTTTATTGGTCCTTATTTAAAACTTTTTTATATATTTTTTTACCACAAGCAATAAATAAAAGTGGCTCACTGCTCCGGATCAATAAAACACTCCTTGATTTATTTATTATAAGTTTATTCTTTTTGTTGCTTTACACAAATATGTATATGAACTATTTATTTTGCCAAATACTAAGTGACATTTTTTGGGAACGGAAGTAAATATTGATATTTATCAATAAAAGTGTACGAGGAAAACGGCACAAAATTACTTAAACAAAAAAAAAAAGAGTAATAAGTGTAAAAATAAAAATTGTGCAATGTTTGCTTATAAAATATAATAAAAACACGAAAAAAACACTTTATCTTACATAGTCCATATAAATTCAAAGTATGAAATAAAGTTTTATCTCAAAAATTAAAAAAAAAAAATTAAGTTTATATTTGTTTAACTTATTGCGTGAATGCAACGAATTTGAGGGGAGACCGGGATATGTGTATCGGCAGTGTTGCTTTGTGGGAAATTTGTCGCTATGGAACGTTTCTGGGAGCCGGACTGCCCAAAAAGTTTCAAGAGACGGCACAAGATGGGAAAAATGCAAATTGAACCGCGCAAGTGCATTATATTTGCTTAGATCGTACGCCGCCGCAAATTCAATCGGTGCAAGAAGTAAAGCCAACAGTCAGAGGCATGACTTTATTATAAAATTTATCTCCAGAAGAGGTGATATATATTGACCTCAACGTATTGCTGACTTAAGGTTCAATTAAACGTGTCATAACCATAACCATACAAAACAGCTGTTCGAACCAAACTTATGGGCAACACTGTATTTGATTGTAGGTGACTCGCCATAACGCCGTAGCCATAACCATAATTATAGAACAAATTGAATTTTGATTTTTCACCAACAGCTGTTTGCTGGTTACACATATTTGTTGTTGCACTTTTGAAATGAATACACAAATGAGCACATAAACAGCACTAATAGGCACAACAATTATATTTATTATCTCAAATCTAAAGTTTAAGCCAAAAAAACAACTTTGTCGACCTTTAAAAAAAAGTAAAATACAGCACGATATGACGAAAGTTTACATTTGGACAGTATTTTTAACAAATAAGTTTAAAAATTTGTGGATTTTAAAAGTACAGCTGAATACCGATAATTGGTAATCAAAGGGCCGACTGCTTTTTATCAATTAGAGTAATGAAAAATGCTATGGTGAATCTCCAGTGAATGTAAAAAAAGGAAGAAGATTTGTAAAGCCTAACAAATTATTAAAAATCGTACAAACTTAAGTTTAATAATAAGAAATACACAAATTTTAGGTTCCAAATGAAATTATTTAACTGTAAAACTGTGCAGTGCACCACCATAAATGAACCATAGAGATTCATGTTCCATGAAAAAGGGTGTTGCGGAGAATTATTGTTAACGATCGCGAACTTTATTTGCTAATATTGTCATAAAAATACATATTTATAACTTTTAATATTTAATTCGAAGGAAAAAATCGAAATTATGCGATATAATAATTCAGTTTGCCTGCAAAAATAAAGTGAACCAAACCAAGGGAAAAGTGAAAAAATCCCCGCTAAAAAAATTATTCAAAACAGGGAAACCATTTCTAGGAAAAAATTATTCACGATTGAAATTGGTGAAAAAGAAATATTATTTAGAGGGAAAAAATTTTCACTATAGGGGTGAATGATGTTTATTCGGAATTATAAAAAAAGGTTGTTTATGAGTAAGTAGAATTTAGAGGAGTCTCATCAGACTTTGAAAAAGAATCAACGAGGAAGCCAAAATGTATGGAATTTTGAGGAATTAATGAGTTTTCCTCAAGAGACCAGCCGTTTCTTTCGAACTGCTGAGGTTTTTAAATTAACGGTGTACGAATTATCGTGGTCCGACTGTAATAAGCATTGTGTCAATAAAGGGCCTACTTATTTTTCTTATCGAACCGCTAAATATAAACTTTCTTTTGAGACACCCTGCCCTAAGGATTTAGAAAAATATGAGGTATATGATCAAAAAAATCCTTCTTTAGATCCAGCGAAAATCCAAAAAGTTTATTTGAAACTGTGGGCATAACAAAATATCAGATCGCAAGAGGACACAATTATGGAGGAATAACAAAGCATTGCGAGTTAAGCTCAAATCTGCGACACGTAACGAGATTTTACTCTAGTATTTCCCAACGCTTCGATTAAATAAAACATTTTGCGAACGCGTTATGTTTGGAGATTGAGCGTTTTAAGGCTTTTGAATTCTCTGGGGTTACATAGAATAAATCAATGTCAACAAACCTTCGACGAATTGAATTGAAGTCAACATTGGAAGAAACCACTGCCGAGATATATCGCAATTGCTTGAAAAATTTATACAAAATTGCACTTTCGAAATGTAGCTACCTGACTTTATTAATAATTTTTTTTTAAGTTGAGCTCTTTTTCGAACTTTTTATTGAAAATTAAATTTATTATTAAATATCAACTACAATTTTAAAAATGTTGATATTAATGAATGATAATATAATTAATAATCATCTATTTGATCTAGTCAACGCACTAATTTATGAGTATTTTCAACTAGCTTGAGTTGAGTTAATATTTATTTTCACGGCAATCAAATAATTTGTTTAGACAACATTTTTAAAATACCTTATTTACAATTTTGACACACTTTTAAAAAAAATTTACATCATTTCTCCCTCCAATCTGTTCACTGAGCAAACAAATATGCAGATAATGCTACTAAACAAAGAAATTATAATAAATCTATGGATACAGTAGAACTAAAAACTAAGCACGCAATATTAAAACATTTACACAAACTAGCACTAGCAAAAGCGTTCAATAATAGAAATTTAATAAAAAAAAAAAATTTTTTTCATTGCCAATACGATTGTAAGCTTGTGTGTATGGGGAGGGAGCTCGATAAAATTCTCCTTCTCCCTCATATTTAGAATACTTCCCGGGAATTATTTCCCAGCAAATTTTAATTCATAATAGGAGCAATGGGAAAAGCAAAAAAAATTCCCGTGGAATTGTTATTAAAAACACAACTTTACAGTTAAAAAAATTTAATTTGGAACCTAAAATTTGTGTATTTCTTATTATTACACTTAAATTTGTTGATTTTCAATTAACTTTTAAGCTTTACAACTATTTTTCCCGTTTTTTACATTCACGGCGAACTGACAGCGGGAAAAATTTTTCACGGAAGATTCACGGTAACAAATATTAAACTTGTTATTCACGATAGGGGTGATTGAAAATCTACAGCGTTACCTTAGCACTGGTACTGTATTACCACTTTAACATAAAAACAACTGTTTTATAGTTATGTCGGTGACACACAAATAATTAGAACTCGTAGAAGAAAAAAGTAAAATAATCGTTTGAATTACAAAATAAAAGAATATTACTTTTAAAAATAAATCGAAACGATCCATATATGTATATATATACATATGTTAGTATGTATGTATGTACACTCAGGGAAAAGCTGCAACTTATAAATAAGAACGCGTCATATTAATTCAATAAATTTCAATATAATAGAAAAATTATATTATCAACTTCGAGTTAATGTTGATTCGATTTATTTATGGAATTATATTGAATCAATATTGTTTTAAAGTCTAAACATATTATTTTAAGACTTTTATTTCATTAAATTCTCAGTTAAGTTGAAATTTAAATTGCAAAATATTGAATTAATAAGAAACATATTAAAATCTAAAGGACAGCACTTTAAATGAATGTGTAAACCATATCATATCAATAAGACGACAATACTGTTCCATAAAAGTTTCTTTTCTATATTTAATTCCATATTAAAATTATCAAAATAAATTAATATTGGTTAATATTGAAATAAAAAATTTCATCATGACTAGACTTTCGTTAACGTTTTTAATTGAATCAATGTGGCTTTTATTAATTTTAAATTGTTTTTTCTCTGGATGTAGAATTACTACCAATCCCACTGTATTTGTCTAGTGAAGAAATACCTTAGATAGTGAACATCATGAGTTCTTCACCCTTATGTTTACGTTAAAAATTTTGCTACGCACAACAAGAAGAGAACCTAGTGCCCTACAATATACAAATGTCTGGATAAAAATAAATCGTTTCTAACATCAAATGCACGAATTAATGTAAAGTAAATCCGTCCGTGTGAGCGATTTGAATCAAACGTTAAAGAGAGTGAAAGAGAGATGACGAGATTTTTGCTGCTTATTATCACATAGTGATGGGCATTGCTCATGTAATACACCCTTTTAGATACGGAAAGTTTACTTTGCAAAGTCTCAATTCAGCTGGGAGAAAGACAGAAAGAGATAGTATTCCTCCCTCTGCCTTTCACACTTAATAACAACAAATTGCTTTGTGCGTTTGTGTGATGAAAACAAATCACTATACCATCTCTAAGTATTTTCGTATGTTTTTAAAGCTGTTAGTAAAAGTACAAGTGTTTTTGAAGTGTGAAGAACACAAAAATAAATTTACAAAAAAAAAAAAAACACACACACAGGTTGTTGAAAACATTAATATGTTACCGAAAATTGCAGGGAATAATTTCACACAAACAAATTTAAATATAGAAAAATCTAGTCTGCTGTTTTTAGAAAGGAAAAAAATGGAGAAATGTTAAACAATTAATCGTTAGTAGAAATTCACAAGAACATTAAACCCTGACTAATTCCATCAATTGAATTAATTTTGATATGAAATGCAACACTGCAGAAAATATTTTGCTACTGTCACAAAATTTACGAACGATTTGCTTCATTTGACACCAGAAAAACTAGATTTATGTGAAGAAGCTCTTTAGTCATAATGTAGTCACAATAAACCTATCCGAGCGACGGGTGCAGCGGTTGCTCACATTGGACTATAAGCGTAACCGTGTGACCACTTCAAAGCAGTGGTTGGCAATGCTCAGACGCAATGATGTGGATGAAACATGGATCCATCACAGTACACCGAAGACCAATCAAAACAGTAGATTTCTTCAGAAGAACGTGCACCAAAGAACAATAAATTGGTTCTGTCGGTCAACAAGGTTATATCCCATATTTTTTTTTTTCGAATGCAAGCGGTGTCATTGCCATCGATTACTTTGAAAAAGTTAAAACGATTGCCGGCAAATATTGCTTACAACTTTTGGTCAGATTCAATATTGATTTAAACCAAACACGAAGTGTTGTTCCATCAGAACAATGCACGATTGAACACTTGTATAGTCACTATGGCAAATATTCCTAAAGGTTCAATCAATATTTGCTTCACCTCTTAGTGCTGCCATAACCCTAAACAGCTGTTTATGTGCTCATTTCTTTGTTCATTTCAAAAGTATGTGTAACCAGCAAAAAGATGTTTATGGTTACGGCGGAAAACCAAAATTCAATTTGTTTCTATAATTATGGTTATAGCTACGGCGTTATGGCGAGTCTCCTATAATCAAATACAGTGTTGCCCATAAGTTTGGCTGGAACAGCTGTTTTGTATGGTTATGGTTATGGCACGTTTAATTGAACCTTTAATTAAAATACGAACTGCTACAGCTTAAAGCATATTCTCTACATCAAGCCCCTGGCGAATATTTCCTGTTTCTAAATTTGAAAAAATGGCTGGGTGGTAAGAGATATTGATCATTGAGAAATCAAATTATTGGGAGGTAATAAAAATATAAAAAAAACTAGAAAGACGCTGGACTAAATATAACTACTTGAAAGGAGAGTAATAAACATCTTTTTTATTTTATGCAAAGTCACGGAATTGTCAATGGGCGGGCCCCTTCATTTCTACTACTATTATAATATTTCTAATTCACACGTCTATTTTCTGGCTTCATCTTTTTCACGTGTTTTCTTGTGAGTTCTGATGTTAAAACACCTGTTTAAGTTGAAATTTAAAAAATACAAAGTCTGTTAACATGTGAAAAGATACGAGTTTTTTGTTCAAAAAATTTAAAAGTTTGAAACTGTAAATTTTCAAATTGCTTTCCTCTAAATTCGGATACTAGAACACATACTATTAATTTGTATTTTCTAAATTTCAACTTAAACAGGTGTAGCATGTGTTTTAACATCATATTTGCTTTGTTGCAACATTATTTTATATGAAATTTTGTTCAATTACAGTTGAAGTGTCCTTGTATTTAATATTTTTTTTCAAGACACGTCTGCTGTGCCTACTCAAAAATTTATATTAACACCATTCAGTCAATGAAAATAAATATGAAATACTTACAACAAGTATTTAACATGATAACGATAGTTTAACATGAGAACCCTACTAAGGACGATGACATCACACTATAAATATTACAATTGCATGTTCTTTAAAAAGTTTGTAAGCAGTGGGGTAGCTACCAGCAAAAGAGGGCTTAAACTTACGAAAATTATTATCTAAGAAAAATAATTTTTTATCTCGCACATTAAAATATAAAAAAGGAAATTACAAATTATTAAAATCACAATCTCCTGAGCCCCCAATGGAACACCGCTTCTGGTTATAAAACAACAGCAAAGTAAACTGCCATTGAACTAAACCAGCGGTATACCAAAGAACTTATTTCAATTTAATTTGAAACTACGTCATCACACAACATCATTGAAAGGATAATGACACATTTGGTGAGAGGAACTCATAGAAAATACAGAAAATGAAAACAACAACAAATGGAATCATATGAAATCATTCTAGTAAAATACTCGTACAAACATATTTCTATAAATTGTATGAAATTGGAGCAAATTGAAATCTATTGAAAAAATACGACTAAAAATTAAATTGTTGCATAGAATCTTTTACATTAAGGGTTTCCTATTTTTAAATTTAAATAAAAGAAAGTTGATCATAAAATTTTTTTAAATTAATTTTAAAGACCTATTGCCATGCCATTATAGGTTAGAACTCACTATCCAACACAATCGTACGACTTTTGAGAAAATACAGTTCTGGTATGATGGAGTTTATGAAAATTTTCAAAAGACAACAAGGATTCATCAGATCAGGGTTATTTTTTTTTCAAAAGTCGTACGATTGTATATGAAAGTGAGTCCTAGCCTTAAGTACGGGATATAACATCGTGCAAATGTTCGCTGCGGCCTCGCGCGCATCCGAAATGTCCAGTTCACATCACCTCCACGTAAGATGACCAGACCCTCAAATCGCTCGTGCAGCATGCCGTCCTGTTGAAAACACATGTCATTGGTGTCTATATCATCCCATTCTCGTTGGTAAGCATTGATCTATAACGCTTGCGTCCGTAAAATGGGGGAAGCACGCGGAACTTTTCCCGAGCACCCATTTTGAATGCTATATCAGTCTATGGTGATTTGACAATATGCCGCTATCAACTGTCAAAGTTCGGAAGTGCTTGGTGAAAGACTGTCTAAGACTTTAAAATGGAAGTATGTACAATGTAATTACTGGGCCTAATTACGAGTGTCGTATTTCGACTACGACGATTTTGTACTAGATTAAATGCAATGTTCTTTAGTCTAGTAAAAAATCGTCGTAGTCGAAGTCGTAATACGACACTCGTAATAACTCCCACTGTTTTAATTCCACCCCGAAAGACCTCCCTGCTATCATCTTTTGAACTCAGGGCAACTCAATTAAGTAAATTTTTATAATGGACTGCATTAAAGATAAGTAGTGTTGCCAGATGATCTGTCCTGCTGGTATGCAAGGCGAATTCAGTATCAGGTGAGCTTATCACTACAACAATACAATTACACAAAAACAACATGTAGTTTTCTATGCTAGAAAACCAATCTGTCGGAAGATTTCTAATCAAATTTTGACATTTTGGTTCAAATTGCTCAATTTGGCATCAATAGCTGATAATCAGCCGGCCGAAAAAGGCCACCTGACACTGAATTCGCCTTGCTGGTATGATAGTTCTCGCCGTATTGGGTGTGAGTGGAGGGGGGGGGGAGATCTTATCAACCCATCTGCACAGTCTGGCAGCTAAAAAAAAATACTATACCATTTTTAAGGGAAAGATCTGATAGAACTTCAATGCAAAGATCTGATAGAACATTTTCGAAAAAAATTTATGGGACACAAAATTAAATTTTAATGAGCGTGCCTCGCCCATTTTTTAAATGCAAGATTTTGTGTTTTTCAGAGCTCATGGTGTGTGTTAAGTTTTATAAAAATCGGTACAGTGGAACCACTTAAAATAAAATATTAAATTTCAATTTTTCAAATGGAAGATTGTGTCCATTTTTGAGCTCAAGGTGTGTGGTAAGTTTTATAAAAATCTGTTAAGTAGAACCACGTGAAATATAATAATAAATTTTAATGGCCATAGCCCCGCCCAGTTTTTCAACTTTAAAATTATGTAATTACAAGAACCAAGTGGTGTTTGCTAGGTTTCGCAGCAATCAAATAAGTAGAATATTCATAAAATCAAATAAAGAAATGTGTGGGCGTGCCCCACAATGGGACCAATGGGTAGCTATACCCTGTCACACACTAAATAAACCGACTTATGAAGTAACACTGCCAAAAGAAAAAAAATTTGAGACGAATTGATAACCTCCTCCTTTTTTTGAAGTCGGTTAAAGCGAGGACCGAAGCAACATAATTGCAATATTATTGAAAACTTTATTGCTATTATCATTGTCGTTTGGTCTACTCTATTCAATAAATTGCACAATATTAAAAAAAATGCATACACATATGGCACAATTTTTCTTACAATATACGTAAAAGTAAACAAAAGCTACACTAATTTGATAATTTATTTTTCGTGATACATACAAAATCCTAAACAAACTAAATAATTTTTAATTCAGTAATTTAAAAAATAGAAAAATAATATTTAGTGATGGAACTGGAAATAATTATTGTACAATGTTGTCAAAACATTAAAAAATATTTCCCTTTGCGTAATATAAATCAAAAGACTTTTGATTTTATCCATTATATTGTGCAAAATACCAATATAATATATAAAGCAATTTTATTGTACAAAATCTATTATTGCACAATAATATGGCAAATACTGTCATAAATTCATAACGCATGTAGCAAATATATTTCCGTTCCTGTGTTATTCTAGAGATTAGGTAGTAACACACGGGTAAGGGGTAGCCAGCTAAAGGTAATGCCTGAAAACCCGGATTAACCAGACTAGGGCACGCGGTATTTGGTGTGCCAGTAAAATCACCGGACATCTCTTTAAAGAGAGGACGGCAAAGAACATTAGTAATGATTTTGCCTGCCTCGCCTTAAAAATATGATTGATTACTACCTTGCGCACTTTTTGAATGCCCCACTGGATGTGTAAGAAGATCTCTGAAATTCCTTATACCCCATCGTTTTAGAAAGCATCTCTCCATTTTAACAGTTGCTCTGTTTAGCATTTTTAAAGCCTGATCAATGTTAAAAGATTTTACAAAATGGCACATATCGCAAAATAATTCGGCATTTTGTATTTTATTCTGTGTAAAAATTTCATATAAATAGCTTGTATTACCACCTCGTGAGAGAAGAATATTTTTTCATGTCTTCATTGAATTGTATGTAAATTGAAAAATTTAAACGCGTTTTCTGCAACACTAGTTTTTTCGAGTTGTGACACTGTTGCAGTAAATGAGCGATATGTTCAAAACATCACTAACTTTAAAAATTTGTTCAGTTTATATCGCAGAAAAAATCCAACAAATTATATTTTTGATTGTTAAAAGAAAATCTCGCAATTCAAAACAAATTTAATTAAACAACTCGGAAAAATTAATATTAATAAATAAATCATGTACTCGTATGTGTTTTAGTTTTTTTTTTAGTTTGTATATAATAATTAAAACCAATATTTGCTTTAATTTATGTTACAATTATTGAAATTTGAAAATTATAGCATAATTTGTTATCTCCATAAACAAACTTGGGAAATTAAATATTATTAAGTATTTTAAGTTGAAGGTGAACATTTTCGTAGCAATATTACAGAAATTCCACAATTTTTGTGGGCTATAAATCATTTGTCAAAGTATATACATACATATATGTACATAAGAGTATATATGGATGCAGTCTACATTAAAAAAATGTTTAGTTACCACAATTGTTGTAAACTTTTCACGCTTTTTATAACTTGCACACTACATAATTGATTTATGATTTTATTTTAATATGCTTTATAAAGATTCGAAGCAATGAAAATAAATTAAAATTTTCAAGAAATTAAAATTGGTTCCATAAATTTTAAAATGAATGTTGATTTTTTTATGCATGTGTGTTCCTTTGCGGCACTATGCATATAAACCGAACGCGTGCACCGATTTTGATGATTCCTACATCAATCGTGGGCAGTACGGTCTTTACAGGTGGGTCAAAAATGGGGGAATGCAAAGGGGCTGGTGTCTATAACTTGGGAACGAACACTCGTAGTTCTTTCAGACTGCCGAATGAATGCAGCGTTTTCCAAGCTCAGATCTTGGCGATCCTCAGGTCCATGGTACTGGTGGCCAGGAATGTAGTTGAAGGTGGGAAGGTAACCTTCTGCGTCGACAGCCAGCCAGCGCTAAAAGCTTTGAAGGAACACAATGTCAAATCGAAACTTGTTAGCCATTGTAGGAGAGGCCTCCTCAACTTGCTTATGGACAAATATCGTGCCAGATTATGTTGGGTTTCTGGTCACAGCAGTGTTGAGGGAAATGAAATTGTCGATGAGCTGGCAAGAATAGGGCCGTGTGACAGATCAGTGAAACTACCGATGTCATTACTACAGGAAACTCAGTAATTGGGTAGAGAGCAAAACCAACACTGCATGGCAAAGTAGGGAGGATTGTAGAGTTTCGTGGACTATGCGGCGAAACTGCTAATGGATATAGATAGGACAGCTACTGGAATCGTGATAGGCGCATTGACTGGTCACTGCTCGGTCAGAGCAAGATCCAGCATTTGGGAAACTGGCACTCTAGATTTCTGTAGGATGCGCGGGAATGAAGATGAATCAGAAACCATTGAACATATTATCTGTCACTGCCCGAAGCTGCAACGTCATAGGTTTAGATGGCTGAGCAGACGTTTCCATGAGAACATCACTGATATCGGGACATCAGGGGCTTCATTATGGGAATTCAGTGGCTTAATGACGGATAATAGGGTCACTTCTGAGTACAAATGGGACGTAAATACTACTTTTAAGGGTCAATAGAATTGTAATTCCCAATGGACCCAATTGGATCTCCGAGTGGAGGTGCGTTTTAGCACCACCCTTACTAACCTAACATCAACCGATTTGTCTTAATCCTGTTAGTGTCACTAAAGATATGACAGTAGTCAAATCGAAATATGGCTTCCAACAGAAGCCATTTCGTAAATACGAAAAAAAATATATAAAAAGTCGGCGAACTATATCAAAATGGGTATCATTCGACAGGTATTTTAAAATCATCTTTAGGTTTCTCTTATGATTTCTCATTTCGAATCACCATTTAGGATATTTAACGGTTCAAAGTTGATCGCAGTCGGGTTTTTTAATTTTTTTTTTATAAATGTGAAAGTGAGCTTGTTTGTGGCGTTTTCACGCACAAACCGCTTAACCGAATTGTAAAATTCTTTTACCGATGGAAAGCTACATTAGCAGCGTCATATAATAGGATATTTTTTTATCTGGTTCGGAACCGCGGAGCCATGGGAAAAAGCTAGTATTTGTGTAGATTAAATAAATTCAAAATTTAAAATTTGTTTTTTGGTAAAACAAGTTTTTTTTTGCGTTTTTGACTCTCTTGCAGCAAAGACTCGACATTTTTATTAATTAAACTTTTTAATGGAACACATTTTTGTTTCTCTTAACACTTCTTTTTTTTTTTTGTAATTATTTGAAGATTTTTTTATTTACATACATACATATGTAAATACTTATTGCCTTTTTTTCCTTTAATAGTGACAGTTCAAGGTATTGAAAACATTATTTTTTATTTTATTTTAATGTAGTCTAATTCTATTCACTGAAAAGTTCGACAAAATTCTTTACAAATTGTTTTCTTACAAATATAAAAAGATTTTGTTTCTTTATTCAATTAAAAAATGCACGTCACTGAACTTTAATGACACTTTTCTAATGACAAAAGCAAATGACACCGCATTCAGATTTTCCAAACAGATGCGACAAATATTTTATGCGAACTAAAATCCAATGAAAACAAAATATTCTGTTCAATATTCGAGTAAATTTCGTTGTTCGTTTTTTTTGTCCTGCGTTCTTATTCTGTATTTATTTACATATACATACATCCATATGCATACACGTACATATGTATGTAAATACATGCATACATACATACGTTAAGTTTCATTATAAACTCTCAAAAGCATTTGTATATTTTGGGGATTATTTTTATGCATGTATGGATGTGTTGCTCAACTAGAAGACGTAAACAAACATTATTTCAATAAAAACTAGTTAGTTTTTGTTGTTATTTTCGCATTTACAATTTACACCAGCGCTGCCAGATTTCGAAGTTGGGAAGAAATTCATTAAAGCGGCTTTTTAACGAGTGAAGCTTACATACTTTGCAAAGTCTTGAGTTTAACGCCTTTTAGACACGCAAACTTTACTTTGCAAAGTTTTAATTCAGCTGGGAGAAAGACAGAGGGATAAAGTATTCTTCCCTCTGTCTTAATCCCCGCTGATGAATTAAGACTTTGCAAACTAAAGTTTTGGTATGAGAGTAAAATGTAAATTTATAGAAGTTTTCGGCTCACTGAATAATATCAAGGAAACCAATGGACCTGCTCAATGCATAGACTCTTTTATTTTATTCATGGACGATATTTATTTTAATACTAGAATTTACCCGCCACTTTGTTCGTATCCAGAAAGAAACTGAGTAGACCTTAAACTGTATTTTTATCTTATCAAAAACAGAAAAAATACCAACAGCACAAATTTTTCCCGCTTTAACTTGCTCCGCGCAACTTTCTTAATTTTTTAATACAAACAAAAAAGGAATGGGGTATCGATCCAGCCATTCACGCATGATGCCGTGACAAAAAAATTTATTAATTTTTATATATAGATAAATTTAAAAAAAAAATATAAAAAATTCTGAAATTTTTTAAACTTCCCTTACAACTAAAATATCTATTTCTCTTTTTGGGTTAATAGTCGCTGCAATTCTGCTTCTAATAACTATTGGTACTTTTTATCGTTTGCGAATGGTGCTTATTTGTTTATCAAGATATTTTTTAACGAATTTTCGGGAATTACTATTGTCTTAGCGGGGACTGTTGTATGCATCTGGCAACCCTGATTACAACCCTCTTCAGTAGTGTATTAAGGGTTGGTTGCATGTCTTCTTTATTAAGCTCCAAATGTGAATAAACTTACTTTTTTACTTTAAATAGAGGTTGCAAGAGAGAGCTACAGAAGAAGGGAATGACAGTGTGGTACAAAACACGTTTTTCATTTTCTAATCAGATGTTTTTTATGCGTGAAAAAAAGCTCAAGAAACATTTATGTTAATACCAACAGGCAGGGATGGAAAAGTTGGTGCAATTGTATTTTTTTAAAACTATTTGAAAGTCACTCCAATCGATAATTTAGCACAATTGAAAATTGCCACAAATGTCACAAAGAATATTGAATCTATAAATAACCAGTTTCTAAGTCTATGAAACGAAACATACATAGTACATATGTAGTGTGGTATTCAGTCGGTTAACGAATTAATTGCTACTCGATTATCTGTTCGATTAATTACAAATTGGCTATTTTCGATTAATGGTTAAACCGATTAATTTGGTCAATTCAACCGATTAGCCGTTTAAACTAAATTTAATTTTTTTTTGTAATATTTCAGTATATTTTTTATAAAACAAATAATCGTTTCCTCTCATATACAAAAGATATGTGTTCTAAAATTGATCTTCATACAAAAACAGAAGTATGTTGAGTGTTTTAAGTCAAGTTTTATTAAAACTAAAGAAAAAAAATTGTTTAAAACCTAAACATTTCCCCCAAATACTGATTATTTTACAATATCTCTTTAATCTATTACACAATCTGAAAACATGATTAATACATATACAGGGCACTCGCGATAAAGTGAACTAATTAAAACCGGTGGTATTTACGTTTGTGAATTCAATATTCAAAATAGAAGAACAAAATTAAATAGGGCAATTGAAGTCGTCTCGAATTTTTCGCCTTTTCAATCACTAAAAGTTTAAGCCTATGTATAGCTGAAGCATTATCTGAAATTTTGCTTTATTAGAACACATTTTTCAAGTTCAGCTACACAAGCTTTCCTCGCGATATTAAAATACTACATGAAATTTATGTATAAATGAACTAACAGAATATTAAGTTTTTAATATTTTTTTGGGCTGTTAAGCTGTTGATTTTTGTTCATCTCTTAGTCCTGATTAACACACATCAAGTTTACCTGATCAGTTTTTGTTCAAGTTTCTTTTGAACCTACATTTGCGTTCATACACATCGTCAAGTTTGTTTCATCAATTTGCGTTATCGTAGAGTATTACGAATGACAAAACAAAACGAAAAAAGAAACTTGACTGGTACGGTCAAGTATGTACCCCTCTCCAATCTCTTTTCCTCACTCTCCTAAGAACTCAAGACTTGACGAGTCAGACCTGACGTGTGTGAATCAAGACTTAGATAAGTCAATTAAAAAAAATGGTCACATTAGGCCGTGTTCACATAATGCGGTCGGTGTTCAAATTATCGCGAGTGCACTGTATGTGTACATACATCATCTGATTTAGTTCGAAAAATAAAATTTTTGTTAATTATTTATGTATTTTTATTTATTGAAATTAATATATTTATGAAAATTGTTTTTAATCAGTTAACCGATTAATCCAAAATTAACCGATTATTAACCGTTTAAACCAAAACCTCGATTGATTAATCGAGCGATTAACCGATTAAAACAAAAACTCGACTAATTGAATAGCCTAAGGCCATATTTGAAAGCACTTTCAAAATATGGCCTTACAATTTAATATTATACTTTATGTATTTATTTATTTAACTGATTCCTGTCAGACTTGTGAAGACACGATTAAGCATTTAGAAAATTCAACTCAATGTTTCACATAATTTTATCCAAAAAAGCTATGTATACACTTTCGGATCTACTAATGATATAATCCTCAGTTTAGGAAAGTGAGCCGGGTCGCACCCATTAAAATTTAGAACATAAACATTATAAAATTTATTGTTGTTGTTTTCAATATAAGTATTCGATCGATCGATTTCTGGTGACATCGTGGGACAGGCCGTTAATTAAAATGCAATTTAATTTCACTAACTTGGGATTAACACGTTCAATTTCCCTCTCAATTTGGATTGCAGGTTGCAATACACTCTAACAAATATATCGCTCATTTTCTAAAACAAGGTCATAACTCAAAAAAAAAAAATAGTTTGCCAGAAATCGACTTTATTAAAGATTTCAATTTACACACAACTTAAAGGAAAAAAAAAATTTAATTTTTCTCAAAAGTTGAATATACGAGTACAAGATGTTTGTGTGAAATTTTTATACAGTATGAAGTACGATATGACGATTAATTCTGCAATTGAGCGATGTGTATATACAAATTTCCCTAGATAGTTCATTTAATCTCTTTATTATCCTAGAATCGGAATATGTACTTCAATCTCACTTAACAGGAAGTATACTGAGCACTGGTTGCTGCCAAGGGACTAGTATCATTATTTCGTGCAGTCATAATGAACCATTTTAATATGTCTGTAAGAAATTGTTTTATAGCACATCTTTTCCTTTGAATAAGCGCTCCACAAAAACCGTGTTATGGATTTCATAACTTCATTAAAATTGTGTAAATACCCAGATCAATTATTAAAAACAAGCAATACAAAAATATGTATAACAAAGAAAATGTGAAGAAAATTTTTACATACAAATAAGAACAAAATATGCATATAGTAATAGCAAATAAATTTACAACCAGAAAACTATTAAACACACAAATCACAAAATCATTGGGCATATCATGTACATACATATGTACATAATATGTGTGTATGTATGGATGTGTGTGTGTGTCAATGCTAGAATCACCCACTCCAATGTGAAAAAAATTCTAAAATTTTTTAATGAGCATAGAGAGTGAGAAAAAAAATTAATTAAGAGGTAGAAGCTAATATGAAAGAAATGTATGGGGTAAGTGCACTGAGAGAAATTTTAGGATTCCAATCATTTGTCATTTTCTCAAAGAAAAGTCGACTGCCTGTCGCAGCACACTGTTCTTATAGCAAAGCCGACCGTCTGCCGCAACTCACTATAGAATAGTCTGATTGTCTATCCAAGAATATTTTTCGTATAGAATAGTCGACTGTATCACATAACCACTTTCTTATAGCAAAGCCGACCGACCGTCTGCACAGCACACCTTTCTTATAGAATGGTTGACTGCTTATCACAGCACAATTTCCTCAAACAAAAGTCGACTGTCTGTCCAAACACACTTTTTTATAAAGAAGTCAATTGTCTGTCCATGTGCGGAAAAACGTCAAATTTTTAAATCACTTGTGAATTCAAAATCGCAAATCTCATTTTTTCATGTGCTAAATACCGCGCCTTTTCCTTAACTTAAATGTGTGTAAAGTCTGGTAAAACTGATTTTTCGTATGAGAATAAAAACAGCTGCTCACTAGCAACCCTATGAAAGTTGTTGTAAACATTGAGTCTGGTAACACTAGCACTTGCTTTTTATGAAAATAAAAACGTCACAGTGCGCTCTAAAATGGTTAATTTTAAAGTAAACTAATTTTGAATCAAAACTGATCAAAATAACATATTATTTTAAAGACAATAAATAAAAACACATTAAATTTTATCGATAAGCTTTCATTTGTACTGTTTGACACTCCGTTATTGCAATATATACAAAATCACTTATAATCACTGGAAATAGGAAAAAAAAATTTCTCATTGCAATTTAAAGCACAAAAATTTTGTGGCTTCAAATCGTAATACATTTTTTTTTTTGCGAGATGTGACTTTCAGAACAGCAAAATCAATTGTATGCCACAGCACACTTTTCTGATAGAAAAGTCCACTGTCTGTCACAGCATAGTAAACTATTGTGGGCAACTTCTACTTCCTATATGAAGGTATACTTATTTAAGTACACAAGTAATATATTTCTTCCGGTGTAAAATAATGGCTAAAAAAGAAAACAAAAGTATCCGAATTTTTTTTCTAACAAAAACCAGAAACATCATAATTATTAATACAGTTTCTCCACTGGGTGCATCATTTATCATTTATGTGTGTATGGAAGTATGTACATATGTATGTAAATATTCTGGAGAATTATTGCTGCATTTTTAAAGATGAAAGATTAGTAGACGCCATATGTATGTATGTATGTCTTTAAACAGCTTTGAGTGGTTTAGTAGATTGATGTGTATTGGGTAAAGTGAAAGGCAAAGTGGTTATTGGCTGTTTGCCAAAGAATTCACAAAAAGAAAAAAGTCAAAGCAATTGGTATATGTGACAAGCTCAATGTAACGCTAATTGAGAAAGGTGTTTTTACGGATCTTGAAATTTAACTCATGTGTGCAAGAAATAAATCAATTAGAAATTAATTTGCACATTTATTAAAAAAATTGCTGACCAATTCTTGTTACAGATAAAATATGTAAAAGATTTTCAAAGAACAATTTCTAATGTACTACAGTTTATTCTTGTATTAAGGAAAACAGATGTTACAATCTGTCTATTCTACTCTTTGGATTGTCCTTGCCCTTGTAATTTTCTTGTAATTTATTGCGCATTGGTATAAATAATAAAAACTAACCACACCCAAATGCGTTTTTGTATTTTTCGAAATGTTCTCCAATGTGAAATATTACCAACGTTACCAGTACATTGCAGACTTGCAAAAAAAAAAAAGAATATTGAAGTATGATTCAACAGCAATTTTGTATGAAAATATGTTTATAATTTGCATAACCCAGCAAAAAATTTGCTTACTAGAATGCAAGAAATTATATGTAGTCTACAGTAAAAAAAAAATGCAATTCTAGGATTATAAGAATGTATTCACCCCTATCGTGAATAACAAGTGGAGTTTTTGTTCCCGTGAAATCTTCATTCCTCTCCAAGGGAAATATGCTATTGTGAATCTCCCGTGACAATTTCCCCCGCTATCATTCCCAGTGAATGTAAAAAAAAGGCAAGAATATTTGTAAAGCTTAAAAATTAATTGAAAATCAAACATAATATGTGACTTTCTCCGAGAAAAGGGACTGACAAAAAAAAACAATTTAAAACCAAAAAATCAAAAAAAAAATTTATGTTTTTCTCATTTTTATCGATTTTCCCAAGTTCGTTTTGTACGTTTTTATGGTGTAAATAATTTTTTATCAGAAATCTAACTCATTTCATCTTATTCTACACCCTTTTAGGTACCAGAATCCACTCTTAAGTCCAAACCCGTTTTTTAACACACTAGGTCCCTTTTCTCGGAGAAGGTCACATATAAGTTTAACAATAAAAAATACACAAATTTTAGGTTCTAAATTAAATTTTTTTAAATTTAAAGTTGTGTTTTTAAACATTCCGAGGAAATGGTTCACCAATATAAAATTTACTGTGTGTGAACCCAAAAGATTTATACTCCATAAAAAAAATCTTATCCCAAAAATATATATTTACAATTTTTTAATATTTAATTCGAAGGAAAATATCGAAATATCGATGCAATAATTCAGTTCGCCTGCAAAAAAAAAAGCGAACAAATCCAAGGGAAAAGTGACAAAATTCCTGTGAAAAATATTATTCATGATAAAGGGATAAAGGATAAAGGGAACACATTTATGGGGAAAAATTATTCACGATTGCAATTTGATGAAAAGGGGAAATATTTCGAGGGAAAAAATGTTCAAGGTAAGGGTGATTATTTTTTGCATAAACATATGCACAAATTAATGGATTACTTATTAGCTTTGTAACAAAAAATTTACATAAAATCAAAGTTAATTTATTGAAAATTGAAGTACGAATCTGTTTTGTGTTTTTGATGTACATAGAATATTTGTTTTCACCAAAGTGGTAATTTTTGGGAAACAACAGAACAGCTGACATTAAAAATGATGTTTCTTATGATATATAGTTGTAGATCATATTATAAATTTCTATACACCTTGTAAATTTTCAGGTTTCATTTTCCAACATGGATTGAAGCATTACACTTTTGACAGATCTGGCAACTACAATTACCATTTGCATTCAGTTTAGTTTACCATTTCATCATAAATACTCGTATCTAAGGCAAATTCATGACAGGTAAAGTTAATACTACAAAAAATTAAAAACAATAAAAACAATATCGTATTTTGTTGTTGCCTTGGGAGGCTCGTATGTCAGAAGCAGCTGATTGAAGATGCTAAGGCAAAGACCTACGCCATGATGGCTCACATCCGGCTGAGCCGAGCCGTCAATAATTTTAGTCAGCTACGCCGCGGCCGAAAAAAGTTTGGCTTATCGTCGGTTGGTTACTGGTTTGATGTATGGAACATTTAAAAAAAAATTGATTTATTGACCGATTATATATGAATAGTGTGTCCTCTTTCCAAATTCGTTATAAGTTTTCCGATATCATGAATATATCAGGAGATATAGAGCTGCAATATTGCGCCATTTCCACAACTGTTATATATTTTAAAATTTGTTTTACAGCAATGGTTAATTTTTTGGATATGTGGCACATTTCCAACGTAAAACTATTAATATTGTTATTCGCAATTGTTATGTATGTTGTATATCAATGCATTAGCCGCCGCCGCCAAAACAATCACCCATCTCAGGTCTCTGTACATAAGCAACTTTTGACATACGAGCCAACAGTTATATGAATTCGCCTTAAATTAGGCAGAAAAAAAGTAGATCAGCTGTGTTTTTAACTTGACCTTATTAATCGGAATTGCTCGTATCTATACTAATGCAAGAACAGCGCTATACATATTTAGAAATATATATACATATTTAGAAATCCCAGGGCCCAGATAAAAAGCGCAGTTTTAGATAGTACAATTTTTAGAAATTGTATAACATCTTTATAAAATGGAAACACTTCGAGCTTAAGCCAAATTATGTAGCAGTATTTTTGATTAGCAGCTGTTGCTAAACTGAACAAAAAAGCTACTCTTGAATCGAAAATGTCGCGTTTC
This sequence comes from Nowickia ferox, assembly GCA_936439885.1. Taxonomy (NCBI): domain Eukaryota; kingdom Metazoa; phylum Arthropoda; class Insecta; order Diptera; family Tachinidae; genus Nowickia; species Nowickia ferox. The sequence continues at coordinate 10,896,268 of OW387024.1, read as the reverse complement.
TGTTTTGAAAATATAGCAAACTTCTCACTTTCCGTTGAGAAAGCGTCCCACGATAGTGTTGGACAGATGCCACCTTTGTTCTAATTTGTTTATATAAAAGTGTAGTAACTGCTTTTTGGCTCACGGATTTGTTGGCAATGTAGTTACGGTCTTTTGAATACCGTTAATGAAATCGTTATTTTTTAACGTAACAACATACAATTTTAAGAAAATATGTATGTATTTTTTGTTATTTACATCATTATTAGTCAAAAGGTATATTTAAAGTTTTTTGTCACTTAGGCGCCTTTTGAATTTAAGGTGACGATATGTACAGATGTATATGTATTACATAAAAACATTTACATAATTATAAAAGTGGTACATAATTAAGGTCATAGACCTATTTATATGCCGGATTTCTTTTCTTAACAGTTATTTAAAGCAAAAAATATGTTATCACGTGTTCCATTTACATACATACATACGTACATACATAATTGTATATGAATTATCCGGTTTTAAAATTGAATTGAAAAAAAATCTCGAAATTCCTAGATATTGTTGTGATTATCACATAAAATTATTATTAAAAATTATAAAACTATTTTTGTAATCAAGTTTTACCCAATAAATTTTGCATATATTAATAACTTGAATAAATTTAAATTCTCTTAAACAGCAAACGCACCTGTTAGTGTTATTGAGGCAGAGCTCTCAGTTTTGAGAATTTTTTTTTGCGATTGGGAATAAAAATTTCGTGAAAATCACCAGCGGATTTCTTTGGGATAATATATAAAGAAACATATTATTATTTTGTTTTTCTTATTTATATTTCTATTTTTTCTATTGCTGTTTTATGTTTTCTGTTGCTGGTGGTAACAGCAAAAAAAAAAAAACATCAATATATAAAAATTTATGCCTGGCAAGTCTAAAAATTTCGTTAATCATTGTGAATGAAACTGTGAATGTTTACTCATCATAAGTGAATCTCTGTACAATTCTAAAGAAAATATTTCAAAATTACAATTACTTATTTGAGCATAATGCCGAGTACACATCTGGCACACATGCGCCCAAAAAAGCGTAACCACTAATTACTAATGAAAAACTGCTTGATTCAGACACGTATTTATTAAGTTAAACAGTTTCATACATAATAGACAATTTAATAGAATCCAATATGATTGGAAACTGTTTAAATCAATAAATAAATGTCTGAATCAAACAGTTTTTCATTAGTAATTAGTGGTTAAGCTTTTTTGGGCACATGTGTGCCAGATGTGTACTCGGCATCAGAAAAAATAAAATAAATACAAACTTCACAAATAATTCAGTTTGCGGTGACAAATTTCTATATTTTTAAATGCAAAATCTTTTTAATACAAATAACTAAATTGCATTAACTGATGAATTAGAAGATTTTGACTCCGAAGTTTTTGAAGTGTTAAACATTGATACATAATTGTTTTATTCTTGTGGAAATAACAAGTTTTTTAAGGAACTTTGGGGATTTTTGGGGATAATAAAACAGATAGTTTTGGGGAGAAATTGAAAATTGGGGATAAAATATAAAATAAAACTGCAAACCCTGTTGTTAGTTAAAATCAATGAGTGAATATTTACATATATACGATGAATTTAATTTAATCAAGAATAAGAGAAAATGAGTAAGAGTGTTTTGTATATAAATATTTAATAAATGGTATTTCTATTGATACAATTTAAGGTGTCTTTACATGGTAATACAAAGTGTCACGACTTTGTAGAATCAAAATATTATGAAATTCTCTCCGTGTTAAAAAAAAGAGAACAAAAGTCTGTTGTAGGTATTTTTCATGTTTACACTGATACTACAAGTAAAATAAAAGAAAAGATATTAAATTAAACTGTTGAGTTAATGACAAAAATTGGAAAATTGCAAAAAAGGTGTGTACTAATAAAACTAAATATTGGAGAAAACATTTTATAATTTTAATGTAATTTTACTACAAAATACAATTTTTTTTTAAGTTTATTTATTGTTTGTTTGGTTTTGCTGTACCAGTTATGTAAGTAGATGATGGTTGCAGTCGTAAAATATTTACAATAACAACATGAAAATTTCCTGAGTCGATTTTGATTGTTTTTGTAAAAGTGTCAACACCTTCAATAGATACCATTACTGCTGCCAATGTTACTTTGAAATACACCTCTGGTGTGATGAGAATACTATAAGCTTCTAAAATGGTTTAGAAAATAAACATTTACCGACCGCTTGTCAAATTTTCTATCCGTATTCTCTCCTACTCGATACATTTTGCTTTTACATGATAAGATTTTGTATAATCTGCAGCATTTTTTGACATGTCGTAATACACTGTAATACCATGTAAATACAGCTTTAGTTGCAAGCCAAAGCTTGTATGATGGTATTCATATGATCTTGAAGGAATCAATAGAGCATACAAATTATGTATTGATTGTATTCTTTTTAACAATATAAAACCAGAGACCATTATACATACATGACCCATCTTAGCAAAGACGACAATCACACAAGGAGGTGTTCGCTTTTATGAAACCTCGATTTGAAGCATTTGCTCAGGGAACTAGACATTGCTAGCAGTATCAGACAGACACTTAAGCACAGTCTCACAGCGGTTGCAAGCTCAAATAAAATCAATTGGTGGAGCACAGAAAATAGTCGAGAGTTGACCAAGCAGTTAAATGGAGCAGACCTTAGGTTGCCTGAGGTATGAGGCATTCGAGTATCTTCCATCACTACAAGTTTTCATGTTGCTGCAGAAGCTGCATAGATAAAGCTTAAGCGAATATCTCAAAGAATTCCAAATAGCTTTTACACATAGTGATTAAGCCTATTCTGATATAATATCGCCAAAAAAAACATGAACTTGCATGAAAGTCCGAGCACTGGCTAACACCAAAACCCATTAGTTGCTTCGCTACAATTTCTTTTTTTATATTAAAAAGAACTAAAGAACCCTTTTCTTCCACACGCAGGGAGAGATACTTTCTATTTCTGTCTTTCTCCCAACTGAATTAAGACTTTGCAAAGTAAACTTTGCGTGTGGAAAATAATAATAACAGAAAAAACATCAATTTATTTTCCTGAAACAATCGTGCTACCAGATTGCTAGAACCTAAACGAACTTATGTGGATACATGGAATTTTTTCTTTAAATTATTTAAATATTGAGTTTAGCTTTTAATAATAAAGAATTTCATTTTGTTCTCTTTTCTTGTTTTTGTACAAAAATTTAAATAAATTTATCCACATGTGCTCGTAACTGTACATACATACATACATACATACTCCTGCAAAATTTTCGAAATGTTCTCTAACGATATGTACATTGTATGTACCTTATTGAGTGGCATTAATTAATTGTACATTTGTACATTTCATAAAAGTGTGTGAAAATGTCTTATAAGTTTTGCTAAATAGATTTTGATAATATGTACAATAACCTGTCTGATAAAAGGCCTGCAACCAGATTTTTTGCTTAACTTGTACCAATTGAGTTTGAAATTTGTTAGAAAAAAGAAACTGTTCACAACAACAACAAATCGACTAGTATTTGGCAGTGTGAGTACACTAGTCAGAATAAGTTTGCACACAAGAGTACCAAAAATATTACTGTACTTTATTTAAAGCTTCAGCTTCAGCTTTAAAGCTAGTTCATCATTATTTCAATAATACCAATTCCCGAATATGCTTTCAGGTTGCTAAAATGTTTTATTGAAACAGATATTAAGTATACGCCATGGTGGGCATGATCATAGTCAGGGTAAAGTGGGGTACACATTATCGAACATGAGTGACAGTTTTGCTCAAATTTTACATTTATCGATAGTGTGAAAACGAATTTCGTCAGTCAACAGTCAACCACAGATTTTTTTGTGGTTGAGTGACAGTCACCGGCCATATTGGTTTTCGACTGATAGGTGTACTAAAAAGCGTCAGTCAAGAGATATTTTTATAGCATAAAAAAACGCAAGATGGACGCGGAAATTTATTTTTGAAGGAATTTACATATTTTTATGAAATGCAAGGCTGTGTGCGATGTTAAAGACAAAATATTAAGACAACGTCGTACGAGGAGTTGTTAAAGATAAGAAAACATTAAAATAGTTCATTATAAAAAAAGTGTTGTTAGCAATAATGCTTATCCAATTTGTGTTTTTTCTGTGTTTGTGTGCCAAATTTTTGTCTTGAATGAAGGTTTGAGTGTCGAAAATGATCGATAGTCTGAACAGCCAACACTATCATTCAAAACTAATGAGTTTTTGACTGTCACTCATGTTCGATAATGTGTACCCCACTTAAGTGTAAAGTTATTTTAGTTCGACTTTTTAAAGTAGACATATCAGACATCAAAATTTACAAAATTATTTGTAGTTTTAATAGTGTATTCAGATTTTAATAACTTGAGAATTTTTTAAGACTTTTAGCGCCAAACAAGGGGGAAAAATGTTGTTATGTAGTGTCTTGTGTATATTAATTTTTTTCTTAATTCTCTAAAATCGTTAAAAAATTTTAAAGCAATAAGAAAAAAATTAATATACACAAGATACCACTAACAACATTTTCCCCTTGTTTTGCCAAAAAGTCTTGAAAAAATTCTTATTATTATTATTAAAATCTGAATACGCTATTAAAAACTACGCACAATTTTTGAAATTTTGATGTCTGATATGTCTACTTTAAAAAGTCGTACTAAAATAACTTTACACTTACACTTACCCTGACTATGATCATGCCCACCATGGCGTATACTTAATATTTATTTAAATAAAACATTTACACAAAAAGTTTCTTATAACAAATAGAGATATTCTGTTAATCTTTCATTTAAAAAAATGAGAAGTTCAACTAATATCATAGTTGAAACAGGAACTCAATAATCAACTTCTTTTTTATTTTCTCAAGTTACCATTACCACAGTGGATGACTGTATTTCAGCTCAAATTGTAGTTGTAAGAAGCAGTAATGCCATTTCAGCGCGTTTCGCGTTAGATTTAACTATGCCAAGCACGACTATTTTTTCGTTTTAGCGCGTTTAATAAAAATCAACAATTAAATTGTTTTGGCGTTTTTTTTCATTTGCCGATTTTTTTTAGTATTGACTCTTCTTTTATTTTTGGCGTTTTTTTTCATTTTGGCGGTTTTTCCGGTTTCAAACGATTTTTTTTTGCGAAATTTTTGTTTTTGGTATTATTTTTTTTGCATTTTAGATTTATTTTATTTTTTGTGTTATTTTTCATTTAAGCGCTTTTTTCATTTTGACGATTTTTCTTTTCGGTATTTTTTTTAATTATGGAATTTTTTAGTTTTAGCGTTTTTGATCATTTCAACAGTTTGCCTCTTACGGTTTCCAAGATACAGTAACGTGCCTTTTCAAAATGTATGGTTAAGAGTTAACGTGAACTTTAACTGCAAGTTCTTCATACAAAATTTGTCATTAAAGTTCCTGTTAACTTTTAACTGTACATTGTGAAAAGGGCAGTAAGTTGTCAAAATTAAACTAACTGATAGAATACCCTTCAATTTCAATTTTTTTTAGTATCAGCTTTAATTAAGGTAGTCTGCATAAAAATACACAAACTTTGAAAATTTCAAGTGCGTGTGTTACATTAGGATTTGGTGTACGGTACCCTAAAAACAACAATTAGGTATGTATGTACTCGTATGTATTTATGTACAGGGTGGGCCAAAAGTTACCTTGGGGTTTAAAAGTTTAATAACTTTTTCGTTTATTAATTTTTTTTGTTTCTTTCTCAAATTATATAATATATAAAATGGAAAATTTTTTACACTAAGTATGAAAAATAATGTCTCTTAAATTACCACTGTTTTCAGCTTCGCACTGATGGGCTCGTTTTAGAGCATTTTCCATAATATCTTCCAAAATTTCTGCAACAATGTTTGCCTTGAGTTCAAGGATTGTCTCTGGCTTGTTCACATACACTCGCTACTTCAAATAACCCCAAAGAAAATAGTCGGGTGCTGTCAAAACTGGCGATCGCGCTGGGCCAAATTATTTCCGAATTTCTGGAAATTATTCGCTCTCCAAAAATTTGACTTAAAAGTGCCATTGTGTCTCGGGCAGTGCGGGCAGTGGCTCCGTCCTGCTGAAACCACATACCAGGTATGTTTTCAAGAGCAAGACGTAAAAAATTTTCTATCATAAACCGATACCGCTCTCCATTTACGGTTACAGCACTTCCATCTTCATTCTCGAAGAATTAAGGCCCAATGATATTTTCAGATGTGATCCCACACCATATTGTACACCTAATGGGGTGCAATTGGCGTTTATGAATGGCTCTTGGATTTTCTGAACCCCAGAACCTACAGTTCTGCTTATTAACAAAGCCATTCAAATGAAAATGAGCTTCATCACTCATAATCATAATCGCCCATCAGTGCGAAGCTGAAAACGGTGGTCATTTAAGAGACATTATTTTTCATACTTAGTGTAAAAAAATTTTCCATTTTGTATATTATATAATCTGAGAAAAAAAATTTAAAAAAATTAATAAACGAAAAAGTTATTAAACTTTTAAACCCCATGGTAACTTTTGGCCCACCCTGTATATCATGAATCAATAAAACGAGATTATTTTATTTTCTTCTTGTGACGTAGGCATAGAATTTTGTTGTAAACAAAGTACATACATTTGTTTGTGGAATGTGCTCTCTCTTTCTCTCTCACATACTTTTTACAACAAACACACGTGTGTATTCTATGATGACGTAGATGCGCAGTAAAAAAAATTTTTTGTACGACTTAGTGCGAAATCTTGATTTTTTATTCATATATATGTATGTATGTATATTGATTTCGCAAGAATAGAGTGTTGCCACACAGATATTGTTGAGCAGTTAACAATTGGTGTTTTTTTGGGGAATTGTTGCAATTAAATTTAACATTTTATTTTCAATTGTTTATAAAATTATTTTATTGTAGTAATTTGATTTATATTAATTATTATATGTATATAAAAAAAATAATAATAATGAGCTCTTATATTTTATTTTCACTTGTACGCAAACTTATTTTGACTAGTGTACTCGTATATTGTCCGAATGGAAAATAGTAGAATCCAGATGTATAGTGGTGCGTATTCATGTATGTTTGTATGTACATTCATACACTTTATGTGAATTATTTTTAAATGAAAACAAAATATTGCATCAAATATTTTTTTAAACAGTCCTGTGCAATGCAAATAAACTAGATAATTGATAGTTGTTTGTAAAAAAAAAAATATTCTATATAAACAAGTTTTTAATAAATATACATAAATAAGTTTGTATTACTTCTTGTTCTTTTAAATTTATAATATTGTTTTTATTTGTGGTTTATGTAAATTGCTTTCAAAACTAGATTTTGTACACACACATACACAAATATACAAACGAATATACATACATACATACATAAATATGTACATAATAATAGAAAATATTACAATTAAAATGACTTGTAATTTTTTTTTATAATTTAATATGTACACAAACAAACCAAGTTAAAAAAAGCGAATTTATATTTTTTTTCAAAATGGGGGATGGACTCTTTCTCACGTGGTGGAAAGTTACTGATTGTGACTCAACTACTTGTAGTCTTTGGCCAAGTATCCCCCGGGCAATGGCTTTAAGGCAACCGTTTTAAAGCTAGCTAGAGTTAGAAGGCGCCACAACCAGGTATCATGAGTGTCTGAAATGTCTCAGGAAAGTAGGTGATAAGCCGCTGAAGCGTGGTTGCATCGTGGGATTGAACGCGAAGATAGCAGCTCTATTACCAATCTAGGGGACGAGGGCTGGCAACCCACATCTCCCGAAACCGCAAACTTGCTAACGAACCGCTATACAAACAGCCTCTTTGGCGCCCTATGCTCCAATGGAAGTGAAAGGAACTGATATACATACATATATACATATATATATACATATTTTTTATTTTTAAATAAAATTAAAAAAATAAGAATTTTCTGACATGATAATTAAATTTTCTGCTGCTTGCAATAACTTCCATGGAAATAATGTCCATCAAAAATGAGAATTAACGGCCATGGACATTATTTAAAAACAGAAGGCACTATTCGATACACCGAGAGGTGAAAATCCTTAAAAGTGTCCAAAGACTTGCAAAGGAGAAAATATTTTCTCAGTGGAGCCACTATTCGACATAACGAGGGGAGAAACCATTTAAGTCCATCCAAAGGCCGGGAAGAGAGAAAATATTTTCTCAGCGGAGCCGCTATTCGACATACCGAGGGCAGAAACCCCGTCCTAAGGCCGGCAAGGCAGGAAATTTTTAATCAGCGAAGCCACTATTCGACAAACTGAGAGGAGAACATTTGGTAAGATTAAAAAGAATAATAGTTCCTAAAATTTGCAATGAGTGTTTAATTAATATAGAAAAAAAAAATCAAAAGTTAAAAAATCGAATTTAGAAATAGAATTTAGTTTAGAAATAGTAAAAAGTACTCTTAAAGATTGTCAACAAAGAGAAAATTAAAAAAAATAATAATATTGCCCACCTGACGTTATTTCCTTTTGCAACTGGAATTAGTGTCTATGTCAATGAATCAAAGTTTTGCTACACAGAAAAAATTTTCCTGCGATAAACGCATTTAATTAAAAGTTTAATTGACTCAATAAAATTTTTAATTGATTTTTTTTTTTAATTGAACGTGTTTATTGTAGGAAAATTTTTTTCTGTGTACGATGCCAGTCAAAGGCTGTTTTCTCGAGAACCGTAAGAGCTACGGACCTGAAATTTTCACAGAATATGTAAAACTTTAGCCGCTACAACAACAAATATATCACAGCTAAAAATTAAAGGGTGTTCTCCAAAGCGACCAACGAACGAAACATGATGAAATCCTAATAAAACGTATTAATAAAATTTACGATTTTTAACAATAATTCCCTGCAACACCTTTTTTTCATGGAGTATGACTAATTTCTTCGGTTCACACACAAAAATAAATTTTAGAAATTTTTTCCACTGCATGTAGAATATTTAAACACAACTTTAAAGTTAAAAAAATTCATTTGGAACATCAAATTTGTGTGTTCGTATTATTAAACTTCAATTTATTTGATTTTAAATTAATTGTTAAGCTCCCTTTTTTACATTCACTGGGACTGATAGCATAGAGAAAACTTAACTGGAGATTCACGATAGCATTTTTCCCTTCGAGGGGAATGAAAATTTCACAGGAACAAAATTTTCACCTTTTATTCACGATTCATGATAAGGGGAATAAAAAAAAATGAAAAACATTTCTGGGTAAAAATTATTCACAATTACAATTTTGTGAACAGAGAAAAATTTCGAGGAAAAAAAGTTCACAATAGGGGTGAGTGTATTTTTATGCAGACTGCACAATTAATACTGAAATTAAAAAAAATCAAAATTAAAGGGTATTCTATCAGTTAATGTAATTTTGATAACTTGCGGTATCTTGGAAACCGTAAGAAGCAAACTCTCGAAATTTTCAAAAACCTTAAAGCTAAAAAATCCCAAAATTTGAAAAATGCCGAAACGAAAAATCACCAAAATGAAAAAAGCGCTTAAGTGAATAATATCACAAAAAAATAAAATAAATCGTTAAAATAAAATAAAATCAACAAAAGTAAAAAGATCGCCAAAAAAAAAAAAACGCCGAAAACGGGAAAAATCGCAAAAAAATAGCCAAAACGATAAAAAAAGCGCGATAACTAAAAAAAATCGCCAAGACTAAACAATTTTAAAATAATGTCTACATCAGCTAAATATCTATAGCAAAAAATATATTAAGTCGATTAATCGATTTTCGGCTACGAATGCGATTTTCAAACGTGTTATTTTAAATCACGCTAAATGGCTTAAAAATTTAATCCGAAATGTTAGTTAGCGTTTTATATCATCGCCAAAAATTTTTAATTTTGTATTTGTTCAGCAATTTAGCGATAGAAGTTAGCTTTAGCTTTAGCGAATTACATAATAAGGGGGCAGGTATAAATATGTAGTGCCCGTGCGGAACACTTCGTCCCAATTTACTAAAATTTATAAATTTATTTACATATCAAAATTAAATCAGTTATTGGAAGACCCTATACAAATGTTGAGAAATAAAATTAACAATAAGCAAAATTTTAATGTCGAAATCAAAACTGAGATATTTTTGAAGAATACATTTCTAAAATATTCTTACGTTTTGGGATCGATGTACTATAATTAAATATAATCGTAGCTTGTTCAAAATTTTAGCAGACGTTTATGAATTCTCCATTTCTAAAACATTTTTTTTTATCTATTCAAGGTGGTTGTACAAAAACTTGTTCTATCTTGTTATGTTTTCTAGTGCTAGAGCACTTTAACTGTTAAAATATTTTTTTTTTACATAAAAAAGACACAAAAAAGTAGACTTACCGCAAAGCACGTTGGTTTAAAAATTCATAAATATTCATGAGCTCCCAAATTTTAATCGGCAACACACGTTTTCGATAAATTCCAATTTAAAACTGCATTCGAAAGCTACGCAAGTTTCATTTACATACAGTGTAACTAACTTTATTGATAGGCGGGCGAGACTAGCGCTTCAATGTGGGCAGGCTGCAAGTTAGATGAAAAAAAAAACAATAGTAAAATATATAAAAAGAAATTTAATACAAAAATATTTACACCTGTTTGAAATTTAAATAAAAAAGCAAAGATAGAAAATAAAATAATTGTAAAAATAAATTAAATTTGCAATACTAAATTATTTTTAAGTTTTTCTTAATCTTTCTAATAGTTAGCCTGAAAGCTACAAAAAATAAATAAATAACAACAAGATTAATAGGAAATATTCACACATGTTCGTAATTTGCATAAAAAACGTAAAGATTAATAAAGTATAACAATCTATGTAGTCGTATGTAAATGAATTTCTAATAACTCTAAATTGTTTACAAGTAGAACATTTTTTGAATTTTTTTCTTCTCAAGGTGAAGAAATGCTTTAGTGATTCCTCACAAGGTTTTTCTTTTCAACTTAACTAAAGGTAGAGTTCCATAGCTCGCTTTTTGCGCGTTATGCTTTACACGCGTTTCATCCTCTTGTTTTATTCTATACTTTGTTCGCGTTGAGTTACATGCACTGCTTTTCATGCGCCATTTTATTTTTGTTTTGATCAGCTGTGTGCGTTTGTTTATAAATACTTATAAAGAAAAAATGGAGAGTGAAATCGAGTTTTTAAAAGAATTTGTGGAGTTAGTCGAGTTTGTATATTTAATTTTATGTGCAAAAAATGCCTATGAACAATTTAAAAAAAAGAAAAGGTTTTGGGTACGGCCGTTGTATTTAGAACGGAATTTAAGTGGGTTTTTGAAACCACATTTAAAAAATTAAAACTTCTGACCCTGAGCAATTTCGAACCGCGACAAGAATGTCTGCAGATGTCTTTGACTATTTATTCAGCATTTTAAAAGATAGCCTTTAGAAGAACTCGGCCAGGGCTATTCCAGCAGATTGTAGGCTGTTGTTGACTTTAATGTAAGTAAATTGAAAATTATATATAAATGTATGCACATTATTGGCTTAAGCAATAACTTTTCTAAGCAGCTATTTAATACAGATTTAGCGGAGATGACACTCAGTACGTAAAAGTAATCGATAACTAATATGCAAAATTTGTTACTGAGAAAAGTGTGGTGAAAGTTAATTAAAATACATCGCATTAATAAAAACATTCACATATTTTATTAAACAAGTTTTTTTTTTACTAAAAAATTTTTTTTATTGAAAAAAAAAGAAAAAAATTATCCACGGCAAAATAATATTTATCGATAACGTAAGAAATAAAGTATTATTTAAGATCTTTAGCATTCAAGAACAGCTGACTTTCTTTCATGGTGCTTGTAACGCGTACAAAAGTAGAAAGTAGACCTACTTTTTGCTTTGAACGCGCCTACGCGTTCTGCGCTTTTTGCAATGTAACTTGTCACATACTATTACATTGATTCTACTTTTTTGACAGATGCATAGAAAGCGTAACGCGCAAAAAGCGAGCTATGGACCTCTACCTTAATAGAAAAAACCATTTTATAACTATGAAGATGGAAGTAAATAAGTTATTATTGCTCGTTCCTTTAGCTTTCCGTATGCAGGCAGCCCAGCGAAAATAAATTTGGTACAAGCACTAAGACAAAAACAAGGGCTTCGGAAGCGCGGAAAACCACACAGTGCATCCTTTCTGCCTTACGAGGATGCAATAACGTAAGCGAATGAAGAAATTTAACACAAACACTACGAAGTTGGTCGGCTGTTCATACTCAAAGTTTTTATAGTGTATCCGCTCTCGCTTACGTGGATACAAATTTAAATCCGAATGAAATTTTTAATTCGTGTGTTGATTTTTAAGTTTTTAATTGAATTGTGTGCGAAAATAAAAATGTGCTTCGGTATGTCAGTGAGTAGTGTTCTAGCCTAACATGCGGAGATCTTGGGATCGACTCCTGATTCAATGCGCGAACAAAAGGTATTTGATAAATGTACGTGTAGTTTTCCATTGTATATAGGTTAGGTTAGGCTAGGAAGGGTGGTGCTAAAACGCAACTCCACTCGAAGAACCAGTTGGGTCCATTGTGATTAACTATTGCCCATTCAAAGTAATATTTACCCTCCATTTGTACCCAGAAGTGACCCTATTATCCGTCATTAAGCCACTGAATTGCCATAATGAAGCCCCTGATGTCCTCTAGTTTACACTTCCCGATATCAGTGATGCTCTCAAAGCCTATGATGTTGCAGCTTTGCGCAGTGATAGATAACATGTTCAATGGTTTCTGGTTCCTCTTCATCCCCGCACCCCCCCCCCCCCTCGCTTTTCACAATTCGCATCGCCTTCCTATTCATATCCAATAGCAGTTGGGATCTTTTTGAGTCAAGTTTTGGCTGCATAGCCCTCGTGACTCTACAATCCTCCCTACTTTGCCATGAATTGTAGGTCCTGCACTCTACCCAATTATTGAGTTCCCTGTAGTAATGACCTATAGATAGTTTCATCGATCTGTCACACATTCCCTCATCTATCTCCGACCCTATTCTTGCCAGCTCATGGGCAATTTGATTTCCCTCAACACTGCTGTGGCCAGGAACCCAACATAATCTGACACTATATTTGTACATAAGCAAGTTGAAGGCTCCGCTACAGTCGCTAACAAGTTTCGATTTGACATTGTGTACCTTCAAAGCTTTTAGCGCTGCCTGGCTGTCGACGTAGTAGGTTACCTTCCCACCTTTACCTACATTCCTGGCCACCAGTTCCGTGGCCCTGAGGATCACCAAGATCTCAGCTTGGAAAACGCTGCATTCATTCGGCAGTCTGAAAGAACTACGAATGTTCGTTCCCAAGATATAGACACCAGCCCCTGTGCCTTCCCCCATTTTTGACCCGTCTGTACAGACCGCACTACCAACATATAGCTTATCGGATTTCACCCAATGGTCCCTATCCGGAATTACCAGTGAGGGTGTTCTACTAAAATCAATTTCAGCAACCTTATAGTCCGTGAACCCAGGGGTTACGGATCTCTGATCAGTAGAACTGATCTCATTTAAGATTGATGTGTGACCTGTTATTCCTGTCCTCACAAAACCTGCTTCTACGAGTCTAAAGAGACTTCTTTGCCGTTCTTGCCACAAAGTCCTCTATAGGAAGTAGGTGAAGAATAACGTCCAAGCCTGCCTGAGATGTGTTCCTCTGAGCACCTGTGATGCCCAGCGAGGTCCACCTCTGAACCTTAGCCAGTAATCTCCTGTGACTTTCCTTCTTTAATGCCTCCCACCATACCACGCAACCATAGGAAATAACCGGTCAGACAACCGATGTGTAAATCCAGTTTACTATCTTCCGTTGCAGTTCCTTCGTATGGAGTTCCTGCATGCGTAGTAGGCATTGAGCCCTTTCTTTAACCTTTCCTGCGTGTTCCTTTTCCAAGAAAGCTTGTTATCTAGGAAAACAAGCCAGTATTTCGCGCTCTCTGCCAGTCTCAGTTCTACCCCTCCCATCCTGGGCAGTACAAAGCTTTATACTTTGTATCTCCTGGTAAAGAAGACTAGCTCGGTTTTCTCTGGATTGACTCCCAGTCCTTTGCTGCTGGCCCAGGAGGATAGATCGCCCAACGCCAACTGCATGACTTCACTGATAGTGGGAAGAAACTTTGCCGTTATCAGTAAAACCACGTCATCCGCTTATGAAACGCTCTTCCGTCCGCTGCTGTCAAAACGCCTAAGAATTGCGTTAATTGTCAACAACCACAATAGAAATGATAAAACTCCTCCCTGTGGTGTACCTCTTGTCACTAATCTTCTCAGTTTTCCCGTTCCCATACTCGAGTTGATGGTTCTGCTACTAAGCATGATAACTAGAAAGTTGTAAGCCCTGAGTGTCTCCAGTGACTCCCTTCAATTGTATTTAATATATAATAAATACAAAAACAGGATAAAGTATTGGAAGTCAATCTAAGAGTAGATAAAATTCAGTTCTAATGAGCAAATTTTTTTAAATCATTTGCATATAAAAAGGCATGAGGTATGGGCTTCTTTCTGCACATCCTAGATGCATTCAGAAGCTCATACCAGGGGAGCTACCAACTGGGACATCAGGAACCTCCTCACACCTCACTCCCTTACCAACATGCTGCCAGGTAGACGAATATTTTGGCTGGGTAGGTAGTAAATTATATTGGAATAAAAACACTTAGGGAATGCTTAAGGAAGGACTACTACACGTGCAGAAACGCTGTAGGAAATAACTGGGGTCTGCAGCCAAGAGTAGTAAATCAGGATCAGTTCTCTCGTACGGGTGTGCTGTGTGGTGCAAGGCGTTGAAAAAGGAAAACCTTGCTAAGGTCCAGAGGTGTACTTCAATGGTCACTGGTGCCGCAAGAAACATGTGTTATTTTCCATTTTCAGTCCCTCGAGGACTAATGCCGAGTACACACTATGGTATTTTGTGACATCGCAATAGTGTGTACTAGTAGCAACGTTTGTCATTTTCCATCTTTTTCGTTGTGTGGCATTGCTTTCCATGTAAAAAACATAATGTGAACGGCGTTGCACACATTTTGAAAATGACAACACAAGAAATGGCAGATGTGTACCCAGCCTAAGGCTTTTGAAATCGGGTTTGGCCAGGCCAAGACCATTGAGCCACACGAGAATCCTGAATGAGGTTGGTCTGGATGAGCTGGATTTCGAGAACTGTGGCTTCACGGACTTCAAGGTCGCTGAAATTGACTTTCGTAGAACATTCGATAGGGACTTTTGGGTCAAATATAGTTTACCAAAGAGGGTTGTGCTGTTTTGACAGACGGCTCCAAGATGGACATAGAAACGGGAGCTGGGGAAATCAATGTTGTTCCAGGCAAGATTGCGACCAAGATTAAATGATTCAGTAGCAGAAGGAACTCCAAAACTATGTTTTAGAAGGACTATAGGTAACTCCTATGAAAATGTTTTATTTAACTGAATCGAAATTATTTTTAACTTTTTAGTGCTTGGTTTTGATGAAGTCGGTTCAATTTTGTATTTTATTTTTTTATATTTAGTTTCATATTCCTTTTATTTTGTGGCACGAGGTCACAGATCATTCGAAAGCTACTAAAAAAAGGGGGTGCTGTTGGCTGAAGTAGTTATTGCATCGACTACAAAGCAAATGACGGTATTCGAGAGCCCGAGTTCAACCAATCCCAAGCCCGTCATATCAACATCGCAGTGTCTATGCTAATGCATATCACAGCGCTCTTCTTCTGCAATATTTGTAGCAAATAATTGTCGGCCAAGTATTAACTAATAAAATAGATACACAGCTTAAAGTAATACGCTTACTTTAGCACCAGAGGCGCTGTAAAAAATTAATTAAGCTCCCCTTCTCTCTATCGATCTGTCAATTCACCATCTGTACTTTGCACTATCCCTTTCCTACTCTTAGGTAACATAAAGGGTCCTGTTATTTATACCCAAGTGAGCTGAAAACCTACTTTACTTACTTAACTCTTCTTAGCAACCTCTCGAATTTAATCTAACCTACTAAAAGACCTATAATAATTCAGAGTAATGGTAGAATTAGTCGATTCATATCGTCTTACTTTTGGATGTTGGTTAGTAAAAACGTGAGGCTGTCAGCGAACGTGTCAGTTATTATTGTATTGTGTGTTTGTGTACTCGTATGTATGCAAGAGAGAAGTTGACGTTTGCCAAGTAAAAATCTATTGTCTACCATAAGAACGGTTGCACTTGGTTCCACACAAAAATGCCGTAGGCGATACAGTTAATTGAGGTAAGATGGGAAAACCTATTTAAGATAACGCGGCAGCTGTTTTCCAGGCCAGAGAACTTGGCAAATTGTACATTATGTCCCACAGCTGTCTGCTAAGCCGCTAACTAAACTGCTAAATTTACAAAATCACAGAAACTAACCAGAACTAATTTTAATAATTTTAATTTGCGAAACAAAAAACTGAATTGTTTTGCCTGTTTGTTTCTTCTAGCAATAAAATATCGTATGATTTAAAAATGTTAATTTATTCATATTAAAATCAAAATAGAAATATATACATATTTCGAAAAAAAATAAAAATAAAATAACAACTGTAACAGAGCTAGAGCAACAAAATACTTGTTTATTAAAATTATAACGAACGAAGGAGAAAAATAAAGCAAATAAATATTCAAATTAAAAGCATTATAACGCGAGCAGCAAAGCAGGATTTTCACCTGATTATTTTATTCAAGAATAAGAAATTAGCATGGCTAACGCTTTATAAGAGGCTATATAAAGCTTGGCACTTAGCATTCAGCTTGACACAGTTTATGAGAAGATACTTAAATTATAAATTTATTTTTTGTCGGAAAAAAAATAAACAAAAGAATATATATTTAGTGCAAAGTGATAATGGTATGTTAGAAAAAGATTTAAAATATTAAATAAAGAAAACGAACGAAACATGTGGTGCGTTATATAAGAAGTTCTTTATCGAAAGAAAAAAAAACTAAGCGAGTTAAATACGAAAAAGGGAGAATAAAAATAAAATATGAAAAAGACATTCAAGAGTCATGAATGAATAATAATAATAATAAAAAACAGTGAACAATTAAAATTTAAAAAATAATAATATTAAAATGAAGTTTCAAAATATTCTATTCGGTATATTGATATACTGCAATAAAAAATTATAAATTATTTTCCCTCGCCATCTAGAGATATGAAAATTAATAACGATATTATGGTTTTAATGTAAAAATTTTATTGCCAAAGTGCTGTTTCATTATTTTTCTATGGGCGTGGCACTAATTGTTTTTTAAACACGTTATAATAGTGAGTGTGCAGTGCCATGCGTATCGGTTAGCAGAAGTACTTAAAAGTAATGTTAAGTCTATATCTTGGAAGATGAAGAATTTGTAGTTCTTTCAGACTACCGAATACGGCGTTTTCCAAAATGAGCTCTTGGCGATCCTCAGGGCCACGGAGCTGGTGGCCACAAATCTGGCTGAAGGAGAGGAGGTTGGCAGCCAGGTGTTGGCAGCCAGGTGGCAATAAAAAGATTTAGAGGAACACAATGTCAAATCGAATCTAGTGACTGTAGGAGAGCTTTAAAGTTGCTTATGGACAAATATATGTACGTGTCTGTCATGAGTTTTACATCCGTGTGAAAGTGCATCTTTTCCGTATATTTTGATGTCCTGACATTCATTTCCGAATAATTTTTTCGTTTTACTATCGACTGCACCAAGCAGTATGAAATCAAATAGAATCTCCTTAAAATTATTTTAATTGAAAGAAAATCTTTTTTCGAATTCGGTTTGATATTTTATCTGCCTAATTCGGAAATTAAAACCGATATACATATGTACATATATTTGATTTTAATACAAAGAAATTGAGATATGAAAAACATTTCCACATTAGCAACCAATTTTGCAAAAATATTCGAAAAAAAAAGAAACAAAATAACTATATATTGAGTTTGACACTTAGCTTGTGTATGTATCCACTGCAATGTTGCATAACCGTTTCTAAATTGCCTTTCGAAAAAGTAAAAAATTATGTGGATTGCGGACACCAAATCTTCTTTTTTGCAATTCGGAAATTTTCATTCTAAATAATTGAAAACGCTCGAAACTCATGACAGACACGATAGTGTCAGACTATCGTCTATGTTCTGGCTTCCAGATCGTTTTCACATATTTTCTTGTGACTTCGGATGTTAGAACACATGCTACGGCTGTTTAAGTTGTATCCATTTCCAAATTTTTTTCTTCTAAATTCGGAACACATACTATTAATTTGTATTTTCCAAATTTCAACTTAAACATTCGAAGTCACAAGAAAATATGTGTAAATGATGTGGAAGCCAGAACATAGACGTATGTATGTTGGGTTCTCGGCAGATGAAATTGCCGATGAGCTGGCAAGAATATGGTTTACGCTAGATGAGGGAATGTGTGACAGATCGGTTAAATTACCGGGTACTCAGTAATTCGGTTATGAACAGGACCAACCGTTAATGGCGGAGTACGGACCAAACTACTACAGGATATGAATAAGATGATGCGAGTCTTGACTGATCACTGCTCGATCAGAGCAAGGACCAACCAGCATTTGGGAAACTGGTACTACTGATTTCTGTAGGATGTGGGAGTATGGAGGCACCAGGAACCATCGAGCATATTATCTGCCATTGCCCGAGGCTGCAACGCCATAGGCTTAGATGTCTGAGCATGAGAGCATTAATGATATCCCAAAGTACAAACTAGAGAATATCAGGGGCTTCATAATGGGAATTCGGTGGTTTAATTCCAGATAATAGACGGGTATCTAATAGAATGGAATCACAATGGACCTAACTGGGTCTTCGAGTGAAGGTGTGTTACAACAGCTGGAAGCAAAGCAGTGCAGTTCGTTAGCTGAAGTAGTTAGCACGTTGACTACAAAATCAAAGGTCCTGGGTTCGAGCCTTTGTATCAGTTGTTGTAGGAAAATTCAAGTAATGAAGGCATAGTCACTGGTCACTGAATTAATGTAATATCAGAGCGTTCTCCTTCGTTGTGTATCAGAATCATCGGCGAAGTAAAATAACCCAATACAACTGCTACTAAGCACAGCTTCAAAAAAAATTTAATACGCCTCATTTAACACCAGAGGCGCTGCAACACTGCATTATTAAAAAACGTGAAAAAGCAGAGATGTAAAAGAATGAAGCTTTCCTCTATCACTTCCTTCACCAACTGTCTTCCCCATCCCTATCCCTTTCCTAAAAGAAGGTAACACCTAGTAATAGTAGTAGGCATTCATTGCCTGAGTGTTACTTCTCTTTATAAAAAAAAATAAAATAAAAAAGAAATAAAATTCTCCCTCACCGTTTTTATTAAGATTTCATTCTTAGGAAAAGGTAATTCCTTTCGAATTACTTCCCGGGCAATATTTTTAATTGGGCTGATGGTATAAGAATACATTTTCCCCTGTTTTTCAAAAGATACAAAAGAGATCCATATGGAAAAAAGTTAAAGTGCTAAAGTATTCAACGAAAATGTTTCTCAGATTTTATAAAAGAAGTGAAGATGTCCGTATTTATGTAAACATCTCATAACTTAAGAACGGATCAAAGAATACGAAGCACTCGAAAGATTACTTAGATGTCGTAAGATAGTAAATTGATTCGGTTCGATAGATTTCGAAAATAATATTTTCACAACTGTTCTTTTTAACAAATTTTAAAACTAACACCGACCAAGTTCAAAATATAATCTGTTCTTAACCTCAAAAAAATACATTGATTGCTGTCAACTTGCGTCTAAAATCAGGTGATGCCTTCGAGATATCGTTTGAGAAAAATTTCGAAAAAAAATTTTTTTTGTAATAACTTTAGAAGACTTCGTAAAATCGATTATTTTATTCACTGATTTTTTATGGAATTAAAAAGTGCATCGGATGTCCCAAATTTAAACAAAACTACTATATTTTTTTAGAATTTTTCAAGAATTTTTTGGTTGAAGACTACTAATAAGTTTCTTAAGCAGAAACAAACAACAAACAAAAATTCTTCATGTTATTTAAAACTTTTTTTTTTTAATTTTTTAGGTTCATATCTCCATACATATGTATATGGGCATTTCCTGAGAAAATGCTGTTTTTTTGTAACGTAACGCCAGGTCATATTTTGTGTATATCTTGAAATCCTTAGGTTTGATTGTTAGCATTTTTTTTTCACTGAATATCGAGCTATTTAATCGCTTCTCAAATGTTAGAAATTTTTTTCCAACATTGGGGTTGGGGTAAAGCGCACCGGGTTAAGCTAGTGGTATATAAAATATTATAAAATTTCTGAATTTTTTTTATATTTTTTTTGCAGACCTCTTACACCGACAAAGGACCAAAACCAGAATTCGGCAAATTTCTTTCGTTTGATCATTTGACTTTTTACGTTGGCAATGCCAAGCAGGCGGCTAGTTTTTACACCACCCGTATGGGTTTTACACCCTTCGGCTATCAAGGCTTAGAGACTGGCAGCAGACGTTATGCCAAACATGCAGTAAAGCAAAATAAAATTGTATTTGTTTTTGTATCTGCCTACACCACTGACGACGAAGAGCATGGCCGTCACATTATGAAACATGGTGATGGCGTTAAGGATGTAGCCTTCGAAGTAGAAGATATTGAAGCTATTTTTGAGTTAGCCAAAGAAAGAGGAGCTGAAGTGGTAAAGGATTTATGGGAAGAAAGCGATGAATATGGTACCGTTAAATTTGCCACCATTAAGACAGTGAGTTTTTTTACATGCTATAAATTGTCCCACAAACCTGCATGCATGCATACATACATACATATGTATATATTAATTTTTGTAATTGCTAGTACGGTGACACTACTCACACCTTTGTGGACCGCCGCAATTACCGTGGCGTATTCTTGCCCGGTTTCAAGTCCCTGCCCAAAGATGTTTTATTAGATAACTTACCCGCAGCCAAATTAAACTTCATTGACCACGTTGTTGGCAATCAACCGGACCTGCAAATGGAAAGTGTAGCCGCCTGGTATGAACGAGTTTTACAATTCCATCGTTTTTGGTCTGTGGATGACTCCCAAATTCATACCGAATACTCGGCCTTGAGGTCTATTGTCATGGCCAACTACGAAGAGACTGTTAAAATGCCCATTAATGAGCCTGCCAAGGGCAAAAAGAAATCACAAATTCAAGAATATGTGGAGTATTATGGCGGTGCTGGTGTACAGCATATTGCTTTGAATACAAGTGACATAGTTACAGCTATTAGAAATTTAAAAGCTCGTGGCATGGACTTTTTAGCAATACCTGATTCATATTATGATATTCTAACTGAAAACCTTAAACATAGCCGTACTAAAGTTAAGGAGGACATGAAAATTCTAAAGGAATTAAACATACTAATCGATTATGATGAAAATGGTTATTTGCTGCAAATATTTACCAAAAATGTGCAGGATCGTCCCACCTTATTTTTGGAAGTTATACAGCGTCATAATCATAACGTTAGTTTTTAATTTATTTTTTTATTTTTTATTAAATAATTAAATAAATAAATGTATTGTTTTCTACTTACAGGGCTTCGGTGCAGGCAACTTTAAGTCTTTATTCACCGCCATCGAAATTGAACAAGCCAAACGTGGCAACTTGTAAAATTAAATTGGCATTTTCTTTTTATTTCTGTTTACGGCGAAATATTATGTAAAAATATTTAGCCACCTGTAAAATAAAAAATATAAATATGTAATTAACAGGCAACTTAAAAAACACAAATTTAATATTACGTTTTTTAGTTTTTGTTATCCTTAAAACGGTTATCAATAAGAACTTCATTTCTGGGATCGTCGGCTTGAAAAGATAATATAAAAGGATTCCAAAAATCTTTTGGAGTATTTTGATGTCTAATGGCATCAGGATTATTGTGACGTTTGCATTTATCTAAATGTTGTTGAATTTGTTCGTCTGTTAAACGTTCATCCAAAAAGTTGATTAACTTATAAAATAAAATAAAATTAAAAGTTTAATAAAAATTCAGATCGTAAGATATTACATAAATTAATTACTTTTTCGCAGTCCCCGCAATCTATATTAAAACGCTTTTTAATAGATAGTTTCTTTAAAGTTGTTGAGCTTTCAGCTTCTTGTTTTATTATAAAAGGTTTGGGCATAAAGTCTTCATCATCCTCTGTATCTTGTTCATCTGATGAAAGTAAAGGATTTTGGTGTTTAGTGCCTTTTATATGACTACTACTTTTGCTACAACTCGGTTTTTCCTCCTCCGCCTCTTTAACTTTTCTTTGTTCCAACAAATTATCTTGTGTAGTGTTCTCTTGCTTAATCGCTGCCAAAGTATTGGCACTGACTTTAGTTTGTTGTTTACTTGATGGCTTCTTAAATGGATCAAGGTCTTTACTTTGTTGTTTCTGTATGCTATAAAATATAAAATTTACAGTTGCTTGGAAATTAGTTGAACAGTTTTATCTATGCAAACTTAATTTATATCAAGTGCATGCGTCCCTCAACAATGAAAAACAATTGCATTAAAATAAAAATAAAACGATATGAAAATGAGTGGAAATTATTATGAAACAATTGGCAGATGTACCCAAAAAAAAAACAATAAACATGAGGCCTACTCTGTAATTCGAAACGAAAGAAACTGCTTTCCAGCTAACGGAGTAAAACCCGTTATTTAACAGTCCTCGTGCCTCTGCTTTAATAACAATAAAGATATACATAGCTCTGTATCTACAATTACACGTATAGAAAACTTATAGGTATGTAAATTTTAATGCCAAGTGATAATGTAAAAAATTTTGACATACAAAAAACTAATATGCACTCCCTCCTACTATCTGTCAGACGATTTACCTTGTTTATAATATCCACCATACTTTTACCTTAACTTACCATTTACTTTCATAGTCTTTAAGTTTCTCCAAATTAGCCGTACTGTCCAGTAAGTCCATGGTATCAATTTCCGGCTCAGTGTTATAAGTATCGTCTTCCACAAATATTATATCCTCACTAGTAGGTGTTAATATGACAACACTTGACGAATCAGTTCTATTTGTTGAAATTCCCAAATTATCATCGCTTGGTGCTGATATGTAATCCTTGGATATTTCGCTATCAAATTTAAGTTTTTTAGGATTCAAAGTTTTCGCTGAATCTTCGTTCCGAGATACAACAGTCTTTTTAGAGGGTGAAAAGTCGAATACAATATCATCTAGGATGTTATCTTTTTTAACCATATCTTTTGTGACGTTGCTGGAGTTGCTGTTGCAATTATGGACGCTTCTGTAATCTTAGCAATTGATAGTTATTCTGTTACGTTTTAAGTCACTTTAAAATTGTATAAGAAAATAAATATGTATGTACCTGTGTGTCCAAGAACGACCAGCTTTAGATTTTTTTGTTATCACTAGGCTGTCATCAATTGCATCTTCCCCAATATCAGACTAAAATTAAATTAAATTATTTACATAAAATTTGTTCTCAGAGCAGACACGCTTTTGTATTTAAAGACATTTTGCAATTTAAAAAAATATAAATATGTACATATATACATACATATGTATGAATTAACTATTCGTAATCATGTGATTTACTTGACCCTGAACTGGACACAATTTTCTTATACTTACTTCTATGTAGCCAAGATCCTTCGATTTACTGAAGTCTATAAGGGATTGTTTCATTTTGCTAGTATTAGTTTTTTTCAATGACAAACACAATTTCTTATCCGCAGTCTTTTTACTCTCGGCAACTTTCTGTTCCGAACACTTTGATTTTGTAGGTTGCAACAATTTCATAGTCCAAGATTTTTCACCCGGGCTTATGCGATTCTTTGTATGCCATTCTGATTTTGATCTTCCTAAGCCCCTATTGCTGCGTTCTTTAAAACAACGAATTGTGTCGCGTTGTTTATTTCTCTGCGGAGACACTTTGGCACGAGGACTCTGTACCATCTCTGAAGAAGTAGTACTTAAATCCTTTTTTGTTTGACTCAATGATGTGTCAAACAATTGTTCACTATTTAAAGCGATGTTCAAATTTGTGACACCTATAGCTTCATCATCTGTAAGGACGAGTTCGGAGGCAGCGCGTTGATCCTGGGAAGTATCACTTTCTAACCAAGACTCATTACTGTTTTGCGATTTAAAACGTTTAGATGGATGCTGGTTTTTTTGCAGCAGTTGTAGAGCTTTGTTAAGTTTCTCGTTGCGTTCCTTGATCTGTTGTAATTCCAAATCACGTTGTCGCAATGCATTTTTATAATCTAAAGTGGATATAACATATGTACATATAAATTACTTGAATTTTTTGTTAATACATGTACGTCTGAACATACAATTATAATGCTTTTTTAGAACATCTAATGCTTTTTCAAAGCATTCTTCATTTTCTGGAGGAGAATTAATTTTGTTACACACTTGGCAAATCATATTTTTTGAAGGAATTATGTTCAATTGTTTTTAATTTTTAAAAAGCACATATTTCACAAAAAAATTCGCCAGCGTCTACTTTTTATTGAATATTAATTAACCCTTAATTGCCCATTTCCAGATTCACTCACATAACAACAAAGCTGCATATAGACAATGCTTAACCACCAGCAACTATAATTCTCATTAACTTTTCTGTTCAGCTCTGTATTATTCCACTAATATCAGAAGATAAATTGATAAAGAAATTATTTAATTTTATCATTAAAATCATCCACAATTTCAAATAATTTCCACAATTTCACATTACAGTGAATTGAGGGTTAATGACTGCCGCCTTTTAATAAATGTCCACAAAATTGTTGGCAACGCATGCAATGTCAATATTTCGGAAAATGTGCTGCCACACTGTAACTTTGCCAACGTTTACCATGTATTTAAATTATTATATTTGAGCACGTACTCTGTGAAAATGTTTGCCACTACAAAGTACCCTGTGTTTGCCACGATAATATAACATGGAAGCAACGACGCAGGCTATAAAGTCTTAAAGGATATAACCTTATATCTATGGATATAACCGTCTTCTATAGATCCGGTCCAAGTTAATGCTTCGATCTAATTTCCCCGCAACTTTCCAATGTATGGCACCACTATTTTAACAGCTGTTATTTCTTGGTGGTGTGGTGGTTTTCAGGATTAGTTTCTTCATAGGAATTCCTATGAATTCTGTAAAAAATTTAAACAATCACACAAATTGAAAATAAATACTAAATTAAATATGGCTCATATTAGAGAAACAGCCGATAGAGCTTTAAAAATGCTACGTACATTGCCGCGAGTGCAGATAGGTAATTTGCGACCTAACCCGAACTCCAAACAAAATGTAAGTTCTTAATCTCCACACAATCTGAAATCTTAATTCTAAAATTATATATAAAAATATAAGGATAAAAGAGGCAGAGGCCAGCATGGTGGTGACAAACATGGCGCTGGTAACAAGGGATCCGGTCAGAGACAAAATTTTATGCGTCTTGGTTATGAAACAGGCAATACTCCCTTCTATATTAGATTCCCTTACGAACCCTATTACAAGGGACACCACTTGAGGCGGCAATATCCCCAAATTTCACTTTTGCAATTACAAGTAATGATAGATACTAATCGTATTGATGTTAAGCAACCCATTGATATATGTTCTTTATGTAATACGGGATTGGTATCGTTTAATCCGGCCTCTATGGAATTTGGTTTCCATTTGACGGACGAGGGTGCCGATAAATTCAAATCAAAAATTTGTATTGAAGTACAGCATGCTAAGGAATCTGTTATAGCAGCCATAGAGAGAAATGGCGGTGTTATACGCACAGCATATTATGATCCAAAAAGTTTACATGCTTTAAAAAATCCTGAAAAATGGTTCGAAAAAAGTGTACCCATACCCAAAAGGCTGCTACCGCCTCAAGATGCTATAGGCTATTATACTTCGGCGGAAAATCGTGGATACTTGGCTGATCCAGAGGAGGTCAGTAAACATCGTTTAGTGTTGGCCCAAAAGTATGGTTATGAATTGCCCAGAATTGAAGATGATCCCGATTATGAAATGTTAACTTCCGTAAAAGATGCGAGACAGCTGTTCTATGGCTTAGAACCAGGATGGGTGGTTAATCTTAAAGATCAAACAATAATTAAACCAAAAGAAGATGCACAATAGTAATAAAAATGTCGTTCAAGTAAATATTAGTGTTCTTTTTTAACCAAAAATTAAACGTGAAAAAATTCAGTTATTACAAATTGTTTCCCTAGAAGAAATTTTAAGAAAATTGATGTCTTTGTCGTTTTTTAAATAAAAACTTGCTGGTCGGACAGCTCTTCCATGAAAGGCTTCACTATAGCACTTGTGGCTAAACAGAAGAACAGGCCAAAAAATATAGATATTGGCAATGCTGGTAGAGCTTTTCGCCATATAGCTAGTAAAACTAAAGTGAGACATAAACCCACTAAAATGGCAACAAAGCATGCTATAGTTGTTGCCCAGTCTCCATAAGATGATGCTTTTCCTACTAATACGGAGTAGAAAATAAAGTCACCAAGTCCGAGCTTAATACCACCTGAAAAAAAAATTAATTTAAAGATAAGCCTGAATAAAACGCAAAGAAATATATACCCAAATACTAACTTAAATATGTTTGTACTTACGTTCTTCTTGCGCTTCTGTCATATTACTTCCTATTTGGCGTGAGCTATTATCCTGTGTTGTCACTGTGCGATAATTAGTTGAACGATTAGCATTATCTGAGGTACTGGCCTGAACCTCAATTTGACGCCGGGATACACGGTCTTCTAAATTTGAAGTCCACTCTTCTGTAAAACCAGCTGCCTCTAAACAAAGTTGCAAGATACATATTTGTGAAATAATGGCCTCTAAACAAAAGAAAAAAGTTGAGCGCTACGTTGAGAAAATGAAATCAGGAAAATAGGCCGACTTCCAAAGCATATGTTTTTGTGGAGTTATAATTAAACTAGTTCGTAAATGCGACTCTTAAAGAACGCGTACACAATCAGGTATGTGATGGCAATCGCACAAATTTTTAATTTGCATTTCCCTAACGAATACATTTCTAATCAATCCCCATTTTTTTGGCTATTATGAAATAGAAATGAAAAAAATAAATAACAATTTCAAGTTAATAAAAATTATTGAAAAGTTATTAAAAACCAATATTAAAAAATATACGAAACAGAAATAATAAACACGTCACAACTTTTTTCTATTTTAAATCCACTCGTTTTCAAAAATCGATTTGCATCTGCACGATATTAATGTTGTTTTAATACATTGTAACCATACGTTTAGGAAGGCAGCCATAAACTAAAAACATTTAACTAAAACAAACGAAAAAATTAAACTCCCTTATACCAAACAAAATCTACAAAAGACGACAAACAACTGAAGCTGACCAAGAGTTTTACAAGAATCAGTTTTTTTTAAATATGGAAATAAAAGTAAATACCATTTTCGCGCATTTTAAATGTCACTAGAGGCATACCTTCAGCACTGGGAGGTGCACTGGTGCCTGTACGCGAAACTGAAGTTGACGAAGTAGAGGTATGCGGAGAATTGGGCGAATTCGAGTCGGATGAATTGTTTCGTTGGGTTGGTGCATGTGTGCCCAAGAAGGTATACAAAACAGTGGCTAGAAAATTAAAAACAAAAAAAAAATTATTTATTTTATGTGAAATAAAAAAAAAATGCTTACAAGAGTAAATTAAAGCTGGGAATATTTGTTCATTTCTTTCCTGAGCGGTCTCAACCAGAATTCGCAAAGGTCCCTTAGGTGTTAATACGGCTATTAAATCTGTAAAGTTTTCTCATTCAAGAATCAGCGAATAAAATACCAAATAAATTTAGATACCCCATATTGAAATTGCAGCTAAAACTGCCCAGGCAGTCCATTCTGGCAAGTATTTGATGAAAACCAAAGCCATTAAAGCCGATACAAATATAAGATAGGCCTGTTGTAGTTTCAGTGGACTTTGCCAGTGTATGGCTATCATACCCATAACACCAAAATTCCACAAAATTAATAATGTGGTAGGATAGTCCATAGCCACATTATAAGCTCTTAAAAGCTCTCTAAAATTATATAAAAAAAGTTTTAGAACATCAATTGATCAGATTTTATCTTTCTTTTGTACTTACTCCAAATACAGATAACTGAATATAAATAATAACATAAATGATGATAGAATTAACCAGCCATGAATAATTTTGTAACAGCGCTTTTTGTAAAGTACAATCAATAATATTGTCATTACTACGACGACAGATAGAAGTATCAATGAATTAGCCAAGGCATTCCAAAGTTTTGTACCCTTATCATCGGACAACTCATGGAATGGTGTATATAATCTACAATTAAAATTTTTATTTGTAAAATTATCTCGTTTCTTTAGTGATTCTTTTATGCTTTCCAAATTTGAACCATTTGATTCCGGCATTTTTACAACTTCATATTTGGATTTAGATATTTTAACATGCATATACATTTATAAATATGCTTTGATTTGGACAAAAACTGTAATCTTTAGATCTTAAGCACTTTTGGGATATGAACGTTTTGATTTTATTGCAAGTTCAAAAAATGGATTTATGCAATTTTACTTACAAATAAGTGTCTGTGTAGGTATAAAATGTAATCGAATTAATGGTGGCCACAACTACAAGCATACACAATGAGACTGGAGCAAAAATCTTTATAACATGTTGCGCTCCATATTTCAAGCCCTGCTCTTCGTCCTCTACCTCCCTATTGGCAGGATGAGAAACAGATGGTTCATCTGAATTATTAGGCCCATCTCTTTCTGGGTCTCTTAGCCGCCGGCTATGGATTTCAACATTTGGTACATCCAAAATTGCCTGCAAATAAAATTTTAATATATTTATATATGTAATCCATATCTATATATATATATATATATATATATATATATATATATATATATATATATGTATACACTTACACCATCTGTTTCATCTCTTTGCTCTGTGCCACCATAACAGTTAAGCTGTTCCACCTTACGTTTTTGCTGACGTTTGCGTTCAGCTCCTCCAGTAATTGAGTTGTTACAACTAATTTGAGGGGCACCGACGTGGCCTTCCATCAGAGGGGTGCTTTCGTCGGGCTCAGCCTCTTTAACGTGCGTCCTTTTATGATCCGTGTTTAAGTTTTGTTAAAAAGCAGCAATTAGAAAAGTATCAAAGAAAATAATATGGGGGCGTTGTTATAAAGATTTCTCTTGCTACAAATTAGCTTTTGTTAAATGCAAAATGTTAATTACAATATTTAATTTTATTAATTTAAAATAATTTAAATATAAACCATTTACTTTTATTTAAATATGTAATTAAATTAGACAAATAAATATTTCGCGTATCAAATTGCGAGTGAATCAACGGAGCTTCCTCTTTGTAGTTATCTTTACGTCAGTGTTGCCGATCTGATGCAGTTTTTAAAATGGGAACAACAAACTTTTCGGAGGCAGCTTTTGTGTAATTTTTTCCAATGCAAATTCATGAGTTATTATGTTCTGTAACTTTAGCGAGAACTCTTCGAGACAAAAAGTTTGTTATCATTCAGTGAAACAAAGAATGAGTAACAAATAACTTCTTTCAGGGTTTATATAAATCAGCCTGTGGAAAACAAGACTACCAATACGATTTAATTTTTCTCGACGCGAAAGCTTCTCGCAAGTTACAGAACACAGGTACAGGTAAAGTTATTACTAAAACAAAGTACAAACAATAAAAACAATATAGTATTTTGTTGTTGCCTTGGGAGGCTCGTGTGTCAAAAGCAGCTGATTGAAGATAATAAAGCAGAGACCTAGGCCATGATGGCTCACAGCTCTTTAATTTGATTTTCATGTTATTTGTTCTCAGCTTCCACCGACGATTTTCTCAAGAGCAGCAGCGACCGAACAAATGCCTGGCGCAGGTCTCTGTACATAGGCAACTTTTGACATACGAGCCAACAGTTACATGAATTCACATTGAATTAGGCAAAAAAAAAAAAAGTAGATCAGCGGTGTTTTCAACTTTACCTGTTATGAATTTGCCTCGATTTTTTCCTTTCAAAATTAGTCCTAGTCCAGACTAGCAATTTTTGTTGCAAAAATTTTTATTTTTTAATGAAAGCCAGCGAGAGAGAAATACAAAATGTATATATTTCTATTTCAACACTCTCCTACATATTCAAGAATTGCTGCAACAAAAATTGCAAGTCTGGACCGGGACTTACTTTTTTTTTATAAATTGCTTTAGTGTTAGTGCAAAATTTACAGCTGTCAAAAAATTTACGAACGTTTTACTTCACACAGAGAAACTAACAGCTGATCATTATATGCTGAAATGCATTTTTCTTCTACAGTAGTACAGCCTTTTTCGTTCCCCAAGGTGTTTGTTTAGGCCCGGTCCAGACTTGAATATGTGGGAGAAATATACACATTTTCTATTCCTCTCTCGCTCTTTTACATACATTAACAATTAAAAAGTTACTGCAACAAAAATTGCAAATCTTGACCGGCACTTAGATAATTGATACGGATCCCCAGGGTTCCGTGGACTCCCATTTGGGAACCATTGGTCTAGTCACTCCGCCCATTTTTGTGCAACAATATTTCATATATAAATATACATATATGGATTATCGCGAACATAATATCCTCTGTGGTTAACGTAATATTAATAGACAGATCTGGCAACAGTGCAAGCAACGAAGAAAACAACGAGATGAAATATACAAAATATTCATATGTATGTAGCTAAATGTGTGTGTACGTGCAAAAAAAAAACAAAGAACGATATTAATCTTCAGAAATAAAATAAAAACTATTGCAAATATTTAAAAACAATTTTAAAAACTTTCAATAAGTCAAAATGACAGAAATTGCTGGAGGCCATGGTGAACCAAATCCGAATAGCAGTTGGCTGAGTGCTCGTGGCATGTGGCTGGCATATTTTTTGGGAGTTTTAGGAGCACATTTGATATTATTGTCGGTGCCATTTGTAAGCATATCCATGGCATGGACTTTGACAAATCTGATGCACAATGCGGTAAATAAACAATAATGGAAATTTATGTCAAAATAATAATATAAACATCTTCTCATTTAGGCCCACTTGTATTTTTTGCACATAATAAAGGGAGCTCCTTGGTTTTCAATTGAAAATGATACCGGTCGTCAGCTCACACATTGGGAACAAATCGATGATGGTGAACAATTTACTGCAACACGCAAATTTCTCACAGCTGTGCCCATAGTGCTGTAAGTGTAATTTAATTACAAAGTATTCGTAAGCATGTACATATGTACCTATTACAAATATATGCAGGTGTACTTATGATTTGCATTTATATTTTCTAGATTTCTTTTATGCTGTTTATATACACGCAATGATACCGATCACTTCATAGCAAATTTTATTTCGTTGGTGATTGTCACTCTACCTAAATTGCCACAGTTTCATGGTGTACGTCTATTTAACATAAACAAATATTAACCATTTTTCGTTTATGTAATACCAATACGTCTATAGATTTTGCTAAATGGCCCTGTTACTTTTGGAAAATATTGAGTTTTCAATATCAGAAGAAATCTATGTAAATTATGGTTATCTATTACTAATAAATAAATAAAATAAATCATTTCCTATATGCATGTTTTAACTGGTTAAAAAATCTTGATACTAACTATGTACATATAAAGTTTGTTTAATGAATGTTGAGGAAGCTACCTCCACATACAATTTTTCATTATTTTTGAAATTATCGTTTGGTTATAGATAAAGTTAATTTTATTAAATGTTAAATATATTGTACATCTTTTTATTTCTTATATAAAAAATAATAAACGTATTTGCGAATATAACTTGTGATTCAAGCAGAAATATTTTACTAATTTTATCAACAATAATTAGGAGTTATTATACTAGATTTTGAAATTGTTTACTCTATTTGTTTGGTTTATCAAATATTTTCAGCACCACTGTATATGACATTGTGCATATCAAATGTCAAGCATTAGCCCCTTTAGAATCTTAAGTACACTTTTTTGCTGTCTATTCAATAAAAGTTACTATATCAACGAGAACTGCAAATTAAATAAATAAAATAGAGTGATTTTTTTTTGAGAGTAAACCATCGCTTTGCTCTTGATGTTAGTAAACAGAAAATAAATAGAAATTTTGTTTATTTGTTACTGTTTTTTTGTGACAATAAAAAATAATTTATAGTCGTCTATTAACGTAACTTAAACAAACAGATGTTTATAAATGTTTTCTCTTTTTTTTTTTTTGCTAAATAAAATCATTAAAGTTTTTGATTTAGTTGCAATTGTGCTTTTGAACGAACACAGTGTGGTAGAGAAAGTTTATATAAAAATAATTTGAAGGTGAGAAAGAAATTTATGCAATAATTTTATAAGAATTAAAAAAATAGAAAAAAATTATTTCTACTTGTTTTAAAAATTTATGAAACCGTTATTAAATCAAGTATTAAATTTAAAATGATTAAGGGTAGGTAGTAATTTCTAAAATTGAATTTACCCTATGTCTTATTCAAGAAATTTAATGAATGAAACTTTTGTTATTTGCATACGCGTAGAAAGATGATGTTGGGAGGAGCGGGAACTGACCCAAAAATTGCTTTTGCATCACTATAATTATTAAAAATTGCATGAAATTGTTTCAGTATTACTCAAGAAAATTACCAGTCTTAATGCAGCGGCGTTGGAAAAGAAAACCGAAAAAAGTATGTACCTTTAAAGATGTTGCTCTTAAAGGTACCCACACTTTCGCATTATTATTGTGCAATAATTGATATTGTACAATAAAATTGCCTGTGTATATTATATTTGTACATGGCACAATATATTGGATATAAAATCAATATAAATTACTTTTATGAAATTGAGTTTAGTTGCTGATTTTTGAAATAAGCTGAAAAAAATTTTTAATTGCACTGTGCTCGAATTCGAAACTTTTTTTTGTAACAAGCCTAAGAAACAGTGGGTAAACCTAATTTAAGTACGCTGAATGCAATGAAGCTAATAATTTTTTTAGGTTAGCTCTTGTTTAAAAAATAATTGAGATTGAAAACTTGGTTACAAGCACGTAAAAATCACAATTTCTCCTATTTTTCTACCATTTATTAACCATTATGTCGATATATGTATATCGCCTGAAAAGACATGTATTGATGAACTTCCGTCTTGAGAAAACTTTTTGGAAAAAAAATAAAAATTTTTTTCGAATTTCTTTCGTAAATTTTTTTGGGACAATTTTTTTTTTTTGATTGGGGCAATTTTTTAATTTTTTTTTCAAAAACTTTTTTAGGACGCATGTTCATCCATAACAAGTTCTTTTAATTGATATAAAAATTTATGAATAGTAGAAAACGGGGAAAATTGCGATTTTTAGGTGCTTGTAACCAAGTTTTTAATCTTAATTATTTTCCCAACAAGAGCTAACCTTGTTTACCCACCAGGTCCCCCGCTTGTTACATTTTTAAACTAGCACAGTGTTATTAATTTATGTATTTAATTATTTCATAAATACTTTACAAAGTAAATTTGCAAAGTAATGTTGCACAAATATGGACCATATGCCCAAGATGTTATTAACAGTATATTATAAAATTATTGTGACTGACTATACACGACCTATGCCTTCACAACGTGCAACGTGGCTGTCAATAAAATTCTACAAAAGAACCGCAAGATTATACGAGCGTAAATCTTCACAAAACTGCTTTTTCTAACAAATTTTAAACTAGTACTCGATTGCTGGCAATTTAACTAAAATCGGTTGATTTTAGATTTTACCAAAATCTGTAGCTTATCGGAGTTTCAGGGATGGCTTATATGTTCAACCGATTTCCATATACATATTTTTTTTACTCTAATGAAAATTATTGAATCATTTTGCCATTGCCTTTGTCGTCCACATTTTTTAAGGCACAAGAAAATTAGTTTAATAAAATAATTAATGCATAAATTGCAACATTTTTATAACTAACAAAATTTCAAGTGTAAATTGCAGTTTTTTTTAGTAATTTTTTGAATAACCCTTGGTAATTTGTTTTTTTTTCATTTTCAGACATCAGTATGGTTGTGGTTAAAGAAGAAGATTTCGGCAGCATAACCGATCCTATGACTAAACAAAAATCTAAAGTCCGTCGTTTTACCCTAACGAATAATAAGCAAATGTCAGTACAACTACTGACTTTGGGCGTCAACATTGCCAGTGTGCGTTTGCCTGACAAAAGGGGCAAAGTTGATGAGTTATCACTAAGTTTTGATAATATTGAAGGGTATATCGCCACACAGCCGGCTTATATTGGAGCTACAATGGGTCGTGTAGCGAATCGTGTGGCCAATGGTCGTTTTTCTTTAAACGGCAAAGAGATACAAGTTACAAAAAATTTCAAAGATAAGTATCAATTACATGGAGGTTTCATTGGCTTTGATAGTGTCATATGGGAAGTAGTAAAAACTGTACCAGACGGCGTTGTCTTCAAACACATCAGTCCCGATGGGCACGAGGGATACCCCGGCGAAGTTACTTGCACTATAACATGCACTTTAAATGATAGCAATGAATTTCGGATGCAAATTGAAGCAACCACTAACCAAACAACATGCGTGAATGTTACAAATCATGCTTACTTTAATTTAGCCGGTCACAACTCTGGAAAGCAGGGTCTTTATCAACACACTGTTATGATAAATGCCGATAATGTTGTCGACACCGATTTGGATCAGATACCTACTGGCAAATTGACTCCTGTAGATAATACTGTGTTTGATTTAAGAAAACCCGCCAAAATGGCCGATCGTTTACCCTTATTTCAAGATAAACCCATAAAGGGATACGATAATTGTTATTGTGTTAAATTAGACGGTGATAAAACAACACGCATTGCTCGTGTAGAACATCCTGAGAATGGACGTTGGTTGGAGATTTTAACCAATCAACCGGGTGTTCAATTTTACACTTCTAACAATTTACCGGATGTTGACAAAGGCGAGAAACCCTTAAATGGCAAAGAAGGCGCGCGTTATGTTAAATATGGTGCTTTTTGCTTGGAAACTCAAAAATACCCCGACTCTATGAATCATAGCAATTTTCCGACAATATTTTTAAATCCTGGTGAAAAATATTATCATGATGTGATTTATAAGTTTGGTAATTAGATAAAATTTAAAAAACTAACTAAAATAGATGATGCAAATAACGTTTTATACGTACACTGAACCAAAAAAGCATTTTCAAAACAAGAATTTTTCGTTTTGGAACAAATAGGGTTTAGGCCCTCCTCTCAGAAATAAAAATAATAATAATAAAAATTATACTATCCGACAGAAAATTCAAAAATAAAATAATATTTTCAAAAATAAAATTTTAAAACGATGCAACCTAAGGCAGCAATTATTAAATTATACTTGTCCAAGTGTACGAAATGTATTATTTATGACTTACCATGCGAATTGTTAGTTTATTCCTGAACTTCTGGCTTGTTTAGGCAGCGATTTTAAAATGTTTGTGTTCACCGCTTTCGAAGTGTATTTACATTTATTTTCGCACTTGTTGGATTAATTATATATGTATGTATGTATGTTAGTTAGATATGCGCTGCTTTTTCTTCAATATTTTACAATTTTGTAACATTTAGTTCGTAAAAGCTTATTAAGATTTTAATATTTGGATATATTCTATGATTTGGAGGGAAACAAGGCATATTTAATGTGCCTTGGAGGGAAACACAATAATGACCAAACTTCGAAGCCGATATATATTGGGAGTCGGTGACGGCTAGCTCAGAATATACTCGGCGGCGGCTAAGCAAGATGTGCCGGCTACCGGTCGGTTAACACTCTGTCACATTTTAAAATACATATGCACTTGGAAAAAATTTAAAACTTTAAGGGCCATTTTCACAACAATACAAAAGTAAACTTTAAGAATTTAAAACCAGTATTTTGTATTGAAATACTAGTTTTAAAACTCTTAAAGTACGCTTTTATTCGTTGTGAAAATGGCCCTAAACTTGCTAACAACAAAATTGTAAAATCGGCTTAGCCCCGAGCCGATCGTGGGCGGCGGCTGTGAGCCAATCGGCCTTGTCCTCTACAAATGACCAAGTGCAATACCAGGTAGTCTCAACAACACAAGTGATTGTTTTCGTCGCTTGTAATTTGAAACTCCCTTGGATGTCAAAACAAATTTTTCAGTATATATTTCTGACATCAAAAATATAGCGAATTGCATCGAATATATGTAACCAAGGCATATCAAACAGGTACATGCGTCAGGCAAATTGCTCATCCGCTGATTTTTTATTTACGCGTTTATAACGAAGAATTCATTTGGCAATTACTTTTGTGCCTTGTTCCAAGGCACATTTACTACAGGTACATGCATTAGAGAAAACAGTGTGGCAACTCTGTGCTTCTCACATAGTTTTACAAAGTAATTGTCAAAAAATTGTATGCATCAAACAAGGCACAAAAGTAATTGTCAAATGAATTCTTCGTTATAAACGTGTAAACAAAAAATCAGCGGATGAGCAATTTGCCCGATGCATGTACCTGTTTGATATGCCTTGCCTTGTTCGATGCATACAATTTTTTGACAATTACTTTGTAAAACTATGTGAGAAACACAGAGTTGCCACAGTATTTTCTCTAATACGCATGTAACCACTACTAGTAATTTTAGAAAATTCTATTCTATACGCATGTGGCATTTTTACATGCCGTGTACTATAGGCTTAAGAAAAATCAATATGTAGTGCTTTTAAGATATGTGTGTATTTTTTAAAATTACTTTAATAAAAACTTGGTGTGTTTATTTTTTCAGTGTAAAACATACCTTTTTTGTCTGATATATTTCATTAAATATGATACTATTGCGGAAATAGAGAATAGCTTAGAAAATATTAAACATTATTAAACTTCACTCGTTTGGATCTTTTCAAGTTAGTGCTTTTTGCGCTTTTTACTGCCAGTTTATAGAAGACAAAACAAAAACAAATTTAAGTGCTATGTTTTTGTTTTCAATGTAAATAGACAGACGAGAATTTTTACTCGTCTTCTATAAACTGGCAGTTAGATATCAAAATTACGCTTTTTTTAATTTTGATGTGCTTTTAGAGCAAAAAAAGTTGACATCACTGCCAATTTTACACTCAGTTGCATTCTCTTGCCTTCAACACACACACGTTCGCTCAATAATACACATTATTAAAATCTAAATTTTGAGTGCCATTAATTAATCAAAGTGCCAAATTAAACGCAAATTTATTTACAAAATAATTCCAATTTGTTGGTTAAAGAATTTGTTTGCTTGGAAACGTAAAAGTAAAAGGCTTCAAGGTGTTGAATTTACCACAATTGTATTTGCAGGCCAATTCAGGTTCGTCAAGAAGTCAAGCGACTAGCAAAATGCCCGTAAGTAAAATCTTATTGTTCCCACATTAAAAAAACTATACATACATCCATGCACATGTACATATATGATGTGTATGTACATATGTACTTTAATGCTACTTACGATTATTTGAATTATTTTTGCTTTGTGAAATTAAAGGTGCATGAATTTAAAGTGGAAATGACTTGTTCTGGTTGTTCCGGAGCAGTGGAAAGGGTATTGGGCAAGTTGGGAGGTAAGTTATTTATATCTATTTAAAAATGAAAAGACTATACACATTTGTGGACAAGTACACGACAATTTTAAAATATGTGTACATAGCATGTACGTACACCCTTATTATAGTTATCAACGTCACGTCAATACAAAACCAAAAAATTTAAAAAACAGTTATATTAACAATTATTATAAACAAAGAAGTTTAATCATGGTAACCAAGTTAATACATAAAGAAAATAAAAGTAATTGATAATTACTAGATAAAGTTTTTTTACCTATTTTTTTAGCTGTTGCTATTTGAAAGCAAACACAACGCGAATTAATTAAAGCTGTTATCTTCATTCTACCTTTTATGATATAAATTTTATAATCATGATTTGTTATGCTTTTTTCTGTTCTCGTAGATAAAGTGGAAAAAGTAAGCATTGACTTGGATGAAAAAACTGTACTTGTTACCTCAAATCTATCGGGTGA
Organism: Nowickia ferox; assembly: GCA_936439885.1. Classification (NCBI taxonomy): domain Eukaryota; kingdom Metazoa; phylum Arthropoda; class Insecta; order Diptera; family Tachinidae; genus Nowickia; species Nowickia ferox. The sequence goes on along the minus strand of OW387024.1, from coordinate 10,858,110 downwards.
GGAAATCTTAGAAGTTATTAAAAAAACCGGCAAATCGGCTCAATATGTTGGCGTGAAAGAATGAAACGAAATGTTTTGCAAGTTCCGCAAAATAGCTAAATTAAAACTGGAAGTTTAAAAAAGGTTTTTTTTTTGTTTAACAAAATAATTACAATACATTTTCTATCTCTATGCAAGCAAATTACTTTATTTTGAAATTACATATGTATGTGAATATACATTTTATACATGCGTACCTATATTTCCTTTATGTATTTAAAATATTTGAAGGCTTCTTTATAAATTAATTACAAGTGATCATCAGAGAGCATTAATTATGTTAATGTAAATTGAAATGTTCTAAAGATCTCGTGCTCAACAAAAAAATGAACAGGAATTTCGAACTAAATTCAGCATTTATATTAAAAATATAAGCTTTATATTCTAACTGCTAAATTGATATCAAGGGACATACAAATATGAGTAAAGTTCAAAGGCTTTAAAATGTTCTATGGACGTTTTAGAAATAGGTGTTTTTGGTTTTATTTTATATCTAAAGGTTTAAAAATATTTTTTTTTTTATATTTTAAAGGGGAGTATTAATTTTTGAGGAAGTAGTTTCATTTTCGAATAACGTATTTTAATGTTTTCGTTTTTATAGATTTAGATATTTAACTTGCACATGAAACAAAATTCTTTGTTTTGCCACTTGCATTGATCCCATAGTCGTAAAAAGTTGTAAAGTGATATATCCATTTTGGAAGGACATGTTTTTAAAACAAGTTTGGCACATTTTTTTAAATAATTAAATTTCTTTATGTAGAATTATTAGAAGAAAAAAAAAATATAAATATATAAAATAGATTATGCCAATTTTAATAGAGAGAGTACTCATTGAATAATTATTAAAATTTTGCAAAAATAAAAATTTTACAAATTTAAGTAGTGATTTACATACAAAAACAATAATTATTAACAGCTGTTTCAAACAATGTACAAAATTATCAAGAAAAATCTTTTGAACTTTTGAGAAACTCTCAAAAGCTATAATTTTGTTCTATTAAATAGTTTAAAATAAAAATAAATTATTTCAAATAGTTATATCATAATACATATATTCCAAGGTACATTAATACTATCCGTACAACACCCAATTCAAGTTTATTAACTGTGGTCCGCTCTGCACATTGATTGATAAAAGAAGAGTCGTATTAAATTCCCTGTTACATATACCTGGTTAATGCGCCTTGATAATACAAACATACAAATATAATCTTATATATGTTTCAATTTCTATGATATTAAAAATAAATATTTACATATTCTAAATATGGCTTAGTTCTGTTTATTTTTATTTGAAGTTTCATTAACTGTTTATAATATGTTCCAATTTACTCACTCGCTCATTGAGTCTATAAATCGTCATTATAATTTTGGCCATATCGCTTTTTAATTCCTCTATAGGTGAGCATGATCTGGAACTGGTGGCATTTTGTATCTTTTTAAAATGGAAAAAAAATTGCTCTTTAGAAATTCAATATATTTTATTTTTATGTAAAATGAAATCAACCAAGTATGTGATGGAAATAGATTTTAAAAACAAATTGAATTAAAATATAAAAAAGTTGTTGATCAATCACTCTTTCCTGTTTAGTTTCTTTTGGAAAATTGTTCTATATTATTTTTTTAAAGTCAATAAAATGCGACTGTTCTAAAATCGATTCTATAAAGCGTACGAAACCCATAGCACCTTCCCAAAGCGAACACATTTGGAATCATCCGATTTCCATCACATACCTAAATAACTTTTTTTTTCGCTTAAAACTGTTACAAATACATATACATATGTATGTGTATATTTTGTTTTCTAATGTGAATGTGCTGTAAACGTGTTTTAATATTGCAACTCAAATAATCGATAGAAATTTAGAAGTGTGATGGATTTTAAAATTTTTATAAAAATTCAGCCCAATTATAAATATCAATTCCCCGGGAGTTTTCTCTCTATTCCCTGTTCCCTTATTCTAAATAAAATCTCCCTGGGAGATTTCTCCCTTATTCTAAACAAACTTCGAAAACAATTTTCTTCTCTTATTTATTTAATATGCATGCATAGTCAGGTCATCACCCTTACCAAAAATTTGGAGGTAGCTACCCGCTCTCGAGAACAATTTTGTGCTCTGTTCCCTAAGGTCTGGAAAATAACATGAGCCTGTCAAAAGCAGTTACATATGTAGTTGTTTTCGACATCGTGTAGATAAGACCCAACTTTTTGTAATGCATAAAATAAAATAAGTAAAACGTGTTTAAAATGCGAAAATTGCTTTTTTGGTTTTATTAAATAAACAATAGTTTAAGTATTTATTCTCGTTAGTTTGCCAATTAATAATCATTATTAATTAATTTGTAAGATAAAATAATTCATTACTAGAAGAATAATCAAAATTAATATAAGGCATATCAATAAACTGCCGCCAAAGTATTTAAATAGCTAGAATATGTTGTCTAAAACAATAAAAAAAAAATAGAATTCAAACTCAAAGTGGTTGTGTATATTCTACGAGAAAATTTTAAAATATTGACTAAAAATATTTCGAACTGGCATTCTGCACACGTTGCCTATTTGGCGAGTTAATATGTTGGCTTTTGCTTTCCGATATATTTAGCAAAGAACTGCTATTTGTACTTATGTTATGTGAAGTAGACATTGAGGATTTTGTTGAAGGTAGTGATGAACTTGTGTACGAACTGGCGTTTATTGAAGGTGAATAACGTATGTCAGATGTGGTGTTTTTTATAAATTCACTTTCAAGCACCTGCAAGTTTTCATCGTGTTTGTTGTAAGCCACTGATTGCCTAGGATCAATTAGAATAGATTGATCACTAGCGTTTGTATTGATTGTGCTGGAGGGCGTTTTTTGATGTGGCATAATGCCACTCTCATTTAAATTATCACTCGTAACTTTCGCCTCGTACTGAGAAACGTCATATGTATGCAAATTTGATTTCCAAACCAAAAGCTGTTTAAAACAATATTAGTTACCTATTTAAATAAAAAAAAATACTTTTTTCAAATAACTGACCTGCTTATCATCGCCAGCCGAAGCAAATTTCGAACCATCAGAATTGAAAGCCACCGCTGTAACTTTTCCTGTATGACCCGTAAGAGTATAAATGGGTCTGCCCTCAAGTAAATCTAAAATTTTCATAGTCTCATCATCACTTGCAGTGAGTAAAAAGTTACCATTCGGATGAAATGCCAAGTCATTGACAATTCCATTATGTACTTGATACAACTGAATTAGTTCTTGTGCTATCAAGTCAAAAATCTTAATACGATTACACGTCATAGCTACAGCCACTGCAGTTCCATCAGGATGCCAAGCTACCTGACGTCCCATACCCTTTTCTTCACTGAAACGCCGAATACATTCTCCCGAATTAATATCGTATATTCGCAGAGACTTGTCATCACCACATGATGCTATCATTTGACCATTTGGACTAAATTTGGCAGCTCTTACCCAATTAGTATGACAAGCAAAGGAGGCGAGGAACTTCTTTTGAGCCACACGCCACAGTTTCAATGACTTATCGTCCGAAGCAGTTACCAGCATTGTGCCAGTTGGATCAAAGTCCACAGATCTGACTGGTTTACCATGGGCTAAAAATTCTCCAGTTATCCCTTTTAATTTGGGTTCCCATAACTTCACTGTCTTATCCTTGGAGCAAGAAGCTATCAATTTTGATTTGGGTGACCAACTTACCCCATAAACACTATCACTGTGAGCAGAAAATCTTATACATCTAGCTGCCTGGTTTAAGTCCCACAGAATGACCGAAGAGTCTGAAAAGGGCCAACCCCGTTTATGTATGTAGTACATGAAACGACGTTTTGCTTCTTTCAAACTTACCTAGGGAGCTTGTAGCCACTTTCGTGCCCTCTGGATTAAAGCACACCTGTGTAATACCCTGACTATGACCAGTGAAATGTCTTTCTAGACAAGGATCAGCAAATTGATCGTTATTTATCATGCTGCACTTTTTTTATTTCTTTTAAAATAATGATTTCTTTTTCCAAATATTTTTTAAAATTTTGCGCTTTGTTTGTTTGAAGCAAGGTCTATTTATTAGGTCTATGCAACTCTACAAAAAGACAGCAATACAAAAAACAACTTTATGTTTTAGTTGTCAGAAACACACACAAACATGAACTAAAGTATAGGGTGCAAACAACTTTTGACAGTTTAAACACGAAATCAGAAAATCATCAGGACGATTGCATTGACCTAATAAATATGCCTTGATTTGAAAAATTATACGTTTATTTTCAAATAGCAACCGGGAGAGGGCGCTCAAGAATGAAGAGAGCTGCCAGATGCTTACTACAAGTACGATGCCTAAAACGCTCAGATTTTAATACACATAACATATGCACGTGTCCTTTGATCCTAAAAGGAGCATAGGGCCTCAAAGATGTTTAAAGATGTATAATTTATGTACCGATTACAAATTTTAAGTATGAAATACACAATAAAAACGCTTTACCACTTAAAGCTAGGTGGCAGCACCTTTTCAACTCTCTTTGCATTCTACGGCGTCAAGGTGTATCGCCTTGGGTGTATCTAACCATGTACGGCGTACTACAACTGTCATTTTATGACAATTGTATAAAAAAATTTATATTTTAGGGCGAATTTCTGTACATAATTGAATTGAAAAAAATTTAATTTGTTGAAAAAGTGAGGATTGTCGAAATCTTATTAGGCAATATGGCTTCGCTTATACTAATGAGGAATGTGCAGATGGCAAGTAAGTGAACTGTATAAAATCTATTTGCTTACAATGACCCGAAGAAAAAATGGAAACAAAACCTTATGTAATGGATTTTGTGGCAGAAAGATTTTTATACATTTATATTTATTTTAGAACAACAAACTAATGGCGCCATCGGTGTGTTGTGTTTGCGTTCGGCCAATTATTCCTCGGATAGTCCACGCCCCTTGAAGACTACTAACTTGAGTGCTATGAAGCGTGGCACCGGCGGTCGCAGCAGTTTCAATGGAATTGTTGCTACCGTTTTTGGCTGCACCGGCTTTTTAGGTCGTTACGTCTGCAATAAATTGGGTAAATCTGGAACTCAAATGATTTTGCCCTATCGTGGAGAAGATTCCGAAGCCATTCGTTTGAAAGTGTGCGGTGATTTGGGTCAAGTATTATTTCAATTTTATAACCTGCGTGATGACGAATCCATTCGAAAGGCTGTCAAATATTCAAATGTTGTTATAAATTTGGTTGGACGTGAATTCGAGACGAAAAATTTCTCCTTCAATGATGTCCATGTTGACGGAGCTCGTCGTATTGCGCGGTAAATGTTTTTGGGTTGTGTATTAAAAGTTTGTTGTTTTTATAATTTAATTCCTCTAAGGATATGCCGTGAAGCTGGTGTAGAACGTCTGATTCACGTATCTGCTCTAAACGCTAATCCTAATCCCCAGAGTCACATTATTGATGGTGGCAGCAACTTCTTACGTAGTAAATATTGGGGTGAATTAGCCGTACGCGAAGAATTTCCACAAGCCACAATTATACGCCCATCAGACATTTATGGTTCCGAAGATCGTTTCTTGCGTTATTACGCTCATATATGGCGCCGCCAGTTCCGTTCAATGCCTTTGTGGCATAAAGGTGAACGTACAGTTAAACAACCCGTATTCGTTTCCGATGTGGCACAAGGTATTATTAATTGTGCCAAAGATCCTGACACTACCGGCAAGGTGTATCAAGCTGTGGGGTAAGTGTTTGTAAATCAATTACAAAGTAGAAAATTATTTGAATTTCTTAAAAAATAAATTTAAGTCCTAAACGTTACAAATTGAGCGAATTGGTGGATTGGTTCCATCGTCTTATGCGTAAAGATGAAAAGTGGTGGGGTTATCGTCGCTATGACATGCGTTTTGATCCCACGTTTGTCTTAAAAACTAAACTCACCGAAATGATCTGTCCGGGTCAACCTATAGGTGGTTTACACTTAGAACGTTTAGAATTAGAGTGTGTAACTGATAAGGTGCTCAGCAATGTTCCCACATTGGAGGATTTGGGCGTACAATTGACCCCAATGGAAAATCAAGTGCCATGGGAATTACGTCCTTACCGTGCTGCTTTGTACTATGATGCCGATTTGAACGAATTCGAAACACCATCGCCACCACACACCATTGCAGCACGTGAAGAGCAACGTTTGTTCGCATAAAATAATCGACACCGCCATAACATAAAATTTACTACTAATGTAATAGAAAGAGAAGGAAGCAGCACACCACATATTGATGTGAAAAAGATAACACGCTCCGTTCGCTGGTGGTGGCCATTTCGTCGTTTTAAAGAAAAACGTTTACATTTACGAGAACTATTATTTCTTATTTTGGTAGTGCGTTCGTTGTGGTATGGTGTATTTAGTGAAAAATATATTAATGATATTGACAATTTTATAAACAACAGTGAAGAAGAAATTTATCCTGATGAAAGTCATTGAAATCTTATTTAGCAATAAAAATTTCGTGTAATGTAACGTTCTTTAACTAAATCTAAATAAATTTAACAAATGTGAGTGTAACACTCAATACTCTATAATAAGTTCTTTCTGTATTTTGTGGTATGGGTTTAAAGACAACATTAGGCACTTGTCATCAGAGCCTTTTTTCCAAGCTGGGAGGTAAAATTGGAAGTAAGACATATAGATGAACGCCTCCTTACACTGCAATTGGACGAAACAGGCCGTAACACTGGAAGTGCAGGTTTAGACATACAGACAATCGTATTTCGAAGCTGTAATGTCTTTATTATTTTATAATTTTGTGTGCAGACTTTCCCTTTAACCTAATCTCATTCGTTGTTGAACTAAATAAGCGTTATGTGTATTTTATTTTTTATTATTAATTTAATAAGAGCATATTTATAAATTTTGAGTACATACATATCGCTCATTAAATAAAAACAACGTCATAACTCAAGTAACTATTTTGACAGAAAACGAGTTTAAAGTTTTTAATTTACATACAACTTACTTCCTGTTTCCACTACACAGACAGTCAAGTTGATTAGAAAATTCATATGAAAAGCACTATTAGTTAGTGATTTTCATACAAATTTTCTAAACGAGCCGACTGACTGAATTGTGGAAACCAAGGGTTAATGCGAGCCATAACCGCAAAAAAAGCTTAACCGACACATTTTTGGAACTCGTTTTGCGACGAAAATCGATTATTTCCGATAGCAAATAATCGATTTCTAGACCCAACTGTATTTCGAAACGAAAGCAAATGCTTTCGAATTTGTATGTTATTAACCTTACATTTGTACGTTATTAACATTACATTTGTATGTTATTAACATTACATTTGTATGTTATTAATATTACATTTGTACATTATTAACATTACATTTGTATGTTATTAACATTACATTTGTACGTTATTAACATTACATTTGTATGTTATTAACATTTAAGCGTTTTTTTCCTTTCGAATTACAGAGTAGACACCTCTATCTTCTACTCTTACTTGATCGAAAATAAAACTTCGAATTTTTCATTAAAATTCTATAACATTTTTTTAACACATTCAAAATGCACGTTACAGCCTTCTCGGTTCAGTATCTAATTCAGTAAGAAAAAGAGTGCAGAATCCTGTAAGCATCTCTTGATTTGTTTTAAAAATAAAATATAAAAATTAAAAATTTTAAAAATTCCCGATATGTTAAGAAAAGATGTGATATCTTGGGTTGGGCTGATTTTCTTCAAGCATAGCTAAGAACACTCTCGATCAAGTCACCTTTCAAACAGAAAAAACTAAATCAAAATCGGTCCAGCCGTTTGGTTTGTACGTGGACTCGGACAGACACACACTACAAACTTATAACACCCCTTTTTTGGTCGAGGGTTAAAAAATAAATAATAAAAATAAAGACTACTTTTGTTGCATGTTTTTTCTAACGTTGCATTTTTTTCTCCTTTATTTAATTTGAAATTCATAACGTAACATTAATTAAAAAATAAAAAAAAAATCATCCATTGCTGAATAAGTATATGCATAAACTAATTAATGCAATACATAAATTTTCAAAGTAAAATATCCACAAATACTTTTGTTTGTTTGTTTGTTTATAATAATACTAGTGACTAAAATATTTTCATAATATAGTGAATTTAAATTAAGTACAATTAAATACTTAAACGAAATTGTAAACAGACTATATTATTAAAAATGTTTTAAGCTTAGCTAAAATAAGAATTAGTGTTGTATTAAATAAAATTATAAGTGAGAATTTTGTAAAACAAAATCTTATGAGTTTTTATAACAATTAAATCACTTTTCGAATTAAATTCATTTCATATCATCAGTTGACTATAAAAATTTGTATCCTTTCATACTTAAGCACTAAAAAGTTTTTTCTTTGAAATTAAATTAAAAGCAAAGTTAATTTTATTTTTAATTAATACAAAATTAATAATAAATAATATAAGTAGTATGAGTCTTTTGTCATAATAGCACTAACTCGATATTTAAACATCTAGAGAAGTGCTATGAATAGGATTTTATATGATGATAATTAAAGGAGTTGTAGGTGTTAATTTTATAGAGTAAAATAAATATACTATATAATGTGCAGAGATGACAAACAACAAAGGCATGTCGTAACCACAAACACTATTCACCTTTCTCTAAATTATCAGTTTCAGATTTCCCTTGCTCTTCTTCATTTGTCTCTGCTTCACCAAGGGGCGGTGTATTGAGATCACGCTCGAACTCATCAAACTTATTATCATCATCATTAGACTCATTTTCTAATGGTTGCCAGGCATCTAATGCCCTCAAGTTGATATCTTTAGGAAGCTCGCTGCCGGTTACATCTCCCAAGCGGGCTCTTAAACGCTGTGATATACTTTCTAGTTCGGTAAACTTACGTTTAATTGCTAATCCTAGATTTAAATGCGTCAAATCTAAGGTTTGTTCAAATTGATCGATTACCGAATCGACCGAAGCTGCGGCTGAAGAGGATGCTAAAGCAGCTGCTGCTGTTGGAGGACCAGCGCAAACAGCTGGCGATATTTCCTCCAGAGATTGACAACGCAACATTAATTGGCCGTTAATGCGCCCATTGAAATCTACTATATTAAATGCGCCAGCAATGTGTAAACCTCTTGCAAATGCACTCAAATCAAGGGCTGTTAATCCTATGATGGCATCTTCCATGGGCGTAGGTAAGTTACGTCCTTGATTCATATCGAGTGAAGATTTTTTCAATACTTTCAAAATGAAGAGTTTTTGGGGCTGTAACAGTCAAAAGTAGAAAACGTAATTGAAAGAACCATAATAAACGCAAATAGGGATATTAGTTGAACTTCTTTCTCACTTGTTTAAATAGAAGTTTAACTTAATATCTCTAGTTGTTTTAAGATATTTTTGGGTAAAGGTTCTCTGATGATCTGCATTAGCAACAGTGAAATGCGCATAGGATGCAGCTAAACCCATCAATAATCAATTTAAATGTTTTTTTTTAATAAAAAAAAAATATTTTACTGAATAAGTGAAATAAGAATTTTGGGATTATTAGTGCGTTAATAAATGTTAAAAATATTTTAATATTTTAAGTGACAAGTGCATCCCTAAAATTTCATTGATTATTCTCTATTCGAATTTTCGAAATTCAGCAAAAATATTCAAACTTATTTCAAAATATTTCTAAATTCCGGCAAAAATATTATTATCCAATTAAGATTATTTTAATACAGGGGTGTCTACTCTATATTTCGAAACGAAAGAAAATGCTTTCGAATTTGTATGTTATTAATATTACAATTGGAAAGCATTTGCTTTCGTCTCGAATTACAGAGTAGACGCTGAGATTGTAAATTCCTTTTGAAATAATTAATCATTTACTTACAACTTTCAAATAATCCATGGAAACAGCCAAGCGAAAACGTTGCTGCCACTGCGGCTGTGTGGATTTCTCCACTATATTTGTTGCAAATACCATGCCCTCATGCGATTTATAAGTTGCATATGGACCCTCCTCAGCTTGGAATGTTACATAACAGCTGGGAGCCTCATTGGGGGGAAATCGTTTGGAGACATAACGTTTGGAATAACCTTTTTTGGCTTTCGGGCCCGGATTTAATGGTAGACCAGTGGCTTTTTGTATTTCCAAGGAAAACTTTAAAAGCATAACATTCGAAGGTTTAAGGGGTAGCGAAGCTGTAGCTAAGGGTGGCTGCACAGTGGTGTTGCTGTCTGCTTGACAATCGTTTGTAAGAGCTTTTTGCAACATATTCAATAGTTCGGAGGTTTTTTTAATTGTTGTTGAGGATAAAGCTGCGTTCAGATGGGGAGCTTCGCCAACAGCAGACTGCTTAGCAGACACATGCGTTTTAGAAGTAGTTGGTACTTGCAGCGGTTGCAATTTGTTAATAAAATCTTTCTCTTCCTTCAGTTCTGAAGTCGAAGTTGTTGAAGGCGTGAAGCCTCTTGTTTCTTGAAGCGTTTTAATTTGTTCATCACTACCTACAGCCAGTAAGCACTTTATTTCGCCCACTTTTAAACCAGTTTGGCAATTTATAATGGGCGCCCAAGCATCTATGGATATAACAGGCAACTAAACGAAATACAAAAAGTCCATTATTATTTACTGTAAGCGATTTCTGATTTTCTTTTTCTCCTAAAGTCTCAAATACATACCTTTCCTTTGAACAAATGATTTGCAATGGCCGCATCTCTGTATGCTATAAAAAACTGATGCAAAGGCATGCGTACCACACCTAAAGGTTGAGCATTCTCTGCTGCATTACCATTGCCATCGTCGCAACTCATACGTTGCCAAAGCTCTAAATGCAAAAACTGTTTGTCTACGCGTTGCAAAAACTTGTCATCATTAATTATGGAGAATTGCTAAAAATAGTGATTTTGTTAAATTGTAAATTTGTTATTTTTCAATTTGTGATTCTTTCCAACTTCTTGATAATTGAATTTGCACGTTCCATCGCCCTTAGCAGCAGCCGGCTCGTCCAACCAAAAACGTCGACATATTAAAAATGTTTGAGCTTGCAAAGGCATTTCTATATTCCTAGTTTCATTGGCACTTATAAAGCCTTTAAGTAAGCGTATCTTAGAGGTTTCATCTTCAAAATTTGCGGTATCAAATTTAACATTCTTATTTTGTGCGGGTGCTGAAAAGAATATGAAAAAATAAAATAGATAAAATATTTTCGAATTAAATACTTATTACTCATTAGACTGGTCCTTATTTTTGAAAAGTCAAAATATTTAATGTAGGACCCTTTTAAATTGATGCGTGTGAAGATATACATACATAGCTCCGTCACTTAGTCATGTTTTGGACTCGGCAGTTTTTCTTGAAACACGTCTCAGTTTATGGGAGAGAGAGAGAGAGAGAGAGAGCAAAGAAGAGGGGTGCAGACTTGCTTGTACCGAAAATTTACTTCGATTCTCTTTTGTTATTTCATTCGCTGCATTAAAACAATAGGAAAATTGGACAAGAAACCGTCTGTGTGTGAACAAACGTGCAGTTTTAAAAGAGAATTGAAGAGAACTGCTTCAAGCAAATCTGCCGAGTGTAAAACAAGATTTAGCTTCGTTTTTAGCATCACTATGTAACTTTACATATGTACATATCTCTCGCTCAGAGACTGTGAGGTAATAAAAAATCTCTCACTTGAACACTGTTAATTTAACAGAGTAGATATTTTATAACATTTTCACGCAAAATTATTTATGTGAATATGGGAAATTTTTTTGGTGGTCAAAATATCGGCCAAAATCGAAATGGTGGGGTCATACGGCCAATTCGGGTGGAAAGCTAAGGCTTCTAATATTTCAGAACAATATATGTAGATTGTATTCGGAAACACCTTCATCATCAGCGTTCTTTGTATATAGTAAATCTTATTTAATACAAGTAATTTTTAAAAATTAATAAATCTAACCATGCAACCATCAAGTTCATTTTCATTAAATTTGTAACATTAATTATTTGTGGAAGTGCATTTGTTTTCAATGTTTATATTGGAAGTGCAATAAAATAAATGGATTTTATCAGTTTAGGTGGACATGAAGTTATAAATTGGGCTCAATTAGGCAGAGGATTTAACTTTGTTTTAAAGATTGGACGAATCTGCGTTATTTTAGGAACATTTACGCTGCTCATCGGTATGCCTCAGAAGTTATGCACGAATTACTAATAGCCTCACGCGTTGAGTTTACCAACTTTTATTGTTGTTGTTGTTGTCATTGTTTTATGTATTTTTATTAGAGATGTTCAAATTCAGTGATTTGCTATGCATGAGTCACGCGTGATCGTTATTGTACTTATATGTATATAATAATGACTTAAAAGAATAACGTGTGTGACATTAGCTAACTTTCTTACTTAGGCTTGTTAAAAAAATAATCTATTTTTGTATAATTCGTATTCGAAGTCAGTCAATGGCAGGCGTGAGCGTGCGTGAGTAAAAAAATCATGAATTTTTGCTTGTTTTGTTGGTAAAGCATTTCGTTGCTGCTTTCGTATTTCTTGTATAAAAAGAATCATTAACTAATAATCACTCAGGTAGGTTCTACATAGGTTGACACCGATGAGTGTAGTGGTCCTTTCAAAAAGGAATCTTCTAGATTCTACTTGAATGCCTGCGTGTAGTGGGCAGCCACGTAAACCAACCAACCAACCAATAATCACTTTGTATGGGGGTACCCGACTCATCCTACTATACCGCCAAGATTTTGTTGGAACATGTATGTAGTTTTTTCTAAGAGTTATCCAGAAAATAGATATAGAATATAGGAAAAATAATAATTACTTTATATGGGGGCACCGCTTTCCCTCCTCCTATACCGCCAAGATTTTTTCGAAACATGTGCTTTGATGTAAGAGTTATCCACATCAAATTTGGTGAGCCCTTAAATTATAGTTGTGGAGATATGAATTAATCCGCGAAAAAAGGGAGTTTGGCCCCACTGTGCGCCGTTGTGCTAGTGAGCCTAAATCGTTTTTTGCAGTACATTTAAGATTAAAGGTTATTGTCTCACCTAATTAATTAATAATTAATAAATTAATTTTAAATGCTTTGCTTTAGTTTATCTGACTGTTTTTAGAAAATGATAAACAGAAATTCATGTGCAAATTTATATGCTTGTTGTTTTCAATATTAATTCTTCCGCAATATGTTGTTCTTCTCATTTTCTAAAAGCAGGCAGTAAATCAGATATATGCGGAGTTGCTCAGAAAAATATTTTTAGCCGAAAAACATAATGAAGCCACATTATTTTTCTAAAAATTCTGACTAGAACCAGAAAATCTCATTAATACCGGAATAAAACATTTAAAATTCTTCATATTTAAAATATTATAAAACCAATTAAATGAAATAGATTTTGTTGTCTCCAAGCGCAAAAATATATACATACATACATACATATGTACATCCATACGTACTTATGTACATATTATTATTATAATAGAAAAATCAAATTTTCTTCTTTTTTGTTTGCACGAGAGTTTAAAAACTGATTTCGTAAAAAAAACTGAAATTGTAAAGAAACTTTTATATTTTTAGGATTAGAGAAATAAACAGTAGATAGAGAGATACATACATATGTATGTATGTACATACACATTGAATTGATTTATGAAAATGTCTGTCTTGAACATTTTTGAGATGTGCAACTTTTATTTATTTAATAAATACTTTACAAAGTAAATTTGTAAAGTATTGTTGCACAAATATGGGCGGAGTAACTAGACCATATGCCCAAGATGTTATTAACAGTTTTTTAAAAAGGCTTTGTGACTGACTGTACACGATCTATGCCTTCACATAGGAAGTTGCAACATGGTTGTTAAAGAAATTCCACAAAAGAACCGTGGCAGATCAGTCAACCAGTGCGAGCGAGACGCAAAACTCTCGAAGGCCAATAAACAACAGTGGCCTGGTTGCACTTAAGAGATAATTGCCAACGACGCTTGATGTTGACTCGCCCAGAGCTGCTTTACGACTGTGTGCAACTTTTATATTTAATAAAATGCGATGTGCTAATCGTGACTTTAGCTTATGATTCATGCTCAAAGTTCACTTGAAATGAACTCATAAAAATTTTGAAATAATCCAAAATCCAAATACTGAATGTAAAGCTTCCGAACTAGGTATACAATTTTTTTAAAGTCATAAACCTTTTGTCAAAAAAGGAAATCCTAGTACGTACATTAAAAAATGGCCCTAAAGCATAGAGTGCGCAGAATGTAATTTAATCAAGTAGATGTCTCCTCCAAAAACTGCAATTCGACATATCGTGCATAACCGCCCAAAATATTAAGCGAGATAATTTTCGAACGACCAAAATCTATTATTTGCGAATAATCGATTTTTGCAAAAAAAAAAAGAACGATGTTCAAAAATTGTTTCGGTTAAGATTTTTTTGGCGGTTATGGCTCGATATACGCCGTATAGGAAGTAGGCTAGGTTAGCAAGTTGCTGGTAAGGATGGGTGAAAAATAAACGGCCCAGCCCAATTTTGGTCCAATATAATGATCCCTTTGGGCTGCTGCCTGTAAGTTTTTAGAGATAACAGAAATAGAGAAAGGGAGGAGAAAGGTGAAAGAGGTAGATGTAGAATGGTGATGGTTAGTTGCTACAGGAGAGGAGGGAGTCAGCGCCCATATCAGCCTCTGCTACTAATATATTTTTATTATTATTTCCGATAACTCGAACAGGTACTGAGATCCTCCAGAGTGGGGCAGAAGTAGAGGAGATGCAAGATGCTTTCCTCCTCTTCTTCATCATTACAACTGAAGCAGTAATCATTGCACGGGAGACCCATACCTTTCGCATGTGTTCCGAAAGCGCAGTGTCTGGTCAGTGTGGCTAAGAGATTCCTTAAGTGTTTTCTAGTGATGTTCATGAGAATTTTAGTTTTGTGGGGTTTTAGGCGAGGCCTTAGGGTTCTCGCAGATTTCGCATTGCGCCAACTGTCTTGAGCTGATTTAAGAAAGGCAACATCGAAGCGTCTCCAGCAGTATGAGAGTGCGATGCGACACAGATTGTCGATATCGACTTCTGTGAGTAGGGTTCCCCTCTTTGCCAGGTCATCCGCAGCTATGTTGCCTGAAATATTCCCATGTCCACGCACCCAATTTAATCAGCCTTATCATGAATTTCACATGTGAAATTTTTCGAATAAAACTTTTCTTTTTCAACATATTTCACAATCGTATGAAGTTTTTTCAAGCAAGCAAATTCGCAAGCAATTAGAAATGTAAACATTCGGAAACTTTCACCATACATTTTCTTCATAATACCACGTGTTCACACGCGGAATTTTTCATGTGAATATGATACATGAGTGCTTTCGAATTATACAAATTCGAACATTTTTTTATTCGAATCGAATTACACAGCAACCCGCAAGTACTGAGGACAAATGACGGCATTCGATATCTTCTTAGAAGATATCACACCTTTTCTAGTAGCCTAATGAAGTTAGCCTAAGTGACGACATTGAACTAGATGCTAACGAGTTCCTCCATACAATTTGACATCGAAAATCGGCGCATAATGTAGTTTTAATCCACTATTAAACCCTAGCGTGATTTTAAATGTAAAATTGTATGTCAAAACTCGTTGAGATCATATTCAATTTTGCGACTTATGCTCATTTTTTTTAATACATAAGGCCGTAGATGTTTTCGGAGGTTTTTAAAATTTTTAATTTTCTGTTATTGTAAATTATGATGCCGTTTTCTTCATTCTAAAATGATACACATACGATTACATACATACATACATATGTATGTATGTATGTAGATGAAATGAAATTATAAAATAGAAAATGAAATAAGAAAATAAACATTTGAATTTTTTTTTTTTGGTTTTTTGGTTGTTTGTGCCATTTGCAATACAAACAATATTTATTAGCATCCATATGATTAAGCAATTAAGTAAAATAAAATAATAGTAATAATAATAATAAATCATTTTTAGTAGCAATAGAAGAAAATCCATTGCAATAATAACCCTTTGACAATTCATAAAATTGTCAATATGCGAAGATTTAAAAAAATTTATAGTAGTTACTATAACAGTAGAAGAAGGATAAAATGTGAATCTTAGTCATTGTATTTTGGTATGTTTTAGATACAAGAAATTGTCAGCATATTCACCTTTATCGGTACCGCCGCCGATGTTGCTGTTGCTGTTGCCGGTTGTATTTGCTTGTGTACCGCATTGGGCTGCTGCCGTTGCTGCCGTCTGTTGCTGACCCATAGCGCTGTTTTTATTCTTATCAGTTTTTGGATTTTTTTCACTATCACTGTCTGCTGAAATTTGTTTCGGCAAAAACATTTCACGTTTTATTTGTGTGAATGAATTTTTTAGAGCATCACGTTGCAGCACAACTTTAAAGTAGAGACAGGCCAAATGTTTGCCACGTCTACGTATTTCAATGCGCTTACACTGTTCCAGCAGTGAGGCGTTATAAAGATCCTTTAGTTCGAGTACACCCATGCCCAGCATTTCGTTGAGGCACGTGCCTGGTTCACGCCACCACACAGTGAAATGTACGCGTCCAAAATCGTGTACAGTTTCATTGGCATTTTCATCACTCCAACTTGCATTAAGATCAAGTTTAACAGCACGTTCTGCCTTTTGAGCGAAACGCGTACATTGGGTTAGACTCTGGAACTTTTCCGATTCGAATTGCATAATGTGGTACATGTCATGGCGTGGCACCAGCTGGATCAGCTCATTAGATAACTGACATTCCACGGTGAAAATGGGTTCAATTTCATTTTGCATAAGGTCCATGCATTTAGTGCCTTCGGACTGCAAAGTTATAGCCTCCATTTCCAATTTAATGCCCGTTATCTTTTTAAAGATGTCAAATTTTGTAGCAGGCAACAAGTCCTCTAAATTATTGGAAATATTATTTTCCAAATTCAAATTGACTTCGTTTTCTTCCTCACAGTTGGTAAGTTTAGAAGATATTTCAGTTTCACCCGCCAAATAGGCCATCAATTTAGCATCCAATTTCTTCATGGCTTCCACAATCTCTTCAGATTTTTTCTGCGAAGTTAAACGTTTAGGGATGTCACCTAAAATTGAACAAGAACGAACACATTTTCATCAATACACAAGTTTATATTAAAAGTTTATATACATATGAAAAATCAAATAGTTCTTGTCAGCACTTCTTCAAAAATATTTTATTTTATTACACATTTTCTTACCCGCTACAAAAATGTTTTTTTCTTTCAAGTACCTCTTGTCTGTGCAAAGTGTACAGCCAAACAGTTGCGTTTAGCTGGATGAAGCCCATACATATAGAGAATAATTTCTTCTCCCAGAATCTATTTCATTCATACATTCTGACTCTTGTCTTTCGTTGATCGCGACTCGCAATTTTTTAATCGTTAAATCGTGTGTGTTATGGAAATTTTAATGTACTAACAAAATATACATACATAAGTGATTTTTTTCGTAAGCCTAGTTTATTTATTTTAATTTAAAAAAAAAATAAATCTTGGCGATTGTTTTAACTGATAAGGCGAAGAGAACGGACCTTACATTTGTATACAAAATTTTTAATTCGTGTGAGGTTCACAGTCTACATTTGCTAACAAAAGAACTCGTAGATTTCAGAAATATGTATTTATTTTTATTTATAATGCTAGATGAACTTTTGATCTATAGCAGATCTAAGCAGCAAGTACATACTAAATTGTATGAGTAACCAAAAATATTGAAAAATACTAACGCATCTATATTATCTGTGACACTACACTACACTCTATATCTCTCTTTTCACCTAACTCCCTCTCTCCCACCGCACCCCTCTGCTAGGTCTTTCTTGTCTCTTGGCACAAAGCGATCATTATATAGATCCCAAGTAGATTGGATTCTTCATTTTCATAATTACCAGCAACCTGCTAACTCTGCTAGCGATAATATCATTTCCGAAGTATTTTAATTAAAATTTATTTGCTGGTGGTTAAGCATTGTCTATATATTTCATTGGTGCTTAGCCAAATCATCAGCAGACTTCAAACACATTTTGAACAGCCACAAACCTCTTATCTTATGCAAGGACTTTCAAAAACTCTTTGAGAATTCACAAATAATAATATTTTTGAAAATCACAAATGAAGTCTACTGGTGATTTGGCTAAGCACCAATGAAATACATATATAGACAATGCTTAACCGCCAGCAAATAATTTTCAATTAAAATAAACTTATGACAATATGTCGTATAATAAATTTCTTATATTTCCGAGGTACATATGTTTGAACAAAAATCGGTTAAGCCATTGGAAGTTAAGAGTTCTCTTCCGTAATAAGTTTTATAATTTTTAACTTCCCGCTATCCAATGGAAGTTATTGATTTTAGCCCAATTTTAGAAAATGAAGTTTTTATCATACATATTTCGACGTTTTGAGGTCCTGGGAGTCGATTCATGTACATATGCATATGTATCTATGAGCTTGGTTATTTCGTAAATTTTGTAATAAAAATAAATAATTTATTCTCAAAAAAAAAATAATAAAAAAAATAAATCCTGAAATTGATTGAATTATTTTGAAATAAAAACTAAAAGATATTAGTCAAGACCTAATTTTTTGCTTTTGCATTGACTTATATAACGGCACATTATTTGTATTTATTTATGCGATTATTTATTAAACATGTTCATGGCTTCTTTAAAATTTTCAAAACGTTGGATAAAGCGGATAACATTTACAACGACTACAAGTTATTATGAAATTATTTTACTTATAGGCTTTCCCTTTCCTCGTTTAGACACTTCTCACTTCTTATTTTACTCGTATCTTAATTTACAAGTTGATTTGTTTTAATAATTAAGGAATTTTTCCCAATTTACATAGTAAAACCAATAGAAAGAAAATGTATGAGTGACAAAATAAAACGACGCATTTAATTTAAATAAGTATAAAAAGATTTTGTTTTCTATGATTAATGCCCTAATTCTGTTCGACGATTGTATCGTCTTGTCTATGGAAGAAAAAAAGCCGCAGTAGTGATTCTTTAAAACAAGTATTATTTATTGTCCATGCTAGAAGGTTCGTATACTTGCTTTAAGATTTTGTTCTAAACATTATATCCAACACAATTTTTCAAATATTTTTCAAACTTTTGTATAATACTTTAATATTATTTTTATGTTTTAAAAACATGGTAATAATATTTTTATATTTCATTATCAAAGACAACAACTATTTTTGAAGTAAATAATTTAGAGAATTCAAAAACAAGAACTCAAAAGTATTTTCAAACAAAAACGTCCTAAATCTTCTTAATTTAATAATATTTTAGTTCAACAATTCGTTGTATATAATTTCAACTAGTTTATTTTTCATATTTTTACACACAAACTCAAA
This sequence comes from Nowickia ferox, assembly GCA_936439885.1. Classification (NCBI taxonomy): domain Eukaryota; kingdom Metazoa; phylum Arthropoda; class Insecta; order Diptera; family Tachinidae; genus Nowickia; species Nowickia ferox. The sequence continues at coordinate 10,838,670 of OW387024.1, read as the reverse complement.
AATTCATATGTTTTTGTACAAACTTGATTGTTCTCGCACCAATGTAAAATGCGAGTTGTGTTGACAGGCCTTGCGAGAAAATTTTCACAAAATATTGTTGCAGAAACACTTTTTCTCACATCCTTGAATTAATAATTGCTGGAAATTTATTTAAATGACAGATAGTTCTCGCAAAGTATCTGTATCTTTACTTTGCACTTATGTGAGAAAAGCCATTTTGTGTTTCAATTTACACTGTTTTTGTTACGATTCCATCGTTTCATGCGGAAAATTTTACGATGCGAGAAACGAGCAGAAACGAGCTCCTGAGCTGTTAAATTTCGATTACAATTAGGAACCAATTAGATTACATTCTAAAAAGAATTGTACTGATTATATACTTATCTTTTAAATAATTTCAGATAACTTATTGATTACGATTATAAATAATCGAAAAGTAATCTGAATTATTGGAAATTACGAAAGTATAATCAAAAGTAATCAAAAAGCAAATCGATTACTTTTAAAGATTACTTCATAAATAATGAAAAATTATTAAAAGTAATTTTTAAAAGCAATCGGATTATTTTTTAATTGCCTTTGTTCCTTTTTATTATTTTGTTGTAATTTCAAGTAACTCGGATTACTTTTCCATTACAAGTAATCGTAATCAATTAGTAACCGTGCGAAACTGAATATAATCGTAATTTAATCATTACTTCACCTTAAAAAAAAGTAATCAAATTACTAATTATTACGATTACAAATCATTACTCAAAAGCTATGATTTTAAACCTGTATTTGCAAAAAAAAAAAATTAGTTACTTAATTATTCAGAATGTGGCAATGCTATTATATTATTATACTTTATAAAGAGAGAGGCAGAGAATACTTTTAATACTGTACTTGTGTGTGTTTGCAAATTATGGGAATGTGTTTGTTCACAAAAAAAAAAAAAACAAAGAATAAACCCCATAAAGTGAAAAATTGATTACTACCTATCTACTTTATTTCATATTGCATAATTTGTGTAAAACATAACCGGCGAATAAAGAAGGAAAAATAATAAATAAAACAAACTTTAATTATGTATGTATGTACTAATTTATATACATATGTATGTATGTATATATACACATGTATTTAAGTACGCGTGCACACCAAAAAAGTTTTAAAATCAAGAAGAAACAATTTGATTTTAAAAACGTAACCTTTATGAATTATAACTATAATTCTCCATTATTAATTCAAACGCTTAATTTTTAATATAAAAATAATAAGTTTTAAAATAAAAATGCTTCATTATTACTGCAAGAATATTTCATTCTTAACTCAAAAACATACATATGGCCTAATTCTGTTCGACGATTGTATCGTCTTGTCTATGGACGAAAAAAAGGCACAGTTGTGATTCTTTAAAACAATTATTATTAGTTGTCCATGCTAGAAGGTTCGTGTATTTGCTTTATAATTTTGTTCTAAACATTATATCCAACACATATTTTTTCAAATATTTTTCAAACTATTGTATAATACTTTCATTTTATTTTCATGTTTTAAAAACATGGTAATAATATTTTTATTTTTCATTATCAAAGACAACAACCATTTTTGAAGAAAATAATTTAGAGAATTAAAAAACAACTCAAAAGTATTTTCAAACAAAACCGTCCTAAATCTTCTTACTGAATTAGGGCAATAATCTTTTAATTTGAGTATGTTCAACTTTATATCAAGGTTGTTTTTTTTTTCAAACAAAAATATTATTTTTTGATCATTCAAGAGATTTATTATTCGACATATTGTCATAATTATACTATAAGTGAAATTTATTTGCTGGTGGTTAAGCGATGTCTATATGCATTTCATTGTTGCTTTAAAAAATCGTCAGTAGACTTCAACCACACATTTTGAACAGTCACAAACCTCTTATCTTATGCACAGACTTTCATAGACTATTTGATACATTCTTATTTTAAAAATGCTGCATTTTTAAAACGAAAACTCACATTTTTGTTTTAAGAATGTTTTTTTGGTTCGGTGTACATATAAACATCTAGTCACCAACATCCATATATGTATGTACATATATCGCACCCTAAATACAAAAGGGGCACAACTCAAAATTTTCCAAAACTGACTTTTTTCCATAAATTAATTCAGAATACACATCTCTAACTACTGCAAAAATTTCTTTCACATCACTATCTTCTTTAAATGGAAAAATACAGTTATGTCTATTTTTATGTTAAGTGTGTTGCTTCTGCACGATGAACTAAAGAGAATTATTTTTAGTTGTGCTAATGTGCTCAAGAACAACTGATTACTTTTATTGCACATAAAGAGTTTTATTTTGAGTTCTGTCTCTATTACTGTAAAAAGTGATCAATTTCGTGGTATATTATTTTGCATTGTGCTTCTTTAGTTGGAAAAAGTAAGTTCAATTAACAGTATTATTTATTTATGTGCCGAAAAAAATTTCAGTTAAAGAGTCATAAATCAAAATTTTACTTTATTTTAGCAAACATAATATAAGATTGAAAAAAGTATAGCAGAACCTTCTTCAATATTGAATTTTTTTCATAATGGAACAATATTTTCTTTAAATATTATAATCATTTTTACATAAACAGTTTTTTGTCTCTCCTGAAAATTTTAGTATGCACCTTTTGTATTTAGGGTGCGATATGTGTATAAATATGTGAGTACATACATAGTACATACTTATTAAAAAAAATCAATATGGAACATACCTTGAGAATCGTCTGATTTAGTGGATTTGCCACCCAAACGAAGATGATGGTTGTGCTGGTGCTGATAGTGGCTATTGTGCCGATGATTTTTATCATGTATTACAACATTTGCATGTTGAGTTGTTAATATTGCCGAAGTAGATGCAGCTACAGTTGGTGCAAACAACATTTTACAACGAAATTGTATTTCACCAGATCTCACAAGAGTTTTCCTTAACGATTCTTGATTCTGATTATAAAGTGTATATAATTTTGTTTTCAATTCAAAGTTATGACCTTTGACAATGTTATGGTTAAATTTGTTTAGCAGAACCAAAGGCAAGTTAAATTCCGCCTCTCCCAGGGGCTTCGGTCTTGTTATAAAACTGTCACTACCACCAGTCACAATAATTTTAATGGGTTTACAAGAATGCAAGTGTTCTAAGAATAGCGCGCCATTCGTGCAAATACGGTACCGTAATTTGTTATTGGCAGACAATAGCAAATGTCGTTGGGTTTGATTTTGTTTATTTTTTCGGTCGTGCCTTTTTAAACGTTGATTATATTTCCCTTTCGTTTTTAACTTGAATTGTTCTGTATGCTGTTTTTTTGCTTGTTGTGCTTTAGAGCTTATAATAGATACATTGGCTGCGTCTTCCGTACGTTCCCCACACCAAACAATTTTCACTTGTATACTGTCGAATAAAGTATTTCGATTACAATTTTCTCTTTCGTCTACTAGCAGCACTTTGCTGCCTTGTATACTACACTTTAATTCTTTGTAAAATTTATTAGCACTTGCACTATTTTTGTAATTATTATTAATTATGACATTTTTCAAAGATGTGTCATAAGAACAACGTTCTTTTTCAATTTCCGTATTTTCGCTAATTATTTGATTTTCTGGTAATTTTGCGGTGTTGAAATTTAATTTAATATCTGCGCTTGTGGTGGTTATGAAATTTATGAGACTCACTTCTAATTCCAAATATCCTTGCAAATCTATTTTGTTACACTTAACATCTTGCACATTTCCAGCAGGTAAATTATAAACAAAACCGTTCATCATTTATTAAGCCATTTTCACTTTTTCATGTTTTAGTATATTATAAAAAATCTTAAAAAGACAATAACAAAATTTTATGCCTGAGATTTCAATGGAAAATTTTAAGTTTTGTTCACCGCACACACACACACACATTGTACGCACTAAAAGTTTTCACTTTTTTTATCTTAATAGTGCTTGCCCTTCCAGAACATTCATAGGAATACACTAAAATTGTTGAACAGCGCAAGAAATGTATTAAGCACCGGCGCATAATATGTATTCGCACAGGCAAAAACAAATGGAGGAAGGAAAAGAAATTCCGGGTTTTTTGCTTTTGTTGACATTCTAATCAACGTAAATAAAGTTGCCACTTTGCTTTCCGAAAATAGGGGGCTAATTAAGTTTGAAGAGATTTAACAAAACCTTGATATTGAAAAATTAGTACTATTGCAAATAATAATGCAAATATGCAACAGCAAACAAATAAAATTTTAAAATGTTTTCACTGAAACTATTGAAATATTTTGAAATTTCGATCGATTTCGAACGCCGTAATACCATGGTCGTAATTTGACCGCTGTAGTTGGCAATAATGTTATTCTAAGCAGTCTGGCAACTTAATATTTTTGTTATGCTGCCCAACAATAATCTGCGGTCTGGTAACATTGGAATCAGATGTTTTTAAGCAGGTGATTACCGAACTGACCAAACTAGATATAAAATTTGTTTCTGATTTCGATTTGTCATATCGCATATGTGAAAAGATAAAAAACGAGTGTTTGCGATATTGTGATAAATAAGCTGGCGATAGCTGGCTCTAATGCTATTATCTTGTTCGAACCGTCTCAAATAGAAGTGGTGTTATTTAAATTTAATAAGAAGTGTTATTTTATCATTAGTGGTTAAATAGAAAAATAATGGCTGATTTGTTTAATTGTTGCCGAATTTGTTTACAAATAAAGCTAACAAATGCTTCATTATACCGATATGTTAACCTAAAGTATTTACCAATCGTAATAGAAAGTATTTGTGGGGTGGTGGTATGTACATACACATTCTGTCTGGTAACAAGAAAAATTAATGATATTTCCTTTTTGTAAAATATTCAGATATCATCATCTGAAGAGCCTGGTGCTCTTATATGTGCAGAATGTGCTGAGGCAATTACAAAAGCAGACGCCATCATCCAAAAATGCCAGAAATCACACAAAATATTTACGCACCAAAGAAAGTTATACGACAACAATATTAAATTTAAGTCAGCTGGGACAAACCATTGGTTGTCTGCAGCAGAGTGCAAAAAAGAAATAGAGTTCAATGCCCAAGATGAAACTCAATCGTTTTTTCAAATCTATTGTGCTGAATCGGAAATGTTAGTAGAGTCTATACCAGAAAATTCTCTTCTGGAAGAAACTAGCCAAGAAGATAATATTTGTAGCAACGATGTCGTTCTTCGAAATGAAAGTAAGAGAAAAAAGGCACTAAAATTGCCTGCAACAGAGGGCAAAAAAGAAATTGAGTTGGATGCAAAAGATGAAACTCTATCGTTTGTTCAAATCTATTGTGCTGGACCGGAACCGTTAGTAGAATCTATACCAGAAAATTCTCTACTTGAAGAAATTATCCAAGAGCAGAATATTCGCAGTAACGATGTCGTACTTCTAAATGAAGGTAAGAGGAAAAAGCCACGAAAATTGCCTGCAACAGAGTCCAAAAAAGAAATAGTGTTGAATGCACAAGATGAAAATCCTCTGCATGAAGAAACTAGCCAAGAGCAGAATATTCGCAGTAACGATGTCGTTCTTCTAAATGAAAGTAAAAGGAAAACGGCACGAAAATTGTCTGCAATAGATTACAAACAAGAACTTGATTTGAATGCAGAAGATGAAACTCTATCGTTTGTTCAAATATATTGTGCTAAACCGGAAAATTCTCTGCATGAAGAAACTAGCCAAGATCAGAAGATTTGTGGTAATGATAACGTTCTTTTAAATAAAAGTAAGGAGAAAAATGCACGCAAATTGTCTGAAATAGAATGCAAAAAAGAAATGGAGTTCAATGCACAAGATGAAATTCAATCGTTTTTTGAAATCTGTTGTGCTGAACCGGAAATGTTAGTAGAATCTATAGCAGAAAATTATCTACTTGAAGAAACTAGCCAAGAACAGAACATTTGTAGTAACGATGTTGTTTTTCGAAATGAAAGTAAGAGGAAAAAGACACTAAAATTGCCTGCAACAGAGGGCAAAAAAGAAATTGAGTTGGATGCAAAAGATGAAACTCTATCGTTTGTTCAAATCTATTGTGCTGGACCGGAACCGTTAGTAGAATCTATATCAGAAAATTATCTACTTGAAGAAACTAGCCAAGAACAGAATATTCGTAGTAACGATGTCGTTCTAAATGAAAGTAAGAGGAAAAAGCCACGAAAATTGCCCGCAATAGAGTCCAAAAAAGAAATTGCGTTGAATGCACAAGATGAAAATCCTCTACATGAAGAAACTAACCAAGAGCAGAATATTCACAGTAACGATATAGTTCTTCTAAATGAAAGTAAAAGGCAAACTGCACGAAAATTGCCTGCAATAGAGTGCAAAAAAGAACTTGATTTGAATGCAGAAGATGAAACTCTATCGTTTGTTCAAATCTATTGTGCTAAACCGGAAAATTCTCTGCATGAAGAAATTAGCCCAGATCAGAAGAGTTGTAGTAATGATGGCGTTCTTTTAAATAAAAGTAAGGAGAAAAATACACTCAAATTGTCTGAAATAGAATGCAAAAAAGAAATAGAGTTCAATACGCAAGATGAAATTCAATCGTTTTTTGAAATCTATTGTGCTGAACCGGAAATGTTAATAGAATCTATAGCAGAAAATTCTCTGCATGCAGAAACTAGCCAAGAGCAGGAGATTGGTAATAACGATGTCGTTCTTCTAAATGAAAGTAAGGGGAAAATGGCACGAAAATTGTCTGCAACAGAGTGCGTAAAAGAACTTGATTTGAATGCAGAAGATGAAACTCTATCGTTTGTTCAAATCTATTGTGCTAAACCGGAAAATTCTCTACATGAAGAAACTAGCCAAGATCAGAAGACTTGTAGTAATGATGTCGGTCTTTTAAATGAAAGAAAGAGGACAACGGCACGAAAATTGTCTGCAGCAGAATGCAAAAAAGAAATAGATTTCAATGCACAAGATGAAACTCAATCGTTTTTTCAAATCTATTGTGCTGAGCCGGAAATGCTAGTAGAATATATACCAGAAAATTCTCTGCATGAAGAAACTAGCCGAGATCAGAAGACTTGTAATAATGATGTTGTTATTTCAAATGAAAGAAAGAGGAAAACGGCACGAAAATTGTCTGCAATAGAGTGCAAAAAAGAATGTGATATGAATGCAGAAGATGAAACTCTATCGTTTGTTCAAATCTATTGTGCTAAACAGGAAAATTCTCTGTACGAAGAAACTAGCCAGTAGCAGAAGATTGATAGTAACGATGTCGTTCTTCAAAATGACAGTAAGGGGAAAAAGTCACTAAGGCGAAGGCCACCGTTAAAATTGAAAGATCAAAAACAACATCGAGCAAGTTCAAATTCTGAAGAAAATCCTGCTACTTCATTCTAAGTCAGAATAAAGCAGCTAAACCTAAAAAAAAATTTGTGTGTAGTCGAGAGCAGTATTTACAACGTAAAATACGCAAATATGCAGTGAAAGTACCAGTAAAGCTTATAAAGCTGGTGTAGCGCTAAAACGAAAACCCAACAGCTTGCCCAAGTCATACCAAATTTTTATTTTCGTTGTGAATTGTGCCATGAGTTTGAATCTAATGTTGCCTCATATGCTGTCAGCCACTTAAAATCATTCCATGGTATTGATAGACCGGCCATTTCTCGGTGTTCGCAATGTGATATTAAGCCATTTATAAAGAATCAATCACTACAGGAGCATATTGCTACTATACACGAACAAAAACCCAAACAACGTAATTATGTTTGTCAGGAATGTGGAAATACTTACATTAAAAATTGTCAGTTACGAAAACATTTATTGAAAACCCACAAACTGGTGGAAGAAATGCACTATAAGTGTAAAATATCAAAATGTAACGAAGCATGCGGGAATGCAGGCACTTTACGTTTGCATATGACACAATCACATCATGTGGATGAGGAAAAAATTGCATCGCTCGACACTGTGATGAACCATTTGTTAAACTAGTACAGTTGGAAGAACATCAAAGGGAGAAACATTAACAGACGTTTTTGTTTTAAAGGTATTTATATATATATTTTTTTAATTTTCAAGCGTACACACCAGGATTTAGATTTTTTTAGCTAATTTATTATAAATAAATGTTTTAGCACAAGTATAAAATATTATTTAGAGTATTTTTCACCAAAAATTTAAAAGATACGCTTCTCATTCCAAGTATGCTGAATTGTTTCATCAATTTTACGTTTTACTTCAATAGAATTGATGCGTACCATGGTATTTGGCGATCTTTGGAAATTAATACGTAAATATTGCTTTCTGCGCTTTTTCTTGAAGTTAGTTTTAGTATGTGTTAGGGTTTTCTCGATAATGGTGGCCTTAACATCAACCATGCCAGGTTCCAGCAAAGGAGTGCCAATTAAAGTGAAATCTTTGGCACCCGCTAGCAAAACTTTTTCCAGCCGTATTTCATCACCTATTGTAGGTGGCCAATAGCCCTCCACCAATATAATATCGCCCGCTGTGATCTTAAATTGTTTGCCGCACAAGTGAACTACAGCAAACATACGCCCCTCCTCATTTTTTTCCAATTGTTGATTAATCTTATTAAAAACTTCGTGACACTTTTCTTGTTCCTCCTTGGGCACCTGTTTAAGAACGTTGGTAGAATCTTGTGTCGCCAATTTTGTTTGCTGACAAAATTGTGGCGTAACACTTAATGCCCTCATTGAATCTGTTGAGAAACACATGTCAATTATAGAAACTTATTGAAGAACATTTTTATTTACTTGTTAAATTATTGAGAATACATGCCTGGCGCGACACCAGGCTTATGCTACGAGACAGAAAGAACATTTCTATTTCTGTTGTTATATTTTAATAACTTTTTGGTATTAAAGCAAAAATGTTTTAATGATAAATATAAAGGCTGTAGAAGGAATAAAAACAAACAGCTGATTGCCATACTTCTATTGTTGAAATTCACCTCGGTTTGGTGATTAACACAGAGTTGTATAGAAAGTTACAGATATTGCCGTTATTATTTGAATCATTATTTTAAACTATTAATTTTGATAAATATTTAAAGGGCGAGAGACGTTAAGCAGCTCTGGGCTGAATAACAACTCTCGCGTCATCGTAATTATTTCTTAAGTGGGGTCAGGCTTGTGAGTGTTGTTTGTTGTTTGCACTGGTTGACTGATCTGCCACGGATAACCGTATTATCTTGCGATTCTTCCTATGTGATAGGTCGTGTATAGTCAGTCACAAAAACTTCTTTAAAAATACTGTTAATAACATCTTGGGCATATGATCTAGTCTAGTTACCCCTCCCATATTAGTGCAACATTACTTTTAAAAATAAATAAATATATCTCTTTGTTATTTTGGCCAGTGTTTAGGTTTAAGTTGATTTCCTTTTAAGCTAATTGGGCTTAATATTTCAATGTAAATAAAAATCCATTTATTTACAGTTTTTCCCGACGTTTCGTAGATTTTTTGTCTACTTTGTCTACTTTTTCAAGGGATCGTCTATTTAAATAATAAGAACAATTATAAAAAAATAAATATATGTCAAGGGCGATAATTGTTACAAATTTTGTTTGTTTGTTCTTAAGTTAGTTCAGGTGCACTAAATATTATTTGGCCTGTATACGATACAAAACGCCATTACTTTCTCAATAGATATTTTTGAAGTTTTGTTTTTTGCTTGAAAAATAATATGTGCATAATTATTTTTCAAGTCTTATAAAAGTCATTTTTCTCCAGAGTCCGTACATATATTTTTATTTGTGAAAATAATTTAAATATTAATTTTATTATTTAAGTCTAAAAAAAAACTATAATTTTATAAAAAAAAAAATTTAAAATATAGTTGTTTTTCTCAAGCAAAAAATAAAACTCAAAATAGTTCTTTATTTTATTAAATTGATGCAGCCAAGTAGTCCGCTTAACAGTGATTAGGTTGGTAAATCTATTTATTAATCTTGTAGCCGCGGGTACATAGTACAAATTTAATACACAAAATTTGAGGTGTTACTTTGCAAATATCAATTTAAATAAAAGAGTAAGACTGATTACTTTTTCATAAAAAGTTGCTTGGATTTCAAACAATGGTTTATATCTAGGGATAGTTTTAGTTTGAATATTTAGTGTTTTTCACATATATGTACATACGTAATTATGTTACATTTTAATTTTATTAAAAATAACAGATAAATCACACTAAAAATCTAACTAATCATCAGTAAATATTGCTCTCCATCGTTATCTTGCCATAAAATGTTATCTCAATTTTAGGACAAGAAAGATGCTCCAAGGCAAAATATACTGTGCTTAATCATTTAATAATAATAATAATTGCTAAAAGAATTTTCTTATCTAGATATAAATACATATAATTTAAACTGCGCATGTTTTAATGATGTTTAAGGAAATAAATTAATATAATTTTCTACTTATGACAAGATAAAATAATGATAAGATAGACATACCTGTCAACTTGTGTTAAGCAACGGGATTATTTTAAATCAAGAAATATTTTAATTTAAATATGATAATGACAAATGTTAACAAAGAAGAAGATAATGTGAATGTGTGTGTGTGTACTGCGATATCGTGATTGAATATGTGGCATAAATTTATAAGTATTTTTAGTCTGTTTGATTGACTATAGAAAACCATTCAGCAAGTTTGAGTCTCTTACTCAGATAAATGGTTATAAGCAGGGCCCGGACTTTCATGCAACTAAAAATCTATCTTAAGCGCTTAACAAATGCACCTAAAAAATAAAATTTTTATTGTATTTACATCGAAGAAGCGGCGTTCAACATCTACTGAAGTTAAGGGATCGTATTTCTATCGGTGAAAGTTTGGGTTTTAAATTATTTGCACCTGATTCAAGTGTGTGATAGACATGGGCTTAGAAACCCTTTTCCGGGGGGTGCATTTCCCCCCGCCCCCATGAATTGCTGTTGCCCTCCTCCCGCTCCTTGAGTTATTAAAACTTGTATGTAATTATTAAATTTAATATTACTGATGAAAATCACTAGTAATAAATTTTTTTCTAGAAAAGAAAATGCCATTAAAAAATTTGCTTTGACTATGAAAAGGGATACACATTCTTTATAGAATTTCCATTATTTTTATTTTTTAAATTTTGAAATATGCATTAAAAAATGGATATCTACAACTGAAAAAATATGCAACTACAAATCGATGCCAAATTACGTAAAATTTCATGATTCTGAATGATAATCTATCACCAAAAAAAAACATGAATTTGCTTGAAAGTCCGAACCCTGTTTATAAGCACTTTTTTCATACATAACTTGGTGCGTATATGTGTGTTTGCATGTTCAAATTCCTACTATGTATATCGAAAAAAAGATATGCAAAACAAAATAAAAATTAAGTTTTTTTTTTACAAGAAATACCGAAGTATATTTATTTGACATAAACAATAATTTTGTTTTAAAAAGGATTTATAAAACTAGCAAAATGCTCAAATTAAGTTGTTTATTAGGCTTTCTGGGCATACTATGCAAAATATATATAAACATATGTATGTATGGTTGTGTAGTGTTAAATGCTTTCCTACTATTACACGCCAATTAAGCATTTCCGCAAAAATTCTGTAAAGTTACTCACGCATACATAAATGTTTGTCTCTCTCGCACACACATTCATACAAGACAATTTTGAAAATTGGTTTCCTTCCTCAATTTGGTACTAAATTCAGTATACGGGAAATTTCCCCTCGGTGCGAATGTTAACAACATGTTAGTGCATGGTAATGCTGGCAGTGTAATGAAAAATTTAAATTCTGGGTTTCCATGAAAAAAGGTTTCCTATGTGTGTACATATGTACCTGGAATGTAAGAAACACATGTGTACGCACATATTCTATTAAAAATATTTGCGTTTGAAAATAAATTAGTTGTACACAGAAAATCATTTTCCAATTCAAACACAAAATACTCTGGATCAAATATTAATTTGTTCAATTGAGGTCCTGCAATGAAGTTTGTAAATTAAAAAAGAAAAAACAAAACAAAACAAACTTATCTGTACAGTATGCAGTTTCCATATTTGAACAGAAATCTTCTCTAAACAGTCTTGTTATTTGTAATTATGTATATGAATTAGAATTTTTCACTCTATACAGTTTTTTGCATAAAATAAAATTGCTACAAACAATTTACTAAAACAATAAAAAATATTTACTGAAACTAAATTTTATTTCAAATAATAACACTGTGCTCGAATCGGAAAGTTTGTTTGTAACAAGCCGGGTACCCGGTGATTACACCTAATTCGAAAATCTTGAATTCAGTGGTGCTAACCGTTTTTTTAGGTTAGCTCTTGTTTAATAAATAATTAAGATTCTAAATATCACTCTTGCTTTTTAGATAAAATGTGTGTATTTAAAACACATTTTGAAGCATTTGATTAAAGCAAATGCTTGTTTCCTGTATTTTTCTCAAAAAATTGTGTGAATTTTGTTAAACCAAAACGGGGAAAAAACATGCATATGCATGTATTCATACATCAAAGTGAGGCAAACACATACTATAATATAAAAGAGAGTAAAATGCATGCTTGTACGAATGTACGCGTAAAAAAAGAGCATAACGAAGTGCCCGCGGGCGGCCTTTTGCTTATCATTGTTTTAAATATAACTAACTACCTTCCTTATTTAAATGACAGTTAGTGTATTTGTTTGTCCTCTTTTATTTATCTTTATATTAGGCTGCATGTTATTACCGGCATTTATGATTATAATGATGCCATATTTTACATGAGAACAGCACATTAATATAAAAAGCGTTTAGATTCTAAACTTTAGAAGATTTATTTAATTAATATTTTATTTGTCTCATGAATGTTGCAAACTCTTAATTTTTGTGTGCATATACTCGTACATATACATATGTATATAATTCAATTCTTTCAATCTCATTGTGCTCATGCATCGAAATCATTTATAGGGCATTTATATCCATCCGTATTGCATATGTCAAGTCGAATTTTGGTCTACGATAGTTTTCTCCTAGATTAAGGAAAACTTGTTCACATTTCCTTTAATATAGAACAAAATTCTCGTAGACGAATATTCGACTCGACATACGTAATACAGGTGATTGTCTCAAAATCTAGCACTTACGTGATTCCGAGCTAAATCTAGTTGTTTTTTACTAGATTCCCCATACAAAACAAAATCTAATTTTTCAATAGATTTGTAGGAAATCTATTAAAAATCTAATATTTTTATTTGTTTTACAACATAATTTATATAGAAGGTGAGTGAATTACGCTCTACACAATTTTCTATTGAAGGTGTGTGAATTAGCTAAGTCGGCATTTTTTCGTTAAAATATAAGACTAAATTTCAGAGAAAGGATTTTGTCTCGGATATAAAATCGTTAAAGATTTCTAATCAAATATACTAGATTTCCAGACAATGTAAATGCAGTATTAGATATATTCTAAAATGTTGTGTATTAGTATTTTAGAGCTCTAATAGGACATTTAAACCTGCACAAAATCTAGCAGTTTTTAATTAAAATCTTTATGAAAATCTATACCGTTTACACAAAGTTTTTTTTTATCCAAAACAAAACCCATCAGTTGAAAAATTTCCAAAACTGCAACCAAACAACTACAATGTAGCCAACTCACACACCTTTTTAAGCAGACCGCAGGTAATTCAATAATCTTTTATGTAAATATGTTGTACAGGGTAGTAAAAATAAAATAAACATATACCTTAATTCTTTTCGACGATTGTCCATGTTAGAAGGTTCGTGTATTTACTATATGATTTTGTCCTAAACATGGGCGCATAACCATAGCCAAAACAAAGTATACTTTAAGAATTTAAAACCAGTATTTTGTATGGTAGTACTGGTTTTAAATACTTAAATGTACACTTTGTTTTGACTATGGTTATGTGCCATTATATCCAACAAAATTTTCTGCTAAATTTTTTACTATTATTTTCTAAAAATTTATATTATACATTAATTATACAAAGCAAAGGTCAGAAAAAATCTGACAACCCTGCTCCAAATATAAAAATCATCGCTCAATTTCACTTTACATTATTTTATCGCACTAATTAAAAAGTATTTAGGGTACTGCGGAAAATTCAACAGAAAAATAACGGTGTATGGTTTAGTTTTTATGCGCTTTGAAATTGTGTTAAAAGCAACGACTTGGCATCACTGTTATTATGTTGTTATTGTAACGTTAAGAGTACAAAAGAGAAACAAGTAAATGTACAATAACAAATCCCAAAAAAATGACAATAATGAGAATATGTACGTACGTAAAAGCACACACTCACACACATTCAAATACATATAATTTTCATAAAGTAAAGTTTTATTTGTTTAGTCGGTGTTGTCATTTGTAGTTTAACGCGCTTGGAAGGCGGTTGTTGACTTCCAATCTAGTGTTTCGTTACGTCTTCTTAAAAAAAGCAATAGTTTAATTTCTTTTGTTGAAAAATCTAAACAAAAAGAATATAAATTGCTTAAAAAGTTGACCATTACATTATTCGTGTTTGCGCTTTCTTTGTTCACCCACAAGATTTAATTAAATGCCCTTAATAAATAAATTAACGTGTTTAACAAATAAATATTTTTAAAGCAAAAGCTTGCTCGCAAATTTTCTACAAAAAGAATTAAGTGTTAATGGAATGTTTTTGTTTTATTAAAAGTTGTGTGTTCCAAGAGTTTTTATTACAACTCAAAAACGAATATAAATTGGTGAAATTTTTTATTTTGATAAAAAAAGCTAATCTACAGCAATTAACTAAAACGGAAAGTTAAAATTACATACCCAATACAGCAGGGCGGTCAAAATTTGGTTTATTTATCAAAGGTAAATATTTTATTAACAATTAAACACATATATATAAACATGTGTACAGACATATTTTCAATTTGTGTACAGTTAAATTCAAACCACAGCTTTTCAAAAACACTGGGAATTTTTTTATTTGTTTCTTCTTTTTGTTATTCAAAATAAATTGTAACAGAAACGGAAGTGTGTAATTTGAGGGTTGTATTTGTATATTGCAAGGAATTTTTATGAAATTATTAAATTTATGTAAATAATTTTATATAATGCTTTAATATTGTTTGAAAATATAAAAAGCCAATAAAATAAAACTTTGTGGCAAAATGAAAAAAAATAAATTGTACACACTCTCAAAATCGGAAGTTATCGATTAAATAATTATTAAGTCACTTTTGCACTGATTTGACAATTTCTAGGAGTGTTGAATAAAAGAGAATTTATGAATATGAATTTTCAAATTTCCATCAGATCTTTTTTTTTTAGCTTTAAGCTCACTTTATTGCAATTAAAATGCAAAAATTCCAAAGCCGCAAAAAGTGAAAAAAATCAAAGAAAACTCTTTTAATATTTTTTTTATCAAATTCTCGACCACATTCTCAAGCAGTGGGTCCGCGAAATGTGGAGTTTCAATTTGTTTAAAGTTTCAAGTTTGTCCATATAAGGCAATGACGTATATATCTACACACAAAAAAGTAATATGAATGAGTTTGTAATATTAATTAAAATATTTGTAATATTAATTAAAAAATTAATTAAATTTTCACCTATAAACAATTTGATAATATCAATTAAGTTTTTCCACTCAAATTAATTAATACAATTAAAAATTTAATTGAATCAATTAAATTATTAATTGAAAACATTAATCGGTGAATACTTTTTTCTGTGTACGTGAAGTACGCCCAAGAAAATTAATCTAAAGTTGTTGGCTAATAGAAAGACAATTTCGACAACCAAGTCTTTCATAAAATGTTTCCTACACTTAAGTAAATTATTTGAAGCCCTATAAAGTATGTGGAGCCGCTGTGTTGTTGGTAAATGGTGTCTCCAATAAATATCCCATTAATTGCTAATTAAGGCTTTATAACGCTTGAGGTTGTCGGTTATAATTTCATTTAAATAAAACATTTTATATGCATTACAGTGCTATTCGAAGTCGGTGCCATTCAAATAAGAAAATTCTATCGAAAATTGTCACCGACTTCGAATAGCAGTGTAGGTAACGCATATAAAATGTTTTATTTCACTGAATCTAAATTATTTTTAACTTTTTATTGCTTATTTTTGAAGTCGGTTAAAGTTTTTTTCAAAATGCTTTATTTTAAAACTTTTAGTGCTAATATTAAATTTTTCAGAGGCGTGGTCACGCCCTCTTTTGCCAATATTACTGGTCTCAACCACTTTTCTTAATGCAAGATATCGCCACTTTCAGAACACAAGTTGATTGTCAAGTTTCGTAAGAATCGGCCAAGTAGAAACACTCGAAATATAATATTAAGTTTTAATTGACATGGCCAGCCCACTTTTGCAAGCACAAGATTATGCCATTACAAGAGCCCGAACTGTTTGCCAAGTTTCATGGAGATCGGATGAGTAGAAGAACATATATTTTAACACTAAACTCTAATGGGCGTGGCCCCTCCCACTTTGTTTAAATAGAAGAGGCAAAAATATTTGCCAAGTTTCGAATAAGTAGAAGTGCATATAGTTAAGTAGCCAACTTTAATGGGCGTGATCACGCCCTTTTTTTGAAACAGAAGATAGTGTCTTTCAAAGAGCCCAAGCTATTTGCCAAGTTTCATGGGGATCGATTAAGTAGAAGTACATACATATAATAAAATACCCAACTCTAGTGCGTATGTCTCCGCAAAAAAAAAAACTATGCATGTGCACATTAGAAAACAAATAAATAATTTTGATTAAAAGCATATTTCCAAATCGGCAACGTTGGTTAATTGTCTCAGAAGCAGTGTGACCAGATCCTAAAAATGTTTGCAGCTAAATCGACTTAAAAAAGCTAAAAAATGCTAAAAAAAAAATAATTTAAGCGCTAAAAAATAGTGCTAAAATTTAATACTTCTTTTAAGGCAAATATTTTCTTTAAAATATTTTATTTTTGCAATTTCTGCTCATATTGCCTTACAAATTTTTTACTTCCTATGAACGAAACAAAATTTCTTAAACAATAACGAAATATTTATTGAGCGTAAAAAGTATTACAAATAAAACAATAATATTAAGTCACAGACGGTTTTTGGAAAACATAACGTCACTTGGTTATTGGTTTGCTGCAGTCATAATGTAGTTTGAATATACTGTGCCGCAAACCAATAACCAACCTACGATAAGTCTTTTCTAGTTTTTGTTTCTTGTTTACTTTTCTTTTGACTATACGATATATATGTATGTATGTATGAAATAATTTAATATATATAAGCTCTTATTGAACATACTTAGTATAAATAATTTCCATATAAATATAATTTTGATGTATAAAATGTTTGGTATTTTGTTCGTTATTTTTTCATTATTTTCTAAAATATTAATTTTAGCAAAAAAAAAAATTCTTTGAGATTAATGTTGTTGACTAGAAGAGCTAAAATATTGCCATATATCATATTGTTGTAAAATAGTTTTTTAAAAAGATAGTCATATGCACACAAATTACATTGAATTAATTGGCTTGAAAGCCAACTTTGAGAGGCGTACGCATCCCCTAAAACACAACTTATCGCTATGAAATTTTTTTGTATATTTTTTTTTTGCATAAAGCCTGGTACTCTGTTCACAATTTCGTGCGAAATGCTGTCAAACTACATATAAAAGTATTTGGTGTGAAATATTTGCGAAATAAATTCGCAAAAGTAGTACTCTGTTCTAGTTGTGAAAAACACGTAAAATCATGTCTTTCCATGCAAAATTAGTCTGGCATCATTTTAGTTTAGCTGCGAAACAACATGAGCAGTGCTTTTTTCGCACGGAATTTTAACAATGTTGCATGCTTTCAAGCAATAAAAGCAAAAAAAATTATAAAAAAAACCGCGAGTTGGGCTACATTTAGTACATGTCAAATTTTTCACGCGAAATAATCAATGGTGCTGAAAATTTTTCACAACTTTGAACAGAGTACCAGCCTTAAAACTGAACCGATTTGGGGGGGGGGGGGGAGAGAATATAAGAAATCTAAAAAATAACGGCCACTCATATGTAAGTAGCACACGAAAGCAAACTATCTCGAAAACTTTTTACATTTTAATATTAGCAAACTTTGCTGTTGTTTTAATTGCGTGGGCTTTATTATACAATATATCAAATAAATTATGAAGCATATTAAACGAGCTCTTGAAAAAGTTCCTAATTTATATAATAAATTTGAATTTTATTTTATCGCTGTAGCAACAACCAACTTAAAAAAGCAATAACTCGAAAACTGGTGAAAAATAAGAATACATACATACATATGTATTCCGCTGATAATAGCTTTGTTTTTTTTTAATCTAAAAGAACTAAAACTACGGCAATCAAACGAACAGATAACGCAATATCTCAAAAACTGTTTTGCAATTAATATACTACAATTTACATATGTATGTATGTATGTATGCGGTATACATACATATGTATACTATGTATGAGTATATATTTTTTTTTGTTTAATATAAATACCATCAAGATTTTGGTATGCCTTGTTCAGTTTTGACATAATTGTTTAATTTTACGTACTCAGCAGTCTTTTTCATAAAATATCATTTTAGCAATCAAGCTTTGTTTGTTTTTATCGATTTATTTATATGTATGTATGTACATAAAAATAATTATGCATATCTTAAGTTTAATATATTTTTAAAGAGAAATAGATAATTACAAGTTATCATGATGTTATGATAACTAATAATCATAACATTAGTTTACGTATATATAAAACTTTAAAACTTTGTATTGCATCTGTTTCTTTTAATAAAAAAAATTGGCACTGCAGTGCACTGTGCTGAAACACATCCTACATTGTTCTACATACTGCTTCAGTAGGTTGACAGAGTTGTTGTGTTGTGGCATTGCCAAATTTAAGATTTAATCCACTAATGTTAAATGTTGACAAAATTCCTTTTTTTTTCATAATGTTACACAGTACAACAGCCAATCTGGGGGGTGAGAAATTCCAAGTCAGGGTGATGGTACTAGGTCAGTATAGTAAAACCCTCAAAGGGTTTGGCGTTCGTATGTGTCAGTTTTTTTTATGACCTTTTAAATTTTTTCTTTTTCACTTGTCCGATTTTGATGAAACAAATTTAGAAAAATTAAGAATTACAATTTCTCTAATCTGTTTCTATACCGTTTTCCTACATGTGCAACACTTTCGAAGTTAAAAATAAATTTGTGGAGGCAAAAAAATATTTTTTTGCCTAAAAATTTAAATATTTTTTTTTTTAAATTCATAAAAAATCCAAAATGGAAAAAAGTGCCAAAACTAATTACTTTCGCGTAAAGTCACATAACTCATGAGCAAAAAACACGAAATTAATAACACTTGATCCTTTTTTCCGTTTTGGATTTTTTATGAATTTAAAAAAAAAAATATTTGAATTTTTAGGCAAAAAAATATTTTTTTGCCTCCACAAATTTATTTTTAACTTCGAAAGTGTTGCACATATAGGAAACCGGTATAGAAACAGATTAGAGAAATTGTAATTCTTAATTTTTCTAAATTTGTTTCATCAAAATCGGACAAGTGAAAAAGAAAAAATTTAAAAGGTCATAAAAAAAAACTGACACATACGAACGCCAAACCCTTTGAGGGTTTTACTATACTGACCTAGTACCATCACCCTGACTTGGAATTTCTCACCCTCCAGACAATAATCCCAAAAATGTTCCACAGTGTTATTTGCAGAAAAATAAAACAATCGCTGGTAGTTTACGAGTAGTATTTATTGTTTATGTTATGGCAATAACTGTTAGATATTTGAGTTTTCTTTGAAACGTATTTTCTAAAATTAATTTTAAAACCTGAAAACTTAAGAATTGCGCTACATATATGGTATTCACTTATATACTTATACATATGTATCTAATACATATAATTAATTGTATAAGCTTACAACTTATAGAAAATTATTAAAAAATCAGTTCGAAAAAATGTACAATTGATTTTTTGTTGTTGATTGAATGGTTATATTTTGTTTGTACATTAACACCTGATTTACATACATATATACTCGTATGTATGTATGTACGAGTATGTACATATATACGACGTACATACGTAAATTTTTAATTTTCAAAAAATGACGTAAATAAAATTTGAATAAAATGTAAATATTTAAATCTAAGTATATTTAAAATATAACATATGCAAAAATGTAGGAGAAAAGGAAATCGGGTGTGTAGGAAAAGATATTTGTTCCTTCAAAACGTGACGAATTTCAAAAATTGTGTATGTCATAACTGATTTGATCTTAATTGAAATTTATAAAATGTATTAAACCTCATTATACATATAGTATCCATTAAAAAAGCTGCTAATCGAGATTCTAGTTAGTTAAAAACAAAAAAATTGGCCTAAAGCAAGCATGAAGATATATGACGAATTATAAAACACTTACTTAACTGCCGACAACAAAGTGGCAAAACTGATGATATCTGATCCCAAGGTGCTTGTAAAAGTTTTGTAGGAATCTATTCGCCACAATAAATTAAATTTAGTATTAAATTTAAAGGGGCGAGGTCCACAAACGTGTAAGAACACAAAATTATGCCATTACAAGAACGCAAGGTATGTTAAAATTTTTGTAGGAAGTCGAGATAAGCTGATTTTGCGTTAATGGTGCCTCCGTAATCTGCATATTCGAATGCGAAAGTATTGAGCAAAATCTCAATTAATTTGTGCGATTTTTCAGGAAGTTATAGCACTATGACTTGCAACTTATCTTTTTTAGACTTCTAATTTCATTTGGAATAATAGCTTAATTTAGCTTAGTACCGGTTCACACACTTTAACTTTTGTTGATCAACTCGCGATTCAGCTGTAAGAAAAAAAAGAGATATTTGTATTTCATTCTCTGTCTTTCTTACACAGCTGAATTACGAGTTGATCAACAAAAGTTGAAATGTGTGAACCGGGACTTACTTATAGTGTGTAAAACGATGTTTGCTTTAAAAAAATAAAGTTTAACAGAGAAGAGAAGAATTTTTCAAGTAACAAATATAAATAAAACTTAAAAAATAATTTAACCATTATAAAAAATCAGCACTAAACAGTTAAAATCGGAATTTGCTTTCATTTCGAAATACATGGTAGACACCCTGTATAACCATCATCAAAGGAGATTTTTTGAAGTTTAGACGGTCAGTCGAATGTCAAATAAAATGGCTACTTTATCGTCTCCAACAATTCAGCAACATGTGCATAAACCTTAAATTATACGTGCCATAATCATAACCATACAAAACAGCTGTTCGAACCAAACTTATGGGCAACACTGTATTTGATTATAGGTGACTCGCCATAACGCCATATACATAGGCCTTTCACACACGAGACAAATTTTTATGCCGCACAATTTTTGTTCTCGTTAGAACACACGAGACTAATTCATCTGGCATAAAAATGTTTACGTGCACACAGGTTTGTGTGTATTAGTGTTTTTTGTATTAATTTAACATTTGCTGTTTATTTTTATTAAGTAGTGTGATGCGGGGTTGTACCTGGTTGAAAAATTATGCCAACCACAAAACCACTCTCTTTGCCCGTCTCACCAACAAACTGGCATGTTATGCCAGCACAATTGTTCTCGTGTGTGAAAGGGCATAAAAAACAATTTAATTTTGGTTTTGGTTATGGCTAAGGCATTATGGTATAGCACGTCTGATTGAACCTTAACACTGGATATGTTGAGAGAAAATACGTGTGTATATATTTCCAAAGTTTCTTCGAAGCTAATTCCTTCTAAATAATTTTGTATATATATTATTTTAGTCGATTTTTAAAAGTTGTGAGGGCATTGACATTGGAAACTGGCGGAGCAGAGAGCTGCATCGTTAGCAGTGCTTAGCGGTATGTTTCCCGTAAAATGGACACTGTTGAAAGAATTTTGTTTTCGATTTTTGTTGGTTCATTTTATTATTATCAATAAATTATTGTGTATAAAACTTACGATGTCTCTAAATTCCAATTTTGGTCGGTTGCCAAAATAAATATATGTGTGTACATATGTATTAACATATAATGTACATACATACAAACATATTGCTCATTTACTTGAATAGCGTCATAACTCCAAAAAATTAGTTTTAAAGAAAACGAGTTTAACTGCCATTTATAGAAGACAAGTAAGAATTCTCGCCTGTCTATTTATATTAAACACAAACAAATTTAAGTGCTTTGTTTTTGTTTTCAATATAAATAGACAGACGAGAATTTTTTGTTGTCTTCGATAAACTGGCGCTAAAGTTTTATATTTGGGCAATTCCATACTGTCGTACGCATTTAAAGTGGAAAAGAGATCAAAATAAAATAGATTTTTGTTTCGATTATTAGCCTAAGTTATGGCCCCTGATCTAGCTCTATTGATGGTGCTAAATCCAATTATAACAAATTTTTAGTTTTAAAGATAATTGCAAAAATACTAAGACTGTCGTAATACTTTTGCTGGGACCTTTTTACAAAAAAATTACTTTTCAACGAGGTTAGTTTTCTTTCCATTTCAACTATTAAGCCAGATAAAGTTGTAACGGTTTTGGTTAGTGGTATATGACCCTCTATTTTCCGCCATTGCTGCCACATTACTTCGTCTTCCATATTGGCTAAATATTGTAAAGGAATAAATTGATATTTTAAGTCTGTAAACTGATTTAAGAAAGCTTATATTTAAATTTTTACACAAGCTAAAATACGGAATGCCGCATTATTTTGCATTGTTAACTCAAAAAACGCATTAAGTAAAAATTACGTAAATAAAAAGAATTATGTTGAGAATATTTTATAAAAAAAATCTATTTTTTTTTTAATTAATCTGTACGCAAACATACGACTACTAACATATTAACATCTTCCCGCAATTTCGTTCGCTATAAGCAGTTTTTCTGCTAAATACATACTACTTAAATCCGTTTACCCGCTTTTAAGTGATTAACTAATAAGCATCCAATTGAAAAAAAAAAAAATGTTTAAAATTCTTTACCATTATGCTATTGGTCAGTAATGGGTTAAGGCATGTAAAATAACTTTG
The DNA here is from genome assembly GCA_936439885.1 of Nowickia ferox. NCBI lineage: Eukaryota > Metazoa > Arthropoda > Insecta > Diptera > Tachinidae > Nowickia > Nowickia ferox. The sequence goes on along the minus strand of OW387024.1, from coordinate 10,815,608 downwards.
AAGTTTTTGCTTAAATTTTTTTTAGATTTTTTACCAAAATGTTACCAAAAATATGCACTTTATTAATACTTTATTTACATAGAGATGAGCAATCCAGTGATTTTTTAGTAACGTTGTTTCGTGAGCGCGTTCAGTAACCGTAATCACGGTTTAACAGATTAGAGCTCTTCTACTTCAAAAGTATTTGATTTGTTTCAAAGTTTTCTTATTTAAGACGGTTTTCTCACACGCAAAGTTTATTTTGCAAAGTCTTGAGTTTTGTTGGGGAGAAGGGAATATAACTTCCATTCTTTCAAAACAAAGCATACGTTGCGTGTGGAAAATCCGTCTCAAGGCGAATTCACATCAGGTGATCCTAATTCAACAGCTGACACAATTTCTCTGCTGTCAATCAATGCAAAACGCTAGGAAATATTCTGACAGCAGAAAATTTTACACCACCAAATATACAAGGCGAATACGCAGAGTTGCAAATTAAGACCACCTGGTATCAATTCGCCTTGATCCGTTTAATAAGAAGAGTAAGTATGAGTTTACATCTGGCATTTCTTGTGTGCCATGTGCCCAAAAAAGTATAACCACTAATTACTAATGAAAAACTGTATTTATTGATTTAAACTGTTTCCAATCATGTTGGATTCTATAAAATTGTCTATTAGTTATATATAAAACTGTTTAACTTAATAAACACGTGTCTGAATCAAACAGGTTTTCATTAGTAATTAGTGGTTACGCTTTGTTTACGCATGTGTGGTACATGCCATAAAACAAAAATTGTCACCAACTCTTTGACTTAAATATACATACACGCTTAATTGAATCTTTATTGAATATTGACGTGAAATAGATAAAGACTAGTCAATAAAATTTTAAAAAGAAGAATGTTAGCAATAGTGCTGTCACCAATTCTGCGATTTTTTCCGGTAAAAATAGAAGACTGCAAATTAAACATACTCGTACAATAATTTTGTATACATGAAAGAACTACAGTTGAAGTAGCTGTCAAAGTATTGACCAATGACTTTTTCAAACACCGTGATTAACATGTCTGGAAATATATATATGTATGTATATTTTATTTATAAGAAATATGTAATTGTGACGAAATTTAAGAGTTTTATTTAGTACGTTTTTTTGGCCGCTTAAGAATTGCGTGTTTTGCATATAAATTTTACTGTTTACTTTTGTTTCAAAAATTTTATGCTAAAGAAAAAATATAAGCTAAAATTGTTTTTTTTGTTGTAAAAATTTCATGAAATTTTTTTTTTTTCATTAATTCCTAAGGTCCCTGGCCTGTATAAAAACACTTACATACATACGTACATATGTACATATAAATTCGTTTTGTGTGTTTTTTTTCACAACTTTATGAATTGATTTAACATCAATTTTAATGGTTATTTGTATTCCGATGGGTATAAATTTTAGCTATACATGCATACCATGCACACATGCATACATACCTGCATACATACATACATATGTATGTATGTGCAAGGTCATTTGAGGAGGGTCATTCTATTGTGGTGCGCTTTATAAATCACCCCTCCATTGATGTTGAGATCGCCTTTTGAATAGTTAATTAGTACTGACTACTAATTACTTAATATAATTTTTTATTCGTTAGACTATTTATTGTTGCAGGTCTATTGGTGTTTTGCTACCGTTTTAAAAACGATTTTTTAAATTGTTGAAAAGATTGTTTTTAATTTTGAAATTTTGTAAAATTAGCCCCCCCACAATTGAAGTAGTATCCATTAGACAAAATAATGCTTAAATTACATTTAATTCGCTGAAATGAATGAGCTGTGAATGAGTATGAAAGTTTTAAAGTGCAAAAATGTTTCCTTATGTCGCTGTTTTAACTAACTGACCTAACTGACATTTTTTTTTTTTTTTTTTGAAAAATGAGTTAAGTCCTTTACTACACTTTATAAGTCATAATACACCTTGTCTACAATTTTCATGACTGTAAGCATTACTGTTGTGCCTATATAAGTAAAAAGATTTCAGCGCAGCCATAAGAATGAATGTATAAAACAACCATAAAAGCTGCTCTCCTGTTAAATTGTTAAAATGTTAGTTAGGTCAGTTAGTTAAATCAACGACGATATGAGGTTTTTCATAGTAGTTTATCCTTGGTCCAGAACCTTCTGGCATCATCACCTGATGATGCCAGATCTAAAGGTATATCGTAGTGCCATCTCCCCTGAACAGTATCAAACCTCTTAATTAAGTCATACGCGCAAATATGAGAAAGTCTGCTGTCATGTATGATAGATAGCTAGCTCCCATTGGCGCGTTTTTGCTTCTCAACCGCTTCCATCACAATCGTCATATAAAATTTCTTTGACTGTATAAAACTTTGATGCTGGTTTTTTTAAACAAATCCGAGAGTTTATAAGCAGTCGTAACAAAGTCGAATATGTGAATAATTTACTAAGCAAATTGATACAATTTCACTATGTCATCCAATTTAAATAACATTATCATAACTGCCCATTAAAATAAATTAAATTATATTTTTTATTACAATAAAAAAATAAGTATCCCACAGCTAAATAACTACGCCTACCTTTTATGTGAGTCAAACTTTTTAAAGCAATTTTTTTAGCAAACTTTGCTCCGCGAAAAATATTAATTATTTAATTATTAATAAATTCAGACATAATACTAAGGCTGAGTTTACATCTGGCATTTCTTGTGTGCCATGTGTCAAAAAAAAAGCGTAACCACTAATTACTAATGAAATGATTAAATGATTCAGACATATATTTATTTATTTAAACTGTTTCCAATCATGTTGGATTCTATAAAATTGTCTATTAGTTATGTATGAAACTGTTTAACTTAATAAATATGTGTCTGAATCAAATAGTTTTTCATTAGTAATTAGTGGTTACGTTATTTTTACGCATGTGTGGCACATGGCACACAGATGTAAGCCCGGCCTAAAATTAAATTGATCACAATACTCTGTCGTAAAATGTGCGGGGTTGGTTAAGACAAATAAAAAAACATGAACCAAAGATTTCTATCAGATGAGATTAATTTTGTTATCTTTCTTGTTCTGCAGCTTAACCTTTTTTGTTTAAATGCCTTTTGCCCTACATCAACTGGTACTGCTTAGCAACCACCCTCGTAGTCTGTTTCATTGACCTTAAATGCAAAATTGAATTAAAATGATTATTGTTAATAATTTCTATTAGTGTTTTTTTTATTGTATTCATTATTAAGGAATTATATGATAATAATATAATTTTATGAATAAGCACTTGTATACTTTATCACAGAAGATAACAAAAAGCTCAATTTAATATTAAATTAATAATAATTATAAACTAAAGACAGCGCCAGTAGTTTGATAAAAAAAAATTTAAAAAGTAAATTAAAATTGTTTACAAAATATGTAGGTCTTGGAAATTTTATTAAAATATTAGCAATAATGGTTGGTTATTTATTTATTAACACATGTTTGATATATTCAATTAAAAAAAGTTAATCAAAAGCTGAAGATATTTGTCAAGCCCTGAGTATTTTGACAGGGTCTCTCAATAGAAAGCTAATCAGCCCAATTATAAATAAAAATTCCCCGGGAATTTTTTAAATTTCCCCATTCCTCCTATTATGAATTAAAATTTCCCTGAAAAAAAACTCCCTGGGAAAAAACAAGGCATGCATTCTAAATATGAGGGAGAGGGAGAATTATTTTTTATTTAAGCAAAAAACGATATTTACATATTTCAGCAAACAATCTTATTGGCAATGAAAACATGAAATTTTTATTAAATTTCTATTACTAACTCTTGCGTTAATGCAGATTATAATGCAAACATTAAACAGCTGATCCAGATTTTTCTCCCTCCCGTATTTGGTTGTTCTTCGGCAATTTAGAATAAGACAATTTCCCCCCTTCTTACTTTTCCTGATGATCTGCATTAGCAACGGTGAAATGCATTACTTATTTATAATTAATAAAATTCAATGTATTTTAACATTTTACCGAACAAGTTAAATATTAATTTTGGGAGAAAGTTATAGTAATTTGGCTTCTTACAAAATACGAATGACTTTGAAGTGTGAAGTAAGCGGAATTTTTGACATGTATTGTTTATTAGAGGGATGTTATAACATCAACTTCAACCAAAATTAACATTGATATAAATAATTATTAAGTCATATGTGCGTGTATTACTTTAGTGTACAGTAGTTTTGTCCGTACAGTAACTCGAAATAAAAAGCTAGCATCACTGTTCTGGTGGGCGAATTGTACAACTTTGAAAATACGCAATAATAATACATTTTAAATGATGCATTGAATTTGCAGGAATGTTTTTCGCAATGAACACAACAACAATTAGTTAAAAAAGTAAAACAAATTCTAACTTTAAAATAGGTTTATTAAATTTAAATTGGGAATTTTGTGTTTAATATGTCGGTACTAAAAATAATAATACGAGTAAGGCAAAGCATATTTTTCTTTAATTGATTTTTTTTATTTATTTATTTTTTTAATTTTGTGCTTTGTGTTCTCTTGAAAGAGCAAACCGCAAAAGAAACTGTCACAAAATAGACTAATCAATTTACACGTTTAATCTGTATGCATATACAGTTGTGTCCAAAAAAATAGGAATATTGTTCAATTAGAAACAAAGTTTACATTTTTAAGAAGAGATAATAAATTTATTCAATTTTTAACTAATAAGCGCATTAGACGTCCTCTTTTTTAAAATTTTTTTAACGTCTCCCCATAAATGTTAAATAGGTTTAAAATCAGGAGATTACGCAGTCCAAGACATATTGCCCCCCTCAACCACTCCTTTGCATACTCAAAGGACGTCTAGTCCTCTTTTTTTAAATTTTTTTAACGTCTCCCCATAAATGTTAAATAGGTTTAAAATCAGGAGATTACGCAGTCCAAGACATATTGCCCCCTCAACCACTCCTTTGCATACTCAACTCTGAATATAGCATGCACCGCTTCTTCCATAATTGTCACATACACACGCTTATCCCTTATTGCTTTAATAGGACGTATTGGACCAACTCCACCATAGAGTTGGCATCGCTGGTCTGAAACTAAAACAAATTTTATTTTATAAAATTTTTTTTCGCACTCCTATTTTTTCTAACAATTTAGTGGAATATGTATGTATGTATGAATTATGAATAAATTACATCCCACACTCGCTTTTCCATTGAAAGTACCGTTAAAATATCGCGTGCCTTGGAAGTTGCCAGACTAACAAAATTTACTTCGAAAGATATAGGTTGCCACCACTCCTATTATTTTCAACACAGCTGTCTGTACATATATCGAGCCATAACCGCCAAAAAAGCTTAAGCGCCAAATTTTTTGAAATTCTTTTTTTTTTGACGAAAAACGATTATTTACGATTGCAAATAATCGATTTTCGTCAAAAAATTAAGTTCGAAAATGTTGTCGCTTAAGCTTTTTTGGCGGTTATATGACACGATATCTGTAATGTAATGTAATGTAAATGACTTTGATCATTCGATACAAGTCTAGTTGTAGGTATGTATGCCTGTGTGTAATCATGCTTGTTGATGCGAATATACTTCAATACTCATACTCTTTTGAGTATCGATAAGTTAAATGAGTATTAAAGATATACAGTTTTGTCTTTCTCAGTTTTTTTTTATATGTCAGCAAAAGAAATTTACTTCATCAAATACAACAGGATGCAATAGGCTTCGATTCGATAATATCAGAATCATTCTTACCACATTTACCACATTATTCTTCGAAAAACTTAAATACATAATGTCTTCCTGACTACTTTGTAAAACGAATCATATCTGTAAATACTAACTGATCTGAGATTGTAAGCAAATGCGTGTAGACGTGACAAAAATATTTTATTTTGAATATAAACTGGTAAATAATTTATTGCTTATTAGCTTGTAAATTAATTTTAGCCAGTGATGTTTTTTGATTGTAACTTGAAGAAGAAGAAGAAGCAAAAACATTCTTTCCAGGGTTATTAAAATGTTTGTAACACTAAAACGATTGACGATTGAATTTAACGTAATTGTCTAAAATAAACGATTATTTTCAGAGGGAATTAATTATAGCCAATAAAAGGGAAATTGTACAATATTTTATATGATGGGCACATGTGATATCATTAGATGTTATATATTTTGAATTTTAATTAATTTAAGACAGACAGACAAACATTCAGTGCTGAAAGATTTATTTATATCTATTTTATTTAATAAGCCATTTTATATTGCATGAGCACCATCAAATAGATAATTTAAAATTAATTAAGATGTTAAAAGTTACACACACCTCCAAGTGAAATTAAAATTAAAGGTATGCATTCGTTTTTCTAAAAGCAAAAAAAAATATATTTAAAAATTTTCCATAACTTTTTTCAAGAAATTTGAAAGGCTTCTGAAATAACTTTACCATTAAATCAATTGTTTGCGTGATAAAAATTAAAATTTATTTATTTATTTATTTATCATATTATTTCAAAAACTTTTGGGTTGAAGTTTAATGACGAGTTCCTTAAGCAGGCACGAAATGCATATCCCACATTCAGTTCAATAGTGTCATAACTCAAAAAAAAAAACTAGTTTTGCAGAAAACACGTTTAAAGTTTTCAATTTACATACAACTCAATGAAGGCATGAACAAATATTCTTCTCTCAGGAGGAGTACAAGCTATTTATATGAAATTTTTACTAAAAATAAAATACGAATAAAAACGAATTTTTTGAGTTATGACACTATTCAACTGAATGTGCGATATGGAAAATGCTTAACCAAAAAAAAAAACACAAAAAAATAAAAAAATTTTATTTTCATAATTGCTAGTAGAAGTATAATTTTGGTCGTTGATTGAACTTTAATAATAAAAACCAAAAAAATTGTAAATTCATTTTTTAAATATTATCAAAAAATTTTATTATTTTAATAATTTAAATATTCTACGGGAAATAATTATGGCGGAATTAACTTCCCTCAAGGACAGCGTTTTATTTCAGATAGATGATATTCACTGACAAATCGACTTTACACATGTTATTTTTATTTAATTTGAAAAATTTGAAAATTGCTGAACAACTAACAAAATTTATTCTTTTAAGCTTATGTTTTCCATAATGAATACGCTTTAGATGAGATGCAACTTTGTAAAAAAAAAAAATAAATTTTATTCCAAGACATTTGAAGAATTTTCTATTATTCTATTTCTAATTGAATAATATGATAACACTATAGAAAAACTAAGTACTTCAAATGATAGAATACAAAGAACATAAAATGAATTTAAATTAATAATAACATGAGTTATATGTACGTAAGAATCTTTATCCAAGCTTATATGCATATATGTACATACGAGTATACAGTGCTGATAAAAATAATAAGAACGGCTGCTTTTACTAGGATATTGTTTAATCTTCGATTCGTTTTTTGATAAATAATAAAAGTACATCGTTAAACTTAAAGTTGCTAACTTTTGAAAAATCAAAATTTTCCATATCTGAATATCACATTTAATGGATATTCTACTAATTTAATGGGAGCTCCGTCAGACAGCTTTTCCACACCCAAAGTTTGCTTTGCAAAGTTTTGAGTTCCCTTCTCTCCTATAAATTGAAGACTTTGCAAAGTAAATTTTGCGTGTAGAAAAGCCGCCTTACTCTTGCTCTTCTTAACATATGCCATGTCCTGCATGAGTCCAAAAAATTATGGAATACCATTTCTCTTTGGTTTTTAACCACATAACATTCTTATATTTTATATATACATGCACGATTATAAAAGCTCTTAAAAGTTCTCAATCGGGCTTAGATATGGCGATTGAGGAATCCAGCCAATTACAGAGGTTTTTTAACTTCGAAAATCGAGTTTTCATCAGATGTTTTTTGAGGTCAAGAGCTGGGTTGTCAGATTTCTACGACCTATTTCGCTGAATTGATTGGCGAAATTCACCAAAATCAATTTTATGTAGTTTTTCTTAATATATACATATTTCATAATGAAATTTTTTTATATAACACTTTTTTTTAATATTAACTTTTATAAAATAATCGTATAAAAATTTAGCAGAAAATCGCCAAAAGCAGAAATAAAATCGCCAAAAATTATTTCTTGTAAATTTTTCATATTCAAACTCATTAATTACTATAATTAATGTAAGAAAAATCATCAAAATCAAATTGTTTTAATTTCTTGTAGACCAGTTTTTGTAGGATTTATTTTTGAAATAGCTAACTAAGAAACTCATTTTCCAGAAAATTCGCCCTGTCGCCAAATCAAAAATTCAGACTCCGAACGAATCTGACAACCCTGGTCAAGAGAGGCTAGAATATAGGCTCAATTATCCAACTGTAGCGAAATGTAACTGCAACGGTAGGCAACAGCTGACCGATATTGTTATGTTAAAAGTAATGAAAATGGTTATAGAGATGTGACCGGAATTTAAAGGCTCAGTTAGCGATTCTCCAAAGAAACACGTTTTCGCGCAATATAAAAGTATAAGTTCTTATTATATAAAAATAAATGAAATGAGGAAGTATTGTACTACCTCATTAGCTAGAGGGTCGCGGGTTCGATTCCTGCCGAATACTCTGGAGTGTTTCTACAGACAATTCAAAATAACTTTGCAGTTTGTGCTTAAAAATATATCTTCGTTGCCTTTAAATGAAAAATGTTTACTTATTTCCATCATTCATTTTCTCACAAGCGTAATTCGCAAATTAAAGCCTCAAATTTTAGCCAGACGTGCCTAAATATTTACTTATTTTTATCTTTTTTTAACATGTACATTTTTGTCATTACAGTTGTTGATTTAATAATTTGAATACTTTATTTTTAACTCATAATTATTTGCAAAAATAGAGAATTTATTAAATTAACAACTCAATTGTGCGGTTTTTATGAGCAGACAAACGTCTGAATTTGGTTTGAAATGTTGTACACTTATTTTTTTTAGCGATCTCGTGAATAACTGTTATAAAGATGTCGGTCGTACAAAAAATTGCTTGAAAAGTTAATAAAAATCACAAAAAAACGCAACGTAGTTCTGAAACTTGCCTTTTAAAATTAACTGCAACTTTTCTCTATTATTATCAGAACAGAAGGAATTGCATAATGCAAAATTTTTTATTATTCAAAGTAAACACCGTGATACTGTTTTGATTTTTTTTTTTCATATTTGCCCATTTTTCGTTCATGTCTGTGGAGTCGTTACAGTTCTGCAACTGCCCTCGTATTCTTGATGTATTCTTGAAATTTCTAAAACCGCATTTACTATTTATTTTTTGATTAAAACTTAAAGTGAAAATGTCTAATCATTTTTGCTGTCAAAATTTCTTTGAACACCAAATAATCCATACCAAAGTCTTTAAAATTGTTATCGTGCGATTATAAATAAGTTAACCACTGTAATTTTCAATTTATGTATGTGCGCCCTGTACCTACTATAAATAAAATCAAGATATTAATTTATTTCAAATTAACTAAACATTTGAGTATTTTAATACACATGTCTGCTAAGTAGTCGTATATCAAATTTAATTATCAGTAAAAATGTAAAACAAATGATAAGAATGAATAGCTTCCAAATGATTTTGTTTAAATATGTATGTTTGTATGTATTTTACATAATTTTAATATGTAAAAAAACCAAGATATGGTTGCTATGTGTTGAACCACATGCATAGCTTGTTTGTAGAGATGGGCAATACTCGCGTGATCGATGTGAATTGTGCAGGGATTTTTTTACCATGCGGAAATCTAATCCGCAATCAATGGACTAAGACAATGTAATGTAATGTAAACAAACAAAAAATAGTAAAAAGAAAGTATCTTTCGGTTGACCCTATTTTTCCTGAAATGCCCTTTCTGTAACACTTTTCGAAATTCCGGCCACGGTAACGCTGATGAACAGCTGATTTTATTCAGCTTCCAAAAAATCAAGTTGCCACATATTTACATAAATGATGTAAATGTACTCCCAAGTGACGACACTCGCCTGAATTTCACGCTGTATACAACAAAATCACACACTATGCTCTTTCATTTAGCCGTCACTGAGAAAGCGACGAATGAATTTTTTCCTGATTTTTTGTTTAGTTTTTTTTAAGAACTCAGAACGAAATTAAAGTTCAAATATAATACATCTGTACAACAAAAAATAATTATGGAAGTTAATAAATATTTCGTGACAAAAAATGCTTTTGGCAATATGCAATTCATTTTATGTTTTAAAATAATAGAGAATGTAGTTTAAAAATGCATTTTAATAGTTTTCTCAGCGCTGTGAATAAATTTAATTTGGAATTTATGCACTGCATTGTTGAATGTATTATTAGATTTTTTAATTTTTACTTAAATTTTAATTTAATTGCTTATTTACAAAAAATATTCAAACAATTAATAACCACAGCATGTATTTTAAATTACAAAACTTTTCTTCAAGTGCAACTTTATTTTACTCTCATTTTTCTCACCAATACAACCATATTTTATTTTGCGAATCACTGGTTTATGCAAAACCTGTGGGAAATATTTACAGAGAGAGAGAGAGAGAGAGAGAGAGATAATAAAAAACAAATACTATGTGAGAAGCAATTAACATGTAGGTTTATGGCCGAATATTATAAACCTTTTGTAAAACAACGATTTTGACAGACATGCAGAATTACATATGCATGAGTTGAAAAATGACATGTCAGATGTAAAAAGACATGTGTTGTACGACCTGCTTAATCACTAACTCTCCACGAATGTGAGTGAAGGGCCACTCACCATACCATCTCTAGTAATTTGGCTATTTTTCACATATGTAATCTTTACTGCAAATAAAAGATAAGCAGAGTTTAATGCACTGGAACTACTATTATGTGTTATTAAAATTTGCTTGTGAGACTATTTTAAGCAAATCTAACAGATAAGCGGTGTCTGACTTTAACTAACAAACATTTTATGCGAGAATGTATGAAAAACACAAGCAGAAAGAAGTACATATGTACATATGTACATGTGCTTTAAACTATAGATAAAAAGTTTTTTGTTCTATCATTTAGTTTATTGTTTCTATATATGTAGGCGCACTACTGTGCGCTATTCGAAATTCCGCACTTTTGCATATAGTGTGTAGTGTATTGTATCTACATATTTACACGAAACCATTCATCCCGCTTTTACATCCTTATAAAATGATGAAACTTTAAACATAAGGACACCGCATATGCGAACTTTTAAATAAATATGCAAAGAGATAAGGACCTGTATTGCGTATGTCGAGTCGAGTATTCGTCTACGAGAATTTTGTTCTACATTTAAGAAAATGTGTACAATCTAGAACAAAACTGTCGTAGACGAATATTCGACTCGACATACGCAATATGTAGGGTGTTTTGTTTAGAGGTATAGAACTTCGAATTGAAATAAAACACAAGAAAATCGTTTTAATGTCCATCAATTTGGCTTTATTGGAAGGATAATTTTATGCCATTAACGTTTAAATATGATTTCGGGCATGTGGCCGCCGCGGCTGGCTCGAATAAAGCCAATTCTACAGGTCCAATTTTCAACCACTTTTTCGAGCATATGGGGCCGTATGTTGGCAATAACGCCACGAATGTTGGCTTCCAAGTCCCCTAACGTTTCTGGTTTGTTGGCGTAGACGAGCGACTTCACATATCCCCAAAGAAAATAATCCAATGGTGTCAAATCACACGATCTTGGTGGCCAATCCATGGTTAACCGAATTAATTGCTCTGATGGACGATTATGTCGACCATAAAATGGACGGAGCTTGCGGTAAACTTCGCGAACTGAACCATTATTTTCGAAATAAATTTGCACGATTTGCAAGCGTTGTTCTTTTGTCAACCTGTTCATGATGAAATGGCAAACCAAACTAAATATTAATCACTTGACAGCTGACAAAATGGCCGCCAGTTAAAAAAGTGATGCCAACTTAAAGTTCTATACCTCAATAAAAAACACCCTATATGTTGACGAATTTTCTGACAGTACTGAAATTTTCTACACGAAAGGCATGAATCAACAAGAACAAAACAAGATTGCGTACTCAGCTGTACACAAAAACTTTCTACTGCGCATCTACGTCATTATAGAATACACACCGTGTGTTTGTTGTAAAAAGTGTGTGTGAGAGAGATAGAGAGCACATTCCACAGACAAATGTATATACTTTGTTTACAACAAAATTCTATGTCTAGGTCACCAGCAGAAAAAAAATAACGGACCTGCGCAATCTTGTTTTCTTCATTCATCATGTACGAAAGGTCTAGTTAAGTGACCAACCCGAAAAATCTAAAACCCGAAATTTCTAATTTCATTAAATACATTGTTCTAAATGCGGAAATACATATGTACTCGTATGTATGTAATATAAGTATAAAACCCAAAAGCAACATGTTTACATACACACAAAAAAGTAATATGAATAATATTGTAATATCAATTAAAATATTTGTAATATCAATTAAAAAATTAATTAAATTTTCACCTATAAACAGTTTGATAATATCAATTAAGTTTTTCCACTCAAATTAATTAATACAATTAAAAATTTAATTGAATAAATTAAATTCTTAATTGAAAACATTAATTGGTGAATACTTTTTTCTGTATACAAACTAAACAAACGCACATACTCAATTATTATATGGCAACGACCACCACTCATATGTACACACATACATATGTACATACATATGTATGTATGTATATAACATTCAGAATTCCTAAAATTCTGAGCCGATCTAGATAAGAAACAAGTTTTGTATAAATAAAAAAATACTCTTGTAATGTTATATTTTTAGTTCTTTTTGTTAACACACATATTTTCGTTTTTAACCAGTTTAATTACATTTTTATTTATTTTTCAATTAAATCAAACTCATTTTGTTTTCATTATAATATTTTGCTTTTTTATTTTCAGTTAATTTTATGTTTTATGTTTAAAACAAAACACCTTGTCCCCGCCTTGTCTTCCACTAAAATTTTCATCATTTAAAAAAAATGCCTATGAAAACTTTATTTTATCGCCTCCAACCGGCTCCCTTGTACATTGTTCTGATTCTGTCGATTTGTTACTTTATTGTCCAATTGATTTTGAGTCATTTAACACACGCACTTACCTTGCTAATGGCTTCGTATCACATGTTGTGCAACATTTTTGCATTGGCTGGCAGTATTGTTACCATAAAGGTAAGTAAAAAAAATTACTTTTATTAAATACAACATACGTACATACATATGTACATACATAGGTAGTGCTCATATTTATGAAACTGATCTAAGTCTAAATTAAAATAACAAAAATTGGGCCTATCACAACATTATTGTAAAGTAAATTAATTCCCAGTGAAGGTTCACACACGAGTCTAATTCATTTGGCATAAAAACCCTATCGGAAATTAAGTTAACTTTAAACTAACTTTAAGCTAACTATTTCGCAACTAGTACTGACTGGCACTTGGATTACTTTTCAATGTAATCAATCAACTGACTATTTTAACATTGCGATGTCCTAGGCAGTAGTTAATTGTCTCACTCTGCATTACTTTCAGCTAACTTAAAGTTGGCTTTTTTAAATCACCTGGTAGTCAGTAAATATAAAAAATTTTTCTGGGGTTCGAACATGTATCATCACACGTTGTGTACTCAACGCGCTAACTACACAGCCAAGGTACCATCTAAAATAATAACAGCAAGATGTTAATATAAAACTGAAATGAATTTCAAAGTAGCTGAGAATAAATTTGTTGGCTCTCACCAAATTCGATTACGTACTCAACTTAAGAATTAATTTTGGATTTGTTCTGGATGACATTACAGTTAGCTTTTAGTCAGTCTAAGAAAAGTTAACTATAAGTTAACTATTTTTGTAATCAACCACACATTCTCCGACAGGGAATGTATACGTGCACACAGCTTTGTGTGTATTAGTGTTTTTTGTATTCATTTAACATTTGCTGTTTTTTAAGTTGTGTGCGTATTGGTTTTGTGCTGCTGATGCATTGTACATGGTAGAAAAATTATGCCAACCACAAAACCACACTCTTTGCCTCTCTCACCTACAAACTGGCATGTTATGCCAGCAAAATTGTTCTCGTGTGTGAAAGGGCAATCGGACGTACCATATCATAATGCCATAGCCATAACCAAAATTCTATGGTCATAGCTATAGCGTTATGACGAAAAACACTAACCAACACAAAACTGTGTGCACGAAACATTTTATGCAAGATGAATTTGGAAGAGAACAAAAATTGTGCGGCTTAAAAATTGTTCTCGTGTAAATTACTTCTATGGTTATAGCTATAGCGTTATGGCGAGTCACCTAATGGCAAAAACAGTGTTGCCCATTAGTTTGGTTCGAACAGCTGTTTTGTATGGTTATGATTATGGCACGTTTAATTTAAGCTTAATTTTCGAAACAAAATATAAGTATATGATTTAGACCAATTTCATAAATATGAGCTCATATACATACATACATACATAAGTAAATGCCCGTAAAACTTAAGAACTAACTTTCGTACAAACAAAGTACATGCGTCATTTTTATTTCAATTTATGTATTGAATTCGAAACAAATACGTAAGTTGTTAGATTGTTAGTAGGTTGTATACTAAAATATGTTTGTATGTATAAACATACGTAGCAGTGCATGCATACATACATACATACATACATATGTATGTACATATATGATTGTATATCTATAAGGAAGAGAAACAAAAACGAGATCAAGAATGACAAGAAAAAAATTTCATAATTTTGGTAAAGAAAAAATAACAAATAAGTTTCAGTAGGCAATAGGGACAAACTAACTGGCAGTTCTGTTTAAATGATTGATTAAATAATTATAGAGTTTAGATTTGGCATTTGGCGGGCTATACCCAAATTTGCAAATATACGTAAGAAATGATTTTATTTTTTTCTCACGTGTTTATTAAGGCGCCCTAATTAATCAAATGAAATTTTTAGTGGTAAAAACCTGTAACGGTACATATTTTATGAATTATGATTTTTAGGGTTCCGTACACCAAAGGTGAATATAACAACAAATACATGACAGTTAAAAATTAAAGGGTGTTCTAAAGCGAGCAACGAAATATCTTGAAATCTTAATGTAATACAAGTATACAAACAATTATACATATATAGACACTTGAAATTTTCAAAGTTAGTGTATTTTTATGCAGATTAAACCAATTAACACTGAATTTAAGAAACCAAAATTAAAGGGTATTCTATCAGTTAATGCAATTTTGACAACTTGCCGTATCTTGGAAACCGTAAGAAGCGCAAGTTCTTGAAATTCAAAAACGCTAAAACAAAAAAAAATCGCCAAAATTAAAAAAAATCGCTGAAAGCCGAATAAAATGCCCAAGCGAAAAAAATCGCCAAAGAAAATTGATAAAAATTAAAATAAATCGTTGAAAATAGCCAAAACGCCAAAAACCGAAAAATCCCAAAAACGCCAAAACCAGTCACACGTGACATGTCGCATGAGCCATTTTTTTCCATCATAATATTTATATTGTTTCTATTGCTCTTTTTTTCGAAATTATAAATAAGAAATTATAGATTTTGAGCTTCTGCCGACTTTGTCTCCTACGTATGCAGTCATTCCGCCTTTTCTCTTAAATCATTTAAGTTTTTCATTGAGGCAACTCTTTCTACTTTTTCGTAGCATTTCGCATACTTTCCTTGTTTTTTATTTTTTGCGGCACTATATAAACCGAACGCGTGAACCGATTTTGATGATTCTTACATTAATCGGTTTGTCTTAATTCTGGGACAGTCGTCAGTATAGCGGCCAAAGGCGCCATTTTGTAAATACGAAAAAAATAAAAAGTCGGTGAACTACATATATCAAAATTGTTATCATGCGACAGGTATTTTAAAATCATCTTTAAGTTTCTCTTATGATTTTTCATTTCGAATGACCATTTAAGATATTTGACGGTTCAAAGTTGGTTGCAGTTGGGTTTTTTGATTTTTTTTAATTACTACTTGTTTTATTTATGGTTTTGTAATAATAAAGGGTCCGCCATCTAACGTTTTTTTCAGCTAGTGCTTATTTCGTGAATGGTAACACTTAGCTCATGTCTGATTTGACAGATAATTAGTTTTATTCTTCCGCTAAACGAATATGGTTGTGTATACGCTTGAACATCGACTTACAGAAGATGCCAATTTTGCCAAAAAAATCATCTTTTCAGATGAAGCTCATTTTGATCTTGGCGGGTATGTAAACAAGCAAAATTGTCGCATTTGGGGCACAGAAAACCCGCACGCATACGTTGAAAAGCCGACGCACCCAAAAGGAGTCACTGTTTTATGCGGATTTTGGTCCAGAGGCATAATTGGGCCATTTTTTTTCGAAAATGAGCAAGGAGTGACCGTTACAGTCAATAACGATCGGGCCATGTTGAACGAATTTTGTTCACAAAAATTGAAGAGGAGGATATTGGCAACATTTGGTTTCAACAGGACGCCGCTACGTGCCACACAGCCGAAGCTACACTCGATGTTTTGCGCCCTGTTTTTCAAAAAAAAAAGTTATCTGGCGGACCCTATATTTAAATTTCTCCACCGTTTGCAACTCTTCTTATTTCTTTCTTCGTTTTTGCTTATTTAAATTTAAAAAAATTAACACTAAAACTATATTTCAAATTTACACTTACGCTGTCGCACGTGACTCAACTTTATATAGGTACCTAGGAGCACAACCTTTGTATTTTTAGCCAGGTTTTTTATTTTAATTGCATTAAAAATATATCTGTTGCGCTTATGTGACGGCTTTGCATTCGAATATCTCGAAATGGATTATGTTAAATGTGATTTTTTTTACATTAGTTAAATTTGATTGTTTCTGTATGAAAATATGACAAACCAAAATGTTTTTAAGACCTTTTAGTTTTTTGGTGTCGTTGTTGAAATTTTTAATTTATATACATATATATACATATATATATATGTGTATATATATGTATATGCATTTCAGTTACACATATACATACATATGTACATACCTTTTTATATGATAAGTCCAAGTTGTTAAAAGTTCATTTCCAGCAAATATGAGATAAAGAGAAATCCTAAAATTTTAATATATTCTAATTTTTATCTTAATACTTTTTTCTACACAAAAAGAAAATAAACAACTTCAAGATTTTATTTCTAGTTTTGGCCAAAAATTAAGTTTGTACAATACATATGTACTCGTACATACATACATACATATGTATATTATTTTTTTGTTTCTAATAAAAAAAAAATTGATTTTAACTGCCTTATTCATAAAAAATATTTCTGTTTAATAAGAGGTTTATGAAGCAAATTTTGTATGGAAATTTGATTAATAAACCTTTTATAAAATCAAAATATTTTTTTTTTAATTAGTCCCTAAAGCGTTAAACAAAGAAATGTGAAAGTTTAGAACATTTTCAAATTATTTTTTAGCTTGAAAGCTGCTCTAAAAGACGTTGTTACAAACCGAGTAAATTAAGCGGCCGTTAAGGAAGAGTTTTCAGCAATTGCAACTCCCTTTCATTGCTTTTATAAAGATTTTTTGTAATAAAATGTTTGCAATTTTTAACATTTCATTAATATGAATATATTAAGTCAATAACAAAAACAATTTGAACTACCAGTCACGTTTTGAACATTTTTTATTTAAAAACAAGCATTGTAAACAAAACAAAAAAAATATATATACATACATATATAAGTATATACACTTAAGGTCGTTAACACTGGACATTGGCCCATTTTCCATTTCGTTTCAAACATTTTAAATATGTTTTAACAAGCCTTAAATAATGTTATTATTTCAAGGTTAAAAAAAACAACATGAAATATGTACATAAAAAAAAATTGGAAAAGAAGCAATCAAAATTAATACCTCTAACTTTCGTGAGAATAATTTGCATAATTTTATGCAAAAACTAATACATACCTATATACAAATTATTAAAAAAAAAAGAATTACAAATATATATAAAAAAATTAATTGTATTTTTAACAACAGGCAAAAGTAAAACGCTTTCAACAAAAAAGTGACACAATTCGGAATTACATATTATAGTAATAATTAATTTTAAGCTTCGTCACGTTTTGCATTGTTTGTGTCTGCTCTCAAGCCAGAAATCGAAATAAGTACAATCCATGCGGTAGTTAAAATTATAGGCCACGTACGCACTTCCACACACAAGTGTTTTTTCTGTAGTTTACACGAAACAGACGACTACGTTCCATGGGATTTAATTTATGTCTACCTACTCCAATTTTTGTTTTGTGTATATTTTAATGCATTATTACATAAATTTTGTTTAAATCCACGTACATATGTATGGATGTGCGTGTTTACATACATATGTATGTATGTATGTATGTATGTACATATTGTGTATTATTTTCAATTTATTTAATTTGTATTGTTTTTTAAGCCACAACAGAGAAATGTTTCCAGAGATTAAGTGAAGCGTTAAAACTTTTTAATTTCTTTTAGTTTATTTTTCCCAATTCTTAGTTTTACAGTACAGCCTGCGTAAAAGGTATAAGATGCATAGCTAAATAATTGGAAGTTTGGGGCGGTGAAATGCGAGGGCGGAACACAAAACTAGCCGCCATCACGTGCAGATATAGGGTGTTTTTTATTGAGGTATAGAACTTTAAGTTGGCATCACTTTTTTAACTGGCGGCCATTTTGTCAGCTGTCAAGTGATTAATATTTAGTTTGGTTTGCCATTTCATCATGAACAGGTTGACAAAAGAACAACGCTTGCAAATCGTGCAAATTTATTTCGAAAATAATGGTTCAGTTCGCGAAGTTTACCGCAAGCTCCGTCCATTTTATGGTCGACATAATCGTCCATCAGAAAATTGGACCTGTAGAATTGGCTTTATTCGAGCCAGCCGCGGCGGCCACATGCCCGAAATCATATTTAAACGTTAATGGCATAAAATTATCCTTCCAATAAAGCCAAATTGATGGACATTAAAACGATTTTCTTGTGTTTTATTTCAATTCGAAGTTCTATACCTCTAAAAAACACCCTGTAGTTTACAAAAATTAATTTGGTGAAAAGTGGCAGCCTTATAAAACATGTGTTTTAAGTTTCAAGGCGTTTGCTTGAAGACCTGATTCACTGGAAAGTCAGTCTTACAGAAGTTGACCGACTTTAAAAAATCGCTTCATTGTTTTATTTGTTTAAACCCTGATCAGACCCACTCATATCAACATCATTGATTTTTTTTTATATGCATTAGTGTCTATACTAATGCGCCTTCCTTGGTCCATATTTGTAGCAATGCATCGTGGGGGAAGTAAAATAACTAATAAAATGGCTACATAGCTTAAAATAATGCGGCTACTTAACACCAGAGGTGCTGCAACGATGCTATAAATTAACAAATTAACAAAAGGCCCAAATAACAGAGTTTTAACAAAAAGAAAAAAATAACTAAGTTTCTCCCTCTCTCTCTCCCCCTACCTATAATGTCCATTGTTGCCATTTTAGCATTTTCACTGCCAGATCTGGCATTTTCATTAGTTAAAAAGCATTCAACTTTCAAACAATTCTGCTAGATGCTTTCTGGCAGAATTTGTTGAAAATAAAAAATTGTAGTTTGTTAAGGAAATTCTTCTGTATAGAGGATTTTTCTCATAAATGTACATGTATTGCAGGCTAAAGGTTCCCTGCTGATCTGCACTAGCAACAGTGAACTGCGCATACGAAAAAAAAAAATATTTTACTGAATAAGTAAAAAAATTTAAAACGTAATTGTAACATTTCCAAAAAACACCAATTATTAACTATTTTATATTTGTATGTGCTCTAAAAATACCTGCAAATACTAATAAGTTTGTATAAACATGAAATTCAAAGCCATTTCAATAAATTTTTCTACATTTACATCTGGCATTATACTTTTCTTCTGTAGAACATTTTAGCAGAATTTTTTGACCGATTTAGCATTCTCTCATCATCATTTGCTGGCAACACTGATAATGTCACTTCATCATCTGTACTTGCACTATCCCTTTCCTTAACACAAAGGGAGCTGAAAACTTACTTTTTCTTCTCAGCAATCTGCCAACCTAACCTAACCTATACGTGTGGTCAAGCCCACTTTTTAAGACATGAATATTTAGTGCTTCCAAACAAGGAAGTCAATAAGATCCTGAACTTGTGTGCCGGAGGTAGTGCAGTGCAAATTAAGATAATTTCTAATAATTTTTACACGGGGTTGTCATTGCAAGAAGTTCTCTTTTTAACCGAGGGTGTTATCCATTCGCCTCTATTTTTTGGCAGTGTTACTTCATAGCTCGGTTCATATTAGACCCATTGTAAAATTTTTTTTATTCTCTGAGAGGGTATAGCTTCCCATTGGACCTATTGCAAAAAAAAAAGAAAAAAATGGGCGGGGGCACGGCCATAATTTTTTTATTATAACCTAGCAAACGCCTTTGGTTCTTGTAATGACACATTTTTAAAGTTGAAAATGAGGGCGGGGCTACACCCATTAAAATCTATTATTAAATTTCACGTGGTTCTACTCAACCGATTTTTACGAAACTTGCCACACACCTTGAGCTAAAAAATAGACACAATCTTCCATTTGTAGAAATGGGTGGAGTCACGCCCATTAAAATTTAATATTTTATTTTAAGTGGTTCTACTGTACCGATTCTTACAAAACTTGACACACACCTTGAGCTCTGAAAAGCACAAAATCTTGCATTTAAAAAGTGGGCGAAGGCACGCCCATTAAAATTTAATTCTATATCCCATTAATTTTTTTTTTCGAAAATGTTCTATCAGATCTTTGCATTGAAGTCGGTTTTTGTTTTTGCTTTCCTTTTTTTATCAAAATATATTTTTTATAAATAAAAATCTAATAGTTCATGACATGTATTTAATTTTCCTGAAAAATCGAGAACTACAAATGATATACAATTTGGCATAAGCGAGATAGCTTCTTAATTAATAGATTACTGAAAAGTGAAAAATACACACTAATTGATACTTTGAAAGTAGAGAAAATGTAGTTCCTGAATAATTATTTCCAATTTATTTTACTGGGTTCGTTTTGTTTTCAGGGTTTTCCGGTGGTGTATAGTGGGTTCGCACACTACAATTTTAGTTGAGCAACATTTGAGCTTATGGAAGAGTGAAGAGCAGAAGATAATGAAGAGGGAAGCCATCATATTTTCCTCTCTCGCCCACGAACTAAAAACTTGTTTAACTAAAATTTCAATGTGTGAACCGGAACATACTCGCCTAAACCTTTGTACTTATGTGTACACAAAATTTCAGCTCTCTAGATCACGGCTGTCCAAACTGGCACCAGAGTGCCGAACATCAATCGGCTTCTTATACAAATGAATACACATACGCGAATACATTTCTTTCGGTGTTCTCTCAGTGGCCAGCATTGCTCTAGATAACCTGCCCTGTTCTGTAAACGGAATATTTTGAAATCGCACGACTTTAGAAAACTAAATCCGACAATAGAAATATATTTTCAGATTTTTTTAAATTTTTTTATTATATACCAGTATATTCTCAAATATCATATCTGAAAGAAAATTATCGTGTATGATTTTAAACACGTCTGCAGGACCATTATTAATTTTTTGAAAACGATAAATTTACTCGGATTCGGTTTATAAAGCAGTCCCGAATATTGAGGAGTGACTGAGACAGCCAGTATGGTTTCTTCATAAAACTTTCCAAACTATCGCATTTGAAAAGAGGCGATAAAGTTTTGAAGGTTGAGGGTAAAAACAGGACAAATGGTTTCGTATAAATATACACAAGGTGCGCATCGGCGGAAACTTGGCTTGGCGCAGTGACATGCTCCTAGATAAGGACTAAATACAGCAACAATTTGTCGAGCTATATCTTTTAAGAAAAGATACCTGTTGAATAAAATTCTCATGCATAGCAATTACACTTAACGTCGTTACTCGTCTACTATTGTCTTTGCATTAATTGGAAATTATAAACAGCTTTATTTATTTTACTTAACGTCGAAATGAAAAATGAGACCTGCATGAGTATTGATTAACACGAGTACTATTAATTTCAATGTACTTAGGAATGTACATAATTTTCAAGTCACTGATATGTAATTTTTGCTTTGCCTACTTTTTCAAGTGGATAATTGCCAAGTTTGTAAATAAAAAGTAAAAAAAAAAAATACAATTGTAATAGTACTGCTTGTGTGAAAATTATAATACAACTTTATTACGTACATATGTATGTATATTTCTGATTGAAGTGCTTTACGAGTATTATTACATGCAAAGTAAAAGCAACAATTTATGTATTTACGAGTATTTTTCAATTTTCTTCTTTTCCAGCACAATGAGTTGCACAACAAACAAGAGCAGACGAGTCTACTGCCAACGGAAGACAAAGAAAAAAATATTCTCAGCGTTGCATATCCAGATGTTCCTCATAATGCGGCTAAATATCCAGCGATAAACAATGAGGAATTTAAAACACGCAATACTTTTGGCTGGGCCCGCATAGAGATTCTCACCATGCTTATCGTGTGCATTACATTGGCTTCCTTATCCTTCTCGTTGCTGGTGGAGGCTCTACAGACTTTGGTGCACATCGATCACCAAGATACCATGCACTTACCATTTCATGTGATGATTTTAGGTTTTGTCGGCTTACTGCTAAATGCTTTTACTTATTTTGTTATTGGCGGTTACACTTTGCATCAAGGACATTTCTTGCACATTAATCCCAGTGATGGCAAAGTGATTGTTGAGACAAGCAACATAACCGTTGACAGTAGTGACTCAAGGATTTTGGCCGCGCAGGAGAACTCCAGAAGTAATGAACATCTGAAGGAGGCCATAACATCTGAATTGGGCAAAGTGCACTATCGGACAAGGAGAGAAGGTCCAACGGAATTTTTGCGTGATGTCAGCAGTACCATATTTGTTATTGTCTGTGCTATTATAGTGTACTTTGCAAAGGATAAGGAACATACGTCGAAGTTTATTGATCCGGTTTTATCAATATTCTCTTGTGTATTAGTGGTGACCCTCAGTTATCCGTACAGTAAGTATTTAAATAAAATTACCAATATCCTGAATGTTTTCCCTAATAATCCTTCTAGTCGGGAATAAATTCTCCTTGAATAATCCTCCCTTATTATGCAAGTTTAGTCGCCATCGAAGACATTTTGAAATCGCTGTCACATTAAGCCGTCTTCGACGGTGTTATTAAAGGCGTTGCATTGATGTCGACATGTTATCGATAATTTATAAGAAATAAATATCATTCCTAATTTTCAGGGAAATACCATCACCTTATCCGATAGGATTAAATATAAAGTAGTGATCCTAGATCGAAAACTGTTAGGGAGACGCCACATATAGGAAAGAGTCTAGGTTAGGTTAAGAAGGGTGGTGCTATACCGCACCTCCACTCGGAGACCCAATTGGTCCATTGTGATTCCCTTCTATTGTCCATTAAAAAGTTATATTTACCTCCCCATTTGTACCCAGAAGTGACCCTTTTATCCGTCACTAAGCCACTAAATTCCCATGATAAAGTCCCTGATGTCCTCTAGTTTACACTTCCCGATATGAGTAATGCTCTCATGGAAACGTCTGCTCAGCCATCTAAGCCTATGACTTTGCAGCTTCGGGCAGTGACAGATAATATGTTCAATGGTTTCTGGTTGCTCTTCATCCCCGCATATCTGGTGTGTCAGTTTCCCAAATGCTGGTTCTTGCTCTGACCGAGCAGTGACCAATCAACGTGCATATTACGATTCGCATCGTCTTTCTATTCATTTCCAGTAGCAGGTTGGATCTTCCTGAGTCAAGTTTTGTCCACATGGCCCTCGAGACTCTACAATCCTCCCTACTTCGCCATGAACTGTTGGTCCTGCTTTCTACCCAATTACTGAGTTCCCTATAGTAATGACCTATCGGTAATTTCACCAATCTGGTACACATTCCCTCATCTAACGCCGACCCTATGCTTGCCAGCTCATCGGCAATTTCATTTCCCTCAACACTGCTGTGGATAGGAACCCAACATAGTCTGACACTATATTTATCCATAAGCAAGTTGAGGGTTCTCCTACAGTAACTAACAAGTTTCGATTTGACATTTTGTCCCTTCAAAGCTTTTAGCGCTGCCTGGCTGTCGAAGATTACCTTCTCACCTTCAGCTACATTCCTGACTACTAGTTCCGCGGTCCTGAGGATCGCTAAGATCTGAGCCTGGAAAACACTGCATTCATTCGGTAGTCTGAAAGAACTACAAATGTTCGTTCCCAA
The DNA here is from genome assembly GCA_936439885.1 of Nowickia ferox. Lineage (NCBI taxonomy): Eukaryota > Metazoa > Arthropoda > Insecta > Diptera > Tachinidae > Nowickia > Nowickia ferox. Next base: position 10,791,258 of record OW387024.1, on the reverse strand, counting down.
GACATACACACCAGCCGCTGTGCCTTCCCCCGGAAAGAGTCTAACTCATGCTGGTATCTCTGCAGAAGGGCCAGTGGGTCCAGCTGAGGGCTCAGCTCTTTTGTAACACACTAGCTCTACATGATTGTGATCAGATCAATTCTAACATAAATCGGTAGTATGGTATAGGTCCATAGAAAGAAAGTGTAATACTAAAATTTTAGACAAGGTACAACGAATGAGTGGGAGAACTACATCCACCATTGGATACTATTCTTTATGTCCAGCCTATAGATATTCGTATTAAATACGAAGCAGCTCTTGCTGCAAAACGTCTACAAGTGATGTGGGAATGAATCGGACAAGGCAACATACCACACCATCAGAACGTATAGACGTCACTGGACGGATATGACCAGATATTGGACATATCCGACCGGGTACGTGAGATTAGGGCTAGCACTAGGACACTCCTGGGTCAAACGAACCCTATAACAAACACCCGTGGGAGTTTTTTGCTACACGGATGCCCTGCCTAAGTTTTTTCCTAGAAGAACCGCGGACCGAAATTTACTTCCGCTTTCCTAATCCTAATACAGTCTTCCAGGCAAAGTTTGTGCGATCTCGGAGGTTTTCAAATGGATCAGTGTGACTATTAGGGACACAGATGTCAACATATTTACTAATAGCAAATCGGCAATTAGGGCAATCATAACCAAAAGAGTAAGCTCTAGGACTGTTGTATATTACAAGAAGAATATGACAGCCGATTACGCAGTACATGGAAAAATTTTTCTTGTATGGGTACCGGCTTACTACGGCGTAATCGGAAATGAGCGGGCAAATGAAAAAGACCGAAACATTGCAGACAATAACTCTTATGAATGCAAAGCCTTTCAAGGCTGCGAAGATTGAGATACAAAATTGGGCGAGGATAGACCACAGGACACGCTAGAATAGTGATACTCTGGGTAATATAACCAAAGTTCTATGGGGCTACCCGGAAGAAGGCAAAACAAGGGGCTGTTGAAATTGAATAAGCCAGAGCTAGAAAATTTGACCGACCTCTTAATGGTTCACTCTAACTTACGAAGGCACTTGTAACGGGTTGGATCCATAGATAACAATTGAGCACAACAACTCTTCTTACACAAAAAAATTTGGTTAATATTAAAAATATTAAATAAATACAAATACAATAGAAAATATGTGGGGAATTTTATCTATACGTGTTTACGCCTCTTAAAAAGCAACTTAATCGATTACAGTATATTTTAAGAAAAATCTAAAAAAAAGGAGTGACCTTATCATTATAAGACGATACTATATCATCAGTGTTGTCAAACTTTGTTTTCAGCCCTTCACTGAACTTGTTACAGTGAATAACAATTTTCTAGAAGAATATTAAGGGTTGTGGTTTGTGAATAGTCGATTATATAGTTTCACTTGCTAGTTTAGTCGGCCAATCCAGGTGGTTTAATCTAAAATTAACACTGACAACATACACTTGTGAAAACCATTAATAAATATATATATTTTATGTTACTGATTATTGTGCGTTTAACACGCATGATTTTATTTCCAATGAACCATTGGAGGAATTATTTTCCCTAGCTGAATTCATTCAATCAATTTCCTTTTACTCATCAATCAACATTAAATCAAAATTCATATAATTTAACTTTTATTTTTTTAATTATCTATTTTTTACCACTTGGTGTTAACACCGGAATTTGTGATGGCGGTATGAATTTCTTCGCGGCCAAATAAATCTTTACTAATTGCTGTTAGTAGAGTAACCTAAATAGAAAACTAAACTAAACTAAACTAAACTTAAAAAATCAACTTCAAATATTACTCTTTTCTATCTTCCAGTGAAAGAAGCCTGTCTTATACTTTTGCAAACGATACCGGGCAACATTGATATGGGCAATTTTGAAAGTACCTTGGTGAAGAAATTTCCCCAAATTATTAGCTATCATGATTTGCACATATGGCAATTGTCATCACAAAAGTACATCGCTACTGTACATATTATCTTTCAGAATCCCAAAGTTTATGCAAAAGCTATTGAAGAGGTGCGCCAACATTTTCACGATCACAGAATTGCTAATGTAACTATACAACCGGAATTTTATAGTGAAAATATGGGAAATTCATCATCAGTAGAATGTTTGGTGCAATGTACAAAACCCGAATGTCTGGACAAGGTTTGCTGCAAGGACTCCATGACAGATTTGAGGGAAATAAATGTTTGCTCGGGCTATCCCAACGGCGAACATGTACATTTAGATGATTATGCCAAAAAATCATGTGGCAAACATAAAAAGAACCATGATCATCATTCACATGGACATGGTCATGCACACGAACATCATAATCAGAGTGATAATAGTAAGCAGGTCAAAACTTATCAGAAACAAAGTCAAGAAGTTCCTAACGAAAAACTAACGTCAAAAATGTCAACACAAAGAAATGAAATACAAACGTCAGAGGTGTCGATTATTATTACAAAATGCACAGAGAATGATAATAGACACATGGCTGAAGTTGCTCCAGAATCTAAAACTCCTGAAAGCACAAAAATTATTGAAAAGACTGAAACAAAAGATACAAGTCACACTAAGGATAATAGTTTCTCGCAAGATTTAAGTTTAAATAACGCAGATAAGCAATCTATTCAAAATGATAACATGTGATAAGCAGTTTTATAAAAGCCATTATGTAAATATTTTTGTTATAATAATGTGTTAAATCCCATTTATTTAAGCCACTTTACTGTTAATCATAAATATTTGGTGCAGGAACAAACGAACAAATAATACTTCGATAACGGTGCTTTCATATAAAACGAATCATCCAAGCCAAGATACCAAATATACTTTATTTTCTTGTCGTTTTTCACCACATACTGTCATATTTTGTGTCTCACTTGTAATTCACAATAGCATTAAAAAAATTGTCTAAAGGAAAGCAAAATTAAACTATTTTTGAGAATTATCCAAATCAACTCAAGTTTTGTGAAGAAATAATAATAATAAAAGTGTTGAAAAATATGATAAGCATTAAAAATTAAATTAAAAAGAAAATGAAATCAACAAACAAATAATAATAACTAATTATAATGATAAAATATGATTCGTTGTAGAATTGGCAATGTCATCGAAACGGTATCGTTCTTTTGTTTACTATTTGTCAGTAATGACAAATCGCCCCGTTATCGGTTATTGTTGTGTTCCTAAGTACGCCAAATATTACAAATACCTATATATCGCTCATTTACATAAACAACGTCATAAGTAAAAAAAACTTTTGTTACAGAAAACGACTTAAGGCCAACTTTTGGGTTCGAGATTAAATTTAGTTTCGTTCTCTAATTAGCTAATCCGAAAATTAAATTAAACTCACATTAATTGAGTTTGATGTTTTTGAGTGGAAGTTTACTGCCAGTTTATAGAAGCCATGTAAAAATTTTCGTCTGCCTATTTACATTGAAAACAAAAACAAAGCACTCAAATTTGGCTTCTATAAACTGGCAGTTAAAATTCTTTTTGTATATAGTATTACCATACTGAGGAACAAAATAGTGGCAACATTTTCTATGCAAGAGTCATAATGTTATCTTCACAATTTGATTTTTTTGTGGGAAGAAGAAGAAACTGTCTTTATTATTTACAAGTAAAATGTTGTGGGTATCAAAGGAAATAGATAAATAATATAAAATGTTTTTAAATTGTTTTATCATATAATTCTTTGTTTAAAGTTATATGTTTCACCACCTCGATTGGCCTCTTAAACTACAAGCAAAACCATATAATCGACTACCCAAAACTCACAAATAACGATTAAACTTAATTTAATCTCTGCTTTTGAACTCAAAAAGTGTCCCTTAATGGAAAAAGAAAATTTAATTTTTCTCAAGAGTTGAGTGTATACAAGATGTTTGTCAAAATTTTTACACAGTGTGAGTAACGGATATGAGGATTAATTAATTCTGCATCATTGACGTTGTTTTAGTAAATGAGCCATAGCCATTTCAATAGTGGTTATTACTTTAATTAAGAAACATTCATGAATTAGTCATTATAAAGATAAGTATACTTTAGGACTATTGTTAAGAAATTTTATGCACTAAGTTTAGAAACTCTTTTTCTTCACCTTATTTACGAAACCTACCAAAAAATTAATAAGTCAATTTTGTAAAATACTTATCAAGGTACATTCAACAGGTAGTAGCGATAAGACAGCTGAGTTCCCTTTTTTTCAAATATGTATAAAGTTAGCCATTAACTTCAAAAATTGTTTACGAAAAAGAATTTAAAAATAATTATTAAGAAAATTTCAACTTGAAAAATATTTTATTAAAAGTAAATTTGTAAACACAACGGGACCTCTAAGGACCCAAGCGGGCTGGTTTACTATAAATCGGCAGCCTGTTATAAATTTGTAAACAAGATTAAAAATATGAAAAATAAATTAAAAACGTTTTCAAAATTGTGAAAAGTCCTTAACGTTGCAAATTTTGAAGTGGTTGCCGCCGTTTTAGAAATTTTTTCAATTTAATATGAATAATTTTTAACATTATTTTGTTTTTTTCCTTTTGACATTTTACTTCAGCTAAAAGCTATGTTGTTTTTTTTCATAGTTGTATTTTTGTAATCTTGCTATTACCTGGAATTAAATTTGTCTTGATACATATAACATATATGCAGTATGCATATAGAACTTTATATACATACTAACAGCCTTATTTGGAAAAATTATTAAGGCTTTATAAAGGGTTTTTAAAACAGATTTCTAATAGAAATAATATCTAGATATAAATGATCAAACATAATTGCGACATAAACACATTTTCCATACAAATTGAAACAAAATACCAGCCCCAGAAAGCAGTCGAGAGATAGAATCTATTTTATTTTGACAGCGTTTTTTCTTATGCTCTCACATATAAATAAATATTCTCTCAAAAATGCTACCATATTTTGAATAAATTTCATACATTTTGTGAACAAAACTACAAATAAAAATAAGCACAAAAGAAAATAAAACAAAAATTAGAGAGCATTTGAAGTTACTGCCGTAGATTTTATTATGGGCTTTGTTAATTTGACAGCGATTTTCCTGAAGTTGCGGACTTATTCTGTTTGATCATTAAGGCTATTAGATATATAAAATAAGTTAACAAATGATTTTATTTTATTTGTAAATGTTTGTTTTGAAAAGACCAAAGATTTTCTTTGTTTTTTAATACTTATAACTAAAAAAACAAACATTTCAAAATATACATTTATATATAGTCATTAAAACTAGAAATTTAATTGTATATTTATATATACACACATGCTTTTAAACATTTGTTTATATGTATACATACATATGTTACGTCAATATTTAACTTTTTAAACACATGGAGACAATTTCCAGTTCTGTGTGACATGTATTTATGTTATATTGTTATGTGTAAGTATATAAAAAATACTGACGCAATTTAAAGTACATAAAAGAAATTCTTTAAATAATATTTAATTTGCCATTTAACCGTCACCACTGCACTACTAAGTGGAGTTAAAATATGATTTACCTGTTTTCGTAGAATTTGTTGCAAAAAACTTTATCGATACGTCGGAGCGGTAGCTTTAAAATCGCATGAAATGAACCGCGAACAGAGTGTGAGCTAATTTTCGCTCTATCAACTTATTCACAATGCCTATTGGTAAATGAAAAAGGTCTCATACAATAAATTTCTTGAAAAAATCTAAGTTCAGCGAACTAAATGACCACAATAATCTTTTTGTCTGAAGTGATAACGAATTGACCTATTATTGTATTTTTATAAGTTTTAGTAAAAAAATAGAGTTTTTTTCTAATAAAAATTTATAACATATATTCTATTAAATTTATATATGTATCTATGCAAAATGCAAGTAATTTATTGATTTCATTGCACTGATTTACACGGGCATAATTGTGCTGGCATAACATGCCAGTTTGTAGGTGAGAAAGGCAAAGAGAGTGGTTTTGTGGTTGGCATAACTTTTCAACCAGCTACATCCCCGCATTAGCAGCATAAAACCAATACACACACAACTTAAAAAACAGCAAATGTTAAATGAATACGAAAAACACTAACACACACAAAACTGTGTATATATATACATTTTGTGCCAGATGAGTTAGTCTCGTGTAATTTGGAAAAGAACAAAAATTGTGCGGCTTAAAAATTGTTCTCGTGTAAACTACCTCATTGGTAAAAAAAAAAAATACAAACCGCCTTAAGGCTCAGTTAGCCGACTGTAATGTAATGTAACTGCAGCAGTAGGAAACAGCTGATCGATATTGTTATGTGAAAAGTAATGGAAATGGTTATAGAGATGTAATGTAACGTAACCTACTTTTCATATAAAAATATCGATCAAAAATACAAACCGCCTTAAGGCTCAGTTAGCCGACTTTAATGTAATGTAATTAAAACAGTAGTTAACAGCTGATCGATATTGTTATGTGAAAAGTAATGGAAATGGTTATAGAGATGTAATGTAACGTAACCTACTTTTCGTATAAAAATATCGATCAGATGCTTCCTACATTACATTTACATTGCATTACAGTCGGCTAACTGAGCCTTTAATCACAATACAATTTTGCAAATGTTACGGCAAAAGCTTAAAACGAACACATTTGTGCGACGATAACTTTTGCTACTGTTATTTATTGCTGGAACAGTGAAATTTTTCAAGCAGATATATTTTGATTTATCAGACCAGAATCAGTAAAAACCAAAATATTTTACCTTTTTGGTAGATGGCGCAGATATATAAAATAATTGACTATTTTGCACAATGTTTAATAAATAACATAGAAAGGTATTAATAAAACCGGTCTGTAAAATATAATAATAATATAAGAAACGACAAAACAAACTTTGGCGATTTTTTTTATAAATACGGCTACAAAGGAAACTATCTGACAACCCTGTCTCTGCGTATGATATTTGTTTTTAGTGAGCACCAGTTTTTAAGAAGAAGAAGAAGTATACATTGTGTGATTTTAAGTTTTCTTTTTTATCAGTGCAAAAAATTAATTAAATTCAGTGATATAAATCGAAAAAAATATGTAGATTTGCTGCTACTCTTGTTAAAGAGTGTTTTCAGTGCTCAGATTTTCGTGTAAGTTTAACTAATTTATATTCGGTAATTGCATAAATCTCACTTTTAATATATTGCGCCTCTTACAAAAAGAACTTGCAAAGTGTATGTATGCATGTGGTACGGAATAGTATATAAAAAGAGAACAAATTGTGAACAAGAAGCATAATTTCTATAGCAGATTTATAGCAGCGCCTTGACTATGTCCAATTTAACTGCAGGGTTAATGTCATCTCGTAAAGGCAATCAATGCAATCACGTTGATACTTCAGAAAAATATATATACAAATGTATGTATGAATGTATGTTCCTTTAACTCCAATTGGAGTATAGGGCGGCATTAAGCACTCGGAAATATGCATACATATGTATTTACATATTTAACAACGTAACTTTACATAGTACAATTGAACCTCGATTATGTGGGCATCTATCAACCGGCTACATCTATTAAGCGGCTATGTACTCTTTTGTGTTTTTCGATTATCCATGTAAGGCTCGGTGCATGCAACCCCAATAATCGAGGTTCAACTATATAACATTGTACATAAATACATGCATATAATATAAATTTGTATTTACATATTCATACATACTTATGTATATTTATGTGTAGCCTTGGTAAATTTGTTGTGCCAATAACACTAGTGACAAGTGGTCTCATAAAAAAGGCTTTGTCAAAAAAGTTTGTATATACATACGTACATAAATATGTATACATATCGCTTCTTTATTGCAACACAGACAACTCAAAAAAGCTAGTTTTGCAGAAAAGAGGTAAGTACGTTTTAACTTTTCAAATTACATACATACAACTCAATGAAAATCCCTGTTTTATAAACCTTTTATAAATCAAAAATATTTTTTATGAACAAGGCCAAAAGTATGCAGATAGCAGAATTCTCAGCAAAAAATATGTATGTACATACATATGTATATATGTACATATGTTTAAAAAGCAAATACATATGGCTCCATTATTGCAACACAGACATATCTCAAAAATTCGTTTTTGGATTTAATAATGCAGAAGAAGTCGTTATATCATATGTAATCTTTTGTAAACATCTCATATAAAAGTTGTGTACTGGCACCTCTTGAGTTATGACTAGTGTAGGCAATTATTCGAGTTATATTTTTGTTCGAATACAATTTCATAAATTTTTTTCCTAATAGATAAATAACTTTGAACTTTTGTTCGAATATTCGTAGATATGACTCTGTTGCAATAAAGAAGCGATTATCATTGCAGCATTCGACTCAGTTTTTCAAGTTCAAAAACGAAAGTGAATCCTTTGGCGTAGACTTTAGAAGTTATTAGAAAAATATTTTAAAAAATTCTCGAAATCTGGGAAACCGAATTGGTTCATTATCCCATGAGATCTAAGCGATGACAATGGAATTAGAATGTCAAGTTTGGTTGCATAAGTATGTAAGTATGTATGTACATATATGTATGTATCATCGTAAAAAAAGTCATAATAAATTCCTCTGATCTTTAAACGTCGAGATCTTATGAAAACTTGATTTTTCAAAAATCCGTGTGATATCAGTAACTTCCTCTTCTTAACGTCTGAATTTATAAACATTTTAGGGCTTATAAAAAAGTACAATTTATTGAACAATTTGCTTTTAATACTTAACATTTTAAATACAAAAAATATTTTACAATTTGGAATAGTCAAACACAGTTCTGGCCTTCTTTTCTAAAAATCGCCCGTTCACCAATTCTGTTTAAATATCAATTCATATTTAAAAGTTATTTTTCATTGAAAAAAAAAAAAAAATATATGAAAAACACCTTTTAAATATGAATTGATTGATATTTAAATATACTTGGTGAAATTGGCCCCTAGCGTTACGTGCGTTTTAAAAAATGAAACCTTAGTCCCGGTTTAGACTTGAAATTTTTGTTGCAACAATTTTTTTTTTAGTGAAAAAGAGCGAGAAAGGAATACAAAATGTATGTATGTACATATTTCTATTTCAACATTCTCCCACATATTCAAGAATTGCTGCAACAAAAATTGCAAGTCTGGACCGGTACTTATAATACATACATATGTACATATATATGTATGTACATACATATGTATGTATGCATGAATCAATAAAACAAAATTGCGAATTGCGCAGGTCCGTTATTTTATTTTCTGCTTGTGACGTAGACATAGAATTTTGTTGTTGTTTTCTTGATTCATGGTATGTATGTAGGTATTATAAAAATTTAAAATTTATTTGAAAAAGTTCGACGAAACTTTAAGTCTTTTTGAATATTAATATTGGAGCATGTAAATTCTTAAGGCCTTATTCAGAAAAAAGTAGTTAATTTAGGTTTACTAAATGTCTCACAAACAACTTTCCATATAAAATTTGTTTCGTAGACCTTTTGTAAACCTAAATTATTTTTTTCTGAATACGGCAGTTATTGTCTTCTATAATCACTTTAAATACAATTTATTTATTTTTTTTTTTGTATTGGCAAGCAAATTCTTTTATTATCCCTTGCTGAGGTTAAACCTAGGTTCTTTTTCGATATTAACTATTTGTTTAGAACACCCAGTAGATATTCCATTGTAAAAAGTCTTATAATACGCGCTAAGTTTTCCGTGGTACTATAATCTATAATTGATTCATTATCATGTGCTGTATGCCATACATTTGGAAAGGGAGTAGGTATAATATGTAGAATGGGTACACCCCGCCTTAAAAATGGTATGTGATCATCTTCTATAAATGAAGAACTAAGAGATTTGGGTTGGAAATATGTACTGGTATCGTGAGGGCTTATACCGCTGCTTGCATAGCGCTCCAAAAGACCAGCTTCAGACAAACGAGACTCGATGTTGCATAAACGCGTATACCACGATTCAGTGTTTTGGAAAAAACTATAAAACATAGGATCCGGTACTCCCAGTAGATCCAGCAACATCAGTATATCGATTTTCGGCAAAAATTCCTGTGTTTCCCATTTTTGTGCTAAACTCCGCGCGCCATATATAGAGTCTTTGGGACCCCATTTTTCAAAAGCCTCTTCACCATCAAAGAACAGCAGCATTAAACTAAGTTTTGATTCCCTAAAAGGTTCCAAATGGGAATCTAAAACTTCTGCTAAATTCAGAAGCATAGCGCAAGGCACAGCTGAATCAGTAGCACCTAAAAATTCCACATTGGGCATGTATTTGCTGTCATAATGGCAGGCTAAAACCAAATAACGCTCTGCATTGGGATTGAGGGTTGCAATTATGTTATGAAACTCCAAATTACCCAGTATAGGGGCGGTGTCATTGAAACTATGTACTTCTATTGACCATTGCAGATCTTGCAGACTTTTAATAATGTAATCACGAACTTGTTTATGCCCCAGTGTACCCACAATGCGGGGTATTAACATTTCTTTGGTGGCTTGTTTTAAATGCTGCACATTCGACAGCCGGCTTAAGTGAGAAAATTGTTCCTCACTTAATTCTTCTGTGTCATAGGGTATCTGGAAAGAAAAAAATATGTATATGTAATATGTACATGTATTACATATATTTGTATATACACATACATATGTATATACATATACAAGTATACCTAATAACTATTGAAACCCACCTGTCGTTGGCCTACTAGAAAATCGGTACCGTAATTGGCCTTCGCACACACCAGATAAAAGAAAATTAAATACAAATCGTTTAAATTCATTTTTAAATAATTATTAATCTGATTAGTTTTCTTTTCCTTAAATATTTGTAACAATCAACAAGTTATGGTTTAACAAAAAATTAAATAAAAAGCAAAAAATAGGTGATGTAAACAAATCAGAGCTGCATGCAGCAGATGTTTTGTATTTTTTATTCTTCGTCAGCAATGAACCTGTTAAATGCAAACAATCATGTTAAATGAGCATTGCAGTAAAATAACATTCAAACGAAATGTTAGCAAAGACAGTGGAGCAGTGCAGATATGTATATTAACAATAGCTAATGTCACCAGATATTTTTTTTTTGCAAAAAGTGGGACATGATCGACCAAAAATCGGGATTTTAAAGAAAATACGGCCGAAAAGCGGGATTTAAAAATAAATATTTTTTAGAAAGCAGGAAGTGCATACACAGTTTCGTATGTAGTTAGGTAACACAGTCCTGAACTCAGAAGAAACGCTTTTAAATAAACTAAAATATTTATAAAAAAAACATTTATCTATATTAATAAAAATCAAATGTCGTTTGTTAGTTTTCAAAGAAAACTATTATTGATTGTACAATAAAAATCAAATCTTTTGATATTTGCCAATATATTGTGCCACATTCGAATATGACATACACATTGGCGATATTATTGTACAATAAGAAAAGTTGCACAATTATTTAATTAATAATTTAAGGATTTTATTTATTTCATCTACAGTAATACTAAGCTTTTTAGACTAAAAAACATGTATTAAAAAAATTTGTCAAATACACTTGTTCTGCGCCACTGTTCTTTAACCTACTTGCTCTGTAATTAATGAAATGACATTTCTCCTTGTTTACATAAATTTAACACTTAAAGCAGGGTTGTTCCACGTCACATTTTTCTATTGAGTACAAAAAGGAAAACAACAATCAGGCAGCTTACCAAATCAATTACTTCAAATGCAGCATCCAAATTGTAAATTTTCTTTGTTGGAAATATACTTTGAATGAAGAACGTACTACTTTCGCGCACTTGATCTATTAAAACATTATAAAATTTGGCTTTTTGTCTTAAATTATTTAACAAACGCATATTCTATGGACTAGTGATTTAGTTATTTTTTTTACGGTTTTGCGTCTGTTAAATGTTGACATACATATAAAGAGAATTCTGCAAATAACATTTTCAATGCGCTGTTATCTTTCACATCGAAGAGCAGCAATTGTCTTTTCTTTTTATTTACACTTTTCGTTTTGGGAACCTAGAATTGTTTGTTACTAGTTAAAAAGGAAAAAAGTTAATGGAATCGATTGATGTAAGAAATGCAAATTTTTACAGTAAAAAATTACTTAGGCATACATAACAAAATTTTTAACTTAATCAGCCTTCCTTCTCAATGTGGAACTGCCAAAGTAGGCGCGGTATATATATAACGCCAAAGCTAAATGTAGAGCCAAAACAGCACCTACGGCCGAAAAAATGTTGCTTTTCATATCTGTTAGTGCAAAAAATCTATCCAAGACGACTCCTTTCAAGCAAAAAAAGGTAATTACCGGTAGAAATACAATTAATGAACAATAAAACAGAACTACTTTGAACGAGCTGTAATCTGTGATATCCTAAAAAAGAAAAGGAATATTAAAATGTTTGTGAATGGCCGTGTAATAAGATAACTTACGTCTGACATTTGCTTATTGTGTTTGGACTGTTTTGTTGCTTCTGAAGTGTTGGTTCTATTTTTATTTGCCATTCTGCTTTTTAAATATTAAAAAGTTAATTTTACTAATAAATAAACTAATTTTTCTTGTCTTGTCAAAAATGACAATCCGGCAAAGAATGTCACATGATAAGCAGTGATGCCAACTATTTATAACCCAAACGCGCTATTCCCCTTCGCAAAACACGCTGAGTTACAGCATTGTCAACTATTTATAGCCAAAACGCGCTATTTTCCTACACGCTAAATTTTAATAAAAGTCGATGTATGTACATGTGTATTAGTAAACACAATTAATTTTTTTAGTAGCTCTTTTCAGATTTTATAATATTGTTTCTTAGAAATTATAGACTAAATAACTAAAATCACTTAATACAGAATCAGAATTGCCTTCCAAATAATCGAAATCCTTAGTTTTTATTTTATTTGTAAAATTTTGTAACAACTTATATAAATTGTCGAATAGTGTTGCGATTCAAATGCTTTTTGTACTTCAGCTAGAATAGATGCTCAATAAGTCGTATAAATTTTTCTTGGTCGCAAGAATGAGTACATATTTTGAATTGTGAATTTTCAAAATATTTGCCATTTACAGTACTAAAATTCGTTTTTAATTCTAACCACAGTCAAGGGAATTTTATTTGCGACAGCTGAATCATTAACCAATTTAAAAAATTTTATGAGTTTTTAATACTAGAAAATTGTTAAATTTATGGAAAAAAAGGAAAAGAAAATATTGAACTGAAATGATGATGACTTTATTCAAAATGCGCTAATTTAGCGCGTTTTTTTAGTAAACGCGCTAAGACGAAAAAAAGCGCGTTTGGCATATCTAAAATGCGCTAAATCTAGCGCGAAACGCGCTAAATTGGCATCGCCATCATGTATAGGAGAACAGTGATGGCACTTGGGGGCCAAATTGTTCGTTATACGGGTGGCACGGATAAAAAAGGTAAAAGCGCGGATAATTGAAGTCACAAAATAAAATGACAGCATGTTGGTTAACAAAGGCAGTTTAAATCAAGTTTAGCTAAACTTTATTTTGTGACTTCAATTATCGGTGCTTTTACCTTTTTTATACGTGCAGCAAAATCATATTTCATATTTATATATATCCCGTGCCACCCGTAACGCATATTCTATGAGGAGCTCCTCATCATCTCAAAGATAAATAAAAATTATTAAAAAACAACAAAAAAAAATTGGTGGCGGCCCATATTTTCCAAATTATGGGTCCAAGGCCTATTTAATAGGCCAATGCAGTCCTCCTAATGAATTAAGTGCCCCCAGAATGTGTGCGTCATGGGTGGAGTCTGAAACACCATGTAGAACTGCATATTTGTGTAATTTTGACAGTGATGAAGATACACACAAAATTTAACATTTTGCTTATCAAGAAAAAATTAGTCACCTGAGCAAGTGCCGCCACCTAATCTTATTATTTTCACTACACTACAAATATGGCAATTTCACATGGTGTTAGAGACTTCTTTCAAGGAACATATGGTCTGATAATGTCATCCGGCATTGACAACTCAAATCGTATTTTTACCATCAAATTGGCCAACAAGTGTTTTTTCTTCATAAATATTATTATTTTTCTTTCTGTTGAAAGTAAATTTATAAAGTACATGCAACTCTGGAACTAAAAAGTTTATAATGAAGGCCTTATTCTTAAAAAGGTCTTAAAACAGATTTCCATTTAAGTGCTTTAAATGTGTCGGGTTTAATGAAGTCTCTGCTACAAATTGTTTAAAAGTTAATAATATTAAATAAATATTAAAGAGGAATAAAAAATTAAAAACAGCAAAAAAATTGTTTACAAAAATTTTAAACAACTTTTGACAGCTGCGCAAGATAACTAAACTAGAAAAAAGTCAATCAGCTGATGACTCGCATAGACCTTGGTAGAAGTTGTCCCAGTTTTAACATTAACATTCGTGTTTAAAATTTAGTTCACTTTAGTGACTCCATTCGAGCGGAACGTTACAAACGGGAAATTAGCGATTTGAGTTTGAATTTTTTCTCATACCATATTGAAAAGCTAAAAAAAAATCCAACAATAATTATGGTAAAGTGTTGTGAAGTAAAAAAAGAAGTTAAAGCCTACAAAGAACAAAGTGATTATAAACTTTAAGGGAATTAATTAATTCCAAATTCACAAACAAAAATATGTACCTATATTTGTTAAAAACATAAGGAAAAAGGTAAAAAAACATTTGTATGTATGTATGTATATGTAATAAATACATTATATACGCCACAATATAAACATTTTCTTTGTTTGATACATTTTCTTAACGAAGTCAGTGGGCATGTTTGTTTTTTCTATTTGAAGTACATACTTATGTACTTATGTACATAAGTATATACACAGGTATGAAGATTTTGGAAGAAAATTTAAACACTTAAAACTTGGTATTAGGTCGTATACTTATAAACTTAGTAATAATTTATGAACGATATCCTTACTGCCGTATGTATTCATAAAAAAAACAATTTTGGTTTACAAAATAAATTTTGTAAAGAAATTTGTTTGATAAACATTTTCTTCTGTATTTCTGTTTACTCTAATTGGAAAAATGTTCGTAAATGTATGTAAAACCATATGCATATACATATGTACATATATAATACAAATGTCCATGCATGAGTATATAAAACACTTCGTAACTATTAATACACACATCTTCATGCATTGACTGCTGGTACAAACAACAAGAAAAATATATATATGTATGTATAAATATGTATATGGAATTATATATGTAAATAGTACATAGATATATGTAAATATGTATATATGTATGTGTTAAAAAAAGTACAAACAATAAACACAACAACTTTGTATGGAAAACAAAATAATAATAATAATAAACGTCGTAATTTGCAGAAATCAGCTGTCTATCCACAGACCAAAACTTAAAAAACAACAAATACAAACACTAAACAACAAAGTTAGGGTTACCAGTTACTTTGAACTGCACTGGGCCATATAAGAACAAAAAGTTAGGAAATTAAATTTGAAAACGTCTTTACAAAACTAATATGTAATAGCAGGTGTTTTGTAAAAATCGCACGATACAGTGAGATCAAATTTAAATAAAATCAGGGTTCCGTACGGTGCTTGTGCCGTTTTGGAGATTTTTTTTTCGGGTTTGGTGATATTTTTAGTATTGACGCTTCTGTTTTGGCGTTTCTGTTCGTTTTGGCGATTTTATTGGTGATTTTTTTTACAATACATATTTTATTATTTTTTGTTTTCGTGATTTTCTTGCATTTAAGCGATCTATTTTATTTTTCATGATATTTTTCATTTAAGCTTTGGGGCTTTGGGACAGA
This sequence comes from Nowickia ferox, assembly GCA_936439885.1. Taxonomy (NCBI): domain Eukaryota; kingdom Metazoa; phylum Arthropoda; class Insecta; order Diptera; family Tachinidae; genus Nowickia; species Nowickia ferox. Next base: position 10,775,409 of record OW387024.1, on the reverse strand, counting down.
AGCCATTTAACCAACCGTTACCGATTTCCGTTTTAATATCCGGCTGTTACTTAACAAAAAAACATTCAATAGAAAATATGGCAATGCCACATTGATATTCTAACTCATTGTCTAGTATTCTCATCTGACAGATAAATGTTCAATATTCCTTTAATTTTTAAATATTTTTCTTTACAATTAGTTTCTTAAACGACAAATTTCGTTCCGTTAAATTTAACAGACAATAATTTTCTGTTAAATGTTGCTTGTTAAAAGTTAATCACACATTGGGCGCATTCATAAGACGTAGCTGTTGAGCTCAACTGTTGTGAAACGGCTTGATGGATGTACTGCAAAGTGAACAGCTGATGAATGTAAACAATTGAAAAGGAACAAAGAAAATAAATAAAATTGGCTAAATTAATTAGTTGAGCTTAAAGTATGGACATTATAAAATTTGTAATGATGTCAGCAGCCCGGGAATCTTAAATTTTTACATTAAAATTTGATCCACAAAATAAATATTCTGTGTTTGCACAACACTGCAATAAAATGAGAGATCTGCGCCTATAGTATTTATATTTTAACACTAAGCCACCACTTGCGCAAAAAATATTTAAACGCAATAGTGAATTAAATATATAATACGAGTATATAATATAAATAGACAGGATAATAAACATACATATATTTGATGAAATTAGTAATTTTATTTTATTTCCTTAATTTATCGCATTTGAAATGTAAAATTTAAGAAATATTTGCAGCAGCCACCTAACAAAGCGGCGTTTATAGTATACACGGCATAAGTATATTTGACCAGCTGTTCAGGCTGCGCACAACATGTTGACTAGAGGTAGCGAAAAAAATTTTCGATGGAAAAAATGGCAGCGATTACTCAACTGTTGAGTGGAGCGAAACTACTCAACTATGCGTTTCTAAGACAAACACTTAACGGTTGCGCAACAGTTACATCTTATGAATGCGACCATTGTGAAAGGCAGTTAAGCCTAATTTCCGGTTAAAGTTCTGTTAGTTTTTAATCACACATTGTGAAAAGGGCCGTTAAAATGATTTAATTAATAAATCTAACACTAAGAAATTTATTATCATTGATTTTTTTAAATATTTATATATATAAATTGTAATATATGCTTTTGTTCTCCTCTTTTTTAGTAAACCAGAATTTGTGCAAATATTTTTTAAAACTTGAGTGCTCAACCGTCCTACAATTTAACTCATAATAATAGGAACTTTGTCATCATATCAAATAAACACTGCTATATTAATTACAAAAGTGATAAATCATACCTATAAAAAAAAAAATAAACAAATAAAATAGTTAACAAACTTTGCAACTCAAAAATCGCAAAGCTATAAAACCATCATGCCGTTCATATCAAAAGATTGGCGCTCACCAGGAGAGGCTTGGGTTAAAACCGAAGAAGGCTGGGAAAGGTTAAAAGTTCTTGAATGCGGTAAACGAAAACGGTGAGTAAAAACTTTGATATTCAGACCTATATATATAAATATAAAATTATAAATATTGTTGTCAATACCATATAAAAAAATTGACACTTGTGGTTACTCGTTGTCGGCATAATTTGACTAGTTAGAGAACAATATATGTACATAAATGAGGCTCTTGATAGGATTATTTTATATGAAATTATATTTAACCTTAAAATTTGTTTTAAATGTGCATAATATGCACATCAATTATACGAAATGGAATTTCATTTTTACTTCCTCGATTTTCATAATATCTGTTACTGCGCTTGAAATGTATTTCTGTCATATATGAATTCAGTTTATGTAGTAGATGCCATGTCACTTTTTTGTTTTTGCAGAGGAATATGTACATAGTTGTATCGCTAAAAAATTGCAAAGTGCAATCACACGTTAGTTTTAGCATTTCTGGTTATTTAGTTATGGAGACATTTTATTTTTATATCTGTGTTTTAAGTATGTACCGTATGTTTTCCGTATGATATCAAATAAAGCTAAATATGTATGTACATACTTCCATTTCATAATAAATTGGATTCAATACAAAAAAGACACATGTTACGACATTTCATCATAAATTTAGAAATCTATTTTATGTACATATTTCGCAAGCATGTAATATTCAAGGGGATTGTAGCAATACATATTATAAATTATTAATTTTAGCTTTTGTACACGCCATTCATCCACAATTTTTTTTATTTTATTCATTTACTTCTAATAATTTAATACAGTCTAAATCCGTGTATTTTATATGAATGCATGTACAGTGCTAGACTAAATTTTAGACACACTATGCATATCAAATTCTCTTATAGAATAAAAGTATGTTTTACAGACGTAAAGCAGCTCTGGGCGAGTCAACATCAAGCGTCGTTGGCAATTATCTCTTAAGTGCAACCAGGCCACTGTTGTTTATTGGCCTTCGAGAGTTTTACGTTTCACACCGCATGTGATTAGTGGTTGGCGTCGGTTAGCGGTACTCCTTGCGGTATCCCGTTGGTTTCCATTAACCACATGCAAAAACAATTATAAAGAATAAATTTTGGAAATTGGTTGGAGAACCAAACAAAAACTCATTTTTGGACATATAAGGAGAAGAATTTTGGGATTTCCGGCTTCGTATGCGACGGTATATGTCGTTTGGAATTTTCTCGGAGGAGGCTCCTAAATAAAGAAATTGTTGATGGCGTTATAACCCTTGTGTTCGGCCAAATAAAATCTCCCATCCCTTGTAATAACAAGGGGGCACGGAGTAACTTCAAATCATTAAAAAAAAAAGTATGTTTTAGTTAAGACGTGAATTTTCAGCATATTGTTTGGAGTTTTTCAATAAGTATAATTTTTGTCCCAAAAGCCAAATGTGACACATGTAGCCCAAGCGGATCTATTTCAGTAGTACATATCGCATACTAAACCATAAGCAGCTACAGCCAGTGTTGTCAGATTTTTTCCGACCTGTTTTTCTTACTAAATAATTAATAAATAGAAACTATCCTATCCGATAGAAAATTAAAAAATAAGAAGAAAAAATTAAATAAAAAAGTTGGCGGAGAGCTTTAGTTTTCGAGTTATGGGCATAGGATAGTTTTTATTTATTTCTGTGAGGAGGACCTAAACCCTTTTTGTTCTATTAAAATAATTTAAAACATTATTATAGGTGTGTTCATTTACTAAAAATTGTTACGAATTTGTAACAATTGTAAAAAATTGAGAGAAAAAAAAATTTGTCCAACTTTTGCAAATCGACATTTGAAAATTCATAAAGTCAAAAAATTTTTCTTAGAAATGCAAATGTTAAGGGTTTTGGAATATACTCGTATTCCTCCAGTATTTGCATGTCTAACAAAGGTGCTATGTTATCATGCTAACAGATATCTGTTAATGCTGTAGGTTTGTGTCTTGGGTTATAAATTTCGAATTTAATTTAGTCCGGCAATGTATGTATTCGAATTGTTGATGCAACTTAAAATTGAATTTTTGAGTTATACTGGAAAACTCCGGGAAAAGAAAAACTCTAGCGCACACTAACCTAAATATATAAGTCATAGTTAAAATATTTTAGAGCAGAAGCGAAAAACATTGCCAAGTTTTAGTGTATTTAGTTCTCAATTTGAATTCTTTTGAATTTCTTTAATAAATTCGGTATTTTTTTGCATACCTACACGGATAAAAATGTTGTGAGCAAATGGATTTACATGAAATCCATCAAAAAGACAATTTAAAATTTTTTTGAAAGTTGCGCCATTTTGATTTTACATACGAGTATGTACAGGGTGTTTTTTTAGAGGTATGGAACTTCGAATTGAAATAAAACACAAGAAAATCGTTTTAATGTCCATCAATTGGAAGGATAATTTTATGCCATTAACGTTTAAATATGATTTCGGGCATGTGGCCGCCGCGGCTGGCTCGAATAAAGCCAATTCTACAGGTCCAATTTTCAACCACTTTTTCGAGCATATGGGGCCGTATGTTGGCAATAACGCCACGAATGTTGGCTTCCAAGTCCCCTAACGTTTCTGGTTTGTTGGCGTAGACGAGCGATTTCACATATCATATCCCCAAAGAAAATAATCCAATGGTGTCAAATCACACGATCTTGGTGGCCAATTGACAGGTCCATTCCGCGAAATTATGCGCTCATCGAATGTTTCCTTCAATAAATCGATTGTGACGTGCGCTGTGTGGCATGTAGCGCCGTCTTGTTGGAACCACAACTCATCCACATTCATGCCATCCAATTCGGGAACAAAATAGTCGGTTATTGCTGTGCACGGTGGCGAATCGATTCATCGGGTCCTCTTCAACACTTTGCTCTACAGCGGCAATTGTTTCTTCGGTGCGCACTGTTCGACGTCTCTGCGGATGCGTATTATCACATAGAGTTAACGTAGTGCGAAAACGATCCATGGTTAACCGAATTAATTGATCTGATGGACGATTATGTCGACCATAAAATGGACGGAGCTTGCGGTAAACTTCGCGAACTGAACCATTATTTTCGAAATAAATTTGCACGATTTGCAAGCGTTGTTCTTTTGTCAACCTGTTCATGATGAAATGGCAAACCAAACTAAATATTAATCACTTAACAGCTGACAAAATGGCCGCCAGTTAAAAAAGTGATGCCAACTTAAAGTTCTATACCTCAATAAAAAACACCCAATACATATAATGCTGTAACCGCCAAAAAAGCTTAAGCGACATAATTTTCGAACTTAATTTTTTTTTTGCCAAAATCCATTATTTGCTATCGTAAGAAATCCGTTTTCGTCAATAATTATATAAATACACATATCTATGTACATATACATATGTATGTATGTAGTGCAGTATTTGGGAAAAGTTTTCCCGCACAATTTAAATTGATCGCGAATACAAACTCGTTCGTTCATTGTACAAATACAATGATAAGCATTATCTCTATATTTTTAATAACGGTTTAATATTCGAACAATTATCTCAAAGCTAAATCAAAAGTACTAATACCACAATAAATGTTTATCTTTTCAACAATAATAACAAAGGAATAAAGCAATTTTCTGAAACATGCAATTAACTTTAACATCAGTTTACTATTAGATTCGTTTTGTTTCATTGTATTGTAAGCATGTAAAATCTAGATAATTTATAAGTTACGTAAAATAAAAATAACAAGAAAAGACTTAACACTGGTTATAATGGTGATTATTAGTTTAAAACATGCACATACATATCTTCACCTAAAATGCAAACGAATGCAAGCTACACAAAAATTCGAAATCGAATTTTTGATTGATTATGGTTCGTTTTATCAAACTAAATGTTCACGCAAATATTTGGACGCCTGCGATCAAAAATGGCGACTGTACTAAAGAAATTCAAACGGAAGTAATTAGGAATGCATCTAGTTTTTTATTGCAAAGAAGCTTCAATAAAGTATTCATAGTGCAACTAAATTTCGAAGAAAATTTTCAAGAACACTTTAATGTTATTGATTTTGAAACGTTTTATGTTTCTCCTGTAAAAAATATAATATAATAAAAGTGTAGTTACGTCAGCTTGCATTTAAGGGGACGATATGTATGTATGTATATATTTTGTTTTAACTATAAAGCGTAACTTTGTTAATAATTAACTTTTGTACTTTAAATAAAATTAAAATATTTTCTTTACTATTATACAATCTTGATCAGATGTACGAGTATGTATGTACATATGTATATATTCCATATACATACGTCGGTGAAGGGTACATAAGATTCGGCACAGGTGAATATAGCACCCTTACTTGTTTTTTATTTAATTTGTTTTGTTTTATTTTAATTTTATTTTATTTTGCTATATTAACCCCCGACCAAAAAAAAGGGGTGTTATAAGTTTGATCAAAGACTGGACGGATTTTGATTTAGTTTTTTCTGTTTGAAAGGTGACTTGATTGAGAGGGTTCTTAGCTTTTAAGAAAATCGGTCCAACCGTTTAGAAGATATCACATATTTTCTAGATATATCGGGGGTTTTTTAAATTTTTAATTTTTATTATTTTATATTTTTTTATTTATTTAATTTTTTAATATTTATTTATTTATTTTATTTTATTTTGTTTCTATTTTAATTTAATTTTTATTTTATTTTATTTTATTTTATTTTATATAATTTTATATTTTATTTTTATTTATTTTATTTTACTTTATTTTATTTTCTTTTATTTTATTTTGTTTTATTTTTTTTTTGTTCTATTTTATATTATTTTTTTAATTTTTATTTTAGTTTATTTTATTTTATTTTATAGTATTTTATTTTATTTTATCTTATTTTATTTTATAGTATTTTATAGTATTTTAAATTCAATTTAATTTGATATTATTTTATTTTATTTTTATTTATTTGATTGTTATTTAACTTTATTTTATTTTATTTTACTTGATTTTATTTTATTCATTTTTTATTTTTTTTTATTTTATTTTATTTTATTTTATTTTATTTGACAAAATAAAATAATTTTGTTTTATTTTAGTTTTTAAATTTGATTTCATTTATTTTATTTTGTTTTTTACTTTATTTTATTTTGTTTTTTTACTTTATTTTATTTTGTTTTTTTACTTTATTTTATTTTGTTTTGTAAATATTATTTTATAAAATAAAATGACGAATGACGAATGACGTTTCATTTCCATATACATACATATGTATGTGCTTTTAATTATGAAAGTGTTCTAAGTCATATATATTTCTTAGTCGAGATATTTAGTAGATTACATTTGAACAAATCAAAAAATATTATTATATTATTCAACTTTTTAATTTAGGGTTGCACAGTCTCGATTAATATAAATCTTTTTAATATTTATTAAATATTTTTTGTAGTTTTTTTTTTAAGATTTATTTAATATTTCGAATCAAAAATTAATATGACTAAGAGCACTTTCATAATTAAGGGCACATACATGTACATATGTATGTATGTAGGTATCCTATTTATTTTTTTAAATGGTATAATCATTGTGCATCTCTTGTTAATCCAATTCAAATGTTTGTTTTGAATATTAGTGGAATACAAGTAAAAAGCAGCGGCAGGCAGCTTGAAAAATAATGCTATTTTCAGAAAATTGTATAAAAGAAAACTTAACGACGCATTTTTCTATTTTTATAACAAATTTTCTATACATGATAGACACACACATACATACATATGTATATACATACATACATACATACAAGCATACATATTTAAATAAAATTGTTAAATTTCGAAAATCAAATGGAAGGCATGTGTTTCTTATCAATAATTTAGTTTATAATATTAAGTAATTACACATGTGCATACACATATGTATATATGTATGTACATATGTACATATTTATGTAAGTATGTATGTATGTATGTACATGTTTAAATATTTTAATTAAAGGATAATAATACTTAATTTTTCATAATTATTTAATTAAAAAGAAAAAATATTGAAATTTGATAATTTTATAATTGTTTTCGCTTAAATTAAATTTGCTCCAGTTGTTGGTGATTTTAGGATCAATCTCTTGTTTTGTTTGTCTTATGTTTAAAAATAATAGTATTGATCATAAATTGAACATGACCCAGATTTCACTATTTGTACGAGAAATTTGTGTATACATATGTACACATATATATATATATATATATGTGTGTGTGTGTATGTATGTATGTATTAATTTCTACAATGCTTTATATTCATACGTACACCAAGTTATTTTTATTTCTTTCTTTGGCCATTCATATGGACTATTTTGTACTTATTCAATGCACAGTGCAAACATTTTCTATTTTTCCAGAAATTCCAAATTGAATTCCCCAAATTTTTTTTAATAACAAAAATTTTAATCACTTAATGCCAATCGGCTGCCATATTCTGTAAACCGAATCCGAGTAAATTTCTCGTTTAACAAAAATAAATAATGAATGGCCCAATTGATGTGTTTTAAATCATACATACTGAATTCATTTCAGATATGATATCTCAAGCTCTAAAAAATAGAAAACTACAGAAAAAGTCTGAAAAAAATTCGCTATTAGTGAATTTAATTTTTCTAAATCCAGCGTTTTAAAAATCGACTCGATTAACAGAACAGGCAGGAATATTTTTCCTACTCACATTCATACGCGTGATCGAAAGAAAAAGTAAATAAAGTGAGCAATATGATGACAATTTTTAATATGAAAAATTTAAACTACAAGCGCAAAACTTGTCACTAGATGCACATACTACATACATACTCGTATATATGCAGTATGTACATTGCATGTATGTACATACTTATATTTATATTCAACGTTTATTTGTGTATAAAGGACAAATACTACTGAAACCTTCACCTCATTTCTTCAATGTTTTATTTTCCAACTCTCTTTTGTTATATTTTTGTTGTTTTCCTATGTACTATGTACATATTTATGTATTTAATAATATTTTATGCTCTACGGATAAGCCTCGATTTACGTGGTAAATGGCGAATATATGTATGTATTTATTAAAGGGCTGCGTAATGCTAGGAACACAACTGGGACGAACGACGAATTTCGTCCACGTCGACAAATTCGTCGATAAGCATTCTCTGAGTAAATTTGTCGTGTGTCCGTTGTCAAAACAAGAAGAAATGTCATATCAAAAATCAAGAACGATTCGTTGTCAACTTGAGAACAATCCGTTGTCAAATAATGAACATCCCGTTGTCAAAATAAGAACAAGTGTTGCCATCTGCAAAATCAAGAACGATTCGTTGTCAAATTGAGGAAAATCCGTTCGTCAAATTATGAACGACCGGTTGTCAAAATGAGAACGAAGCATTGTCAAAACGACAACCGGGCGTTGTCAAAATGACATCAAATGTTGTAAAAATGAGAACGATTCGTTGTCAAACCAAGAATATTTGTTGACAAATTGTGACCGAGTTGTGCTTAAAAGTTTGACAAAATCCGTTGTCATAGTGACAACAAACGTGCTTAACTCACTTTTGTCAACGGATGGTGTCAATTTCGGTGTTTTCGACCGGTTTTTTTTTCGCTGCGTATTTGTTCAATAACAATTCTTCTCTCAAGAAGTGCGGATAGAAGCCATTTATATGAAATGTTTACACAATATTGAATGTAATAAAACAATTTTCTTTTGCATTATTAACTGCAAAAAGGAATTTTTTGAGATATGTCTGTGTTGCAATAAAGGAAAAATTGGTATGATTTTTTTTTTAACTAAAACACTTAAAACTCTTTTTTTTTATAAAAATTTGTTTTCTTAAATTTTGGCAAAAATTTATTTTGCCTTCTCTCAAACTTGATATTTTAAGTTGGCAACGCGATGAAAATTCCAACTAAAAAAAATAATACTAAAGCACAGTTTTCTTGTGTGAATTTAGTTGAGAACCGTAATAGTGGCATACATCTACTGGTAATCATTGTATTTGATGAATACTCGTATGTGCCTTTTGAATTGAAAAATATTCGAAATTGCGAATATTTCAATATTGAAAACTGCCTTTTATAATCTTCCAATAACTGCAGTAGTATTATTACTGATCCATCAAATGCTGAGATTAAATAGATTTATTTGGATTGCAAATAAAATCTACATTTAATGAGTGCTTTATTCATAGTACGTTACAATAAAAGAAAAGTAATAAAAATAGACCACATGATGTATATACATACATAGTAGATACGAGTAAATCATTCGACAACTTTAAGTCAAAGCTATCAAACGTTCGTTTACCTTTTCGTTTACATCTTTTAACAAAGAAACCTTGTATCTTTTTCGCTTCCATTTTTTTTTATAAAACAACAAAAAATATAAGATATAAATATAAATGCATATATGTACATATGTATGTATGTACTATATGCTCGTATGTACATTTGGAGTTTTCCTATGTATATACTGACTGACTGACTGGTTGCTTGGTGGCTGGTTGGCAAAATAAAATAATGTGCATTCATTCACCCAAGTGAGTAGGTACAGTGGCTCCCATCACAAGTCGGTCAATTTACTAAAACAATGTAACATCTCTGAAAAAATATACAAGTGAAGAATTTCGGTGGGTCTACTCTGTAATTCAAAACGAAAGAAAAGGCTTTCGAATTTGCATGATATTAAGATACAAATTCAGAAAGTGTTTTCTTTCGTTTCGAATTACAGAATAGACCCCCTGATATATTTTGTAAGAAGATACATTTCTATACCAATATTATAAAGCTGAAAAGTTCGTATGTTTCTATGTTTGCATGTAAGAGGTAATCTCCGGAACTGCCAAGAATGGTAGCTCCTAACGAACATTTGCTATAGAAAGTTCCACTAAAGTGCTTAAGATAGGGTCCAGGAGACCTAAACCTCCTATACACAGAAAATGTTAATTATCATTTTAGAAGAGATCTATTAAAGCAATAGTTTCCGTACTCAAAGGAAAAATAAAGCCATTTTAACGTAAGTACGCTGTTCGCCCTCCATTCCAACTCCAGTCTATCTGTCCGCTGGACCGTCCCCTGACCGAATGCAAAAGTAAAATAAATGATGAAAATGAAATAATTGAGCGAAAGACAACGTTGTGGCGGGCTTAGCTAGTATTGTATGCATTGTATCTAACATAAAGGCCGTTAAAGGCAGTCGTGATACACTGTCCTACATAAGCGTACGACTTACGGGAAAATACAACCCTGATCTAATGAATTGTTATTGTCTTTTGGAAACTTTCATAAACTCCATCATGTCAGGGTTGTATTTTCTGAAAAGTTGTACGATTGTGTAGGATAGTGAATCCAAGCCTTAAAGAAACAAAGAAAAAATAGAGCTCCAGGTTTAAAACAACGCAAATGGGATCTCACTGAAAGTAGAGGAGACTATATTCCCCCTTATCGTGGTTGGCGTATTTCAATTTCGACTACGACGTTTTTGTAATAGATTAAAGAGCACTGTAACATTTTTTCTTTAATCTAGGACCAAAATGTCGAAGTCGAAATGCTCCAACTACGATAAGGCACATTATTTCCATATTTCCTGAAATGATACTTCAAGTTGGTCTTTACTGGTGTACAAAATATTTTACAATCGACACTTAGGTTCGTTCAATAAACGGTCGATTGGACTTTGCGCTGGCATTTTCACCACCTTAGAACAGTAGCTAGGTTTTTGCTAGCAATGAAGTGTGCTTGGGGTCATTGTCTTTATAAAATTTTAAATTATCAGCAATGCAAAACTTTCCTTAAGACGAGTTTTCAAAATGTCAAGATACATGGTTTTATCCATGATACGAGGGTTTGTCGTTAACTCAGTGACTTTTTAAAGAGACACAGGTTTTTATATAAAAAGTTATTTTATTTTCCAACATAGTCTCCTTTGCGCCCTTAGTCTAGCCCTTAGTCCAACGTTTCTCGAATTTGTTTATCCCTTCCGAAAAATATGATTTGTCTCTTGTCTCTTTCCGCCGAGCCATTTCTTCAAGTTTGGAAACAAGAAATAGTCCCTCGGGGCTAAATCTGTAGAGCAATTCGTAGCCCAATTCTTGGATTTTTGCCATGGAAACTGTACATGCCTTTGAGGTATTGCGGAAAACTTTTTCATACCCAAGTGATCATTCAAAATTGAAACCACTGAGCCATGTGAGATGCCTATAGATTCCACAATCTCGCTCACTTTTAATCTACGATCGGCTAAAACCATATCGAGAATTTTTTCAATCATTTCGGATATAGAGACCTCAACTGGGCGTCCAGAACGTTCGGCTTGTACGGGCTCAACGAAACTCACTTTATTATTTACCATTGAAATTAATGGTGAAGAGTCCCCATAGTATTTATCAAGCTTAGCCTTAGTTTGAGTGATGGTTTTTTCCGCAAAAAATAATGCTTAATGATCACACGAAATTCACTCTTTTCCATTCTCTTTTCAAATCGCGCTGTAGTCTGCTATCAACAAACTAAATGACGGAGCTTATTCAAATTTAGACAGTAGTCAACTGATAGTTGCTTGTTGACAGGAGCAGTGTTGCCATTTCAATTAAGAGTTAATGGCCCACCCTCGTACCTTCTACAAAGTGAAGGTTTCCCACACATGAAGCTGTCATGCAGCCCAAAACTAGGCTCCGTACTTCACCTTTCTTGGGATAAAATCCTTTATTACGCCTGCAGCACACATAAACGGACTCAAACGAGAAAATCCAACGTTCCTTGACATATAAATTTTACCGTGCTTCAAAATTAAAAATCCTTAGAATTGTGCTCTTGGTTAAGTTCTCAACGATCCTTTCTATTTTTCTCACCAACACTTGACATCTTTAAAGCAACTCGGTCATTCAAATTGTTTTCCCTTAACCACACTTCTTAACGTTTCTTCATGAACTTAGGTTAGGTCAGCTCAGGTTGAAATCATGCCGAAGAACATATTCGTACACACAAGTTAGTATAGTCCTATTGTGCGCTCTCATGTGAATTTAAAACGAAAATACCCACCTTCATAAGAACTCAATATCATTGACGTAGTCCCTCAATCTTTTCCAGTCACACCCTTAGGTAAGGTGTCATCCCCAAAAAAAGCAGGATCTCGTCTGTGTGAAATCTGAACAATGGCAAAGAAAGTGTTCTGTTGTGTCTCTGACTCCAATCCGGTTCAAGTGCCCCCATAAGTTAGAGTGCCCTGTTAAGACGCCGTTCAACTTTCCAACTTCAAGCTTTTTTATGAAGCTACTTTACAAAATTTATTTTGACAATTGTGGCGAGTTTTGGAGCAGAGAAAATCGTTGATAATTTTTTTTTGTGAAGGCCTTGCCCGACTTTTGATGTCACACACTGTATGTACATACATACATAATATATTTGTAGCTTTTAGTTGTACATAAGCACTCGTTTGTGTGGAGATAAATATGTATCTATGTACATATTTGACTTTAAAAAGTGAGTCTTCTAAGCAGAATGTTCACATTTGCTATTTTTAAAAAGTTATTTATTTATTTATTTTTCTGTGCAGGGCTTTTCGATAGTAAATTAAAAACAAAAAATACATGCATAATTACTTTCTTGTTTTGGTTTTATTTTTTTTTTGTTAAGAAGGAAGTAGGATAAATTAAATTTAATGCTTTGACAGACATAATGATTTTTGTTAAAAGAAAATTAATGACAAGAGAAAATACAAAATATGCAATGTAGTATGGAAAAACGAAGAAAATATTTATACCATTCAAAGCTTTTGAAGTATTTTCCAAAACAGAAAAAAAATCAAAAGTAAATTTTTTTTACTCGTTTTATCCACCTAAAAAGTAGCCTATATTTTTTATCTGGGCAATGATAATCTCCTCTTCGGAAAATCAAACGGTCAGGAAACTTTTCACACAAAAGAGCAATAGTATGGTACTTGTTTGGAAAGTATCGCCTTCTTGTTAAAAATAAATTTAGTTCACGTTAATATATTTCAATTCCGGTTATACAAAGTCATTAATTGTAGATCCATAGCGTAATCTATTCACCGCAGTAGTTAATCCAGCCTCGATTTCGAAAAAGTAAGCTCCAATGATCCCGGCAGACCAAAGACCCCACCAAACAGTCACACGTTAAAAAGGCAGAGGCTTTCAAATAACAACTCTGGGGTTTTCGAGCCCCAAATACGAAAATTTTGCTTGTTAACGTAGCCTCTGAGCTGAAAATTGTCCTCATCACTCAAGATAATTTTTCGATGAAATTTCGCATCAGTTTGATGCATTTCAATTACTCAATCAGCAAAGACAAGACGTTGTTGATGGTCAGAATGCGTGAGTTCTTGTGTTAACTGAACCCTATGAATGAATGAATGAATGAATTAAGTCAAACGGGAAACACAGGATACTGCGACCAAAGTAGATCTATTGTATCCCTTGCCAGGTGCTAGAGCACCTCATCCAGACCTACTCTCCTGATGAATCTCAGGATTGCCAGTGGGTGTAGTGTTGGCAGTTCCCAATCCTCCAATAGATGCTTGCCCAATTGGATATATCTTCTGTGGCATAACGCTTCACAGTCCTTCAGAATATGCTCTGGGGTTTCATTGTCGTACTCACAGAATCTGCACAGACTGTTACTCTCAATGCCTGAACCCTAAAAGCCTTATGACCTTTTTCTTTTTGCAAAATACGGTGTAATGTCGCTTATGGAATGCCCAATTGCAAAGATCGACGAGAAATGTACTAACCTGAGTTTTCCTCAACACTGTGGGCTACAACAGCAATATTTTCAGCTGTTCTTGAGTGAGTCTTCACATAACTTGTTCCAGCAAAAATTCTCAAGGCTTAGTTTTTACTTGCCATAGTTAAAAATTGAGTCATGACAACCGAAGGTCATGACAACTCCGTCCGACAGTCATTCAATAGCAACACCACGCATTTTTCTGATGTGCATTAGCGTCCCTTTGTGTCAGTTCAAGTGATGAAGGAATAGTCACTGGTCTCTTAAATATACCGACTTCAGCGGATATTAATTAATCCTAATGTAACATTAAAGCGCCTTCCGTTATGAGCCAATAAAATGGCTACTAAACACAGCTTCGAAATTTAATACGCCTCATTGACACCAGAGGCACTGCAACACATCGTTATTGAAAACGTGCAGAAAAGTAGAGTTGTAAAATAATGAAGCTTTCCTCTATCTCTTCCTTCACCACCTTCTTCTTCTCTATCACTATCCCTTTCCTAAAAGAAGATAACGCCTGACAGTAGTAGTAAGTATTCATTGCCTGAGGGTTACTTCTCTTAAAAAACTTTCAAAAATGCGATTTCCATTTCAAGTCGGAAAGTTACTTCAAAACTTTATCAATTAGAATTCCCGTATGTTTTTTTTTTGTCATAATTCATAAGGAATCGCGAAGTTCAGACAAAACCTAGTAGCATCCTTCAAAAAAAAAAAAAATCACATTGATTTCAAAAAATTATTGCTTTTGTAAATTGCTCGATTTATAGCGTTGGAAATTGGAAGAAAATATTCTATTATAAATGACAAAAACTTAAAATACAATAAGAAAATACTATCAAGTCAGCTATTACTAGTTTGCTTTTGAAATCACCGTGATTTTCAGAACAGGGCACAGAACAGAAATAAGCTCTCTTTCCTTCTTTGCCAGTTCAACCCATATTTTCTTTATACCGACTCTGCAACAAACATTTGCAATTATAAATTAAATAATTAAACTTAAATTGATACCAATTTGTAATTAAAACCAAAACCTTAAAATAAAAACTCAATTAAAAGAAAGAAAGAAAAAAAGCAACATTGGTTGCATCATTACTACACATTTACCAGCACATTCACTTGCCACACCATCAAGGATACAGAGATACATATTTAGAAGAAAAAAAATGCACAGCAGCAACAAAATGTTGCAAGGACACTGGCCAAGCTGATGTGTTGGTGTTTTTGACAGCACAATAAGGACAGACACTTGTACAAACGTGTAAAAGAAAAATATCAAAATTAAACTCAAAACCAAATAACCAACACATGACCTTAGTTAGAAATGTGACACACACACACACACAAAAACTTTGTGCATTTAACATGTAATTAGGAATATTATTATAATGATTTGATTTGCTGCAACAGAAGGCTGAGCAATTGGGTTAGTAGACAAGGAAATGGGCATTAAGGGGCAAAATTAATTATCGATATGAACTTAAGATACATAGTTTAACGTAGTTGGCATATTTCGACTTCGATTACGACAACAATAAGACTTGACTGGTCATTGCTAGTGTTAGGTTAGGTTAGGTAAGGGTGGCAGTCAAAATTCCGGACTCAGGCCGTTTTGGTGCATTGTGATACCACACACACTCTGCTTATGTCGAACCAACTAGAGCTCAATATAAAGCTAATAATATGTTGCAACTTCAGAAAGTTCCCAGAACCCAAGAGGCCATTCTCCTTCTTGCAGGTTCAGGACAGTGACACAGATAATGTTCTACACTTTCCTCTTCATCGACATCCTGGCAGCTGCGGCAAAAATCATTGTGTTCGACCTTTAACCTTTGTGCATGCCCACCTATGAGACAGTGTCCGCTTAGCACGGACACCAGAATCGAGATTTGTTTTCTATTTTTTTTTTTTAAATTAAAGAAGCTGTATTTTTCCTATTTAGATGAGTCCATAACTGCCTTGTAATCATTAATCATTTCTTGTGAACCACCTTCTATTTGTTTCATCTTCTGTCATGAGTTTGCAAGAGAGTTCCAATCTCAATGGAACCTGTAAGGTTGTCCCAGTTCTAGCAATCCCATTAGCCCTAGAGTTCCCCCGAAGTCCTCTATGCCCCGCGATCCAGATGATCCTAATATCAAACTGCTCTGCCATTTCGTTTAGAGATGATCGGCAGTAGAGGGCTGTTGTTGTTCTTAGAAGCAGGGATTCAAGGGCCATAATAGCTGCTCGACTATCAGTGTAAATGTTAATTAAAGTCGTTGAAGTGACATTCACTTTCAACTAATCCGCAACTTCTTTTATAGCAAGGATCTCTGCCTGGAAGGCACTGCAGTGATCCGGAAGTCGCTTTGCAATACCAAGACCTAAGGTCACTGAAATGACTTCATAACCCACACCTTTTTGTGTTTTGGAGCCATCCGTATAAAAATCAACCCTTTTTCTTTTGCCTGGAGTAGCATTCCTCCACAGTTCTGTAGATGGTATCCAGGTTTTATAAAGACGTTCGTGTAGTAGAGCAGGGGAGGTTTGGTCAATTCTCCATTCCCAAGCTTCGTCGTCGAGTATTCTATACTGGCCGGTACAATTTCCGTTCCACAGAGAGGTAAAACGAAGACGGATTGCTGAGGTTATTGCTATCTCCTTCCCTACTAGATCCAGGAGCACCAACTACCAGAGCATTGCTAGCTTTAACCAATAATCAGCAGATGGGAAGTTGGTGTGAGGATAAAGGAGAGCCAGAAACAGTGTAACACATGCTTTGTCATTGCCCGAGGATACAACACTATATAATTAAGTGGTTGAGTAGCGGAGTGAGTGTAAACTCATGGATATCATCGGGTTCGTAATGGGTATTAGGTGGCTTAATGACAGGTAATCATCGAATCAATTAAGTCTAACGGGAAACACAGGACACTGCGACCAAAGTAGATCTATTGTATCCCTTGCCAGGTGCTAGAGCACCTCATCCAGACCTACTCTCCTGATGAATCTCAGGATTGCCAGTGGGTCTAGAGTTGGCAGTTCCCAATCCTCCAATAGGTGCTTACCCAATTGGATATATCTTCTGTGGCATAACGCTTCACAGTCCTTCAGAATATGCTCTGAAGTTTCATCGTCGTACTCACAGAATCTGCACAGGCTGTTACTCTCAAAGCCAAGTCTGTTGAGGTGTTTTCTCAGTCTACCGTGACCTGTGAGGAAGAATGTGAGCATTCTTAGATTGGTTTTACTCAGGGACATGAGAACTATGAAATCAAGCAAGGTGGAAAGCTTAAAGGGACTAATAACGGACCTAAAGTTGTTCGACTGTAAGTGCTGCGGCACCACCCTTTCTCAATTATCCTCTAACCCTTGCAGGTAGAAATTTGCTAAAAAATACTCAACTTTCAACTTTTTTATGCAATTTCACTTAAATAAATGAAATTATAATTACCCCTATAATTTTTTCCCTCGAAATATTTCGTGCATAATTTTTCTCTAGAAATGTTTTCCCTTTTTTGTACGAGTAGCTACGCTATTTATTGCGCGATATAAATTTATTTTTGTTTTAATCTCTGTGTACTTAAAACCAGAGCACGAAAATAAGCGCTACAAATTGTTTGTTTTTGTTTTGTTGCGTTCTTTGAAGTGACAAACAATACATTAATTTAATCGTACGCCGCTAGAAAAGAAAATAATGGGAAATAAATGGAAACGTTTTGAAATATTAGCGGCGAATTTGTCATAATCATATAAAATAATTTTATTGCACTGTTATTTAACACCTACACCTCTCTTCTTTTTATTTATTTTATTAATCTTATCATGAATAATATTTTTACTGGAATTTTTTCACTTTTCACTTGGTTTTGTTCACTTTATTTTTGCAGTCGAACTGAATTATTACATGGCATAATTTCAATATTTTCCTTCGAATTAAATATTGAAAGTTATAAATGCTTATTTTTAGGACAAGATTAGTTAATAAAGTTCACGATGGCTAAGAATAATTTCATGCAAAACCTTTTTCCATGGAATATGAATAGCTTTGGTTCACACACAGTAAATTTTATGGCGGTGCATCGCGGTGCTATATTACAGAGTTTTTTTCCACTGCAGCTAGAATATTTAAAAGCACAACTTTAAAGTTAAGAAAATTTCATTTGGAACCTAAAATTTGTGTATTTGTTATTATTAAACTTAAATTTGTTTGATTTGCAATTAATTTTTAAGCTTTAACAAAACTTCTTCCTTTTTTACATTCACTGGAACTGATAGCGCGAATAAAATTTCCCGGGGATTCACGATAGCATTTTTCCCTTCAAGGAGAATGAAAATTTCGTGGGAACAAAAATTCCACTTGTTATTCACGATAGGGGTCAATAAAAATCTGGCCTTAATTTTTTGTATGGTTTTGTAAGCTAGTTTTATGCTCTTATTTTTTTCATCTCGCAAAACCACGTACGTACATATGTATGTATGTAAATAAATGTTGTTTAATAAATTATTTAACTTTCTAAAACTTTAACGTTCCAATAATTTTTTCCTTTTTCTAGTCCATGGTAGTCAGACAACTTTGTTAAACTTAAAGATTGTAAGAAAAATAAGAAAAAAAAAATACTCTAATAACAAAGATATAGAAAAAAATGCTTGCAAAGCAAAACAACTGCATGCAAGCATACATATGTATGTGTGCATGTGTATATGTATGTATGTATGTATACACTCATACATACATATTTGTAATTGCCATTTCATTAAAACACTTATTTAACAATCGATTACATCTTGTTCACCTTAATTCAATTTGTCTTCTTTCCTGCAATTTATAGACTTCCATCCACTAGCGAAGACAATTATGAAAGTGATGATAACAACGAGGAAACTATACCACCCCACTGCCACATAACCATCAGATGTACGAGAGAAATAGCCGGTTTTAATGGGCTGGGCGAAGCAGTACGACGTTTAGACTTCCGCAGTTCAGTGCGGGATCGTCGGCGCTTTCATTACATATGCGCTTTGCTAAGGCTGCTGGTGGCTCACAAAGGCATTGCCAATCTGTCGGGCAGTGCACAAAAGCAATTGCTCCAAATGGTGGAAGAGGTGGCTTCACATGGTTAGTGAATGCATTCTACATGCAGACATATTAGACATACATACTCGTACATATGTATTTTGTTGTGTGTGTATCGTATGTTTGCCTGTTTAATTGCTTGCTTGTTTCGTCTTTGTTGCTTAAAAACTTTTAAAATTTGTATTTCCTTTCATTTAAAACATGTTGTTACAAGAAATTTGCTTTTTAATTTTTCATTTCCGCTTTTATTTAATGCAGTCAGTGATAGTCAACAACATTTAAATGTGTTACGTGGCCTGGCGTTGCAATTGCAACACATTGTGTATCAGGAAAATCAAAAATGTTGGGGCAAACCGTTGGGCAGTTCAAATTTATGGCAGGAGCATGTTGAGACCATTAAGCGTATACAACAAGTGGCCAATCAAATTGAAATAAGAGAGGTAATATATACGTAATTAATCAATTTTATTTGTAAAATGTGTTTTTAATTTTTGTAGCCTGGTCCTGAAATACGTCCAAAATTACATGATTTACCCGAAGAATGCATAAGAGAAATTATTTTGCGCATAGGTGATCACAGAGATTTAGAGGTGAGTAAAATTTATTTGTGTACATACTCGTGCACTGCGAATCACTTGAATAAGTTGTTTAATTTTAACAATTTTGATCGTATGTATGTATATATCTAGTAGAGTTTTTTTTATGGAACACTCCACCAAGGCATTTTTATCTTTTAAAAAACTATAGCCATATATTGCAATTCTAATCGGGTGTATAGACCAGAAAATGACAATGAGTATTCAACAAAAAAAATTTACACATACTATTCTATTTGTAGCCCAAGCAATTCGTTCGCTAAGTCCCAGTCCAGACTTGCAATTTTTGTTGCAGCAACTTTTTATTTTTTAGTGCAAAAGAGCGAGAGAGGAACATAAAAAGTATATACATATTTCTATTTCAAAACTCTCACACATATTCAAAAATTGCTGCAACAAAAAAATGCAAGTCTGGACCGGGACTAACATATTTTCTCTCAAGCAACTATGAATATAGCCGATTCGAACATGCAAGATAATCTCTACTTCGTTTACGCAAAAAAACTAAAATACGCTAGAACTAAAAATAAAAAGGAACAGGCGCATCAAACGCATTGTCTCTCTCTCACTCTCATACTTATAGTCTGAGTATTCTTAAACTTACACTGTGGATATTTAATCGGAAAAAATATATATACGCATCATACTCGGGATATTTATTCATCATTCGGCACCGTATACATACATTTGTGTATATAAAATGGAATGGAAAATGTGTGGATGTGTGTGTGTGTGTGTGGCTGTTTGAAAACATGCTTTATGTGTGTGCGTGTAAATAAAATAGCCCTGTATATACACATGTATAGCCGAATAATAGTCAGTGTATAAACATAGTTGTTGGATGTTTATAGTTATACGTATTCGGTTTAAAATTGATGCCTGTGTTTGCTTATGAGCGTGATTTTTATTTTTAAATGGACGCAGTCATAGTTGTTTGGAGGCCAATACTCAAAGAGTACTTCAAACAATATTTTTGTTGTTCTCTGGTAGAGTCATCAACTGTGCGTCCACAGCGAGGTGCAGTAGACTACATTTTTACTATTGAAGGTGGTGAAGAGACCTCATATTATTTCTCAAGCTTAGCCTGGGTTTGAGTGATGTTTTTTTTTTCGAAAAACGAACTGCTTCAGAGTACGAACAAATTCACTTTTTTCCATTTTCTTCTCAAATCACGCGTTAGTCTGCCATCAGTGGCTGTCAAAAACAAACTAAATGATGCAGCTTGTTAAAATTTTTACAGGAGTCAAGTGACAGGTGGCTGTTGAGAGGAACATTGTTGTACTTTCATTTAACAGGCGAGAAATTCAAAAGGCCACGGTTTATTGACCCGCCCATAACATAACGAAAAAAGTTTGCGATGATTTAAAACAATTTGATATAAAAGGAGTATTTAAAGGACGCAATAAAAAGTGGCTGCAGTTCAATCAATATCCCTACATTATATAGAATCGCTTAACCGCTCAATTCCTTACCGAATATTTTAAATCTTAAGTGCTTTTGCGCGTTCCATTTTTCAGAAAATCAAAAGAAAACTGTTTAATTTTTGTGACAAAAGGAGTGCTTTTTAAAAAATAAATAATTTTCTAGACAAGTAATTTGCACAATAACTATATATTTTTTTAACAAATAACTATACAATTAACGATTTGAAAACATGCATGTATGTAAATTTTTGTTACCATTTTAGGCCTCCGCCGACGCTTGGAAAATCATGTCCAGGCTTGTTAGTGAACAACGCATTTGGCGTGAATTGATACGCTTTCATTTCAACCGGAATCAAATTGAATCCATTTTAGAATTAAACAAATTGAAACATTTAAATGATGTCAAGGATGGTAAGAAGTTCTATCATCAGTTGAGACGTACTTATGGTCTCAATGATGACTATCAATATGCTGAGATATTGTCTTTGTGTCGCTATTGTTGCTGTTTATTTTGGCCCTCGGACGGTCATCCCTGCATTGTTGATCAAAGTCCTGACTATAAACAAAGACTAGAAGAAGCTGGCGGTCAACTGGCTCTATCACAGCCCGTTCCACCGGCACAGTTTTTAAAATTTTTCTCCTTGTAACTCAATTTTTTTGAGAAGTAACTCATATTAAAAAAAAACAAAATGTGGAGAAATAACGACTTTTTAAAGCTAATGGTGATAAAAGAAAACAAAAAATAAATGTGAAACAAAAATTATAACAAAACAGAACAATAATGTGAAACAATGAAGAAAGGAAAAAAATAGTACACATGATAATTAAGCAAGAGATTAAATGATAATTTGAGTAAGAAGGAGTTTTTTTTAAGGTAAGAAGATAATTTCTTTTAAAATTTCTTTTAAAACAAAATTATTGATGGACTGTTAAGAATTTGGTAATTCTATTTAGCAATTTGATTTATACTTGATTTTTTTGATTAATACGAAAAGATGATCGTAGTTATTTTAATATTTTTATTTATTTATTATTAAATCTTTACTATTCGTATACATACATATTTCCTTAAAAAAAACATAAAATTGTCTACTACATTAGATTCAGTGGTTTTTGTATGAAGAACTCATTTTCTAAAAATTGATAAACAATACCGTGTGGAAAATTGTTGTGTCGAAGATTCGAAATTTCTTAAAAAAATAAATATTAATGTATTATACATATATTTCAGAAAATTTGTTGTTGATTTCGAATTTTCGAAATTTTTCGAACGCATATGAGAATTGTTTTAGAATAAAATTTTCTGTATTCGAAATAAAGTAAACATTTTTTTTTTAATTTTCGAAATAATGTAAAAAATTCTGCCAAATTTTGATTTAGTTAAAATAAATGAATGTTAGAAATTTCGAACTTAAAAAATTTAAGTTTTCGAAATATGCATATTATGAGCAGTATATCAGGGCATAATTTTAAATTTTGGAAATAAAGTAAAAAATTTGTTTAAATGTGTAATTTAGTTGAAATACAATACACACATAAGTGTATGTTCGAAATTTCGAATTTTAATGTTCGGTTTTCGAAATTACTACTAACATAAATTTTCTAACGCCATATTATGATTAATATTTTACATACTTTGGAATTTAAAATATTTTTAAGTTACTAACATTTTTGAAAATTATGTAGTTCGAAAATTTTTAAATTTCGAAAAAAAAATTTTAGATCACTCTATATAGAAAATTGATAATTCTTGAAAAAACGGAAAATAATTTCTTCTTAAAGTACATACATATTTACGTATTTTCGAAATTTCGAACATTTTGTATTTTCGAAATGCAATCGAATGACTACTAGTTTTCACACGTGCATTTTGAGTAATATTTTAGATTTATTTTTTGAGAAAAAAAAACTTCAAAAAAATATTTCATCGTTCTATACAAAAATTAAAAATAATTAATTCTTGAAGTATGAAAATAAATAGAAGGAACCATCATTATTTTTCGAACACGTAATATATACATATATGTATATATATTTCGCTTTTTGCTTTCGAAATAAAGCAGAATTTTTTCTTCAAAGTTTGAATTAGATAAAATAAAGTATGCTAGAAATTTCGAAATTTAAAAATTCGAACTTTTCGAATTAAAGTAAAGTTTATACCAGTTTCTCGTCCATATTATGAGAACTATTCACATACTTTTGTCTTAAATCTTTTGCCAACTATACCGAAAATTTTTAATTTTCCATTTAAGTTTTCGAAAATATGCTAGAAAATTCGTAATTTGAAATTTTTGAATTAAAGTAAACTTTATATCGGATTCCTTATTTATATTATGAGAATAATCTACAATTTTTGTTTTAAATCTTTTGTATGTACATATATCGAAAATTTTTTATTTTTCATTAAATTTTTCGCAAATATTGAAAAATTTTTGAATAAAAGTAAATTTTATACAGGTTCTCTCATCCATATTCTGAAAACCATTCTACAATTTTTCTTTTAAATTTTTTGCCAATTGCATATATCGAAATTGAAAAATTCGATATTTTTGAATTAAAGTAAATGTTATACAGTTTTTTTCATCCATATTATGAGAACTATTATACAATTTCTGTTTTTACGTTTTTGCAAATTATATCCAACATTTTAGATTTTCCATTTAATTTTTCGAAAGTATGCTAAAAATTTCAAAATTTTCGATTAAAATCAACTTAACTATTCCACAATTTTTGTTTGTACTTTTTTTGCAAAGTATTTTTCATTTTTCGAAATAAAGCAGAAACTATTTTTTAAAGTGCAATCCTGATGTATTGCTGCATAGAAATAAGGAAAAAAAAGTAAATTACTACTCTTTGATGTATGTTAGAAATTTCGAACTTAAATTCGAAACTTAGCAAGCGATTCAATTTCAATATTTTATGAAAATGTTTTTAATTTCCTGCATTCAAATCTGAAATGAAAAAAAAAAAAAAAAATTTGGAAGACCCAAATTTCGTTTGTTAAACTTTCACCAACTGACTAGTGTGTGTTTCATTCTTTAACTTGCCGTGGAAATTGCAAAATTATTACTTTGTAGAAGAGAACATTTGTTTTGCTTTTTTTTTTGTTTATTTATTTTTAATTATATAAGTTATGTGTCCCCCAAATTCAACTATTTTCTTTTGAAGAAGATAAACAAAAAAAAAAACTATGTATGTGATGTTAATCTTGAAATAAAACACAAAGCTATATTGTATGTTTAGTACTAAGTATTGCTTATATAAGAAATTAAACTAAAAACCCCCGACCAGTTTGAAACTCAAAGAAATTACTAAAAGAATAAATATGATAAATGATGTTACCCCAGGAGCTCGTTAACTTTTAAGCCTCTCTCATGTTTAACTACACTACTAATTTTAGAAGAAACAAAACATATACAAATGAAAAAAAAATTTCTAATATTTTGTGCTGATTTTTTTTTCAAATAAAATTTTTTTTAAGTTTACAACAAATTAAAGAAAATTCACTAATAATAATAAGCAACTAAAAGTAAATTGAACTCCAAACTTATATACACAGTGTGACGCATAACTTGCTTGAAAAACTTAAAAAAGCAAGTTAATTATTTTCTAGAACTTAAAGCATAAACTAATTTCTTGAATGTACTGGCTTTTAAATTTAAAACATAAAAAATCTTTAACTAAAAATCTTTAAAAACGAAAGCAGAGAATTGCAAATATACACACGAGTATATTATATTTAATTACATAAATATAAACTAAATATAGAGTATTTATGGATCTATTGTATTAGTTATACGAAATAAAAACAAAAGATATATTAATAATAAAATGATTTAATATCGTTATGAGGTGCATACATATTGAACAAGTACTAATTGAAAAAAAAATCAAAAAACCCGATTGCGACCAACTTTGAACCGTTCAATATCCTAAACGGTCATTCGAAATGAAAAATCAGATGATCTTAAAATACCTGTCGAATGATACACATTTTGATACAGTCCGCCGACTTTTTATTTTTTTCGTATTCACAAAATGGCGTCTGTTGGCCGCCATATTGAATTTTGACTACTGTCATGTCTTTAGTGACACTCCCGGGATTAAGACAAATTGATTGACGTAAGAATCATTAAAATCGGTCCACGCGTTCGGTTTATATGAACCGATAAACTTGCTGATAAACGCAATATCCTTCTTTGCGTCGCGCAGTCGGGCAAAAATGATTTCCAATTAATGTCCTTAATACAACCCTTTACAAAAGAAAATATTATTGGGCCTGCTACTACCACAGACAAATTAATTATAAGGAGCAGCAAGGCAAAGTGTTTAAACGATGCAAACGAGTGCAAAAGTGCAAACATATGCGCACCACGTATTAGAAATTTGCTTTAGTTTACTTTGTTCGGCCACGGAGCTGGTGGCCAGGAATGTAACTGAAGGTGAGAAGGTAACCTTCTACGTCGACAGCCAGGCAGCGCTAAGTTTTGAAGGGACACATTGTCAAATCGAAACTTGTTAGTGACTGTAGGAGAGCCCTCAACTTGCTTATGGATAAATATAGTGTCAGACTATGTTGGGTTCCTGGCCACAGCAGTGTTGAGGGAAATGAAATTGCCGATGAGCTGGCAAAAATAGGGTCGGCATTAGATGAAGGTATGACAGAAATTACCGATAGGTCACTACTATAGGGAACTCAGTAATTGGGTAGAAAGCAGGACCAACAGTTCATGTCGAAGTAGGGAGGATTGTAGAGTCTCAAGGGTCTAGCCAAAACTTGACTCAGGAAGATCCAAACTGCTACTGGACATGAATAGGAAGGCGATGCGAATTGTGATAGGCGCGTTGACAGGTCACTGCTCGGTCAGAGCAAGAACCATCATTTGGGAAATTGACACTCCAGATTTTTGTAGGATGTGCAGGGATGAAGAAGAACCAGAAACCATTGAACATATTATCTGTCACTGCCCGAAGCTGCAACGTCATAGGCTTAGATGGCTGAGCAGACGTTTCCATGAGAGCATTACTGATATCGGGAAGTGTAAACTAGAGGACATCAGGGGCTTCATCATGGGAATTCGGTGGCTCAAGGACGGGTAATAGGGTCACGTCTGGCTATAAATGGGGAGTAAATATTTTTTTTTGGGCAACAGAAGGGAATGACAATGGACCCAATTGGGTCCCCAAGTGGAGGTGCGGTATAGCACCACCCTTCCTAACCTAACCTAACCTTACATTCAAATTTTCACTCTGGTTGACAATTTTTTGGAATTGCCCATGTAAAAAAAAATAATAAAATTAAACAAGACCCCAAAAAATTAAATAACAACCCCAAAATTAGTTGTTTTTAGGTTAGCAGGCTGCTGGTTAAAAAAAGAAATTAAATCCAGGGGTTCAGCTCACTTGTGTCCAATACGATTGAACAAATTAAATTAGTTGTTTTTGTTCCCTGTAAAATTTTTTTTGGGGATTTATTTAATTTTTTTTACTTCGGGAGTTATTTCGTGGGAAGTTATATTTCATGTATGAAAGTCTAATTCACTGCAGGCCTATAAAATTGCAAAAGAACGAATTTTAGTACTTAAAGTAAACTTAAATTAATAAATCAAAACAAAACACTCCTTCAAAGTTCAAAATAACACAAAAATATACACGATTTTTCATAATTATTAATAAAATATTCGATTGAAATCCTTTAAAGAAATCCTCTAATTTTCTAAGCTTTAACCAATTTGTTAACTCGCCATGTATACGACAAACCAGTTCATATATTCCCGGGAGCGCCGTCATTTTGGACGTCAATGCATGTTCAGTGATCACACCCAACCAATGTTAAGTATAAATCCCCGAATGAAGCATCGGCTGAATTATATTCTACGCAATCCAGTGACTGCCGGTACACAGTTGAGTGACCAGAAAGCTTTAACTGTAATGGAAACGGAAAATGTAACGTACGGTGAACGTGGCATGGATCATTACGAGGGCGGCTGGCCCAAAGAGGTCAACATGAATGATGAGGAGTCCACCTTAAGATATAGAAAGAAGATCGAGCGCGAAGATAATTGGGGCGTTCAAGTGACAAACTTAGTACATGGCTCCACCGAATTGGTTGAAATCAATAACACCGTAAATATATATCAAGAGTTTTTCATTGATTTGCCCTTTGATTTGTGTGGGGACATTAAGGAGCCGTTTGAGGCCAGACAAAAGAATATATTTCATGATCCAATAGTGGCCTCACCGAGACCAATAACGGCCATAGATTGGGCTCCCAATGACATACAGAAGTTCTTGGCCCTACACACCAATATACCTTTGAAAAGACTAGACAATCAAGTCAAGCCCATAAAGGGTCATATGTTTAATAATTTTTACATTTGGAATTTGGAAAATCCACTAAAGCCAGCGGTGATCTTTGAATGTGATGAAGAGGTTTTGAAAGCCTTTTTTTGTCCCAAGGATGACAATTGGTTGGCTGGTGGCCTGTATTCGGGCAAAGTATGTGTGTGGAATACTCGTACAGGTAATAAACCAGTAAGTATATGCCCTTTGGAAGCTGCACACCGGGAAGCCGCATCCGCCTTATGTTGGGTACATTCGAAAACAAATACTGAATTCTATACCGGTTCGTTTGACGGTTCGGTGAAGTATTGGGATGGTCGTGATTTAGATATGCCCATACAAGAGATTTTACTCGATCCTCTTATGACTGATGAGCAGTCAAGAGATCGCGCCCATGGCGTTACAGTTTTGGAATTTGAGTATACTATACCGGTGCGTTTTATAATCGGCAGCGATATGGGCAGTGTTTTTGTGGGCAATCGCAAAGGTATGACGCCCATGGACACTTTGGCTGCTGGCAACTACCGCTTATTTAGTGGCCCCATAAGAACTATTGAAAGAAATCCCTTCTTTGTTAAAAACTTTTTAATAGCAGGAGATTGGTGTGCCAAAATATGGGCAGAGGAATGTAAAGGTTCGCCCACAACTTTGCTGATAAAAAAGAAAAATCAGGTGCTATGTGGTACTTGGAGTACAATGCGTTGTTCTCTATTTGTTACGGGTGATATGGGAGGCGAGTTGGATTTTTGGGATCTGTTGTTGCATCAGCGTCGTCCTATACTTACCATAAAGTTTTCAAAACCTATTATGTATGTAAAATTTCGAAGTGATGGTGAATATTTAGCGGTTTGTTTAACTAATGGTGATATACACCTTTTGGAATTGGATAAAGCTTTGAAGCAAAGCACCAGCAAAGATAAGGCCTTAATATCAGCGGTAAGCGAAAAGTCTATCTAGCTATTTTCTTAGAATATCTTTAATTTAAGTAAAACTTATTTTGTAGATGTTCGAACGTGAACAATTGCGCTCTAAACTATTAGAAGCTCGTGTGGATGAGATGAAATTAAAGAAACTCACTGCAGCAGAAGAGCAACAAAGTGAAATACTTTCGCAGAGTCAAGCACAAACAACTCTTGGTTCATTAGACTCTGCTAGTCCAGAAGAGTTGTTACGTATTATTTCATTGGACTTGGAGTTTCAAGATATTCATAACAATTTCCAAGATAGCATTTTAAAAGTGCAACAGAAACGTCAAGCACGTGAATATGTTATGGAAACCACCGTATTCGAAACGGAAAAAGAAATATCGAATAACGATATGATGCAGCAGCTGCGCGAAAAGTTAGACTAAAATAAAATTGAATTTTTCCAAGTGTTTTTAATTTTTTTTTTGCTCAAAATGCTGAAATATATTTCGATAGCTCATCTATATCGACAGCTCTCATATCAACAATTGTAATTATCAATTTATTTCTTAACATATTGGGTTTTTTAATTAAAAGTTTTGCTTCATAGTGATTCATTAAAAATGACCATTTCAGTTTTTCCAAGTCTTTTTCGCCCAGCAGACGATATTGTTCGATGCTCAAATTTAGAATACGTTCAGCGGTTTTATCCGTCAACTTGGCCTCCCTTAAAGTGCCCGTCTGATCGCTGAAGTGTATATTCAAATTGAAGAAATATTCAAAAGTTTCCTCGTTGCAGTCAAGCGATAACGCCATTTGGCATTGTTCCATATCGCAAAGAGTTTTATTCCAGCTAATCCAACGATTACAATTTTTGCTGGAATTAGAAATTCGATAAGCCTTTGTTTCATTTGAAAAGTGCGGTAAGTTTTTACTCACCATTTTTTGCTTAACACAAAACGTTGTACATCCAAATTAATATGGATGATCATAGCGTATAGCACAGCAGTGAATTGATCGCTTGAATCATTTAATTGTCCTTCGATTCTGGTGTATATTTGGCGCACCGTCATTATAGTTTGTATTTGATCAGCTAAATAAAAAACAATTTGAAATATTAATGCATACTGGCCTGTTTCACGATATCGAAAGAAAACTTTCGACTGAAAATTTATACTGAAAACAAAAACATTTTCATATTTTATTTTTTTTTTTTAATATAAATTTTCAGTCGAAAATTTTCTTTCGATATCTTGAAACAGGGGTCTAATCGCCGCTTTCGATAACGAGCTTATTCGATCACGTTTTTTAGTTTGAGATTATGGCATTCGCTATCGAACAATGCTATAATATGGTTCGATAGTGAATTCCACAATCTCAAACCGGAAAAATGTGATCGAATTAGCTCGTTATTGAAAGCGACGATTAGACCCCAGGCCAGCATAACTATACAAAAAATAAATCAAAAGTATTTCTGTAAATCGCAAAAACCATTTTTGATTTGTTTTTACAAATAGTTGCTTTTTTCATAAAAATTTAGTTCAGAAAATTGTTCTTTTGTTTGTTAATCTTGATAAATTTGTTTATAAAATTTTTTTTATCGCTAAGAAGCCAGTTTTTAAGCAGATTTTTTCAAAATCCTCCTTAACTCTGTAATAACCTTTTGGCAACGAATCCGCACCGTGTTCGAATTGTGTCTTTTGCATTGATTCAGCATATTCCATCAACATTTGCGCCTCCTGACCCAAAGGATTTTCATAGATTAAACTACGCGAAGTGAAGCTGAGGATGCAACCCTTGTAAAACTCCGAATAGCTCGCCTTAATATCAATCAGATGCAGAACCGTTTTCAGAGATTGCCAAATATTTATGGCTCTACTTATCCAATCCTGATGCCATATAGTCAAAACCATGCCATTAGGCAGACTGTGATCAAACACTACCACTTCCAAACACTTTAGCAATTTGTTATCTTTTATTGCTTTAACCTCACGCAAGGGCCGTAATAAACCCACTACTACCAGAAAATCTGTATGTATGGCGGCAGCCTGGGCATCGCGGAAGGTACTTTTAACATCGGCAAGATTTAAGACTGTATATAAAGGCTTATGCGATATACGCCATAAATGCTTAACATCTTTATAGTTTTCCAAATCGTGAAAATTGTGTTTCTCCATAAAACCCTGGCTATCATTCAGTACCAGAGTAATGGGCAGTGTAGCTAAAGGTTGGAATCGTGCCATTTTCGAGTCATGATCTTCAATTTTAATATTATTAACCTTGGCACATATAACATCAACAATATCACCAATTTGTATATTTTGATTATATTCCTCAATCTTCTCCTTTGGACCCCAACATTTGCAATTAACCACATTTTCCTTGGAGTCTCTCAATGTAAAATTCATGACACCTTTGTATTGAGTATCATTTTTGGCCAGAAATATATTTGGCTCCGTTTTGCTCAAAACCAAGGCTACAATTAACGTATTGAAATCTTCGGCATGTAATTCGCGAAGTTTTTTAATCTTTAATTCAGATAAAACATCAACTTTTTGTTTATTAGACATTATAAATTTTGGAAAAATATAACAAACAGCAGTTTGCAAAGCGAAAGCAATTGATAAACAACCGTTATTTTGATGTTTTGAGAGGGAAGAATGAATATAAGATAGAGTTGCCAGCTTGTTAA
This sequence comes from Nowickia ferox, assembly GCA_936439885.1. Classification (NCBI taxonomy): domain Eukaryota; kingdom Metazoa; phylum Arthropoda; class Insecta; order Diptera; family Tachinidae; genus Nowickia; species Nowickia ferox. The sequence continues at coordinate 10,744,249 of OW387024.1, read as the reverse complement.
TTATTTTTTAACGGTTGTCATTGACTACACTAAAGAAAATTTTCGCATTGATTAAACAAATTTTTCATTTAAGTATACAAAATATTTATACAATTCAGTAAAACTTGTTTTATTTTCGAGATTTTTGTACATGGAATATACGTATAAGAAAGAAAGACGCAATTTTGGTTGCGCCGTTTCCTTCGGTAATAAGGATGAGGTGGTATTTTCACAAAACTCCAATCGAGAATTGGTTAAAAATTATATACTTAAAAACCCTGTAGATAGGGAAACTCAATATGCCAAGCAAATGTCCCTGAGTGTGGCTAATACGGAAAGAGCTACTTATAAACATGTTGGCATAACACACAATGAGGGCGGTTGGCCGAAGGATATTAATATGCACGACAGCGAGCAAACTGTCAGGTATAAAAGAAAAATTGAAAAAGATGACAATTATATAACCCAACTCATGAATTTGTGTAAGCCCATGGAACAATATATTTATCAAAATAATGCGGTGAATATTTATGAAAATTATTTTGATAAACTAGAGCCTGCACCTTTGCCCGAACCTTGTCGTTCTAGAACAGTTAATGTTTATAGGGATCCAAATCCCATAAAAGTGCCGGTTACCCATTTATCCTGGTCACCGGACGGTGGCATAAAAATGGCTGTTAGTCATTGCGATATGAAGTTCCAGGGTGATAAAACGGGGCAAAAATGTAATTCTTACATATGGGAAGTGGAAAATCCCAATGAGCCTTATTTGACTTTGGAGCCTAAAGTTCCATGTGTTTGTTTGGAATACAATCAAAAAGATCCGACTAGCTTGGTAAGCGGTATGTACAACGGCCAGGTGGCTGCCTGGGATACTAGACATGGCAAATATCCTGTAATGATAAGTGAGAGGGAAGTTTGTCATCGAGAACCAGTCAATTCTGTTTTATGGAATAATTCTAAAAGTGGCACTGAGTTCTTTTCGGGAGGCTCCGATGGCCAGGTGCTATGGTGGGATACTCGTAAATTAAATGAACCTTTCGATCGTTTACTTATGGATCCGGTTAAAAGTGATGAACAGGATTTATCACGATCTTATGGAGTTTCGGTATTAGAGTATGAAACTACTATACCAACAAGATTTATGGCTGGCACTGAAATGGGTATGCTATTTTCCTGTAATCGTAAGGGCAAAACACCTTCCGAGAAGATACAAATAAGGGTGTGTAATAGGATCCGAGTAAAATGAATGAATTCATAAGTTGAGTATATCTTAAAACAATTTGCAGATGATGTGCCATTTGGGACCAGTTTATGCCATTATGAGGAATCCAGCCTTTGTCAAAAATTTTCTTACAGTTGGTGACTGGTGTGCACGTATTTGGTCCGAAGATTGTAGGGAAAGTTCCATAATTTGGACTAATAGCAGTATGGCTATGTTGACCGACGGAGCTTGGAGCTATACTAAGTAACTTTGAAAAAGAGGTGTTTTGAACGTAATTCTAGGTATAATTATAAATTTTTCTAGAGTTTCACAGTTTTTTATAACACGCATGGATGGCGTTTTGGACACATGGGACTTATTGCAGCAGCAAAACGAACCAGTTTTAACGGTCAAAGTATGCGATGAGCCTTTGTATTGTGTCCGTACAAATGAAAATGGTAAATTTGTTAGTTGTGGCAGTAAATTGGGAGCTACATTTCTAATTGAGGTCTCAGAGAACATGGTGACCTCCAATAAGAATGATAAGCCTTTGCTAACAGCCGTAAGTGTAATTTTATTATCACCATACGAACATGCATACCATAAATACTTATGTATGTTATTATTATATCAAGCCTTATTTTCGATGTAATCGTAAGCGACAAAACTTAAGTTTTCAGGAATAGGTTTTATTTAATATTCAAACTTTCCCATTTATAATATATATTAGTAGAATTCTTTTATTACTAAAACTATTATTTGCGTATATGTATAAGCATATTTGTTTTATTTAAGATGTTTGAGCGCGAAAATCGCCGAGAAAAAATTCTAGAGGCCAAATCTCGTGAAATTAAGTTGAAGGTTAAAGCAAATATGGGACAGGATCAGAGTGATTTGACTATGCTGAATGGCAAAGTTAATATAGCACCATTTAAAAGTGCCTGCGAACAGGCAGAAGCAGAGTATTTTGCTGCTGTTGAGCAAGAACGCTTGAAAAGAATTCCCGGGAACAAGCGTAGGTGAACATAATGAAGTGATTTGCTCTTTTCCCTAGATATTCTATATATTGTGTTATTTAAATTACAGAGGACTTGGAAGAAACTGAAGTTTCGGAAGCTGATAATAGTGTTAAAATTTAGGACCTCAAAGAAAAGTAGTTTCGTTCTACTGGAGGTAGAATTGTTTAAAAATTTCATGGAAACGTGTTAGTAGTGCACTGTTTTAAATAGTTGAATGTTTCATAAACTTTGTTTAATTTTACTAATTATATTTTGTTTGCAAGCAGAATGATAAAACAGTATCATGTTATAGTTATTTAAATTTATCCGCTTCATAAGAATTTAAAATTGGTTACTCTTTTGTACTGCATTATCCTTTAAAGTATTTTTAGCGCCATTAAAATTACACTTTACAACACTACTCACATAAGCTTCATTGCGTTTGTCTGATTTTCTTTTAGTTGTCATTCGTTTAATTTTTTCTTGTAACTTTGTGAAGATTTTGTGGTGTTTGTTCATTTTTTAAAAATTTTTATCATTTAAAATAGTTTATATTCTGCTAAAACATTAAAAAGTTAAATTTTAATATGTCTAAAATACAAATAATATCAAGAAGCGCAGAGAAAAATAAAATTAAAGCTAAATTTTAAGAAAAAGTTTCATTAGCAAATGACGCCTATTTTTTTCCGTACAACAGCTGCCCTTTGTGATAAAGCAAAAGCGAAGAAGTTTAATTAATGGTAAAAGGATCAATAGATTACTTTACAAGTGAAGATGATAAATAAATAATTACTTCTGATGTTATAAATTAAAAATTATTAATCTGAAAGTATGTGTAATTTATAAGGTAATTTATTGCGTTTTAATGATGTCATGAAAAAGTATCTACTGAAATCTAATTAATATGCATTTGTTTGGTGTTACATCTTAAGCTGGCTTGACATTAAATGTTCTGATCTTCATATACAATTAATTGATGCTTTTGGTGAAGAGGTAAGTTTAAATAATTTTATTTATTTTTGTTTATTTAATATATCTATTGTATTGCATTTTATAATTATTAAAATACATATTTTAGTGTTAAGGCATTTACATTTCTTTTAAAGCTGCCAGACTGATCGATGGGTATTATGACTTGGTAAATTTATTGAGCGATTTTTTGGATAAATTTTTTTGATACTTGCTAATTTTTCAATTCTGTGATCATCTTTAAATGTTGAAAACTATATACATATGTAGATATTTTTTATTTATGTATGTGTTTCCCCTAAACAGTGGCATAAGGTCAATCAATACTTTCAAAATACTTCTTTGTTTCGAGTACAATTTGGTGAACAGTCAATTTCAAGTAATGGGACTAGCTGTACCCGAATTATAGAAATATGATAATATCGAAAACCTTTTTCTTTTTCTTAAATCGAAATCTGCATATATGTATTTGAAAAGTTTTAATAATATGAATCATTGATAGTGCGAATCACTTTCAAAACATTCAAAATAAGTCCCATTTGAACCGAAACTGACAATACTTGTTGAAATAGACATATTAATAGAAAATAGAACCTACTAGAAAATATTCACAAGTCGCGTTTGTATTAACTTCAATCCTCCTTGTGAATTTCTTTTTTGTTTTTTTAAATTTATTTTGATGAGATTAATTATTGGTGTTCATTTTCTACTTCGACACTCGTAAGGCCAAATATTAAAGAAATATTGCTTTAAATGTTTAGCGTAAAAATCTTATCTTCCATACTTGTAGATTTTCAACGCTCTTAAATATCTTTTTATGGTCTTTTTACCGAATATGTTGAAATGTGTGCAAACAAAATCTGGATATTTGCTGTGTAAATATCCGCTAAAGGTCGTTTGTAGTCGTAAAGGAAAATATTTACGAAATAAATAACATAATGGGCTTATTATGACATTAATCAACTTTATCAATTTTTCTATTTTTGTTGTTGAAAATAACTATGTTTTATTAATAATAATTTTATATGAGAGGTGGTGTTGTCCAACTGTCCAAATATGCATTAATATTAAAAAAAAGCTGTAATTATACTCTCTCAGACAAGTTATCAATAAATGATTCTTAGCTAGCAGACAAAGAAAACTACAACAAAATTGAGAATGCAACGCTTTCTGTAAACTCGGTTAAAAAGTGAAGTGGAATACGAAAGTGTAATTATGTTGATAGTGTAAAAATAAATGAATTGAATATATGTATGTAAATACAAAAAGAAAAATCAATAATATTTTTATATATTTAGCAATTTAGACCTAAAACAACTGCTGCAAACTGCTGTGTATAACGTGTTTGGGCAAGACCTCTGAAGAAAGTGACTAACTAGCCTTATAGGATTATGGTTATGGATAAACATTTTATTTTACTGCTTTAACGGTTAAGGGATTTATAATTTCAATCATCATTAAAAATAAAATAAAAATAAAAATGCATGAACACATCATACAACTAAAAATTTAAATAAACATTTAAGTCCAAATATAACTTTTCACAAAAGCTTCAATGCCTTCCATTATTTTATTTCTAGGGATACTCTGAGCATTGTTAAGCCTTGGACTCAACAATGGGGGACAGCAAATACAATAAGGCGGCAATAAGAAAAAGTAGTTGATATTAAAAAGTTAACTACGTTTTTGATGTTGTTTTATTTATTTAATTGGAAAGCATAGACTTTATCAATTTTGAGCGAAGCCAATGCATTTAAAATCCAAATTAAATAAGGATTTTATAAGAAAAAGTCTTGAGCCCAATACTAATATGGCTAGTAGTTTATTAAATGATGATGAGGATAATGCCACACGTAATACACAGCAGCAACAACAATCACAACAAAAAAGTAACAAACCAAATGACAAGAGTGATCTGAATACTCAAAATAACAATACTAATTTGAGCGAATCATCATCGAGCTCGGCCAGCCTCAAAATGCAAGACAATGAAGCCAAAATGAAAAAGCAAAATTTGGAGCAACGCAAGCTGGAATTAGAAAAGTTGCTTAACGAAAAAAGCTGGCTGTTGCAACAACTGCAAAAGCAAGAAACGCAGATTTTGAATGGCAACTTGGAGAGTATGAATTTTAACGATTTCATTTCAAATCTAGCCACGCAATACAAACAGGAACAAATGGCAGCTGACTCAAACACATACAATACTGGAGATAGTGCGTCTACTGTGAGTACTGGAGGTAATAACCATTTGACAAGTGGGGAAGAATCCATATTGAGACGTAAGCCGTTGACGGCCAAAGAAAATTATCAAAACTTGAACAATAACAATGCACCACTGCATCGAAGACAATCTGAGATTTCTAATAGATCTTCCGAATATGATAATTATCCACAACATGATAACCTGTCTACGCATTCTGAAGGCGGCAGAGGTGCTGTAATGCATGGCGCCACTCAAGCCACTCCGCAATATGCGGCCAAAGCAGCCCTAAAGAAAAGATCAGCTACTGTGGCGGGTACAACAACTCAAACGTCGTCCAATTTGCAGATTATAAGGCAGCAACATTTGGATCAACAACAGCATCATATAATATATAAACAACAATACCAGCATCCCCAGCAACATTTATTTAAGCAACATTTTGAACCACATCAAATTCTGATGCCTCACTTGCAATATGCAACTCAAAAGTTTTACTATACGACTCTGCAGCCGCAGGCAAATCATCCAACCCAGCAACAGCTTCAGCAGCAACAGCTCCAGCAGCAACAACAACAATATGGACGTTATATAAAAAATAAACAAATCGCTCAACAGCAAACACTGCATCATAATCAAAATGTAAATAGCCACCATCAACCACAAATCTTGCTGGCTCCAGCTACTACACTCGATAATATATCCTTGTATTCCCTCAACTCCAACAATGTTGCCACTCTGCACCGGCCAGCCCAACAGCAGCAGCCGATTATCGTACAATGTGACAAATACTATTTGTCTCCCACATCTCATCACATCTCGCATAACGATGGCGGTGGTTTCATAAAGTCATCACAAAATATTAAAGAATATATATCGCCCCACAATTCGCCACAACACTTCAATATGCGCGACAAAAGTCGTGTTCAAACATCACAGTCGAATTTGGCTCAACGGGGAACAACACCTGCCTTAGATGTCATATCTTTGGCTCCCTCTTATGTATCGATGGAAACTATAGACTATTCAACATCACCAATAGCCTCCAATATGCGATGGAGATCGCAAACAAATCTACCGCCCATGCAACAGAATGCTGGCGCAACCATGGAAATGAAATCACAGTCCAATGATATGTTAAATAACAATCAATATTACAATACCACCTTAAACCCACCTCCGCCAGCCTCCTCTGCTCTAGTGACACAAAACCAAAACTTAGTCCCACCGCCAAATGTAACACAAGTTAAACCCTTTAAGCCTTTAGATGATATATCTGTTAATTTCTATTCCACTGAAACCCAAAAGAAACTAAAACCTAAACAATGGCTAGAATCGTCATTAGATGGTCCTGCTATAAGGCAAACGCCTGTGCATGATGATCATCCCTGTTCATCGACTACATTTTTCTTTAATAACAATAGCCAAAACAGAACAAAACTTTCTTCTCAGTCATTAAACACTTCGCGGCACTATTCTATGTCTGCAGCTCAATCAAAGAGTAATCCAACTACAAACTCCAATCCTAATCACAACAAACTAAGTCAATCTACATCCTACCTAAATCAATTGGACTTGGCAAATGCCAATTCTTTGTCTACACCGACACCCTCCATATCCCAGCCTTATAATTTAGAACTATCTCCACAAAGTTCAGGAGCTTATAAATATTTGGCAGCCCAGCAAAAATTCCCTTGCAGGCCAACACCTACTGTGCTCTATGTTAACACTTCTAATACAAATTTGGCCCAAACAGCTACATCAACTCCTCCCTTAGCCGCGGCGGCGGCTGCTTTTTCACCCGACATACGCATAGAATCCCCGGTCAATATGACTGTAGTGCAACCGGCCACATTTCAGCCCTACAAAGAAGTCACGAAGCCTTTTGAAATGTCTGATTTTTATAAATATTCCACAAAATTTCGTCAAAAGGAAAATAATGACAATAATACCGAGAATTAATATATATATTTTTTTTCAAATTGTAAATTTTGGAATTTCGCACTTTACAAAAAAAAAATTTTATCTGTTGCGAAATATGGCAATATTGTTAAAGACAAAAGGGAAAATATGTGTAGCAGAAAAAGAAGGGGAGAGTAGAGAAAAGTCGATAAAACAGTAAATTTCATCTCAAAGAAATTTGCCGTCGAGCTGAAATAATTCCCCCTTATCGTGGTTGGCGTTTTTCGAATTCAAATTCCACTATTTGTAGTTGATTAAAGAAAACAAACTATAGAGTTCAAAGTAAAATTCAACACACTGTTCATCCAAACTTTCAATTCTTTATGAATCTGTAAAAAGACTAACGAAGACAGTGCATATAAAAAACTAGGGTCAAAGGGAAATGAGAAAAAATTTGTTTGAGGTTGTAAAAAATTGGGTGCGGTGTGTTTCAACAGGTAGAATATTGTATGTTATTTCATTTGTATGTGAAATAAATATGTAATAGAATTTATGTGCATTATATATAGATTATTAAACACAATGATAATACAATTCTGATACATAGATAATTTACTTCCTTTCTGATTATAATATTCTAGAACTAATTCCTCAGCCCATTTGTTTGATATTTTGATTGTTTAAAATTTTTATCATTTATTTTATTTCTAACTTACTAATGGTCTAATTCATAAAAATATTTTAGCTTTATTACAGGTTTATTTGACAAATTTCCCATAGAAATATGTCAAATAAGCGCTTAATAAACCTGAAATATTTTTTATGAATAAGGCAGTAAATATTTTACTAATAGGTATATAACATAATTTGACATTTAGTTTAAACTGTAACTAAAAATATTGAAAAAAAAATCCAAGAGAAGAAATGCGAAAAAAAGGATATACTCCGGCTGCAGATTTTGGTTTTATTGCACACAGTTTATAATTATACAACCATATTTTATTTTAGTATAGTTATTTAGTACGATATATTGTACAATGTGGTGTGTGACCCCAAAAATCAGTTATTATAATATGGCAGCACATAAAATTTACGCCCAATGCATTTTGTTGTTTATTTTTATTTTAAATAACATTTTATGCATATTTCTTGGTATGGTGAAAATTTGTCAAAGAAAACTTTGTGTGTGAAGAATTGAAACAAAGTTTCAAATAAAATGTAAAAACTTTGTCAAAGCAAACTTTGCGTGTGCGAAAAGTGTCTCATTTAACATTAAATTTTGCCCACTCGCTTTTAAAAATCTCTATCATTGTATTAAGCATTGCAGTATTAATCATTGCAGTCTGGGCCGCTCGCTCTTCCCATCTATTATATATTCAGCGTTGCCAAATATTTAAAAATCTTACACACAAAAAATAACAGGTTTTCGAAAGGTATAGCTTTTCACAAAATAATGGGCAGACTATCAAGTTTCATACAAAAATATGTAATTACTAATTAGTGCTTTTTTTGCTTATACAAATTATAAAACATAAGAGCTTTATGTAAAAAGTAATGAAATTAAAATAAAAATGCAAAAAAAGAAGAAAAAAGAAAATAAATCAGACGCAGCCGCATTATCCGATCGTATATCTACTCTAAATAAAACATTATTTGCTCAATTGTTATAAACTATAATATACACAAAAAAAAAATTATATACATTTTGACAAAACCAGTGTCTTAATAACGATAAAAAACAAAAATCCTCTGGAATTTTTTCAATTGATATTTCTTAAAAAATATTGCCTTAAAATGTAGTTGTAACTACTTAATATAAAATAATAATATACTTACATACATACATTATAATATACATTTATACTTATGTATATTTAAAATTGTAATGCTCAAATCTATTACCAAATTCTTAAAAATTTTTGGTTGCACATTTGTATTTTTTTTATTACATTACATACATTAGACAATAAATTTTATATTAAATATACATATTTATAAAATATTTTTAAAATTAATCTATTACATTTACTTATATGATATGTTTTTTAAAATAGCTAAATTTTTATAAAAACAAATGATTATATATATAATAGCAGTTTTAATTAAACTTTTACATATATTGAATAAAAATATATACAATACTTATATACTACATATTAAAAATAAAAGGGCAAAACTCGGCTTTCATCTTTTGGATACTATGAATGGTTAAAAGTTTTTTTTTTCTAATTTATAGCTGAGATGTAAATCTTTGTTTAACATGAAATGTATTTTACATCTGACTTTTCAGCTATGCTACTCTTATGCCTGTCAAAATATCAAAAAATAAAGCTTGCAAAAATTAAAATAAAATACAAAAATAATGAAGTAAATACGTATGAACATTAATGCATATGTGCATATTTTGACTGAATTTACAGAAAATCAAAAAGTCTGGCAACTGCGACAATTCATAACAAACACCCGCCCGCATTTTTAGATAATTTCTTAAGGTTATCTGCAACGGTACATTCTTGCATTTTTATAAGCACAAATGCTTTAGTTGGATTTTAAACTTGTAAAGAACTAGTCTAGTGGAATATAATAACATATAATAATTTAATAGTATTTGCTTCGACAATAATCTAAAATGAAGAAGGTCATCAATAATCAAATGTATCAAAATGCCTTCAGTGAGTTGTTTTTAACATTTAAGACCACACAAGTGGGAATTACATAATTTATTTTGAAAAGTCGAATAAACATTAAAAATAGGAAATAAACGAAATAATGTAAGTTTTTTTATATTAATGCAAGGACAATAAATAAGTAACTAACGAGCAAAAAACGTTAATTAATTATCAATCGGTTGAAAAGTGATTGTGCAAATTGTTTTATATGGCTGACATAACCTAATAGGCTAACATAAATTTTTTTTCACATTGACGCATTTTTGAATTAAATTAAATCACGCAAAATAAAAAAAAACAAAAATTATGAAAATATGTACGTATGTACATACTTGCATATTTCCTTTGTTTGTATGTACATGCTTGCATATTTCCCTTGTTCCTTTATAGGGGCTCAACTCGAAAGTTTGCAATTTTAACTTCTTTTTTTGCAAGAAAACTATACAGTGGTCCTATCTACTCACGGTAAAAGTCTTACACAACTTTCTCTATTCTTTCGTAAAATATACGGAGCAAATGCGGTTTAGTGAAGCAGCTCAAAAAGAAAAAAAAAATTGGCGGCGACCTATATTTTCCGAGTCATGAGGCTCTAACCTTTGCATTGCTCATAAGGAGCCAAAGCCAAATAGCTTATCTGATAGAACAAATGCGGTTTAGTGAAGCAGCTAAAAATAATGAAGGCGACACATATTTCCAGAGTTATGGTGCTCTAAATATTGATAGAACATTAAAAAATATAAATTCAGAGGCCCATAACTCGGAAAATATGTGTCGCCGCAATATTTTGTATTTAATGTTTTTTTTTTATCAGATAGGCTACTTTTTATTTTTTTGGATGCGTGATCATGGTTGCGTTCGAATTTGCATTCGAAGTTTCAAAAATATCAACATGTTTTGATGTTTATAGGTTGCATTGATGGCTGCATTGTATGTTGCAGTGCTGTGTCAAAATATGCAACATGTAATATAAACGTGTTCCGTAAACACGTTGCAAAGTGTGTACTTGCCATTAGAGCAACGAGTGCGATATGTATGTATGTACATATGTAGTTGGCAAATCAAAAAGTCTGGCAACATCGACAATTTATAACAAACACCCGCCTGCATTTTTAGATAATTTTTTATGTTTATCTGCAACGGTACATTCTTGCATTTTTATAAGCACAAATGCTTTAGTTGGATTTTAAACTTGTAAATAACTAGTCAAGTGGAAGTGTTTAATAAAAAGTTAACAATTAATTTAATCTAATAATTTAATAGTATTTGTTTCGACAATAATCTAAAATGAAGAAAGTCATCAATATTAAAATGTATCAAAATGCCTTCAGTGAGTTGTTTTTTACATTATTAATAAAAATAGAGCTTAGTCCATTTAGGACTACAAAAGTGAGAATTAATAATTTATTTTGAAAAATCGAATTAACATAAAAAAAGAAAATATATGAAATAATGCAAGTTTTTTTATATTAATGCAAATACAATAAATACGAGTAAATAACTAATGAGCAAAAACGTTAATTAATTATCAATCGGTTGTAAAGTGATTGTGCAAATTGTTTTAAATGGCTGACATAACCTAATAGGCCAACATATTTTTTTTTCACATTGTCGCATTTTTGAATTAAAAAAAAAAATACAAAAATTATGAAAATATGTACGTATGTACATGCTTGCATATCTCCCTTGGTCCTTTAAAGGGGCTCAACTCTAAAGTTTACATTTTTAACTTTTTTTCCAAGAAAACTTACATAACTTTCTCTACTCTTTCGTAAATGCGGTTTAGTGAATTAGGTAAAAAAAAATGGCGGCGACCCATATTTTCCGAGTCATGGTGCTTTCATTGCTCTGCGAAAATTCTCAAAAATAATTTTGAAATAGCTTACTGATAGAAAATTACTCGGAAAATATGGGTAGCCACCAAATTTTGTATATAAAATTTTTTTCTAATTTTTATTTTTATTGGATCTGCTTCATTAAACTTAATTTAAGCCAAAAATACAGTTTTATTCCTCTGTGGTATATAAGAGTACAAAAAAGTACATAAGAACAGTTTTTTACACTTACTAAAAGTTTGTAAATTTGTAAATTTTGAGTTGCCCCTTTAGAGGAACAAGTGCGATATGTGCATGTGTGGATTGATTAGACATTTAAAACATCGCCGAAATTATAGCAAATCAAAAAGTCTGGCAACTGCGATAATTCATAAAAAGCATCCGCCCGCCGTTTTAGATAATTTTTTAAGATTATCTGCAACGGTACATTCTTGCATTTTTATAAGCACAAGCGCTTTAGTTGGATTTTAAGCTTGTAAAGAACTAGTCTAGTGGAAGTGTTTACTAAAAAGTAACTTGAAATAATAATTTCATTTATAATTAAATAAACAAACAGACATTAAAACATTTTTCTTGGCAATAATCTAAAATGAAGAAATCCAAGAACATTAAAATACTCCAAAAAGTCTTCAGTGCGCTGGTTTTTGTAATAAAATAGTGATGCGTCCATTAAGGATTACAAACGTGCGATTTATCTAAACTTATTTTGGACTGTGCAATAAACATGAAATAATGTAATAACGTAAGTTTTTCATTTAAAATTGTTATGAACTTATTTTTAAATTGAATTGTAGGTATTCATATCGATCGTATATGTGCATACATACATACATTTCTACTTGTGACCATCGATATGTATGTATGTATGTAGACTTTCCATACTATTACCAATAATAGATTTGGGCAGTAAAAAATAAATTATGGTAGTGAACTTATCTTGAGGATTATGTTTTTGTGCAATCGACAATTAGTATTGATAAATTCATACGTATGTACATATGTACATACATAAATAAATGCATGTACATAGCACATGAAAACGTGCATGCAAATGTACATACATACAAATATTTATGTACATATGTATGTACATACATACATCAGAGCTGCAAATGATTTTTTGATTTTAATTCGTTACGAATTAGCAAAATTTTGAATTAATTCTTTTCACTAAAAAAAAGAATTTAACGAAATTTGAATCAATTTAAACGAATTAGGCAGAAATGAATTTCAATTTTAATTATAAACGAATTGAAATTCATTTCTGCCTAATTTGTTTGAAAAATTCATTTAATTCTTTTTTGTTGTGAAAAGAATTAATTCAAAATTAAGATAATTCGTTACGAATTAAAATCAAAAAAGAATGATTCATTTACAGTTCTGGTATGCAGTTTTTCTTTTGATGTTTGGGAGGTACAATTTACGCTGAAAATAATTACAAATGTATAATTTTCAAATATTTTTTCTAAAAAACGGAAAACAAGTCTTTTTTTCTATTTTTCATCACTTTGTCAAGAGAACCTCGTTCGTTCGCTGTTCATGGAAGTAAACTTTACGCTCTGGTTTTTTGTATACTTTTTACATGTGTGTGTTCCAGTTTTGAAAATCTGCTTCTGCATTTCGTATTAAGGGCCAGCTGGGATTAAAGCGAAAAAACACGCGGGCGAAAACTGTACGCAAAAACATTAGGAATCTCACAACTTATAAGATCAAAATGAGAGTTGAATTCCATTTTCATTTAGAATATTCAGATTTGATGAACACTTAAAACATTCCAACCTACAAAAGCAGAATAGAACAACATGCGGAAGCCGAGTTAATTTCTTTTTATTGCCTTGGGTCGGTTTTACGACAACCTAAGTATATATGTATGTATATACGAGTAATTAGATATGTATATACATATATATATATATGTTTTCCAAATTTGTATCGCTTTGTCGCTCTGTCGCCCAAATTCTAGCTTGCATCTCCCCCATTAGACGCTTGATGTTTTTTTCATCAAGTTTAAAAACAAACTTACATGTACACATTTTTATGTGTAAATGAGTGCGTTTGCGTTACTTGTAGAATTTTCAAGAATAAATAAATTTGAGAGTTGAAAGATCTGCGAGTTTAATGAATTGCTATGGCTGAGAAAATGTAGAGGAGGAAAATTTTGTTTTAATGCTGCTTTAAATGATTTTTCATTTTAATACATTTTCTAGAAATCCAATAAATTTTAGTTTAGTTGCAATTGGCGCGTTATTTAGACTAAACGTTTTTTTCTATTCTCAAATAACAATTTAACAAATAAAAATTTGAATTTCGAATCTCTAATAATGGAGTTATAATTTAGTTATATTAAAAATAAAAAATAAAATTAGTTTGTAGACTGTAGTGTAGAGTAAAAAATTGGGAATTTTGATAAAATTAAAAATATAAAAATTTTTCGGGAAAAAGTTTGAAAATTACGTGAATGAATCTTTTAAATTATAACCTTAAAAACGAAAAAATATGTGTTTAATTGTGGTACATTAAAAAAAATAATATTTGGACTTTAAAAATATTTATAAACAATTTTTTCTGACAGTCTTAAAAAGTTTTGTTCTCATTTCATGCCCTTTTTACAAAGTCAACGTCGTCATGTTGTTTGAGAAACATTAAATTCAATTTCATTGTATATATTTACGCGGCCTCAAAATTCGGTTTTTTAAATTGTTATTGCTCGTCTGTTAACATAAAAATAAATGTTATTCGAAAAAAACAAAAACAAAAAAGCCTAAAAAGCATAAAGTTTTCTCTCTGCTGTTTACAACCACACATATGTACATATATATGTACATACATGTATAGTCTCTAGCTACCATTCACTATAATCCACTTGAAATCCACTTCAAAAACATGCAAGTAAATGCATGTGTCTTCTGCAGGGTCCACGCGTGAGTTGATGGAAAATATCAAATAATGGATCTATTTAGTTTATATGATTGGGTACGTAAAAATTAATTACATATGTATATATATATATATATATATATATTCTTAATGAATTTGTTTTGAGGTGCTAAAAAAGATATGAAGACTTGATAGTTTTTAATTTCAAATATCTCAGTAAAAAAAAGTTTCCAAGGAAGTCAATAAAATCCTGAACTTGTGATCTGGAAGTTGTGCAACTTTGGAAAATTTCTAATGATTTTTATATAGGGTTGTAATTGCAAGAAGTTATCTTTCTTGATCCATATTCAGTGAATCCGAAGCCATGTTCATGGCACAAATAACAGGTGCCTTTGTGTTACCTGAGAGTAGGAAAGAAAGGGATTGTGCAATTACAGATGGTGAAGTGACAGATAGATAGAGAGAAGCTTAATTAATTTTTTTCCTTGTTAGAACTCTGCTATTGTGCGTTTTGTTAATTTTTATAGTATCGTTGCTGCGCCTCTGGTGTTAAATAAACGTATTAATTTAAGGTATGTAGCCATTTTATTAGTTATTTAACTTCGCCGACAATTAATTACGTAAGCAAAACTAACATTTCAAAACTAGAATCTCCCGTCTCCCCAAATTAATTAAAATGTTTCATTATCATCAATTTTTGCGAGTTTAGTGACAGTATGTACACTGAACCAAAAAAGCATTCTTAAAACAAGAATCTTGCGTTTTTGTTTTAAAAATGCTGCATTTTTAAAAATCATTTTTAAAATATGAATGTTTCTTATAATATTAATATACAACATTGTTATTTTTATAACGAAACAGTTCTAAAACAAAAATGTTATATATAAATACAGCTTTAAGTCCAAATTTTTAACAAATTGAGTGAGTGAAAAATATTTCCCTAAATCTGAGTTTAGTTTAGTTTTAACTCCTGGCCAAAAAAAAAGGGATGTTATAAGTTTGTAGTGTGTGTCTGTACAAATCCACGTACAGACCAAAGGTGACTTGATCGAGAGTGTTCTCAGGTATGTTTGAAGAAAATTGGTCCAGTCTTTTAGAAGATATCACATCTTTTCTAGATGTATTGGAGGGTTCTTAAAATTCTTAATTTTTGTTTTCACATATTTATAAAAAGAAATAACAATACTTCGTCGGTGAAAGCCTGGGGTCTAATCGTCGCTTTCGATAACGAGCTGATTCGATCATGTTTTTCAGTTTGAATATATATAATATGGTTCAATATCGAATGCCATAATCTCAAACTGAAAAAACGTGATCGAATCAGCTCGTTATCGAAAGTGTCGCTAAGACCAATGGTTCCAAAATGACGGCATTCGATATCGATCGAAATTTCCATACAAACGCAATTAAAATTGTATGAAAATTTATTCGATATCGAATGGATGCTAGAATTCATCGTGTGAAATTTTGCATTTAATACCACTATTAAAAATAATTGTGGGGAATTCCGCAGAGAGAAAATACATACATGTGTTGGATTTCACACAAATTCGCTCATATTAGAACACATAAAAATATTCCAGATTGGCAACAAAACAAAAGTCTGCGAAATTTTCTAACTAAATAATTGTCTCTATAGTACATAAATTTTAATTTGAATTGACGGAGAATATTTTATTTTATTGTTATAACTTCGACGTAGTGGTCAGTAACAGCCTGGACGACGATATCGAAACGAGAAAACGAACGAGTTCCTCCATACAATTTGATATTAAAAATGGGTGCATTACGTAGTTTTAACCCACTACTAAAGCCTACAGTACATGGCATGTAAAAACCACATGTGCATGTGGTTATGACGTAATTTTGACGCCATCAAGAAGCTACATTTGCTACATGCCGTGTACTAGTAGCACATGTACATGTAGATATTCTCATGCTTACAGATGTGCTGCCTCAGAAAATGTGCTCGATTCGGTTACATGTGCCACACTTGTGTTTTGGAGCAAAAATACTATCAAAATTTTAAGGCCTGTAGCCACTAGTATTAATTTAAAAAAAATGCAACCAACATGCTTTTTACATGCCGTGTACTGTAGGCTTAAGTTCTAGCGTGATTTTTAATGTGAAGTTTTATGGCAAAACTTTTTAAGATCATGTTCAATTTTGTCACTTATGCTAACGTCATGCCAGTTTTTTCTTATACATAAGGCCCTTAGTTTCCGTCAGGGCATCTGCCATTCCCCATTTCCACAATGTAAAAATTTGGCTTTCGGCGAAACTCTGCAAAATTAATGCCCACGGATACCGAATCAGTTGGACCCCAGTAATAACTTATGTACATATACGGCCTTATTCATAAAAAATATTTTAGGTTTATTACAGGTTTATTTGACAAATTTCCCATAGAAATACGTCAAATAAGCGCTTAATAAACCTGAAATATTTTTTATGAATATGGCAGATAATGTTTTTCTAAATTCCAAACCTGAGACCATGACCAACACTCTTGCAAATGTTTACAGGGAATATTTATTACCCAGATGCACTGATAAAATTTACAGTTAAATTCTCACTTCAGTTCATGTGTATGTGTATGTATGTGAGCGGCGTTTTTTATTTATCGTTACCTTAATATAGAAAGGCCCTAACTCATTATTATTTTTTGAACGTAAGTTCCTCATGGCGCGCCATGCATGTAAAACAAAAAGTAAATTTATTGTTTGTTTGTTGTGCTTTAACGGCTAAACCGCGGAACCGATTTTGATGAAATTTAGAACATAGGTAGATCTAAGAAATCATAAAAATATGACTAACAGGGGAGGTAAGGGGAAAACATATGTACATATGTAGATAGCTCTGAGTCTAAAAGAAGACATAGGCTGTAGATTTTTTCAAAAACAGGGCCACGAGGGGAGGTTAAGGGAAATGTCTTCCTCTTTGAAACTATCTATGCGATTTTGGTTACATTAAAAAAATAGGACCACGTGGGGAGGTAAGGGGAAATTTCTTTCTCTTTGAAACTATCTATCCGATTTATATGAAATTCAAAACATGGATAGATCTGAGTCTACAAGAAACATAGGGTAAATATAAAAAAATAGAAGTACGTGGGGAGGTAAGGGGAAATTTCTTTCTCTTTGAAACTATCCGATTTTTATTAAATTCAAAACATACATACATAGATAGATCTGAGTCTAGGAAAGCACATGGCTATACATTTTTCCAAAAATAGGAGCTCGAGGAGGGGTAATAGGGGACAATTTCTGCCTCTTTGAAACTATCTAACCGATTTTGATGAAACTCAAAACATGGATAGATCTGAGTCTGGAAGAACACAAACGCTATATATTTTATAAAAAATAAGCCCACTAGGGGGTAAGGGTTAATTTCTAAGATAAGTAAAACGTAAGAAACTACGTTTCTACCCGGTGTCCCATGACGTTATTTTTTTCAAATCGAGATATTTGTACATTTCGTTAGAAGAACATCTAATGTATGGAAAAATGCAAAAATTTCCACTTCAAAAAAATAATGAGTTAGGGCCGTTCTATATTAACGTAAAAATATGTTTGTATGTATGTGTGCATGAAAAAATCGCGCTCAAAAAATACACTATTCTTTTAGGTTGTCTGAGTTTATTTAGTACTCGGAACCGCTTGGAACCGCTGTTGTTTATTTTATTTTGTAAAATTTTTGCGATGTAAAGTGTTTGTTTTTTTATATTTATTTATATTCAAATAAACGAAAAACTGTTACATTAAAATAAAGGAAAATATTACAAATGATTGATAGATAAACATATGTACGTACACACACATGACATATGCATTTATTTACACATTTTACTGTGTTTGTTTCTGTGCTTTCGGATTTGCAAAATATTGCTTGGCTTTTCTTTTCTTTTACTCTACACTTTCATTCTTATGTGCTGAGTTGTTGTTGTTGTACGTTCGTTCGCTGCTTTTACGGTTTATTTTGAAAATTCAACAATTTTACTCATGTGGGGTTTTTGTCGTGTGTTTTTTATCTGTCATGTAATAAAAAGTGAATCGGTTGGTTAGTTTTCTTTACTACGCGAAACGCTTGAGAACCACAATTGGATTAAATACATAAAAAAATTTCGAAATAGAAAATTCAAGTCATGAGAAAATACATATTAGTTGCAAAGAAATAATTTAATTAAAAATAAGAGAAAAATAAAATAAATTATTACAAAAATCGTAAAAAAAATAATAGCTTTGGAAAAATATACATACATACATATAAACATTAAAATTTAATGATTAATTAAAATGTAAATTAATTAAGGAAAAAAATGTTAAATAGAATAGCAATAGTGAGCTTTTTATTTGATTGGAATAGTTTATATTTGCCTAAATTTTCACTATCGGGAGTAATAAATTAAAAAAATATTTATTCTAAACGCCTCCGATATGTAATAACAAAACTATTAAAAAGTGAAATAAACGACAATTTTTATAATTTTGTTATTATGAAAATTAATTTCCTGAAAAAAAATCAAACAAAGTTTTTATTTTTCATGTAAACATTTTCAAAAATTAATTTTTTTTTATAGTTTTGAGGTTGTCAAAAAGTTCAAAGAATAGGCATGTTGGATTAAAAAAGAAATTAGATTAAAAAAGAAGTTAGAACTCCAAAACTACCCGCTAGTATAAGAACTAACATTTTGACGCAATAAATTGTAACAAAATAACGAAATTGAATTAAACGAATAAAAAAAACACAAGTGTATGTACATACATGTATATGTATGTATGTGTGTATGTATGTACCTGCATAAAAAATAAACCTGTAACAAAATGTCGAAATTACATGTAAGTTTAATTTTATTTGTACTACAACCTAAAACAATACATGTTGCCTTGCCGCTTCTTTTCAATACAGTGAACTCCTAAATACATTAACTATTTTTTCCACATTGTTCATGTCAAAGCATTTTCATATAAGATAGACTCGCCTCAAATTGCTTTGAAAAATTCATACTTGGGATATAAAAAACGTACTGAAAAATTTTCAAATTACAAGCGGCAAAAACCGTCACCTGCGCTGTCTAGACCACCTGGTATGAATTCGCCTTGGTTCATGTCTTAGATAATATTCGCCTGAAAAGAAAATCTGCTTGTTTAAAACAAAATTTTTATTTGTGCAATATATGTACATACATACATGTGTATATCTATTGGTTTAGTTTTTATTGAGATTTATTACAAAATATTTAAATTTAATGAAATATAAAATAAGGTGTTATAAATTAACTTAAGCTGCATTTACACTTGTCTGATAACAACAGCTAACTTTAAGATTTTGTCATTTAAAATTTATACTTTATATCAAATGAAATAGAATATGTAATATAAATATTTTCAGCTCAGCTTTCACCTGTTCAAATCAGACAAAACACAAATAGTTAAAAGAGAGCGATAGATGCCGATAAAGAAAAAGAGATTTATGTCAAAGAAGACAAAATTCATACTTTGTTCATATTTAACAATTTATTGCTATCCTGTCTGGCAGAAATCCTTAGACGACTGTTATTAATCCCGAAATATTTATATTAATTTCAGTATCAACTAAATGAGAATTCTATCTTTCGAAGTCGTCTGTATAATTTCTTACTAAATAAGAAATACATTAGTTTTGATACTCTGGAAGCAATGAAAATGTACTTGAAAAATTACTTGAAAAATTTCCGTTCATGGAAATAAAACCTTGGGTGCATTCGTTTACTCGTTTACGACAAAATTATTTTAATTTGCCTATTGTGATTTTTCTAAAAAACCTTCATACTGTACGTTAAAATTGGTATTTCTCGAAATTGTGTTTTTCGACTTACGCTGTGACCACAGATATCTTGTCAAAGTGCATTCAAGGCATATTATGTCAATACCTGGGGGCAAATTACGGCATTCGATACGACTCGTAATTTAAAAATATTTCAAAAGAGTTTATATGGAAATATTTTTAAATTACGAATCGTATCGAAAGGCGTAATTTGCCCCCTGCATTCAGTAACTTTTATTACGATAATCGTATCGCTATAATAAATATGAAGAAAATTTATCGATTTTGATATTCAGTAACATATTTTAAAGATATTCGCTGTCGGTTGACTTTCGCTTATTTTGATATTTTTTATGCAGAGATATCGAATTAAATGGTGATTACAAATATAGGTAGGTCCAGGTTATCGTAAAAAATAAATTATGGAATCACATTATCGTTATCGCAAACGAATAAATACATATGTCGATAAATATTACGATTTTCGGTTCGCAAAAAGTTACAGAATCCAGGTACAGATAGACATCTGAGGGATATTCAAATTACAAGCGGCGAAAAAAGTTAGCTCAGCAGTTGAGACCACCTCATACGGACTCGCCTTGCTAGTGTTGATACAGCTGACATCCGTTTTTAGCTCGTCCGAGTTTATGTTTAAGAAAAACTTCGACACATCAAGTCAATCAAGTTAACAGTTTGTTTCTATTGCTGTATGTGATGTTGAACTAAATAAATAAATTTAACTAATGGCTGGAGGTGGACGGGTGGGTGCCTCCATCAGAGTGGAAAAATGCTGTGAAAATTAGTTGAAACATATGAAGCAAATGACTGTCAATGGAAACATAAAAAAATAAGGCAGACATCCTCAAAACACGGCGAATGGTAATTGCTCTTAAGAATGGTTCCCAATTTTATTTACAATTTGTACGTAAAGTGGAGAACCAGTAAGGGGAGTGAGTGCGAGGTGTTTTGGAGATGCCAATACAAACTTAATGAGTTTTTCTGCTTGAAATGTAAAACAATCCTAAATGGTTGAAATGTTTATTGTTCTTCGTAGATTTTACAATAAATGAACTAAAGAAAATTCTGATTTTTTCTGATTTTAATGTTTATATCTTCATACTTCCGCACTTTGTTTTGTTTATGAGTTATTAACACTACATACATACGTATTTAATATGTACGCGACTTCACTGTATCTAATTTAAAAAAAAAAGTTTTAGTCCTTTTTCTCTACATAAACATTTCGTTGCGGTGACTCAATTTGTTTTTATTTTTAAAGTTATTTTTAAGTTATTTTGCCAAGATGTGAAACAAACCATTTGCTTTATATTTATGTATCTTTAAAATAGTAGGTACGTTTTTTCCTTTTCAACAGCAGAAATTGTTTCAGGCTGATTTTTTCATACAGTACGTATGTATTTATACTCGTAATTCTAAATTTGTTCAATAAAATTGTGTGAAATTATGTGCGATGGATTTTAATTTAAAACATATGCACGTGTTGCTGCTTATGTTTTGGAAATTCAAATGATATTTAGTTTTTGTATTAATTTCAATAGTAAGCGGCCAGAAATGTAAAATATTAAAATCATCTGTGAAAGAATTCATTAGAGTTTAATTATGACATTTGAGAAATATATATGCATATGAAAATCATCTGAATTTACGGATTTACGTGAAGTGAAAGGTCCTTGATACAGACAGTGATCCATTGAGTTACCCGATTGAAATAGATTTTGGATTCTATGGAGTGTATAAATATACACTTTCCGATCAACTTCCAAATTGTTCTGAATTCTGAAAAAATAAATCCATTCTTCTGATCTCATATTTCAATGTGCAACACTGGGAAAAACAAAAGTTTAGCAAAATTTTACTGTGGAAAGTAACCAGAATAATCCTATTGGGTAATTCGAATCAAGAGAGATTCTAAGATTGCATAGGCCATCACTCAAGAGGCTGGTTAGCAAAATAACCGATCACACGGAGATGAGGTGTCATCTGGCTCGCATGGGGAAGTACGAAATACTGGAACACTACCTGTATCACTGTCTAGCATTTAGTTAGATTAGAAGACAAATTTTCCATAGCGACAACTTACTTAAATTGGAATGTCTTAGGGACTCCGATTTCAGAGGCGTAGAAAAATACACAGAACAGACTGGTTTCTTGTCATAACCGGTTTATCGAATAGGTTTTTGTTGCCACAACATGCCGGATTAGGCATAAGCGTAATTCCGTATGGTGTTGGGTCAACGTAGTTGCCCCTCTTTTCAAACTAACCTGACCTAACCTAATCTAAGTCAAATATATATTCAGCGACATGTATGGTTGACGTCGTCCATACACCAATATGCACAAGAAACTACTTTTATTGTCCCCCATTAAATCTCAATACAAAAGAAATGTACAATTCCACTTTGCAAAGGAATTATATTTGTATCTATCCCACTTAAAATGCAATGCTAACCTCATAACATTCTCACATGACCCAAAAACAAAAATTACGCGAATCTTTGCGAGCAAATTACAACACATCATGTATGTATAATGTATATTTCTTTTTAAACTTGCACTTATTAAAAAAATAAATTTAAATATATTTTACACAATTTAGATTAGTGTAACACAGACCCCAGATTATTTTTGCTAAATTTCAAAATTTTTAAATATGTACATTGTATGTACTCGTACATTCAGGCATAAAAAACATTTCGTAAAAAATGACTTAGAACTAGAGCAAAAAAAAAAAATTAATAAAAACATGCATAAAATTTGTTTAATGAATTCGTGCTGTGAGCGTTTTGTATGAATGATCTTTGTGCTAGTTTGAAGAAAATGCAATAACTGATAATAATGGAAAGAGAACGTCAGGCAGAAATTAAAAAAAATTAAAATTAATATTGAAGTTATTGTACTCGTAGTAAGAAATAAACTCTTATGCTTTCATTTAAACAAACTAAGAAATTATTTATTCTAATTTAATAAATAAGCAAACCAAACAGAAGTCTCACGCCGCTTTGACTGAATTTTCACAGCTGCTTCCCGACGTAGTTTCCACAACAGCCTTCGCAGGCTTTTTTTTAGTGACTTTCCTCTTAAAAGAAATTAAATTAAAAAATCAGTATTATTAATAAAACAAAAAATTGTAGCCCACCTAAACTTGACTAAATCAAATCAAATCTTTTCTCAGTTATCGATAGCATCGATGCTGCTATAAATGAGTACATGTCACATAGCTAAATTTTATACGGATATGGAAATGTGTCCATTTTTATTTGCTTCTTTTGACGAAGACGAACCGAGTCCAAAGAAATCAAACAGAATTTTTTCAATGCTTAACAATTTCTAACTTTAGCTTTAAAACAAGTCAATGAAATTGAGAATGTCCTTGACATTGTCACCCACTTTCTAACTTTTATACATAAATAAACAATGTGATGGTTGTCATAGAAATCGGTATAATGCAAAGTAAGAAATTCAATCAAATCATTTTAAAGGAACTCCTTGTTTTGCTTTCTTTACATTTGTATGTACATATGTATATATGGATGTACGTATTTTTCGTATAAAATTTATAAAATGTTTGCAGGTGGTAAAAGTGCGATGTTTTCCAATATACTATAAATGTATTTTTGCGGTGACACTCCTGTTTTTATAAAAAAAATACTAAAGCACACAATCCTTAAATGATTGTTTTTTCTTTTTCTTTTAAGATTTATTAAACAAAAATTGTCTTATCATATTTACATATGTATATAGTTGGAATAACCGTGATAAATAAATATAAAGATACATATTTATTGAGTAAAATCTGTGGTTAAAGTAACTTCGAAATTTAATTAGTAAATTTATTGCAAGCAATAATAATGAAAGGAAAGAAAAGGCAGATGTTAAGCTTAATAAAATAAAGATATATGCATGTTAAGTTCGTTTTGATGGGTTTCTAAGAAGAGAAAAGAAAGTTTTTCAGTTGACTTGGGTCCAAAACCTCAAGAACTTCCCTAGGAAGCACTTGAGGAATCTCGTGGCTACACTGGCCGGCCACTGCGCTTTCGGAACCCATGCTAAACGTTGCTTCAGTTGCAATGATGAAGAGGAGGAGGAAATATCTAGTTTTTTATCTCTTCTGCCAATGTGCCGCTGTGGAGAATCGCCATCTGCACTTCCTTGGCAGATTATCCTTCAGAAGCTTACCCGAGCTATCAGAAATGAGACTTAAACATCTGAGCATTTATACATACTAGGAGCAGCGGCTGGTATGGCCGCTGACTTTACCATATATATATTTTTAAAAATTTCTTATATCTGAAAAAAAAACTTTTTTCCCCAAAAAAAAAAACTTTTCTACAAATGTACCAAAATTTTAAAAGAAAACATGAAAATGTGTTTGGAATTCATTTTATTTGTCGACATCGATGTCATTTTAGCGCAATAACAAAAAATGGGGCTTGTGTACCCGTCGTGTCTCCTCTCCACTAGCAACTAATATCTCTGTCAATACATTGCATGCCATTTTACATCTACATTTTCACCTCTCTTCCCCTCTACGCCTTATCTTCTCTATTTTCTTCCAACTTTACAAAAAGCTCAAAGGGATCATTTGGAACTGATTTTATAATTTTCCTAATTTCCCTCATTAATCACCAAACTATTAAAAAATGTATATAGTATAAACATATGTAAGGCCCTAAGTAGTATTTTCACGAAATTGAGGTTTTCAGTAATTCCAATAATTTCTCTCAAATACGCATCGTCACAAAAACTCATTGCAATAGTTTAAAAAATAACGCTTTTACAAGTCTTACAAAGTCTTACAAAGGAGTTGTACAATTACTTGCACTGTTTATTATTATGTTTTTACCTTCTCCTGTAAAGTTGCAGTTATTTGAGTTACGGCCTTTCTACTTGTGACGAACGATATGTGCTATATGTATGTGTACATACATATTTATATCTTCCTCTTAAATACATCTTCATCAATAATACAATAATTTCCAATTGATTTGACCTGCAATTCTCATCATTGAGACAAATGTGTATAATTGTATGCACCACTCCAACCAAACACTTGGAAAAACACAAACGCAGAGTAGAAACCTAAAAGCAATTTTCAAATTGATTATTTTTAATTATATCTACTCAAGATTTGAAAATTTAATAAATACAATAAAATTGTGTACGCCGACTGGCTGGTTATTAATACCCCTTTTGCCGGCATGGAAAACAAGATAAAATGTTTATTATATGATGGATCGCATATGGTAAGAGATTTTGTAATACACTGCCACGTATACATACGTACATATTTAATACATGAATATGGAATGCATGACATGAGGCATTTCATGCCCAGTTGGCCAACTTGTCGCAATGGAGAGTTCTCAGGGAAATTTTGACATTTATCATGCACGATTTTTGTCAATTACAGTTTCTTTTAAGACAATCTAACAGAAATCATACTTAAAGACCCGGTAAAAGAAAAACTGCTCAATTGGACATGTATCACACTAGTTGGTGGATATTGTCCGCAAACTACTATTGCAACGTTCAATGTAAAATTGTGTATAGTTTCATAATGAAAATGTTATTGAAATTGTCAGTTATACACTTACAAGGAAAATGTGAGCGAACATGTCGCTCTTGATGTCATGTTTGAAGTTAGTGGCCATTTGTTCGAAAATGTCCTCACTGATTTGTTTGAGCTGTCGCCAACACGTCCTTCTTGCTTTAACATTGGCGTGCATCCGTCTTGCAAGATGTCTGAAGGACATGGCCAACTGGGGGATACATAAAGGTGCCTCTAATAAGAATTTGACTTTGGGAATAGTATTGGAAAATGCTTCTTTTATGTTCGAGCTGCTTAAGATTTTTTGATATGAAAAATAGTTTTAGCTCTCGAGTATTCCAAATATTGAAAAATTTCATATGAAAATGTTGAGTGATTTACAACATGTTTAAAGGGACGTTCGTTGTTGAACATTAAGTTACGATGTCAGCAAAGTTTTTCTTTTGTATTATAAATATTTTTGGAAATAAATATACATACATACTCATATTTCCATTGGGAATTTGGTGATAAAATGTTCAGGGAAAATTTATGGCTTTTATAAAAAAAGCTTTAAATTAAAAAGAAAAAGGAAGTTGTAAAAATTTTATTTAAAGAAGAAGTTGTTGAAAGATTAAAAATAATCGTGAGTATAACAATTGAACCCATTTGTAAACAGGTATTGTGAAGTAGAGCTGGGTCCAATTCGTTCATTCGTTCATTTTTGCCACAAACCTATGATCAAACCCATTTAAATTACATAAACTAGCAGATACAGAAACCAAAACTTTCAGCAGAGTCCACTTTGCAGTTAACTGGGCACTGTTAACCACTTACAGCCAAAGCTAAATTAGAGCGTCAAGCGTTGCGTTAGCAGCAGGGTACGTATTTACAGTACATTGAAACATATAAAATATACTTTGAATGTACTGAAAATAAGTACTCTGCAGCGCATGACGCCTCGTGTGGGGTTTGCTAGATTCTCCATCGGGACCCTCCCATTGTGAATTGGGAACGATGGCAATTGATTCGATATGGGTATATAAAATACCCGGGGATGACAAAAATCTATGCTAAAGAGGTCCGTTGTAAAAGCGATTTAAACATACATACATAACGCTCTAATTTAGTTTTGGCTGTTAATACTCATATTAAAATAGATAAATAGTGGCCCTTATCGGGAATAAAAGGCAAACAGTTTGTTCACGTAAAACTTTGGTATCTTATATGAAAAATAAAAATTTTACGTGAACAAACTGCCCTTCCTTTTCCCGATAATAGGATTATTTATATACGAAATCTAGGAATTAGCACTATGCCGCTGTGGTATTTTCATTGTGGTTCTGCCGTGCTGGTGTTCGGCCAACTTCCGTGATTTTGGTGATTTTTAGTCAAAAATTATATACATATTGTTCATGTCTAGAGAAAACTAGCTTTTTAACCGTTGTGCTCTTCTCACGTTTACGGTGTTTACGTGGGGGTGTACGGGAAACTTCTGGTATTTTGGGGATTCTAAGGCAAAAAAAATTCTGTATTGTGCATATCTAGAGAAAAATACCTTTAAGACCATATGCATAAGTAAGTTAGGTTATGTAAGAGTGGCAGTCAAAATACCCGACTCAGACCATTTTGGTCCATTGTGATACTACGGTGACTCTGCTTACGCGGAATCTGCACTGTCTAAACAACCGGAGCTCAATAAAAAGCTACTAATACATTGCAGTTCAACACTGGCAACGTCAGAAAGTTCCCGGAACAGAAAATGTTCTACACTTTCCTCTTCATCGATATCTTGGCAGCTGCGGCAAAAGTCATTGTGTTTGACCTTTAACCTTTGTGCATGCCCACCTATGAGACAGTGTCCGTTTAGCATGATCACTAGAATCGAGATTTGGTTCCTATTTTTGAAATCAAACAACCTGTATATTTTTTATTTAGGTGAGTCCATAACTGCCTGGTGATCACGCAATCATATCTTGTGGCCCACCTTCTATTTGTTTCATCTTGTGTCTTGCGCCTAAGTCTGAGTTTGCAAGAGAGTAGGTGTAAACCAACACATTCCAATTTCAGTCGAACCTGCCTGCATGGCTGTCCCAGTTCTAGCAATAATATTAAGCTGCTCTCGAGGGCTTTTGTTTTATGATTCAAGGACTATAATAACTGCTCGACTATCACTATGTTAATTAAAGCGTTGAACACTTTTATCTCCGCATTATTAAGAGTAATAGGTTGGAAAAAAGGTTTCTTATTCTTTATATTTTTATTAGAGTTAACGGCATGCCCTCGTTTCTCCGCCCATCTTGTTAAATATGAAAGGCCATATATCTTTCATCAATATTGTTGGACTTAAAACTGTATGAGAAAATATTGTGTGGCCTATTTCTTTATCAAAAAATTTTAAACTCATGCCAACTCTAACCTTTCTTGTTATTATTCTTGAAATTTGTATTTTTGATGTTGCAAAACTGTGGTAATACTTTTAAGACCATATTCAACAGATAATTAATACGAGTACTTTATATACTTCGCCTAAAGATTATATTGCACTGCAGGTGATGTGAACTAATTTGTGAGGGATATTCTGTCTACGTTTCGAAAAATTACGGCCTATGTTTTTCATTTGGAAACTTAATGGTGTTTTCATAGGGGGAAGCTCACATATTACGTAACGCATCCGAGAGATATACGCTCTGACAATTTTACCCCGAATTGACAAGTGTTACAGATTTTTATACCATCAAAACTGCATGTGGTTTTTGATGTTGTACTATTTGCTGTAGAACTATAGGTATGTTATTGATCTACCTTGGATACCACCTGTTTTAACATGTCTTGAAAATTCTCATGAACTTTTTAGCCTGTTATAAAAACGTTGTGTATTAAAAATTTTATTTTTCTTGAATAATTTACATATATTTGTTTAAAATTATAACCCCTTCCTTTCTCAACTGCCATCTAAATTATTTCATTTTCCTATTCTATGCTTTCTTTTAGATTACATCGTTGTTGCGCCCACGTGCAACATATAAAACAACAGCACAGCCACATCATCAATTACTAACAACAACAACTACGTGCGTCGATCAACAAGCCCCCAACTCAGATACAAATGAAACGCAACATCTGTTGAATGGCGAAATATCTATAAATACAATTGAATTGGTACCAACTCTAGAGTTCGTCAACACAACATCTCTAGCAACCTACAACCACTCGCAACAATGCTTAGCAGCATGTTTACAGAACGATAAAACGCCCCAAGAGCAGCGACAGCATGTTTCACCAACAAATTCTGCCGCAACGTACACAGTTGAAATAATTTCAAGTGGACGGCAGCAAGAACATCAACAGGAGACATCGTCATCGTCGTTAATAGATACCAGTGAATTGTTACAGCAGGAGGTCCAACCATTTAATCTTACAGACACTGCTTCACTTACAACGTATTTTGATGAACCAACATCCTCTATATCAATCGGCATAATGGAGAATACACATACCAACAAGTCATTAAGCGAACAAAGATCAACGACAGATCATATGCCGGCCTCCACAACGCCAACTACAAGTAAAAATGATGCCACACCAGCAACAACAACGAGTCAAAGTAATGTGCCACAAAGTTTAAGAAAACCTAGTTTAAGTGAAACGACCGACATTGAAGAAGAGGAGATAGAGGAAGACATCGAAGAGGCCTTAGAAATGAGTGAAGAACAAGATGTAAGCGTTTCCTTGCCGGGTCCAAGTAAAAAACCACAAGGGGACCAGTTGTTTGGAATTGAATTTTCGGATAGCTCAAGTGAGGATTTGAAAAGCAAAAGTAAGAGTTTGAAAACTACCTCCGATGCAGATCAGTTCAAAATAGATGATGAGCAACTGTCTGGTGGAAAGTTGGCCCAACATTTTGTGATAGAAGATGAAGAAAGTGAAGATTCGAAGGAAATAAGTTTGCCTTTGGGAAAAGTTCACTTGAGACATGAGTCCACGGATTTTGAAAATGAAGAGGAGAAAGAGGAGGAAAGCTTAGCCAACCAATCAACAACTGACGACGTCTCCGATTTGCAGGAGGAAGAGAAACTAGAGACAGAAGCCACAAGTCAAACAATTGACAATAAAACTTCAGAACACTCGGAGGCGGCTGTCTTAAAAATTAGTCATGAGCAGAATTTAGAAAGTGCAATATCCAAAGAAATTAAGAAGTCTTCCTTAGTGGAGAAACAGTTGAAACCAGCAGAAGAATTGCAAAAGGTTCTTAAATCTTCCCGTCCTGAATTGTTTGAAAATCCCGACATCAAGCCTCTATCCGGTGCGTCTTCTTTGCACAGTGAAAAGGATCATTCAATTGAGGAAATAATGGCCTCGAATCAATCTATGGAAATGACTTTCGATGATAAAGATTTGAGTTCTTTGAATCCCAGCTTTGATATACACAATGAAACTTTGGTTAATGAGTTATTGGCCGACACGCCTGAGAAGTCTCAAATTAAAAGCAAAACGAACAGTTCTTCGAAAAAAGAAGATCATTTAGCAGAGGAAACAAGACTCAGTATTGGACAGCATCTTCTGAACTCTACTTACGTACAAGAAGATATTAAATTTTTGGCCCAAAATCAAACAACGTCAAAGGAAATTTCGAAAGAAATAGATGTGAAAGGTGAAAACAGAAATTTTCTGGGAACTCTACCAAAGCTAAAAGAAAGTATTACCGTCTCCATTGTACCCAACGAGGAGGTGGAAGAGGACATTTTTGAAAGCACTTTACAATCAGAAGTTATAACCGATTTAGATGACAGTTTGCAAGACTTAGAAGAAAAGCCAACGAGCTCTAAACAAGCTGATGCTGATGGTCAAGTACAAAACAATTTATCGAAAACTTTGAAATTGAAAGAGCATCAAGCCAAAATCGAGCAGCTGGAGCCTTGGACTACTTTGCAAATAAATACAGCGGCTGAAGATGATGAAGAGACTTCCTTACAGTTAATGAAACTCAGAGTAATGGCTATGAAAATACAACCCAAGGATAATAACTTGCCATTGTCGCCTACCAGCGAAATCCCAGCTCTCGCAGACAATAATCAAGCAAAAGGTATGGAAAGAGTTTCCTTAGTGGAGTTTGCCAAAGATATTTTAGAGGATATAACTGAGGAAAGTGAACGTAATTCTTTATCCATGCAAGATGAACACAATTCCCTCGCTCATGAAAAATCCACGACATTAACTTCGAAAAGTGAAAGTAAGACTGTGCAAAATAGTAATAACACGAACACAAGTTCCGCTGTTAGTTTAAATATGGTACAAATGCTGGAGCGAAAGGTTGAGGAGTTGCAGCAAATGTTGGCCAGTAAAGATGCTTGCTTGGCTTCGTTAAATTTACAGTTAGATGCCGGCAATAGAAGAGATTCTCAAAATAACCACAACTCTTCGGAGCAATTGGGCTCGGGCAGAGATTCAAGTTCACTGGTAACAAACTCCACTGAGTATAGAACATTGCAGGAGGATTATGGCCAGCCGGTAAGTTTATTTCAAATAATAAAAAAAAAATTTAATTTATGGGGTTTTTAAAAGATGTGGATGTGTATGTGGAATTTTGCAAACAAAAAAATTGAAAGCAGCAGATCAACAGGGATCCGGTGCATTTGAAAGTATTTAGGGTCGTATCTCGGCAAAGGGTCCTGACGGCGTTCTCGTCGAAGTTGAAATACGACACTCGTAATTAGGTCGATTATTTACTATCAACAGGTTCGTCTTCTCTGAAAAGAAATGACCCCATAATTGGTTTGGTGAAAACGACGGGCAAATAAATACTTTTTAATGTTTGCAATGATTCCCGTTATAAAATTAGGTTAAGTCTCATCTTTTCGAGCTGCCGTTTGGTAGTATTGTATGCGAAGTAACACGGAAAGAAATGCTTCTTCGAAAAGCAGTGCAAAGTGGTTCATTCCGCTAATGCCAACATGACGATACGAGTAGTCTGGGTTATCGGTAATACCTTCTCTTTACTCTTCAACCAACTCATTGGCGCGTCGTGGCCGTTAATGGACGGCATGTAGACGATCTCCCACTATTTCGTATTCAATAAAATTTCACACTAAATGACGAATAATGGTTTTACCTCGACTGGGTTGAGGAATGTCAAGGTTATTAATTGTTTCTATAGAGTCATAAAGCATCCCTGGAGAAAGAAGCGGTTATCAATTCGACAATTTTAAACATAAAAAATGGGCGGAGCAACGCCCATTAAAATGTAATATATTTCACGTGCTTCTACTTAACCGATTCTTACGAAACTTAATCCACACATTGAGCTCTGAAAATGACACGATCTTGCATTTAAAAAGTGGGAGGTGACACGCCCATTAAAGTTTATATTAAATTATACATATGTACTTATACTTATCAGATCTCCACGAAACTTTGCAAACATTTTGGGCTCTTGGAATGGCATAATCTTAACTTAAACTTAATAGTATTATATCTCACGTGCTTGTACTTGACCGATTCTTACGAAACTTAATACACATGTTGAATTTCGAAAGTGCAAATTTTTTAAGTCGGATAAATTTTTTTAAAATTTAATCTTTAGATATATGAAAAAACTTCAAGAAGTAATTTGAAGCCTTTGTAATGATTATTTCTAATACTAAATTGGCTGAATTCTTTTTTTTTCGTAGACTTTGGACATTTATATGGAACTTTCAAAACGTGATGAGCTAATAGCAAAACTTAATGATTCCCTCCAACAATCTCTTACAATTCGAGAAAACTTACAAGCTGAGACGGAAAAACTGACACACGAAGCAGTTCTATTGCGTAAACAACTGACGGAAGCCATGGAATCTTGCAAAAAGTCCACGTGGCCGCGAGACCAAGAGAGTAATTGTGGCCAAAGAATATCGGAAATTTCTATGGACTTAATAAGTGAATCAGACGATGATTTAGATCGCCTTTATCTAACCGATAATGAAGAGAAGATTTCACGCAATTCACGCGAACGTCAATTGTCTATGCCCCGCCAATATGATTATCCTAATAGTGATATCGAAGTGCCATGCGATTCAACTGGTTTTAGCAAACAAATTGAACAATTTCAAAAGTATTTAACACCCAGTGAAGTGCGCCTTTTCTTTATGGTCCAAAAGAAGTTCGATGATTATTTGTCTCAAGAATTGGAAAAGTGTAAAATGAAATATGAACAAGAATTGAAAATAGTCATGGATCAATGGGATAATGAAAAACAGGAGAAAGAAACTGAATTACAAAAACTGCTCCAGCAAAGGCAAGAAAGAGAGGCCAAACATAATCAGGAAATGGAAGACTTAAGGAAATATTTTGAAACTAAATGTGCTGATTTGGAAAAGCAGTAAGTAACTCAATATTATCTTATTAAATTAACTGCAAAATCTATAAAAAAAAACAAATATTTTTAATAGGTTTTCCGATGATGTATTTTCACAAAAATCTCAACGTCATGGCATGGCCTCTTCCTCGGCCTCTGAATGTTCCGATCAAGAACAATTACCAGATGACTTTGATGTTACCATACCATGTAAATCCAAGGAGTCATCGCCACGCAAACGTTCTAAGGCCGAGCTACTACTAAGTCCTTCACATCGCCAGATGACTCCTGGCAATGATGCATTTAATGAAGACTCTGCTACAAATCAAGGAGCTGAAGTTAGTTTTATTTTATTTCAATTTGATTAAAAATCTTAAGTTTTCATTTTTCTTTTCTTCTATTTGTAGTTGGCTTTGGAGATCACCGAGCTAAAGACATTTTATCAGAATAAAATCCATGAAATTCAACGTTCGCAGGACGATAATATTAAAAAATTATCTGATCGTATAAAGTATTATGAGTCTCGTTATCCTGAAGATGAATTTATGGTAAGTTTAAACAAGGAGATTTTATAAAATCATTTATTTATTCTTAAATTCAATAGCATGCTCTTCTTTTCGAGCGTTGTTTCGAAGACAACTAAAATTAGTTGTGATTCATAATACCAAAAAAAAAACAGTTTTTAAGTTGCTTCAGTTTCAATTCAACTTAGTTGAGTTGTAAACCGTAATAGGGGCATTTGTTTCCAAATAGCAATAATATTGACTATCACAAATTTTCAGCTGCAGTATAGTGCCCTCTAATAGATTCATCATTTTCTACTTCATTCTTTTAATCGAAAAATAATTCCACTATAGTGCAAGTTCATCGAAGTTGTTCGAAATATCAAGAAATAGGAAAAATTAGTCGTCAAAAGCGTTGTAAATAACATAAACTGATTATTTAATCAATCTTTAAGTCTGTTCACTTTCATGTTTTTTTTTTCGAATACGAAATTAAATTAAATTCAAACACTTTTAAAATAATATATGCATTATATCAATATTCGAATTTTTTTAGTCCCTGCTACATCTGTCGAAAAAGCTTGATTTGTTCATGAATTTTTATTAATTTGAAAAATAAAAAAAACCTTATTAAATGTTGTTATCTAACTCGCATGTATTTCTTATAATTTTTTTATAAAATCCTCACACGAAACTAAAAAATAAACATAACAATGGATATTCACTACCACACTGTGCTAACCCCCACCTCCAAATATCTAAAACAAAATTAAATCAAAACCAGCCATCTACTACTAAAAATTCCACCCTGAATTCAACAACTGAGAACACAACCGCAACAACTCATTCGGAAGACGTAACACAAATAAACATACGTAGTCTTAACCAAACGCCAAACGAAAGTCAGCCAAATGAAGATCACATTACAGGGTCTTTGCCCTCAGCATCACCTCTGATTAGCAATTACAATGATAACAATAGTTCCTTGATCATAATCGATCAAGATGAATTGAATTGTAATAATGAAGCCCAGGTGATACAAAAAATTATTGATGAATATGAAAGACGCTTGCAAGAGCAATTGACATTAGCCCGAGAGGATATTGTCCAAGAGTTGGAACACCAAATACAGGTAAGTGCTTTCTATCGCTGTTGACATTTTTGATTGCAAATTTTAATTCATTGATAATTTCATATTTGTTTATTTACACTTTATGTTTGATATTTAATTTCCTGTTTTATTAAATGCATGTTGATTCATTGCTTTTGTGTATTTTCATATAAAAAACATTACGGGTTTTCATGAGAATGTTCTAAAGTCTCGCAAACTGTGCAATTGTGCATTTTACACTCACGTAAATAAAATGTCAAAACTTATATAGAAATTTATTTACACAAACCTGTTAAATTTGACCAATAATTTTGACTCGTAAACTTAAGCTGTGCAATTGTGCATTTTTTACACAATAACTTCTTGCTTTTTTGGATTTCTTTAGGCATTTTTAGACACGCACACACTCACACACGCTTTTTTATTTTTTATAGAAATATATAAATATGTTTTTCAATTAAAATTTGCTAGAAATTTTCAAATTTACATAAACTTTTGCGCAAAGTTCATAAAGCTCCTTCATGAAACAAGTCTCGTAAGTGTGCTCAATTGAACAAATGACAATTTTAAGAGTTCTCATGAAAACCCTTATTATATTAAAATTTTCTACAACATTTTCTTACATGCATACATATGATCACAATGCTATTTGCATAAAATTTTATGCGTGAGTTAAATAGATTTCTATTTTTCTTATTTACATTATAATTTGAAAATTTGCCAACCGTGACGTGTATTCTGTACTTTAAACTGAAAAAGTGTAGTCAGTGATGACAGCATTTTCATTTAAAAATTTACCTTGTTAGATTTAAACGTGTGAAATAAAGATAAAAGTTTAAAAAAATGTATTTGTTGTTGGTTATAAGCACGTCTAGATGCATATCGTTGCTGCTCAAGCAACAACATATAATTAAATATATTTTTTTAATCCGTATACATTTTGACTGGCGTTAGATAAAAATAAACTAAAAATATATTTTAATAAATTTTCGGGAAAGTTTTCATACAAACAATTTATATTTGTTGTGGCTATATTTTGTGTAGACTTATTTTACGCCCGTAAATTTTCTACAGAACAATTTAAGAAGAAATCCTTTTTATAAATTTTTAATTTATTGATACTTATAAATTTATATTTTTAAAAATTTTTAATATCTCACTAACTAATCTATTGAGAGTTTGTCTATAGGTATTGTGGGGTTTTTGTAATCCTTTTTAGAAGAATTGTACTTGAAATCTACTGATTTGTTGCTTGAGCCTGCTTAACCAACAGGAAATAAACTTCTTAAAATAATAATTTTTTGTATCGATAAATTTTGTTTATAATTTTATTGGGAAAGTTTCGATATCGATATACTTAATTTAAATTTTTTTATATCGTTAAATTTTCTTCAAAAATTTTTAAATACCGATAGATTTTCTTCAAAAAAATTTTGATTAGTTAAATTATCTTGAGAAAAAAATTCGTATACATACTTACACGCGTTAAATAAAAATAAAAAATAATAACTTAAATCGATAAATTTTGATTATAATCTTGTCACGAAAGTTTTGCTATCGATAAATTTATATTAAAATTTTCTTTAGTATGTATCGATAAATTTTCGTCAGAAAATTTTCTTTAAAAAAATATTTTTATATCTTTAAATTATCGTGAGAAAAAATTCGAATACATTTTAAATAAAAATAAAATATTAAGATAATAATTTTTTATATAGATAAATTTTGATTGTAATTTTATCAAGGAAGTTTTGATATCGATAAATTTATTTTAACAATTTGCTGCTTAGTATCAACAAATTTTCTTCAAAAAATTTTTAATACCGATAGACTTTATTTCAAAAAATTTTGATAACGTTAAAATCGTATAAATGTTTACGCGCGTTAAATAAAAATAAAATAATAATTTTTTATATCGATAAATTTTCTTAAAAAAATTTTGATATCTTTATCTTTATTATTTTGAGAAGTTTTGATATCCATAAATTTCCTTTCCTTTGATATCCATTGATTTCCTTTGGAAGGTCTTTGATAACGATAGAATCTTTCTAACATCGATAAACTTTCTTAACACATTTGATATCAATAAATGTTTTTTAGAAAATTTTCGATATCGAATAGTTTTCTTTAGAAAATCTTCGGTATCGACTAATTTTTTTTAAATAATTTTCAATATCGACTAGTTTTTTTTAGAAAATTTTTGTTACCGATAATTTTTTTTTAGAAAATTTTCGATATCGACTAGTTTTCTTTGAATAATTTTCGATATCGACTAGTTTTCTTTAGAAAATTGTTTAAGAAAAATTAACTATAAGTTAATTATCTTTGTAGTCAACCACACATTCTCCGACAGGGTTGTATGAGGTTGTGTGTGCATGTGTGTGTGAGTGTGTCTGTGTGTGTGTGTATTTGTTTCCTGTTACAAGATGGTTTAATAGATTTTACCTGAAATTTATTGCTTGTCATTAAAACATAATTAGGAAAAATATAATTTAGTTTGGCATAAACATGTTTGGGCATGCATACACTTCACATTACCTGCCACAATAAAGATATACATAAGTATTATAAAAACAAAAGAATCAGCAAGCCTATAAAAATGTTAATTGGCACAAAAGAATAATATTTGTTAAGTAGAATGCTGAGATGCTTAAAGGTACGTTCACACTAAACAAATATTTGCCCAAAAAAGCGTATCCAGACCGTGCATTCAAAGTTTCTAAGCAAACACACTATCGCTCATTTACTCAAAAAACGTCGTAACTCAAAAAAATATAATTTTTGATTTCATGATGCAGAAGTAATCATCATATCGTTTTTCATATTGTGCAAACATTTCATTCTTGAGAGAAAAATAAAATTTTCTTTTTCCATTAAGTTGTGTATAAATTGAAACCCTTAAACTCATTTTCTGACAAACTTGGTTTTTTTACTTATGACGTTGTTTTAATAAATGAGCGATATGTGTATTTTCTTTAAAGTAATACTTTTCAAACATTTACTTTTTACACTCAATATTTTATCTCATAAGTATTTTCTTTGTTTCTACAAACTATTTACATACTTAAATTCTCAATTGATTTTCAAAACAAACTTTGAACTTTTTTCGTCCATTTTGGTTTCTTCAACTATTTTTGTTGATTTTGTTAATCGAAATTGTTATTGAAAATAAATAATCGCATACAGAAATAACATAATGTCAATGAACACACACACTTCCTGTGACATAGACACGAAAACGAAAGTTGGAAAAAAAGAAATAAGAGTACGCACACTTTTCACACTTTCATTTTCATTTATTGTTGGCTTCTTTGGTAAAAAAAGGCAAAATACAATTATAGCGCCCTTATCCATCATGAAATCGATTCTCTATTTTTAAGAACATCAGTGTTAATGCAATAGACGATAATCTTTTGTTTCCTTTTTCTATTTTTGTTTAAATTTTGTATCAGACACGTGCTAAATGATCATTTCTGTTTATTTTATTTTTCTAATTCAAATTGGGCTTACATTTTTGTAATATGTGTTGTTAAATGATACATTTCTTTTTGGAATTAAAAATAAATCGACAAAAAGAAAACAACTTAAAAAGAAATTTTTCTTCGAATTGCATAGATGAGAATAGTCATATGAATTGTGTTGCGCCGATTGGTGCATTCATTTTAAGTTCATTATCATTTTCGAAAGGTGACAGTTTTCAAATTTGTTTATACATATCCCTCATTTGCTCATACAACGTAATAGGGTCCAATACAATGATCCCTTTGTGCTACCTGTAAGTTAGACAGTATATAGAAGTAGATAAAGGGAGGATAAAAATGAAAGAGGTAGATGTAGATGATAGCTACTAGAGGAGAGGAGAGAAAAAGTTCGTCTGTGTACACACACCATAAAAGGGGGTCAAATGTCATACCTGCGGCTGCTCCTAATATAATATCTCTAAAACCTTAGCCAGTATGTTGCTCTTTTAATGGCAGATATCTCTGCCTGTAGTATGCTACGTTCGTCCGGGATTCTAAAGGACATTTCAATTCCGAATTGTGGAAATATATACGCTCCCTCCAACTCTTCCCCACCACCGTCTTGAGCAGTCTGTGAAGACCTGTGCGGTTCCATCATTAGTACCATTTTGCGGATAATTCCTTCTATACGGGACTGATTCTGCCGTGTTTTCCACCAGACTGAGACTCCGTAAAATAGTACATCTATGTTTTATGACCATCTCTAGTATTCAACCGACACTTTTAGGGCTTATTCCCCAAGTACAGCCAATTTCTTTCCTACAGACGTAATGCGATATAAGAAGAGAATAAATTTATTAGTACAAAACTTGGTTGACTTGGTACCTACATAGCAAATGGTATTATGAAGGAAACGATTTTTCTCATATCTTTCCCACCTGCTCAGGCAGCGCAACGGTACCTATTAGGACCCAAGTGAGCCGGTTCTCGCGTAACTGGCAGCCTCTCAACCTAACCTGAAGCTAAGCAAGAAGTTTATATAGAAAATTTATGGTTACAAAAATGTTCATGATAAGAAATTCTTGAAATTTAATAATTCGATTATAGTTTCTATGTTGGTTTTTCATCTCCATTTAATTTAGATAAAAATATGTAGTAATATTTGTCTTTGACACACAAAAGAAATTATTTTTTTAAATAAATGTATGTAAGTATGTGTGTATGTATATTATGAAATTTTGGCACACATATTTTTAAATTTATGTACATATACATATGTATGTACATATGTATAGTAAATATACAAATAATATGCTCTCATCATTATTAAATGAAAACGACATGCCTTCTTAAACATTTTTGGTTTAATTAAAATTCGTGAATATCCGCACATATTTACATACGAGTACATACTCACACACATACATACATATGTTTAGTTACATGCTTCTAATAATAAAAATATTGACATCTTTATAATGAATGTGTTTATAAAAGAAAAATAAAATATGCACAAAAGTTTATTAATCTCTTACAAGACCTTTTAACACATGAAAATAATCTTTAAATAATTAACAATTGAATTTTCATAATAAAATTATGTACCTGCATCATTTGTGATTAAAAGACCTTCCAAAGTACAAGATTTTCTGCTCTTCTATCACCCTCTCTCTTTCTCTCTCTGTCTTATAATGTTTTAGATTTTCACTGACTGTTCTCTATTATCTCTTTCAATCTCTTGTGTACAAATTATATTGATGTTAAATGATTCCAATTCTGTATTTAAAAATTTCTGTAAATATTGAAAAACTCAACAGTTTATCGCCTGCTCTCAAAGTGTTTGTTTGTTTTTTTTCTTTACCACGCGGTTCTGTTTTAGTAGAATAGCGTTTTATGAGTAAAGTGCGTTAAGCTAATAAAAATAAATTGAAAAGTAACAGCCATTTCAAAAAATATTAATTAAGTTGTGGCGCGTTTTTACTCGTTTGAAATTTAAACCGAACATTACATTTTCATTAAAATGTGAGAAGAAAAATTAATACATATGTATATATATTCATAAACAAGTAACAAAAAAAGATTTTTTAAATAAAATTAAATATAAAAAATAAAATTGCATAAAGTTATAAAAACATTTGATTAAAACTCGTGGTTTAAGGTTTATTGCAAATAATATTTACTATTTAAAAATAAAAAAATAAAATAACTATTTAAAAAAAAAAAAAAATTAAGTAAACTCAAAATTTGTGTACATCATGTTGGAAAAATAAGGTAAATTAGAGGTTTAAATATTCTTAATTTTTTATGCTAAAGAAAACAAAAATTAATATTTATTTTTTGTTGGTTAAGCATGTCCACATGCAAAAGAAAAAAATTAAAAAAAATATTAATTTTTTGTTGGTTAAATGGCATCTGGACGTGCTGAACCAACAAAAAATAAATTTTTTAAATTCATATTCATTTTGACACGCGTTAAATAAAATATTAAAATTAGAAAAAAAAACAAGCAAGAAATTTCTTGAATGTGTGTGAGTGTGTTGAAATAGAAATATGTACATATATACTTTTTGTATTCCTCACTCGCTCTTATGCACTAAAAAATAAAAATTTGCTGCAACAAAAATTGCAAGTCTGGACCGGGACTATACATTAAAGAATAAATGTCAAATAAATACTTTGATATTTCTTAAAAGAAAAAATTATATATTCTTCAAAACGAAAAGAAACTTTAGGTATAAGTAATATACGTATGTATGTACATATGTATGTATACATACATATTTGTATGTATAATATATATTGTATATATTATGTACACCATAAATCTTACATTTTCGCTAACAATCGCGTAAGGTGAATTTTGTTGATTTTAAATTCTTGATGACAAATCGATATATCGGTTTTTAACATCAAATTCCGACTTTTTTATATCAAATTCAGAATTTTTCATATAAAATTCAGGATTTTAATATAGAAAAGTCAGAATTTGATTTTAAAGCCCTGTATTTGATATGGAACTAATGAAATAGTTTTTTTTTTAGTGGATAGATAGATAACATCTTAGGCTTTCATCCACACTTAGTTTCATTAGAATCAGTATAGTGATTGATGAGAAATTTAAGATTAAAGTTGAACTTTCGATTTTTTTTTATTTTGCATAAAAATGCGCTCTTTTAATTATTATTATTATTATTTTTTATTTATTTTTTGTTAAAAAGGGCCTTATAATGAAAATTAAATCTGTATAAAAACAGCAAAGTAGGTTTTTGAAAATTTAATACTTAAGCCTAGTTTTTGCAATCATAAATACAAATTTACCCACCGATTTTCGAAATTATAAGTCCAAACTGCAAAAAAAATTATTTTAAAAATCGGTTAACAAATGAAAAAGTTATGGATGGAAGGGGGGGGAGAGGGGGAAAGAAAATTTCCCCACCGATTTTCGAAAAAAAAAGTTGTAGGACCCAACTGCAAACAAACCCTTTCAAATAAAATCAAATTTGAAATTCGGTTGACAA
This sequence comes from Nowickia ferox, assembly GCA_936439885.1. NCBI lineage: Eukaryota > Metazoa > Arthropoda > Insecta > Diptera > Tachinidae > Nowickia > Nowickia ferox. Next base: position 10,702,337 of record OW387024.1, on the reverse strand, counting down.
ATGACAGAGTTATGCATGGGGGAGAAAATTTTCCCCTCCGATTTCGAAAAAAATAACGGGACCCAACTGCAGACAAACCTTTTCAAACAAAAAATAATTTTGCAAATTGCTTTACAAATGACAGAGTTATGCACAAGGGGAGAAAAACACTCCCCCCTCCGATTTCCGGAAAAAAATATGGTAGCAATTTTCATTCAAATAAAAAAAGTGTTCTACTGGCGGGTCTATAAATTTCACATACAAGAGATATTCGTATTCGCGAATATGGTTTCAAATATTCTTATTCACAAATTGTCATTCGGCACATCACTAGTATTTATGTATATATTTTTGTACGCAATTATTAATGTTTTCTGTTACGTAACATTTTCAAAGACCTCTTCCCCCACCATAACAAATCGTAACAAAACTCGAAGCTTAGAAGAAGGTTTTTTTTTATAATATTCAAATGTGTTTTACGTAAATTGTCGCTATGGGTGGCCCATAAAATTTTAATTTCAATAAAAAAAAGTTTCTTTTTCACTTTATGTCGCTTACGATTAAATCGAAAATAGGGATCGATATGTACATATTGTATGCAAACTTTTTCTAAAAAAAATGTAATTTTCTACAAAAAGAAAAACCTATGACTGAATATGTTTTAAAGATGAAGTACCTCGGAGCTTTAGATATTAAAAATATTTTCTTTTGAAGTTTATATTTTTTCTATTTCTTTGAAAATATATGTACATATGTACATATGTATGTATGTATAAAAATAGCAACCATATTCACATAAATTAATCTCCCCACTTAAAGAAAAAGAAGATAAAAAAACAAACAAACAAAAAAAATCAAATTTTAAAACTTTTGCTGCCAGAAGAAACATAAATAAATTTCCTACAAAAAGCAACTTAAAAATTATATAATAAAATATAACAACATAAATACAGACTAAAAATATATTTTTGGAAACATGTACATGGTAGCCAAACACTATCATGAAAAATTAAATAAAAAAAAACGAAGAAACTGAAAAGAAAAACAAGATTAATATTGTGCGCAAATTTTGTAATTTTTCAACATTTTCACAAGAGTTTTTATGCTTCCTGGTGAAACATGAAATGTATGTCATTTTTAGGATTTATTTGAAGTGAGAAAGAAAAGTGAAATTGTTTTTAAGGAAAACATAAGTTTTGAGTTTTTTAAATGAAGAATTGCTTTGCGGCTTATTTTTAATGTTTTTATCCAGAGTTGTTTACTGGGTTGCGTTACACACTTTCGCCAGTTTTTTTTTTAAATTGCTTGCAATTCTTCTTAAAAACATTTTAAGAAGACATCTGGCATTTCTTGTGTGCCATGTGCCCAAAAAAGCATAACCACTAATTACTAATGAAAAACTGTTTGATTCAGAACTGTTTCCAATCATGTTGGATTCTATAAAATTTTTTATTATTTATGCATGAAACTGTTTAACTTAATAAATACGTGTCTGAATCAAACAGTTTTTCATTAGTAATTAGTGGTTACGCTTTTTTTATGCATGTGTGGCACATGGCACACAGATGTAAACCCGGCCTTAAAAGCATTTGTCTCAGCATACATATGTATGTATGTGTATATGTATGTATGTATGTATATTTTTCTAAAATAATTACGTTTAATCTCCCATAAATGATCCCTTATGCGATCTATCTGTGTTGATTTGTAAATGTAATATTATTATCATTTTATAAATTTTAAATTGAAGTTGATAAGGCAAGCAAATTAAAATGAGTATGTACTTAAAGAAGAAACTTTAAGAAAATATTTATGAGAGATTTCATAATAATTGCTAAATAGAGGGATTAATAGCAAATTGTAAAAGTTGCCAAATGGTAAAGAATTTGTTTTTTTTTTAACGAAAATGAAGGTCGAATCTGATGTCATATACATACATTAGAGTATGACAATAGTATGGTTTTAAGTACTTTTTGAGTATTGGCCGTGAAACAACTATGAATGCGTACAGCTACAAATAAAAAATACCATCATATGCAAATACACGCAATAGTTTTAAACCGTATAATTATAAATATGCAACAAGTACATATGTATGTATGTTTATACACATTTTTTAAATTTCGCATTAAAAAACAACTATAAATAAAATTTAGCTGCAATCACACGCATATGTATAAAAATACTCTGAATATTAATCGGCTACACATGCGTATGTACAGGGATATTTTATTTACACACACACACACACACACAAAGCATGTTTTCAAAGAGCCAACACATTTTGCATTCCATTTGATATACACAAATGTATGTATAAGCTGCCATCCTTTGACATTTAAGGACATACATACTTGGAAAATTTTAATTTCAATAAAAATGTTCAAGATTAAATAGAAAACAAGGCTCGTTATGGTATGGCATATCTAATTGAAATTTAAAAATGTTTAATTTAAAAAATTGAAAAAAAAATAGTTTGGAAGCGTTGAAAGTACATTTTAGAATTATGTAAACACATACATACGTCTGTACATATGTATGTATGTATGTATTATGTACCAGTATGTTGCTTATTTAAGCAAATTTACTTCTATTGAAGTATTCTTGAATTTTGTGGGTCATATTTGAACATACATACATACATATTTATTTGTTAATTAAAAGCTTTTGCTTCATACATCTTACAAAAAGAAGCCTTCTTTCTGTCTTCTTTTTTTCTAGTTTGTGTTAATGGGTACCAATTGTACTACAACACAATTTACAATAAAAAAGTTCCTAATAAAATAAATTTTTGTAATCGTCAAAGGAGATACATATTTCAAAGAATGAAAGCGATTATTCTACACACAAATTTAATTGAATTTGATTTATTATAAATAAAACCAAATGTTTGGCGTTTGACTTGGTTTGTTTGTTTGTGCTTGTTTCCGGGCTTGTGTGTTGAATTTGTTGGTCTGTCTGTCCGGTCAATTAGTTTGAGTGGAATATTTAATTCATAATGTGTTTGTACGTTATAATTTTTTTATTTTTAAAGTTGAAAACAAAAATTTAACGGCATTTGCCTTTTAAATTGGATGCTTGGAACATGTGAACTTTTTCATTTAAATACTCATGCATCTGTTTGTGGACTCCAGCCGGCACAAACTTAACCCTGGTAAATGGCGGCATGCCATCGACATCTTTCATTTTATCAGCAAATATATTTATTGGTTCATTATTTAATTTGATTAGTTACAAGTATATTATTAATGCGGTTTTATTAATATATTTAAGAAAATATCGCTCATTTACTCAAAGAACGTCATAACTCAAAACAACTAGTTTGCCAGAAAACGAGTTTAAAGTTTTCACGTATATATAAAGAAGAGGTTTCAGTTTGATATTTTTATGTATATTTGAACGAAATCATCGGATGTTTATTTAAATGTAGAGAGAGCGTATGTCATTAATAATGGAAAACAATATCAGTCAATGGTCAGCCGCCGATGCTTGCAGGACCATGTTCTTCTCATGAAATTTAACAGCTGTATATCCTCGATAACTTCTCGAATTCCATTTTTGAATCGACTGTGGGCCATTAGCAAGGCTTATCTTTCACGTAGCCTCAAAGAAAAAAGTCTAAAGGTGTTAATAAATCACAAGAATATTTTTTTACGTGTATTTTGATTTGCAAAAAACATTGAAATTTCTTTAAAAAAATTTCAGTCATTGCAACTGATTCAATTAATTTTTTTGAGCGACAATTCTATTTATTTCTTTCAATGATCCAAAATAAAGTTCTGCTGAAAATAGTGTTTTGAAACTTTCGATAATTTGATTCAAATGGGTCGAAGTGCCCATTTTGTGATACATATTTAAATTTAATTGAACTAGAATGAAATTTAATCAGGTATAATTTCTTAATCGGGCTTAAGTTTAGTATTTCAAATTCTTATAGAAAAAATAATAACATATGGAAATTGGTTTTTGTTTCAGTTTCAGTATAAAATGTAAATAGAGGGCCAATCCCACGATGTCGACAACGTTCGACTTGTCGCGCACTTACATTAAAAAAAAAAACAAATTTTAATATTTTGTTGTTGTTTCAAATGTATGTGTGCGACAAGTCGAACGTTGCCGACATCTTGGGATTGGCCCAGAAAGTTTTCTTTCAATATCGTGAAACAGGGCTACACCAACATATGCTATTCATATGTTTGTGTTACAAAAAAAAAATATACAATATGTATGTCTGTATGTATGTATACTTCCAAAAGTTTATTTCATTCAAACTTCAGTTTTTTAAACAATATTCTTTCTTGTCCGCCAAATCTTCACACACATTTCCGTTATGGCAGACATAACAAAAAATACGAAAATGTATTCCCACCATCTGGAAAGACGCATCTGTAATAGTGTCCGCCACAATCGTAAAATACACTTTTGAGTTGTGAAAATATACATAAATACATCTGTACACAAAACAACAAAACTTAAAACAACTAAAATTAATTATTCTCAAAATATAATCTATAAATTTATATACACATAAGTATGTATGTACATTGTACATTTGTATGTATGTATGTATGTCCATATTTACACTATGCAAGTCTTATTGCTAAGCTGATTAGTTTGACGGAGAGAGAGACGAGAGGAACAGTAACGTTTCTTTTTCCCCTCGTCCCTCTTTCCTAACAAACTAATCAGCTTAGCAATAAGACTTGCATAGTGTAAACTAGAACTATGGACTTAATTTTCTTTTTGATTTATTTTTATGCATTTCGGTTTTAATAACGACTTTTTTTCATATTATTTTCTATTGCAGACTTTGCTATCGGAATCAACAACAGATGATCAACATTGGCCAAAGGAATTGATATTACTGAGAGAGAAATTTACGGCAAAAAGTCAATTGGAAATTGCCCAGTTACAAATTAAACATGCTGAAGAGGTAATTTTCTAAGTAGATAACTTAAAAATATTTTTAACACTATGTAGAAACACGTCCTGAAAATATCAAATAACCTCGGAAACGACGAAAATTCACAAAAAGTTACTAACAGCGGGATGATAACAAAGTCCAAAATTTTTTAAAAATCGGCAAAACTGTTAGGAGGCTGAAAGCATGCAAAAAAAAGTCGCTTTTATCGCAAAGTTTGCAAAAAATTGCGAGAAGTTGCAAAATCGGTCTTCTTCAGAGTCGCCTGAAATGTTTTGTTTTGAAATTGAAATTTTCCTTATTTTTTATATACGAGTATGTATAAAATTAGTCAGACTCAAACTGAGCTTCTTTTCCGTACAGACTCAGGATATATAGAAAAAGATGTCGGACTCAGACTGAGCTTCTTTTCCTACATAGAACAGGAGTCTGACTGTTGTTCAAACTTTTTTCTATGAAAAATAATAACCCCGTGTTTGAGTATAAAATTTATATGGAAAGCACTAATTTTTTTGAGTGAAACTGCACATATGTAAGTGTAACTTACGTGTAGTTTGAACACTACACGCAAGCGAAGTGTCTAGAAAAAAATATATCATTCATATCAAATATTATTATTGCAGATATTGCAAGTGCTCCTAAGCTTCTTATTCTTTATGTATTTAATTTTTTATTAATTGAAAAATCAAATAAAAATTCCTTCCTTATTTTTCAGATGTCTCGTTTAAAGCAAGATTATGAAAAACAACTAAATCGCAAGAATAAACGTCATTCGACGTTTGATTCTGTACGCGATTTTGATAAACTTCTCAGTGAACGTGACAGTTTACGTGAACTATCAAAAGCTTTTCGACAAGTACTCTCTGAATTACTGAAATGTGTGGCCAATTGTGACAATGATATAACCGAAAATTTAGCAGAGGAAGTGCAACGTCTATTGTCCTGCAATCGTACCCTGGAGGAGCATTCTTTTGAAGATTTCAACCTTAGTAACGCGCTTTTAAATGAAACATTAAATACAAGTAAACTGCGTATGATACCAGATGTTCAAAGTTTATTGGAAGTTGTAGATGATCCAAGTTTAGTTCAATATGTTAATGACAAAACTAATGAAAACAATGAAGATTTCGATCTTAAGGACTGTTTGGAACGTTTGCGTTCAGAAGCTTCTTATTTGTTGCATTTGTCCGAAGAAGTGGTTAAAAAACATGAAAACGATAAAGAAAGAAGAGAAAGCTTTTCGAGTGAGAGAGAAAAACATGACAGTGAACAAGAGGATGATGGTTTGAAAATGCAACAACAACGTAAATTTATACGTGTCAATTCACTGAATGAACAGCAATTGCCCACCCACCAAACTTCTTTAATACAACACTCGCAAAATCTGAGCTCCTTGCCACCCGATCTAAATATATTCTATTTGGATAACAATTCGTCTAACACAAATAATGCTTCGGAACTAAATTTCCAAATAGTGGAGCTTAAAAATCGTCTAGTAAAATCCGAAAGTGATCGTGTGCGCCTACAGCAGGAGCTAGAACATACAATATCACGCAACTCAGATCTGGGTCAAGAGTTGCAGCATTTAAGGGATCAATTAACCCAACTAGGCTCACTCAACCATGTTGAATATAATGAGGGTTATGGTTTGGGTTCTTTAAAGTCACCACAACGTTTATCGGGAACACCCGAACATTCATCATCTAGTTTTGCTTTGTTGCAAGAGAAAGCCCGCAATATATTATCAACACCCACACAGAAACAACAAAGTAATGATTCTACTGTGCAGTTGCTGCAAATGATTGAGGATTTCTGCCGCGAAGGTGATAAAGTTGTAGAGTGCAGTAAAAAGGATAGAGAAGATTTGCAGTCACAGGTAAGTTTTAAGATTTTTATACTTAAATACGATTTTTAAAGTGTGTTGCAGTATTGTCAATAGCGAAAATTTAAAAGCATGCATTAGATATAAATACTAATAAGTTGGAAAAGTAACTGTGACCCAAATGAAATGTGATACTGTTTCATAAATATGATACATTTTATGCATAATTCTAAAAAAAAAATATTACAAGTATGGTAAATATCGCATTATTTATTTTTTTTAATTCGTTAATTTTTTCTACAGGAAAGGTCCGATCAAAATAAAAGTTCTAGTCTGTCAATTATTTGAGCGATTTATTTTTCTTACAACGGGGTTTTCTTTAATTTGGAACGATTTTCCGCCATACCACCTAAAATTTGGTTGATTAATAAAATTCGATTTTTGGCTAAGGGCCATCTTCAGTGTTCTATTGAATACTGTACCTAGTAATTTGTGAGAAGTTTTCACATTGAGAAAAATTAAATAATTATATTAGTTGTCCTATTTTTCTTAGGGTTATTCATATAGAGGTTTTTTTCTCTTACTCAGACTCTCGCATTCGTTACAGAAACGAGGTACTGAGTGATTAAACAAATTTGCAAATATCAATTGTTTAAGTAGAAAAATAAATAAAAGAAGTAATTGCTTGTATTTTTTTCGCTTTATAATCTTCAAATTCATATTGCTATTTCGCTCGTAATTTTTGCAATATTTATCTGCCAACCAATATCGATGTAGTGTCTTTCGTTGAAAAGGCGTTTTTGAAATTTTCGAGATAGAAACATCTCAAGTTGGGTTCACTATAAGCTGACGAAAAGTATTCAGAATGTATCTTTCCACAAATCTTAAGGTTTAGTTGCACTTAGCAAACACCTGCCCAAATAAATAAATACTACTGAAAATAAATAAATAATTGCTTAATTCACAAAAACTCTTGTGTCTTTGTATCGATTGTATTATCATATTCGCCAATTTTCTGGCTTACACCTCGTTTTCACATGTTAAAACACATGATACACATGTTTAAGTTGAAATTTAGAAAATATTAATTAATAGTACTCGTATATGTTCTACCATCCGAATTTAGAAGACAACAATTTGGAAATAGACGATTTCAAACTTTTAGATTTTTCTGTTTTCACTTTTGAGGAAAAAAACTAGTATTCTTTTCAATTGTTAACATTCTTGTGAAAAGAATACGAGAGTTTACATAATAATCCCTCGTAAATTTATTTATTTAATTTTGTTTGAATGGAAATTTCGATCGATATCTAATTTTGTAATTGGCCAATTGATTTCTATTTTGCTTTTAAAGTCTGCCTTAATAATATAATTCAATAGTATGTACATACGGAGTATATACTTACTCATTTTATTCACTCTATATAATTTTTTAAAATAATTATAATAAAGTATCTTTATTTAAATATGTTTACGAACTAAGCCTTACTAAAACCCCGATTTTGTAAAACAACTTTTCTAAATGTTTGAATTTTCTGTGAAAATTGAATAGTCTTTTATACAAATTCCAAACCTTCAGAAAATGTTCACATGTGTTACAAATTCAGCTGACCATAAGTAAAATTTGCATTATATGTTTATGTTTTTAGATACTTAAGTGTTTTATGTTAAGTGTTAACTTTAAAAAAGCTATTTTATTCCAAAAAAAAAAAAAAAATTCACACAAAAAATCGTAGATTATTACGGCCGATAAACAGTTGAAGGCCACTCGCCAATTTTTGGAGGAACAGGCAGCCGAACGCGAACAAGAACGTGATGAGTTTATAAAGGAGATTGAAAATCTAAAAGCTCAACTCAGGGATAAGGAAAAAGAACGCAGCTCTTATGCCAATGCCTCTGAGGAGGTGAGTTTTTAATCCAGCAAAATTCTTTACTTTAACTCAATTTAACGCGCTTTGGATCTCTTACGTTTATAATTCTTTTGTTTTATATAAAATGGGTTGGCTTGTTTCTTTTATTTCGTTTGGTTATGTATATGTATGATTAATCTTCTTTTATGGTTTGCTTTTGATTTTTCATTTTATTAAGTTTAGTTTTTATCTCATGTAACTTATTATTTTGTTAGGCGTAAAAAAGTTTGATTTGGAAAAACTTAAATTATTTCTAAGTTTGTGTATGTCTTTTGTGTTACTATTTTATTTTTATTGTATATTATATACAATTTTAATATTTTATTATGTTCACGTGAAAAAATCTGCACAGTAAAATATATTCACGATTTTTACGTATACAATAAGCATACTGCAATGATTAGTTTGCAAAAATGTTTTAAAAAAGCATCAAAGAAAAGTTAGAGAAATCTTGTGCTTCAGGTAGTACAAATAGTGTGTTTTAGACAAGTATTCAAAGTTTTATTGGCTGCGGGTAATTTTGTGATTAGCTTAGTTCAAGCTTCTAAATTATGTATTTATTTATGAATTAACGTACATTTCTTTGACACTATGGGTCAATGTGTATAATATGTATTGCTTACTCAGGTTAAGAAGGGTGGTGCCAAAAATGCACCTCCACTCGGAGACACCATTAGGTCCATTGTGATTGTTATTGTTTACTTAACTATAAGAATGAAGCTTTCCTCTATATCTTCCTTTACCAACTGTATTCTCTATGACTATTCCGTTTCTAAAAGAATTTAACACCTAATAATTGTAGTAGGCATTCACTGCCTGAGTATTGCTTCTCTTTTTTTTATAAAAAGAAACGCGCTTCGTGTATTTTTATTAATTAGCGTGTATGGAAATACACGGAAAATATTAACACCTGCAGTAAAAATTTCACACATAATATTTCTTTTATTTTCTTTTTTTGCTGTTTTTTTTTTGATAAACTAGTACATTTTCTTTGTTTTATTCGTTACTCAAGAATTCAGGGTTAAAATTAATTATCTCATTATAAATATAGGGTGTTTTTTATTGAGGTATAGAACTTTAAGTTGGCATCACTTTTTTAACTGGCGGCCATTTTGTCAGCTGTCAAGTGATTAATATTTAGTTTGGTTTGCCATTTCATCGTGAACAGGTTGACAAAAGAACAACGCTTGCAAATAGTGCAAATTTATTTCGAAAATAATGGTTCAGTTCGCGAAGTTTACCGCAAGCTCCGTCCATTTTATGGTCGACATAATCGTCCATCAGAGCAATTAATTCGGTTAACCATGGATTGGCCACCAAGATCGTGTGATTTGACACCATTGGATTATTTTCTTTGGGGATATGTGAAGTCGCTCGTCTACGCCAACAAACCAGAAACGTTAGGGGACTTGGAAGCCAACATTCGTGGCGTTATTGCCAACATACGGCCCCATATGCTCGAAAAAGTGGTTGAAAATTGGACCTGTAGAATTGGCTTTATTCGAGCCAGCCGCGGCGGCCACATGCCCGAAATCATATTTAAACGTTAATGGCATAAAATTATCCTTCCAATAAAGCCAAATTGATGGACATTAAAACGATTTTCTTGTGTTTTATTTCAATTCGAAGTTCTATACCTCTAAAAAAACACCCTGTATAAGTTTATACGCAGTTGGTTATAAAAAAAAACTTTATTTAAAAATGTCCGTGTTTATTAGCCGGAAAAAATATGTACATATATACATTTGTTTTTAGCATATCACTCTAATGTTTATATATTTTTATTTTATTTAAACAAAATATTTATATAAAATCTTTTACGTTTGAAACTGGCACTAACAACAAAAAATCTTGTTTTTTTTTTACTAACAAAATTTGTGCACGCAACAATCAAACAAATCAAAAGTTTTTAAATTAAATGTAAGTTAAGATTTCGGAAAAAAATCAACTGTTTCTTACAGTTTGCTAAACATTCAAAATATTAGATATTATATTTTATGGCTTTTTTTACTTTTCCCCTTTAGGTAGAACATTTAGAAACCCAAGTGCGTGATTTAACCCAAAAACTTCAGGATTCGACTAGTAGACGCGATAAATTTGAGCTGGAGTTGAAAGCTTCCATTGATAAAATTTTTGTGCTGCGTGAAATTATTTCGGACTTGGAAACACAGGTGGAAACGAAAGCACTTAATGAGCATGTTTTGGGTGAAAAAGTGAAGGTAAGACAACAATTTTTATTTAATCTTATTAATAAATCCCAATCTATTGTTAATAGATTGTGAATAAAAATATCAAAAAAATCTTTTCCCTTTTAGGGCTAATTTTTTACTAATAAGTTAAACTTAGTTTAACATACGTTTGAGTTAACCAAGAAACAAATTTAAACCGGGTATAACCGCTCATGCTGTTTTTCAGTGATGGATTAGAAGTGGTCAATTTAGCTAGAAATGCCCTACTTTATTTTCAATATAGATTTGGCATTCTTGAAAATATTTTATGAAAATAGGACAACACTTAAAAAGCGATGTGACAATTCTTTAAATTTATTTAAAAAAAAAAACTTCAATAACTGAATTCTGAATTTTTGGAATATTAAAAAATAAATAACATGGACTTAAAAAATAGTGACACTATAAAAATAAAACCAAAAAAGATAAAAGATAAAATTTAAAATCATACACAGACCCCTTTGTTAAACGAAATCTTTGCAAGAATTGCATTTCATAAATGATTTGGACGTGTTTTTATCTCTCTTATTTTTCACGCAATTGTCCTATCCAAGTTATTCTAACTTAATAATCACTAAAATCTTCGTCGTCATAAGAAACATCCATTTTATTTATATATGAATGTATTTATTTATTAAAATTTTCAGTAAAACTGTTTTTTTTCAATTGCGTAATATTTTTATATTTATCCTTTAACAGTTCTAATTTGAGTTTAACTGAGCAACGTTGCTCGGTTAAACCTAGATTATTAACTAGATAACCTTTATCTGAAAAACAATATTTTAAGTTTATACTACAGTTAACTGACAAGTAGAGTTTATATTTATGTTAAAAACTAGCCCTTAATGAAAGTACTAGATTTTAACAAATTTGTAACGTTAAAAGTCGAGTTGCACTAAAAGAGCTGAAAGCTTTAAATAAAAAATGCACGCTGCTATGACTCCAAGAATAATAAATCTGGTCCGAAAAACTCTTAACTTATCATCGCTGAGAACAAATCTTAATTTGTAGAAGAGAAGAATAGTGTAAAGCGAATGGAAAAAAGAGTAGAAAATATAAGAAGAGTAGAAAAGAGAGGAAGAGTACAGAAGAGAAAAAGAGTAGAGAAGAAAAGGCAAATGAATAGAAGAGAACACAAAAGAAAAATATATAAAAGAAGAGCAGGCAAAACAAGACACCAGCAAAAACGAAACGAAAACTGAAAAGAAGAGACAAAAGAAAAAGAAAAGAGAATAAAAGAGAAGATAATAGGATAGAATAGAAGAATAGAGAAAAAACGCGGAATAATAGAGAAGAGAAAAAAATAGGAGAGAAGTGAATCGAATAATAGAGAAGAGAATAAAATAGAAGAGAATATAATAAAATAAGGACCACAAGATACGGAATGAAAACTGAAAAAAAGAAACGAGAGGAAAAGAAAAGACAATAGCAGAGAATAGCAGAATAAACTAGAGGAGAAGTGAATATAGAAGAGAAGAGAATAAAATAGAAGAGAAGAGAATAAAATAGAAGAGAATAAAACAGAATAGATGAGCAGAGAAGAAAATAGAAAAGAATAAAAAAGAAGGCAAAAGGGGAGGAGAAATGAAGAGAAAGCAAAGAAGAGAAAAATATAAAATAAAATAGAAAATAATAAAAAAGAAGGCAAAAGGGGAGGAGAAATGAAGAGAAAGCAAAGAAGAGAAAAATATAAAATAAGTTCTAAAAACTAAAAGCGCTAGACTAACAACGTCCGCGACAAGTCTCATAGAATATAGGGGGAATATGATAGTTGTTATACATACTTCTTTTAAATTGAAAACTAAACCAGAGAATTTTCTATAGAAATATTTTTAATTAAAAAAAATTCTGAGAAAAAGAATAGATAATTAAAAAAAAAAATATATATATATATATATGTATAAAATCTATATGAAATATGAAACTTATTTTTCATTTCTTAAAGACAATCAAATTAAAAAAATATATACATACCTATATATACAGATACTCTCCATTTCAATCATCTCAAAACTCAGCTTGAACTTAAAATAAAAATGATTATTTTTCCAATCTTTTTCCTTTAAGCAACTGGAAGAATTTATTAACACCCAATCCCGTTCCAATGAAACCCTCCAAAGTGAAGTACAAAGTCTTAAAACAGAAATAGAAAAAACCTATCAAGTACGCATTAATCAACTGGAAGAGAAATTACAAAATATACGTCCTTCTGCTGAACAAAGTATTATTATGGAAAATGTAGTGGAACAGTTGCGTGATATTGAAAATACTTTAGAACAGAAAACTAAGAACTTGGAATCGTTGCACTCAAATACAAATTCCTGCAGCTTAAGTGTAACCGAAGATGTGTCAGTGCATGGAGGCGGTAAAGCCGTACAATCATTGTTGGCAACAATAGTGACACCACCTCAGGGTTCACCAGTACATCCCTCACCACGACAACATTCTCTCACTATGGAGGGAGTTCAGAGGGTGTTAGAAAAGTTATCCAAACATTCAAGAGTGGAAGAGGCTGCTGTAAAACGTATAAGAGATTTGGAAATGCAAATACAGCAAATGCGAGCAGCATGTGTGGTGAGTACAACAAACATTTCAATTATCAAGCATTTAGTTTTTCATTTTCAACATATTAATTAAAAAAAAAAAAGCTTTTTGTGGGTAAAAGTCTTGGCTGCTAGAATTTTAGACATATTGGAAAAGCTTTTTCAATTTGCAAAAATCAAAAGACTTTTTCTTAAAATGCAACCGAATTTCGTTATCAATTCGCTTTGCTGAAAATGTTTCTTCTCATTTAAAAAAAAGTCAATGATCAATTAATTTAGCTTCTGCAGCATTTAGTATCTTATAGAACGTTGTTCAATGAACAACAAATTTAATTTTGCGTTTGCATTTTTCAACTGGATACATTTTATTTATTAACAAATGTTTTTATATTTAATATAATTTTGTTGTGTTTATTATGTGAATTTGAACATAATTCTTTGACTGCATTATGATATTGCAGAAGCATGTAACTTTCAAAATTAGCCCGTTCAGGGTAAGTTGTATAGTTTTTTTATTTTTCCTTCCCGTTGTTTACCATTTAAAATTCAAGTTCATTTCCAGAATATAATTCAAAGTGTTTTTCGAAGGTTTATATTTTTATGCGCCTCACAATTTTAATTTCAATTGTTTTGTTTTGTGCATTTCGTTTTTTTTTTTTGATATGTATTGTTAAAATTTCTTGCCAAAAATGTTTTTTTTTATTACTTATTTATTATCATTAAGAAGATGTTTTGACATTCGCTTATTAAATATGTTTTTCGTAAAGGAGATAAAGAATCGAAATGAATATGAATGCGCATGCAAATATATGAACATACATAAATGTATGCACATGCATACATATTTTTTGAGCTTTTAATTATAACAAGTCAATAACAATTTGACTTGGAAATGGAAAGGCCTTTAAAAAATAAAAACTGAAAGTCACAAAAAGGCAAGAAAACATTTTTTTTACCAAAATCGTGAGTCGATAATTTCGAAGTAAATCTAAACATATTCTAGTCATCCTTGAGGAAAAGACGTATTTAATATTTTCTTAATATCCCTAGAAGTTGGTTGCTTGGTTGGGTTAAGTGGCTGCCTGCTACCTATAAGCAATCAAGTAGAATTGTTATTGTTAATTGTTTCGTTTTCATAATACCACTCTACTCGCCCGAGTTTCTAAAATGATTTATGCAGTTCTTGTCATCATGTATTTTAGACCAGTTAACCTCTCAGGACAAAGTAAGTGCATTGTTCTTATCAGTAATGTATTAAAATTTGTGTGTGAAGGCCGCAATGAAAATGGGCAGTAAAGGCAACTATGAACGGTAATATTATTCAAAATTTGGTGGTAAAACTAAAAATTTAATTTAGTCACTAATAGGGGCATAAGTTTTCAGCTCACTTGGGTCCAAATAACAAGTCCCTTTATGTTACATGAGAGTAGGAAAGGTATAGAGCAAGTACAGATAGTGAAGTGACAGATAGAGAGAAGAAAAGCTTAATTAATTGTGTTTTGTTTTTACAACTCTTTACTACTTTAATATATAGGCGTATTAATTTAAGCTATGTAGCCAGCCATTTTATTAGTTATTTTACTTCACCGACGATTAATTGCCACAAATATCGACGAAGGAGTGTGCTGCGATATACATTAGTATAAACACAAACATATATCAGAAAAAATCTATGATGTTGATATGTCTGGGTCTGGCCGGGATTTCAACTCAGGCTCTCGAGAACCGTCATTTGCTGTGTAGTTGACGCACTAACTACTTCAGCTAGAAGCTTTGAATTAGCTAAGCCACGTAACTCCTGATATTGATTGCCCTGCTGATATAATTTTTCCCCCTAAACAAGGGCTTCCAAATTTAAAATTTTAACCATACCATCAAGTTGTTTTTGTATTATTGTAAAATTAAAGATGCCCTTTTAGATAAACTCGCCTTGAGCTTTGGCTGGATCAAATTAAACTGTAATAATGGCAACATATTTTTGTACGTATGTACTAGGGTTTGCAAATAATCGCAGATTTTCATAATCGCGATTACGATTAAAAATATGCGATTAATCGCGATTATCGGTTAATTGCGATTAATAAAGAAAATATACTTTTATAATTTTTACTAACACCAAAATTAATTGTGTGATGAGTTTTAGTCGAACTGTATGGGTTTAGCCAAAGAAATATATTTATTTCTTTCAATGAAATTATATTTTTTTTGTTTTGAGAAAAATTGTAAAGCATGCAAAATGAAGTTCATAAATCAGAATTTATGAGTATCAAAACCAATTCGAATAGTGGGAAACTTTTTCCAGAACGAAGTATATTTCTACTTTCTTAATTAAATTTTTATTTAATTTTGTATCCACCCCTAATGACTTTATATCATAATGAATAAACAGTTCACATAAAAACCATTATTTTTATACCGCGTTTTTATACGAAGTTGTTCATTCATCATGATATAAACACACTTTTTTTTTTTTTTTGATATTATATAAAACAAACTGCACTTATCTGCCAACCGAATGAAAAATATTTTTGTATCAATCGTAATGAAATTTTTGAGATATTACGATGTTTTTGAAATAAAATTGGGAGAATATAATAAAATAAAATAATAAATTTAATAAGTGCTTAATTTAGATTTTATTTATCATTTTGCCTCATAATACTTTTATTGTATAAAGGTGTAGGAAAATAAAATAGATGCATACTGAAAATAAATTGTTTCTTGTATTTTGTAAAGTTTTTGAGCCTACTCGCTTATTCTATTGGAATTTCCAAAAAGCTTCTTATATAAATTCTCAAATGATTTTTGTGCATAAGATAAGAGGTTTGAATTTTTTCAAAAGTATGGTTGAAGTATACTGATGATTTGATTTGTTGAAGCGCCAATGAAATGCAGGCATATAGACATATTTAGACCAAATATGTATATTTTATATTAAAAATTTTAATTTAATTTTTTTATGAGTTGAATTTTCCCACTGTATGCAAATTTGGCATAAATTCTTTGCTTAAAAAAAGGGGAAAAATATTTAATCGTAATCGAGCGATTAATGGGTGCGGTTACGATTACGATTGAAAGGTGCGATTAATCGCGATTTCGATTACGATTATAATCGCTGTGCAAACTCTAGTATGTACGTCCCAAAACATATTGTCAGCAAATTATTTTCAAATTGCTGCTTTACTATTACATACATACATGCATACATATGCACATACATACATACATACATACATACATATGTACATATGTACAAAGGTTAAACACAAAGAAATTTTAATCCGGAAAATTAATACTAAATAAATTATATCTAACAAACATTAAATATTCGAGCTCTCACATACATGACACTCTTTAAATATACATGTGTACATATACATGTTTGTACAACTGTCCAACTTTTTGGTGCACTTACTTTTATATTTTTTGCTATATTTCTGTAAACGCACAACTCGTCCATCTGTATACATGTACATACGTACATAAATGTATTTAAGTATTTTCAAAATTATATACATGAATTTGTATATTTTCGTAATGGGAACGCGTAAAAATATCTTTATGTAGGGATACATTTCCCATCTAATTATGCGGCAACAATACTGTAACCCAAATTTTATATTATTTTTTTGGTCTTTTGAATTTCATACTTTTAAATAGAATTATAAACCTATTTCGAGTGCGCTGAATCCAATGGCGCTAACCATTTTTTTTTAGGTTAGCTCTTGTTTAAAAAATAATGAAGATTGAAAACTTGGTTAAAAGCAAACAAAAATAAATATTTTTCTTAAAATGTTTTAGCAGGACGATCTCTTTTCAATCGATATATATTGATATAAAGGTTAATAAAAGGTATAAAACTGAGAAATAATTAAATTTTTTGATGGTTTTACCAAGTTTTCAATCTTAATTATTTTTTAAACAAGAGCTAACAAAAAAAAAATGGTTGGCACCATTCGATTCAGCGTACCCGAATTAGTTTTACCCACCGGGTCCCAGGCTTGTTACAAAAAAAAAAAAGTTTCGAATTCGAGCACAGTGTTATTTACGTTATTGTTTAGAGTCTGAACACAATGTAACGATAATTTATTGCGGTGCGGTTTTTCATACGATTTTAAAGCAAAAAAACTCAGTGCGAAACGGCATAAAATTAAAATCGTATTTTATTTTCATTTCGAACTTTTTTATGTGTAAATTTTTGACTCTCTTTCTGATGTTGCCATAGTTTTTGAATAATTGGCTATGTTCACAACATTATTGTAAACAAGAAAAAACATGATGCCTTCTACCAAATTAACAATTTTTTTAATAGCCTAAATTTTATAGAAAATTTTATAAAAATGTATGAACAAATAAATAATAAAAATGTAAGCAAACAATGACAAGTATTGCCGTCGCCGTCTTCCGTTTTATTATGTTTATTTTTCTCTCCCGCAACGAGAAATCGCATCGCACCGCACCGCAAACATTGTGTTCAGACTTTTACATTGAATTTAGTCAAAATTTATCTTGTAATTTATGTTAATGTTTTCCTTAAAGAAACATTGAAATCAAAATGCCTCTGAGCGACGTTCTTTACGTTCAACGGAATGAATTCATTTATAATTACATAAATATTCCTATATGTATGTATATGTATGTATGTATGTACATATATACATACATACTATAAACACAATGAATGGATTTGTTTGTTTTTGGAAGTAAGTTTCTTTTTAGTGTTTGTTTAAAACTCAAACCAGGAAGATTTGATCTTTGAAAGTAAAATGTTACATTTGTTTTATATCATTTAACACACACAGTAATTTTATTTAATGTTTACATTGGAAGAAAAAAAAATCAATATGTTCGTTTTTTTATGGTATTCTTTTAGCTCCACACTCCTTATTCATGGCCAGTTAATCAAAATATCCATTCCATTAAAAATTAATTGCAATATTCCACTAACTAATGGCTCGAATATACATACATATGTAGATGGCAACCAAACCTTCAGTTGCGTTGCCAGTTGACACAATGTTAATATTCATTTAATCGAAGAAAATGCTCTGTCTACAGTTTCAAAATGACTTTTTTCTAATATAATATATACATATATCTTGTCCCCTTCAAAGTAATCCCCCTCAGATTTAATACACTTATGCCAGCGTTTTTTCCAATCCTCGAAACACTTCTGAAACGCGCTTTTTGGTATCGCCAACAGCTCCTGTTTCGATTTTTCTTTTATCTCCTAAATCGTGGCAAAACGCTTTCCTTTCATCGGTGTCCGGTGAATACGGTGGTTGAGGCATGATAACGATTTTGTTTTTGGCCAAAAACTCACGCACAAGCATCGATGTGTGAGCTGGTGCGTGATTATGGTGCAAAATCCATGATTGTTTTTTCCACAATTCTGTGCGTTTGTGACGAATTGCTTCGCGCAAACGGCGCATAACTTTAAGGTAGTATTCCTTATTGACCGTACGAGCTTGTGGCAAGAATTCATGATGCACCACGCCATTGCAGTCGAAGAAAACAGTGAGCAAAACCTTCACATTTGACCGAACTTGACGACCAGGACGAGCATCGTCATTGACATCTTCTCGGCCTTCCTTAAACCGGTTATACCACAATTGAACTTGTGTTCTGCTTATAGCAGACTCGCCAAACGCCACAGTCAACATTTCAAATGTACTTGCGCATTTAATTTCATTTTTTACACAAAACTTAATACAGTTTCTTTGATCCATTTTTTCGAATAGTAAAAAATCGAAGAGCACAACAAAACACGACTAACCTTTTTATCTGTCAAAAACAAACTGACAATCCAAAATGGCTGATATTGCCAACATATATAACAGACATGTGTACCAACATAACAGAAAAAAAAATGCGAAAATCGAACATACGTAACTCACGAAATTTTAAAATAACGGTTATTTTTTTTATCACACCTCGTCGTATGTTGGTTCATTTGGCTCCTATAAGGAGCATAGGGCCTCACTTTTTTCTAAGCAAGAAATCTTGAATTCAAAGTTTTCAATTCGGAGAACCTAAGGCCCTGTAACTATGACTCTTTATCCCCTAGTATAACTATTATACTATAATTTGGCAATTATTTTCAAATTCTATAAATAAAAAATAAATTGCGGATTTTATAAAAAATTGGCGGCGCCGTGTTTACAAAAGGCTTGATTAGTTGCCATTATCCTTTTTACATTATTCTCACGCAATGTACATATGTATGTACATACATATTTAAATACGAGGTTTACAATTACATTTTACTCGTATGTATCTTTTTTTGATATTGTTAATTTAACGAGGAAGCTGATTTTTTTTACCCTTTCCAAAGTGATTTCACATATCCTGTTGTTTTTTTTTGTATCAAATACATAATAAAATGCCATTAGGCTTGTCTTTTGCTGTTTTTATACTATACAATATATTGTGTTTATAGCTTAATATGAAACTATTATAAAGGAATAATTAAAAAAAAACAGCATTACAAATCTGTGATGTTACTTGCATTAAAGTGCAATATCAGCCACCATGGGATGGGGTTCATGACATTTGATGAGTCTATATGGGCATGAAAGCAAGTGTTTTTACGATATACATACTCGTACATATCTTGTTTACATACGTATGTATGTATGTATGTACATACATTACACACATGTACGCACAAGTTCATACATACATATCACATGCATACATAAAAGTACATGCCACGGAACGGCAACACTGATTGAATTGTTTTCAATTGAATGAGTGGAAGCTGTGAATTGGCTGCACGAAAAGTATGTTACACCGTTTCCATAAAATTTATTATTACTATCATGTATGAGAATTTCAAACAGAAATAAAGCACAGATTATGGAATAGTTTATTAATTCTGCGTTTTGAATTTTGGAATTTTTCAAGGCAAATTTCAGCAGAAAGATGTGGACAAGAATAGCGTGAGCAACAAGGCTAAAGTCTTGTTCTTTCTGTTGTGTAAATAGCACCTAGAAATATTATTTGATTGGTTGATGTCTGGTACTAGCCATTAGAATCTTTAATCAACAAATTAAGAATCCTCTTCCTTCGACTAGTGTTTGAAGACAGCTTGAGTGCAAAGTTGTTTGTTCTTGCTGGTTCGCTTGGTACTAACTACGACGTTTTTGTAATAGATTAAAAAACACCACTACATTTGTTCTTTAATCTAGGACAACAATGTCGTGGGCGAAGTCGAAATACGTCAACCACGATAAGGGGGATTGTGCATGCTTGTGAATGGTGGAGCTGCTTGTTTTATTTTTTATTTAAACAAAAATAGATATTTATATTAACATAATCTTACTGGGAATGAAAACATTAAAATTTTATTAAATTTCTAATACTGAACACATGCGCTAATGCAGAATAAAATGTAAACATTAAATAGCTGAACCAAATTTTACTCTCTCTCTCTCTCTCTATCTCTCGCTCTCTCTCGCTATTTAGAATAGTATCATTTTCCCGAGAACAAATGCTAGGGGAGCGAAAAAAGTTTGCGGGAAAATTCATAATTGGGCCGATACTGTTTCTAGTTCCCCTTATCCTCACATAGCTTGCAAAAATTCGGGGTGGTAATATCTTATCTGCTGGTCCAGTAACCAGTCAAAATGCTTGTCAGGCTCTTAGAATCCTCATATATGTACATAATTAAGAGTAGTTCGGATTTCGCGAGGTGAAGCCTTGACCATAAAGTGCTGGTGATTCTGCGATATCAAGAAAATGATTCGTTTCTCCAAAAACACCATTAATGAGTTACCTAACCTAGTGGCCCATCGGCGGTTGCACTAATGTCGAGCTCACTGCTCTAACATTGACCCTTATCTTGCAAATTTCTCAGTAGGTGCATTATCCTAAACATTTCTGTAGCCTGAAGGTTAGTCCTTTAAATAATTTCTTGCAGTCGCTAACTAATTTCGGTTTAACAATATGCCCCCTTCAAAGCATTTAACGCTGCCTCCTCGTCTTTAGTCACATATTCGGTAAAAACACTATGTGGCCTTCATGATCGCTAATATCTCGGCTGAACAACATGTGTGAACCAGAGAACAGAATGAAACCATTCGCAATTCCTAACAATTCATAAATTCGTTGCTTTTGCCATGCATTTATTCGACAACAATAACAAATGTAATTGGTATGATACAATTCATTGTGATTTGTTGATTGCTCAGACGCACACTCCCGAAAAAAATGCCAACAATATTCAATTCTTTGGGAACAAAAAAGAGCAATAAGTGGCATTACCGCATTTCGAATACAACCGTAAATTCCTTGGGATCAAAAAAAGATATTCTGCCTTATCGTGGTTGGCGTATTTCAAATACGACTATGACTGTTTGGTAATAGATTAAAGAAAAACTGTTGAGGTCTTCTTTCATCTATTACCAAACAGTCGTAGTCGTATTTGAAATACGCCAACCACGATAAGGCAGATTAAATGGCATCACCGCATTTCGAATTGGTTGTGATGATTCTAAATATTTGTTTTATTTTATCGGAAAGCTTGCAAATTAATTTATCTTTAAATAGAGGAATAAATAATGAGGAAAAAGCTCTGCATTTCCATGATTCCGGAGGAATTTTAGCAACAGAATTTTTCCGTTTAGTTTGTGCTATTTTTATTACGAGATGTTTTGTAGCCTTCTATGAAAAAATTATGATATCGCATTTTAAAGTGCATTCGAATGATAAAATAGGGGAAAAAAGAATTCGTCGTAATTAAACTTTATGGCTCTTACTTTATCTTACGATAAAGTGCTGGAAAAGAAGAGTTTGTAGTGAGCCAACTTCATGGATCTTATTGGATTTGAGAGTCACTAGTATGTATACTTGTGGTATGTTGACGTGTCACTGAAGACGACAATGTGATTTACTGGACTTAATGCAAAAGTTCCAGACAGATATGGTCTCATCTAAATAGCGAACAGCTTTACTCTATTCACTAAATATTGCCACTGTCCATTTCACAGTAATTTTTTAAAGAAATTTTATGCGGTTTCACGATAATCACTCGTGATATGATCTGATAGTTTTTGAAAGCTCCTAATGAGCCTGTCATAGGAATGAGAATACTATATAACGTATTCGTTGTTTACGACAAGCTATCTTCAAGCACATTTCCGCGGTGTTCGCATACCGCGTGGATATGGATACAGGAGTGATTTAACTGGGTTTAACGGGCACTAATTCATATTTTTTTGAAACCTTGTACCACAGAGCTAAACATAGTTCTGCTGATACATATGTCTTCTAAAAAGGATTACAAGTGGATTTCATACACATATCGCTATGAAGACATTTATCTAAAAAAAAAATTAAAAACTAATCTCTTTGGGTCTATTGAACATTTACCATGTAAACGGTTTACTTCCCATTGCTGATGGTTTATTAAGAACAACTGCGCTTAATAAAATAAATACATACAACATTTTGTTGCTTAAATGCTACAAAAACTGTTTTTCCAAACTAAAATATTGTAAAGAATGTACTTCAACTACGAAATATTAATTTCGTTTATCTTGCGTTTATGAGAAATATTTGCACTCTTGTTAAAGTATATAGTAGCGGAGACACAGAGGAGTTACGCAATATCTTAATATGCTGCAGCTAAAGTTCAACAGTTTTAAACTTTAATTAAATCATATCATTCTTTGCCAGTTGTTGGAAGGCATTTAATTTAATACTCACAAAGTGAGTCTTTTTAAATACAAAAATTATTTGTTCATGTTAAAAGTTTATTTTATATTTTATCGAAACGTAAATGCTTTGTAATATGTCTTATCAATTAAATGGGAGTAACGTACTTAATTGAACATACTCGTAGTCGGTGCTCACGAAGGGAAGAAAGTAAAAGGTCTTTAAACTCTTGCTGAACTATTATTTCCTAATTGATTGTGTTTAGTTACTTATAGTTTTAAAGCAAATAAGAGGAGTTATTTTCAATAAGTTAGAAAATTTGGAAGATGAAGTTAGACTACAATCGCTATGATTCTATTGAATTATGAAGAAAACGCAGGTTGGGTTAGGAAGGCTGGTGCAATAACACACCTCCACTCGGTGCCTCGTTAATACCCTTAATACCGGTTAAAATTTTAACCCGCATTTGTACCCAGAAGAGCCGCAATTATCTGCCACTGAATTGGAATGGAATAAATGGAAACGTCTGCTCAGCCATCTAAGCCTAGGGTGTTGCAGCTTCGGGCAATGACAGATAATATGTTCAATAGTTTGTGGTTCCTATTCATCCCCGCACATCCTACAGAAATCTCGAGTGCCAGTTTCCACAATGCTGATTCTTGATCTGACCGAGCAGTGGTCAGTCAACGCGAATATCATATTCGCTTCCTATTCATGTCCAGTAACAGTTGGGATCTTCCTGTGGCAAGTTCTCGAGAGTCTACAATCCTCCCTACTTCTCCATGAACGGTTGGTCCTGCTCTCCACCCAATTACTGAGTTCACACATTCCCTCCCTCAGCTAACGCCGACATTATTCTTGCCAGCTCATCGTCAATTTCATTTCCTCCGAAAGTGCTGTGGCCAGGAACCCAACATAGTCTTGTCCATAAACAAGTTGAGGGCTGTCCTACAGTCACTAACCAGTTTCGATTTGACATTATGTCCCTTCAAAGCTTTTAGCTTTGTCGACGTAGAAGGTAACCTTCTCGCCTTCAGCCGTATTTCTGGCCACTAGTTCCGTGGCCCTAAGGATCGTCAACATATCAGCTTGGAAAACTCTGCATTCATTAGGCATTCTGAAAGAACTACGAATTTTCGTTCCCAAGATATAGACACGAGTCTTTTTTGAAAACGTAACTTTCTTATGTCCAGTATTTCAATCAGGGTGAAATCTATTTATCTGATAGCAGAAAGTGTGTACAGCTCATTCTATACTGTGAATTTCAAATTGTTTAGTCGTTACGACCTTAGATCTGTATAAAATCGATAAAAAATAGTTTGCAATTTGTGTTTGGGTGGCTAAAAGTTAAAAACAATCATACATCATTGGGCTTTTTATAACTGTTCTCATTGAAATACTGCATCGAAAGCAAATTCTGTCGATAGAAAATTCGTTATTCAACGAATTTTTGGAGGCTCATATATAAATTTGACATTCAATACTCGATGTACGATACCCAGCGGCGATCGAAAATCGATTGCAACTTTTAACCGGTAAAATCCATTCCTTAATTTATTATTTATTTCCCATTAGGAACTTCAGCATGAACGGGAGTCACTACAAGAGCGTATGTCAGAGCAAACTCAACGCATCTCCGCCTTGCAGTCCCGGCTCGAAGAGCAACGTCAGCGTGCCGAAGAACTGCAACGCTCTAATACTTCCGATTTGAATATACGCATACACGACCTGCAGAATGAATTGCAGAATGTACGCGAAACTTTAACAAATCGCGACAAACAAATTGCCACCATGAAGCAGCAATTGGAAAAGAGTAAAACGGCCATAGATCGTTTGGAGGCAGAACTTGCAGTGGAACATCAACCGGATCGTAGTGCCATAGAACGTTTGGAAAGCGAACTCAAACAAAAGCAGGTGGAAAACCAAAAGCTCAAAGATAAAATAAAAAATGAAATGATTAATAAGCTGGCATTACCCGATCTAATGGAAACAATGTTGGCTGACAAAAATGAAGAGATTGATCATTTGAAGGAGCAGTTGGAGAACAAAGAGAAGGAATTGCAGTCTGCTTTAGATATAAGTCAGGCTTCGTCAGTGGGGGTCATTAAAAAGCCTGACGAGGCTAGCACTAAACTAAGTGGTCGAACACTTAGCGACATAGTTTCCATTACTGAATTCGATGAACCCGATGTGGTGCGCCGTGCAGCCGCTCTAAATATGACTACACCGTTAATGTTACCCGAAGGCGCTGCGGGATTTTTACACAATACCATGGAAACTTCAAAGGAAGTCATTGCTAATTTAACACACAAACGCTCAGAGGACTTATCAGGCTTTCCCAATCACCAACAGGTTAATACTTTCGATAATCTTCACTACTTCCAAGATCCCAATGCACTACAGAGTTCAGCTCAATCGGGAGCCTCCATCACCCACGCTTTAGTGCCGAGACAAATTAACTTCTCAGCCTTAACTGAAGATTCGAAATTAAGAACTCCTAACAATTATCAAACTCCAGAAAATTTGCAAACCAAAGAGGATATACAACAAGAAATCAAAGAACTTAAAGAAAAGATTGCCGAATTGGAAAAAGTGAAGGAGAAAAACACCGATTATTTATTGTCATCTCAATTAAGATTAACCAATCTACAAGATGAATTGGCCAATAGTCAAAAGGAAATTTTGAACTTGCAAACTGAAATCAAGAAGTTTAAAAATGTGCAACAAGAACTCAACGAAAAATCTTTTGAAATTGAAAATCTTTTACGTGAACAAGATAAATTGAAAAAAGAACAGACTGAACTACTCAGTAAAAATGAAAAGAATTTAAGAAACTATCAAGAAAGTGAAGAGAACCTTATGAGACGTTTAAGAGAAATGGAAGAACAATCTTTGAAAAATACCGAAAATGAAGTGAAAGAAAGAGAAAATCTCAGAAAAGAACTGCAAGTAATCAGTGAGTCACATCAACAATGCAAATACGTACAAAGAGAAAACGAAGATCGTAAGAAGCAAATAGAAATGTTGAATCATGAAATAAAAACCAAAGACGAGAGGCTACTTACTTTAACCACCAAATTGTCTATAGCTGAAGATACTGTAGGCGACTTGCAAACAAAAATTTCCTGTTTAGAGAAAGATATGGAGAAAGTGAAACAACAAAACAGCGACAACAGTTCAAAGCAATTTTCAGTGGATGAAATAGCCCAGCAAGTGGAAAAAGAATTGAATTACTCAGCCCAATTGGACTCAAATATTTTAAAGGCCATCGAAAGTGAAGAAG
The DNA here is from genome assembly GCA_936439885.1 of Nowickia ferox. Lineage (NCBI taxonomy): Eukaryota > Metazoa > Arthropoda > Insecta > Diptera > Tachinidae > Nowickia > Nowickia ferox. Next base: position 10,675,994 of record OW387024.1, on the reverse strand, counting down.
AAAACAATTTAGATCGTTCTCATAAACAGAAAAGCGTGGCTAATGAGCAACCTGGCACTACAGATGATGAGAATTTTACTGGGGAGCGGGAATTGCTCAATCAGCTGGAAGCATTGAGAGCTCAAATCAATGTTGAACGAGAAATGGCTGAGAATATACGTCAGGAATTGTTAGTGGAGAAACAGCATTCCCAAGAAGTACAAGAACAGGATGTCGTTATAATAGAGGCTATGCGTAAGCGTTTGGAATCGGCTATGGAACAAGAAGATGAGTTGCACAAGCAATTGGATATAGAGAGAGAAAGGTGTGAACGCTTGCAGACCCAGCTAACGACTTTGCAAAGAACAGATAGCCGCAGAAACTCTTCACTCCTAAAGTCACCCACAGAATCACCCCGCAAAACTCTTAGATCTATAAATGACTTTGAATCGGAACTAGCCGACAGACTTAAGAGTGAAATTAAATTATTAACTGCTCAAAATGAAAGGGAACGCGAGCGATCAGCTGATTTGCAAAAAAATACTGAAAGGGAAAGATGTCGCTACGAAAAAGAACTCAGCGAAAGAGTAGAGTATTGTGAAAAGCTTAAAAGAGAAATGGACAAAGTGAGTAGAGAAAAAGATAATGCAGAAATGGAAATTGAGCACTTGCAAGAACGTCTTACCCTGCAAACGCAAGAAATAGAATCCTTAGAAGCTCGCATAGCCAGCTTGCAAGAGGCAGAGACGCGCAGATTTTCGCGCAAGGAAAAACAACACAAAGAATATGCCCAACTAATGGCAGAAGTGCAGGACCTGAAAGCACAATTGCTTAATTTAGAAACTGAAAAAGAAGGTCTCAATAAGACCATCAATCAACTGCGTTTCGATGTGGAGCGTTCAGCTCAACGTGAAGTCAAACTAGCTGAAGCTTTGGCCACCGCCAACGGCAATCTGGCCATGCGTGACGGTCAAACCACTGTACCCGAACAATTTTTACAAAAAATGAAGGAGATCAATACGCTGCTAGCAGAAAACACCCAAGAAAATAAACAAATGGCCGAAACAGTGCAATATTTGGTGGATGAGCGCCGTCAACTACAGAGAAAATGTGAGGATCTGGAAACTCAACTAAACGGAACAGCCAATGTGAGTGAACTCGAGGAACGCTGCAATCATTTGCTGGGACGTTATTTACGTGTTGAATCTCATCGCAAAGCGTTGGTGTATCAGAAACGTTATCTCAAAATTTCTTTGCAAACTTATCAGGACAGCGAGCAGAGAGCTTTGGCCGCTTTCCATGGAGGTCAACTGTTGCAAGATGAACATCCCAAAAAGAGATTATTTAAGTAAGTTTAATATTTGATTTAAAGTTTTTAATTACTTGATTAATTTGAAAATTTGCTTGTTTTTATGGTTTTGCAATTGTCTATATGCATTTCGTTCCTGCTTTTGGAACTCGTCAGTAGACTTCAACCCAAAAAATTTTTGAATTTAGTTAACAAACTTCGTATATTTATAGTAAGACTCTTAATACTATATTGAGAATCACAGTATACAAACATAATAAGTTTGAAAGCTTCAAACAAAAATCTTTACAAAACAAGCATCTTTATTCGATTGTCCATCCATTTTATTTTCCACCACAATCGAATAAAGATGCTTGTTTTGTAAAGATTTTTGTTTGAAGCTTTCAAACTTATTATGTTTGTATACTGTGATTCTCAATATAGTATTAAGAGTCTTACTATAATATAAACATACGAAGTTTGTTAACTAAATTCAAAAATTTTTTGGGTTGAAGTCTACTGACGAGTTCCAAAAGCAGGAACGAAATGCATATAGACAATTGCAAAACCATAAAAACAAGCAAATTTTCAAATTAAATAAATAAATATACTTCGGTATTTCAAATATAACTTGATTAATTTTTTATTTTTATTTTTGCAGGACTGTTGCTTTGGCTATTATAGCAATACAGCGCATGAAGTATATCGGTCGAATTTGGCACACGGGCAAACGAATTGTTTCCAAATCAGTATTCACCATAACACAGCAAAGGTAAGTCTAAATTACATTTTTTTTTATTAATTTTATTGTAAGTTAGGGATGGAGATGGCGTTTAAAGACACACGCAAGCATTTGAAGTGCTGGGGGCCGTTTCTCAAAACTTACAAGTCTTGTAATACAAGTAAAACGGTTGTGAAAATAAATTGCCTTCATATAAAAAATATATTTTATATTTTACTTGTATTACAACACTTAAGTTTTGAGAAACGGCTCGTATAAAGAATAAGGGCAAATTTTACCTATTTTATTTAAATATCAATTTATATTTGAAAGTTGTTTTCCATTGAAAAAATAAAATAAAATATATGAGAAGAAACTTTTAAATATGAATTGACATCTAAATAGAATTAACGAAATTGGCCCTAAGTAACTCTCTTTATATTAAGCAATACTGTGTACAAGGCAGGAAAAATAATAACAGTGCTTCAAATAGATCTTAGGTAGGGCCCGGTCTCCGACAGTCATTAATAACAACACCACGCATTTTTCTGATGCGCATTAGTGTCCCTTTGTGTCAGTTGTTGTAGGAAAGTTCAAGTTCAAGGACCTTCGTGGTTCTCCTTCGTCGGTGTTGTGTAGCATAATCAATAAAATGGCTACTAAACACAGTTTCGAAAGTTTAATATGCCTCATTGACACCAGAGGCGCTGCAACACTCCCTTATTGGAAACTCCTAGTAATAGTAGTAGACATTCATTGTCTGAGTGTTTTCTCTTGAAAAAAAAAACTTACAAATTTCACTACATCAAATACATTTGTATGTTGATAGGCATATTGATTGCCGGGTGTTATTTTTCTGCAAATAAAAAATAGTAGTAGACATTCATTGTCTGAAAAAAAAAACTTACAAATTTCACTACATCAAATACATTTGTATGTTGATAGGCATATTGATTGCCGAGTGTTATTTTTCTGCAAATAAAAAATAGTAGTAGACATTCATTGTCTGAGTGTTTTCTCTTGAAAAAAAAAACTTACAAATTTCACTACATCAAATACATTTGTATGTTGATAGGCATATTGATTGCCGGGTGTTATTTTTCTGCAAATAAAAAATAGTAGTAGACATTCATTGTCTGAGTGTTTTCTCTTGAAAAAAAACTTACAAATTTCACTACATCAAATACATTTGTATGTTGATAGGCATATTGATTGCCGGGTGTTATTTTTCTGCAAATAAAAAATAGTAGTAGACATTCATTGTCTGAGTGTTTTCTCTTGAAAAAAAAACTTACAAATTTCACTACATCAAATACATTTGTATGTTGATAGGCATATTGATTGCCGAGTGTTATTTTTCTGCAAATAAAAAATAGTAGTAGACATTCATTGTCTGAGTGTTTTCTCTTGAAAAAAAAAATTACAAATTTCACTACATCAAATACATAGATATGTATATTGATAGGCATATTAATTGCCGGGTGTTATTTTTCTGAAATAAAAAATAAATACAAATTATTTAATGTTTCATAAAAATAGTAAAAATTCTAAAGGCATCTAAACAACTATAAATCTCTACATTTAAATTTTAGCATTATCATATTTTAATTTGTTTATTTATTTAAAAATAGGAAATTGCTTATTTTTATGCTGAGTACACACAAATGTGTGCAATGCAAAACAAAAGGCAAACATCCTTTATTGACTGCCAATTTTCAAGTAATATTGAAAAAAAGTAATAAAACCAGCTGAAACGAATAAAGTTAGTAAAAGAAAATTCCCTAGTATATAGAATAGACAGATATATAAATAGATAAATATACATATACATATACTATACATATATGTATGTATGTATGTATGTATATACAGTGCTTGACAAAGCAATGGAAATTTTTCTTAAAAATTTATTTATTTATTTTTATAAGTCGAAAATCAAAAATATTTCTTGAATAAAACTTAAAATAACTTAAAAATTTAATTTTGTAGATTGTTTTTGATATATTAAGAAAAAAAAACAAAGTAAAATAACATAGTTCGATAATTATAAAGAAAAAGTGAAAGTATTAAATTTTGGGGTATTGGCAAAACAATGGAAACTTAAATTTTACTCCAATAAAAATCGGACTGTTAACAAAACTCAATACTTTGTTGGGTATCCGTTATTTCTGATTACTGCATCACAGCGAAGATGCATTGTCCCAATTAATTTGTCAACTGTATCCTTTGAAATTGTTTGCCATTCTTTCAAAACAGCATTGGCTAATTCTTCCTTTCGTGCATTCAAGACCAGCCTCGCGAGCTCGTCGACTAACTGTTCGTGAGCTAATATTCAATCCTAGAATATTTTTAACCTCTCCTGATGACATTTGCGGATCTTCTTTAAACTCTCTTGCTATTAACTTATCCTGTCTTGCAGTAGTTTTGCGTGGTCTTCCTTCTGAATGCAGAGCTTTAACAGTACCCATTTCCCTAAATTTCTTAATTATTTTCGAAACTGCTGATTTCTTCATTGAATATTTATCACAGATAGTTTTTTGTTTTAATCCAGCATTAAAATCATTTATTATTATTTTTTTTTTTAATCTTCGCTCATTTTAACTAATTAAGTATTCAAGTTTCTTGTGTTTAAAATATATAATAAAGAAGAAGTGAAATAAATAATTTTTAGGATAATCAATGCACTTTAGTTTATACATCTTTCTTGCAGAAGTGTAAAAGTTTCCATTGTTTTGCCAATACCCCAAAATTTAATACTTTTAGTTTTTCTTTAAAAATTTCGAACTACATGCTATGTTACGTTATTATTTTCTTAATATGTCAAAAAGAATCTATGAAACGATGTTCTGAAGTTCTTGTTAGTTTTATTAAAAAAATATTTTATATTTTCGAGTTCCAAAAATAAAAAAATAAAAGTTTCCATTGATTTGTTAAGCACTGTATATAGATATATAAATAGATAGATATAGGTAGGTAGATAGATATTTGTACATAGATTGATAGATAGATAGATATATAAATATCCATATTTCTATATAAAGATATATAAAGATCCATAAAGATATAGAAACATACATAAAACCTTTTAAAAAGATACATATGTAAATCTATTTTAGATTTATAAAAATATATATAAAGAAACATAAAGATATTAAAGATTTATAAGTATACATAAAGCTACATATATAACTATTTGTATATACATATAGATTATAAATATATATATATATAAGGATAAAGATAAATATATATAAATAAAGGGCTGATGTCCAAAGCAGCCAATGCCCATGCACATATATATATAAATTTAGTCTTAGAATTAATTCTGTAGGTTAAATAAATGAATAATAATAATATATAAATAAACATAAAAATACATCAAGCTACATCAAGATTCATTCAGCTACATCAAGATGACACATCAAGCTACGTACATAAAGGTACATCAAGCGTCATAAAGATATATCCAGCTACATAAAAATACATCCAGCTATATTAAGATGATACATCAAGGTACATAAAGATACATCAAGCCACATAAAGATACATCAAGCGTCATAAAGATACATCAAGCAACATAAATATATATAAAGATACTTATATAAACGTACATACATATATAAATATACATATGTATAAATATAAAGATATTCATATAAAGATACATACGAGTATGTAAAGATATATAAAGATACATAAAAATACATAAAGATATATCAAAAATACATATATAAAGATACTTATGTAAATATGTATAAAGATACATAAATATTTATATAGATTATATAGAAACATGGATAATATATCTATATATGGATTATATAGATAGATAGATATATAGATTATATATTTAGATAGATATATAGATAGATACATAGATAGATATATAGATATATAAAAAGGCAAAGAAAACTATACATCCAATTCCCAAAAAAAAGCATTGCAAGTAAAAAAAAAATTGTATCAGTAGAAATTATATTATACTAGATTTTAAACAATCAAATCCCAAACGAAAACGCTGGTAATATAGCTTTGCATGGGTGAAAGAATTTTCACCCATGGGGGTGAAAGTGTAGCAAACAAACAAACTCATTTTCACATTTATAATACCAGAGTAAGGATTATTTTTTTATGCTGTTTCTACAAGTCAGGAAGACGACTCGTCTTAAAAATTTTTATGAAAATCACTCAAATAAATGAGTGCTTTCCATATAAATTTTATACTCAAGTCGACCGTGTCTGGGTTGTAGAAAAAGGGGTAAAACTTTTTCCTAAACAAAAGATATTGAAAAAAAAAAAAATATATATATATATATATACATATATATATATATATACATATATATATATATATACATATATATATATATACATATATATATATATATACATATATATATATATATGTATATGTATACACACACACACATATATATATATATATATAGTAGTTTCCACAATGCAAGCAATCGACTTGTTTAGAAAATTTTTAAAAGAATCACTCAAAACTTTGAGAGTTTTTCATATATTGTTTCTAGACAAGTAGCATGTTTGCATTGTGGAAAGTACACGTTATAAATAGTATTAAGAAAAATCAAATTTTACTGCGCAAAAAATTATACATACTCCCAGTTGGAAAATGGTACTTTGTAAACCTTCATGTCTCTCAAAGTCTCTCTGAAAGTACGGTATACAAACCGTTATAAAAAAAATTATAAAAGAACAACAGTGTTTATAGTAGGAGAAGAAGTGGCCGTCCGCCAAAAAAAAACACTCAAAGACAATTGCTGTTGATATACCCAAAGACATGGAATAAGTTTCGATTGCCACTGTTCATTCAGAAACAGTACACAGTGTATTGAGAAGAGGAAAAAACCATTCATAACTGATATTGATAACGTCAATCGCATGGAATTTGCCAAAAAGCATCATATAAAAGGAGATGAAACCTCATTGGGATACGATGGAAGAAGACGCAAAAAGAATGAAAAGCTGGAACTTAAAAACCTGATGCGCACAGTAAAACTCAGAGGCGGCTCTATTACGGTTTGGGTTTGAATGTCGGTTGGATCGATTTATGTATTTGAACATATTAAAGGATAATTTGTAGAAGTCAGTTACCAAAATGGGTCTACCTGGATGCTGGTACTTCCAAAAAGATAACGACCCAAAACAACTGCATTCTCCTCTCTAGACGCCTGACTTAAACTTCGTTAAAAATTCATGGGACGAATTGGACCGCTGCATAAGCTGCGATAAAGAACAAACAGGACCTAGGAAATGCTCTTATCAAAGAATTGTACACAATTTCTTCAGCAACCAACGGCAAACTGGTATTTTCTATGAAAACTGGATTAAATGACGTATTAGAGAGCAAATGAGAGTGAATCAAAATAGTATGTTTTATGAACTAGAACAATAAATTCCCGGTCCAGACTTTAAAATTTTTGTTGCAGCAATTCTTGAATATGTGTGAGAGTGTTGAAATAGAAATATATACTTTTTGTATTCCTCTCTCGCTCTTTTGCACTAAAAAATAATAAGTCGCTGCAATAAAAATTGGACCGGCACAAACCGTGGAGTATGTATACTTTTCTGTGTATTAAAAGCTGGATTTTTTAACTTTTTTTTATAAATATTTTATTTTTCGAAAAATGTAAAGTTTTGTATAAAAAGTTTTTTGGGGGGGAGACTACGTATAGTTTTCCGTGCCACTGTCGATGAATAGATATATAGAAATATAGGACCTCATTATAAATTGCATTCGATTTTCGATCTTCTCTGGCTATCGAACATCGAAAATCGAATGTTCAATTGATATTATGAGCATCGAAAATTTCGTTGAGCAACGAATTTTCTATTGAACAGAATTTAGCTTTCGATGAAGTATTTTAATATGAAAACTTATTAAAAACTATTGGTTTTTATTTTTAGGTAAAGTTGTTGCAAATTTCAAAAATCACTGAGTGATATTATTACTTGTCGAATGCTCGTCATAATACCAAATTAAAATTCTTTCGATCAGTACTTTCGCCTATAAGGGCCATAGATATGTAGAAATATAGATACTATGTATATAGATACCATATAGATAGGCATATATATTTTGACATATCAGCCGATTTTCTCCTATTTTTATTTTCAATCCAATGCAACGAGAAAAGGGATACTGGAAAATAAAGCACTACAGCTTTCAAATGTGCTTTGTTAATATTTTTTTTATTGAAACTAAAAAGAGAGGGTGTGTTCGTAAATGCATAACTGCGCTGCAAATGGAACTTTAAATGTTCTAAACTGGTTCACTGAAGTATATAATGCGCAAATAAATATCAAATATGGTATACAAACATGATTACTTCTAAAACAAATTATCAGCGAACTTGTATTTCATTTCAAATAAAAGTTTGGACGTATGATGCAGAGCAGCCATGCATTTACGAACACACCCTATGTGGCTACCCAGGCAGAAATTGTGACTGCGCAAAAAATATACCACCACTGTAAATACAAAATTCTTGGAAGGAGATTCCAAGGCTATGTACAAAAATGTCAAAATACTTACGCCACACACTGAACTCTTATATTTTTTTTCGAGTCAAAAAAGATTAACAAAACACATTTCAAATCTGTAAAATGTTTTATTTTCCAATAAAATACAATATTTCCAACTTATTTAAGCAGTTTTAGTATCGTTGCCTTCGAAATAAAAAGAGAAGAAAATCGACGATATGTCAAAATATATATGCCGACTAGTGTGGATGCTATAATAGAATACTATAATAGAATACTATAATAGAATACTATAATAGAATACTATAATAGAATACTATAATAGAATACTATAATAGAATACTATAATAGAATACTATAATAGAATACTATAATAGAATACTATAATAGAATACTATAATAGAATACTATAATAGAATACTATAATAGAATACTATAATAGAATACTATAATAGAATACTATAATAGAATACTATAATAGAATACTATAATAGAATACTATAATAGAATACTATAATAGAATACTATAATAGAATACTATAATAGAATACTATAATAGAATACTATAATAGAATACTATAATAGAATACTATAATAGAATACTATAATAGAATACTATAATAGAATACTATAATAGAATACTATAATAGAATACTATAATAGAATACTATAATAGAATACTATAATAGAATACTATAATAGAATACTATAATAGAATACTATAATAGAATACTATAATAGAATACTATAATAGAATACTATAATAGAATACTATAATAGAATACTATAATAGAATACTATAATAGAATACTATAATAGAATACTATAATAGAATACTATAATAGAATACTATAATAGAATACTATAATAGAATACTATAATAGAATACTATAATAGAATACTATAATAGAATACTATAATAGAATACTATAATAGAATACTATAATAGAATACTATAATAGAATACTATAATAGAATACTATAATAGAATACTATAATAGAATACTATAATAGAATACTATAATAGAATACTATAATAGAATACTATAATAGAATACTATAATAGAATACTATAATAGAATACTATAATAGAATACTATAATAGAATACTATAATAGAATACTATAATAGAATACTATAATAGAATACTATAATAGAATACTATAATAGAATACTATAATAGAATACTATAATAGAATACTATAATAGAATACTATAATAGAATACTATAATAGAATACTATAATAGAATACTATAATAGAATACTATAATAGAATACTATAATAGAATACTATAATAGAATACTATAATAGAATACTATAATAGAATACTATAATAGAATACTATAATAGAATACTATAATAGAATACTATAATAGAATACTATAATAGAATACTATAATAGAATACTATAATAGAATACTATAATAGAATACTATAATAGAATACTATAATAGAATACTATAATAGAATACTATAATAGAATACTATAATAGAATACTATAATAGAATACTATAATAGAATACTATAATAGAATACTATAATAGAATACTATAATAGAATACTATAATAGAATACTATAATAGAATACTATAATAGAATACTATAATAGAATACTATAATAGAATACTATAATAGAATACTATAATAGAATACTATAATAGAATACTATAATAGAATACTATAATAGAATACTATAATAGAATACTATAATAGAATACTATAATAGAATACTATAATAGAATACTATAATAGAATACTATAATAGAATACTATAATAGAATACTATAATAGAATACTATAATAGAATACTATAATAGAATACTATAATAGAATACTATAATAGAATACTATAATAGAATACTATAATAGAATACTATAATAGAATACTATAATAGAATACTATAATAGAATACTATAATAGAATACTATAATAGAATACTATAATAGAATACTATAATAGAATACTATAATAGAATACTATAATAGAATACTATAATAGAATACTATAATAGAATACTATAATAGAATACTATAATAGAATACTATAATAGAATACTATAATAGAATACTATAATAGAATACTATAATAGAATACTATAATAGAATACTATAATAGAATACTATAATAGAATACTATAATAGAATACTATAATAGAATACTATAATAGAATACTATAATAGAATACTATAATAGAATACTATAATAGAATACTATAATAGAATACTATAATAGAATACTATAATAGAATACTATAATAGAATACTATAATAGAATACTATAATAGAATACTATAATAGAATACTATAATAGAATACTATAATAGAATACTATAATAGAATACTATAATAGAATACTATAATAGAATACTATAATAGAATACTATAATAGAATACTATAATAGATACTATATAGGTACCCCCCTCATCGTGGCTGGCGTATTTCGACTCCTACTATGACGTTTTCGTAATAGATTAAAGAACACCGCGATATTTGTTCTTTAAACTATGACGAAACTGTCGCAGTGGAAGTCGAAAGACGCCAACCATGATAAGGCCCATAGATATATAGATATATTTATATATACCTGTATATCTCTGTAGATACCTATACACATATCTATATACTCGTATCTATATACCTATATACCTACATATATATACATACATAAAATAAAAATAATAATAATTATAATAATAATAACTGAAACACACTTTTTCCTTTTTTTTAATATTTGCAGACGTTCTCAGCCACCGACCGTAAGTTGTGCAGCTATAACTTCCACCTCACCCACACCATATTCGAACGGCCAACAGCAGCAGAATCAGTTTCATTGTCAGCAGCAGGTATTGAAAAGTCCTTTGAGGTTGTTAGATAGACCATATGCTCCATTGAAGACTCCTACATTGTTAAATGGCAATCGAACTCCCAACTCGGCCTCATCGTCAACATCTACAGCCACAGCATTTGAGTGGCCCCGTGTTGCTGTAAATAAAATTAATAAGAAAACATAATAATTTTGAAGTCAAACTGAATAAAAAAAACTTTTGAAACAAAAAATGCTCAAAATTGTAATTGAAGCCATATATTAAACTAAAAAAAACTTTGTTGATTTTAAGACTTTGAAAAATTAACTGCCGTATTTAAAAAAATATTTTGGGTTTGAAGTGTATTTTGAGGCAAAACTTCCATAAAAATTTTGACTAAAGCACACTTGAAATGCAAATTATTTTTTTAGTATACGTCTGTGAAAATACAAATTCTGAATATTACTAGTTTTAACAACCTTAAATATATATGTAAGTTTGATTTGATTTTGTGTAAATATAATTTTTTTCCTTAATTTAAAACTTGTAATTGGTTTAGTTTAAGTGCGCCCAGTATTTCCCTTTAAAGTACCCCGACCTAAGTCATATACATTGTACATACATATATTTTTGTAGTCTAAGTTGACACGTTCATACATGTATTTTTTTTTAATTATAATATTTAGAAATTTTTTGTTTTGATTGTGTTTACTATTGTTTCTTTTTTTATTATTTTATACTTTTTCACCTTTTAATTTAAAATCTGAATTTTTTTGTACAATAAAAACAAAAATACCTTAAATATTGCAAAAAGTGAATGTTTAAATAGTTGTTTGGTTTTACTTAGCATATTGCAAATAAAGTGCCTTCTTAATAGTAAATAAAATATAATAAAAATACGAAATAAAAACATTAAAAATGAGTTCAATTTATAAAATTTTTGGTTTTCTTAAGACGGAAAAAATAACTAAGCGTTTGTTTTTTCAGGGAAATTCTGTTAAAAAGTGTCTAGACGTATTCTGCTGCTGGGTGCATGCCACACTCTAATGTCACTCGTACTCGGCACAATGTACGATTTTCTTCGGCTCACTGAAATAAACTCATAAGTAATAATCTAAATTAGCCTTTTTCAACGAATTGAAATATAATTGCTCCGCACTTCATTGGTAATAAAGCCATATAGACTTAGGGCAAGTCCCACGATGTCACCAACGTTCGACTCGTCGCACAATTACATTCAAAACAAAAACAAATTATTAAATTTTGTTGTTGTTTGCAATGTTACTGTGCGAGGAGTCGAACGTTGGTGACATCGTGGGACTGGCCCTTATTCTGAAATTAATTGAGAATTAATGCCATTTTGGCTTATTACTTATGACTTTATTGCACTGAGCCGACGAAAATCAGTACATTGTGCCGATAGTGACTTGTGATCACGAAAAAATAAAAATATTTGTATAATTTCGGTCACTCACCAGACTTCAGATTTGTCTTCGTTGTATAGATATACCGCTGTTAACAAATAGAAAGGCCCTAACTCAAATAACTAATTTTATAGGAGAAGGTAAAAACATAACAATGAACAGTACAAGTGATTGTACAATCGCGAAGTGATTAGCTTGTCTGCAGAAAACAAACAGGATCTATGGCGGGAATCGAACCCACGACCTCTGGACTGAGAGGATAGCATCGCTATCACTCAGCCACAGGGGCTTGTAAAAGCGTTATTTTTCAAACTATTGCAATAAATTTTTGTGACGATTGTAATAAAAAAAATTTGTTTCGTTATCCTTTTGTGAACCCAATTTTTTTTTTTTTTTTTGAATACGACAGATAGTGTTTGAAGTGAAATTTTCATGAAATGTTTACTGATTTTCATTGATTGTTTTCATCGCAGAATTTATTTTGTACATCCAATAAAAATTTAATTCATAGTCTTATATTTTTATTGAATAGTCTGTTCTGTTTCAAAGACTTTAATTTTATGGACCGAAATCGGATAAAAACTAAAATTTCATTTCCTCTATTTAAAAAATTGTGCTTGAATGCTTACGACGATAACTTGATATTTAATTAATTAATAATATTTTTATATTGAAAAAAAAAAAACGCCATGAAGGTCTGTATGTGCATACAACATGCAATAGTACCATAAATCCCATTACTGGTTTTCGGCGTAGCAAGTGAGAGAGGAGTAGTGAAAGTAAAAGAGCCCAGAAAAGCTTTATATGAGAGAGGAGTTGCCGTAAATAATTTTTTTTTAATTTTTCAACTCTTACCAAATGAGAATAAAAAGTTAAAAATTTAAAACATTTACGGCCGTATTCTAAAAAATTAATTTGCGTTTCAAGTGTGCCTTCTAGTCAGAATTTGTATGGAACTTTTTCTTAAATTATTACAGTGTTGTGCATAAATACGCATACACTACAATACACTTTAAAACCAAATCACTTCTATATTTATGATTTGATCAGGCTAAAGTTCGTATCGCTTAGAGATGGCAAAAATGAGCTTTCATTACAAAAAAGCTTTCAGCAAATTGTAATACGATGAATCAAAACAATTCACATATTCCATTTGCAATAAAAGTTGAGTATATAAAGCAGAAATCTACATAAACTGACACCACCACACACAGTGGACCAAACACAAAAGAACGCTGATGATGAAGGTTTAGTGGCCTTCGAAAGCAGCTAGTTGTTCCGTTCTTCTATGTGTTTGTTAGAATATTTACAACTAACTTTGGTGTTATTTGTTCATTAATAATTATCACATGTAATTTGGCTTACAAAGCGATACGAACTTTAGCCTGATCAAATCGTAAATAATATAGAAACAAATGAAATTCGAACAATAATAATTAAAATAAGCTAAAAAATCACTTCTTTTTTAAATACGACAGTTAATTTTTTAATAAGGAACATAACATTAAAAAAAAATTATATTCGACTGTACAGAAAATTGAAGTCAGCTCTTTTCGTACTAGATTTAGCTTCCTTTGGAAAAAGCACTAAAGTGGCGTTTTTACTTGTTTGTTTTTAGTGATTTAGTAGGTCATGCGTATTCAGAGTTTTGCTCTGCAAAATTCAAAACAATATAATTTTTGTTGTTTCAGTGCTTTTCTAAAAAAATAAGACTTAAAAGATTAAGACGGTTTTAGCATTGAGTCATTAAGTAATGTTTTCTGTGGCTATACATAGAATATTTTAAAGCAAACAAAACGGCAACTCTGAATGAGCGACACATTAAATAGAATAAGCCGCTAAGGAATGAAGCTTTCGTGATAAAATTATCAAAGAGCTTTTGAAGGAGTTTGTTAGACTTTTGTAAATACAAACAAAACATACGGAAAATAAACATAACAAATTACGTCGAAACAACATTCCATATCCTGAGTTGGTGCAAAGTACTCCCAAATTTTAGCAAACGGTTTAAAGGAAGTAGTAAATTATTTTTAATAAAAATAAAAAAATCATATTTTAATAGAAATACAGATGTATAAGAATTAAGAAAAATATATTTTTGTATTAAGTACTGTTCAGAAATAATAATGAGAAAATAATAACAAAATAGTTAATAAACAAAATTGAAAAAATAAATTCAAGTGAGATTCAAAACATTTTTACAAAAAAAAATTTAAAATAGTGGATTTTGTTACACCGAAATTTTTCAAAAGATAGAACAAAAAGTTTAAATATTTTTTCAAACACTAAAAGGGTTTAAAGAATACTTATAGGTAATTAATTTTTTTGCCGGAAAAATAAATACAATTTCCAAAAAAAAAAAATTGCTACAAAAATATAATTCCTAGAAAGCAAGAAATTTCATGTGTGGTATTAAGGTAAGTTTCAAATAAAATATTTATTGCCTTATTTATAAAAATTATTAAGGGTTTATAAATAATAATAATTAATTAATTAATAATTTTTATAAATAAGGCTGCTAATATGTATTTAATTTTTCTTTCTTTTTAGTTTTCATAACTTCCTTAAAATTTGGCGCTTTAAATTGCTTTTCTCCTACTCAAAGTTTCCTACAATATGTTATCAATTATAATTTACAAATATTTTTCTATGTACATACATATCGCTCATTTACTCCAAGAACGTCTTAACTCAAAAAAATCAGTTGGCCAGAAAACGAGTTCGAAGTTTTCCATTTACACACAACTTAATGGAAAACGAAATCATTATTTTTCTCTCAAGAGTTGAGTGAACAGGGTATTTGTATGAAATTTTTACACAATATGAAGAAAGATATGAGGATTAATTCTGTATCACTAACGCAAAAATTCTATTTTTTGAGTTATGACGTTCTTTGAGTAAATGAGCGATATGTATTCTGGAATAGATACATGTCTATGTACATATTTGTCTTATCTAGCATTTGTTTTATTTTGTTCATTCCCGGCTGCCCACGCCACTTGCTTTTTAGTGCTTAGATTACAAGGGATTTTGCAGCATTGAATTTTGTGTAAGATAAGACAACAGATAAATTAGTTTTGTACTTGTCATGCATACGATATACGAGTATATAAAAACATTTTATTTCTTTTCTGCTTTTCGTGAAATGGGTGGAGCAGGGATTTTATTTCCATACAGAAACAAACTTTGAAGAGTTTAAAATTTATGCAAATAAAGTGTTGCCTATTTTCAGGCAGTTTTTCTTGATAACCAGCAGCAAGTTGCAGACAGTGTTACCAGAAGACTACAATATTAATATTTGTTTATAATTTACGGTCTAATTCATAAAAAATATTTTAGGTTTATACAAGTTTATTTGACAAATTTCCCATAGAAATATGTCAAATAAGCGCTTAATAAACCTGAAATATTTTTTATGAATAAGGCAGAGTTAATCTTTTAATCAGGAATAATTTCTTAATCGGGCTTGAGTTCAGTAATTTCAATTCTTATTGAACGAAACATTTTTATGGATTAATGTGATATTCTAAAGAAGAGAAGAAAAATTACACTAGACTTTTTAGCGGGGGGATATGCCAAATTTTTTTTATTAAAATTCATTCCTAATTAAAATTCATTCTAGTTCAATTAAAATTTATCATTTATCAATTTAAGCTCTTATCAAATCCATTATTCTACACATAGTGGAGTTTATATTTACGTCGTTTATGGAGAAATGCGACGCAAATCGAATCATATTTTACTCCGAAAATGTGCTGATTTTTATTGATTGGGTGAATGAAAACTATTCTGGCATCTGGTGGCCTTTATTGTGACTTTTTGACATTTATATACGGACATCTTCTATACAACAGAAATGCGAAAGAAATGAAGGAACTTTTTGTCTACACCGCAAGCTACTCAAATTCACTCGCCATTGTTTAAGTTATGGCTTCATAGGCAGGAGGGAAAGTCATGTACATATCGTGCCATTACCACCAAAAAATCTTAAGCGACATAACTTTCGAACTTCAATTTTTGACCAAAATCGATTATTTGCGATCGTATATAGTCGATTTCCGTCAAAAAAAAAAAAAAAACGAAGCCCAAAAAATGTATCGCTTAAGCTATTTTAGCGGTTATGGCTCGATATGTAGAATATCGTGGATAATAAGTGGAGTGAAATCTTTGTTCTCATGAAGAGAGATTTTTGTTCTCTAAGGCCTAGTACTCTGTTCAAATTTGTAAAAAATGATGCGGAACATTTATTATTTCGTATGCAAAACTTGACATGTAAACAACATTAAATAGCCCTTGAAACTACATATGTTGCAAATTCTTATGTAATTCAAATTCACTAGTTAATTTTTGGCACAAATCAATAGGCTTGGGTCGAACTCCTTCAATAGTTAATTTTTGACACAAGCCAATGATCGAGCCTATTTAAATTACATGACATTGATCATAGGATTGTGTCAAAAATGAGCTAGTGAACGAGTTCGAACCAAGTCTACGAACCAACGGTCAAACCCATTTAAATTTAGGCTTGGATCGAACTCATTCAGTAGCTCATTTTTGACACAAACCAATCATCACACCCATGTAATTTAAATCGGGTTGCGTCAAAAATTAACTAGTGAACAAGTTTAGACTTGGGTCGAACTTCAAGACCATTTAAATTACGTGGGTTTGATCAAAGATTTGTGTCAAAAATTTAATGCTCAAACCCATCTAATTTAAATGATCAAACCCATGTAATTTAAATGATTTTGATCACAATTTTGTGTCAAAAATTACCGACTGAACGAGTTCGACCCAAGTGCACTAGACACTAGACTTGTATCGAACTCATTCAGTAGCTCGTTTTTGACACAAACCAATCATCAAACCCATGTATTTTAAATGGGGTTGATCATAGGTTTGTGTCAAAAACGGGCTATTGAATGAGTTCAATACAAGTCTACTAGACGACACCAGTTTATTTGTAAAAGCTTCAAATGTTGCAAATTTCATGCGAAATAGACTTGTATCGAACTCATTCATTAGCTCGTTCTAGACACAAACCTATGATCAAACTCATTTAAAATAGATGGGTTTGATGATTGGTTTGTGTCAAAAACGAGCTACTGAATGAGTTCGATACAAGTCTAATGCGAAATAAGAGCCACTACTCAGGCCAGGGTATAGCCGGCTGAAGGAATAAATTAATGACACGATTACAACCGATGGCAACCGAGCTTCAGTTGCCATGTCAATTGACAGCTCAACTGATATTAAAATTAGTATTATGTATGACAACTTTCTCTAGCTGCCAAAAAATTATCGAAAATACGACTATGAGAATTGGGCAACTGAAAATAATGTAAACAAAGCTTCAAAATACAAGAAATATACATATGTAAGTGCTGAAAAAAATATTCAGTAAAAGTGCTTAAAAAATTACTTATCATAAAGATGATTAGAGTTAAGTGGAATTATTTTTCGGTGAATAGAAGTAAGCACAAAACATGAAATCTATTAGATGGCACTCAAGGGACAATTAAAATCCCGCCTTTACTCTAAACAAATAAAATAATTTTTAACTTAAAATTTTTTTGAGCTTATTTTGCCATTTCAAAAAAAAAAACGAATGGCTTATTTAGTTTAATTTGAATTCTTATTTTATTTTACCACCTTTTTGCGGCTTCCAATTATGTATATTGCAATTTGGCAGCTGAAATTAACAGCTGTTAGTTTTCAGTTGCGTTTTGACAACTAGCAACGCAACTAAAGTTCGGTTGCCAACCATAGTCGAGCCATTAGAATAACCCCTGAATTAAGTACATTAAACAATTTAAGTATCTCAAAAACTATGTGCATAACTTATTACGTAATTGCTGCTCGCCTTGGTAATATTTTTGTGTAATGTTATAAAATATTTGCATTTACCATAATGAAAGGACGACTATATCAACCACCCACATCACCATCCATTACATTGACATCTTAAGACTTTTATTTGTTTAAAACAAATGATGTTCTTATGTATACATACATATGTAGTATTCTACTTTATTCTTCTTCCTAACAGAAAAATCATTGACATTCACAACATTCATATTATCATCATTCTTATCATGATCTTCCTCATAATCGGCATTGATGTAACAATATTCAATTGCAGAAAGTAAAAAGAGAAAATTTGGAATAAGTTTATTTTTTACCTTTAGATAACTGCCTTGAGTTTCAAGTCAATGAGTTGATTAAAAATTGTCTCGAATTTGATAAATTGAAGTCATTGAGAATTAGAACGTGAAGGAGTGATTACATGACTATTGAATGAGTTTATCACGAAACATTGGTGCAACATAAATTTATTCAAAGAAGAACGAATTAAGTCATGTACGGATACCTTGTTATGAAATTAAGAGCATTCAAGGCATTCTTTATTTGAACTGGATCCAACTCGTTCAATCGTTCATTTTAGACACAAACCAGGTTTGTGTCCAAAATGAACGACTGAGCGAGTTGGACTCAGCTCTATTTGATATCGAACAAATTTTCGGTATCGAATACCGCAATTTGCCCCCTGATTGCCGATTTCTGTCATGAAGGAATATTACGACTTCATGTCTGTCTGCATATTCTGGGCGTTTTTCAGCCAATGCTTGCTTCAAATGAATCAATTTTGTTTGGCACAAGGCACAAGTGATCGTCTTGGCCAATTTCAGCAGCTCATAACAGATGACGCTTCTGGTTCTACCATATAGAGAGCATCAACTTGGTGTCATGGGTATTCGGCTTTGAGACTTCATTCTCAATTTCTTGCGCTTTGGGTTATCGTAATAGATTTCAAAAAAGGAATCATCTAGATTCTATTTGAATGCCTGCGTGAAGCGGGCAGCTATGTAAACCAACCAATCAACTATGGCGTTCCAACAGCGTTTGGGACATGTAAAATCGGTTTTCAATGTCACTCGACTTCAACTCGTATGGTATTTTAACGTTTTGAAATTACTGCTTTAGTGACTTTAAATGATTTTGTAAGTTGTTCTTGAGTTTGAAATCTTCAATGCATTATTTGTTTAAACCCCGTTTATAAAGCCTTAATAATTTTTATAAATAAGGCCGTAAAAATTTAATTTTCCTTATGAAGAAAGCAAAACTATTATAAGTATCAGCATCCTTTATATTCCAAAGGGAATCTACAATTTTATTATCTACAAAAGATAATAAATAATAATTTGCCATCAACCACGCCGCACAAATGTTTTAACAACAACAATGAACGGTGTTACTTAAGGAGAATGAAATAACTTTCATTTAAAAGCATAAAAAATCTTTGCTATAACTATTTGTTATGGCTCAAAGCAATCAAATATAAAGTAATTAAAATTTTTTTCTTGATATTGGGTTCAAAAACATCTTTTAAGTAATCAACTTCTTTAACAAATCTCAAAGGAGTTTTGACAAATGTTCCAAAGCAATTCCCTACAAAATGCCTTAAACATTTTGTAAAGAGAATAATTCACAATTATTTATTGACAAAATATTACATTTTGAAGAGCATCTCTTGAAATATTCCCCCTTATCGTGATTTGCGTATTTCAAAAGAGAATGACAAAAGTATCGTGTTGAGTACTTAAGTACATATTTGCCGTCAATCAACTACGGATGCGTATAGCTAAAAATAAAAAAACACGCTCATATGGAAACACACGCATTAATTTTAAACCGAATATACACTTTTTTTAAATTACGCAGCACAAACAACTATAACTAAAATTTATAGACTGTATGAGCTACAATCGCACGCATGAGTGTAAAACTACTCTGACTATTAATCGACTATGCAGGCGTATATACAGAGCTATTTTATTTACACACACACACACACACATAAAACATGTTTTCAAACAGTCAAAACAAATTTTCCATTCCATTTAATATATACAAATTTGTGTGTACGGTGGCGAATGATGAATAAATATCCCGAGTATCATGCGTATTTTTTGTTTGTTTTTTTTTAGTTGTGGCGTATTTAACTTTTTCGTATAAACGAAGTAGAGATGCTCCTGTATGTATGTTGCTTGAGGGAAAATATGTGAGCGCACGAACTGATTGCGCTACAATTATGATTATACGCAGTTACCAAAATTAAAACTATTTACTTATGTGTATTTTTTTGAGTACTCATTGTCATTCTCTGATTTCGACTTCGTCTCCAATCTCGATAAGAATATTTCTAAAATTACGCCCACAAAAAATAGCATTTAAAAGAAATTACTTTTTGAAAAACATTTGTTGCATAAAGCACGTTTTGAAAAGTACCTCCTAAGAAAGTAATTGTTCATAAAAGTACTTTTTGAGCAAGCTATTTTTATTATATTCCTTCTCCAAGAATGTTGCATATAAGATGGTAATTTTAAAAAAGTACCTTTTAAGACAAATACTGTTTGGAAATTTATCTTTAAAAAAAGGCTATTAAAAATATTGTTTTTCATTTTTTCTTTTAAAGAAACTTGCTTTAAAAAAAAGAATTTTTCAAAAAGTGCCTTTTAAAAATTTACCTTCAGAAAAGCACGTTATACGATCCTATCGTTTAAAAAAGTAAGCAAGTGCCTTCTGAAAAAAGCACATTTAAAAAAGTATTTTTTTTTTTTTTCAAAGAAGTATCCTATTAATAGACACTATATAAAAATTGCCTTTAAATAGGCACTTTTTAAAACAAGTAACTCTTTAAAATAAATATGTTTTCTGAAAAGATTAACTTGTAAAAACCTTTTGAAAAAAGTATCTTTTGAAAAAAGTATCTTTTGAAAAAAGTACTTAAAAAATACATAGGAAAAAAGGTATATTTTAAAATAGGACCTTTTAAAATAACTTTTTTTAAAAAATTACTTTTTAAAAGGAGTATCTTAAATGAAAGGGCCTTTAAAATATGAATATGTGTTGAAATAATTTTTTTGAAAAAATTTTTTAATATCTTTTCGAAGTATGTATGTATTTATCACTTTCTGTTTCTATTTTTTTTTTCTTATTTATGTGTTTTAGCAGAGATTGAGTAGACAAAAAAACAACAACAAACATGTGTGTGAGACCACAAGTTAAACGTTCTCTGAAAAGCAAATAAAATAAATGTAAGACTATTTAGATAAAATCTGTGTGCAGAAGTACATACATCTCTTTTTCAAAAGAGTTTATTTGATTAGAGATTTTTATATTCTTGCGAAATCCTTTGAAACTTTACAGAAAACGGGATGAAAAATTATTAAGTTACATGTGAGGAGAATTAAAATTTGTTTTCCAAATATTTTCTTTAAATATTTCTTGCTAGCACTATACTTATGTATACATACATATGTATACTGTGTCTCAGCACACTTTTCTAATAGAACCAAGAACATTAGGAAATATTTAAATGACTACTTCGGCATTCGAAATTAATGAACTCGATTGTAATTGAAACATTACCAAAGCAAACACTGCTGGTTTTTTTCTAATTAGAGAGTAGTAGTACCGCCCCACTTAGTAAATTCAACTGGTTCCTCGTTACTTTGATGTCCACTATGGGGCCATTCACATATTACGTAACGCTGTTTTTGGATTTTTTAAGCTTTATATTTAATTTGCGATTGATGGATTTTCCTCAATAAATATTGAAAACAATAGTGAATGCATTTATATTTTCCCCACAAGGTTTTAGAACTGTTAATACTGTTTTCATGTTAATTATTATTTGCTGCAGCAGTACGAGCGAGTACTTGTTTTATTTTTCAAATTACTACTTTCGTTGCCGCAAATGCCAAACCACAAGTATTCCAATAACTTTTTTAAATCAATAACAATCATACGCTCTAGTGTATTAAGGAAATTTCTATGTATGCATATATGTATGTATGTATATATGTATGTATGTATGCAAGTAATTCCAACAACTCAATTTCAATGCTTATTGATGTTCCTGTGGGACTTTTTTACACTTTTATTTCTTTTTTATGTTCTATTTTTTGATTGTTTGGGTAATTTGTGAGCATGACGTGCGTGGGCACGTGCATGTCAATCATCTAGTTAATTTCTTTACCCAATACAACATGTCTTTAGACAAGCATAAGTTGTTGAATTAGTGTAAAAGCCAGTTGGTTTGAATTGCATTGAAAATACTCGTACTACTGGCAATTAGGGAAAAATATTGTATGTAGCCACATACATATGTTTGCACTGTAATAATAAATATCTAGCACAGTTTTACTGTTTAGCTTAGTTCTTGGTGCGTGTTGTTTATCGCCTATTTTTTAGTTTCGTAATTGAGTTTCTTTTATTTTTATTTTTATTTTTGACTGGTAGAGTTATGTAATTAATATAAATTACAAAATAAAGACTCATGGTCACTTTTACAATTTCTTACTTTAAAGGTTGCGTAACATATGAATATACATACATACTCGCACATACATATAAGATAGTTCGCATTATATTTCCAAAAGAGAGTAAATATATTTGTCTGCATAACCATCTAATTTTCAAGGGCAGTTTACTACCATGCTGCCGTATTCCTCATATCGTTAGCTTAAATGTAAACTACGTAATTACACTTTTTAAAAATTTATAGGACAGAAATAACTAACCAAATTTATTTTAATTTTTAATTCGGCTGATTGTTATGACAAATGTTTGAAACTTTGTGGGGACATGTGTTTAAATTTTTTTTTACTTACGATTTGGCATTGTAACTGATTTAAAAAATTTTAAATTAAAAAAAGGTTAAGGTTTAAACACAATTTTTTTATTTTTTTGTGTGTAGCAAAAAAAAAACTTAACTTGTTGATTTTTTTTTGTAATAAATTTGTGTATGAACTAGCCTGCGGAAGATGGGACAACAAATGTAATAGTTAAATTTTTCTCGAGGCGAAAACTTCTCACAAGCCCAATATGCAAATGAAATATAGGCATGATTGTTGAAGGTATCAATGTATCCATCTTACATCTGTAGTATGCCAACTAGGTTTTACACATTTCATTTAGTTTAGTGATTTTTATTATTATTATTATTGTTTACATAAATATTTATGCAAATTTCCTGTTTGAATTAAATGCAAACGGTATTCTAATGAAATTTAATTTGATTTTAAGTGAAATTTCATTACAATATGTTGCCATATGTTTTGTTGGGGCTGGGGGAAACCTAAAATCTACACACAATACATTCATATATTTTTATGTTGAGCTTTTTTGCATGTAAATGTGTGTGTGTGTGTATATGGAAAATATCAACGCACAGATTTAGGACTAAATACAATCAAACATATTTTCCCTTAGTGTCTCTTGAACAGTCACAATATCTACATACATATCGTACACACATACATAAATATAAAATTTATACAAATGATAACAGTCCGATGTGTTCGCCCGCCTATTTAGTTCTATGCCGTGCAGTATACCAGCGAAAAATAATCGAGATTTCCCAAGCAGGAAAAAGTCGTTTTATGCTGCATGAGAGTCATCACAGGTTTGTGCCTGAAACGACCGGCTGAAAGAGTTCGACCCAAGTGAAATGCATTTTAGACTTGGGTCGAACACACTCAGTCTGTCGTTTTTGACATAAAACTATGATCAAACCCATGTAATTTAAATTAATTCATTCTGCTGTTGTAAAGCAGAAATTATAAAATTGTAAATTTTACGTTGAATAAAAATAAATCACGAATTGAAAATGAGAGAAAAATAACATGATTTTATTCCTCCTTATTGTGAATGGCCTCGTCGACGTCACATCAAGACGAAAGTAAACATTGTCATTTGTCTACTCTTTATCGGCAACAATTTGCTCTTATTGATAATCTCTTACTCATCTCGAAGGCTTTGTAAATTAAAGGAGCATGTTAATAGTAGTCAATTCTTGTCGAAAAAGAGTAGACAAGCGACACTTTTTACTGTCGTCTTGATGTGACGTCGACGACGCCATTCACAATAAAGGGGATTATATTTAAGCAAAAAAATATTGCTTCAAATTGGGACATAGCGACCAAACAACAAGGAATATTTAAGTAAGCAGGTTTGTAAGCATTAACCAACAAAACTTGTATCTATTTGCAAATCTGCTGATAACGAGGCAACGGTTTTTCCTGGGATATTTGTGTATTTGTCATCAAATATTTTATAACGTTTTTATTAATTTTATCTAATCAAAATCTGGTGCTAAAAGCACCGTTTCTTTTCTTAAATCATTTCACAGAAATATTTTTACTATTAGTGAATATAAAAACAAATGTATCTACACATACAAGTACATACTTACATAAATATGTATGTACATGTGTTTTTTTGGCTTTCATTTACAACCTACACGAATAGTAAGTATTCGTACAGTAGACAAATTTAACAGAAATTTAAAAAGTTTGTTTGCTAGTGAGTGAACTTTTTAAAATCGTATTCATTTTGACAAGTAAAAGAAATTTTTAAAATTAAAAAAAAAATATTTTTGGTCTACAAAACAAATGTTGTATGGAAATTTTGTTTCATAGATCAGAATAAATTTTATTTAACGCGAAAAAGTATATCACTATTGGACTCTCGCAGACTACTTCTGTTTGAGAAGTTCTAAAAAGATACAAATACAAAAATTAAGATTTAAGACCGATAGAACTTCCGATAGAGTTAACTGTCATACAAACTGGCTACTGAGCTGACTTTATGACATTTATGACCAATATACTCTGGTCAATCCACAACAGACCCTACATCCAGGAAAATGCACTGTTTGTGCGGCTTACACGCTGATGGCATCGATGGTCTTTATTTCTACAAAAATAAAGCCGGAGCTAGCGTTACCGTCAATAGAGATCATAACGCGATTAATGATGTTTTGTTTGAAAATATGAATGACATTGATCCATACGGAAACCGTAAACACGGACTTATTGAAATAAAAATTTGGCTATAAATTGATTTCGAGAAAAGAATCTATTAATTGGCCTCAAAGGTAGTGCGATTTAACACTTATCGATTATTTCCTGTTTGCGACAAGTGAAACCATCATTGCTAGTGTTATTCGTGACATATGGACATGCTCGAAAAAATTGCCTAAAATTAGACATCCAGAATGCCAGTTTTTCTTCGTTAAGAAAAACAAGGAAACAAATTATGAAAAAAGCCCAATCCTCAAACCAATTTTTCATCCCATTTTCCAGAAAAAAAATCACAAATTGAATAGAAATCCCTTAATCTGCCAACAGTCATTCTTGGCTAATAATACTTTGTGAAATTATTGCTCTTTCTGCTATTGACCGACTACTTTTTTTAATTTTGCTGCAGTTCGAAAAATTTTTCATTAGACTGTCTTAATAGGCAAACACGTGTAGCAATATTAATAATAGTCATATTTAATTTAAAAGGAATGATAGTCAGTTTTTGGCCCCAAATTATTCCTCATAATAGATAAACACGCTAACTGGACTGTACAAAACATGCATATGTATGAAATTCATGAAGACAATTAAAGGGATAAATGATGAAATAAATAAAGCAATTATATTTTTATGAACTGACGATTAAACTGGTAGTGTAAGCCTACATATGTATATAATTGAAAGCCAACACACATGAGTAATTGAAAGCAGAACTGGATTATTTATAGCTCCATGAATGAAGCTTAAACGACATTAGTTTTATTTAATACACACACATGCATATGTACATATAAATATGTAAGTGTGTGTGTTTGGGTATACATTGAATGTAAATTTTTACATCCATGATTGAAGGTAAGCTTGGATACTATTTAATTAAGTATGATGTAGGTGTAAGTGTATTCTAGTAACTTCAGAGCTTATTTAATGCACTTTATGGAATGTGGCGCCAACATGTTGGAAAAACGTGTTGGCAACAAACATCGTATTTTATCAGCCTCATTTTTGAAGAACGATCAATCAACGACTGTACAAATTTGCTTATTGCCATGCCCACTGAGCCAAAAGAAAAAGAGACGGTTGCAATAAAATAAATAAACTTTTTTTTTTGATAGTGGAATAAAAGTCCATTCCTAATAATTATTATTAATGATATGATGAGTGTACTGCCTTACATTCCACCTATTCATCATGTAAACTTCACAACGCTATTTTAAATTTTTTTTGTTTTAATTTTTTTTTGCTTTATGTTACCATAACAGTTTTTTAGATTGTAAATGAAATTAAGTCTTAATAAACTTGGTTGATCGTATATTTAAATGTCTTGATGTTTAATAAATTTTTAACTTCATTCATTTGAGTAAACTATGGGCTTAAATGTGCTCTTCTTTTTATTTCTTATAATATGTTATTTTTGAAAGTGGTATAAGTTCAAAATCTAATATTTTTCTGAATAATTATAGTGATTAGTTTTTTATAATAAAATTTAAACAATGGTAAGAACATTACTTTTATTTTTAAATTAATTTAAATGCAAACTCTTAAATATTTCGATACATAAAAAAATGGACTTGTACCACTTTCAACTATAACAGCTTATATATATAAAATTTTAAATTAAATATGAGTTTAACTAAAATTCAGTTAATTCATTAAATACCTCAAAGCAATTTTTTTTAGAAAAATTATCTGTAAAAAGGGTTCAGCTGCTTAAGCATTTTTTCTTCTTCTAAGTTGAAATTAATTAAAATTTGTTGATGTTTTTGACATACAAAGGCAATGCAGGTACATATTTTCGAAAGATTAAAAACACAAATTACTACACAAATTTATTTTGCCCAAACAGTAAAACAAAATCCTATGCAATCCCTGGGGACACACCCGCTAACTTAAGGCTTTTTTTAATGTGCAAAACTTCATAAATTTATACGAGATCCGTATGCTATAATTTTCATTTAAAGTAATTTACTCATAAAAAAAAATAATCTTATTAAGAAATGTGCGAAAACACTCTTATACGAAAATTGGGTTGGCAATTGCTTTTGATTAAATGAAAATGGAAGTGCAAAGATAGTTTTACATAAACTAAAGAGTTGTGGTTTCCCTTAACTCTAAAGCACACTTTAGGTTGCATGGATGCTTGTGTTGCTATTGAGCATTAATATCTTCCTTGAAATATCTGCTGTGACAAGAGCATTAACATCGTTTTATGTACATGTTCTTGCACAATTCCCCAACATACTATAAACAAATCAGCTGCTCATTTATGTTATCCCATTAAATGATGTTGACTTAAAGAAAATAATTTGTTTATGCTAAAATATGTATCTGTAATTCATTTCAAATAAAGAACATACAACACAAAACGTTAACGGAGAGTTTAGTATATTAGCAATTGCAAATGCATAGTTAGTGTTAGTGCTACTTTTAACATGACATAACGAGCATTTATTCTGTAAATCTAATAGAATTAAATTCTTTCGACTTACTTTGTTAACACTCGTAAGATACTGTAAATGTACGTTTCCGATTTTTTTTGCTAAGCATTGCCTATATGCATTTCGTTCCAGCTTATGGAACACGTTAGTAGACTTCAATCCATAAAATTTTTGAATTTAGCTAACAAATCAAAACTTTTTTGGGTTGAAGTCTACGGACGATTTCCATAAGCGCTAACGAAATGAATATAGACAATGCTTAACCATAAAAACAAGCAAGTTTTCAAATTAAATAAAGACTTTATGTCAAATGAATATACTTCGGTATTTCACGTTTCCGATAACACTAAACATAAGGTTGTGAAGAGCAACTTATCGCAAGTGACTATGATCTTTTTAACGTCGTTTCCGAATATGATATAGTCACTTTTAATTGAGTTTTAATAGCGGGAAGATAGTGGGCCTTATCGTGATTGGGGTATTCTGATTTTGACTACGACATTTTGCTCTTCGATTGGAGAACAAACGCCGCGTCGTATTCAAAGTCGAAATACGCCAACCACGATAAAGGGAATTATCTAGACTATACGGATGATGTGTCTGGAAAATTTCTGACTACTGTCAGTGATATCATAATGATATCCCCGAGCGAACTATCTCCTGGTCGGTTATGGATAGGCTGGGAATCAAGTCAGAATAAAAGGGTATTATTTTTTAGTAGGAGACACAAGGATTGGAAGCGCAGAGTGGAAACTAGCGAGTGCGGTTAGCTATCATGGAAAGGAAACACTCAGGAGAGGCTTAGGAAAGGCCTTAGCGCCTACTATTCATGCAGAAACACAAAAGGATTGTCAGGCTAATTATTGCAATAGGAAGGGCAGCAAGCAGTTTTTTTAGGCTTTTTGAGTGGATCTTACTGAGGTCGCGACTAATAGGCAACACGAGCACTCTGAATGAAGATGATCTGGGAGCAGTTGTCGTGACGTAGAAGAAGAGCAAATGGTTGAAATCTGTCTCTGTCCCGATTTTGCTCATAGAAGGGCGACTATCGTTGGTTTCCCATTTTTGCACAACCTTCCAAAATTATCGGGATGCGACATTAGAAAAATGAATAAATTCGTACAAAACTCAGGTCATTTTAATACTGAGCAATTGGGATAATGAAGGACAATTTTTCAGTCTTTCTCACCTGCCCAGGTAGAACAACGGGACCCACCAGGACCTAAGTGAGCTGGTTTCTCATGAAACTGGCAGCCTGTAAAACCTTTTCTGACCCTGGATTCACAGACTTCAAGGTTGCATAAATATAATTTTGTAGGACACTCTCACTGGTGATACTAATGACTTTTTGGTCAGATTGTATTATATCTACGGGAATGGTGCAGTATTTATAGATGGGTTTTAGATGGATGTAAGTATCGGTGTTGCGGTGTGCATTAGAGGAACTAAGGTTCGTGAGTCCTTGGGACTTACAAACGAGAGAACGGTTTTCCAGACTGACATTTCTGCGAGAATGAAGGCCATTGAATTAATGCACGATATTGAAAATGAAGGCTATAAGGTTACCTTGTATGTCTACAGTCAGCCAGTCAGTGAGTGACTCTAAGAGATCCCTCGACGGTATAATCAAAAGGTACCGTGTAACACTATGCTAGGATCCAGTTCATTGCAATGCTGAGGGGAGAATGACTGCCAATGAATTGGTAAGATTAGGCACAATGTTACATGACAAAAGTTGAAACTGACGATTTGCTACTTCTTCAGGGAACTCAATAATAGAGTTTTAGGAGTAGAAAATTACTGGTTCTTGAGGTCCTTATGGCTAACGGTTGATCTGATAAAATCTAAATACTATTGAATATGAACAAAAGTGTTCTTATGGGTTTGATAGGAATTTTGACTGGACACTGCTTGGTTAGATCAGTAGATGGGAGCTTGACACCCCGGATTTCGTAGGTTTTATGGAGATGAAGGGGAGAGAGATTGAATGGAACATATCAAATGTCATTGTCCCAGGCTACAACGATACAAACTTAGATAGCTGAGTAGTAGATTACATGAGGGACTAAAATGAATGGCGTGGTATAAGCTCGAGGGTATCACAGGGTTTGTCCCAGTTATCAGGTGGCCTAATGACAAGTAATATGTGTCTTGATCCTCGTCTTGTGTTTGGGATACACAATGGATCCAGGAGTACCGGTTAGTAAACCGTTCAAATCAGGCAATTGGCATTTCTAAATTACCCCTCGCCACTTTTAAGAAACGCTAAAAATTTAAATGCACTGAACTGGTATTAATGCACTACGAATGAATTGAATTTTCATCATACAAGTTTACTGAGTATTAACGTATAATGACACACAGAGTTGCAGTCTAAATGACTGTTGGTATTATTTTTTTTAAACGCAATTACGGGCAAAATGGCCAAATTTTTTCTGCATATGGATGCATGTACTCGCATATGTATGTATAAGCACGCCTGAATGACTCTTCACATCTACATATTTAAATAACATGTGCTTGTGCTTTTCAATAATTTAACGTTGATATTTTGACGCCATTCTAATGAGGTATGAGGGCATAAAAACTGATAATTTATGAAATCAACGAAAAAGAAAAATAAATATTCAAATACTTCTAGGATAGTAGTAAAGGGAACCGATGGTAGGGGTTAAACCTTCCTTACAACTAATAATTACGTTAAGTATGTTGACGAAAGGGATTTACAATCACAAAGAGGATACAATAACAACAACAAGGCTCTTATAATGACAATTGCAGTGAGTGTTTGATATAGAAAAAACCACCCATTGCTTTGTTTACAACTGTGTACTCGTATTTGTTAAATAAATTGAATAACAAAGCACACATACATACATACAAGAACCCTCTAGTCAGCCTAGAACCATATGTCTCTATGTCAACACTCTTTTCCACTAGTTAAAATGTCACTAAAGTGTACTAGTGATTCTTTAGTTCAAATGTCTACATATGGTCGTAAAAGAACTACCTCGTCAATAGTGCTAAAATCTACTGAAAGATTTTTAAGGACAACCCGTTGTTATATTTCAATAGGCGATGACGTTGGCTGGGGTACACCTGGTCAGTAGTACTATTGACAATGTCACTAGTAAATCACTACAATTTTACTATTGACATCCAGCGGTAAAATATCGATATTGTAGACTAGATCCTACAACTGGTGGATTTTCAATGGCAAGCTAATGTTAAATATCAATAGATGATTGATTGGCTCGTCAGTAGTACTAATGACAATGTCATTACCAAACCACTACCATTGCAATATTCGCCTTTCCTGCAGGGAAGTTCACTTTAAGATTTGCACTAACACAATGACTGCAGAGAAAAATCTCCATACACAGTTTGCTTTAAGTGAATTGTGTGTGTATAATAAAAGCGGAATGATTATACAGACATGACTTCCCCTATATAAAATTATAGTTTGACTTCCTCCTAGTAATTGTATGAATATTGTGTGTGCTTAATTTGTTAAATAGATGGAAACTTTAATATTTTCATTAAGTTTACATACTATAAACATAAACATGAAATAAAGATTTATTTCAATAAGTGGGCATGTTTAGGAAGTCTTCATTTAATAACGCAACGTTTAAGCTAATGTAGATTATAAGATAAGTGCCGGAATAACTAAAGGAGTTTACGGAAAGTTTTTTTTGTATTACTCGAAGGACGCATGGACTATATATCGGTAAATTAAGCTCTGACTGATTATAGCCTTACCACGATTATAACATGGCTGAATAAATTATGATTAAATCGTGACTAAACTATGACTAGATCTCATGTACATATATACTACGACTAGACTATGAGCAGACTGTAACTAAACTTTGAATGTGACAGATAATTAAATTAATAAACAGCGTAGTGCAATCACAACTTCTAGAAGCTCACCATTACATCAGCATATCGTACAGTACCTACAAATATAGCTTTAGTACTCGTACTAGTGAGTCTATGTTGCTCCAATTGACCTATTAGTTCTTGAGACAAAGGAAATATATACCGAAACAAAAACCATAAGCTGGTACGATGCTAGGCCAACTGAGTGAAAGAGAAATATCCCAGAAATAAAGAAAAATGCCAGAAACAACGTAATAAAGAAATATCAAGAACGTTAAAATACAGCACAAAATGGAAGGTGGACATATAAGCTTATCTCAAATATAAGAGTCGGAATTGAAAGACAACATGGGGATGTGGGTTATTTCTTAACTCAGGCGATGATAAATCATGACAATCTCAATAATTACTTACTTAGATTCAAATTGAAGGAGACAAGCAGCTGCGACTTATGCGATTATTCCAGAAAAAGACGCAGGGCATATAATTTCTGAATGTAGAAAACGGCTGGAAGAAACACCACTTTTAATAGCGCGCTATCACTACGTCCAACAACAAAAATTGACTAGAGTATCTATCTTTGTCGACAGCCAAGCAGTTCTTCTATACCTAAGATCATATACCACTTCCTAAATTCTAATTGGTTAGTGAGGTCAACCTGACTATTTGGTTGACCTCACCCTCATCTGGTTTCCAGCACATAGAAATTTTTCAGGTAATGAACGGGTGGACGAGTTGGCTCTGATACGAATGCCTCCAACGGCGAATCCGTAGCCATGCCGTTTGGTACTATTAGAAACTACATCTTCAAGCATTATCTTTATAAGGCCAAATGCAGATGGCGCAAGTAGGAACCGAGATGTCTTTTTGAGGGTCGTTGCAGTAATGACGGGTCACTGGACGGACGAAAGACATGCTAGTAGGATAGACCTGTCCTATAATGAGTTCTGCTGAAGTTGTCAAGAAGAAAGCAAAAAAGGGACAATATTCCATCTTCTTTGTGACTGTCCAGCTTTGCATCTCTCGGGACACAAGTTTCTAGACAGTGACGATCTATCAGATTTATCTGAGATTATATATCTCAACGAGACGGGTTGGATATAGTACCAATCGCTGTATCCGAATATTTAGATACGTTTCTACATAGGTTGACACCGACGAGTGGAGTGATCTTTTCAAAAATACTGATAATGAATGCCTACGTGAAGAAAGCAGGCACGCAAACCAACGAAACATAACTAGACTGTGACTGGACTGTAATTAGACTGTGACTAGACTGTGACTAGTGTGTGATTACGTCTAGACTATGAATTTGGGTATCTATGACTAGACTAACTAGACAACCCGACAGATTAAAGAAAAAGTTGCGGTTTTCTTTAATTTAGTACTAGACGAAGTCGAAATACGACAACCGACTATTAGTAGACTATTACTCGATTATGAGTGTGACTAGACTATGACAAGGTTATGACTAGACTGTTAGAAAACTATAACAAGACAGTGAGTAGAGTATGACTGGACTATAGATACGTATACTTTGATTGACTATACAATGACCAGACTGTAGACTATTAAAATACTATGACTACATTATAGCTTAACTATAACCAGACTGTGACTAGAGTGTGATTACGACTAGACTACGAATATGACTGTAATATGAATACAATATGAATAGACAATGACAAGACAATTACCAGACTATAATCAGACTATTACTAATCCATGACTAGACTATGACTGTGGCTAGACTATGAAAAGATTATGATTGAACTATGACTACACTGTGACTCGACTATGACCGTGAGTATTGCCCCTATTTAAGTTCTCAACTCATTTTGGCGATCCGAGACTCAACCCAACTCTCACACAACCAAATTATATTTTAATAATATTATGAATCACAACGAGTTTTTAATTGAAAGTGTTATACAACAAGACAACTACGAACTGAATCGTTATTTAAATTGTGAATGGCAATAAAAATGTGAAAGTTTGGTTAGCTCTGAGACGGCCAAAGTGAGTTGACTTGAGAACGAAAATATTGTTAGACAATGAAAAGGATATGATTTGGCTGTGGCTAGGATATGGCTAGACTAGAACTACAACTACGATGTGACCAGGCTACGATTATACTGTAATTTAATCCACGACTATTAATATTTATGGAAAATAAACAGAGAGAGAGAGAGAGAGAGAGAGGAAGGTATAATGAAAGAAGTATGATCTTCTATGCAAAGTTGTCAGATTTTTTCCGACCTAATTCGCCAAATTGATTTTAAAAATCGCCAAAAATTTTCAAATTTAACTTTATGCAGTTTTTCTTAATATATATTTGATAATGAATTTGTTTTTATATAACACTTTTGGTAATATAAATTTGTATAAAATAATCGTATAAAAATTTAGCAGAAAATCGCCAAGAGTAGAAATAAATTCACCATATCTGACAACCCTGCTTCTATGTACTCACAAAATTCAGTTCGATCTTAAATTGTTTCTTTTATTTTCTTTTACGCTGTGTCTAGTCACTCTCACTCTCTCTGTGAGTCCAAAAAGTAATAATTCAGGTCAAGTAAACTTTCTTTGCCCAAAAGGGCTCTTTCTATCATGTGTTCATATTAATATTATATGTTCAAATTCTCACAACAATTTGCTAACAAGTTAAGCTATAATAACCACAACAATGTTATTCAAAGGAACAAGTAAATACAATTTGCCAAGTACCAAGAGAACATATGTTGTTCTCCCACGTCCTTTGTAACAATAAAGTTTTTTTGTATCAATCGAAAAAGTTTAGTTGTGCCAGTATGTTTTTTATAACATGTGCTTTACTTTTTGTGTAATTGATTCATTATAACTTTAACTGTCACGCATCGAGTTCTTTTTCCAATAAAAATTTTAAATTACATATATTTGCTGTCAATACAAAAAAATAGAAGAACATCTATTAATAATTGCAAAGCCTTATCCATTGCGTTGAATACATAGTACGAGTATGTGTCAATTCCAATGCACATATTGACAATAATCATATCATATAATAATGTGTTACATATGAAACGTTAGTCTTTGCAACAATTTTTAGTTACTCAATAAAAACAGAAAGTTGAAAGAAGAAAAACTCATACAAACAGCTTGTGGATTGCAAACTTTGTTTAAAAAAAAAGAGAAAGATAGAGAGATAGCAAGCAAGTATGCACAAAATTCAACTCAACACATCCCCTTGTGTAAGCGATACTATCGGAGCAGTCTGTACATGAATGATCATCTGTCTCTTTTCCCATAAGGAACATTTATCAGTAAAAATAAAATTAAAAAGAAAAATTTCGTTCTTCTGCCTTAATTCGATTTTTAATATCATATCGCATTTTTGTAAATTTAAAGTCCCTTTTATTAATTTAGCATTTAATTGTTGAAAGCTATCAAAATCTAAAACAATCTGTTTCATTTTGTTAAACTATCGCGCAAAACAAAAGTAAATAAAAAAATTAATAACATATTTATGAAGTGTTCTACAAAGATGTGTAGACTTCTGGTTCAAAAATATTCCGCTTATAGCTTTAATACTTTATATATTTTCAAGTATTTTCTATATGATTTATATGCAAGTGGCACAAACCAGGATATACTAACTTAAACCAGATATAACGTCACATTGTAAGATTATCAATAGCTAATTTTCTATAGAAAAGTGTTGCTATGGATAATTTTTCTATAGAAAGTAATAATATCGACAGATTTTCCATCAATAACTTTCTTTACGAAAATAATATCAATAAAATTCCTATAGAAAACAGCGATCTCAATAACTTATTTTTCTAAAAAATTAACAATACCAATGACTTTGGCCGAGAAAAGCAACAACATGATTAACTTTTCGCTTACCATTGGTTAGGTTAGGAAGGGTGGTGCTATAACACACCTCCACTCGGAGACCCAGTTGGGTCCATTGTGATTCCCTTCTATAGACACCCGTTAATAATAATATTTTACCCCCCTTTGTAACCAGAAGTGCCCCTATTATCTGTCATTAAGCCACTGAATTTCTATGATGAAGCCCCTGATATCCTCCAGTTTTCACTTACCGACATTACTAATTCTCTCATGGAAAGGTCTGGTCAGCCATCTAAGCCTATGGCTTTGCAGCTTCGTGCAATGGCAGATAGTGTGTTCAACTGGTTCTGAATCCTCTTCATCTCCGCACATTCTCCGCACAGAAATCTGGAGTGCCAGTTTCCCTTGCTTTGACCGAGCAGTGACCAGTCAACGCACTTATCACAACTCACATCGCTTTCTTATTAATATCCAGTAGCAGTTTGGTTCTCCCTGAGTCAACTTTTGGCCACATAGCCCTCGATACTCTACAATCCTTCATACTTCTCCATGAACGGTTGGTCCTGCCCTGTAGTAATGACCTATCGGTAATTTTACCGATCTGTCACAGATTCCCTCATCTAATGCCGACCTCTTCTTGCCAGCTTATCGGCAATTTCATTTCCGTCGACACTGCTGTAACCAGGAACCCAACATAGTCTGACATAATATTTGTCCCATAAGCAAGTTTAGGGGTCTCCTACAGTGTCACTAACAAGTTTCGATTTGACATTATGTCCCTTCAAAGATTTTAGCCTTTCAGCTACATTTCTCGCCACTAGTTCCATGGCCTTGAGAATCGCCAAGGTCTTAGCTTGAAAAACGCGGCATTCAAGCAAATTAATAAATCAGTAAAAAATTTAAACCATCTTTTTTTTTGTTACATACAGACCATATGTTTTGCGTTAAAGCAGCACTCACGTTTTTCCAAGCCTTTTTTTTCTTCCGATCTTCTTCAATCTGTTTTCGTACACTCTATTGTTCCTTTATACTTAGGCCAAGCATAAAATTAATTTCTGTTTCAGTACAATTTGGCGATCTTTTACTTATTTATTTTTAACTTGCTTGCTTTTTCGGCTGTGCAAAGAATTGATAACCTGCTGTAAAACAGCTGTTCCTTAACATTTATGCTAGTGTTGCCACAACATTATTTTTTAAACTTCACGTAATACGAGTATATGTTGCACCGATTTACCGCTGTTGACTTTAAACTACATATAAATTTAAGTTCAGTTCATTTCAACTAGCGTTTAAACTTGCACTGATTTAATAGCCCGTAGTCTTCTTCTCATATTTTTAAATATTTATGTACGTATTTATGAGCTATAAGAGTTAATCCCAGATGGCAGTTAACAGTAGATTTTTCTTCACAGCAGCGAGTTAATTTTTTTTATTTTTCTTTCCAAATTGTATTTATTTTGAGTATTTATTTTAAGGGCTTTTATGTGAGTGTTTAATTTTTAATTTATTTTTTTTTTTGGTAAAAGCTTAAACGCCTTTCGGGAGTGAATACACCATACCTCAATAATTTTTATCCCAATTTAGAATTTTAGACTTCTTTATGGACAACAAAATGCTAAAAGTACAATTTAATACTTTTAATACGCTTCAGTAAATATCTAAACACATCCCAGCAAGAACATCTAAATATACATACATACATACATATGTATTTACGAGTACATAGTATATTTGTATACCAGCGACAGTTGTGGGGTTTTCACAATTATTCATTTGTTTCATTTTTATATGTATAAAAAATGCTTTTTTAAGAATTTGCAAATGCAAAATTGAATTTAATTTCTAGATAAGTAAATGTTTTTGAAAGTGAGTTCATTCAATGAAAGAAAGTCAATCTGGCATAAACTTACATATTTGCAGATTTCAACAGTTAAATACTTTAAAGTGAAAGCTATTTAACAGCAGCGCCTCAGAAGAATCGCTTCGAAGTAATGTGAGGAGTATCAAGTGCTCAAAGTAATACATATGTACATATAAACATAAAGCTTTCATTATTTCACGGACATTTTTTGTTGCTGGGTTATATGACTGAATTGTTTGTATTATTCTTAATGTACCAACGTATTTAAATTAAGTTGATTTTTATGTAGGTTTTTATAGCCCGAGAAGAAAATTAACGAAAAAATACAAAACAAATTTGTTATTTTAAATTAGCATTAGATTACATGATGCTCTTTTAAATGGTGCTTGTAGCAAGATGCAGGCAATCTTTTCCAAAATTCAGAAAAAGAAACAAAATGAATAGATAGGGTTTCGATAATACATAATGAATGAATATTTAGAGTAATGAAGAAAATGAGATAAATATAATTTGGTGGGCAAAAGGTCCTTAAGGGGCCCATACACTACAACAGCATGCATGCTCAGTCAAGTGTTTGTGCCAGTGGTTTGGTCGTGTATGGGTATTTTGTGTGATTGTACGTTTTGCTGTAGCGATGTCAAATAGAGTTTGATATTTTGCTGATGGTACCAGCTTGCTGGTATTGTGTATGGTGAAATTAGCTCAGTTGAGTAAAGTTGTCAAGCAGTAAATATGCATTTAAAAATCATATTTTGTTGAAACATAATTTGTTGCAATGGAAAATGGAATTTGAGAACTTTAGATATACATATCTGCTAATATTAACAAAATATCAATAAAAATTGCAGCAAAATCTGTGTCACTATTCACAACCACCCTTCTTGAACTAAAAAAAAGTGAATATTGTACCAGTTTGCTGGTATGTTATGTGGTTCGAGCATGATTGCTCAATAGGTTGATTGCGCGTGCATGCTGTTGTAGTGTATGGGCCGTTTAAGATACATACAAATAAATATGTACGAGTACATATATCGGGTGATTTTATTTTTATATTTATTTGTTCAGTGTAACATGTGGCAATGCCAAAAATACTCAGTATGGTTTGCCATTTCACCATGAATGGACTACAGCTATGTAGAGTCGGTTGGCAGATCTTACAATATTGTTAGATCTGGCAATGTGCTGACAGTGTACTGACAATTGTCAGTTTATTGCCAGACGATTATATGGCAATGAATTTATGTGCCAAAATCTTCAAAATCGTTTTTATATTATATAAAAAAAAAACACAGAAATTTTCTTCAGGCATGGGATTTACCCTTTAGTTTCTTAAGTAGCAACACAAAAATTGTTAAACTTTGATTGAAATATGATTTTTTTTACTAATAGAAATGATTTTTGTCCTTTTCTACAAGTGTTTTTTTCAAATTGTTTGAAATTAGTCTGCGATTAGAAAAAAATATTTATTACTTGTTATCTAAATCCTTACAAAATTTTTAATAATACTAAATTATACACCTTTTGATGCCCTTCATCGATTAAAAATATGTACATACATAAAAAGAATTGACTGCATATTATTTATTTACGTATAAAGTATCTAAGTAAATGAATTAAACATTTCTATCCAATTTAAAATAATAAAAAAAAATATATTTTCATCCCTGTCACTTCACAAACATTTTGTGTTTTTCTTTTTTTTGCAGCCTTAACGTTGGAAATCACGAAATCAAGCAAAAAAAAAAAACAGTGAGTCCAACACTTTATAATTTAAAATTGAAATTGTATTTGCAATAGTCGGTATTTTCTCCCTGCAGCCTGTGTCAGGAGGACAGACAGCAAGAGGTGGCAAATCGAAAAGAAAACGAAACCCAAGAGGAAACGGAAAATAAAATTGTAAACAGCACAACTCACTGTAGAAATTTAAAATTTAATTGACTCTTCAGTTGTGAATTCATTGAAATGGTTATGGTTAGTTCAGCGGTTTTGGGAGCCGCTGTAGGCAGTGGTCTGGCCCTCATGGTGGCCGTAACTATAGTTATGTATCGTTATTATTTATTACGTCGTCGTGGCAAAGAATGGGATGAACTGGATCGCTGGGAGGAGACGCGCATAATGCGTAAATTGCAATTGAAGGTAAGCAAATATGTATGTATGTATATAAAACAAATAAATATGTTACGTATGTACATGCATGCACACATATGTTTGTGCATGTCCATGAAATTTGTTTGCAATGTAAATTGCAGAAGCAGTCAATGTTCAAATAAATAATAATCAAGGATAAATGTTTGGGTCGTTCTTTCAGAAAGAAGCTTAAATCTATTTAGGGAATAAACATATAAAAAATCTGTTAATGTTTCCCTTTCAATTTCAAACTTAAACAGTTTACAAGTTGCATCGAAATGTAGTAAAAAAAAAAAGAAAAATTTTGGCTTACAGAGCGATACGAACTAGAGGGTTAAACCTAAATTAGAGCGTCAAGCATTGCGTTAGGAGCAGGGTATGCAATTTTAGTACATTTAAACGTATAAAATATTATTTGAATGTACTGAAAATACGTACCCTCCTGCTAACGCAACGCTTGACGCTCTAATTTAGGTTGGACTCTTAGCGTAAGCAAATTATGCATATAGAAACAAATGAAGTTCGAACAATAATAATTAAAATTAACTAAAATAACAACTAGTGGCAACATTAGTCATTTCCGAATTTTTCGTTGTGCGGCATTACTTTCCATATAAAAAACATATCTAATATGAATGGCGTTGCACACATTTTGAAAATGACACCACAAAATGTCAACACAAGAAATGCCAGATGTGTCCTCACCAATATAGTTTGTTCAAATAGCTTAATTATCCAAGTTCCAGCTGAAAAGGATTTCAAGCGAATAAGAAACTTGGCAGCACATGCTCTGTGCAATGGTTTATGCTTTTGCTGGAAGGGACAAAGTAAATTCAGTGCTTAAATGTTAGTGGCAAAAATAAATGTTGGGCATATAAGTTAATACAAAAACCAACACCGAAAAATAAACTATGCAGCCAAGTTTGGGGGGTTTCGGAGTAATAAAATTAAAACAATTGGTGTTTGAAATAACTAAAAAAAACGCGGTAGGGGTTTTAATATGAGATAAAAAGGCTTTCAAAATTACATATGGATAAAAAAATAACTGTGGCCTTATTCATAAAAAATATTTCAGGTTTCTTAAGCGCTTATTTGACATATTTCTATGGGAAATTTGTCAAATAAACCTGTAATAAACCTAAAATATTTTTTTTATGAATTAGACCGTTAAACTTTAATTGATTTTTTACAGAATAAGTAGTGATTCTGTAAAAGATGTGACTTTCATGCGGTACCATATTAACTGAAGAATATATTGGATCGTAAGTCAAGTTACGATATTATTCTGAAAGAATTCGCATATTTAAATAAAATAAGCAAAAAGTAATTTTGCTATAACTTTCTGAAAAATTGTATTGTTGTAAACGTGGAAATAATGATGGCGTCATTATCTCAATTTTGACTTAAGTCGACTTAAGCGTCTTTCCCTTTTTGAACACATCGTCCATCGTGGCTCACGATGTCAACAAGAAATTAGTGATGTTAATTCTCAGTATCATCCCTGGTGTAAAAACCATTAGTGTCAGACTGATAGAAATTTGCAAGAATTAATGACGTTTACCATTTTTAAGGTATATAATTTATTTATTGATAAAAGGTCAAGTTTAATATTGTCTTATCAGGCGTTTTCTGGAAATTAATCACCCTTATCGGGAATAAAAGTTCACTTGAAATGTGTTCCCTTTACCTAAAATTGTGATCGCCAATGGATGCGTTGTTGTTGTGTCAGTATACTATTTTGTAATTTTGTTCACCATTTTTGGTTCAAAAAGGATAGATTAAGGAATAGGATAGATTAAGGAAAAACTGTTGCAATGTTCTTTAGTTTAGTACAAAGTCGTCGGAGTCGAAGTCGTAATACGACTGAAAGTTTAATTCAATGAGCCTTATCATTGAATTAAACTTTCATTTAAACAAATGAGAAGTGCAACTAATAGCATAATTGAATAAAGAACTTATCATTTAAAGAATGTTACCGTGAAGTGTGTAATTTTATGTATTTCTACAATTAAAAATAATTTTTTGATTGCACAACAATTAATGTAAATTTAATTATAATACGAAAAACTATCGAAAATTAACAGCAATACAAAAATCTATTTAAATCCCTGACTGTCTGCACATTAATTTTTGTTTGGGTTGACGGAAAAGTTTCTGAATTTCACGTCTCAATAAGAAGAATGTGCAAAAGAACTTATTGAAATTCAGATTGGTGAAAGAAAAACATTATTTGGAAAAATCATCTAAAAGAAAAAAGCCACAAAACCTGATGTACTTGAAAAAGAAAAAATAACCGTGTTAAACCGATTAAAGTAACTCCTTGTCATTACTTGCGTAATAATCCCCTAATAAAAATTCTCACTTTCAGCAGTCGTATTCATTTATAAATTTTGGGAAAATTTTTTCTTAAAAAAGATCACCCAAAATCATATTTAAAGCAAAACACTACAGTCATATGTACACCAAGTTCAAAATCGAAAGCCGACCATTGATTTTCTTTAAAAAAAAAACCAACAATTTATTACAAATAAAATAAGAAAAAATTGATCTTGAAACAAATGAATTATCTTAAATAATACAAGTAAAAAACGTAAACAATTGCAAAAATGGTAAAAAATGAACTGACAACAAAAGGACACCGAGGATCATTGCACAGGACAAATCTTTAAGCAAAGGACCTTTTCATACAGTTGTCCTCAACAACAATAGAAAAATAAATACACTTGCAGTGATCTTGCACTTTAATTGTAATTTTTCTTTTGGCTATTTTGAAGACTCTCTCGGTCGCTTTGGTTCGTTTGGCTTTTGTTTTGTGTGCTCTCATTCTTTTTTTTTTAGTTTCAGGTATTCATTCATTCATTGCAAGCCCATTCATAGTTTGAAGTACCTTTTCATTCATTTGAGCAAAATACTAGTTTGCAGTTGTTATTATTTTAAAGATTTTTGTTTCTATTTATTTAGAAAAAATTACATTTGTTAAGAATTCCTGTTTTTTTTAGCCGAGTAGATAATTTTTTATTGGTATTTTTTTTCATTTAATGTTTCAAACTATAACAAAGAAGTTGACATTATTTTATATTGACCACAATAGTTATTTTTTTTGGATCGAAGCTATATATTATACATATATTTTTTATTTGCTATTTATCACTTGTTGAGTTGACATTAATGGTCACTTTATGTGGTTTTGGAAGAGGAGGACATTTTACA
Source organism: Nowickia ferox (assembly GCA_936439885.1). Taxonomy (NCBI): domain Eukaryota; kingdom Metazoa; phylum Arthropoda; class Insecta; order Diptera; family Tachinidae; genus Nowickia; species Nowickia ferox. The sequence continues at coordinate 10,633,037 of OW387024.1, read as the reverse complement.
TGTTTTGACTCAAACTTAATGTTTGTTTTTAATTGAAGATTTATTGATTAGTGTTGTCAGTTAATATATCGTTAAAAATGGTAATATAAAAATTTTAGAATTTAGTAATAGCCCATTCAGACTTACGTCCAATTAAGTAATTTCGTGATTTTGGTCGGAATCAAAATGAAATTAAGTAATTTCAAATTTATTTTGATATTTGACGAAATCAACATGAAACTATAATAGCCAACGCTGTTTTTGTACTAAAAACTACGCTTTTTCCAACCATGAAAACATTTACAACTGTGAGAAGCATAAAATTTTTTAAATTCAATATGAAAGAAGAACGATTTTTGCGAGAAATTTTTTTATAAGTTTAATAAATGCTTTATTCAACTAAAAAGTGCTTCTATATCTGACGCAATGAATCAGATGTTTGCGAAATGAACTCAAATGTCACTCAGTGCCAGTATGAATGAACACTTTAAATTTCGTTAGTAATTTCAGCTTGAAATTACTTAATTTTGCGTCGGCCTGAATTTGAAGACTTGTGCGTTAAAAACAATAATTTGAAGACTTGTGCAGTTATTCATTTAAACCACAAAATTACAAAACTACGCTTTAACTTTTTTCAAATATTTTTTTAAAATTCCATTATTATTATAACCAATAATCTTCTTAACTTTGTCTTTTTGTAAATAACAACAGTTTTATAAAAAAAAAAAATATTAAAAATAAAAAAATACAAACAACAAAAAAAAACACAAATGTCACTATCAATTAATGTCAATTAGCCTGACATGTTTGGTCGAAGTCGAGTATTTGAGTCTACTCTCGACTTCCCTGCTGAAAAGCAACATCCATTCGCATTCATATTTGTTTTTGTTTTTTGGTTTTAATAAAGAACAAATAAATGTTGCGGCTTTTCGAAACAAATATGAAGACAATACAATAAAAACAATTTGAATTCGTAAACAAAATGGAACGTACAAAAAAAAAGAAAAAAAAAGAAAGCAAGCAAAACTAAAGCAGCCGCCACGCCGTTGCTTTGGTATTCATTTAATTAACCCTTATTAGTGAAATTATAATATTTTCTATACTTAACACATACTTTACACATATGGATGTATGTAAGAGAACGTACGTATGCATGTATGTATGTATGTATGTGCATCGCACAGCCAATGATGACATGAAGGAAGGATAATGATGAGATACTGCCTTGCCAGTCAGTGTTAGTTTAATTTGGGGGTAACCCTTAATCTGTATGTTCCGCTGCCTGCAGCAGAGATTCTGTTTGAGTGTGTGTTTTATTTTATTTTATTTTTTTATTTAATCAGTGTGTGAATAGAACTTTTTGTGTGTTTGTATATCATTTTGATTCACATTTTCTGGTCGCATGAGTTTTGTGTTTTCGCCAAATTAAAATTATATTTATATGCTTGAATGGAATCGAATAGTAGCCAAAGATGAATGCAATGTCGTTTGGCAAGGCACAACGATGGGAAGAAAGTTAGTGAGTATTGAAACATGTATGTACATATGTATGTTTGTACAAGATTGACCGAATAAAAAGTTGAGAGCACACTTAATAAAAACATCATTTGTTTTCAGAAATTAATTTTTTCGAATTTTTTGCTTTCAATTTATTCTGAAAACGATCGACTTCCAGTGTAATCTAGTCTATATTTTCTCATTTTCTATTCACACCATGCCAAGAAAGAAGAGTTTGCTTTGCATAAAAACAAAACTTACTTATGCCGAGTACACATCTGGCACACATGTGCCCAAAAAAGTGTAACCACTAATTATATACTAATGAAAAACTGTTTGATTAAGATATGTATTTATTGCTTTAAACTGTTTCCAATCATGTTGGATTCTATAAAATTGTTCTTGTTGCAAAGGTGCCACCAACTTTGATAGATGTACTACCAGTATCCTAGTGTTATTTTTAAAAGATCTTTCCGAAGTGCAGCCACGCCATATATTTAGTTGTATCTAGAGCAACAGACAAACTAATTAGGTGAACAAGACAGGGGAGAGAGATAAAACCTAAAAAGACAGACCAGACAGATGCACCAAGGGTCTACTACATATATATTTCGAAACGAAAGAAAGAAAATTCTTTCGAATTTGAATGTTAGGTTAGAAAGGGTGGTGCTATAACGCACCCCACATGGAGACCCAGTTGGGTCCATTGTGATAATTTGAATATTAATTACATGCAAATTCGAAAACAAAGAGACGACGAATAGAATAGACAGGGAGCGTTCAGACAGACCAGGCGGGAAAATCGAACAGACAGGATAGATAAACCATACAGAAGGGCCTGACAGATAGATGAATAGACCAGAAAAATGGGAGAGACAGATAGTAGGTAGACTGACAAACCGAAACAGTGAGATGCAGAGACTGGACAGAAAACAGGCAGACACACCATACAGACAGAAATATTTTAAAGACATCTGAGCAGTGATTTTCATTACTTATGGCTTATTTTATTTCCAGTATACGTAGCTTTCCAAACAATAGCAGAAATGTAAAATATTTGTCGTTTTCATTTTTTATAAGTGAAATTTATTTGCTGGTGGTTAAGCATTTCATTGTTGCTTTAACAAATCGTCAGTAGACTTCAACCACACATTTCGAACAGTCACAAAAATCTTATATTATGCACAGACTTTCAAAAAATATTTGAGAATTCACAAATAATATTTTTGAAGACAAAACAAAAATTTAATTTTGCACTATATGTATATTTCTTTTCCACTAATTTTTTAATAATTCCGAAACCGTTGAAAGTCGAAGAAATTTTTATATGAATTTGACTTAAAGGTTATTTTTTTCGCATCTTTCAGTGTTTAATTTATTAAAATCGAACTAACCGTTATCGAGTTATCGTACACCTTGTTTAGGGGTCGCATTAGTCACGTCCATTAAAAAAAGCTGAACGTGATAGATAAAAACTGAAAACGGATTTGAATTTAGCGCATTAACCCAGCAAAACACACTTAGTACAAGTAAGCACTAAGACAAAAAAGAAGCGCTTCGGAAGCGCGAAAAAGCACACAGTGCATCCCCTCTGCCTTACGGGGATGCCATTACGTAAGCGAATGATGAAATTTAACACAAATCTAAGAAGTTGGTCAGCTGTTTATACTCAAGGTTTTTTTTTAGTGCACCCGCTCGCTCTCGCTTACGTGGATACAAATTTGGATGCGAATGAAATTTTTACTTCGAGTTTTGAATTTTTATTTCTCAATTGAATTGTTTACATACGGAGATCCTGGGATCGACTACTGATTCAATGCGCAAACAAAAAGTATTTGAGATATGTTAGTTGTAGTATAAATATAGTTTTCAATTGTATTTAACATATAATAAATATTAAAAAATAGACAAAGCATTGGAAGTTAATCTGACAGTATATAAAATTCTTATTATGTTTGTATCCTATATGCATTCAGAAGTTCATACCTGGAGAGCTACGAAGTGGAACATTACGAACAAAAATCATGTGATACCGAAGCAGGTTGGTAAGGGAGAGTTGTGCTCTTCTTTAGTCCTTGTTCACACATGTAAGGTTTGACTTGTCAAGTCTTGAGTTTTTAGGGGAGATAGAAAGGAAAAGAGAATGAAGAGGGTTACAGACTTGACCGTACTATCAAATTGAGGAAAAAACTTGAACCTGTGTATGAACGCAAATGCAGGTTCAAAAGAAAATTGAACAAAAACTGATCAGGTAGACTTGATGTGTGTGAACCAGAACTTACCAACCTGCTTCCAGGTAGATGAATATTTTTGTTGGGAAGCTCCCTATATTGCACATACATAAGTATGTATTTTTATTTAAGATATTTTTTTTTGCAGACCAGGGGATCTACTCTGTAGTTTGTAACGAAAGAAAATTCTTTCGAATTTGTATGTTATTAACATCACAATTCGAAAGTACTTGCTTTCGTTTCGAATTACAGAGTAGATCCCCAGTGCAATTTATTTAGTAAAGTAACTTCAAGCAGGCCCGTTACTCTTTATTGCAATGCGAAAGAGAAATGGTACGAAATCGAAGGATTGGTACTCTCTAATGCGTTTGCGCATTTGTCTTTCGCATCTATTAGATTCTCCCTTTCGCAATTCTGGTATCACCGCATTCTGTGTACGTAAAGCGAAAGCGTCTATCACAATCGAGCGATAAGCGCAAATATCTTGCGATAGGTACATATCAAACGTAACGGGAGATAAACATGGTTAGTAAGTTGAAAAAATATTTATATTTGATATTTATGTACATAAAAAGATCACATTTACTCTGGGGGTCTACTATGTATGTAATTCGAAACGAAAGAAAATGTATTCGAATTTACATGTTATAAGCATACGAAATTCAAAAGCATTTCGTTTTTAATCGGTCTAACTATCTACTGCTCCAATTACACCAGGAATGCCGCCCGTGTTGTAATTTTTTTTTTACTTTTTGTTCCTCTTCTGCAGCTAAATCAAATTTTATGTGCTTGGGACATAGTATTCTCTCAATAGCCACGCAGACCTCTTGACATTGGCTGCTGCGATAGTCCTAAGGTATGGTCTTGTCCAATTTGGTCAACATATACGCCGTGCCCAAGTAATTTTAATGCAGCGGCTAGTCTTATAATAGTTGGAAAGTGCTGTGGTTCTCCTTGAACATACAGAAACAAACACTTCCTTATTGAAACTCCAATTTTGTACAAAACTAAAATAAAGCAATATATATTTAAGAACATATTCTGCTACAGATTTTTTTTCTTACCTGCGGTTATTTAAAGAGATTAGGTCTCGGCAATCTATCTCTTAAGACTCGTCTTGCGACTCGTTCTACACGGTCATCGTTTCCCTTATCGTCAACCATAAAACAACAGAATCCATCACTTTATTTTACTTTCATTTAAAAACTGTTACACTTCACTTTTTCTTAACTTTGATTTTTTTGAAATGACGTTTTTTTCATATTTTGAAATTTCATTACTGTCAATCTTTGCCATATTTTCTTTTGCAATGTCAGTGTTGCCACTTTTTTAAAACATTTTGGGAAAGGTTTAGCGAAAGTAAATTTGCATCTTATCGCTATTCAGATCGTGATTCACTATGCTACCCAATAGTGTGACTTTTAAGAAAATACAATGCTGATATGAGGAAATTTATGAAAATTTTCTAAAGACAATAACAATTCATCACATCAGGGTTGTATTTTTTTTTGTAAGTCGTGCGATTGTATAGGATAGTGAGTCCTAGTTTTTAGCTTTCGCATCGCAATAGAGAGTAATCCCCCAAATCGTAATTTTTTATAATTCTTTTAGGTAAGAACTTTATATTTAAAAAAGTTGTTACCAGCTTAAAGTTTTTTTTTTCTAAATAAATATGTATACAAATTTGAAATCACTCACCATTTACAAAAAACAAGCTGGATCGATACACTTTTGTTAAGCACTTCTCACAAAATTACCTGCAAGAGAAGAAAAGCTTTATTAATAATCTTAAATAATATAAAATAAATAAACGCGTAATATAAAAAATAAAAAAAAATTGCTTATGATTTGATTAGGCTAAAGTTCGTTCCGTATCGCTGTGTAACCCAAATTACATGTGATAATTTTTTAAGGAACAGCAAAGTTTATTGTAAATTTTCTGACAACCACTAGTAGAACGGAACAACTAGCTGTATTCGAAGGTCGCTGCACCTTCATCATCAGCATTCTTTGCGCTTGGTCCACTGTATGTGGTGTCAGCAGTTGATGCAAAATTTCAGCTTTATATACTAATTTTTCAGTGCAAACGGAATATGTGAATTGTTTTGATTTATTGTATTACAATTTGCCGAAATCTTTTTTGTAATGAAAGCTCAAGTTTACCATCTCTAAATTTACAACAGTCTTTTGCCATTGTCTTTTGTTCTTTTCTTATTATGCACATGTCAGTTAAATTGCTTATTTTTGTTCTACTTAAGAGAAACTTTGTTGGTTTTGTTACTTATAAGTATATTTATTTTTAATTTTTTCCACAAGCCCAACTAAAAAATTTAAATTTTCCTTATGAAAATTCTATAACTTTAAAAAAATGTATACACAACTAATAATTTTTAAACATTTTTGGGCGTAAAAACATTTACCCAACAACAAAACTACCAAACTATATTTTCATTTTTAAATTAATTTCTAAAAGACTTATAAAATAATATTCTACAAATAAGTTTTCCATCAACACATACTTGACGAGCAAAAAACTAGTTACACCCCATTATAAAATACTCTTGTGCAAAAATAAATTCCCCCTCCCTCCTTACAAAAACAAAAACTATGACAAATTTTCAATAAATATCACCCTCTGTTCATACATAAATGATACCAAAGTTTGTTATTATTTTTTCCCTTTAATTTCACATAAAAAGCCATGAAAATCACATAAATAATGGCAGGAATGATACGCTATAAAAATTAAATAAAAATCAAAAGACAAACCAAACACATTTTTTTTTGAATTCGATAACAAGCGATAAGTAATGAATACAATATTAAAATAATGAGTGAACGAATAAAAGATACATGTGTATGTATGTATGTAAGTAGTTAGAAATGTGTTTAGATTCATTATTTTAACAAGGTTTATGATCAGATGTTTAATGGAAACAAAAAAAAAATCACACACAAAATTTTGGTACGAGCTGCATATTTCACAAACACTGAATAGCAGCGTCTCTTCCTCTGTCACAAGAGCAGCCATTATAAAATATTGGAGATGTTATTTGTTGTTAAATACTGCAGCACAAGATACAAATGTATCAACATGGCGGCGGCAGGCGTCATTATTAGAAAAATTTATATGTACTCGTACATGCTGGTAGATATCTTCTAATATAATAATAAATATAATAATGAGCATGTGTTTGTTTTCTTTTGAGAGCAAAATTTACTGCAGTAAGAAAAGATCTTATAGAGTACGAACACGATTCATACAAAAGTTGGGAAATTCGTAAAGAGGGGTTGATGAAGCCAGTGCGTGCTATAGAAACGTTTGTCTAATATAGGGTGTTTTTTTTAGAGGTATAGAACTTCGAATTGAAATAAAACACAAGAAAATCGTTTTAATGTCCATCAATTTGGCTTTATTGGAAGGATAATTTTATGCCATTAACGTTTAAATATGATTTCGGGCATGTGGCCGCCGCGGCTGGCTCGAATAAAGCCAATTCTACAGGTCCAATTTTCAACCACTTTTTCGAGCATATGGGGCCGTATGTTGGCAATAACGCCACGAATGTTGGCTTCCAAGTCCCCTAACGTTTCTGGTTTGTTGGCGTAGACGAGCGACTTCACATATCCCCAAAGAAAATAATCCAATGGTGTCAAATCACACGATCTTGGTGGCCAATTGACCGGTTAACCGAATTAATTGCTCTGATGGACGATTATGTCGACTATAAAATGGACGGAGCTTGCGGTAAACTTCGCGAACTGAACCATTATTTTCGAAATAAATTTGCACGATTTGCAAGCGTTGTTCTTTTGTCAACCTGTTCATGATGAAATGGCAAACCAAACTAAATATTAATCACTTGACAGCTGACAAAATGGCCGCCAGTTAAAAAAGTGATGCCAACTTAAAGTTCTATACCTCAATAAAAAACACCCTATATTTGTTTTTATATAATTTCCATATGCTTCTTCATTTCATTATTGAAACAATTTCTTTTTTCGAGATTTTATTGTGTTTTATCTTTCTTTCTAAGAATGATAATTAAAAGATATATTGACATTAGGTTTCCATTAACGTCCTGTTTGATTTTGTTTTATTTTTTAATTTTTTCGACTCTTTGATGCAAGAGAGTCATAACTCAAAAATCCTATTTTTAGTTAATATTACATAATTAATCGTCATATTATTCTTTATATTGTGTAAAAATTTCTTACAAATATTTTATATACTACATGCTAGTGTAAACAGCTGTTTATGATTCCATTCGTTCATTAATTTCCAAAGTGCAACAAAAAATACGTATGTGTAACCAGCAAACAGCTGTTTATGGTTGCCGCGAAAAACTAAAATGCAATTAGTTTCTATGGTTACTGTATCCAATACAGTGTTGCCCATAAGTTTTTTTTTTCGAACAGCTGTTTTGTACGGTTGTGCTTAAAGCACGTTTAATTGAACCTTAAGGTTGACTTAAAGTATTTGGCAACATAAAAGAAAATGATACACAAACTTGATACGCCTTTCAATTCTATTTTAACAGTATCACTAACATTAACAAAGAAAGAAGAAAGTAAAGAAATTTCCCTTTTATTTTATTCAAAAATAAATAAAAGAATCACCTACAAGTTAAAATAATTGATTATCGGTTTCTTTTAAATGATTATTTTAAAAGGAATCAAAGAGATTTTCAAAAAATGTTGTAGATACCTATCGCTCCTTTATTGCAACATAGACATAACTTGTTCGTTCGTTAACTATGAGAGGAATCGTAGAAGTTACGATGGCAGTCCCAAAACTAGCCGTCCAGCAAAGAAATCACTAAAAACTTGGGAACATTTTCTTAATTTCCCATTATAATCTGCCTTTAGCTCGATAAACTTTTCCCAGTGATATTCATTAGCTTCGATAAGCTGTTTAAAGTAAAAACTGTCTAAAAATAGCGATACATCGTAGACTCCACTGGAAAATCTTTTACCACCGAGCCATTTTTTCAACTGCGGCAACAAGAAATAATCTGAGGGAGTTGGACTGGCGAATAAGGAGCTTGGTGAAGAAATGCGAACTTTAATTAGTTGATTTTGGCCCTCGCGGTAGTGTACTTATGGCCTTAATCCTGGTTGGCATATTTCAACTTCGACTACAATTTTGACATAGATTAGAGGAAAACGAAAGTGTTCTTTAATCTATTACAAAAACAGAAATACTCCAACCACCATAAAGGGGATTGTCTTGATGAAACGACACTTTCTTTGTCGCCAAATGCGACCTTTTGCCTTTAATTTCATCACTTAAACGCTACAATAAGTTAACATAATACTCGCTGTTGATTGTTTTACCTTTTGAAAAAAAAACCCAATACAAATTATTCCACGAGCATCCCAAAAAAAGATGTCAAGAACTCGCCTGCAGCTGGGACTGTCTTCGTCTTTTTTGAACACGATTTTTCCATTCCAGTCCACAGCTTTGACTCTTACTTTGTCTCAGGTGAGAAGTGGTGGACCTCTGTTACGAATAGATGCGTAAAACTCGGCATAATTGAGGAGGAACATCGCCAAACACTCTATTGAAACATCTTCGCGATGCTTTTCTTATTCTATTGTGAGCAAAGCTTTCTTATTTTGGGTCTGGGATAATAATCGCGACAACGTTCGTAGTGATTGAAAGCCGGTTGTGGACCTCGTTTTGACCGTATATAGTTTAAAAGATGATGGTTGTCACCGACGAAGTGAAATAAGCAACAAAATGGCTACTAAAAACAACTTCTAAAATTTAATACGCCTCATTGACACCAAAAGCGTTGCAACACTACCATAAAAAATAACGTGCACAAGGCAGAGTTGTAAAAGAATGAAGCTTTCCTCTATCTCTTCCTTCATCACCTGACTTCTCTATCACTATCCCTTTCCTAAAGAAGGTAACACCTAGTAGTAGTATTAGAAATTCAATGCATGAGTGTTACTTTTCTTAATAAAAAAAGGTCTTGAACAGCATGTGCCTACATTCCGATCCAACCCTTACTTTAAGAAGACTCATGCCAGTTATTGGTGAGGTCTTCTTCTGGTGTGCGTTGGGCGGTTCAGAGCAAGCATAATCACTGAGCGTATTCTCGGAGGAGCATAAGAATTGGCTGTGATAGCTAGCCAAATTGCTGGAATATGGCGTTGGATTGCTAGTGTTGGACCAATGCTGGTGGTTGGTAAACCACATCTTTTTGTACGCGGATCGTTCCGGTATTAAATGAGGCCTTATAGAGTGTTCTACCTTATGATAAATCCCCTGCAGTAGCGCCATCTACCACAAGACTCTTAAGTAGCACGAGATTAGATGACTCAAAGCACCACAGCAAGATACTTGCTCATTTATCATTATTACTTTAACTTTTCTTTGACCAGAGATTGGCAGATCTCTTTGGGAAAATCCAAAGAAAGAAAATGAAATCGAGATTCTAAGGTTAACATGGCCAGCACTTCGGAATTTTGTTAGCATAAGGACAGGACACACAGAGTTAAAAAGTCACCTGACTCGCACGGGTGTTGTTGACGATACAACATGCAGAGCTTGCCAGAAAGTTGATGCAATTCTCGAAGACTATTTGTGTCACTGTCCAGCATTCAGTTACATTAGAAGACACAGCTTCCATCTGAAAAACTTACCAGATGTGGAATATCTTAGGAATTCAGACTGGAAAAACTTAAAAAAGTATATTGAGGAGACTAGGTTCCCTATCTGAGTAAGTTTGATAGTTTTTATTGGGTATCTCCTCAATATCTCTTATCAAGAGCGCATATATCTTTTCAACCTAACCTCAGCTAATTTTTCTTGGAACACAGGGCCTCCATTAAGGATAACTTTGTTCAAAGATTGCAAAGTATATAAGTTCCCTGGAAGTACAATCTTTGTGCATCGTGGCAGGTACTCTTGTAAATTTAATCACCATCTGCCAGTATCAGTCGTTAGAGCCTTGTTATTTCGGAGAAAGTTTGGCTTTATTGTAGAATCTAATTTAAAGTTAAAGCCGTTCATAAATACTTGCTTCCTTCGCATCAGTTAAATAAATCAAAACTTTTATTTATTAACTAAAGAAGGGTTTCAAAAAGCCTTTAATTATTGTTTTGATTAATTTTATTATTTATTTTTCCTTTTCTTTCTAATTTGCCTTTTAGTGCTCATGTCGTTTGTTGGTTTGTTTGTTTATTTGTTTATTTGCTGCTGCTGCTGTCATTTGTAGTTTTTATTATAATTTGATGATTGATAAAGTGTTTTTTAAACATTGTTAACTTATTAAAATGTTGTAATTGTATATAATGGTTTTCAAACAAATTTCTTCCCTTTTTCTAATTAAAAAAAACTTGTTTACAAATTATATATTTTAAGGGTGTTTTGAGAATATAAGGTGGACTTTTATAATGATTGATAATTAAGAAGATGGAGTATATTAAAGAACAAAATAATGCAAGCTTGGAGTGGTGTTTGGAAAAGAAAGAACTAAAATTTGTAACGACTTTCCGTCGTCTCACGTCAAATCGTTACAAATTAAAGCAAGCACCGCCGCAAGAAAATACATCACTGAAAAAATTATAGCTAAAAATAATTAATTTAAAGTGAATTAAATCGTTATAGAGGTAAATAAAATTATTCATCGTTATTCCAGTGGACAATATCGACGTCACGTCAACACAATACCGAAAAATTGGGGCTTGTCTACTTGCTCTCGAGAGCAATTTTGTGTTATTGACTGTATATTTCTATTCCGTAAGGTCTAGAAAATACCACGAGCCTGTAAATAGCATCCAGTTGTTTTGGTATTGTATTAACGTGACATCCATGTTGACAACTGGAAGAAGGATGAATAATTTTATTTATTTTTATATCGACAATTGAAATATGGGCGATTACATTAGAAGCACTACGCTCTTATATATGTATATCCTTAACATTCGCTGAAATGCTTATGTATTTAGATCGACATTATTCCGTCTGCCTGCGAACCAAGGATCATAACAAGTTCCAGGATTAGGTCATTGAGAGACAATATAAGGTATCTCTAACTCCTTGATCCCAGCCTTACGAGCATAAGCTTTTTTTTTTGCTCTGGAGCAAAAAATAAGAACAACGTTTAGTACAAATTACAGTGAAATAGGGCATTATTTCGGCATAAATGTTGTACATGTCGGTATACCGATTTTCAAATATAGCAAGCTATTGGGTCAAGAATGCCTTCTATCCAATTTAGAAGTGATTTCTTGCCATCAAGAAATATTTATAATTTCAAGATGACTCCCAGCAAAACAAGCTAGTAAATGACTTCTTTAACGTCCAATATTCACCTTTCACATAAATTTATTTAAAAGCAAATTCTAAGATACTACACGTGTCGGAATTATTTAAAACTATTTTCGAACAATTGCTCTTTTAACTCCTCTAATACCCTCAAAAATAAGGAAACAATGAAAATCAAATATATTACAATTAATTGTAAAAAAAATAATTGTAACAAAAAAAGAGAAAACAAATTACAAGGAAATATTTTTTGGCAAAAAATACCAAAGCGGAAGTTTGCCGCCAATACATAAAAAAAGAAAGAGAACAACTAAGAAGTACTTAAAACCTTAAAAGTATTTTGTTCTTTTTTTTCTCATAAACAAACAAAACAATTTAACAAAAACCCAATAAAAGTTAATACTCCAAATCCTAAAACAATACGAATTTATAAAGCAACTGACCAAGGGCTTATGAAAAATGGCCAAGGCAGAGGCAGGTACATACGAGTATTTGGCAATAAGAAGCACGCTTTCAGCAAACGTGTATTAATTGATTATTTTATGAATTGGAAAATTGTATTTCGTTTCACAGAAAATTTGAAAAGATTTCTACATCTGGCAGCTGCTAAGAAAAAGACTTTTTATAAAAAATAAAATTTCTTATGTATTGGTTAATATTCAATTATTCATTGAATTGATTTTTTTTGTTGCATTGATACAAGTAGATTTTGTGATTCCGTACACAAAATATTATGAGACTTGTTCATAGAAAAAGTTTGGTTTTATAAAAGTTTTATTTGTCAAATCTATAGAAAATTTGATTTTTCAAAAATATTTCTTTTCTAGTTTTAAGAATTTATATCAAAATTATTTAAAAATAATTTTAAACAAAAAAGCTGCCACCAACAAAACTGGTGATATTGATTTTTTTTTAACTGTTATATAAAACGTTTGAATATTCCGAAATACTATTTTATAAGAAAATAAATATATTTTAAATATATTAATTTAATCCTTATTGCCAAATTTATAAAACAAAAAATTGGTATGCACAAAATATTTTTTTGGGAAAATTGCCCGAAACGGAAAAAGCGTTCGTTTTTAATTTTTATAGCAAAAATGTTATGAATATAATTTGTTATAAACAAGAAGAAGAATAATAATAACTTAGCTGTTATACAACAGTTAATGATTGATAAGAACAAGCATTTAAAAATAATTATATGAGAATTGTTATACGAACTGTTATACAAACTGTTATACAAACTGTCCTACAAACTGCTAGACACTCCAGTATAAACTGTTAACTATACAAAATAAAAGTTATTGAAAAACTTCAAACAAAATGTGTTATAAAATCTGATATAAAACTGTTATACATACATGCAAAATTTTAAAGCAACAGCTACTAAAAATGGTTATTCTAAAAAATTCGATACGAAAAACAACAGTTATACTATAAATTAAAAATAAAATCCTAGACCAAAATTATGTGAATATTATGCAAGATTTTGTTGGGCAAATGCCATTTATTATTTGTAAACTTTTTATTTGGAATACAAAACTTCATGTATTTTATTGGAAGAGTCATCCCAGTCAACATGTTATGAAATTAATAATCACATTCAAGTCTTTCTCGACTCCTCCGAACGATTGAATTAATCATTTATACGCATCGTTTCCGAGTCGAAAAAGACTGTTCATTCGGGAGAAAATGGTACACTAGCCGCGACTCTTCTAAAAGATTCTTTTATGACTCGTGCTTCTGATTTATTTCGAGACAGTTTGTGGTAGTACTCGCAATCACTTGCAATTCTTTTTCGATTCCTCTGCGTGATTAAAGTAATAAATTTATGTGCTCGCTTCGGCTCGAAAATTACTGTTCCTTCGGGAGAAAAGGTTGCCCCAGCCGCGACTATCAAAGGAAATTTCACTTTCACTATAAAAAGAACTTTCACAATCATCATGAAAACTGTTTTCGTTGCTTGATTACCCTGATTCACTATCACTTGGAAAATTTTCTTGGCAATCACATTTTTCCTTTTTGAGGCATAATATTTTATTTTGCCAATCTTTTAATTTTTTTTTAGCTGATATTACCTTTTCACTCACAAGTTTAATACACTTTATCTATATATTTTTCACTTTACTGCACGAGCTTGCTGACGTAAATGAGCATAAATTTACAAAACTCATTTGCTTCAAGATCCGTACAAAAATTTGTCCCGTTATAAGCGTTAGCAACAAGCAAAAGGAAAAATGCTTAGAACAGTCACATTTTGAGCATATGCGTGATCAATTTATGATTGCTCACATTCTGTACATTTTAATTTTGCTTTTTAAACAAATCACTTACTAAGCATATTTGGGAATAATTTTCGAGTCTTATTTTAAGCGCACGGGGTCTTACTCGGTAATTCGAAACGAAAAAAATGCGTTTGAGTTTTCATGTTATAAGCATAAAAGTTCGAAAGCATTTTCTTTTATTTCGAATTACACAGTAGACCCGCAGAACTGAGTAATCAGTTTTTGATCAGCTAAGGTAGTTAAAAAAGACTCAGTTTGGTGAAACAATTTTCCACATGCTGACTAATAACGCTTTACGTTACTTAATATGTGAACAGCCGATACAGCAAAGCAGCTGTCAACAATTAACTGAACATTCAAAATGGCCGAAATTGTCGGCATAAATGAGAGACATGAGTACCAACATAACGCCACAAAAAAATCAAAACTCGAATATACGTAACCCGCGAAAATTCAAAATTCGCGATACTTTTTGAACACACCTCGTATATGTACTACATGTATGCAAAAATATTTCGCAAAAATAACTTTCAAAAGTTTAATATGAAAAAAGGTCTGAAAATTTTTCATGAAAGATACTTCAGCTAATATTTTGAATGAAAAAACGTATAAATTTATTTATGAGAAATTTTTAATTGTTTCTTGGTTAAGCATCGTCTGGCATATGCATTTCGTTTCTGCTTAATAAACTCACCAGTAGACTTCAACCAAAAAAGTTTTGAAAATTTTTGAGATTCTCCATATTCGGAAAAAATACTGAAATAAGTTTTTTCTTTTAAATACCGCGTGTAGGGTATTATCTAACTATGAAAAGCAATCTTGTGAATTATTAATGGAATTTTTGCATAGAAAGAATTTATTCTAAGACTCATAATAAAAAGTCACAAAAAGTAAATTTGACATTAAAATGTGTTAAGTACCTACTTAAAGATGTCAATAAAGCGGAGACCCTCCTCTATGACAAATTTTCAATGTTTGTTGGTTTATTGTTTGAATTACACAATTAACAAGATTTTATAGCCACTTAACAGATCCTAAAACACACGCACACAAACTTAAGGCAACAAGAAAAGGGTCCTGTATGTGTGTGTGCGTGTGTGCGTGTGTGCGTGTGTCCTTTCATTCATCACAAAATGATCGAACGCTCGTGTTGAATTTTTTTTTTGAAAACGAAAGAGAACATAACCAACAACTCATTGATACAAAAGTTACAAAAGAACAATTATCAAAAAATAAAATTCTTATAAAACTATAAGTACAATACAAAAATAAAATTAAAAAAAAGAGTCTAATAAAACTGAATGAAGTGAATAGAAAAAAAGGAAAAAAAATAATACAAAAATCCATTTGAAATTTCTTTTGACAAATAAACATTTTTGCAACAATGGCCTAAACAAAATAAGGAACATTTTGCCGCCGAAAATTCTAAGAATTTTTTCAGTCTTGTCAGACATTAAGGCGTCTAGGCTCGTTATATCATTCTATAAGAATAAAAGTCACAAGGATCAAGCACAGCTTAGAGATCAGGAAAGAGACACTTTTTTTGTTGTTTGAGAAACCTTATTTGTCAATCTTTAAAATAGATTTAAGAATTAGTTATTTTTGTGTTATGTTGCAGACATGTTTTCTTTTAAAAATTTTAAACACTTTCTATTATAAATTGTAAAGATTCAAAGTTGTAATTAATAAATTTGGTTTTTGACAATTACTTTGTGTAAAGTACAGAGTTGCATCCAATGCGAGTACCGAGTATTTAATGTGTCTTACTCTGAGTCATACAATCGCTTAATTTTTTTATATATTTATGTACTTACATATTCAACTTTCTTCGATGGCAGCTTCAATAATATCCTTCTTACAAACTTCAATTGCATCTTCTTAGCTGCTTCAAAACAATCATAGAGTTCGATAGTCCAAGAATATCATCAAGACGGTGTTTATATATATTAAGAAATTGTTGCTTCCTAACTTGTACATGGCATCCAAAAATCTAAAGATGGTACTAGGCATATTATCTCGATCCAAAAAGCCTGATCGTCACGTGGCTCCTAAAAATAAGAATGTGGCAAAAAGTTACGAATGAATGATGGATGAATATTAAAATTACCATACATAAAAAAAATCTATTCAAAAACCATATCGATCGATCGATCCCTTCTTAGGACATTATTATATTAAGTAACAGTACGTACATAGATAGTCCTGAACCGTTATTATTTTCCCCATAATTTCATAATTTTTTAAGATATTGGAATATAAGATTGTTTCCTGAATCAAACCACCTAAATTGAAAATGGTGAGTAAATTTAAGGTTAGGAAGTAAATTGGCTTAGAAATATGGGAACTAATAATGGAATATGATGTGGGGCAAATGTCCACCTCTAGCACGTCGGCAGACGTCCGCTCTATTCGCAAAATTTTTAACCACATATTCCAATAAAGCTTTGCTTATCTCATCAATGCAGCGCCGAATTTCATCTTTCAATGCATCAGTTGTTTCTGGTTTGTTCACGTAAACCCGGTCTATCAAATTAAAATTCACTAATTTCGCAATAAAAATCCCTTTTTCAAAAGTGTAGCGTTCCATGGTTAAAATTTCCCAACTTGTTACTAAGAGTCAAATTTAAATTAGAGCGTCAAGCGTTGCGTAACGTGCAGCTACGTTACGTATTTTCAGTACATTTAAATAATATTTTATACGTTTAAATGTACCTTGCTGCTAACGCAACGCTTGACGCTTTAATTTAGGTTTGACTCTAAATAAATGTCAAAGGATGACCGCTCAATTTTTGACATTTCATCACTTGACAGGAAATTTACTTGTGAAGGGTGAGCACACCCTTCACAATTTTTGAGGGAGACCTTAGCTCTGGATGTAATTAACTTCACTCCCTGGGCAAAAGGTATTTCAGTTGTCTCTCGAAACTATCAACGTTACATATTAGACTTGCATCGAAGTCTTTCAGTAGCTCGTTTTTGACACAAACCAATGATCAAACCCATTTAAATTACATTACATTGATTACTGAAAGAGTCTATTACATATTAAAAACCTACACTCCACTTGTCTAGCAATTTAGCGCGTCTTCAGACTGCAAAATTTGGTCTCTTAAACTCGATTCATCCATGTTGTTCGAACAAAATTTTTTTCCGGACAAAATTTTTTTATGTACTTTGAGAAGAGAGACAGACTCTTTTTCAGAGAAAGAGAAAATATTTTTTACGAACAACTCTCAGCTTGAATTGGAAAAATTTTATATTTTGTATGGACAAACTTGAACTGAGCTGCCAATAGGTTAAATTTTTTTCACACAAAGTTCTATTGAGTTGCCCCATAATATAAAAGTTTGAATAGTCACTTTGTGTTTGTGAAATTAAATTGTGAGTGACATTTGCTTTGACAAATAGTTAATAAAAATAAGAAACAATATTAATATTAAAGTATGTAAAATACGCCAACAAAATAAAGCAAAATACAAACAATCGCTGCAGTACTACCACCTTGTAAAATTAATAGATTTTGTTTACGTAAGGCAGCTATGAGTTTCCGCAAATATTTTTCGCAAGGAGTGAATCGTGCTGCAGAAAACTCTCACTAAAAAATATTTTTCTGCGCACAACAAGTTTGTTCGAACAACATGGGTGAATCCACCTTTAGACCAGGTTCACACATGGCAATTTCCGTTGAGAAACTTTAGAGTTTATGAAAGAGAGAGAGAGAAGATAATGAAGAGGGGAGCCATCATATTTTATTCTCTCGCACATGAACTCAAAAGTTGCTCAACTAAAATTGACGTGTAAGTCATTCTTTAAGTTTAAATTAGACGTGCCATAGCACATCAATCACACCAAAATTCAATTGGTTTATATGGTAATGGCTTTGGCGTTATGGCGGGTCAATTATAATCAAAATACAGTGTTGCGCATGCCCATAAGTTTTGTTCGAACAGCTGTTTTGTATGGTTATGGTTATGTCATGTCTAATTTAAACTTTAATCCCATATTCGCAACTCTCACAAAAATATGGTGTTGTTTATTTAAAGTTCTCTGCGAAAAAAAATCGTAACCTTAATTTTATTTGAATTTGTACTTCACTCTACTTAAGGCAGCACCATTACTTTCCCCTTAACATTCAGTTAGCCCAAATCAAATAACAAGCACATTTTAAAATAATTTAAATACGGAATTAATAAAATCCTAAATAGAAAAATTCGACTACAATACGAAAAGCTTTACCCGCCAAATTTACTTTTCATTACAAACGATTGTAGCAGCCAAAAGGATTCTATGCCAATAAGCATGAAGCATAAAATTTGAAAGAAAATCAAATTTAAAAACATAACAATGTGATTGAATATTTAGAAGGCATCATGCCAAATAAAAGATACAAAATCTGAAGAACAAGAAACCTGAATGAAATTTAGACACGGATACCTGCTTTTAAGAGAAACTTGTGCAAGGGCGGAGCAAAAACACACACAGATACAAACACACTTTTCAGCAATTACAAACCATTAACAACATTTCAAACAATGTGCAACAACAATTCTAATTTGTCAGAGTATTGAAAAAAATAAATAAATTCGAAAGACTTTTGGAAACTAAACAATGGTGGACTGAGGCAACAGCAACCCTCAAATTATAATTTGTTGTGGTAGGAAGTTGGAAGGCATACAAAACTCATACAAATATTGCAAGATTTCAATTTGAAGAAGGGTAGTTTTTTTTCCTAAATAAGGGTGGTGCCGGTATATAAACCAAGATCTGGAAAGCGGAGAGCATCAGTTCATATTTGGTAGTGATCAGCACAGTATCGCTCTGTTTTTCAAGAATTTGTGTTAACGTGTTCAGTTATTTTTTTTTAGTAATATAAAAATGTCTCGCTCATTTTTAATGGATTCTTTACTTAGTGATACCATGCCTCTTAGCAAAAAGGATACCATGGTTTCACCCACACAAGAGTCTGCAGTGTCCGCTACAACAGCAGCACATGCTGCCGCTGCAGCTGCAGCTGCTGCCATATTACCCAATATACCCATATTGCCTTATCCTGCCAGTTATGTAGGCAGCTATTTATTCTCCTTGGGCATACAACAGCAACAGCAGCAGCAACAACAAGCCGCTGCCGTGGCAGCTGCTGCTGCCCTCCACCAACAGGCCTATCATCATCCGTATGTTTCTTTGATCTCACAAAAGCGTAAATTATCGGGCACTTTTGACAATTTTAATGCACAACAACACCACCAAACCGCCTCTCCTCGTCTATCTACCTCTGCTAACATAGCGTATGGCTCACTGCTACCTTCCAGCGATAATGGCTACTGTACCTCACCTTCAGCTTCCTCTACCAATTCAACTATGGATTTTCCTTGCGGCGAGGACCAACCAAACAAACGTTACAAACATGATTCTTCCTGCTCACCCTCCTCATCTCCTCTGAAAAGTGTCCAGCCTTCTTCAACCTCAAACATCAGCAACTCCAACAACTCGAACTCAATGCGAACACAACATGTGGAATTAACTCCTGTCATCTCGGATTATGCCGACTCCAGCAAACGCATACGTACAGCCTTCTCTAGCACGCAGTTGCTGGAGTTGGAACGTGAATTTTCTCTAAATGCTTATCTTTCGCGTCTGAGACGGATTGAGATTGCCAATCGTTTGCGTTTATCCGAGAAACAGGTCAAGATTTGGTTTCAAAACAGAAGAGTCAAGCAAAAGAAAGGTTCACCCTCGCCTACTTTCAATGGTGCCAGCACGAGTCCTTCCCAATCTCCTTCATACGATGACAAATCGCCTTGCAAATACTCCGACGGAGGTTTCGTTAAGCAAGAAAATTAAAGTTTGTATTTGTTTTATAAACTCTGTGTAAATTTTGTAAATTGTATATTTGAGTAAAAAAAACCAAGGAAAATTTTATTGTTATTCATAAAAAGTATTTTTGATTTATTAGAGATTAATAAAACAGTTTTTCTTATAAACCCTTTGTAAAACAAATTTATTTTTTTATAAATAAAGCAGCAAATTATGTAGTTGTGTTTAGTGATAAACGAATTTATTTTAATTTAAATTAAATATTTTAAAATCAATAAAAAATTTTAAAGTTGAAATTTATTTTAATGTATTTTTGTTATTTATTTTTATTTTGATGAAATATTGCATAGTAGCCTTATAGCATTTAAAACCGCCGACGGGCCTTGAAAGAGGCATTTTAAATTTTTTTGTTTAATTTTTCTTGAAAATTTCTTTAACGAATATAAAATCAGCCTTTCTTGTAAATATACAAGTGCGAATATGTTTAAATTTATTTTTAAAGTAATTTAAAATAAGTCACTTGTCAGCAAGGTGACAAGTTTGGAATCACTTTGCAGCAGCACATTGTGGCCATGTCACTGCAGCCTACAGACACCATCAATGAATGAATGAATTAAGTCTAGCGGGAAGCACAGGATACTGCGACCAAAGTAGATCTATTGTATCCCCTGCCAGGTGCTAGAGCACCTCATTTAGACCTACTCCCCTGATGAATCTCAGGATTGCCAGTGGGTCCAGAGTTGGCAGCTCCCAATCCTCCAATAGGTGCTTGCCCAATTGGCTATATCTTCTGTGGCTTAACGCTTCACAGTCCTTCAGAATATGCTCTGGAGTTTCATCTTCGTAATCACAGAATCTGCACAGGCTATTACTCTCAATGCCAAGTCTGTTGAGGTGTTTTCTCAATCTACAATGGCCTGTGAGGAAGCCTGTGAGCATTCTTAGATTGTTTTTACTCAGAGACATGAAAGCTATGAAACGATTTTGGTTATACATTCCAATCATTAGTTTTGCATGTCTCAATCCTGGGAGATTGAGCCAGAGGTTTTCTCTATTACTCTTAATTTCCGTCGATATATCTTCCCGTATTTTGTCCACTCCGAGTCCACAAAACGGTTCTGGTCCTACCAGACACCATGCACACCCAAAGAGGGAATTCTCACCAATAGCCAGAGGTAAAAGTTAACTTTTCAGAGTAGAAACGAGGTTTCCTTCAAAGCCTACTGACTCTTTTTTTGGGGGCTACTTAACTTCTATGACACCAAAAGGTCGCTGGTGAGACCTTAAAGGGTACCCTTAAGGGTTTCAAAGTTTTTGCAAATTTTGAGGGCTGGTCCAGGCAAACGTATACCCGGGCAAATATCACAACTTTTTTTTTTTTTTAATAATCATATGCAAATGCGCTTTTTCATTTTTCGTAAGATTGGGTAGTAAACTAAAACATATACACGTAACCGAATTACCATAACTGGGGGGTCCGCTGTGTTGTCAGACCCGTTATATCTAAGAAGTATTCTTACGAATCCCAAAGGTTGATACCCCTGCGGCAATAAAATAAAGACACATGTGTCATAGATTATCGTGAGTACCTGGCATTAAGGCACTACCTCACGGTGCTCTTGACACCTGGAGAACTTAAGCGTTCGCCACAAGTCCACAAACAATAAAGCACTATGCGACTTGCAAGGAACAAATATGCTGCAATCTTTGAACATATATCTGACTGAGAGCTAGTATTTTGCTAAAGTGCTTCGAACTATCTAATATAGCACTGCTTAAGGGGCTTACGGAAGACATCTCTAGAGCGGGAGATAAGCTTAAAGTCATGCCACAATACCAGGACCACCATCGAAAGCAGCATCTGTAGAAAAGCAACAACAGGTAGAATGTTATCTGGCTCACTGCGTCTGACCAGCCATTAGAATTGGTGCTAGACATTCAAGACACTTCTTCCACTTCCAGCGATTTTTGTAGCAACCACAGACACTACTTATGCTCTTCCGTAATAGCACGCAGAGACCATAGCTATTCACAGCCGCTACTTGTCCTTCAGGAGAAGACCTCACCAATCACTGGACACAGCGTCAGTCCTCATGCAGAGGTTGGAATGAAATACGCCACAGACAACACACAACACTTACTTCCCAATGGTGAAAATTATCTATGAACGATACTTCCATGTCATCATTCATTAAATGCCAGCGGCAGATCAGCTACTGAGCCACTGATTAGACCTGGAAATTTCACCATTAAAAGCTGCCCTTTTGTCTTTTAAAATCAGTGAAATTCAAGGTGACTGCAACTTACCCTTACCAGTAACATAATTTCTTTAAATATACATACATATATGTGCACATTTGTTACTCTGTTATTTCAGAGATTGCGTATTAATATACATAAGTTTTATGGGCAACCAGCTAAAGAATATGCCTGAACAGCCAGCCGGATTATTCTGACTAGGGTACGGTACGTGTAATTGTTATTTGAAAGAGATAATCCTGCGGGAAATTCAATAAAGAAACATAATTGATTTATGCAATAATAAATGTACCAAGTACAAACTTGTACTCATTTATGCTCCTTACTGTAGATGCGCTTTTTATTTGGTGTCCCCAGGAAATCTATTTTAATAAGAGACAAGTAGGTTCCACTAGCTATAAAGGAAGATAATATTTTACATATTCTTTTAAGTTGGAAATATTTCAAGAATCATTAAGGAAATCACAAGTATTTCTACCTATTGAGAGTAGTAAACAATTAAACAAGAGGCCATTTACGATTCATGAAATATCATTATCATCATCATCATCATTGGTTCCTTTAGTTCCTATAAGGAGCATAGTTCCTCTTTTTATGATATACTAGTTTATTCAAAAT
Organism: Nowickia ferox; assembly: GCA_936439885.1. NCBI lineage: Eukaryota > Metazoa > Arthropoda > Insecta > Diptera > Tachinidae > Nowickia > Nowickia ferox. The sequence goes on along the minus strand of OW387024.1, from coordinate 10,610,070 downwards.
ATATTATTTATTCTCATTATTTCCATTAAGATAGTAATAAAGATCTAAAAGCATCCATTACATTTCCATTTGTTACTTTCAATTTACAAATATTTCAATTCACAAACTTTGTACTCGTAATTTCACACTCTAACAAGATTTAGTTTCCTTCAAAATCTATTTCGAATTAAACGAAATAAAGCGCTTGTTACTCACAATAAAATTGTATACTTTTGTGCTGTTAATTTCAAACTCATACGGAAGTATTTAAATCAAATAATTATGCCCGGCTTATCCCAAGGCAGTTAGTAATGCCTGTCGTATTAAATTTTGCTTCATGCAAAATATGCAGAAAATTAAATACATTTTAGCCTGGGAATACGAAGAATGGATATGCAAGTAACGAGATGTGTGAAATACTTTAAGCTGACATTTTTATATGGTATTTTTTTTTTTGACAAAATGTCAAAAAATAAATTCTATCTCTATTTGAAATTTTGTAATATTGTTGTGAAATTGATCGGTTTAAAGGGATTTATTGGCATGTTTTCTAAAGGAAGACATTTGTTTGAAGAACAAGGATTGAAGGATTGAACTGTATTAGCAGATTTTTCAATTATGAATAATGAAAAGTAATATTTTGAAAAAAAAATACTAATTCATTATAAATTAAAAAGGAGAAGACTGCTAAGCACATCTAATATCTAAACTGCGAAATGCTCTTAATTATGAAATCGACAATTAAACGTGTTTCAATGTTCGATTGATTTCTGCAAGTTTTGCTGTATTCATAGACCTTGTATGGGATTTTTTTAATTCTTAATGTATGCGCTGTCTTAAATAAGAGGTTTGCTGTCATAAATGCAGGCTTCATTGTTTAGCTAGATCCGACGCTGCCTTCCGGTGCCTAGTGGGGCCTAAAGTACCCGATACACAGTGGGGATTTTGTTTAAAAAAATTTAAATAATTCTGCGGTTTCTAAACGGGTCGTCCGATTGTTATGAAATTTCATTTGAGGAGGTACCACGGAGCTTAAGTCTAGAACTTGGACTATTTACCTTTAAAGGGGGCGGAGCCACAAAGCCCAAAATTGGGCAACCTTGTGTTAATGAAAAATTAAAACCGAGGCCAAGCTGATGTTTTTGTCTGAAAAAAATTTTTTTTGCAACTGAATTTTTTTTTTCTATCCAAACAATTAAAATGTTGGCTTTTTTTTTGCCAAAAATGGTCCACTGTTCTGCTAATGGAAAATACAAACCTTGTTCGATTTAGAAAAGGAAACTTATTATGAATTAAGAACAAAATTTGTAACATTAAAAATAAATTTTGTATCAAAAGCACAATTAATTTAAAAGTTATACGCAATTTCAATTAAAATTTTGAAAAAAGTTGATTTTCGCCTTTTTTTGCAGAAAGAATAAAAATTTGCACAAATACCAACCCCATATTTTTTCTTATTCAAAAGATAATATTATTAAAAACATTACAAAGAAATTTTTTGTTAAAAATTTTCGTTATTGAAGGAACCAGATCGTTTCGAAATAGAGCTATTTTTGTTATAAATATCAAATTTAAGGTCATACCAAACAGAGATCGAAGATGTTCGACAAATATATTCCACGTAAGATTTTACATAAAGTAATACCTTTTTTTATAAAAGATTCCAACGTCAATTTTGTCGACTTCTCTGCCAGAAACTGTTATAACAAAATTTTTATTTTTATTTCATGTTCTTTACAAATGCAACCGCAAATTAGTTTTGCTAAAAAAATATGTATCATCATCTTGACTTTAATTAATTATAATCTGTTTGAAATTCTCTCAGGTTCGTCAAGCAAATGACTAGATAATATTCCCACGACACTTAAAACTGTCAAAGTACTCGTATATCTAAAAATCTAGAAATCGTTTTTGATCTTATCTCCAAAATGTTGCAATTATTCCGCCTTAATGATACAGCAAATACATTTTTATCTACAATGGCAAACAATTAACAAATAAATGCTAATCGAATCTCTGGATCTTGTAAACCTGCTAAAGATTTGCAGTAACAAAAGGAATACAGCCAACTCAAGTTGAAATTAAATTGAGCATAAAATAAAATCTATAAAGTACAAGCAATGGAAAATGTTAAAGAAAAAAGAAACGAAAAGAAAAGAAACTATGATGATTCCCTTGGGTGTTTTTGTGCAATGGTTAATAAATGCAACTGCACCTACTCCTGCAGAATTTGTGAAGTTTTCCTTTGCTAAAAAATGGTTATAACTCTTCTACCTGCCACAGTATGCCTGTAATGTCCTATGGAGCCTTTGTATGCCAGTTACTGATGTGAATAGGAAATTAATTTTCTTGATTCATTAGAACCTTTTGCTTTTAATTTTTCACCTCACAGGACTTTGTTGTCCACTTCATTTTGAAGTTGTTTGCACAGGTAGGAGACCGAGTTTTGAGTAGAAAAGTAATCGTGTTGGAGTACCCTGGTTTTTGTTTTCTCCATTGACTGTACAAACTCATTCATTAAATTCAAGTGTTAGATTTTGCAAATTGCGCCTGCTGTGTTTCCCAAGTGTTTAAATATTTTTGTGATCAACACGGGCATTTGTTTCTAATTTTTTTAATGTTAAATGAGCACAGAGGCTGTAAATACTTGTGAAATAAATTTTATATTTCTTACTATTCTCTTCAAAAAATAATCTTCTAATATTTCACAGGTTTAATAAGAAAAATTGGTTTATGATAAGTTTTTTATTATAAGAGAATTTTTGTACAGAAGCAATGAAGCTCACGCCAGATAGGCAGGTTTTATGTTCAGCTGGAGTCAATTCGTGGAAGTTGTTAATACAAAAAATAGATCGTACACAGAGAAAAAAATGTAAAATCAACATGCAACAACTTTGATTGCTAATCATATTTCATTTATAAGAAATAATATCGAATCATAGCCGCTAAAAAAGCTTTAGGAGACACGTTGTTTGGACTTCGTTTTTTTTTTGACAAAAATGGATAATTTACTATCGAAAATAATCGATTTTGGTAAAAAAAATGGAGTTCGAAAATTATGTCGCTTAAGCTTCTTTGGCGGTTACGGCACGATATGTTGCTTGTGTTGGTGATTATTTGCTTTGTTCACAGCTACAAGGCACTATTGTGTGACTTAATTTTGTTTTGCTGCTGTTTGTTTTGATGTTCATAAATACCAGAGAAACTGTAGTAGTGTACAAGCCTTGTAGTTGCAGGGTTGGAAGTTCGAATCCTGCAGATAAGCCAAAAAAGCTTCGCAGTTCGTGATTTTCAACTATAAATCTAATTTCAAATAAATTTTATTATTGATCAATTAAATCATGTTGAATCAAAATTTAATTCATAACGGTATTTATTTAGTATGTACTCGTATGTAAAGAATATTTCAGATTATTGTGGCTGCAGCGATTACGGCGTTGACTACCACGTGATGAGTTCGAGCTGAAAATCTTGGCCGTGGAAGCCAACTAAAAATACAACACGCAAACATTTTCCTGATGCCTTTACCAATTCACACAATCACATAAGTTAAATAATTAATAAAATAAATGACTACATTAAATTAAATTCATGTTGTTTCAACTTGAAACAACTTTGATTCAACATAGTTCTTCGTATTAGGCACTATTCACGTAACACTATTTTTGGAGTTTTTATACCTTTTTATAAAATTTTCTAAACCGTAAATTTCATTACTGGGAATCTTTGCAATATTTTGCATTGCGACATTGCCAGTGTTCCCACTTTTTGAAAAAAATTTGCGAAAGGTTTCGCGGAAGTAATAGAGAGTACCAAATTGCCATCTCATCGCTTTTCAGACCTTGATTCACTATCCTACCCAATCGTGTGACTTTTGAGAAAGTACAACGCTGATATCAGATAGTTTATGAAATTTTTCCAAACACAATAACAATTAATCACATCAGGGTTGTATTTTTTTTTTTGTAAGTCGTGCGATTGTGTAGGATAGTGAGTCCCAGCCCTTAGCTATCGCATTGTAATTGCTTTCACATCGCAATATAGAACGAAACTATCACAAATCGTTATTTTATATAATTCATTTAGGTAAAAATTTTATATTTCAAAAAGTTGTCATCAGTTTAAATTTTTTTTTTTCTAAACAAATATATATAAAAGTTAAAGTATAAACATATAAATCACTCACCATTTTGAAAAAAACGGGCTGGATCGATCCACTTTTGTTGAGCAGTTCCCAGAAAATCCCCTGCAAGAGAAGAAAGAACTTTATTAATAATCTTATATAATGTTAAATAAATAAACGCGTAATATAAAATAAATAAAAAAAATGCTTGATTTGATAAGGCTAAAGTTCGTATCGTTCTGTAAGCCAAATTACATGTGATAATTTTTAAAGAAAAATTAACACCAAAGTTAATTGTAAATATTCTGACAAACACTGGCAGAACGGAACAACTAGCTATTCTTCGAAGGCCGCCACGCCTTCGTCATCAGCGTTCTTTGCGATTGGTCCACTGTGTGTGGTGTCAGTTGAGCTTTATATACTAATTTTTCAGTGCAAACGGAATATGTAAATTGTTTTGATTCATTGTATTACAATTTGCTGAAAGCTTTTTTGTAATGAAAGCTCAATTTTACCACCTCTAAATTTGCAACAGTCTTGCCATTGTCGTTTGTTCTTTACTAATCATGCACATATCAGTTATTTTGCTTATTTTGTTTCTACTTAAGAGAAACTTTTTTGGTTTTGTTACTATTGAGTATATTTATTTAATTTTTGCCACAAGCCCATAGCTAGTATTTTTAATTTTCATTGCGTATAACGCGTACATTCACAACGATACAAAAGTAAACTTTAAGAATTTAAAACCAGTATTTTGTATTGAAATACTAGTTTTAAAACTCTTAAAGTATACTTTTATTCGTTGTGAAAATGGCCCTTAGACTCACTTTATTGACAATCAGCAAGTGTTAGAATATAAACTACTCTCCTAATCTGCGATCAAAATGCTGTTGCCGAAGTAGATAAAAGCCAATTACGATAAGGCCCATTAATTTCTTTTCACATTGTTTAAATCACAATACACAACAGCTTCGTTGATGATAAAATATATTATGGATTACTAGTAAACTAAACTTTCGACACAGAATATTTTGAATATTATCAATGTTATATAGAGAAACGTGAATCTGAATCTCAGTTATTGAATGAAGAAGGCACTAATTTGATTTAGAAGAAACTTATTTGTTGATCGAACTCTTTAAAATGAATTTTCTTTTAATTGCCAATTTGCTCTCAATAGGCAACATTTGGCAATAGATCTATTTGAACAATAATACTTGAGAAAGATTTTTCTTTTTAATTTCTTCTTGCATCCATTTGACCAGATGTACAATTTCACACAAAATTATTCTTTTGCAACAATAATTTTCCAAATTCCAAAACGCATCATATACCAAGCAGTGCCCATTACCTTAGCACACGCTCCCGCTGCGCAATTCTACGCTGGAGAAGAACAAAGAAAACAACTGCTCGACAAAACAAAAAACAATAAAATGTACTTTGCGCGAATGAATGGAAAGTCGAGAACCTCTTCACTTTGAAGTGTTGCATACTCGAAACACAACTATCAGTTTATAAACAATCGAAAGTACTAAAACAGCATAAAGAGAGATCGATCAAGTCACTTGCAAACAGCAGACGACCATACTTAAAAATTCAAGAGCAAAATCTTAGAGAAAAATAAAGAGAAAAACTAACATTTCGTTACATGTTAATGAATGAATTGTATAAAAAGGTGAAAATATAGAAAACAATGAATGCAGCAGCTATTGAATACGAATACAATAGAAAAGAAATGAATAGTTTCGTTTTGCAAGGGAGTGATAGTTTTATATAGACTAAAAAAAAAGGATGGGAAATTGCCTTTTTTTGTACGAGTATTTATTATCTCTGCTTAGTTTAAACTTGTTAAAATATCATTAGTTTAACATTTTATCTTTCGTGTCGAAATTCTTATGAATTTTGCCAACCGTCACAGGTGTTCAGCAAAAAGACACAAAAAGATGCGACAGACGAGTTGGTAAACTGGCCAGACAATTTGTCGCCAAATTTTTATATGGAATCTGTGTGTCTGTTATGCTCTAAGGAAAAATAATTTTCTTTAAGATTATTTGCTGGTTAAAATTTTCTTTACAATTGAAACATTTTTCTGACCTTTCTTTTGTTTTCGTCTCTGTGGGTATCTGTATAACAGGAGTGACCAGGGTTTAATTGCAATTTGCCTATAGGGAATAATTGATTTTATATTTACTTCGTGAGAAACTAAACTCTTGAATTTTTATTGTCTAAGCAAATTTACATACTTTCTGGAATATTAATACAATAGTAGTTAGGCATGCGAGAGGAGATGCATTGGTGACTTTTGTATTGAGTGTACTCAAAATTTGTTGGTAAAGCATAGTAAGAAAAAATCCAGCAGAAGATAATGCAAGTTGATTGCACCGCTTTCAAATATCAACAACTCTCCAATATCTACATAAAATTATATGGGCGATCGTGCACTGCCCTCATTGTTTGTAGTACTGTACTCGTATTATAGGCTTCTCATTCAGTTTATATCAAAAATGCCATAAATCGTGTTTTTATTTTTGTTAGAAAATGGAAGCGATTTTTTACTGTTTATAGTAGTACAAGTATTAAAGTAGTAGAGTATCGAGAGAAGGACTTGTCAATTGGCCTCTAAAGTCATGCGTTTATTTACTGTGGAGCCACGTGTAGTCACTGGTTTATGTTGATGAACCAGCAACAATTGACACCTTAGAGGCCAACATTGTGACCGACAATGCTCCAAAAAGTTGTCCAAAATTTAACGACCAGAATGTGATTCGTCGAGCACAGCTTGTGGCTTTTTGTGTTGTGAAAAGCGATTTTTCAGTGTAAGAAACGGCAGCATGAAATAAGTCCCCACGAAATAAGTCACCAAAAACAAAATGAAATACGTCCCCGATTTTGAAAATTAAATAAGTCCCCAACGAAATGAAATAACGCCTCAAACAGAAATGTAATTCTAAGCACTAATTTAAAAAAAAAACTTACTTCATATGAAATAAAACCACAATTTTAAAAATAAAAATTCGTGCGAATTTTTAATTTGCTGACAATTTACGTAAAAAAAAATTAAAAACAAAATTTCCACAAGGTAAAGAGAAATACAATAAGTTTTATATATTTATCCCTATACATACGAGTATGTATTTTTTTTTTATTTACCAGCATCCAACTGCCTTTACTCGTGGGAAAATATTGCAAATACTTTTTCTCATAGCTTGTTCATAGTCTGTTATGAATATAGGTGGATCGAAGTCAAAGACGTTGTCTTTTATATGTTGAAGTAAAGAGCTACATTTATATGTTTTCTTTTTTTATTCATAAGAACAAAAAACAAGGGAAAAATCTAAAAAATACATAATCAATGAAAATCAAAATTGTGAACTCCATATAATACAGATAAATACTTTTATTTAAAAAATTCAATCAAAATAGTTGGCCTGTCAACAGCAACACCCTATAAATAACTGCTTAAAAGTATGTAACAAACATTTTTATTTACTTTACCTAAAAGTATGTAAACTAATTTGTAAATCTGTAACAGCTTATAAATGTTATGTTAAATTAAACGGTAACAAAAGCTTTCATATTCTATAGTAAAAGCTTTTTTGTGTTAAAGACTTTGCTAAGCTAAACGGGGGCTTTTTTGGCTTATAGCAAAAAGTTTCAAGTTGAAAATACTCGTATAAGTTTTTCTTATTACACTGTTCTGCAAAAAAATTCAAACACATGAAAAAATCGAAGGAAGGCGTAGTTGTGGTGTCTCCAGATATCAGAACTCTTTAAAGAATTGCTCAAATCTAAGTTGGTCAATAAAGAGAGAGGAGCATTTGTAGGTTTCGAAAATGTATGTCACAATTTTTTTGGATATAGAAAGGCTCCAAATTACGAAGAACTGGTAAAAGAACTTCTTAATACATATCAACAACTCAAACTTCCTGCATTCGCATTTAAATTTTTTCGTTTCGTCATATCGGGGCTCAAATCGTCACATCCGTGATCGTATCGACAATCGTACGAAAACAAATTAAGTGATACGTCAATTGTATTAGCTGAATGGGATTTTAGTACGCTCACGTATCCGAAAATGGTGTTTTTACGTGACGAATTTTACGTTATCGGATGTGACGATTCGACCCCTGGTTAGCATGGTGAAATGTTCTAACGAGATATTGCACACATGGAAAAAAGGTATAGCGGCCAGTGGTCCCTAGAAATATGAGAGGATTTCTGCTGGAAAACCAATCGTGAAACAGCAGATAAAACTTATAAAAGAAAGTGATTTACTAATTTTGTTTGATTCCATTTTAGATTTTAATTTATATCATAGAAGCCACTTATGTGTAAGAGCTTTTACTTTTATCATAATAAATACGTATTTTATATTCCAATATCAGTATTCTATTTAAATGAAAATAGTTCAAAAACCAGACGTGGTGAAAACAATCTGAGAAGAGATTTGGATTCAGCACACAAAAAAGTCCATTAAAATGACATAATGAAGTTCTTGCTCCCGACTTTTTTTATTTATTTATTTTTTTTTTGCAGCAGAGTGTAAATATATACGAGTTATATGGTTTATGATGTAAATGTTAATTTAACATATTTATAATAAATAGTTGTAGAATTTTTTTGTTTGTTTTTTAGGTACAGGCTCATGTGGTTTTGAAAACAAAGTACATACTTTGCTTATTATTTATTTTGGATTTATATAAACAAGTTCTCAATACTCGTACAACAATGTAAATAAATTGAAATGACAAGTGAAATAAAAATGTCAAAGCATTATTATCATAAATATTCATGCTTTAGAGGCTGAAAAAATTATGCCATTATTATATATTTACGCATCAAGCCTTAACAGTCCTTCAATTTATATGTTGCTAACTTAATTTTGACCTAGTGGTAACTTAAGGCCCAACTTAAGGATGGCTCTAAAAGAACCTTAATTTATATACATACATACATGCATACATATATATATGCATATGTACATATGTATAAACATACCATAGTTCTTTTAAAGCCCTTAAATGTCTTTACTATTTACTTTTTCCCTTTCTGCCTTAAATTATGCAAAACCTTTGAAATTCTAAACACCCAAGAAAACAAATAGAGGAACATTAACCTTATGCGGTCAACCTCACAAACATTTAACAGTTGAAAAATACTCGTATTATGTTTCATTTTGTTAAAGGGACCTATAAAGTTCTAGGCAAGTGTTTGTCCTTTAAATTGAAAGCGCTCGCTTTATCGTTATGACAAAAGCACAAAACACCCAATATCTCGTATGTATGTATAACAACGACAGTTATCATAGTTATAAAATGTACATACATATGTAGTATGTATGGCTATATGTATGTAAAAACATATTGGATTTCATAGACATAAAATAAAAGTGTATATACTCACCTCATTACACCCAAAGGATGGCAATTTTTTTAGGTACAATCACACCTTACACCTGCAAATACAAAAAATAGACACTAACGTGAGGAGGTGGAAAATATTAAGGATGTTATATAAAAAAGCAATTATGTACACTAAATTCTTATTATCGGGGAATCCTGAAATATGTCTTAAGCTCAAAAGATATGCAATGAAATTATAAAAGAATGCTTATACAAATTTTAAATTATACTCTTAAAAATTAAGACAAAAAAATTAAGCTAATCCCTCTTATTCCGAATGGCGTCGTCGAAGTCACATAAAGACGACAGTAAAAATTATCACTTGTCTACTCTTTGTGGACAACAATTGACTACTAGTAAGAGTAGATTAGTAAGAGATTGTCAATAACAGACAATTGTTGTCGACAAAGATTAGACAATGATGTTACGTCGACGACGCCATTCAAAATAAGGGGAATACAAATTTAAAAAGCAATGAATTGATGATTCATAAAAATGCACAGTGAGAATTAATTAAAAAAATGGGCAATAAATCTGCAATTGCTAAATGCGCCGTGAGACTTAGATCAAATCATATGCCTTTAGAGGAAGTGTAATTAAATCAAAACTTTAAAAGTGCGCATTCTTTTTTAAAGAAGAAAACGCCACAATTTAAAGAAATCTACTACACAATTTGTCACCTAATGAAGGTCTAAGAAAAACTTAGATGGAGCTGTTTGCTATCTCTTAAAGTTTAGCCGTTAATTCGAATTGAAAGGTACAATTTAGGGCCTGTCCCTGTCCCACGATGTCCGCAACGTTCGACTTGTCGCACACTTACATTTGAAACAACAACAAAATCTTAAAAATTTGGTTTTGTTTTGAATGTAAGACAAGTCGAACGTTGTCGACATCGTGGGAGAGGCCCTTAATTTTCTCTGTTGCCCATTCCGTATAAATGTTAAGTGCATTAATGGCATCATTTACTTTAACCTTTTGTGTATTTTTAATTTGTATATTCTCTGAAGTTTCTTCGTCTGAAAAATCTATAACTTCAATTTCATCTGAATAGTCTTCTCTGATCCATTCAATGTAAATTCAGTGTAAATAAACAAGATTTTTTTCTACTCATACAAACTTTTACACTCATGAATATATAAAAAGTGTTCAAGCTCAGTTAGCCGACTGTAATGGAATGTAACTGCAACGATAGGAAACAGCTGGTCGATATTGTTATGTGAAAAGTAATGAAAATGATTACAGAGATGTAATCGGAGTGTAAGAATCTTTTTACATAACAATATCGATCAGCTGTTTCCTACCGTTGCAGTTACATTCCATTACAGTCGGCTAACAGAGCTCTTAGCAGTGGCGTGAAAAAACTTTTTGGAATGGGTTTTTTTTTGTGGAGTTGAAAGAACTTGTTGAAACTTCATTTTAAATTCAGTAAATTCAGGGAGAAAATCGTTTTAAATTTGCAAAAAAAAAAAAAAATAAAGTTGCACTTATCGAGACTGTTTTTTGAAAAATTTTCCACATATAAAGACTGTTATGTAAAAAATTACCGGTTGCGCTAATCGGTGTGTTGCAATAATCGCTGGTTGCGCAAATCGAGCTCGTACTGTAAGTAAGCTGGAATTGTATTTAGTAGATGTCGAGATATATTCGATAGATTTTTAAATAGCTAACTAACAGGGTTCAATCTATATTGGGTAGAACTTGAAGTAAAAAGGTTCAATATATATTTGCTGGATCTTGAAGTAACTACCTCCCAGGGTTCAAAATATATTAGATGGAATTTGAATTAACTATGTAACTTAGAACTTAACATATTGCTCCTTTATTGCAACACAGTCATATCTCAAAAAATGCATTTTCGGCGTTAATAATGCAGAACAGTTCGTTATATCATATTTAATCTTGTGTAAAAATTTCATACAATAAACAAATAATATAATTGTGCCCTTAATTATGAAAGTGGTCTAAGTTATATATTTCTTTGGTCGACTTATTTAGTAGATTACATTTGAAAAAATAAAAAATAAATATTTTTATATTATGCAACATTTTAATTTAGAGTTGTAGTATATATTTTTTTATTTAATATAAATTTATTTAATATTTATGAAATATTTATTGAAGTTTTTTTAAGATTTACGGCCTGCCCCACGATGTCATTAGAAATCGTTCGATCGAATATTTATATTGAAAACAACAATAAATTGTCTAATGTTATCGTTATTTGCAATACAAGTTGTCGATCGAACGATTTCGAGTGACATCGTGGGACAGTCCGTTATTTAAAATTTCGAAGCAATAATTCATATGACTTAGACCACTTTCATAATTAAGGGCACAATTATATTATATATTTATTTCTTTACCTTTAATTTTTAGTTAAATTTGTTTTCTTTAATGACCTGTTGTGGACCAAAGTAAATATTTACTGTTTTCATTGTCAAAATTATTTTTAAATTTTTTTCTTTCTTGAAACCTCAAGTGTTACTGCAATTTTGTGCAAATATTTTGTCCTTTCCAACAAGAAAATATTTACCATAGCTAAAAGCACAAACAAGTACATATTTGTGGTTTTTATGAATTTAAATGCAACAAAAAAATAAAAAAAAAATTCAGAAATAAAAGAAAATTGTTAGAGACATGTCTACTAGAAATGTTTGTCAAAAAAAAAAAAGAAAAAATAAAGAACTTTTTGTTCAAAAATGACCTCCAGACTTTTGATGCTTACTTGCTTTCCTATTCACATATGTAAGTCTAAATAAAAGCAACAAATGTACATATTATAATGGCAAACAATTTAAGTCTTACAGTATATGCAAGTGCTTTTGATTTAATTTATATAATAAAAACAAAGAAAAAGTTTCTGAAAATAATGAAGCTAATAGCATAGAAATTGTTTGCTGTTTGTACAAAAATGAACTTATCTAAATCTTATTCAAGTATGTATATTAATATCGCTTTTGCTCTGTTTGTCGTACAAAAATAAAAAATAAAGAAAATAAAATAAAAGAAAACTTTCGTTTTGAAAAATGGATTTCTAAAACTGTTGAAGAAATACATATTGCCAAAAAACCAAAAACAAAACAAAGAGAAACATAAACAGCAACAAGTTAAAATAAATTGTCTAAAGAAGAGACCATGAAGTAAAGAATGGTATATAATAAGCAACCAGAAAAACCAAAAAAGAAAACGTAATATGCCACCTCTAAATGTATGCATACAAGTAAAGCTTTTGTAGGTTAGTTGTCGGCCAACCTTAATCGTTCCTTAATGTTGGCTTTTTTTTATTTACAAAGTATTCGATAGAATTCACTAACTGGTTTGGGCTGAGATGCCGAGGCCGAAGTTCGCCCCAATTTGCTAAATTCGGCAAAAGTGAGGACAAACTTTACTTATTAAATTCACATTAAGTTAGCTTATGTTGAAAAATTAAATCCAATCCATTGCGAATTACACTTATGTATATTTTGTAGCTTATTGTGCGCACTAAGAAACATCGTTGATGTTTTCAAAATCAATAAAATTATTAAAGAGGAAATATAATAGTTTTATATAAATTAGTAATCACAAAAAAACCCCAGAAATCACTATTTAAAGCCTGGCGCCGAACCTACGTTTAAATTTCAGTTGTAGAATTTCTACAAGGAAAAATCATTGTGCAGAATTCTGTAGAGAAATATGTTTGTACGCAAAAGGATTAAAATTGATATTCGTTTCTAAAAATACGAGCAAACTTTTGTGCCGTTTTCACAAAGACGGAAACATATAGGGAGTGAACTCAGTCCTGAGCGTTTTAAAACATATCTTAATATTGCAGCAACGTTTACATTTTAATTCCTTTATATGGGTTGGCAAGTTTGTTGTTTCTTTTTTGTTTGTAAATCAAATTTAATACATACGGGTATGTTCTATATTCCACGTGAATACACAACATACCAGATAGTTTCAAACTTAAAAATCTGGAAAGCATGTAATGTTTAATATGGCAACATGGTAATGTTAAACTTAACAAAAAAAAATAAATAAATAAAAAATGTCAGAGCAGCTGTAGTTGATGAAAAAAATATTAATTTTTCAGGCAATGAATGCGTAATACTACTATTACTAGGTGTTACCTTATTTTAGGAAAGGGATAGTGCAAGAGAATACAGGTGGTGAAGGAAGAGATAGAGGTAAGCTTCATTCTTTTTTTTCTTGCTTTTTGCTCATAATGTAGTGTTGCAGCGCCTCTAGTGTCAATGAGGCGTATTAAGTTTTCAAAGCTGTGTTTAGTATGCATTTTATTGGTTATTTTGCTTCGCCGATGATTCTGCTACACAATACCGACGAAGGAGGGCGTTCTGATGTTACATTAGGAGTAGTATCCGTTGAAGCCGAAGTAATTCAGTGACCAGTGTCTATGGCTTTATCACTTGAACTTTCCTACAATATCTGATACGAATGGACACTAATGCACATCAGAAAAATGCGTGGTGTTGTTATTTTTTAATGACTGTCGAAGACCGGGCTCAAAGCCAGGACCTTTTTTTTGTAGTCAACGTGCTAACTACTTTAGCCAACGCCACCAAAATTTAAAAAAAAATGTTATTTTATACATCAATATACTGTGTTTTATATCGTTGCCTGCTCAGAAGAGGAAGAAGAAGAATGAAATTTTTAAGATCGCATATTGTTGACACATTAAAATTATAAGATGCTCATTCTGAATTCCCTAATATTTTATATTCACAGTGAAGTCAGAATATTTCTAAAATGACAACGCTTGCTTAATTATCTTTTAATTAAAAAATTACAAAAAAAAACACTTGTAAGAAACTGTCTGTACATTAATTTTTGTTTGAGTTGATAGGAAAAAGTCCAGTTAATAAGAGTCGCTTTTTTATAAAAATTTAGGGCTCGGGAAAATTCTGCTTGCTGTTGGCTTAAGTGGTTGGTGAGTTGACTATAAAGCAAATGACGGACTGTACAAACCCGAATTCTATCCCAGGACATTCTTCAGGCTAGGATTGTCTATCCTACACAATCTCACGACTTTCCAGAAAATACCACCCTGGTTTGATGAAGCTTATGGAAATTTTTAAAATACATACAACAATATCTTTAAAAGAAAGTTCATTTTCAAGCCCACTACGAGTACCAGCAAAATTTCTCGTAATACATACAAAATATACACATATGAATTTTTGAAAAGAAATTTTTTCAAGAGCTGGTGGGTTGTTTCAACATTTCGCAATTATTTTCAAAAAAAAAATATATATATTTTTCCATTTTCAATTGTTTCGCAAGTTACTTAGAAATTGGCTTCTTATAAATTTCTTTTTAAAGATGTTTTCCAAAAAGGAATTTTTCCAGAATGTTTTAAATGTATGTACATACATATTTTTGTTTAAAGTACTCGTATGTTTGTATTAATTAACCTTTTTAAGTAGGTCACTTACTTAGGGTACTGTTAACTAACATTTATTTCATTTTCATTGTATAATTAATTAATTTATTAACTGCCAAGAAACATTATAATTATTTGGAATTATTTGTTTAGCAAACAAAGTACATAGAAGAGCTGAAAGCATTAAGCAAGTTAAATTTTGTGCTGCAAATACTCGTACAAGAAAAAGTCTACTAAATCTCGCACTCGCACCCAATATGTAGTCGTATATTATAATCAAACAATACTCAGAACAGTTTAGGATTTTTTTATATGGCTTTTCAATTTTTATTGCGTACAATCTTTATCGTGTACTTTTCTTGCCCCTAAATTTATGCTTCATTTATTTTATTTCTTTTCAGTCGAAATGTATGCTACACACTTTTTTGCTTGACTTTTATGCTGTTGCTATTGTATTTGTCGAATTTGTATTGTGTGTGTGTGTGTATGTATGTATGCATACATACAATATTTTACTCCCTGCTTATGTGCGTTTTTCATTCCTTTTTCTCTGTTCTTTCAAGGTGAAAAAGAAGTTCGTTCAACGCTTTTGTGGGTTTTGCTTTGAGTTACGTTTTTTTTTTGCTTTGCATTCCTTCTTACTTGAAATTTTGGGAGTAATTTCTTTTTGTTGAGTGTGTAAGCAAATCGTAAAAAATATATGCAAAAAGCTTTATAATCGCCTACGTCAAACTTAAAAGCTTTTATATATATTTTTTTTGGATTTTCTCGGTATTGTTTAAGTTGTATTTTAGTTTACATGTGCTTACCAAGTCAATGACTTTTAATTCTTCAAAAAAAAAAAAAAAAGCAAGTATTTATATGTATGTATACACAGTTTTTGAAGCATTTTAAAATTCAGGAGGATTAGCATATTTAAACAAATGCTTTTTATGTGTTCTTTTTATGTTTTTATTAGATGAAGCGTGTTACCTATAAAAAATAATGTAGCTTTCTGTTCTTAAAATGAAGTAAGATTTGCAATTTCGTTAAAATAGTGAAATTTTTTTTGTACAGTAGTTGAATTCAGCATATTTTCTTTAATGCAAAGAAAACTTTCGTATTCAGGTACAAGTTCAAGATTTTACGTCCCTATTACGAAACCGAAACAACTTAACTTTAAAACAACTAAACTGTTTTTTTGGTATTCTGAATTACAACTAATTTTAGTTGTCTTCGAAAAGGTTCTTATCTATGCTATTTTTGGCAACAATATTGATTGAAAAATGGGATTGATTGACGGCTGGAATAACGAAACTAATGCAATAGTCGAAATAAAAACCAAAATACAACTGATAAAAAGCAGTTGTCTCATAGTGAAAAAAAGTTGTAATCCATAATACAAATTTGGTAACTGCAACTCAATTATCAATTTGGTTGTAAATCATAATAGGAGCCTTAAATTAATGTGATTTCCTGAAAAAAAAATTTTTTTTTGGGCTCAAGTATAATTTGAAAGCTTATAGGGTCAAGTATTTTTTTTTTAATTTTTTTCAGATTTTTCGGAAAAGGTTTAAAGAACGCACAAGTCGAACAACTTTCGCCAAAAATCCAGTTTGCCGGCCGTTTTTTGTGTTTTCTTCATTACCTTGTCAAAAAACACGATTTTCTTCACTTTTGAGGAAACAATTTAAAATAAAAATGTCCGGGCTTTATTTTTGTGTACAAAAACTAGAAGTTTTGCAATGAATTTGCTCAAAATTAATAAAAACTAATGATTGAAATGTCAATTAATTCTAAATAATTAAAAAAATATTTTTGAATTTGCTATTTCCTTTCCTGAGTTGTAATCAATTTCCTTGTATTTAAAAAAAAATATTTTACTGAATAAGTAGAAAAATAGTTTACGATTAGTAGTGCGTTAACAAATGTTAAACTTAATTGTAACAATTCCCAAAAATACTTGTGTGGCAACACTCTATTCTTGCGAAAGCAATGAATAGTTGTTGTTGTTTTTTACATTTATTTTAATTACATACTTACATATGTACATACATACAACTACATGCAATGATAAAGTAAGAAAATAAAAAACATGTTGATTATTGAGTTCTTGTTTCAACTTTGATATTAATTGAACTTCTATTTGTTTAAAAGAAAGTTTAATATATTTTTGGGCAAAGGCTCCCTGATGATCTGCATTAGTAACAGTGAAATGCGCATAGGATCCAGCTAACCCCTCAATAAAAAAAAATCAATACATTTTTGAATAAAAAATATTTTACTAAATAAGTAAAACAATAACTTGTGATTATCAGTGCGTTAATTAACAAATCGTGCCATAACGACCAAAAAAGCCTAAGCGATATAATTTTTTGGCCAAAGTCTATCATTTTTGATCGTAAATAAGCTATTTTCGTTAAAAAAAATGAGGTCTAAAAATGAACCGGTGAGACATTATTTTTCATACTTAGTGTAAACAATTTTCCATTTTATATATTATATAATCTGAGAAAAAAAAAAAAAAAAATAATAAACGAAAAAGTTATTAAACTTTTAAACCCCAAGGTAACTTTTGGCCCACCTTGTATATAAACATATTTTTAAAAAGAAGAAACTCTCAAAATATGTAATGTATGTTATATGTTACTATTGCATTCCGAAATCATAATTCTTAGAACTTTCTTTTTACTTTAGCCTAACACTATGCAACAGCTGTTGAGCATTTAAGTAAATTGATTTTTATTTTTGCAATAATGAATTAGTTGACTCCAAAGACTCACTCGCTTTTAACAAAACAACAACCACCAAGCAAAATACTTTGCTCTCTCTGTCTCTCTAATTCTCTCTTACACAGCAACTTCTTTACAGCAAACACAAAAAAGCACATTTACATAGTCTCACAAACACATGTGAACTAAATAAATTACAAAGCAAAATGACGAGTGGACATTATAGTATAGTGTAAGTGAAAGTGGCAACAAGTTGTGAAAAAGCTTTTGCACGCATGTGTGTGCGTGTGTATGTGTGTGTGTGTGTATCCATAAGTGATGTGTGCTTGTACATTTCCTATTTAATTTCAATGTCATACGCAAAAATACGAAAAGTGGAAAATAATAAGCTAAAGCAAACTTCAAACAAATTACGAAGAGAAGCATATGCATTTAAAAGCTATGAACACAAACATAAACATATACTCACACACTAACGCATGTGCTTTATAATTTTCTTACATTTGAAGAGCAAAAAAATAGCAGCCAAATATTCTTGGGATTTTGGCATATTTCCTTGATAAGTGGGTGCATCAAAGTGAGAAATTGGATATGGGAATGGGAATTGTTGGCGAAAATTATTAATTTTAAATATTTCTTCTGTTTTCCACACCATTTTGTTTTTAGTTTTCTAATAAAAATATGCCGACTACAGAAAAGTGAAATTGCAACGACAGAAAGATAAATTACCATATTCTTTGATAGTCCGTCTGACATTAAGATACTTAGTTCATAAGAGTTTCCCACTAAGTTAACTTGGGAATGCAGCATAAAGCTAAATAAGCTAAGCGGAAGGATTTCCGGGCACGTCACCGCAGAAGGCAATGAAAATGCCGACAAACGGGCCAGAAGGGGAAGGGCCCGCCCATGGTCGAACCAGAACCGTTGGTTGGAGTTGGATCGAATAAAATTCTCTAGTTCAATCTTCTGGGATTGGGGCACTCAACGCTTATGTTTGGGAGGTATAACCATAATCGTCTCTAAGCTCTCATGTACTTAAGTAAAAATAATCTTAGAATGTCCACCGGCAGGTCAGGAAAACACTTCAACAGAATTGGTAATGAAAGTAACAAATGGTGCAGATTCTGTCATTATGACGATTAAACTGTAGCTTTATGCCACAGAAGAAATAGCCAATTGGGCAAGCATTTTTTGCGAAATTAGGAACTATCAGTACTAGAACCATTGACAATCTGAATATTCCTTAGAAGAGCAGGTCTAGATGAGGTGATCTAGCACCTGGCAAGGAATACAATAGATATATTAGTATACTGTGACCAAAAAGCCACTGCTCCTAATATGACGGCCCGAGGTTTTGGATCTCATTTCCGATAAGTCCAATAGGCTGCTGAATAATAATCTGCTAATGAAGTGCAAACGGCGATCCTCCAAAGCGGCACGAAGGCAGAAAATATGCGTTATGCTTTCCTTCTCCTCTTCATTATTGCAACTAGAGCAGAATTCATTGTACTAGATACCCACACGTTTAGCATGGGTTCCGAAAGCATAGTAGCACAGAGTGTTCTCACTATTGCGCAGGTGGCATCAATGCGCCATCTGTCCTGAGCTTGTTCAAGAAAAGCAATATATCTTTTTTCAAGCGTACTTGAGCTGCAGTACTCGCACGTACTGGCAGCATTACCTCCAAAAGGTAGACCCATTGACGCCAAAAGTTTTATTCTATTATTTATTTAGTTAAAAATCTTAGAGATGAGTAAATCAATTAAATCTCTAATTTTTTTTTTTTTAAACCTTAATGCTGTCTGAGGATAATTTTGTTACATCAAATTAGATATTTTGGCTGCTGCTGTTTTTGTGAACGGCAGTTTGAGTTTATGGGTATACTTACAAAACAAAACAAAAAAAAAAGAAAATTACAGCAACAACCTAAAGATTATTTGTTTATAAGAGACATGAAGAGAGTTATTTCATTTTTTTTTATTATTTTGTTTTGTATAAAAACAAAGAATTTACAACAACTTGTTGGTTTGTGTACATGTTTGTAATACATATTGTATTTAGTTATACTTTCTGTTTGCGCTAATATTCGCCTCTGAAATTGCTCACACACAGTTAAGGAATCTTTATTAACTTTATGTACATGCATATGAACATAAATACATATGCTTATACGTATGTATGTGCTATGAAAAGCTAAAGCCTCCCCAGTCCCCCTAAAAGTATAACAAAATGGGAAAGTATAACTAAAGCAACTCCTCTAACAAATTGTTAAATATTTGCGCAAGAGTTTTTCATGTATCAGTTGCTAACGCGCCGTGGTTGATGAAGTTTACACGCAAAATTCGAAACGTAGAAGCGGATAACAATAAACAATATTGTAACGGAATTTTATTCAAAATAGGAAAAGAAGATTGAATAAAAAAAAACTTAATTGAATAAAAAAAAGAAATAATAGAGCAATAAACACAAATAAAAAAAATTCCACTGAAAAAGAACCTTTTAAGTGCAACTAGAAAAATATTGTGCGTGAATTTCGTTTCGCATTTTGGTGTATAGATAGAAAGTAAAAAAGAAAATATACGAGTACATATACATACATACATACATATGTATGTATGTATGTATATTTGTTAAAGTCAACATCAAAAAGCTTTTCATCTTTGTCTTAAATAGTAGATGGAATACAACTCCCATAAATAAGAAGACAAATTTACGTGTACAAGTAAAAATCACCACATAAAATTTGTATTCATCAAAAAGTTTGTATTCAATTATAGTTATTGGATTTTTAAATCTTTGCCAGTAGACATTTTTTACATATGGATGTACATATGAAATCAAGATAAGAGTACATCTGTTTGTAAGACATTAGAGGTGGAAATATTCAAAAAATATGAAACAAATACCAAAAATCAGCAAAAAAAAATCTAGGAAAATAATCCTAAAACTAGTCAACATTATCTGAATGACTTTGAGAAATTAATTGATGAGTATGTCTGTCAATTTATATGCATAAAAAACACCAAGTATCGATCAAATAGTATTTAATATATCGTCAAGCCCATTATTGGTTTGATCCACCGACCATTTAAAAAAAAATATTAGGTATATAAGGTATTTCGAATATCTCTTTTCTAAATCCAAAACGCGTTTCGCGAAATTAGTTATGGTTTCTAATGTTAAGGTTTAATAAGTATTGTTTTGCTGTACGAGTACATGCCACAGTTTGGTGTTTGCGTCATACAAAAACATGCGAAGTAAAGTTAAATTTTGTTTTGCTTCATTTCTATAAAAAATTAATAATAAAAAAAGAAGGTGCCGTAAGAAAGATTTAACGGCAACTGTTAAGCAAAAACATCATCACCCAGAAGCAGCCGCCGATTAAATGTTTTAATACAAACTTATTAAACACTAAAATAAAATAAAAGAAACCTTAATGATGCATGTTTGAGTATCGCCAAAGTTACCAACTTTTCCCTGTACCCTCCTGTCGATCAGCACTCTAGCCTTTTCCTTTAGAGTCAAAATTTCAGCCTGAAACGCAGTGGCTTCGTTAGACATTCTATACCAAGATTGTCTGAGATCTTGATACATCAGTGTATACTCTGACGTCGTATTCTCTTAGTATTTTGCCACCCTTCCATTCTCTTCGGGGTGGAATTAGGACTTTAAAAACTTTATCAAAGTTCAGCTGAGTTACGAGGGTGGGTCATTACCTCAGTGGCTTTTTGAATGAAACACACAGAAGTTATTTTACAATATAAGTATTTGGTTGTTGAGGATTTTTGTTAAGCTTGTTAAGCTTGAGGTCCTCAAATCGTTATTAGAAGTTATTTTATTTTCCAACATGGCGACTATACACTTAGTCCAACGTTTCTCAAATTGTTTTTATCCCTTCCGAAAAATATTATTTTTCGAGGTCATCTAAATAGGCATTTGTTTGTGATATGATTTCGTCGTTGGGTCAATCTCTTTCCGCCGAGCCATTTCTTCAACTTTGGGAATAGGAAATAGTCACTCGGGGCTAAATCTGGAGAATAGGGTGGATGAGGCAGCAATTCATAGCCCAATTCATGGATTTTTGCCATTGAAACTGCACATGCGCTTGTGGTCGATTGTGAGAAAACGCGGCATCCATCTTGCGGCAAGCTTTCTCATACCCAAGTGGTCACCCAAAATTGAAACCACTGAGCAATCTGAGATGCTTATGGCTTCCACAATCTCTCTCACTTTAAATCTCCGACAGTTGTCCGTTGACAGGAGCAGTGCTGCCATTTCAATTAAGAGGCGTAAAATTCAAAAAAACCCCAAGTTCATGACCCAACCTCGTACCATTACAATCAGAAGATTTCCTCAGCGTAGATCCAGGATTCTGGCATGACCAGAAGTGGTTAAAAATATGCATATTTAGCGAAGTGACAATTATTAAATTGCTGGATTCTTACTAATCATTATTCTCTTTCGAGACAAAGTTCTTTTTGTTTTGAAGAACAAACTAGCCTATCAGCTGCTAAAAACTGTGCATCCTTCCCTTTTTTATATTTTGAGTTTTGTTCTTGTCATATGTAAAATATAATTTTTTTTACAATATTTTAAACATGCATCTTTTAACAAGGTTGGATATTTTTGGCAGCAAAGAAGAGAATCATATATACTCGTATCACAAATGCATAATAATCTTCCTTAGAAAAGCTTATTTCTTGCTGTATTTCCATTCCAACTTTAAACAATTCTTTAGCAGGAATTAAGAAAAACTATAAAATGTAAGGCTTTTAGTTTAGTTTTAATTTAGTTTTATAGCCAGCAAATGTTTTTCCTTGATATGAAACTAGATTTATTACAAACAATATTTCCTTTTCAGTCCACCTTAAACACCTTTATTTTATTACCTTTACCCGAAAAGTATGCTTTGAACTAATTAAATTTCGAAAGTGACATTTAGGCGTAACCTGTGTATACTCAAACATCTTGATAAACAAATGTTTCCTTTTTGCGTTGCCTCCTAATACATAAATTTTAATAATTAAGAGAGTATGCATGTATGTGTATGTATTTGGTAAAGGGAAACCACGTTTAAGCAAGAAACCAGGAAAAACACCACCACTGAAGTATGCAACACAAATTCAAAAAGTTGAGTTACTTAACGACTTGGGTTAAGTAAAATAAAATAAAATAATAAAATACAGGAAACCAACTGAAAGAAAAGTATTAAAACAAAGTTATGCCAGCACGTATTTAAAACGCAGCATACTAAGCAACATACTTATAAACTTAATGACATGTATAAAACTTTATGTTAAGAAGTACTGGCTGTTAAATGAAATGGAAAATAATATTATTTACAAGACATATTTGAAATGTCTTTTTTTTGTATGCAACAGTTTATTTATAAAATAAAAAAAGTGCATTTAATATATGTATATAAGAGCAACAAAAAAACGTTGAACGTGCTTCAAAAGAGCAGATATGAAGGCCAATGGATTTGGCTGCAATGTCTTTTCAAGACGCCGCCTGTCTGCTGGGCAACAGTTTGTTTTTAAAATTTATGTCTTTAAACTTTTTAAATAACATAACACCCATACATACAGTGCAGCCACTTTGTGGCCTCAAAGTTCTTAATGGCAATTGTTCACATTATTTATGTTTAACCTTGAAGTTAGCTTTATTGTTCAAAATTTTATAAATTATGTGTTTTAGACATTTAAAAATGTTTCTTAAGAACAAGTAATAAAAGTTCTCTTTTTATTTGTTAATACATATATCAAAAAAAAAAAAACATTTTAATATCCCTAAAGTTATGCTTTATAAATTCTATAAACTATTTATAGCGTGAGTTTAGGGAGTTTCTTTTATTGTTTCATATATTATACTCGTATGTTGTAAAACAAACAAAAATTAAAATGGCATACGAGTATATATCAAAATTAATCTGACCTCAGAATAATAGGTTCCTTATACGATTGGGTTTATAATCAATTAGCCCACTAGTAGAACCAAATCCATTTTCTAGTCAGAATTCAATATGTATGTATACTAGATTAAGGTCAATAAATTTCTGGATGACATCATCCCTAATCTATGCTTTATTTGCAAGGTCATGAAACATGCAAATTGTTGTGTAAAAGGAATTGATTTTTAAAATTTAAATTCATAAAAAAATATACATAATCATATAATATAGGAGGGTGGGTTATTAAATCAGTGTCTTTTTGAATATCTCTCCTCTTAATTGAAATATCAACACTGCTCCTGTCAACAAGTATCTGTTTGTTGACTACTGCAACCTACCCCGCGTTTTGAGAAGAAAATGGAAAAATGTGAATTTCGTGTGCTCATTAAGCATTATTTTTTGCGGACCATACCATACCATCACTCAAACCAAGGCTATGTCTGGTAAATACTATAAGAACTCTTCACCAGTAATTTCAATGGTAAAAGAGTGGTTTACTGCATATCGTTATGGCCATACTAGCCAAACGTTCTGGACGCCCAGTTGAGGTCTCTATATCCGAAACAATTGAAAAAATTCACGATATGGTTCTAGTCGATCGGAGATTGAAAGTGAGAAAGATTGAGGAAGCCATAGGCATCTCAATTTTGAATGATCACTTAGGTATGAGAAAGCTTTCCGCAAGGCACAAATGCATGTGCAGTTTCAATAGCAAATATCCATGAATTAAGCTTCAAATTGCTCCCTCATCCGCCCTATTCTCCAGATTTAGCCCCGACTAACTATTTCTTGTTCCCAAAGTTGAAGAAATAGCTCGGCGGAAAGAGATTTGACTCCAACGACGAATCGTCTCACAAACAAATGCCTATTTGGATGACCTCGAAAATTAATATTTTTCGAAAGGCATGAAAAAAATTGGAGAAACGTTGGACTAAGTGTATAGAACTCAAAGGAGACTATGTTGAAAAATAAAAGAACTTTTTATATAAAAACCTGTATTTAATTCAAGAAATCACTGAGTGAGTGATCCACCCCCCGTATATACATACATATGTATATAGGGCATTCCACGCAAAATCGGACAGTTTGAAATTTTTCGCCAGGTTTTCAAAAATCGAAAAATGGTAGTTACCATTTTTTTGTTTTGTCTTTATGAGGCATCAACTTGGACATGACGTGAACATGACGCCGTTAGAGCAACTGTGAAAACTTCACCAACTTCTTTGCTGTGGTCAATACGTGCGATATCCATGTTCAGACACATCAAAGTATATTGCGGTAGCGCAATATAGATGGAAGACTTAATAAATTTTGTTGTCTCTTTTCTTTCTATTGCAAATGTTGGCGCGGGCGGCGAACCTCATGGCGAACATTGTTGCTCAGCCATACGTTCGGGCATCGATGTCAGAGCATAGAGCGGTCTCCTTTAGCCGACATTATGCCCAAATAAATGTCATGGCTGGTGGAGATTCCTAGTAATGGAACGCCTACTACTAGACTAGCCTTATAGGTTGTAGGGTGCAAACAAGTTCAAAATTACAAATTTAAAACAAACAAATTTATCCAAACACACGATTTAAAAACTTAAAATCAAAAAATTTTGAGCAAAAACACTTGAAATATTTAAAAAAAAAATTTTTTTCTGTAAAAAAAAACATCTAAAAGCGAAACTTTCACAAAAAACTTAGTAACGGTTCAATTATTAAGAAAGTTGTAAACAAAAAACTTAAATTAAGCGATTTTATGAAAATTGAAAATAAAAAAAATTTCAAAATGTACCAGGTTGGGTGTTTTCACGGATTTTTTTTTGGCGCGGAATGCCCTTATACATATGTACATACATATGTATGTATGTAAATAAACACAGCCCAAAAGAAAGCCGCAAAATTTTTACTACTACATTGAGCAAATTTAAACATTGAATACTTTCAATTTAATTTTCCAATTATTTTCAATGAGCCTTCAAAAGAAATATTTGCTTTAAAATATTAACTATCACTTGATAGCATGAACAATTATTTTTCCCTCTAATTACTGGCAAAGCAATGATTATTACTTCCATTACTTAAATAAGGAAGGGAGGGCCGAACTAACATTTCCCAAAGTCCTTAAAGTATCTAGATAGACTATAAAACATTTTCATACATTTTACACTAACGACATATTAAATTACAATCATCAACATGAACTTTTTAATAATTTATAAAAAATCATTTAAAATAATCTTTGATCTCCAACCGTAAGCAATTTTGTATGGTCCTTTTATATTCCTGCGGCTACTAACATTTAAAATACTTTATTATGCACAAATTTGTTTGCTTAGAATCCCTAATGTACTCGTGTACATGTACTTTGATTAAAATTTACATGTTTAAAATACTCGTAGAGTGTTTTTGTATGCAGGGACATGATTTTTGCTCTTCTAACAAATTACACACACGACTGACTGACTCACTTTTAATTTAAAATGTTCACTTGGAAATATAAAAAAATAGAAAACTTTGATTGTACATAATCGTGGACATACATCTACATTTTGTCGCCCTGTGTCTTTATTTGCTAAATAAAAATAAAAAACAAGGTACATAAGTCAACTCTCTGGACATTTTGTGTGTGGGTGTGTGTGTATGTGTGTATGTATTGAACAACAATATTAGAAATTGTAAACTTTCTGCCTGTCTCTTGCCCCTAAAGAGCAGGAGAAAAATAAACAATATTTGAGGTAGCCAATATGGCTACAGTGTCTAATATAAAAATAGTTTTTTTTTAAAATGAAAATGATTTCAAATGTTGATTTCAATTTGCATTTAAATTAAAATTTCCAAAGGGAAAAAATAGATTTTTCCAATTGAAAATATATTTACTATAATATACACCAGAATATATAAATATATAAATACTTTGCAAAATATGATTAACTTAAAGAGGATTTGCATCATGTACTCGTAATCCCCAGCAAGTCTCTGTTCAGTGCTTTGTCTTAAAAATATCTGAATCGTATTTCTGCAGTCAATGGTGACCAGTATAAGTATAATTAAGAACCTCTTCAGGCACACAGTTTACTACTTCATTAGAAAACACAACAAGCGCTAAACTTTTATTAAAAATTAGCTTCTTACAAACGTTTTGTGAAATCTGAAGCCTATGCCAATAAACAAAAATCTATCAAGCGACACACTGTGCGATTTTTGTGAAAAAAAGCGATTTTATAATCAATAAAAATCAAAGTAAAAGTAAAACATACAAAACATATGAAGAAGCGAGTTTAGTAAAAGATTTTGTGGCAAAAAAAAAAAGCAGTTAGAAACTTTGTTGAAATATAAATGCGTGTTGGGTTAGGTTAGGTAAGGGTGGCAGTCAGAATCCCGCACTCACTTAGACCCTTCATGTACTATCAGATATCTCAATGCGACTGGTTGGATCTAGTGCCAATCATCGTATCCGTGTACTCTTCTCGGCGGTTCGGAAAACCCCAAAACTGCCGGTTTAGATAAGATCATCAGCTCCGTTGGTATTGAAGCTGACAAAGAATGCTTGACCAAGGTCTTCACTGAATTGACCGGCAAGTACATCGACGAATTGATCGCCTATGGTGGCGAGAAATTGTATTTCATATCCGTCGGTGGACATGATGCCGGTGGCAAAAAGGGAAAATGCCAAGGAAGACGAAAAGAAGAAGGAATAATCCGAAGAAAGGAAGAAGACGATGTGGGTTTCGCTCTCTTCGACTAAACACCTTGTTGCTTGGTTTTATGCATACGTACAAAAGCTTGTCAAGCACCTTTTACCAACCTACTACTCGTCACCTGCATATCATCGTCTTACCACCAACCAACCAGTCTTCATAACAGCCGGTTTGAAAACAAATTAAAAAAACTTTCTTTGAAAAGAATTTTGCACAATTATGTAAGCCTGTACAAGATTTTAAAAAAGATGTTTTTATTTCTGTGAAAAAAAAGTAGAAAAGTAAACATGTTGACACCGACGCGTGGAGTGGAGTGGTCTTTTCAAAAATAAATCATCTAGATTCTACTTGAATGCCTGCGTGAAGCGAGCAGCCACGTAAACCAGCCATCCAACAATTGACTCTGACCAACGGAGACTCTGCTTAAGCGGAGTCTCCACGGTTAGGTTATTTTAGGTTAGGTTAGCAGGCTGCTGGTAAGGAAGGGTGAAATTTAGAGTCCAGCTCAGTTGGGTCCAATACAATGATCCCTTTGTGCTACCTGTTAGTTGAAGAGAAGATAGTGAGAGAGGGTGATAGGGAAGGGATAGTGATAAAAAAGACAGGTGGTGAAGGAAGAGATGGAGGAAAGCTTCACTCTTTTACAACTCTGCTTTTTTTGCACGCTTTTTGATAATGCAGTG
Organism: Nowickia ferox; assembly: GCA_936439885.1. NCBI lineage: Eukaryota > Metazoa > Arthropoda > Insecta > Diptera > Tachinidae > Nowickia > Nowickia ferox. Next base: position 10,582,154 of record OW387024.1, on the reverse strand, counting down.
TTAAATGAGGCGTATTAAATTTTGAAGCTGTGTTTAGTAGCCATTTTATTTTATTGGTTATTTTACTTCGCCAATGATTCTGCTATACAACGAAGGAGAGCTCTCTGATATTACATTAGGATTAGTATCTGATGAAGTCGGTGTAGTTTTTAGTGACCAGCGCCTTATGCCTGCATCACTATAACTTTTCCTACAACAACTGATACAAAGGACACTAATGCACATCAGAAAAATGCGTGGTGTTATTATTTTTAATGACTGTCGGAGACCGGGCTCGAACCCAGGACCTTAAGTTTTGTAGTTAACGTGCTAACTACTTCAGCCAACGCCACCCAGTCTCCACGGTTGAGTTCTGCTCAACATAAATCCACCAAAACACATTGTACTTGAAATCTGGAAACGCCAAAAAGTTCCCTGTACTCAAGAGTGCCCATGACGGTGGTCATTCTATTTCTTGCTAGTCTAAGGCAATGACACAGAAAATGTTCTAGTTATCTTCTTCATAACTGTTTTGGCAAATGAAGCAAATTCAGTATAGTCGCCAGCCAACCCTTAATATTTATGCTTGCCTGTCTATGAGACAGTGTCCGGTTAACATGGAGACTAAAACCGAAATTTGTTTCCTAGTTCTTGAAATCAAAGAAACTGTTCTTATTTCGATGAGTCCATAACTGATTGGTGATCATGGAGTCATTTCTTGTTTACATCTCAGTCTTGCGTCTAAGTCTGGAGGTACACTTTGTAACTCGAAACGAAAGCAAATGCTTTCGAATTGTAATGTTAATAACATACAAATTCCTAAGCATTTTCTTTTGTTTCGAAATACAGGGGTCTACTCTGTATTTGGCACGAAAGTAAGGGTAAGCCTACACATTCCATAACCAATGGAACCTTTAGGCTATGTTAGGTTAGGTTAAAAAGAGAAGCAATCCGTTTTGGATTACACTTATAGTATGTTGTGCGCTCTTAAGTGGAACCTGTAAGGTTGTCCCAGTTCTTGCAAGTTCATCAGCTCTGAAGTCTCCCTCAATCCATATAATCTTCATGTTTAACTGCTCGGCAATATTGTTTAAGGATGATCAGCAGTCGATACCAGTTGTTGTTCTTAAAATTTGAGATTATAGGACTATGCTATCAGCTCGACTATTAGTGTATATGTTAAGTACGGTTCTTGAAGCGACATTCAACCAATCCGCAACTTCCTTGATAGCTAGGATGTCTATCTAGTAAGCCCTGCAGTAATCCGGAAGACGCTTTGCAATATAAAGACCTAATGTCCCTGAGTTAACTCTGCAATCCACAGCTGCCTGAGTTTTGGAGGTATCCATATAAAACTCAACACTCCTTCTTCTACCTGGAGTAATATCCATCCACGATTCCTGGGACGGAATTCTAGTCATGTTGAGATGTTCATGAAGTACAGCAGGGGAGATGTAGTCAACCCACCATCCCCAAGGTTCGGAGTCACTGATTTTGCAGTGTCCCAAGCGGTTTCCCCGTTTTTTACGAAATACAGCCAATTGCGCACGAAAGCGGAATTAAGCCTACAGCTAGATCATATAGAAAACGAAGCTGTGTATTTCGATTGTCGTAAGATTGTAAAACAAGATCAAAAATTTCAAAAATAACAACTAGTTCTGGCATAAGAGAGAAAGAAAATAATACCCTCACGTATTATTTAAAGTTAAGTTTAAGTTCATCCTCTTTTTTAAGATTCTTGTGATGTATCGATTTTGCATTTGTATAAAAATATTTAGGAGAAACATTTTTAGAATTCCAATTCCGTTCCGCATCAAAGAAGGGAGGAGGAAGGAAGTCCAAATTGTTCTACGAAAATAGTATTTGTTTGCAATTCGTTAGCATGTTGGATTTTAGAAAAGTGGGTTAATGGCCACTCCAATCTTAGATTGGTGATAGGGCTGCTATATTCGTGTATAATTCCACGATGCAATCAAGCTTTAGCAAATATTCATGCAACTTACGTACTTGTTTGAGACGTTAAGATGTACTGTAAACATTCAGGCTACATGACAGGGCACCTTTTCACTGTAGCTAGGTTTCAAATGAATCTGAAAAGCCATTGTTCGGGAAATACTTGGTCTAATACCGGAAGTAGTGAGGTGCTTGGACAGACGCCCTATGCTTCAGTGAGAGTAAGAGGAATATATGTATATAATCACTAGGTGTTCCTTATTTTAGGAAGGGGATAGTGATAGAGAAGACAGGTGGTGCTGGTGAAGGAAGGGATAGAGAAAAACTTCATTCTTTTGGTGGTGATTTTTGCACGTTTTATTTATTTGCAACTTTGCTTTATTGTTAACGAGGCCCATTAAATTTTCGAAGCTGTACTTAGTAGTTATTTTATTGGTTATTTTACTTCGCCGATGATTCTGCTACACAATACTGACGACAAAGGAGTGCGCTCTGATGCTACATTAGGATTAGTATCCGCTGAACTCGGTGTAGCTCAGTGACCAGTAACTATGCCTTCAGCACTTAAACTTTCCTACAACAACTGATACAAAGGGACCCTAATGCGCATCAGAAAAATGCGTGGTGTTGTTATTTAATGACTTTGTCGGTACCCGGGCTTGAACCCAGGACCTTGGGTTTTGTAGTTAACGAGCTAGCTATTTCAGCCAACGCTTTATCCTTGGTCTAGCAGAGTGAATTTCGAGGCTCTCGCGTTGCTTTCCTGTCTTTCAAAAATAACAGGGGACAATGGGAGGACCCTTTTGACAAATCTTTATACAACTGAAATCTGTCACTTCTTTCCTCTGAAGCATTAAAAACACGACAAGCAAATATTAAATTTATCACTAGAATTACACTTACTGGCGGAAAAATTTGCTTTTAAAGGTGAACATACTCGCCCATAAATGTTAACATATGAATATAGTAAATAAATTGTAGTAATGTACTGCACAAATGGAAGTGTGTTCATTCATCTGTTTGCAAATACATGGTGTGTATAATTGATTAAATACGTGTTTATGTATTATGCCAGCCCAAACGCCAATACGAGTACATACATTTAAACACTAAAACATATAAATGTTATCGCATGTTTTTGTATTTAACAGATTATTTAGAATACATTTTCTTATTCTGTTTTACTTTTATTTTTCGTTATTATTTTTTTATTATTGTGTGCTCTGCTCTTGGAGTTCGACATTTAAGGATTATACACAATTTAGGTGGAGGGTAGGAGGGAAGTAGGGAAGGAAGCCTTTGCCATTTAGTATAATAATATGTATGCATGCATACATACAAAAACCCATACAAGCAAACACTTACACATACATACACATTTGTAAAATTTTGATATAAAAAAGGTTTATTGAATTCATGTTTCTTTTAAGGGAGGAGAAAAGGAGTTAAATATTTTATTTTTTTAATTTTCCGACACAAAAATCTAAGAAAATTACTCAACATTATTATTATGGTATTTTTACTATCCCCATCCACCTGCCACTGGGCCTTCCCAATGTTTTTAAGCATGAGTGAGCGAGTATGCACACACACACACACACATAGCAATAAGTGTGCCAGCTATTAACTATCTAAATTTTTTTTAACCATTTGTAGTTAATGAACAATACAAATAACTTCCAATCTAACAAATCAAATAGCAGTAAATTTGTCACTTTCAATTGTTTTTGTGTTTTATTTTTGAAGATTTTATTGCTGGACATTTTATCGAAATGAACTATTTGACAAACGAATAATGACCGCAAAGAAATAAAGTGCTTGGGGAATACGAGTATAAGCAACGTTCGTTTCCGGTTTTCACTTACTACACGATAAAAATTTTTATTAATTCTGCTTAATGACAAAAAAACTTACAATAAAAGAAATAGAAAGAATAAAATAAACGCTTTAAATGTTTGTTATAACCAACTTTTAACTTTTTTCAAAAACGAAAACTCAAAAGAGCTTCTTACCTCAGGCTTTTTAAAGGCCTGTTTAGGCATTGTTTTTATTCAATTACTATTCTTATGGGATTGCTAAGTAATGTCTATGCTAAAGATACATATTCCACATTTCCTTCAATGAGAGTGTTTTTTTTTTGCCAAAGCCATTAAGTTGAAGGTTTTTCAGGGTCTCAAGCATAAGAAGCGAGAGCGGAATTCTTATCCCGCAACGAAAAAGTGTGTAAAAAAGATATTATTATTGAATGGAGCGATCAGGACTAGTTCACCCAAAATAAGGAGCACGGAGGCCTTCTGCAAGGCGCCTCCGTACTGTTTCTATTTCTCGCTGGGCATATATACAAAATATATGAGAGAAAATTTAACAATCCGCAAAATTAATTCAAACATTAATAAACTTGGGCGTATAGACATTTCCTGGGAGATTATCCGAAGAAAACGCTCTTTGAAGAGAAATTTATTTGTCAAACAAATAAAATATAAGAACTTTTTAAGAACCTCATAATGCAGTCGATAACTTGTAAAGAGAAGAGACTGTTTAAAGTGTGATTGAATGTCATATACACACAAAGAAAAACCTCGTTCGAAATCCTAGTTATTTCTTCGTATTTTAGGTTCGAGTCATACTTTCGAGCTTTCAGAAAATACATCCCTGGTATGATGGAGTTTATGGAAATTTTCAAAAGACAACAAGAATTCAATATGTCAGGGTTTCATTTTTTTCAAAAGTCGTACATGGGCTACACATCTTTATCAGAGCACGGCCAAAATATTGATAAAATAAATGTGGTCCGATCCGAACTCTGATTAGACAATGACCATACCGTGACTTTAGGTTAGGTAAGGTTTAACAGGCTGCCAGTTCCACGTGAACCGGCTTACTTGGGTCCTGATAGATACCATTATGCTACTTGGGTGGGTGAAAAGGACATGAGAAAATTATTCCCTTGATCATTCCATTTGCTCGGACTCTAAACCAACCAGAGTTTGGAAGGAATAACTTTGTTCTTTTTATATTGTAATATGATATTTTTACAAAGTTCTGCAGAAATGGGAAGCTTCTCCTCCTTCTCTGCGTCGCGACAACTTCTACGAAAATCATTATCAGTGGCCGTATTATTGGGTGTACAATAGTATACAAATTTGATACCTCAGGATTCCTGCCAGGATGGCGGTGCATCGGAAATTATATCGTGTTTTTCTAGCTTGCAACAAATCTTTTGCCAGAAATGAGGAAAAAAAAACTTTCTAAACCACACCCTTGTCCTATTTTTACTCGTCTGGGAAAACATCAACCAATCTATGCGTGACAAATGTTTTGATATCAAAACTTCTATCGGCCGACGGTTTACGTATATATGTATGAGCAGTAAGCTTTATACTCCGGAAAATCTCCCAATTGTTCCAATGCAAAATATTCAGTGAGCGTCTTTTTCCACGGCTGGTTGTCAGTAATTTTATCGTAGAATTAGTTGCCATTTGTTTGACCATGACAGACAAATTAACTGTCAATTATTCTTTCGCCTTCTAATTGGGTTAGGTTAGGTTAGGAAGGGTGGTACTAAAACGCATCCCCACTAAGAGACCCAGTTGGGTTCATTGTGATTCCTTTCTATTGCCCATTAAAATTAATATTTACCTCCCCATTTGTACCCAGAAGTGACCTTATTATCCGTCATTAAGCCACCGAATTTCCATGATGAAGGCCCTGATATCCTCCAGCTTACACTTCCCGATATCAGTATTGCTCTCATGAAAACGTCTGGTCAGCCATCTAAGCCTATGACGTTGCAACTTCGGGCTGTGGCAGATAATATGTTCAATGGTTTCTGATTCCTCTTCACTCTCGCACATTCTACAGAAATCTAGAGTGCTAGTTTCCCAAATGATGGTTCTTGCTCTGACTGAGCAGTGGCCAGTCAACACGCCTATCACGATTTGCATCACCTTCCTATTATCCATGTCCAGTAGCAGTTTGGATCTTCCTGAGTCAAGTTTTGGCCGCATAGCCCTCGAGACTCTACAATCCTTCCTGCTTCGCCATGAACTGTTGGTCCTGCTCTCTACCCAATTACTGAGATCCCTGTAGTAATGACCTGTCGGTAGTTTCACCGATCAGTCACACATTCCCTCATCTAATTAACTTTTAATACATTTCCGCATAAAAATAAGTGAAAATTTTCTGAAGCGAAATTCAGGCAGAAGTCAGTATAAGGCTTCACCGAAATAATTTATGCGAATACGCTCTCTGAATACGGAAATTTGTAGTTTGTAAGGCTATACTTACTTGAGATTGTTGGAAATCTATTTAAATTTATTATACAGCATATGCTGTCCAATTAAAAACTCGGCAACAATAAAAGCTTTCACGATATGATAAAACGAAAGAAAAAATCCTTTTGTTTGGCTTTCAATTGCTTTCATTTGAATGCGAGTGGGTGTGAATATGACATATGGAAATTGAGTAATAATGCTGCTGAAGACAATAGAATGTCCCAGTGAAAATGAAAATAAATAAATATTGTTAATTATTAATTGTATTTTCAATGTTGCTGCTTAATGAAATTAAATTGAATGAAGTCTTAGCCAAACCTCAATAAATCAATATGAAATCATCGAGGAAGCCTTAAAAGAAATGAGTGTATTTATAATTAATTAAAACTAAAGACATTTCCCTAGTCATCTTCAGTGTTTTGTTATTTATTCTTTAAACATTTATTGGGTTCCGTTAAAAGCATTTATTAAAGCTGTGTTGCATTATTTCTTAAATATTTTTTGTATGACTTTTTATTCACCTTCATCGGGAATAAAAGTTCACGTGAAATGTTTTCGTTTTTCCCTAAAACTGTGATCGCCAATTTGTTCCTTGTTGTTATGTCAGTATACTATTTTCTAATTTTGTTCACGGGAAATATTTCAAGTGAACAATATGTTCGCCTTTTATTTCCGATAAGGGTGATTAAGATTTTATTGAGTTTTTGTAGCTATGCTATTTATGGGGCGATACAGGAGTTAGGACGTGATTTTCGTAACAAAAATAATCGACACTATTACAGTTATAAATTTAGAGTACGAAAATAAATGAAACAAATTGTTTGATTTTGTTTTGTGTTGTTCTTTGAAGTGACTGAAGCAGACAAAACAATAACAATGAGAACGATTGCTCAATTGCTAGAAAGGAGGTTAGTTAGACTGATGGGTCTGAAGTCCTTCGTTTTGGTGTGATATGCCTTTACTGCTTTTAGAATGAAGATTATCCTTTACATTTGGTTCATTGTTCCGGTATATGTGACAGCGATAAGCAGGCTGAATATACATACATACACATGTATACATATACGTATAGCTTCAAGCCACGGAATGATTATTGGCATTGGTATTCACAACTTAACTAACGGTTGAATTTGTAGTTGTCTTGTACCATAACATTTTCAAGTAACAATTAGTTATGATTCACAATACTAAAAAGTAATTGCGTGGTGTGACTCTCAGATGACCAAACTGAGTTGAATTGAGAACCGCAATAGGGGCTGATATCAAAAATTTATATACTCTTTTCAATAACTCACGTTGTCCTGGCATTCCACCATAACTTTTTATATGCTTAGAGGTGAATAAAATTGAAACTTTTACTTAAATTGCTTTTGAAAACATTAAAAAAAATTTTCTATATGAAAACGGAAGAAAGAGAAAATACTCATGCTGTGAACTATAGAAACAGTTTCTCCTTCTCTTTAATGGAAATCTTAAGAATTTATTACTTTTGAAAAGTTTTCTTTTAAGCCAAAACAAAAAACAGCAGAATAGGAGTTAGCACTAACTTCTCGCTTAGTGTTTATATCAGTTTAAGTTTAACAAGGATAAAAAATGATTTAAATTTAGAAAAGTTCATAACATGCTTTTGGGTCATTACTATGATAGACAATGCGAAATAAAATTATATGGCATGAAATATGAAGAGAATAAATTGTTTAAATTGTTATACTACACTTGATTACAGTTTTACGTTCTCATTCTTTGGGACTTTTAATGATTTTAATTTCATTTAAAGTTTATTAAACATTTGGTGCGAAATTATAATTATGTTCACGTTTCAGTTTTATTCTATTGTACTAAACACTCGAACAGTGTTATAAAATATAATGGAGGGTTTGAAATGAAGTATGGTGGTCATTAAAACAACTGTGTAAGAACTCTAATGATATGAGAATGCATGACACTTTAAAAAAGGTTTCACATAATAGCTAAATGAAAGATTTGTTTGCCTGAAATATTTTCCAGACCGATAACAAGAAAATTTTTATACAATTTACAATTTTATTTGTACATACAATGATGGGAAATTTAATACATTCGCATCTGCACCTGGTTTAGTTTTCGTTTCACTTCACTTTATGTTTTCTTTAAGCAAAAATAGATACATATTTATATTAACACTCAATCGCGTTGGCAATGAAAACATAATTCTTTTTTATTAAATTTCTATTACTGAAGTCTTGCATTAGTTCCGAATAAAATGTAAACATTAAACAGCTGATGCAGATTTTTTCCCAATACGGGATTTCCTTATTTCCCGGCAATTTAAATTAGGAGGAACTTTTCCCCGGCGAACAAATGATTGGGAATAGAAAAAAGTTGCCGGGAAAATTCATAATTGGGCTGATTGAATTTTATAAGACAATTATTAGATTAATTTGTTTTGAGTTGTATTTAAATTTTTTCATTCACATTCCAAATAGAAATCATACATTCAAATTTTTTTTAAACTAAAATTAAAAAATGCATTAATTGGAAAAATATGTTTGATTTAAATTTTTGCAGTTATTCTGATGGATGTCAAGAAAATTCTTTTTTAGTTTTTCTGTATGTGACAGGTAAAGTTAAATGGAAAAATCGATTTTTAATTTTTTGGTGATTTTTCTAATACAGCAAACTGCAGCTTTATAATTGAAATAGTTTTGTCATAACTTGGCTTCAAAATACACTTTTGATTAAAAAAAGAGTAAAAAGAATTCGATGTGATAAACTTTTGTGCAATTGATATTGGATCCGCCATTTTGAATTTTCAAAATCTAATACCAGGGGGTCGAATTGTCACATCCGCGAACGTACAATTCATCACTTAAAAACACCATTTTCGGATTATGACACATGTGAACGTACTGAAATCCCATTCAACTTGTATGATTGATGTATCAATTAAATTGTGTTCGTACGATTGTCAATACGATCACGGATGTGACGATTTGAGCCCAGATTCGTAATCAGCGACCCCGAAAACTCCGGGTAACGGGTTTCAAGCAATAAAAGCGTCCAGGCGCATCAAAATCAATTTGTTAACTTCAAAGTCGTTTTTCCCCAAAACTTATTTTCTGAGCGTAGGGCCCTTTTAACTTTTCGTTTCACATATGATGAATTTTCTAGCAGTTACACTATCTTTTATATAATCTGATTTTGCTCACATGATAGGTTCTAGTAAATGGCACAATCTCGTCTTTCGATAGGTGGACAGGACCAAAGTCTTTAAGATTTCTGATTTCTGAAGACGTTTCGAGCGCCTTATGGCAAAAAATATAATTCATATCGTTCACGTCGGTCTTATCGATCCAAGTTAAATCTAATGCCAGAATTAGTGAACGTCTAACCTAGTGGAAATCATGCGTGATTGTATTTTAACTTTTAGCATTGCTTTTAACTAATTGCCATCACGCCATCTAATTTTATACATTTAAATAATTTAAAAAAAAAAAATCTTATGAACCTATAACTAAAACAATAAAAAAAAAATCGACTCTATAAATCATTGTATCTGCTACTTTTCTGTGTCAGTATATTGCTTTCAATTTGTCATTTTATTTAATATTGACAAATTATACACACGATACATACATTTCATACATTTATTAATTTATCGTTTGCCATCCACAAAAACATGCAAACATTTGTTGCTATTTTTCATTCTTCTTTATTTTTATCTTTTAGGTTTGGTTTGCTGCCTGTTTCTGTTTCAGTTTTTCCTTTTGTTGTTTCATTTTCAATGCAAGTATGTGTGACATAATAGTGAATAATAAATATATGACAAGTTTTGGTAAGTGATTGAGTGTGTGTGTGGGTTTTGAACATCGAGGAGATGTGACTGCTGAAGTGTACATATGTTAGAATCGATGTGTGTATATACATAAGTGTGTGCATGTAAAAAGTTTTTGTTTAGATGTCTATTACAGTCATAAATCTATAACCTCCCACCCCATCCAACCAACAAGTTCCATGAGTATAAATTTAATTTAATTTCATCAAATATTTAATTGAAAGTTATATAAAAAAATATATTTTCTAAAATATGTATATCGCTTTAAGTAAAAAAGTTAAATACAGTAATATCCCGGTTTAACGAATGATATAATTTCAGATCGGCTCGTTAAATTGGAAAATTTATGAAATTTTATATAATTTTTTCGTTTAATTTTATCCATGGAAAGAAAATGTTTGATATTATAAATATCACGTAACACTCACGTTACGCAAAATCGAACATAAAACATACGTTTTTCCATGGAAAAACAAGCTATTTCATCAAGTAACGTAACGTGACAAAAAGTGGACTTTTCTGTTTAAATGCCCATACATTTAATAAACATATTTTTTGTATTTACGTACAGTAAACAAAATTTTAAAATTTTTATAAAAAAATATACATTTCCACAACAAAATAGAAAATAAATCTTTTTTTTAACAGAATCAAAAATAAATTGCATATGAAGTACATTTTGATTTTGTTCTCATTCCAGGAACCGATACTGTAATAAAAAAACCTTTGCAGTTGCATTAAATTTCTCATATTTTTTTTTCTGGGGAAAATTTATTTGAAAATTCGTTGTATCGAGTACATTATATAATTATTCGTTATAATTAAGTTAAATAACGAATTCATAAAAAGGAGTATCCGTTAAAGCGGGATATCACTGTAGTTGCTTTAAGACCATTTCAAAGGAAGTAGTTTGGTAATTTTATACATCATTTCCTATTTCCTATCTGAAAAATTTTCGTAAAAGAATAGAGGAAAATATATTTTCGATTTATATACAATATGAACTTTTTCATAAAATTATTACATGAAATTTTTTATCTGTGAAAGAAGGCTTCAAAAATTCAAGTACTTTCTCAAAACACATACAGAACAATCATGAATGAAATTCCGTGAGATATTCCTGCCTTTTCCAATTAAAATTTTTTGTTTTCCCTATTGCTCGCCGGGAAAAATTTCTCGCAGAACTTTATTCATGATTACCCGCCTCATATACTTTTGTAATGAGGGTACTTTTTCAAGAGAGGTACTTTTTCAAACAAGAATCCTTTTCAAATCCAACTTTCCGAAAAAAAAATTTTTTTTTTCTAGAAAGGTACCACTCTATGGTAAAAAGGTACTTTTTTGTAAAAAGCTTTTTTTTTGGGAAAAAAATACTTTTTGGTAAAAAGATAATGTTTTGTATTTGTATTATATTTTTTGTGAGACTCTTATTTTCTTTGAAAAAAGGTACTTTTGTAAATATGAAGTTTTTTGAAAAAAATTACTTTTTGTAAAGTTAATTTGGTTTTTGTTAGAGGGACCCAATTTTTCCAAACGACTTTTTGTAACAAAATACTTTCTATATTTATGATTTGATTAGGCTAAAGTTCGTATCGCTCTGTAAGCCAAATTAAAAGTGATAATTATTAATGAATAAATAACAACAAAGGAATTATAAATATTCTCACAAACACTAGCAGAACGGAACAACTAGCTGTTTTCGAAGGTCGCTGCACCTTAAACAAACTTAAATTGTTTAACACAAAGTGAAAGAGAAAAAAGTGATGTACAATGGTCCACAGAAGATCACGTTCGCAGACATATTCGATCAATATAACTTATGTCCAAAGGTCGTATTATAAACTCATTCTTCATTAAAGCATACGTGTTCAAACTTCTCCGAGAAAACTTATAAATAAATGACACTGACAGCTATACGCAACGTACTTCTTTAAGAACATCTCTATGTAAATTTTATATGGGTGATGCTTCTGAGTTATTATTATTAAGAGTTCACGGTTAAATTAAAAAAAAACTGAAACTAACATATATTTTCAATATTGAAATTGTCAAACTTTTCTGCTGCAATAAAAAGCTTTAAGCAACTTAAAGTAAATTAAACTCATTTTCTTTTTATTTCGCATCTCGTTTACAATACTTTTGGCAAAATAATAAATAATCACTTTTTAGGTTTTGAAGGTTTCTTTACAGAGAGAAAAGTTTTACAGTTTTTCACACTACACCAAAACAATTTGCAGATGGAATAAAAGCAGTTGAGTTTTACGTTCATTGAAAGAAATTCTTTGCTTTTACAACACATTTGCATGCACATTTGCATACAAAAATTTAACAATTTAAGCATATTATTAAAAAATTTAAAGCATAAATGGAATACAAACTTTTTTTCTTAATTAGTACAGCAAACTTTCAAAGTCAAAAGCTATATTATTATGTTTGTAAGACAAAAAAATAATTTAGGGAGCTAAATGAAATTGTGGTTTCAAGCAAATTATTATCACTCATTAAGTCACAGACTAGACAAATTTTTTTAGTGATAAAATAATTTATAATTGGAAAAGTTATGAGTAATTGTAGTAAGACAAAATACAATTGCATAAACTTTTAAAGTCACAGTCAGCTCTCGATAATTTCACACTCAAAGAAGTAGAGAAAAAATGCAAGTAACCGAGAACTCTCAAAGTACGTAAGAGAACAAAATAGAAGAAATTAAAGAATCATTTACTTCAGTTTTATTTAATGTTGCTTTGATGAATATAAAGATATATGTATGTATACAGTGGAGTTCTAAGGAAAACCGGTTATGACAAATTATTGCGTAAACACTCTCCGCTTCCAGCAGTTTCGTTATCTGAAGTATTTAGCATGTTGACTACAAAACGGACGGTCCTGGTTTCTCCGACAGTCATTAAGAAACAACACTACGCATTTTTCTGATATGAATTGGCGTCCCTTTGTATCAGTTGTTGTAGCGAAGTTCAAGTGATGAAGGCATAGTCACTGGTCACTGAATTACACCGGCTTCAGCGGATACTAATCCTAATGTAGCAACGGACGTAGTCTAATCTGGAGGTCCAATTTTCGATTACTTTTTCCAACATTTGTGGCCGTATATTGGCAATAACGTGGCGAATGTTGTTCTCCAAGTGGTCAATCGTTTCGGGCTGATTGGCACAGACTAGCGACTTTACATATCTCCACAGAAAATAGTATAGCGGCGTTAAATTGCACGATCTTGCAGGTAAATTTGCGGGTCCGAAACATGAAACTATGTGGTTACTAAAAGTTTTCTTCAATAATTTAATTGTGGTACGAGCTGTGTGACATGTTGCGCCGTCTTGTTGAAACCACAGTTCCTGCACATCATGGGTGTTCAACTGATGAACGAAAAAGTCAGTAATGAGGGCTCTATGCACTATGACGGATAGACTGATTCGGGTCTTCCTCTAGGCTAAGCTATACAGCAGCAATGACTTCATCTGTACGCACTGTACGACGTCTCTGTGGATGCGTATTATCATTTACGTTCCGTAAATAATCGAATTAATTGCTCTGATGGACAATTACATTGACCGTAAAATTAACGTAGTGCGCGCGCGATAAATATTGCAAACAGAACCATGATTTTCAAAATAAATTTGCACAATTTGGAAGCGTTGTTCAGGCGTCAGTCTATTAATGTTGAAATGCCAAACCAAACTAAACATAAATCACTCGACAGCTGACAAAATAGCCGCTGGTTAAACAAGTGTTGCCAACTTAAAATTTTATACCTCTACAAAAAACACCTTTTAGAAATTATTCGAACACCATGCGTAGTAGTTCGCTATAATCGAAGTTTACTGTAGTTTATTTTCGGAATTGAAGATAACATGCCATTATGCACAAAATAGGGTCGTCGACTCAATGAGATCCTTTATTTTGAACATATGGCAACCCTCTCTTTAACAAATCTCAGAAACTCAGGCAATCCTCAGAGAGAGAGAGAGAGAGAGAGAGAAAGATAGACAGATATTGTGTGAGATTTGGAGAGGGGGAGGAGGAACATTCTAGTATTTGCCAAGGAAAAATTTGTACTATCACAATTTTTATGATAATAAAGGCCCCTTCTACTTAGAGGTTTTATTTTGATATGTAAGCAACGAGTATTTTAAGCGAAATCATCGGATGATTATTTATTTGTAAAGAGCATAATTTATGTCATTATTTACTGCATCATTACATATTTTGTCACTACATTTCTTGTAACAGGTGGGCCAAAAGAAATCACCCTATTGGAAAATGCTCTTATTTTTTGCAAATGGCGGCCAATGTCAAGTCTGTTTTGACATTTGTGAACTAGACAGATGTAGAATACGAGTACAAGTGAACAAACCATGGAGCGATATACTCCCCAAGAACGCGAAATAATCGTGTCGTGGCGTTCTCGGGTCGCCTCATCTCTCGTTTTGGCGATTTACACTGGACTGTTCCAGACTTTTTTGTGGGGTTTTTTGATGTCCCGTGTTTGATGCAAGCCCTCAAGGACAACATTCGACACGAGTGCGAGAATCTGTCACCCGAAGTGATGAAAAACGCCATAAAACGAGCAATTAATTGTGACGGCGCCAATTTGTTCGATATCATCTTCTCGACTTGACCAATAAAATTCTAAAGGTTCAAATTAATATAATCAAGAATCAGAATCAAAGTTTTTCATTTACATAGAAAAAAAATGAGAGCCAAACAACATCGGATGACTTCTTTTGGCCCACCCTTACTTATTTGCTCATTTTATATAACGCTCGTACCCCCCATCAGCATATTTTGTGTCAGCTATTTATTGATGGTTTATTGCAACCATTATTTTTATAGCCTATTTTAGGGTATTTGATTACATTTATTTAAAATTGTGTATCCCTTTTTTTAAGCCAACAAATATTTTCTCAAGTCTATGAAAAATATGTAAATAAAGTAAATCTCCTTCTTAGCAAACAAATATGAAAAATCAAAGAAATATTTAGAGAACTACTCGTATAATCTGCTAAAAACACACACACACACTTGTCTGCCGTATACTTTGATTTCTTTTAACTCTTTGTAAATGGTACGATTTCACACACATTCTTTTACTTCCAAATCCTTAAAGAAATTGTAATTTTAAAAGCAAATAATTGTAGCTCTAAATGTATTTCATAATAGAACTTAAATCCGTCTATAAGATGTTACGTAATGCTCAAAATGTTTTCTCAATATTGTATACTTAAACTAAACGAAACATACGATTTGTAGCAACTGACTGACATTTGGCCAAAGATTAAATTTCCCATAATGGAACAGTTTATATTTTTTCAATGCAATGCGTAATGCAATTTTATTTATTTTAACATAAAGTCATAGACAATTAAGGCAACAACATACGAACGTGTAAGTATGCCGCCGCCACCCTGAAGCTAAATTCATGCTGGTGAATAAAATTGTGATCTTGTTTCACAGCAGCACCAGTGAAAATCTCATACTCATAATATGAGAATTAAGAGAAGAAAAGAGGATTATCTAACAATAAAATTGGTTTCAAATCAATACAAATGAATGACAATAGAAACAAATAGTTTTACTTGTTTATTTGTTGAATGTAAGCCTGCCGTAGGCCACACAGGAAACGATTTGTTGTGTGTAAGCCTTTTTACGAGTATGTATATGTTAGTGCTGCAATAATACTTTGGGGTAAAACTTAAAAGTTTATAAATTTCAATTTCCGATTTATAATAATATTATAGGAAAAAAAAGCTATATCCAAAGTATTTAGTGGCCGACTGCCTCCAAAGGCAAGTCAAGAGTGAAAAAAAAAGCACAGGAAATTTATTATTTAAGGAGTTAACTACCAACAAGTCCTTCCATTTTTAGTATGGAATTGCATTAAGCTTTATGCTGTATCATGTTTTTAAAGGTTCAATTCGCCGACAAGAATAACACTGGCTATCACACCTGGCAACTTTTGAGTCACGACCATAAGATGTGGCAATTGGATCTTATGACATTCTAGGCAGCAGAGCTGTAAACGAATCATTCATTTTTGAATTAATTTGCGAATCATTCATGCACTGAATTAGCAAGTTTTGAATTAATTCTTTACACACACAAAAAATGAATTGAATGAAATTTGAGTCAATTCAAATGAATTTGGTAAAAATTAACGCCAATGGTTGCGTTGTTGTATCAGTATAATATTTTCTAATTTTGTTTGCCATTTTTTTTTCGTTCACGGGAAATATTTCATGTGAACAAATTGTTCGCCTTTTATCCCCGATAAGGGTGATTAAGAAAGTTAGAGAACAGAAATGATAAAAATCATAAAAAAACGAAGTTTTAAACTTTATTTTTCAACAAAATATTAAATTGCAAACAAAGAAAATATATTATTTTTTGGCCCTTTATTTCGCAATTTTTTTGTTCTTTCGTTTACTTTAGATTTTAGTAAAGATTTTGCAAATTTGTTTTTAATTATTT
This sequence comes from Nowickia ferox, assembly GCA_936439885.1. Taxonomy (NCBI): domain Eukaryota; kingdom Metazoa; phylum Arthropoda; class Insecta; order Diptera; family Tachinidae; genus Nowickia; species Nowickia ferox. The sequence continues at coordinate 10,565,648 of OW387024.1, read as the reverse complement.
ATCAATTTTTAAAAATATAGAAATTCAATCCATTCACCCACAAATTTATTTAATTAACCGAAAGTGGTTACTTTGTGTATGCTTGCATGTATGTAAGTATGTGCGTTATGTATGTATGCATGTGTGCATATAACTTAGAGATGAGCTATCCAGTAATTTTTTTAAATAACGTTATTTTCAAAGAGTGTAACTAATGTATAAATCACCATCTTTTTAACATTCGCTGTGATCACAGCTTAACAGGTGTGAGATCTTCTATTTCAAAAGCAATCTGTTGCAGAGTTCTGTTATTTTAGGAAAGCTTATAAGGAGCGTAACAAGAGAAAACAAAATAACAACTAACTGCTTTTGACTTACCGAGAGAGAGAGAGAGACAGAGAGAGAGAGATGGAGACAACAAAAAATGCAAAAACAGAAATACTAGTGTTATAATTGCGGTATAAGACGATTTGTCGCGAAATGAAAAATAAAAAAATTGAAGTGGCAGCTATATTTACTGTAAAGTAATTCTTCATTAATTGTGAGTATGTATGTGTGTATATGAATGAAATACATGTCCAATAGCTGTTACTTGACCATTCAATCGCAATAGTGACTAGTTAAGCCTTTTTCATTCACTGCGATTAAGTGGCAGGTTTGAAATATCGCTCATCTCTAATAAGCAAACGTGTTTGTGCAAGTGTGTGCGCTATAGTTTGCCATTACAAAAAACCAAAGGGGAAATGTTAGGAATTTTAAATTATACATTTGAAATTCATGTTTTGTTGTGGTTGCTTTGAGCAATATCAATTAAAATTTGGTTTATAAATATTAAATATAACTGCACAAACATTTTTGCTACATACATATGCACATACATATGTATATAGTAATACATATAGAAGAAACACAGTGCTACAATTTAGCAACAGTTCTGTAGCTCAAAATATATTACATCTTTCGATATCTTGTGTGATTGTTAACAAATGTTCGTCCTGAAGTTCACTTTGATAGAAAAAAAATTTAATGTGAACAATAGACGCCACATAGAAAATATTAACATTAGTTCTTCTTAATGTGGTAGGTTTATTAATTGATTAAATTATTATTTGAAATTGTTATGGACATGTGTTGATTTTTTTAATTAACAAATCGATCAAGAAATATTCAATTATTATTTTTCATTTCATTTATTCATCCAAGATAGAAAAACCTGGCCTCATGGTCATAATTGATTTCACCTACACTACTACAAATGCTATATCAGTTGTAATAATGTCTATTATTATTACTATAAAAGATTTTGTAAATATAAAACAATAATATTGTTCTTCAAAAACCAATTCTTATGAAGCTTTGTACATCCATGGACACATAAGCATGCACAAGGGCAATAAGGAAGACCTGGGAAATAAATCGCAAAAGTTCCACATGGCTCTTCAATATGGTATATATGGTGCACTAGAATGGTGGACTGTACTAGATAGGACCAGTTACGGTTTTCGGATCGTGTGCACATCCGCACCGCGTACCATTCCATTTCATCAAAAGCACTCTTTATAATGATGCATTGGCTGCAGCTTATTTCATGGCTAAAAAACGTGCCATCAATTTTGTGATAAGACTAGGGCAGAAGGTGCCTTCAGAAAGGCTAGCAGGGACATGCCAGAATTTTGGGAATTCGTAACTGGTCTGCCGGAAAACTCTGATTATTGTTCGAATAAAGGATTTACTGTAAAGATCTCGGGCACGCTCTCCTATCATCATGAGAGCGTGCTAGATATCTAAGTTAACGGATCCAAGTCACACTTTGGGTTAGGCGTAATCATTTTTGTTCTCCGTTTCCAACAAAGCATGAGATTTAAGCTACAGAATCAATGTAGCGTGATACAGACTGAAATAACAGCTATAAAAAAGTAGCTAACTGGAGGAGGTGGTTTGGTTTACGTAGCTGCCCGCTCCACGCAGGGTTTCAAGTAGAATCTATGTAGATGACTTTACGGAATCTTCAAGACCGTATCAACTGGATGAGGCACGTTCGGCTATATAATGAATATATCCAAATTTGTAATGACAGCAAAGCTGCGATCAAGTCTCTATCGGTGTATGAATGCCGGATATCTCCAAACGAAATAGAGAGATATTCAAACCTGGATCTACTGTGGGTTCCAGGGCATAAAAATGTGCCCGAAATGTCATTGTGGATGAAGTAGCCAGATGCAGAGCTTAAATGCACATTCAAGATACGGATCAAATGGTTGGCATCCAGTTGAAATGATGTAAGATTCAAATTCAGCCGAATCTTTTTGGGATCACACATACCTAATGGTCTAGAGAGTTTAACTGCTCGATAGCGAGGCAAATATGGCTCCTAATACGATTGTACTCGTAATAGATATACAATCCTGAAGGGGACTCCTCGCAGACTTGTTGCGGTAATTACAGGTCATTGTTTTATTAACGCTCCTATTGCCGTTCACAACTTAAGTCAGTTTGGTTCTTTGACAGTCAACTCAACCTTTGCACAACTCAATTATTTTTTAGTATTGTGAATTACAGCGGAAGACAATTACAAATGCAACCATTTTTAAGTTGTGAATGGCAATGCCAATGTAAAAGTTACGTTGGCTCCCAGACAACCAAACTGAGTTGAGTTGAAAACAACAATAGGAGTCTTAGTCTACCATATAACGATTTCTGTAGGAGCAAACATAATGAGGAGGAGGAAGAGAGTGAAGAAAACCTCTTTTGTCTATGCTTCGCTCTCTTGAGGAAGAGGTGGTTTCACTGGGAAATCCCTTCCTGTAAGATTTGGCCGCTTTAGCAAACTGTGACATCAGAAGGATAAACTCATTTATCCGTTCGTAAGTTGGTTCAGCACTGAACCGAATGCAGAAACGTAGAAGAAATTACCTTTCTTCACGTCTCCGCTCCAGGTAGCACAATGGGACCAATTAGCACCCAAGTGGGCTGCTTTTGACCTTCAAACTGGCAGCCTGTGCAACATAACCTAACCTTGTATATATATTTTGGGGCTCCTTAAACGATAAAACGATATGGTAAGAAAAGTGAGTAGCGCCCACATAAAAATAATGCTCCTTATAGTGGTGGTTTGCTTATTTCGACTTCCACTGCGACGTTTTGGTAATAGATCAAAAAACATGGCAGAATTTTTTCTTTAATCTAGGACAAAAACATAGTGGGTCGAAATATTTTATTTAAGATACTTCTATTCAAACGATTTTTAAGAAAACGTAGACAATTTTGATACCACTATGAGGTTAGAGAAGTAGGCAATGACAACACGCCTATGGAAAAGAAATGTTGACTTTAAGCTACACAAAGGCTTATTGTAACAGAAAATCACTACACATTTTTTCATGTCATGTAAAGATATTTAATATCTTGATATATATCTCTACGCAATAAATAGCTTTCACGTTGTAACCAGCTACTTTTTTTAATTTACTCAGGCTATTTTTATTTTTCTGGAAGCGAAGGTGATCGTTGATTGACAGCGAATTCAATTTTATCCCTCTATCGCTGCGCCTATTGCTCCCAGTCAAAATAAGATCATTATCAATTGAATTTCTTAATTTTGTGCTTTAGTATTAACCCTTTCATATAACTAGCATAATTATCCTTTTCTCGACTTTTGAGAAAGCCGGCTTAGGGCCTTTGATCTTCTTGTTCTTAACAACATATAATGACACTATTTGCGGTTTGGATCAAATGCGAAGAAGGAAAACAAGCCTGGAAATTTGCTAAAAATGCGCGAGAGTACACAAATAATAAAGGAAAAAATAATGCAAACAAAAGTTTTGTTAAAATAGAATTGAAAACAAATCCGGCAGTGCCAGAAAAGAAAATACACAATAAATCAGCAAAAGGGTTAAAATATTCCTACTATGTCTTCTAAACAATGAAATCGTTGCAAAAATGCAAACATATGCATACACAGACATCCTTTTGCTGCACACAGTGATGCCCGAGTACCGCCGAGTGTGTATGAGTTTAATGGAATGTATTGAAACAATTTATTCTATCAATGGATTGACTGATTGTATGCGAAATTATTGCCTGATGACGTGTTTGATAATGGTGATGATGATGCCTTGGGCCACATACTCGTATATTGCACTGAATTCCAATTGAAATGTATTGAATTGTGTTGTATGGCATGTTTTTTTTAATGAGGCAAAATTATATTTCAATAGTTATTTGTATATAGAAAACAATAGTGTAATGTGCTGTGTTTGTTTAATTTCAAATGATAAATAACTTTTATCGCGAAGAGACAGAAAAATCAATTTAGCTTAAACAGAACTGAAGTTTAAATCTGATTGTTATAAAATGTTTCAAAATTGCCAATTAAGTTTTCTATACAGATAATTAAGTTTCCTATACAGCCGATGGCACGCCGCCAGATATTTTTTATTTTTTATGCAGCGTTTCAATAATATGCTCAGAAAGACAAAATCGTACAATTGCGGAGAAAAATTGTGAAAACCGACTTCCAATTTCAACTTTCTCTTTAAATTTTCATATGCTAATTTGAGCCCCCGAAAATTCTCTCGACGCGCCGCCCCTGGTCACAAATCTACTGCTTCGCCATCGCCGATAATTTTGCTCCAATTTTTTTCTTTATCGATTTAACCATGTACGTTCATCCGTCTGCAGTTTGCCCTTCAACTACCCAGAGCTAAATGTTGCAAGAGTCTGTCAGAATTTCGCTTCCAGAACATGTTAATAAAGCTAGTGCTATAAGTCCGTAAATGACTATTAGTGGTTCTTAGTATTTATTAGGTTAAATAGGTTAGGTTAGGTTGAAAATAAGGACAAGGAATATTGAGCCAATCCGTTTCGAATTAGATTTGTGCTTCAAGAGCATGTTGAGCGCTCCTTCTTGAGAGCCGAAGGTATCCAATAAAGAACCATCTAAAACCTATCAAACTTAGTCAGGTGAGGAACCTAGTTTCCTCAATATACTTTATAAGATTTCTCCAGCCTGAATCCCTAGATATTCCATATCTGGTACATTTTCCAGTTGTATAATTTGTCTTCTAATTTGACTGAACATGTGAACAGTGAAACAATTAGTGTTCGAGAGTTTCATCATCTTCCTGGCAAGCTCTAAATGTTGCATCGTCAAAAACACCCACGCTAGCCAGATGATTTTTGAACTCTATATGTCCTGTTATTATGTCGGTCTTTTTATTTAACTTAAAATCTATGTTTTACATAGCTAAACCCACAAATATCTTCCGCAAGGCATAATATAATGTTGCTAATTTGCAAACTTTAATGTTAGGTGTGGAATAAACGACAGAAAAGTTGTTAAACAATTTGGCCAACTTTTTAGAAAGGCATGCAATCAGTATACAAACTTAAAACTAATTAAGCAACTTTAATTATATTTAAATTTCTATTAGATATGATTGCATTTCTCTCGTTTTTGCTTATTTTTACACATGAGCAACATGAACATCACGGCAACGTTATTCTACATGAATATTTATTATTATTTGGAATTCAGAGTTTAAAATTTCACACTGATAGAATTTTGCCACCATCAAAACAAAAGTTAATTTTCATTTAAGCCTGATACTTGCAAAATGCATTTTCCAACTTATAAAAATATATTGAGCAATTAAATGGAAAATTAAATGAAAAACATTTTGATAAATGTAAACAAGTGGTAACTTTAATATTAAATCGAAACCACCATTGACCGAACAACGGTGGTAGCAGAATAATAGATTTTTTAGAATACTAATTTATTATTTATAAATAAGAACCTTACCGTCTTCCTTATTGCAAAAGAACAAATGCAGAACTTTTAAGCAGCAGATTAAATAAAACGCCACCATAATGTTGGATCAAAATGGATGATGGAACATAAATCGAGAATATTTAGAGCCATTGAGTGCATTTTAATATAATTTTAATATCCAGCTAAGTATTTGTTGAGCTATATTCCTACAAGTTCCTGAGAACCAACAGGAACCTCTCTCTAGGCGTCGGTTAATGTAATCCAGCGTTCTTTCAGAGCCGTCTGCTCCTCATCTTCATAGCAACAGTTTCTTCAGTGTGCATCAAGGTGAAAATCTGGAAGTTCCCACATCCAATATCCAATTTTACTGCAGACTATAGTAATTCCACTCAGGAGCTTCTGAGTGTTACTTTCTAAAGTTGAAAAAAAAGGTGATTACTCCTATTCCCGTCCATAGAAGTCCAAGCAATTCTGAAGGCTTTAGAGCTATTAATTTTAAACTAACTCAAAGCCGTCTTCTTCATAAGCCCTCTTTTAATCTTATTTGTCGAACTAACCAAAAAAGTATAAATATCAATTGCACATTCAAAAGGTGTTTCCTTAACTTGAATACCGAAACCTAAAATATCCTCAAAATTATATAGCTCAAGCAGGTAAAAATATGAATGGACGACAGTTTCAAACATCGAGGCAAATCTCTTCATTCTGTGGTTTCATTCTCACTAAGAGTGTCAAGCACTGCTTAACACCTAATAGTAATAGCAGGCATTCATTGTCTGAGTGTTACTTCTCTTTAAAAAATATTTAAAAAATAAAACCTAAAAGAAAAATAGATCGACGATATGTTTACATGGTGTAAGGCAAATCTCCTCATTATCTCTCCTCACCCACATTTAGAGTACTGAGCGGAGCTAAACAAAAGATGGATAGTTTATTCAGGTGATATTAGCTGGGTCTCTTCATCCTGTGTCCTCACAAGACACATATGGCGTCGCAGTGCCAATGTAATCAATGTAGACCAATTATTTTTTATTATTGATTTCAAACAAAACTTGATAGAGACCAGATTGTTTGGTCTTTAAGATGAACCTATCGCACTTTTTCCAGTTAAGGTTACCAAAAGCTCAAAGCCAACAGAAAATATCTCAGTATCAATTATTGAAAGGATCTCATAGAGACCATATTGTTAATTTAAATGTCTATATTAGGTTAGGTTAGGAAGGATGGTGCATTTCATTGTGATTCCCTTCTGTTGACACCCGTTAATAATAATTTTTAATCTCCATTTATACCCAGAAGTAAAACAAAACAAAATATTTTATTCCCTTTCTTCTCCCTTGTTATAGAAGGGAGCGTGGAATGTGCATGTTATCTTCTATGCGAAAGAGTCAGTCTTCTATATGGTATTCTTCAGCAGTTAGAATCAAAAAATTGCTATGCAGGACTTTAATAAGGTCTGAAGTAAGAAGGTTTTCTGAATTGTACCGCTGGGTTATTTAATTTTCTTTTAAATAACTATTATTTAGATGAGATTACCAACAAGTCTCAAATTATTATTATTTAAATGACAATAAATACGAAACTAAATAAAATAAAACACAACAAACCCTACACATAAAAATCTTAAACTTAAATATACATACATACATATAGACAACTTTTAATTACAAAACATACACACACCACCATCGTCATCATCGCCTCAACCAAATCCTCAATAAAAAAGTCCTTAAATTATTCAAACAACACATAACGAAAACGATAACTTGAAGGAAAAAATAATAATATAAAAATAAATTAAATCGACACACCCTTTTTTTTGCTACTACTAATATATATATTTTTTTTTCTAATACACAGGAAACATTTAAAAAAACATAAAGATGTGTGTATGAGATATACCAATTTTTAGCACACATAGAGAATCTTGTTAGCACATACTTTTGAACACGAAAGCACTATGTAGCTTCAAATCAATTGTACTCTACACTACTGCGCCCTAAAACAGGGATTAATAAACAGTTTTTATAATTATTAACCCACTCAGACGAATACAGATTAGTGTTGAAATTTCAGACTATAAATCAGGAACTTGAAAATTTTATCATACTGAAAATATGTACTGAATACAAACAGCACATTCCATTATTCTGATATTTATTGCTTCAATTCCTGCTAGTTTGTTCTGAATAGAAAATTTTTCGTATATGCTGTCCAATTCAAAAAATTCACAGTTTTGGTCAGATTTGCCTTAGATTAAAGTGAGTACATACCATAATGCTCCTAAGACCAGATGAACTTAGACGCTGGCCACCGCCACTGCGAGGAACACATGGATTGTAATCTTTGAACTTTTCTAAGGTCCTTTGAGCTACCTAATCTCGTACTGCCTATGCCAGGCAGCCCTAGTAAACCAAAAAGCATCCCCCAACACTGGGACAATACGGCACCAGCAGAAGCAACGTCTGTTGAATAGCAAAAGCACCTATAATTGTATCTGGTTAATCGTCTCCGATTAACTAGCAGCCAATACGTAAGCTTCTCCTTGATAGCACCCAGCGATTGTTATTGCTCATAGCGACCGTGTGTCCTCCAGAAGACCTCATCAACCGCCCGATACAGTCCTCTTTTCGGATAAGAACGATGTTCACCACAGACAACTTCCAACACTTACTTTCCATACTAAACATCATCTACCAAGGCCCGTATAGTTAGAGCGAAATCTACCATCGGCTTTCGGTAGTTTAATGATGCCGCCACGACATGATCCTTTAAACCTCAGAGGCAGATCAACCGCTGAGCCACCGGTGTCCATAGTATCAGCGTTGGCTGAAGTAGTTAGCACGTTGACTACAAAACCGAAGGTCCAGGTTTCGATTCCGGTCTCCGACAGTCATTAAAATAACACCACACATTTGTTTGATGTGCATTGGTGTACTTTGTATCAGTTGTAGGAAAAGTTCTAGAGATGCAGGCATAAGGCACTGGACACTAAAGTACACGGGCTTCAGCGGATGCTAATCCTAATGTAACATCAGAGCGCCCTCCTTCGTCTGTATTGTGTAGCAGAATCATCGGCAGAAACGTAGTTTCAAAATTTAGTACGCCTCATTGAAACCAGAGGCGCTGCAACACTGCATTATTAAAAACGTGCAAAAAGGCAGAGTTGTAAAAAAAATAATGAAGCTTTCCTCTATCTCTTCCTTCAACACCTGTCTACTCTATCACTATCCCTTGCCTATCACCCTCTCTCACTATCTTCTCTTCAACACACAGGTAGCACAAAGGGATCATTGTATTGGACCCACGAGAGTTGAACTCTAAATTTCACCCTTCCTTACCAGCAGTCTGCTAACCTAGCCTAACCTAAGCCACTGATTATACTTCGAAAATGTAATCCGAAGGACTTCCTTTATAACGTGTTTTGAACTCAGAGCAATTCAAGGTGACGGTTCATTTCGCCAGGCACATAAAAAAGCTTGTTCCTTTCAATAAACATGTAAACATCCATTCTTCTCTTTATTTCAAAGATTGTGTAGTAATGCATACATTTTATGGATAACCAGCTAAAGATAATGCTGAAAAGCTTGGATTGCCGAAACTAGGGTCCGCGGGGTTGTCACACCCGTTATCTCAAAGAGATACCCCTGCGGGGTAAAATTTTTAACTTCAGTCAGGTCCTGAATCCGGTCAGCGACAATGTCATTAAATAATAACACCACGCATTTTTCATGTGTGTCAGTTGTTGTAGGAACTATACCGGCTCCAGCGGATACTAATCCTAATCTAACATCAAGAGCGCAATCCTTCGTCGGAATTGTGCAGCAGATTCATCGGTGAAGTAAACTAACGAATAAAATTGCTACTAAGCGAAGCTTCGAAAATTTGAATTACATATTTCTTTGCTAACACGTTACATTTTTAAATGAGTATAAGTTGGAAGGTTGTCAATTTCCTCTAACTAAATATACTATGTCGTTGCTTGTATTTATTTATCTTCTACCCACTAAGGGTATTTTGATTCTTAGCTCCGCGTATTTTGCAAGGGTTAATATGTCATTGCTGTTGTAACATTTCCACCTTTTTTAATTTTAAATCTCTGATGTATTAAATAAATTAAATCAAGCACGTATGACGAATGGTATAAAATGTTACGAGAGATTTTTTTTTCTTGCTCCTTTGCTCAAGGGATGGAGAGAGTTGAACAATAGTAATTTCTTTAAAAGTGTGCAATGAATTCCAAATTAAAAAATTCTTTCCATTCTTTCTAACGGCACATTTGAGTTAAATGAATTAGAAATATTTTTGTATATTATCAATTTCGTGTTAGGCTGCTTTAAGTAGCGATAATGGCATCAATATGAAAAGTTGAGAGTTACTAAATTATATTAAAGAGTATTTTACAGTTAATTAGTTAAGGATCATAAATATTAAGAGGTACATAAAGGATATATGTATGTAGATATGTAAAGTTCAAAAGAGCAAATGATGAGAGAAAGAGGAGAGGGAGAAGGATAGATATATTGATAGGCGGCGTATATCAACAATAACACTATTGCTTTTCTTGCTTATAATCGTACGATTGGTGAGATATGGCGATTTCAAATAAATTTTTTGACAAATTATCAATTTCGAAACACATGAATTTCGAAAAAGAATTTTTTTCATGAAGAGAACTAACAGTCAGTCAGGCAATTAATCGGCTTTATTACGATTCTTGTATTCGAGCTTCAAATTTCTCACCTTTACACTTCGATAATACGAGTACGTTTCTCGAAAGTCATAAAAATAAAATGCTATTAACAATTCTTTTATAGTTTTTGTACTAAAATTCTCGAAGTCAAATGTTAAAAGTTGGCAAAATAGTTTATAATTTCATTCGATAAAAAAGAAAAAAGAATTAACGAGTTACGAAGGTATCAAAAGAGCAAGTATTTGTTTAATAAACTTTATGGAAACTCTCTTTATGTAATGGAAACAATTTTATATTGAAAATATCCCCACGAAAGCAGTTCAAAAAAATGCTTCAAAAAAGACATAATTAGTGCAATCGTACCACAATGGCTCACGCAAATTGGATACAAATATACAAAAACTTTAGGACCAGCTTCCCGTACGGGGTCTGAATGTATAAAATTGTGGGTGGACTATAAATACAATTAAAAAAAACTTCATAACAAAACTATATGGCGTGCAACGGGTGGAGGTTCAAACAACAAATATACATATATTGACACCAATAGATGGATACGATCGAAGAAACAACAACATTTGGAATATTTTGTATCACAGATTTTTATATAAAAAGTTATTTTATTTTTCAACACAGTCTCCTTTGAGTTCTATACACTTAGCCCAACGTTTCTCTAATTTTTTTATCCCTTCCGAAAAATATGATTTGTCGAGGTCATCTAAATAGGCATTTCAATTTCTTCAACTTTGGGAATAGGAAAGTCGCTCGGCTAAATCTGGAGAATAGGGCGGATGAGGGAGAAAATTCCTAGCCCAATTGAGGGATTTTTTCCATAGAAACTGCACATGCGCTTGTGGTCAATTGTGAGCAAACGCGGCACCCACCTTACGGAAAGCTTTCTCATACCCAAGTGGTCACTCAAAATTGAAACCACTGAGCAATGTGAGATGCCTATGGCTTTCAAAATCTCTCTCACTTCTAATCTCCCATCGTCTAAAACCATGTCGTGATTTTTTTCAGTTGTTTCAGATCTTCTGTGCTTATACTTCCATAACGAAATGCAGTAGACCACTCTTGCAATTGATGGTGAAGAGTCTCCATGTACATATTTTTCAATCTTAGCCTTGGTTTGAGTGATGATTTTTTTCCTCAAAACATAATGCTCAATGAGCACACGAAATTCACTTTTTCAAATTTCTTCTCAAAACTCAAGGTAGGCAGTCTGCTATCAACGGCTGCCAAACTCAGACAGGAGTCAACTGACAGATGCCTGTTGACAGGAGCAGTGTTGCCATTTCAATTAAGAGGCCACCAATTTCTTTTTATCATAATTATTTTTAACAATTCACAATAGACTGCTTAATAATATTCAACTATTTTTATCCCTCTTCTTTTTATTCTGTTACAAATTCTTTATAATCGAAAATTTTAAGTAGCACCACAAAGAAAAAAATTCAAGAACCAATACGACAATAGGTAAAGCACATTTCGAGAAACGGAATAAGACTGAATATGACTACCGCGGTATACACAACGTTACCTTAATATAAAAACGCCTTAGCTCATTATTTTTTTTTAATCGAGTTTTTTTTGGCATATTTCGATAAATGAGCCTCTAATTCAACGAAAATGCAACAAAAACTCGATTTGAAAAAATAATGAATTCGAGCGTTTTTATATTAAGGTATCGATATGCATGTGCGTTTCCTTGTTTAGGAAAGAGATAGTGGTGAATTATAAAGCTTACCTCGTTTTACAACTCGGCTATTGTGAGTTTTGTTAATTTGTTAGCATCGTAGCAGCGCCTCTGGTGTTAAGTAGAAGCATTGCTTTAAGCCAATTTTGTTAGCCATTTTACTTTGCCAACGATTCATTGCTACAAATAGTGATGACGGAGGATGCCGTGCGATAATCTAGACACTAATCAGAAAAATTTATAATGCTGATATGAGTGAGTGTGGCCAGGAATTGAACTCGGGCTCACGAACACCGTTATTTGCTTTATAGTCAACGCAAAAACTACTTCAGCCCACAGCACCCCTAGTAAAAGCAGAATTTTATATTAGTTTTATTGTCAGACGCCACTTCTTATGGCATCTTAACAGAATTTCATTCAACGTGTCTTTAGATATAATTGTGGGGGAGTATATTAAATAATAAAGATTTTTAGGTCATGTATATATACAAGTGATGAGGTTTACGTCACAATTTTTTCATTTAAATGTTAACCTAATTTCAGCTTCAGCTCTAGAGTTATATATATATATATATATATATATATATATATATATATGTATATATGAACAAGTATTCATAAATACTTACATATTTAATATTAAAACGTAGGATTTTTATTTTGCTTTTAAATTTAATATATAATTTTGAAATTTGGATTGATGAACTTAGTAAACAAGTTAAGTAATCTATACCCCCATAATATAAATTAGACATTGATCCCTACAATTTGTTATGTTTTTACCGAAATTATGCTTCATTTTATTCCTCCAACATAGAGAACTTGAAGTACGAGTAGAAATATAAACCATAATTATCCCTAATTATTCTTATAAAATTGACCTTTAACTAACCCTCACAATTCACAATTCAAGCCAAAGACACACTTTGTGTTTCACCAGTATAAATCTCAGGGCAAAAAAAAACAAAAACCAAAATACCATAAAAACTAACCAGGACATTGATCAATTACATGTCCTTTGACTAATTTTAGATGCATTAACACGCACAAAAAAAGCATCAAAAAAAAAAAGGAATGAATTTTTCGCATAAAAACAATAGTGAAATAAAAAAGAATGAAAATGTATAAAATTTTATAATTTTAGGTGCTGTAAAAGGGAGAGAGCAAAAACCAAATAGTGCATGAAAAGGGTGTACGAGTATGTATAGATGAACAAAGTGTGTTTGTATTTATATGTCACATGAAACGCCCCATAAAAGGGATTTTCCAATATTACAACGGATTAAAATCACCAACTATTTATTATTGTTGTAAATGTTATTATTGGTGTCGTTGTAATAAGAGCGCTAGTCAATTTATGCAACGAATAAATTGGAAAATGGAAAGTGTATTAACACATTCATTAATAAGGGGGGGGGGGGGGGAGTACTTAATTTTGTTTTACAACTGTGATAAAGTTTTCTATCATGGAACTTACAATATTACGACAAATAATATAGAATATCAATCATTAATTTTGGTTCAAAGTAGACACATATATTTTGTGTTATTCAAGAAATAATTAGGTTTGGAAGGGTAGTGCCCAGGCATTCACGCCTAGACGCCCTCGGGGTGCATATTAAGCTATTCTAAACGCGTACTCTTTTTGCTAAGAAGAAATATACTACCTATGATTGAGCTACTCAAAACCACTGATATCTTCGAGTTTGCAACTATTTTAGCCTCTCGTGGTATCTAAGTCTGTTTATTTATAGTACTCAATCAAATCCCTTTTATTCTCACATAGTCTTCCAAAAATAATTGTGCCTTTCATTCCCCTGATTCTCACTCGCACCAAGCAGTGACCACTCAATATCCCTCAACAATCCTCTGGCCCTCACAATCGCTAAGACATCCCTTAAGAAAGAAATCTCATCAAGCATTTAAACTTACGCACGAGAGAGCAAAATGTCCTAACTCCCCTTTTAATTTTCTTTTCCCTTCACTCCCACAAGCTCAAAACTTGCTCAACAAAAAATGACTACATGCGGAACTAGTTCAAGAGATGGTAATGCGAATTGTAAACAAATCCCGATAGAAATAAAAATTGAAAAACGTTCCCCCTAAAAACCAAAATATTCTAAAAGAAAATAATAAATTTTATTACAATAAATATTGTCACTTGCAATAAAAAGAAAATCACTTTTTACTCTTTTAAGAATAAATTTTTACCAACAATTTGCACTTACCCTAATGCTTGCATAGGAAGACTACATTTATTCCTGGCAACTGCATTGCAATTTGTAACTTCTGGCAAAAATTTATCACAAAATATCATGATAATAATTCCTGTGCACACGCTTTAAATATTTTAAAAAGGCAGGCAGGCAACACAAACATTAACGACAACAAACTGACTCACATCAAGGATAATAATGACGATGATGATGATGATATGTACTCGTAGTCCCTAAAGAAATCATTAGAACACGTTTCAATGCAACCGCAATGAAAACAAAATGCATAACAACCATCGTTTAAATATAAAAGGATCAATATAATTAAAAAGGTGGTTTAATAGTGGAAGGTTTTCCCTTTTTTTTATTATGTGTTATATTTATACTAAAAATCTGTTGATTAAAGAGGTTTACTATTAATCTTTTTTTGTTTGCAACATTTATTGTCTTTTAAAGATTAAATATAAATCTAACACACAAATGGCATTTAATTGTTGTACGAATAATTAGAAAATGTCAGAAGAGAGTGCCTGTTGTTGTTTTCTTTTTTTTTTTGTCTGTTTTTACAGGGTATCAAAACTCAGTCAACGAAAAACTAATTACCACACCTTTAAACTTATTATACTTGCAGTTATTTTTGGTTGTTTTATTTTAAGTGACAACCAACAATTGAGAGCTCATTTTTATTTTAAGTGAAATAATTATTTCAACCTCAGCTTTGGCATGGGCAAAATATTTTTAATCGGAATATATTTTGCCGAATTTTAGCGAAAGCCAAATTTTCAGCCAATAGTTTTTTGGTTTCTTAAGAAACCAATTTAAGTTTATTTCAAGCCTGGTCCAATGAATGAATGAATTAAGTCAAACGGGAAACACAGGACACTGCGCCCAAAGTAGATCTATTGTATCCCTTGCGAGGTGCTAGAGCACCTCATCCAGACCTACTCTCCTGATGAATCTCAGGATTGCCAGTGGGTCTAGTGTTGGCAGTTCCCAATCCTCCAATAGGTGCTTGCCCAATTGGATATATCTTCTGTGGCATAACGCTTCACAGTCCTTCAGAATATGCTCTGGGGTTTCATCGTCGTACTCAGAGAATCTGCACAGACTGTTACTCTCAATGCCAAGTCTGTTGAGGTGTTTTCTTAGTCTACAATGACCTGAGAGGAAGCCTGTGAGCATTCTTAGATTGTTTTTACTCAGGGACATGAGAACTATGAAACGATTTTGGTTATACGTTCCAATCATTAGCTTTGCATGCCTCAACCCAGGGAGATTGAGCCAGAGGTGTTCCCTATTACTCTTGATCTCCGTCGATATATCTTCCCGGTTCTGGTTCGACCATGGGTGTACTAGCCTGGTCGCAAGTTCTGCCTGAATTTTCTATGATACGTATTAGAACTGACTTCAAAAGGATCTTTGATATTTTATACTACGGGTAAAGACAACAACTTAAACTTGATAGGTTTTTTTTTTATTTTTTTAATTGAATATAATAAAAAACTTTACTTGGTTAAAATCAAAACTTAATTGATTTAATTAAAAATTTAATTGATGCAATTGAAAATTTAATTGATTCAATTAAAAATTTAATTAATTTAATTGATAGAATTAAGAATTTAAGTGATGTCATTAAATTAATTACTGTAATTAATTTAAAAACAATTGCCTTTGTTGTCGAAAGCGATACATATTTTTCTTAAAAGACATTGAACAATAATTTTGGCAAGTTTATCTTGTTTTTCACTCGTCAATTCGAAACTAAGCTTGAATGCTTGCTGGGACACTCACTATCATGCGTAAATGTAATTATAATTACTTTTACTTAACTCAAAATTTATTTATTCATTAGTTTTACAACGTTTTTATGTGTCTGTGCCGCCGCTTTGTTTGCTTGCCGAGTTTGGATTACTATTTTAGTTTGACATTTCTAATCTTATTCATTTTTTTTTCTACTATAAATTTCCTTTTGTCTGCTTTTCAGCATTTATTTATTTTTATCATTCACAATTGTTTGCCATAGAAATTTTGCATATTGCCACAGTGGTAAACTGTTGCCTGGCAAAGAATAGTAGAATATTTCAGAATGATATTTTTAGTTTCCCATGTTACATAAATGTTATAATTTCTTTGCTGCATACACAAATACGCAAATACAAAATAGTTTTAAGAGCTTCTGGGTAGAAATAAATAATATGTACTTCTGTAGTAAATGTCACATTTTAAATTACAATATCTCTTTTGTCGTTTATTGTTGTTTGTTGTTACTAACTAACGCAGTAACAGCTTTTGTTTTAGACTTGTGAGGACAACATTGTAATTGGTAATGGTTGTTAAGGCGACAGGATGTTAATCAACGAAAATAGCAAATGTAAAATTTGTTTAGCGTATGTGAGGGAGACAGTGAATGCATTTAAATGTGGCCTTATTGTTTTAGCAAAGTTATGAATTGTTAAGAGATTAAAACCAAGGATTTAAAGATTATTTGGCAATAGAAAATTAGGAAAATAACGTAATTTGTTTTATATACATATGTATACATACATATATAAGGGGAGTCAAATCGAGTTGACATTTGAATTTCAGCTAAATCTTACAATTTTTATAGGCTTAACGTAGGAATTACTGCAATGCTAATCATGGCTTAGTGAAACAATTATAAAATGTAAGTTGAAATATACTCGTTTTCTAGAACAAAAATTTTTCTACTGTAACTGGCCAATAAATAAAAATAATGGCCCATCATGGTTCTCAACTAAATTCAGTTTGGCCGTCTAAGAGTCGACCAAACTTATACACGACCAAACTGTTTTAGTATTATGAACCACAACTGTTTTTTTAATCGAAATTATTATAGCGTTACCAACTTAAAATATCAAGTTTGACAGGCCGTAATAATACTTTTTATATCACACCCCAACCTGTTACTAGAAAAACCCGACCAGATACTCAACTTCTAAAAAGCTCACGTTTTTCGGAACCAAACTTGAGCAGAGTCGTAAATGACAATGCCAAAGCACAACTACTAGTCAACTGTTAATTTGGTTGAGAGTGGCAATGCAAATTTATCAATCCCAACCAAACTACTTTAAAAGTTGAAAACCGTGATAGGCGCATATGAGAACAATGCAGCTTAGAATCCTACGAAAGCGTCCAACTTAAATCGTATAGGATTGCAATAATAATATAAAGAGTCTTTCAGTAGGAGGTTTCATTTTGATATGTAAAAAAAACGAATATTTTAAGCGAAATCATCAGATGTTTATTTAATTTTAAGGAGGAGGGTATGCAAAAATGCAAGATATCAGCCAAATGCCCGCTACGGCTACGGTTGAGGAACCATATTCTTTTTATGAAAATGTTCATTAAAAATTTGCACATTTGCGACTGTATGTCCTCGATACATATTCCATATCTGAGGTCTAGGGGACTACTTTGTGATTCGAAACGAAAGCAAATGCTTTCGAGATGCAATGTTAATAACATACAAATTCTAAAACATTTTCTTTAGTTTCGAAATACAGAGTAGACCTCTTGTAATAGATAGTGGCCCATTGGCATAGACCTTATCTATTATCAAAGAAAAAAGTCTAAAGATGTTAAATCGCAAGATCTCGGTGGCCAATTACGATGGCCTCTTCGAGAAAAGAGAGCACTGATATCGTTATATTCCGGCCACACAAAATCATTTATTGCATGCACAATTTCTAAAATCGACGAGAAAGGGACCAAATAGATTTTTACTCAACACTATGGGGTACAACAGCAACATATTCTCTGTTGTTCTTGGGCGACGTGGACAAGTTGGAGTCTTCACATCACCAAATTGTACCAACAGCTAAAATTTTCCATCAGTTTCATAATCGCTGGCCGAGAAGGCGCTTCACGATGACCCAAAAATACTTGTAAGTTTTGCGAACTGTGACAGCGAAATTTTTACCATTTTGGTAGTGAATTTTAATAATTTTAATTCATTGTTGAAGCGTATATCGTTCAATTTTTCTTAATAGCATAGTTTTTACTTGTCGCCCGTCGAGTAATTACAGCTGGAGTCATGGCAATTCTTAAAACGGCTTGCTATTCAAATGAAATGTCTTATTATCCTAGAATATCAACGCAGGATTAATAGTCCTTCAAACCAAATTGTTTCAGGGTTTATTGGCGGCAGTACAACAAATTTTTTTTTTTTTTTAATTACAAAAGTTCAAGGAGGACATTATATTTAGATCCAAACGAAATGTTAATAGATGAAACAAAATGCAATGAAAACAATTGGTGATTTCCACAATAAGCTTTAGTTTGATTTCATTAAGAGCGACTTTACATTGATGGTAGTGTTGCAGCGACAAGCCATGGCGACATGCGTTTGTTGATAAGGAATGTCTAGAAACTAATTGATGCGATAATTTTAACACTTTTCTGATACATTTTTCTCTATTTCATATATTTCCTTATATATTTAAGAGCGGTGTTGCCAGTTCATAAAATTGTTTTATGGAATTGGAAAGTTTATGACTAATTTATTTATGGCAGAATTGTTGCTGCATTTGAAAGTTGCAATTGCTTGTTCCAATGAACAAATAGAGCATTGGCCACCTGACCATCAAAATACCTCCTGACTAGTGCAACAAAAGTCTTTCTGCAAATGCGTGCAAAAATCTTAAACATTTGAATAAATTTTCGAAATTTTTAAAAGTACATATTTGAAATATTTTTAAAATTTTAACTTCAACTTTGACAGCACTTTGAATTGCTTTTCTTAAATATATTTTACAATAAATAAATACGACTTTATAAACTAAAAACTATTTTTAAAGTATTCCTTAATGACACACATTTCCTAGACGTCGCAAGGACTTTAAAGCTTTGACACACATTATTTTTAAATTGACTTTTATTATTACTTGAGACATTTCTCTCACGTATCGACATTTATTTGTACGTTTTTAGTTTTTAATTAAATTTATTCTTCAAATTCCAGAGCGCTAAAGTTTTATTTTTACGATTATAAACTGTTTAAGGCTTTTGTCTTTACATTTTTTAACATCTTTCTTTTTAAACAGCAAATGAAAAAAATAAAGAAAACAATATTAAATAAATTTGATAGCTGTAGTAAAAATAGCTAGAAGCAAATAAAAACATACATACACGTTTCTAATAGCCCATAAATGACGTAAAAAAATCACTGTGCTTAAGCCCGTTTAGATACAGATACGCACTATATTTCGACTTTTTTATGACTAAACGAACGATTTTAACCTTTTAGCTCTTCTTTTTATGGGTGTGTTTTGCCCGTTTCGGAAAAGGGAACAAAACAGGGCTTTTAAGTTGATGTAGCGGGTTAAAATGTTCAGCAA
This sequence comes from Nowickia ferox, assembly GCA_936439885.1. Classification (NCBI taxonomy): domain Eukaryota; kingdom Metazoa; phylum Arthropoda; class Insecta; order Diptera; family Tachinidae; genus Nowickia; species Nowickia ferox. The sequence goes on along the minus strand of OW387024.1, from coordinate 10,545,934 downwards.
TAATACTTATATTTGCCATGAGATTCTACTATACTCGTTAGTTTTTGAATACACTAAACTTCGAAATAAAATTTAAGCACCCGAATTCAATCAAAACGTAAAATGTGTTTGAGTAGATTTCGTATATAAAACCATACCATGAAGATTTTTGTGAAGTATTCTAAACCTTTGAACTCCTCTCCGTAAGGGTCTTTTCCGATCGCTTGGTGAAAACGGGTATATTAATGTATTGGAACAAAAGTGATTTGTCCCCAATTAGGAGCTTTTTTGTGATTGGGGATACAAATTTAATGAAAATCCCAAGAAAATAAAAGGCATTTTTTTTGGGAAAAGGCGCTTTTTTCGCTGGAGAGCTTTGTAGATAATGTACAACTAAAAATCTTTTTATTTTGTTTTGTTTGTTTCAATTTCATGTCATCATATTTTCTTATTACTGGTGGTAGTGGCAACATCGTAAAAATCTCATGATATTGAAATTTATGGTTGGCAAGTCGTTTGAAAATTGTGTGTTATTAATAATAATTCACAATTTAACTCACAATAATTATTATTATTGTGAATCAAATTGTGAATATTAACTCATAAAAAAAATAAGGGAAATTCTGTACAACTTTAAAAAAAACCTATTTAAAATGATTATTAACTTTTTAATACAATCAACATGTACAACAAAAATGCATTGACTGATGAATCGAAAGATTTTGACTCTTGTGTTTTTTTTTTACAATACTCTTTATATATGTATATGTATGTATGTACATATTTAGAGCTGAAAGTTCAAAAAAAAATTAATTAAAAAATATTCAATAGGAATAGATTTAATTAAATAAACAAATGTATGTGTGTAAATTTTCCTGTGAAATAACAGGGTTTTTTAAGGAACTGTGGGGGTTTTTGGGGATAAGAAAACAGCAATTTTGGGGATTTTGGGGATGAAAAATTTAATATTGGGGATATGCATAATATAAAAAAGAGAGCCCTGCAGCTGTGAGCCAATAAGACCAAAATTGCAACGCTGCTCAATAAAAAAACTTAAGAGAGAGGGAGAGAGATAGAGCAGTGAGCAAATTTACAACAAAAATGTTTACAAGGAATCGCAGTAACTTTTTTAGGTATGACTTTAAGCCATTTTAAGCTTCGACTAAATTCGTTACAAAATTAAAAACAAGTTTAAAAATTAAATGATTTCGTAGAAGGAATATATTAGATTTTCTAACCTCAAAATATACTTTAAAGATGCTGTATAACAAAGTCAAGTTAATAAATTTCCCAAATTCAAAAAAGACCAAGATGAAGAGTTTTTTATCGTAAAAATGTAATCCATATTCACAAAAAATGTCACTTATTGCAGTATCGCCAGTAATAATAGTACTATTTTTAAATAGACAAGACTAAATGCTTTTGAAAAAATAGAAAATAAAAACTCCAAGCATAATATATACATTTAACTATTATCCCATAATTTTTGGGTTAAAAGTCCTGCCAGTATCCAATAGTTGCAATTGATCAAAATATTTTCACAAATAATGAGCGGATTGGGACCGGCAGCTTGTTGGCTCGCCCACAAACGTATCGAATCATGGTCACGCATGGCTAAAGAGCGTGTCGGTGCTGTGAGAAAAATAACAATAGATCGTAACTCGGAAGACTTGCCATCGACTTCAAATCATACAAATAATGGCACAGCCGCCAATGCGGGGGCAGCTACATCGGCTGCCAGTACAGCGGGAGCAACCGGATCATCTCAAACACCACCGTTATCACAGCCAATGACACCGCCACCATCCGCGTCATCGATTACATCAAATACTAGCGGCATTGGTAGTGTAACAGATAGTTATGACTTGCATACAGATTCGGAACAGGTGAAGTATTTAGACGACCACTAACGAATATATAATTTTATTTCGTAATAACGCCAAACTAATAAATTTTTTATTTAAAGTAGAATTTTGTATTAATCTAATTAATCTCCTTTCATCTTTCCAGGAGGTTAATTTTGCCAGAGAGTCTCAGCCAATACAACCTCAATCGAATCAAGGTTCTACACATACTGTAAATGCAGATGTTTTGAGAGGACCAGCTGATGTTTTACACAGCCCTTTGCATTTGCATCACCAGTCGAGATCATTTCCACCGCGGCTACAGAGAACGCCTTCAATATCAAGCCAATCAAGTATTGATAGTGCACCATCTAGGCAATCAGTAAGTAAACGAACATCCAGGAGAAATAACTTTCAACTAATTACATATGTACTGACATAAATCTAACAAAAATTTAACTTTTATAGTGTCATCGTGGCTCCTCGCCACAAATTCGCACTTTTGGACCAGATGGCCGTAGTTCTTTGCCCAGTGAATCGGTGTTCCCTTATTATGTAATTAAAAGTCTTATTTAAGACCTCCTTTAGCCAAATTTAATTTCACATACTTTTATCATTTATTCCTTAGTTATCGCGTACCCCTAGCCCTATGCGCACTATATCTTTGGATGCTCGTAGTGCCAGTCAAGTTGCTGCCGAGGTGGCTGATTTGCGTGCCTCAAGCCCTTCGCAAAATAGCTTAGCCTCGCTATCCAGTGTTTCAAATGCTCCTCTCTCCCCACATTCACCACATTCTTCCAAGCATGGCGGCAATAGATGTATTTCACCTTTGTTAATACCACCACGAATACAGACCAACGTTGATCCCAGCATGGGTCCAGCTTCGCCCTTAGGAGCCATACAACCGGATTTGTACAGAGGACCAGATGGCCCCATTTATTTAAATGCTCCTGATAATAGTCCAGCATTGGGTCGTTTACACTTGAGAGTGAAATATGATTATCATTTGTTCGATTTAACCGTGCACTTGATTGAAGGTTTGTATTCACTCACTCAGCTAATTTAAAGATATAAAAGAGAATTATTTCTTCTGGTTGCCTTCACAGCTCATAATTTGTGTCCCATTGAGGAGGGCGGTTTCAGAGATCCTTATGTACGTTTGCTGTTAGAGCCCGAGGTAGACAAACGCAAACGTCAAACTCTTATACATCGTGGTGAAACGAATCCCTATTTTGATCAGCATTTTAAATTTCCGGTTTCACGTGATCAGTTGCAAGGCAAAGAATTGGTTTTACAGGTTCTAGACTATGATCGCTATTCACACAATGACATTATTGGAGAAGTGCGCATACGTATTGATGAATTAGATTTATCCAAATCTGCAGAGGTATGAAAAAGTAAAATCCTTCAACATAAAATCCTTATTAAAAGAAATCAATTTCACTTTAGATCTGGGGTGATTTATTACGCACCAAAAAGCCACCAGAGGATCGCCCTGAGTTGCTATGTTCCTTAAATTATTTACCCCAGGCCGAACGCTTAACTGTCGTCATAATGAAGGCCAAAAATTTGGATACAGTTCAAGAAACTTATGTTAAGGTATTAACGCACATACATATATCTTTAATTATCTATTTTTATCATTAAACTTATCTTTCTTACGCAGATTTATTTGATACAGAATGGCAAACGTGTTAAAAAACGCAAAACCAGTATTAGTAAATCTGAAGATCCCACGAATCCCACTTGGAATGAACCATTTACTTTCAATTTACAATCATCCTATTTGCACAATGCAGCCATAGAGGTAAGAAAATTTTTCGTAGTTGATCCAGAAAAATTTTATTTTATATAGTGCGTTAGATCAACATCGTTCTTCGACTTTGCTCCAAGCAGATCTGTAAACGAGAGTTGAGTGACGTCCCATTTCGGGGAACAAAGTAGATTTTGGTGATCTGTCACACTTTAGTCTTGTGCTTTCTGGGTAAATGCTTTTCAGCGTTTTCCAGACCTTATCTTTCAGCTTTCAGAACTTGAAGTCTTAGTGTCCAGTCCCAGTGCATTCGCATGTCTTTGCTCATTTTAAAAAAATGCAGCATCACCTTTAATGTCTCTAAGTTCGGAAAACTGTAGAAGGGATACCTTTCAGGGTGCAAGTTACAAATCTAACCAGTGTTTTTTTATTGGCGATACGGGCACAGGTTAAGCCGAACATGGATGTTTACGCCAATATAGGGATACCTTTCATAGTTACTGAAAGCCGATGGTGAACTTCTTTCTAATCTCTCGGGGTTTCATAGATGGTACTTGTCGATGGAAGGGTACTAAAGATGTAGTGATGCGATCCCATATACTCTCCTACACAATTGTCAACCTGTCACCTGCACGCGGCGTATCCTGTTATTAGCTGGCGAGGCTTCGACGACCGACCATGGGTGGTATAACCCTCACAAACGGTGTTGGATAAATCTCCACTGTCAACTGTCTTCCTGGAGACTCAGGTCCAGAATCGCATGCACAAGCCCAATCAGCTACTTATCCGATCCTCCTTATAGTAGCCAAAGAAACCAATATATAGGGTGTTTTTTATTGAGGTATAGAACTTTAAGTTGGCATCACTTTTTTAACTGGCGGCCACTTTGTCAGCTGTCAAGTGATTAATATTTAGTTTGGTTTGCCATTTCATCATGAACAGGTTGACAAAAGAACAACGCTTGCAAATCGTGCAAATTTATTTCGAAAATAATGGTTCAGTTCGCGAAGTTTACCGCAAGCTCCGTCAATTTTATGGTCGACATAATCGTCCATCAGAGCAATTAATTCGGTTAACCTGTCAATTGGCCACCAAGATCGTGTGATTTGACACCATTGGATTATTTTCTTTGGGGATATGTGAAGTCGCTCGTCTACGCCAACAAACCAGAAACGTTAGGGGACTTGGAAGCTAACATTCGTGGCGTTATTGCCAACATACGGTCCCATATGCTCGAAAAAGTGGTTGAAAATTGGACCTGTAGAATTGGCTTTATTCGAGCCAGCCGCGGCGGCCACATGCCCGAAATCATATTTAAACGTTAATGGCATAAAATTATCCTTCCAATAAAGCCAAATTGATGGACATTAAAACGATTTTCTTGCGTTTTATTTCATTTCGAAGTTCTATACCTCTAAAAAAAACACCCTATACATGCAATATACTTGCCAATGGCAAATTGGATGGTATCTCCACCAGTTTAAAGATCTGACGTTGAGTGCGGCAGTAGTTACTAAAAAAAATCTCTGAGAGAAGGATCATAGATGGCAAAGTATCTGGCCAATGCTATGGTCTTTTCAGACGAGGTCAACCAGACATCTTTCTAGGTGCTGTTCCCATTCAGTAGGTTTCTAAAGCCCCTATTTTCTTACTACTACTCCGTACTCGACCATCAACCGCAATTCTCTTATGCAGTGTGAGATCAAATAGCTCAATGCCCTTCAGCAAGCTGCTTGCTCATAGTTAAGTACAAGTACTTCCAAATACTTCAAGTCACATGATTTTTTATTGGATCGAATGACGCAATGATAAACGCTCATGTTCATTCGGTGTTAAGACCATCATGGGATGAGCTGACATGACCTACAGAAATCTTAAACACATCTGATTTGAAAAGAGATTCTGCAAGACATGACTTTAACTCACACGTCCTCCCAAACTGCACTTCTTTGAAAGCATACGCAATGCAGCAAATCACCAAAATACAGCCATATGTATGCATCAAAGTGATCGAAAATTGGAATCTGCCGTCAAGCTAAGCCTTTATATATTCCAATAAACTTGTACGACTTTCAAATAAAAGAAACAGTTTCGCAGATCATTAACATTTTATATTTTTTAACTTCTCCAACTTCTTTGGATGCGTTTAATGAGTTGCATCTAGAACTAGTTCAGGTTCCTGTATATACAAAGGCAGACTTCCAAAACGTATCAATACAAAGTTTGTATACATTTTCGGTGCAGTATTCATGTCAAAGCTGCAAACTTTGGATGTGATGCACTGATTGCTTATTTGCGGCGTTCTTAAGACTTGTTGAAATCTTTTGAAAAAATGTGTATTGCCTACATTTTTTACTGCGGCGTTATAAAAGACTACATTTCGTTCGAAGTCAAAGCAATTTACATTTCGGAAAGCAGCCGAACATACACTTAATGCAGGACATAAGTTTTTTAACTGTTAGCTCTCTTTCTCTATTGTTTTCAGATTTATGTTGTGTCCGTGGGAGGTGAGAGCCAAGAAATTGGCAACATTGGCCTGGGTCCTCAAGAAAGTGGCACTGGCTGCCAACATTGGCATGACATGATTAATAATGCCCGCAAACCAACAGCCATGTGGCATTATGTGCGTTAATGAATATTCGAGAATAGCGCACAATTACATATACATATATATGCAAGATGAAAGAATATACATACACATATACATGTAAATGTATATTTAATACATGAACTATAAACTAACAATAAATTATACAAATAAACTAAAAAGTAAAAATAAATCATAATTATTATATAGAAAAACTAATAATAATTATAAATTAAACTAAAAACAATACAAACAACTGCATTAACAATACGAAAATAAATTTAAAAAAAATATATATTAAACAATAATTGAATTCACAATAATTAAAAACTTTAATTAATTACAAAGTTCAAAATTCACAAGGCAAACATACAGTTACAATCACAATTACTTTAAATTGGTGCAAATATTCACAATAGCGCCTAAGAAGAGAAAAAAATACACCAATTTTAAATCACAATTTATCGCCCTTAGTGGGACACAGCTTGTAAAAATGGTAATGAAAGGTTGCGGTTGGTATAAGACAGCATGGCGATTCTGCGTAACGTATGTATTTACATGTACCGAAAATTCCTTTTAATATATTAGTAGAATCTAAGATTACAATGTACCTTGGTCATTCACCTTCAGTACTTTGGGTGTCATCCGAGACAGCAAACTAACTCCTTGTGGTTGCATGATGAGACGTAGCCTGGCCTCCAATGGCGACGAAACTTCATCCCAAAAGGTTAAAGTGACATAATATACAAATTCATTAAGAGAAGTCACACAATTCCTAACAACACCCTAACCAGTGATATAAGTACTCGTGCATTGTGTGGGATGATGATGATTTATGTTTATATTTAATATGATCCTTTTCAATTTGTATCACTTTTAAAATACATCAATTAAATGGTCAACTCTATTGGTCATGGCTAATTGTACCCGTTCAATAATTTTTTTATACCAACGCTGACTTTTTCTCTGTCTCTTAGGGTTCTAACGTTCCATAAGCAAAGGTCGTCATCAGAGGTTTCGGTTTTTGATTTAGAGGCTGTTTATTAGGCGATTGTTTGCAAAAAGTTGGATTTCAGAAAAGTAGGTTGCTGGCTCTCCTTTCTTGGATTGGTGATAGGGCTGCTATCTTCTTGTCAAATCCTACGATGCAGTCATGCTTCAGAAAACATCTAAGACTTTCTTTTCAAACAACCTCAAAAAAGAGGAGTGGTATAATCTAGAGACTTGCGTCTTCAAAGAATTTGCCTTTTTTGATTATCACACGCCTAGGGAATTTTTGCTGCAGAAACTGCATTGTTTGATTTGGTGTGCCATCTTGTTGAAACCAGCAACTGTATATGTACATAATTTTCACGAATTTTCGGGAAGACATAACCGTCCAACATTCACCGCTTTCGCTGACCCAACACACTGTTTGGAAAACCAATGATATTCTTCTTGGATAAGGTGTGGGTTCTCCATTTTCCAAATGAATCAATTCTACTTGTGGAAAAAAAATTCTAATCATCAAAATCAATCAAAAGTGCGAAAATTCTGAGCGCGATGATGATTTGGGTACTCGGCACAACTATCTCTCTCTATCTCTCTCTGTGTAGATGTTCATGTTCTGACTAACCACAATTTTTAGTTTGTCAAAGTGTTCGCATAGTTCATATTTCTCGATTACACGCTTTGTTTTGCATATTTTTCAAGTAACTCTTGTAATCAAGTGTTTTTTGTGGTTTCCGCCTGTTTTTTTCTGCAATATTTGACGCAAATCAATATTTTATTATGAAATGAAACTGTAAAACAGAAAATGGCATTTGATGATCACCATTGATGCTCAGACATATGTTCGGGCATGGATGTCAGAATATGGACGAAACATGAACATGAGCTCTACATAAGTCATATGCGATGTCTCATGATGATGCTCATACCACGTTCATGGCTAATGAAGACCCCCAGTTAGGCTTGTCAATAATCTTCCTCTCTCGCCTGCTCAAAAAAATTTAACACAAAGCGACGAAGTATTTGTCAAACGGTGCTTGTCGGACTTAATAATATTTCTAACGACAGACACGTTGATTATTTTCCACATTCCACAGCCGCGCTATTATGTAGATTTTCTTTGAAGGTAAATCTTGCATTGGATCGACGTTTCAAAACCATGTGCTTTTAAGTCAATCTCTACCCAATTTCACGATCTTTTATAAAATATGGTACACTAAAAAAAAATTATCTTACACGGATGTCGTAAATTTTCAAGTGACAAATGGACCATAAGCATCATCTATCGCATCACCATTCTACCGTTTGAAGGCATCAATAAAGCAGACCTCAGCAGTACTTGCATTCCATGAGATTTGATTCGATCTAGGGTCCATATTTGAAGTATGGACAGTGAGGTTTTGATGTAGTTGTATTTTATCGCATACTGTAATATTTTGGTAGTTCCATAGTAGATGTAGTCTCATCTTTAAATAAATATGCACTGGATATTAAGCCTCCCTCTTCCTAAATTTTCTTCCTCTGCACCAAGACAACATATGCCAGTCAGTATTCGCATTAACAAGAAATCATTTTTTCTTTCTATCCCATGGACATGAAGTACTCTTATGACCTTATTGACAAAAGGGAACTACAGTAGCCAGAGAACTACAGGTTTTACCATTTTGCAAACCAGAAGTTTATCTGGATATCCCACCGCATAGACATGTCATGTCAAACTAAATTATAATAATCTTCTTTTGTATTTTAAACGCTTTTATCACTTTCTCCGAGCTCCTCATTACTCTGCAGCATATTTTTGACTTTACACCATCTTCTTTTGAGTTCTCTAAAATCCTTTTATTACCACTTTCACTTTCGGTCCCACTGCATAGTAAAGTCTGTTACATAGCGGGAAAATTAAACAGTTAACACTTTATATTACACATTGAATTCAAAGTTATAAAATAAGTTATTATGTACGACGTTGCATGCCATCAATAACGTATACTTGGCATTTTAAATTCTATTCAAATTTTATTTCTTTAACTTCAAATGTGTCACATAATCTTTTAACATATTTGTACTCATATAAAAGTGGAAAAAATTGTGCTTTTGGAATAATGAACGACAAAGGAACAACAACTCCATCCAGCAGCACACTTGACATCTTTAGGGGCAAAATATAAAATTTTGTTCTTTCAATATCAACATAATTGTCATAAATTTATTTATATTACAAAAATTGTTAATGGATTGATATGTACATACTTATGTATGTACATACGTACATATGTACGTACGTACGACTTTCTATTTATTGTGCATAATTGATGCTGTTTTCTTAAATATGCATTTACTTCTTGCTCCTTTATAGCTTTTCTTAAATACCTTCAAACTTCAAGTACTCTCAATCATATGCCCAACATTTTGAAAGAGAAAAATTTCTAAAGAAGTAATTCCACATCAATTGATGACGGACGAATTTTGTCGTCAATCAAAAACTTAACCAAAGTATTAAACGTACACACACACACACACGACGCCTTTGATTTTGCTTAAGCAGAGATTTTTCTTTGTAAAGTTGACAAATTATTGTTTGTTGTTGTGTCTCAATAATGCGATTATTTAGGTGACTTATTACCCTTATTCCAACGGTGCACAACACTCTTTCGTACAATTTTCTTGAGTGTACATGTGTGTGTCTGCTGAGCTAAATATTGTAGTTAAGAAATGACAAGGAAATTTGTTATTGAGAATGCTTATGAAATGTGGCAAAGTCAAGTCATATTCCTATAAAGTCGTAGACTACTCGCCTTAATTCGCTTTGAAAAACTCATACTTGAGATGGCAAAAAAAAATATACCGAAAAATGTGTTGACATCTGAGGCAAAGCAAATTAATATAAGGTATTCCCAGCTCAATTCGCTGTGAGAAATTTATACTTTTAATGTCAAAATATGTACTGAAAAATGTGTGTTGGCATCCAACGTATATTCAAATTACAAGCTGTGAAAATAGTCACCTGATCGGTTGCGATCACCTAGTATGTAGTACTCGCTTTGATCTGAGGAATATTCAACTGACATGCGGCGAAAATAGTCAGCTGGGCTATTGAGATCACCTCATATGGCTTCAACTTGGGACAGTGTAATAAGATTTAATTATATATTTAAGAATGAAGAAGAAAATTATGGCATTAGATATCAATCACTCATCCTTATTCCAGTTGTCGACATTAACGTCTTTTTAACACAATAGAAAAAAATTTTGGCTTGTGTACCCGTTGTCGAACGAAAACAACTGACTCCTGTTGGCAGGTTTGTGCTATTTTCTAGACCTTAGGGAACGGAAATAGATTGTCAGTAGCAAAAAATTATTCTCGAGAGCGACTAAACAAGCCCCATTTTTTTTTTAATATTGAGTTAAAAAATTACGTCGATGTCGACAGCTGGAATAAGGGTGATTATTAATTATCATTGGATTTAATTGATTTCAATAACAAAAATGCATAGTTTCTCATAAAACAAGTGACACTGAAAGGGCGCCAATAATACGTGATTTTTTTAAGGTATAAAACATTAAGTTTTCAATACTACTTGCTATAAGTGCCATTTTGACAGTTTTAGTTTTATTTGCTTTATCACTCCACGAAAACTGAAGCCGACTCTGACCACTTAGCAGTTAGTATATTTGGTGAAACCAAATGAAGTTCACCAGAATATTTTGTTCAGCGATTAAGCTGATTTTTTATGGAATGAATGCATTAATAAGCAAAACTGCCGCATTGTTGTTGTTGTGTGGCATTTTGTGACATCGCAATGATAAAAAAAAAAACATAATGTGAACGGCGTTGCAGCAGTAATCGCTCAATTTTTTTTTTTTTGTACTAGAATTACATGTCCTTAATATGGGAAAACTGTGTTCTCAACCAAACAGTTCAAGATGAAAAACATGATTTATTTAAAAAAAGCGTAATGGATAAATATATTGGCCTCTGAGATCAAGCGATTTAACACTGCTGGGAGTCTCTCGTCTATTCCCATAAGCCACATATGATTGAAGTATTAGAAACCAGCGTTAATCACGTTAACGCTGACGAATGGCCTCCCTGACCGCTAAAAATCGCATTCAAATAAAAATGACTAAAAAATTACGTTTCCAACAAAACCAAATTCAAGGCAATAAAAACCATTTATTTAGGTTTGATTTCAATTTAAAGGTAGTATATTTATACTATAAACTACCAAGCAGCGCTTGAAAACTGCATGCCATAAATCGAATGATCCCAAATTGGCTGACTTCTTGATTGTTTCAACGTTTATATCTGTAACTAAGCAAAATTTCTTTGATTTTCAGCATATTAAAATAAATTTGTTTAGGCCCCTAAAGCTCTTTCAGTTGAAACGTATGATCTATCTTTCTGTTTAGCAGCCACATGAATAATAGCTATAAAAACTCTCTATAAAAATTGCAGATAAAATTATAAGAATAGTATTCTAGAACGCATTTTAAAAGTAAAAATCGAGATGTAGGAGCTCTTATTATGTTAACCAATAATTATTTTGAAAGCGAATAGATTTTGTGGCACATGCACATGTGCTTTAATGCTTAAAAATTTTGTACTTTTTTTATGACTGACTATGGTCCAACTTCACCAATTCTAGTTAAATATCAATTTATATTCAAAAGTTGTTTTTCATTTCATTCATACTGCCGTATTCACAAAAATTATTTAAGGTTTATTACATGTTTATTTGAAAACATAGAAAATATTACAAAACATATAACGAGTGTATGTCTTTGCTCATGGAAACATTTAAGAAATTTAGTAAAGTCCTAAACCTTATAAGGAACATGTGATCGAATTATTCTCATTATAAGATTGTGTATGTTGGAGAGGATAAGCAACAGTGTTACCAGCAGAAAAATTTTAAATTAACTTGAGATGAAGCAAACTTACCAAATTACGATTTAAGTAAAAAAAAAAAAAAAACATTGACAAAAAAGAAAAACACAAAAACACACTATTTAGATTCACAAACAAAAACAAAACTTAAAATAAATTAACAAAAAATTTAATAAAATAATTTAAAATCATGAGTTCTGCTTTAAAATTTGGCTGCATATATGTACTTAGGGAAGGTTCAAAATTATCATTCCCGTTCCTTTGAATACCTTCTCTAGTAAATAAAATTCCTGTAACTGTTTCACACGTTAGTCTGTTTCTCAAATCAGTTTGACAAATGTGCTAAATATGCTCTTAGCTGATGAAGCATTAGAAATGTCGAAATGAAACTTAGAAGCCTTATTTATAAAAATTACTAAGACTTTATAAAGGTTTAGTAAGAACAATTTTGTATGAAAATCTGTTTTATAAACCCTTTATAAAGGTTTGATAATTTTTATGAATAAGGCTGTAGAGAAATATGGCACACAGATTTAACGAGAATCAAAAAGAGAAAAAACACTTCTTAATTCTGCATGTATGCCATGGTTACTTGGATCCACCCCCTTTTATATATTCTTTAAGAAGAAAAAAATCAAGTACAAAAATCAAAGGGTTTCAATAAAATTCAAATTTGTGTGTTAATACTTTTTTTCATTTTCAATCGCTGAATTTTATTTTAAAGAACATTTTCGAAAATTCAAACATTATGAAAGTTTTCGTTTTATAAAATGAGTTTGTTTCTTTATCCACCGAATTATAGAAATTTTTACCTCCATATTCATAAAATTTAAATGAATTTGAAATGTATTTTATTTAAAATTTTTCATACAAAATTTTCCTAAAATGGATTTCAAATTCATTTTATTTTTTTATATTAATGTTTGATTTTATTTCATTTTAACTGAATTGCTGAAAATTATTGTGTATTAACAAACAAACCAAAAACTGTTTGTAGTTGTTTTACAAAAATAAACAAAAATTACGCTTAAATATTTTTAATAGACATTGTTATTAAAAAAAATACAAATAAATAAAAAATAAATGAAAATCCTATATGAATTATTAAAATAATGTATACATGTTAAGCAAATAATTTGCAAAGAAATCTAAGTAAAATCTCAAAGCTAATTTATACTTTTTACAAATTTGTCTATATACATAAATTTGAAAAGAAAAGAAATTGTAATAAATTAAATTTATTATATACATACCTACATACATATATGTATCTCCATAAATAATCTATTATCTAGGATTTGGTTTTGCAAAATACAGCCTTAGCAAACGATTAATATTTGTAATAAAATTGTAAAAGAACAAATTGTAGGAAATTTGATTTTTTTTGTAAACATTTTTTTGTAAACTGTTTCTCTAAATGCGAACGATATATTCGATCGAATATTATAATATTGGAAACAAAAACAATTTCAGTTTTTTGTTTTTGTTTTTAATTTAAATGTTCGATCGAATCTATCGTTCGCGTTTAGAGCAACATGCCCTTAAAATCTGTGTGTGAACAATACTGGGAAATTTTGTGACATGCTTTTTTCCCACCCACACGGCTGCATTTTACAAAATCAGGCCCTTATATGTACACGTATCTATATTTATATATTGAATTATTTTAAGTTAAATTTATATAAATAATATACAATAATTATATGACATTTGAAGGGAATTTAAATGAAGAAAAAAATTCTAAAGATACTAAAAGCAACTTTATAAAATGTTTCCTATTATATAGTATAATAAACTATTTTGAAAATACATATTTTTTATTAATAAAAAAAAATACACAAAAATAAAACCTAAAACTAGAAGTCCAATTTTTTCAATACAAAAAATATTTAAATTTAAAATTATTAAAAAAAAATAATACAATTAAAAAAACAATATTATAAAAAGAGAGATTTACTTTAAAGACAACAAAAAGTGTACAAGAGATATAAAGAGAAAAGTGTCATTCTACCAATTCTTCAAAACTTTCAGGTTTGTTCTCATAAGCCAATGACTTCTTCAAGTGCTAGAGAAAACTAATGAAAAGAAAAATTTACCAGGCGGTTGAAAGAAATAATATGCTGGCATAATCATACATTTAATAGGTGCTTGATAACCATTTTTTAAATAAACATCCCACTCAAAGGGGTCCAATCGCGACTTCATGCTTCTCACCGTTTCTAAACTATTCACACAGAAAAATTTCATATTAAAATTATCGAAAACAATGATAATTTAACATTTATCGATAATGATTTTGCTTCATATGTGTTTCATGTTAATTCAACATGATTTGCAATAGCCTTGAAAGAAATTTGTTTCTTTTGAAATAACTATACTTCATGTTGATTTAATGGGCCTTATCGTGGTTGCCGTATTTCGACTTGGACTACGACAGTTTCGTCCAAGATTAAAGAAAAAAACGTCGTAGTAAGAGTCGAAACACGCCAACCATGATAAGGGGGGAATATTCCAGTACTGCAAAGTCGTAATGAAGCATCATGTTGAATTAAAGTTCTTTCAATTTGAAACAACGTGAATTTGATACTAAACAACACGAAGAATCATCTTGAACCAAAGTTCAAGTTCAAGTTAAAACAACAGGAATTTAATTTAATGTAGTCAGTAATTTGGTTAATCATTTAACTTATGGGAGTGGCTCAGGAATCAGGAAAATGTATATTGTAGTTGGCTCCACCAAACAAGATTTGAACTCGAATTTATCGCGTGGTAGTCAACGCGCAAGCTTAAATATTCTTTATACACAATACACAGTAAATAAATACCATCATGAGTTAAATTTTAATTCAACATGATTTAATTAATAATTTTACGATAAGGTAACATATGGACGCGATGGTTGCCAGATGAATGGCAGTGCTGGCATGCTGACGTATTGCCGGCTAGGTCTCGCCGTCTTGGGGTGGTTCTTGCCAACCCATCGGGCTGTCCAGCAACTACAACAAAGAAAAAAATCGCGCCAGCCAAGTGGATTCCAAAAGCAAACAAAAGTTGAGTTGGTATTAAAAGAAGTTTGAAGCCCTAAGCAAATCGTAATTACCTCCCTGATTACCTACACACACGCAACCAAATTCTCCTGGCAGATGGTATACCAGGGTATACAACCCTCCCCTTAGGGGCCAGGCGACCTCTCCGTGACATCGTAATCAGTCTACGATGTCCCTTACCTTGCGTAAAATATTATTTAAATTTAATATGATTTATAATCAACATTTTTGCATGTTGATTTCGTGTGTGTTCGTTTCTAAAACTATTTTCTAACGTGAAAAATATTAAAAATTGTGTATTAAGTCATTTTACAGATAAACTGTTGTTTTTTTATCTCTTAAAAAATCTCTTTTTATTAATATGTACATATATTTTAAATATTAAAATTTTGTAATATTTAAAATGAATCAAATTAAAGATGAACATAAATTTATTTACATAAAGAATCTACGAGTATGTATAAATAAATTATCACAACCAAACAATACTGAACTGTAGATACATATACATACATACATAGATAAGTACACATACTTTAATCTATTCCAAACAAACAATAAAGATTTAATGTATATTTGTGTATAAATGTGTAATTAAATAACAAAAAACAAAAATTATTTAAAATAAAACAAATTTAACAACAAAAAAAAGAACAAATTGGGTATTAAATTTATTGAATATTGGAAAAAGTGTAAGTTGTAGGGTTAAATTTGGCAACCTTGAATTGTATTACCTTTAAGCTGTGTATTTATTGTCAGCACAGGTACCAAAATACACAACTCGATTACAGAAATTGATTGCCTTTTCCCATCAATGGCAGATTTTTGATATTAAAAAAAAACTACATAAAATTGATTTTGGCGATTTTTTATATCAATTCGGAGAAATAGTTCGAAAAAAATCTGTCAACCCTGACCGGCAAAAACAAGTATGAAGCGCGCCTTTTTCGTTGCAACATCATACTTTGTTGCACACACATGGAGAAGAAGAATAATTGCCACTTGTTGTTATATTTTTGTTTTTTATTTACTTCATTGCAATTTGCAAAGGAAACTGTTGAGTAAGAATATAACGGAATTGAAACGCACAAGCAGAGATAGAGAAAGAGAGAGCGAGAGAGAGTTAAACAAAGTGGAAGTGGAGAAAAATCATAACAAATTTTCCGATTTGAAAAACTACAAAAATAATGTCAGTGTTTCGCTGAAAGCGGACGCGTGCATAACATTTCAATAATAAAGCGGATGCGGAAAATGTAAAATACATAATTAAATGAAAATTGTTGAATGAAATAGAAAAAAAAACAATATATGAAATAAAGATACAATAATAATTGTTAATAAAAAAATATAATGGCCAAAATTTGTTTTTTGTTAAATATAATAAATGAAAAAAAAACATAAAAGTTTAATTTAAAAATTAATTTTACAAGAAAAAACATCAATAACTATTTGAAACTACATAAGCAGTTGTGTTTGAAACTCTTCCCCACAGACCAAAAACCGCCGGTATCTGTTGTACTGTCTAGCTCTTTCCCTCAGCAAGAAGAAAAAAAAAAACAAAAAAACAAACACCAGAGAATCTCCATTAGCAGTAGTAGGAGTTAAAGAGGAGTTTATGTATGTTTAAACATTCGTGTCATTTACATTCATAATTAATACGCTCTATTTTTCCGTTAACATAAAAACCGTTAAAATACTCATGCACTTAAACAAACACACACACACACACACATACACACACATTCACACACAACCAAACACAAACTTACAAAGGAATATAAAACAGAAATGCACTTATATTTCACTTTGTGCGCGCCGGAAGTGGTATCCTAACGGTATTTGTGTTGTATGAACAAAGCAAAATAAGCAAAAAAAAAAAAAAAGGAAGAAGCTTTAGTTATAAAAAATATTAAACGAAGGAAAAAGAGCATAAAAACTCATGTCGGTAGTGTTAAACACAGAGGATTATACACATTTAAGAAAAAAATAAAAAAAATAAAAAAAATAATAAGCGAAAACAATCACTCACACATACACAGGGTGTATCAATCAGGAGTTCTATATGAAATTAAATTGTTTTGGTTTTCCCGATTTAAATTTTGATAATCAGGAAATGAAATAATTTTCTTTATGTTGGATCATCTATCAGCTGAAGGTTTGGAGAGAGAAAAAAACTTTAAGCCGATATAAAGAGCTTATGCAAGCACTTCAGGTATCAGATCATCAATCGCTTTAATCTAACAACAAATAAAACTTCATTTGATCAATTATAAGGTAATTTTTTTATTTTCCTCCTCATTTCTTTAATAAAACTTTCATACCTATAACCTGAATTAGAAATAAATACCCAATATAATTTAAAATTTGATTATTAGAAAAAGCTTTATTCTATCTATAATTTTAGCACATGACTAAACATGATTTCTGACAATCTGCCAAGCAGCTTTCTGTGCTTATGTAAAAGTACCTGACCCACCACTTGTACTCTCTAGGAGGAGACCTCACCAGTAAGAAATAACAAGTTGAATAAAGACCTCAGCAGTAAGAAATAAAGAGATAAATAACAAAATCTCTTTTGTTTTTTTTTTAAATTTTTTAATGCATCACCCTTTTACACACACTAAACGAAAGGAAAAAGGATTCATACTATTTTTAGTACATATTGCCTGCTGAGTGTTTGTCTGTTTTCAAATGGATGAAAATCTGATGTGCAAAATAAAATGAAAATTTTGTATCATGATTATGAAAATATTGTACGAGGGCTACAATTTATGTTTCGGGAATAGCAAATAATAACAAACATTTTTAAATGAAAATCAAACATTTTTAAATGAAAAGGGCTTTATTGTTTTTCGATATATTCCCCTTGATGATCAATACACTTCTTTTGCATTCGTTGAAACCATTTGCCATAGCAGTTTTTCCATTCCTCTTGAGACACCTCCAAAACATGGTTTTTGAACGCTGCAACTGCTTCTTTGGCGCTCGTAAATCGTTGACTACGCAGTTTACCCTTGATATTAGGGAACAAGAAAAAGTCATTGGGTGCCAAGTCAGAACTGTACGGAGGAGGATGAGTCATCAATTCGATGTTTTGACTGTTCAAAAATTCACTTGTTTGACGAAATCTGTGAGAGCACGCATTATCATGATGAAGAACGATTCGTCTCCGGGGTTTAGTTTTACGAATTTCTCCCAAAACTTCCGGCAAACAAATGGTCGTGTACCGTGTACGTTGCTCAAGCGGAACAATGGTCACATGATCCATGATCGCTGTGCTTCTTCCACGAACAACTTTTGTTGGATTTAGCTCGTCTTGGAATACCCACACGGTCGATTGCTGTTTTGTTTCCGGTTCATAAGCATATATCCATGATTCGTCACCTGTCACGATTTTAT
Source organism: Nowickia ferox (assembly GCA_936439885.1). Lineage (NCBI taxonomy): Eukaryota > Metazoa > Arthropoda > Insecta > Diptera > Tachinidae > Nowickia > Nowickia ferox. Next base: position 10,527,447 of record OW387024.1, on the reverse strand, counting down.
ACACGTCTTTTGCATTTTTCTACATGACATAGAGAACCCGAGTAGAGATCGGAATTAAAACAAATTAAATATTCTATCCCACTACACTCTCTTTAAGCATAGATTACATCATATATTCCATAAGACTTTCTTACACTCGTGCATGCACTTTCCTAGGTTTGCTGATGCATCATCATCTTGTCGAGTATTTGGAGGCCAACAATTTACTAAGCGGCCGTCAGTATGGCTTGCGCAAAGCATGTCCTAAGGCTTTTCTTACAGAAAAAATGGTTTCGTTCCATTCACTATTTTGGCATGCTTTGAGGATGCCTGCTCTAGGTATTTCGTTTAGTATGATGTGTTCTGATGTACTTCAATAAAACTTATTGCTTTCGAGGTTGATTATAATTTCTCTCGATTTACCCAATGTATGGGATGGGTGGGTGGAGGATGAGTAACAAAAAATTTAGTTCCATGCTCATGTTTCTTATAAGCTTCTTTTAGATTTGATATGAATCAGCCTGTGGACAACAGGACAACCAATATAATTGTTTAATTTTTCTCGACGCGAAAACTTCTCGCAAGTTACAGAGCACCGGTACAGTTGTTATAAATGGGAGCTCATCAGACGAGCTTCATATATTCGACCCAGAATACGAGGGTGGGTCACTAACTCAGTGACATTTTGAAGAAACACAGGTTTTTATATAAAAATATATATACACTTAGTCCAACGTTTCTCCAATTTTTTTTATCCCTTCCGAAAAATATGATTTGTCGATGTCATCTAAATAGGCATTTGTATGTGAGATTATTTCGTAGTTGGGGTCAAATCTCTTTCCGCCGAGCCGGTCACTCTGGGCTAAATCTGGAAGAATAGGGCGGATGAGGGAGTAATTCGTAGCTCAACTCATGGATGTCTGCCAAGCTTTCAAGAGTATTTAATCATTTGTAGATAACAGCATTTGACGTTCATTTCACTCATTAAAAATATCTTGAATATTGAACTTATAATGATGCTGAATGAGTTCCGGCGAATGTCCGTTGTTTTATGCTATGATGCTACTTTTTCAGTAATTTTGAGAGAGACTCTTGGTCTTCTTGACATAAAACTTCAATGTGATATTCGTTGGACTGAGCACATTTTTCAGGTCACAAAAGCAACATTCAGTATAAGAAATATTTGACTATATCCTCCTTGCTATTTATACCACATATTCCCGACCTAAAATAGAATACAACTCTCGCAAATAGGCCGCTGTTTCAAGGCCTATTTTGAAATTATTCGATAGCGTTCAGTAGAGGGCGAAGATTATCATACATCACAAAGTGAGTTATGGTTCATTATGCTATTCCTACAAGAATCGAAAATAGTTCGGTAGCGTATTAATCATTATAGGCGAAACCCGCTTTTAGGCCCCATTGTTCTGATGTGGAAAAAATTCCTGCGGCGCCCTTTCCAATAGCACTTTCAACTTGAGCTTAAATCAAATTTCCTCAAACAGTACTCTCTTTATTGTCCTTCCAATTGCTTGTTTTTCTAGCTCCAACATAATGCACTGCATGAATAAAAATTATTTCCTGAGTGCTGATCCTATTGTATATATTGAAAATGTTTAAAAAAAATCATTCCCGATAGTTTAAGCATTTTATGTTACCACAAAACCTTTTCATTTTGTATCCTCTAAGGGTTTTTTTAAGCGACCGAGGTTTGGCTCTTGTACAACGGCACCTATCAGAACCTAAGTCAGCTGGTTCTCCTCTAAACGTAAGGTTTAGCTCTAGCTACGAGAATTACAGAATAGAGCTTGCTGAATTGGCAAAATCAAGATGGCAGCACCCATTCGGTTCGAAGGACCATAAACAAATGTGCAATCAAGGAAGAGTTTTTGAAACTTATCCCTTACGTCAGCACGTGTTCCACACTGCATTACATCGTCTCTCATTGCGTAACTTTTCTGTGTTTAATTCTTAATAGCTGACAGAAGTAAACGATACTTTATAAAGAGCTACCAGGGCAGAAGTTATTAAAAAGATTTCTTTGTGACCAAGTTATAAAAGCGTAAGTCGAAAACCCCAATTTCGAAAAAAAATCCACTTTTAACGTATGAACGTTTTTTTTTTGAGAAAATCATATTGGGCCACTTAAAATAATTTTGTCATAAAGTAAAGATTATTGTATTACACATTTCATGAAAATTAAGTTTTTTTGTATAATTTTGCGTCTATTGCAAAGTTTATTGGACTTTTATTAGGACTAAGAATAAATATTGTTTTGTTTATATCTTTGTAATAACCTTCGTTAGAGACATGGCGATTTTACATAAAAATTAAGCTTCATTTGTAGAGTTTCGTGGCACATACATATATGTACATATGTATCTCAATCTTGTCGTAAGTCGACTTATGCTGGCATCTCTTAAAACTTAAAAATCAGGAGACAAGTTACAGTTTTGAATATCAAACTAAATTTCGAGACCTTTCAATTTAAATTCTATTGAAATATTTTTAAATGTTATGGGATAGCGAATGCTGTAATTTATTTCCACACACATGATGAGGCATTCACTCCAACAAGAAATGGACTTTTAAACGAGCTTCTCTTACAGAAAAATATAATTGCAAAATTAAACTTTCATGTGTGCAGACAATTTTCTTTTAATCAAGTCAATTTCAGATGAAATTAGCATTGTGGTACATTTCAGACCAGCTCCGGAAAGGGTTGAATTTTATACTTTAATTTATACCTAAAAAAAATATGTATGTACATGTTGGTGTTGTTGTCGTTAGCAATTGCTGACTTTGAAGTTGATGTTAGGGAAGATGTTGACGACGATGATGATGATGATGATGATGATAATGGTGCTGGCTGCTGGTGATGATGATAATGATGTTATGATGCTTTTTGGGGTATTTATTTCCAAAGAGTAGTAGTCATCGTTTGATGTTTGTTTTTGTCTTCGTTTGCTCTTGTTATCCTTTGAGGGAATAATAAAACACGACAACTCTGTGCTCTTTATGCTTTTTGTGTACACAATTTTTTTGTTGTTGCTTTTTACCACACTACTGCTGTGTGTGGGTGTATTAAGCTGTTTCTGTTACTGCACGTGAAACAAAGTGTCCCTTGTTTAAAAGCAAAACAGGCAGAGAGGGGTATATCAAAGGCCTTTGAGGCAATGTTAACGAAACCTTTATGCTGCTAACAAAACAAATACTCTGTGGGATTTTGAGGACTGAGATTAAGCAATTTGTTAATGTTGTTGCAGATATATTGACCTTTAAGCTTCGTCCTCACTAACAAAAATCTTTACCTTTTATTCTTAAATAAGAAACATCTGTTTTATATTACACCAATTCCTCTGCTCCTCGTCCTTATATTTACTAGGATGCCAACTACCAAAAGCCAATGTTAAACCAAAAAAACACACAAAATCAAACAAACCAAACCAGCAAAACTAAAATCCTTTTGAAATGAGCCAACTACATCTCTCTTTTCAATAAGAACTCACACTTTCTTATACATACTCGCATGTATATTTTTTGCTAAAGCTCCCTGCAGCATCCCACTAAAACTATTAAACGGCTGTTTCTTCACATATACTACATTCTCTTTTTTTTTCTCCCACTCCTTATTTAGTATTTGTTTCACCTCGTCCTTTTTCCTTAATGATTTTGTTGTTGTTATTTCTGCTGCGCTGAAAGGCCTCTTAGTAACTAGTTAGTTTTTTCTATTTTTTTTTTTTGTTCAACATACGAGTAGGACTACAAACACGGGGAATATGCTTTTAAAACAGCAATTAAAGTACATGCAAGCAACATCAAAGCACAAAAGGAAAAAAAATCCTTTTTCACAGTTTTTTATTTCAATGTTTTTGTTATTGAAAAACTACATACGTTTTTTCTCCCGTTTGTGTGTATTTGGTGGCCGGCCCCCCTCAAACCCGCTAGGAAAACCCCGAGCACTACAATTGTCCGCAAACAAGGATGCAAAATGTATTTATATTTCAAATGCAGTATAAAAAGATTTGAAACAAATTTGATTAATCTGATAGGTCTTTGTAAATGCAACCACAAATTTGTTATGGAAACAATTGTACGAGGGTTGTGAAAAAGTTGATGCAAAGATGAATACATAAAAATCATTATTAATAATTATAGCAGAAAAGTTTTTTTTTTAAAGTAACGTAACACTTAGGCAATGAATACCTACTACGAGTACTAGGTTATGAAGGGTGGTGCCAAAAATGCACCTCCACTCGGAGATCCAATTGGGTCCATTGTGATCCCTACTACTATAATTAGGTGTTACTTTCTTTAGGGAAGGGATATTGAAAGAGAAGACAAGTGGTGAAGGAAGAAATAGAGGAAAGCTTCATTCTTTTTTTACAACTCTGCTTCTTGCACGATTTTAATAATGCAGAGTGCAGCGCCTCTGGTGTCAATGAGGCGTATTAAATTTTCAAAATGTGTTTAGTAGCCATTTTATTGGCTGCTGATTATGCTACACAATACCGACGAATGATGGCGCTCTGATGTTGCATTAGGATTAGCATCTGCTGAAGTCGGGATAGATCAGTGAGCAGTGACTATGCCTTCATCACTTGAAATTTCTCACAACAACTTGATACAAAGAGCACTAATGCACAACAGCAAAATGCGTGGTGCTGTTATTTAATGACTGTCGGAGACCGGAATCGAAACCAGGACCTTCGGTTTTGTAGTCAACGTGCTAGCTACCTCAGCCAACGGATTTCATTTTAGTTTCCTTTCTTAATTTTAGAAGAAGGAACAGCTAAAGTAGAAAAATAACTTTTACGTACACACGACTTGTGTATGCGCTTTGAAACAAGATATAGAGAATAGATATGCAATCATATTCTGTTGTACATGAGACAGACCCCACACATGCTGGCAGATAATACACAACAAAGTGGATGTAACAGTGGACAATATTAATTAATTGTTTACTGCAAGTGTTTTGAAACAAAAAATCTACATGGATTAATTATTTTATTCTTAATTTGAAATTATTAATGCAAAGACAGTGAAAATATAATACTGAGACAACAACGACGTTTCAATAACATGTCAAACTATAAAAGCATTAATTGTAAATAATAATGAATACAATTTTTTTTAAATAAAAAATGAAGTATGAATTGTTCTAAAGAGTGTCTGTCTTTAAAGGTGGTTCAAATTTTGAGCCGACCGACAGTTACTATGTATAAACCTCTTATAAATCAAAAATATTTTTTTAGATAAAGTTCGATACGATTACTTTATATTGAAAACAAAAACAAATTTTCTTGTTTTCAATACAATTTAACTATCGAATGTTTTCTGTCGATCTCGTGGGGCTGCAAAAAATCGATGGTACTTAATTTCTTCTTAAATTTTGAGGATTTTTAAGGATTGGCAAGATTTTTGTCTGGAACGTCACTTCTTTACGTTCCTTATGGAGCTCTTTTTTTATCTATACCTTCGTGAAATTTCAGTCATCGTTTCACTCTCAAGTTTAATAGTTGAGAAAAAATGCAAATTTAACATTTTTATATGATGGGTCTGATTTTAAAAATGGGTCTGAATGGGTCTGATTTTAAAAATGGCGACAAGACACTTAACAGGCACCTTTTCGTATCTTATTTTAAAGCAAATTATTTTGCAACTCTACTAATATTCAAAATCTACATATATATATAAAATCGCAGTGTGTGTTTGTTACTAACGCATGATTTCTGGAACTATAAGACCTGTGGAGCTGAAATTTTCAACACAGGTTCGTGTCAATATCGGGTAGGTTTTCGTTTTGTTTTTGACCCAACAAGTGACCATTGTATAAAGTAATTTGTAGTTAAAAAAATAATTGAGGGTAAGACAACGTTTGCCGGGCTAATCTAATAAATTAATAAAAACCTATGGAACAATAATTTTAAACTTTAATTTCTCTAATTTATGTTCATGAATTTTCGAAAATTTGCATGACGTTCAAGATAAAAAAATGTTGCAACATACATAACTTTAATGCTTTTTTTAATTACTTAAATGTCCGTATTACTGAAACGCAAGCAATTTTTGTCAATAGTTACAATACGACAACTATTTTAGTATAAATATTTTAAGAAAGAAAAATTTAGTGGCGTTCACGTTTAAAAATCATAATTTGCCTTCACAATTATTGAAGTTAAAAATAGAAATGTTTAACAGTAAGAAATTTTTAAAAACCACTTACCCTTCAAATTAATGAGGAAGATGAATTAGTTAAAAGTCCAGACCTTTTCCGTGGTGTCAATTGGTATTCAAAAGAAATCATCCTCATCAGTACTGACTTTCATCAGTGGATTAATGCAGAGTCGATTAGCTGTTGATATATGGCAGAAAAGATCCGGTTTTTGTACCAATGATACAGATGAATTGCCTAAGAAGAGCATGGTTACTATTGTTGTGGGCCCAGAGCTTTATTGTGGCGTCAATTGGCTTTTCACTGCAAACTTCTGTACTCGGAAGACTTCACACTTGCCTCAGGAGTCATGCAGAAATTCGATTAGTTGCGGTATTTGGATCAGTGAAACATATGAATTCGCTAAGAGCAGCACCCCTTACTTTTTCTTATGGGCCCGGAGTTTTTTGTGGCGTCAATTGGCATTTTACTGCAAACTTCTCTACTCAGAAGACACAAGGCAGACTTCACACATCCTCTGTTTCGACTTGCCTCAGGAGAGTCATGCAGAAATTAGATTAGTAATTTATATATGGCCGCTGTGCCGATCTTTGCAACATATATTATTTATCCATCCATCTATCTGTTAAATTGATGCTGAATGTTGAAAAATTTTGCACTCATTTCATTGTCTGAAATGAATAATAGAAATGAGTAAGGTTAGTAAATTTGTTTGGAGAAACAATACATACATATTAATACAATTTTAAGGTTGAAATTAAAATCAAGCCATTGAAAAATGTCCTAAGGCAATTTTCTAAATTTCTAAAGCAAGCAGCCTTTAAATTGAGATTTTCTCTGGTAAAAATGAGAAAAGCGGTTCACTAAAAATTTGACTAGATGGAGCTTTGAATAAGAGGTAAAGTTATTGTACTAAATACCTATCGGTATATCTTTGGCAATAAGGAAAAAGTGCTTAAGTCATATTTTACTGTTTTACAGGAGAACACTTTTAAACGTTCAAGTCGATTTTCAGAAATTTATTTCTATTACAGTTAAACTGGAAAATTCTCTGTTAACTTTTATTTTTCTAAGCAAACATGATTCTACACACTATAAAGAATACATTTAAGTTAAAATATACCAAAATATAATCTAAATTATATTATTTCAAACGAGATTAGAAGTCTAAAAAAGATAAGCAGCAAGTAATAGTGCTATAACTTCCTGAAAAATCACACAAATTAATTGAGATTTTGACCAGCGGTACTTTCGAGTATGCAGATAACGGAGGTACCATTAACTCAAAATCAATTTATCTCGACTTAAGCACTTTTTCCTTTTTTTGCCACAGATATAATGGCCTTTGCGAGCCCGAGTTGGATCCCTGGACAAACACAGTCATATCAGTATCATAGATTTTCTTTTATACATTAGTGTCTGTGCGAATGCATAAGACACAGCCATTCTTCGTAAGTAATGTACCTACTTAACACCAGAGGCGCTGCAGCGATGCTACAAAAATTGACAAAACTCTCCATAGCAGAGTTGTAAAATATATTAAGCTTAATTATTTACGCTTTTTCATAATCGGCCTTGTCTTCCCTATGACTTTCCTAAGGAATGTATTAGTTATACAAACATATGTACTTAAGTATGGATATTGTTATGTAAGCTCTCTCTTACAAAAAAAAAAAAAGAAAACAATAAAATATAGAGCTTAATTTTATATTTCTCAAATCCATTTCCTAGCAGGGTTTTTCCATTTTATTATAAATTTTAACAACAATATTTTTATACGTTCATATGTATATAAAAACATGTATTGTGTATAGTATACATATATACTCGTACTCGTACATATGTATATACGTACATATGTAAAAAAGAAATCATTTTTATATTTAAAAAAATTCTCTTTGATGTTGTTTTTCCACAAACTATACAGAGATTTATTCACATCATCGTCATCATCAAGCAAAGTTTTCTTTTTGTTTTGCATGAAAATAAAAGGAAAAAATATCTAAAAAACGTACAACTTCTGTATGCAAATCTTTGTTGTTGACTTTTCTTTTTAGTTTCAACCTTTTTTTTCTTTCGTTTTAATTTCAAGTTTCATTTTATTTCGTGTCTTGTCACTTGTTTTAACAAAATATTGCCTCAAATTATTCTTTATCAAAAAGAAATTTGCTCTCGAAATTTTAATACTATTAAAACATAAAAGTACAAACAAGAAAAACTAAATAGAAAAAAAATAAGAAACCGAAACAAAACTGACAAAAAAAATTAAGAAAATAAAAAAGCTTAAAAGAAAACGTATTCTTTGAAATGTTTTGAACTTTGCATAAGTGCAGGTCAATTGGTTTCAATTAATGTTGCTGGGGGATACAACTTTCATTTGATGTTTCACCGTTTATGGAAATTTGCAATCTCCTTTGTGAGCCAACGAAAGAAAGACTTAATGACTAATAAGAAGCGAAAAATAAAAGAAGCTGAAAAAAATATGTTAATATACTCGTACATATTTTCGCTTCTTTTATTATTATATTTTTAGTTATACTTCCCAATGGAAAATATTTAATTATTGACTTTAATGATTTTTCACTGAAACAAAAATCAAAGAGATTGAAATTCAAATATCAAATGATGTAAATTAAAAATTAACAACACAGTAAGAAGAGAACATAAACAAACTTCTTGTTCAAAGGTTGTTTAAAAAGAGCCTCACAACAATAAAAAAAGCAAGAAACCCTTTTAAGAATTCTTAACTGTTGAAAAAATTGTAATTGCCAAAGGAAACATAAAGATAAAAGCAAATGTCCTTTTAAGCACACTAATGATGATCAAGGAAAAACTGCACGACATTGACGAGGGGGGAGAGTTAAGTGATTCCAAGCATCCAGCAATATGGAATAGTCGCATATAATATACATACGAGTATATGCAATTAAAACCTGAATTTCTTTTATTTAGTTAGCACAGATCATGGTGTGCTACTCCAGACAAGGAGCAAACGTTCTTACGTTCCCTAGACCTTGTTCAACAGCACATTTCTTATTAATTGTATAGTTTCATTGATAATACTTTTTTTTTTCTTGGACTTATCAGCGCTGCAAGCAACTTCCGATGGTGCTGAAGGAACACATTTTTTTACTCAGGATAGGGATTACGCCCTTGCATGAAAACCTCCTCCTTTATCCGGGCTTGGAACCGTCAGACTAACACCAATATGTGTATTAGACTAACGCCAATACTTGGACCTAAACTTTGCACTAAACTAGACTATAATACCCCACTATAGTTCCTAGACTAAACTGGAATAGACTAGTCTCAGCTATAGTAAAAATTAGCCTTAGAACAGACTTAGACTCATCGCCTGTTCAACGATGTTGAAAGTATACGCTTCTTCTATAATTTAAATTGGAAGGAAAAACAAATTTTCTTATTTTTTGTTGTCTTTCAATATAAAGTCCAAGAGACACGTGATTCTTTTCTGATATTTTTCACATAGAGTAAATATATTTTTTTACCAATAATTTTTAAACTTTTGTAGAATATGGATCCGTGCTATCTCTAAAATTGAGCGGATGCAACCTCGCTGCATTATGTGTCAATAGCTGTTAGAGGAAAATTTCTCTCCTCTCTGAGGAGGAACATCCTACAGGATGGTCTCTCTTACCTATGCAGATGATCGGAGAAGCGAGGGCTTGCCTTTAATCTCAACAAAACGAAAGTAGTTCTCTTTTTGAGGAAGCATAAGATACCTGATTTCCAACCCATTAACTTTAATAACACGGACTCTAAGTTGAGTGTTAAGATTAATAATTTAGAGACAGCGAAGAAAGCATTAATACATTTTATCTCTGCAAGAAATCCATTGGAAAATGTAAAATATAAAAATCGTTTACTGGATCTATACGGCTATAGTGGCCTTCCTGGAGAAGATGTATCTGTATATGTTACACAAGGTTCAAAGACTTGCCCCACTGTATAGATCTAGTACTCTTCGCATTATCCCCACGGATGCATTGTGTATGCTTCTAGACCTGCAAGAATCTCTGCAATCTGTCTTCGTTGCATTTCTTTATGAAATGGAAACGGCATTGACCACTGCAGAATAGTGGTCACCAAAGCTTGGGGAAGAAGGATTAACCAAAACTTCTCTGCTCTCCTTCATTAACGTCTCTACAGGACCTGCATGCTATCCCGAAAAAGAGTGAAGGAATGGTACTCCAGGGAGAAGAAGTGAATTTTATACGAATACCTCCAAAGCTCCAAGTACTTAATTTACTTAGGTATATTAGGTCTTGGAACTGCAAAGCAACTACCAAAAAACTGCAGTGTTTATCAGGCAAAGATCCTTGCTATCAAGGAAGTCGCAGATTGGTTGAGAGTGAAAGACACTTCAAAAACCCATATCTTGGCCTGGGAATCCCCGCTTCTAAGAACCACAACATCCTCTGACTGCCATTCATAACGAAACGAGTTGGCAGAGCAGTGCAACATTAAGATCATGTATATTTCGGGGCATAAAGGCTTTCCAGGAAGTTCTAGGGCTGATCAGCTTGAAAGAACTGACACAATTCCACATTTCACTGCATATGGAATGTGTAGATTTAACCCTACTCTCAGCCTTAGACAGAAGACTGTAGAAGAAACAAAAGGTGGGCCTCAAGAAATTACTACATTATCAAGAAATAGGAACCAAATCTCGGTTTTAGTGCCCGTGTTAACCTGACACTGTTTCATAATAGAATCGAATACAATCACCCTTATTCCAGTTGTCGACATCGACATCATGTCAATACAATCCCAAAAAATTGGAGTTTGTCTACTTGCTCTAAAGAAAAATTTTGTGCTATAGACAATCTACTTATGTTTCCTAAGGTCTAGAAAATAGCGTGAGCCTGTCAATAGCAGTCAATTGTTTTCGACAACGGGTAGACATGACGTAACGTTGATGTTGACAACCGGAATAAGGGTGAATAACTTTTGCCGTTGATGAAGAGGAAAATGTAGAACATTTTCTGTGAAGAGGATGGCCATCATGAATGCTCTTAACTTCAGGGAATGATCTGTTATTACAACGCGAAGTCTTTACCGTGGATTCCACGGTGGGGACTTCGCTTATGCAATCTCCGTGGTATCACAATGGACAGGAAGGGTTTAAGTTGGGACTTTGGGACTCTGACTACCAACCTTACCTCACCTAACCTTAATATAATCATCCTTATACCAGTTGTCGCTCTCGAGAACAATTTTGTGCTACTGAAAATCTATTTCCGTTCCGTAAGGTCTAGAAAATAGCATAAAGCCCCAATTTTTTGGTATTGTATTAAAGTGACGTCGATGTCGACAACTGGAATATGGGTGAATATTTATGTCTCCGGTAAATTCCTAAGAAATTCGCTAAATATTTTGGATAGTTGAGCAGCATTTTTATTTACTACCCTAAAATTTTACCATGCTCTTTTTATAATTAAAATTTTTTATTTTTCTCTTTGCAGCTGGAGGAAATATGAACTAGATTAATAAATTAGAAACCAGCCCACAAACATTTACAAATAATTTAGTTTAAAAAAATAGTGAACAACAAGTGCCATAAAATACGAATATAAAAAATGTATAAAAATTATGAATGAGGCAATTAAAAGTAATAAAAATTAATTAAAAATCCACACTGGAAATACAATAAAACAAATATTTAGAAGAACAATAAAATGCAGAGAAAGCAATCACAAAAAAACTACGTAACGAATTAAAACTATATTTAAAAAAAGGAAATAAAGAAAAAATGCAAAAAAGAAATATTTTAATAAAAAAAAAATATTAAGAAGATAAACATAAAATAATGTTAACAAACAGAAGCGCTTATCGTTTAAAATTCAGCTAGAAATAATTAACAAATTATCAGCAGAATATTAATAATAAAAAAAAATAAAAAAATTGTCCCCCTTGATTGAAAATTAATGTAAAAAAAGCAATAGGGAAAATGCAGAAATTACACTTAAAAACAACTATCACGTCCTCACTGTCGCTGGGTAATCTTCCGTTGCTAATAGTCGGCCTGGCATTGTTGTTGTTGTTGTCATTAATGCCTTCGGTGACATCCGTTCGCCATATTGATAATGATGAATATAATTATAATGATGACGGCGAGGTTGGCATCGGTGGTGGTGGTGGTGCAAGTGCTGGTGGCAAAGCAGTAAATGTAAATCAAGAACAGCAACACTTGAAACAACAACAAGAAAAATCATTTTTAAGTCGGCGCAGTAGCAGCAGCGGCTCGAACACCAATAAACGCACCAAGCATAGACAAAATGAATCACAGCATTGGAAACGTTTTAATAAACAATATTACTCCAACAACAACAACAACAACAACAACAATTATAATTATAATAAACATAATTTATACAATAACAACAACAACAAACTATCAATGGCACTTACAAAATATCAAAGTAGTGAAACTCAATACGCCGATGACGAAGAAGACACCGATACAAATGATAATAATTATCATGCTTTGGATAATAATGATTCGGACGATGATGATGACGGAGGCGATAATAATGAAGATATTGATGGCAATGATAACAACAATAACAACATGGATGAATCTATGGATTCCAGAATGTCTGCAGATGTTAAACAACAACATACACATCCTCCCTATGGTGAGCTTTGTTTTGAAAAGAATTCATTTGTTTTAAAATCTAAAATCACATCAACTAAGAGTATTAAGTATTGCTACTTACACACATACATACTCGTACATACACACATGAACACATACATAGATACATACATACACATATATTTTGCAAAAGTTTAACACAAAGGTTATCACAAAACTACAAGTTTTCAATAAAAAGTAGCGTTTTCCCCATGCTTTTATATATTTTTAGCAAATATGCCATTTTATATATTTACATATTCTTTATTTAATTGCATGCAGCAAGTTTTAAGTTTGAATTAGTCAGGCGTTTTTGCAAAGAAACAGAACGTCGCAACACTGAACAGATTGTTAAACAGAATAAAGACTCGCCTTTAGAGGAACAAGTGCGATATGTGTATCGAAAAAGTTAAAATGACTTAAGGCTCAGTTAGCCGCCCGTAATGGAGTGTAACTGCAATGGTAGGAAACAGCTGATCGATATTTTTTATGTGAAAAGAGAAGACAAGAACGATAATTCTACATTGCAAATATACCGTTTTATCCCAGTACCGCATTACCATTTCAATATAAAATAAGCGTTTTTATGTGTGAAATTAAATTCACCCGACATCGACGTCATTTTAACACAATACCAAAAAATTGGAGCTTGTGTACCTTGTTGACTCCTGTTGGCAGGTTTTTGCTATTTTCAAGACCTTAGGGAATGGAAATAGATTGTCAGTAGCACAAAATTGTTCTCGAGAGCGAGTAAACAAGCCCCAATTTTTTAATATTGTGTTAAAGTGACATCGATGTCGACAACTGGAATAAGGGTGATTATTTTTCGTTTTTAGTACTTGTTTTTGAAAACGGCTAAAATTTTTATATAAAATTTTACTGAATTGAAAAAATAAAGATGCAGTTCATCTGTTTTCAAGCTACAAAATAATTTACTTATGAGAAGAACGAAAAAGTGCACCAATAAATCTCAAAATTTGCAACATGTCCCCTAGAAATATTACAAGATAAATTTAGAGAATTCAACAGAATCCTGTCTGTCTAATAGTTTCGGGAAATCTAAAATACAATAATTAATAATATCTTTTTCTCCAGTTAAAAAATATGGCCACAAGTTTCTTGAAAAATTCTGAGAACGATAAAGATTATTAATATTTTTGTACGTTCATATTTAGTATCTAGTAAAAATAACTTTTATTTTGACATATTTCTAAAAAACTTTAATGATATGGAATTTATTTGCTTCCCTTTGAAAAATAAAACTTTCTGAAATCCACCACTGAAATTCTTGTGGCCTTATCGCTCAAATTGAACATGAAAAAAAATGCAAAAATATATAGCGCAAAAAATTTTTATCAGTAAAAAAAAAAAAATTATTGTAATAAAAACGAAAAGGCAAACTAAAGGCAACAGTTGCAGTTCATATAGAGAGTTATCGCAGGCATGAAAATAAGTTACAATTGGGTCGACAAACAGCCAACAGAAATAATGAATCATAAGTCCTAGTTTACATTATGCAAGTCTTATTGCTAAGCTGATTAGTTTGTTAGCAAAGAGAGACGAGGGTAAAAGAAACGTTACTGTTCCCCTTGTCTCTCTCTCTCCATCCAACTAATCAGCTTCGCAATAAGACTTGCATAGTGTAAATATGAACTAACGAATAAAGGCCAAGCAAGCGTATTTATTTATAAGGATCTACAGAAATTATGAAATTTCATTAAATATTTATAAAAACTTTGCATATAGTACTGATATAGAAGACAGAAATAATCCCAAGGTTTTGAAGACTAATTCTAGCAAAAAAAAAAAAAAAAAAAAAAAAAAAAAAAAAACAAAAATAGTTGCATCGACATTTTGAAAATTTGCGGGAATCGAACCCACGACCTCTGGACTGAGAGGATAGCGTCGCTATCACTCAGACATAAGGGCACCCTATGGAGGTTGAAGTCCCCTTACTTCAGCAGATTGTTCTGGCTAATCAGCACCGGAAACAATACCCCTCTCATTGTGAATGCCGTAGTCGACTTTAAATCAAGAGAACAGTAAATATTGTCACTGGTCTACTCTTTATCGGCAAAATTTTGAAAATCTCTTACTAATCTCTAAGGCTTTGTAAATTAATGGAGCATGTTAATAGTAGTCAATTGTTGTCGACAAAGAGTAGACAAGTGACAATTTTTATTTTTTACTCCATTCACAACAAGGGGGCATGAAAACACTTTCATTTGAAGAATATATTTGATTTGATAAAAAAAAATTACGAGGATCATGTTCGCCCTTCAGTCAACTCTTCTCAGTAAGGTTATTCTTTTTGTCTCTTTCGCGAAGTACAGTCAAATAAATGTGCCCTTAAAGGCTAGGACTCTCTATCTATCCTACATAACCTCATAACTTACGAAAAAATACAACCCTGATCACATGAATTGTTAATGTCTTGAAAATTTTCATGACTCCATCATACCAGGCTTGTATTTTCTCAAAAGTCGCACGATTGTGTAGGCTAGTGAATAATTCTAGCCCTAAACGGGGATATCATGGATTAGGTCAGGTTAGGTTGAGGAGAGGGTCAACTATGTTAACCCATTCCCATACGGCATCACACTGTTTAATTTATTCATTTAATTTTATAAACACTTTTTCGAAAGGAATCCATACGGAGAAGAGTGAAGACCGCCAGTAGATGTAACTCAAGTTTATTTGATTAATGTACCCACCCGCCTATTGCTTCCGACATCTAACTGCCACTGTATAAACACATTCATAAATGCCGGCTAACAAGCATCGGTACATGTTTCTTTTAAGTGTAATTTGTTTGTTTACATGCAACGTTTGTTTTTATTTTATTTACATGTTTAGCTGAATGTTTACTAAAACATTAACGAACACTCACACACACACACACACACACACGCAGATGCAAAAGTGGCTCATTATTTTCACACGCGTTTGTTTACAAACATCATTAAATGCAGCAACAACTAAATTTGTATACAATAAAAATTATGGCCGTTTATAAAGCAATAAAAAAACAAATTAACAACAATAATAATAATTAAAAAAATAATAATAATAATAAAAAGGGAGCAGAGCGAGCAGAGTGGATTCAAGACTGTAACAGTAAAACTGTAAAAATTAAAATTTTAAAATTGAAAGTGCAATGAACAATTTTTAATACGAGTACCTACAGTAATCCCCTGTTAACTGCCACGCCGAAATTTGTAAGATTTTTGGGTAGTTATGGGTTAAATGAATACTTTAAATTCAAAAAAAAAACGTAAAATAATAAACTAAGTTTAATATTTGTTAACGCACTAATTATACCAAATTATTATTTTTCTTAATCAGTAAAATATTGTTTATTAACTTCTCATTTGTTTAAATGAAATTTTAACATAAAATCTCTAGTTGCTCTAAGAAGTTTTAGGACAAATGTTCCCTGATGAGCAAGAGTGAAATGCACCTAGGTACCACCTAACAACCCCTCAATAATCAATTTCAGTGTATTTTTAATAAAAAAAAAATATTTTACTGAATAAGTTAAAGAATAATTCAGTTTTGTTAGTGCTTTAACAAATGTTAAATTGAAAAATATTCCTTTTAAACAAAAACTAATGGGACCAAATTTAAGACCTTTTTTCTCAAATTCCAAAGCTGGAATCAAAAAATTTATCATGCCACTTTAAGGCAAGATATGGTTTTGAATATTTCCAAAAATATTATTTGCGCCCGGCGAAAACTAAGAAGAATACAGCAAATATACTGAAAAAACCACATTTTTGAGAGTTTGTGAATTGCCGGGAACTCAAAAGCAAATTCTATTTGTTCTTACTTTCTGGGTATTAATTGCATAATTTTCCACCTATACGAGCATTTTCAGCCAAAATATAGTTCGTAGACTCAACCATTACTTAAGATCTGAATGCCTACGCCAATGTAAAACTTGGCTGAACTCTAAGAAAACCAAACTAAGAGGCGCTTAATTAAAAAATTTATCAAGGAATATTTAATTATTAGACAAACACTAGGAGAACAGAACAACAACAATGTCCTCCAGATATTTATCCGAATTAAGTAATTCAACGAAAGTTAATTAACTGTAGGACTTTGTAAGAGAAGAGATAATTTTTTATCTTACAACTTGAGATAATTAATTGTAAAATTAAGCGTAGGGCAGGCAACTAAACGGGGTACACTGTAATATTTTTTTCGTCATGTATTTGATGAATTTATAAAAAAAAAGTTCATGGGAAAATTTCTAGCTGTCTATATGCCAGCGGTTGTTGAAAAGTCACAGGTCACTGAACTGTACCGGCTTACAGCGGATACTAATCCTAATGTAGCAGCAGAGCACCCTCCTCCATCGGTATTGTGAAGCAGAATCATCGGCGACGTAAAATAAGCAATAAAATGGCTACTAAGCACAGCTTAGTAAATTTAATACGCCTCATTAACACCAGAGGCGCTGCAACACTGCCATAAAACATTAAAATGTGCAAAAAATTAGAGTTGTAAAAGAATGAAGCTTTCCTCTCTCTCTCTCTCGCTATCAAATGCTTACGAGTTCGAAAGACCATGGATTATCAGAGAGCGTACTTATAATTAGTTACAAATCAAAATACACTGCTTATTATGGAAGCACTATTTTCAGCATAAATAATTTTGAATTTTTTCATTGCTGGCTAGCTAGATCGTTTAATAAATACACATGTACCTTCCTTTAATACCTGCAACTTTAGAGGAAATTAAATACATATTTGCAAAATTCTAAAACCACAACTTACAGTAATATACATTCAAATTCGTTCATCGGTTCGAAGGACCATGAGCATGTGCCTTGTTGGCATTATTTTTAAAAGCGTAGTTTATGGATTGTAGACAACAAATAAAAATAAAATATTTTCCCTGCAGTATGTGGCTGCAGGCCACATGTTACGAACACATTTTGTAAGGCTCGGCCTTAGCAAAAATATGACATACTCATATAAAATTAGTGGCTTTTAAACTCCTGGTCATCTGATTATTTCATGATAATGATGATCATCCTTGGCTCCTTTAATTTCTATAAGGAGCACATGACTTCTGCGTTTTTAATTGAAGATAATTTGTGAATCTATTAGTTGATATAACATTCAGCAAAATTCTTGAAAGAATGCCAAAAAGACTGACTATTTTTAATGTGACTACAAACTTAACTTAATCCTCCCATAAAACTATTCCCTTTTTTATTCTTGGCAACCTTCCTGCATTGTTTTGTTTGTCTGGCCCGCACTTTCGCGCATATTAAATTTCTCTCCCTCTCTTATTTAATTAGTATTCATTTAAAACAATTTAGTAAGATATAATGACAAAAAAAATTCCTATTTAATTGGAAAAATTGAACAAAATATATTCAAACATGAGCACAATTTAAAAAAAAAAGAAGTATACATATTTTAGTATAAGAAACGTGCTAAGAAATTATTATAATCTTAATTTGTATAAACATTTTTATTGTTATTTTATTTTATACTTAATACAATAAATAAACAACTGAGGAAAACGACGCGTTGACGTTGGGAAGAACGTAAAAGATGGCAGATTTCTTTTGGGTTGGTTGACTGACAGCCATTCAATATTTGTTAGTATAAACTTTATTAGAATTTTAAATAAAATTCTGAAAAACATAAAACGTTCTTTATTAGATCTTTTAAAGAGAAGAGATATTCGTTTTATTAATAAATAAACAAAGCAATAACTCCTTTAAAATATGTACTCGTATGTACATATTTTAATTTTTTAATGATAATTTTCTTTTTCTGCAGAATACGGGAAACTTTTGTTTCGTAAAATTTTTGACAGGTGTATAAATCATTTATTAAAAGTTTAAGTAACGTTTATACGCTGTCATTGTGTCAATGTAATTAGTGAAAATGTCAACAGAAAGGAAAAATATTTTTGTTTCTAAAACAAAACTTTTTTGCTGTATTTTCAAAGGAATTATGAATGAATGAGCACGTTTTTCTTTTGAAAAATCAAATGTACACATGGAATGCACAAGTGTTAAATATTCTAATTTACTGTAGTAACTACATAAATGTTTCTTTTAATTGACACAATGAGGCGGAGTTCACGAAATTCATAAAAAAAAGATTTACGACCTCCACACGCTGCAAAAATCTAATACTCGTATATGCTTTTTCATGAGTTTCTTTAAGAAATTTTAAGTCATAAAATTGCACTTGTTTATCTGGCTCATGAATTGAGATTTCTGTGAAAAGCTATAAACAGCTTCGACGGTACTCTATGTGTGCCAGCTCGTACTTTTGTGTTTCATTGAGACTGAGGTACCTTAAATTCGTGTATAGTAAGGAAATGCCAAAAGCTTTAATCGCAAAGGCTACGGAGTAGGCAGCGCTGGCTATCATTTTCATCCGGTTCGAAGGACTATCAGCATTTTTTGTGGTAAGGGACCATTCACATATTACGTGAGGAAAATATCCTATAATCTTAGGGATCGTGAAGTCCGATGATTTGGTAGACTAGGAGCAGCACCAAAAGATAGAAACCATATTGGGGTAGAAATTAGTGGAGCGGGGAAGGTAACGATGCAATTAGTTGCTCAAAGATACATACATACATATATTTGATTGCAGCGAGAAGCAGCGGTCATATTCTCGTGGTCATATTCATTCATTCATGGCAAAAAATTTAAAAATTTATTTTTTTTTAATTTAAATTTTTAAGTTTATTTTGTTTCTAGTCGCTCAAGATATGTAAATAATCAAAATTCAATATGACAGTGAACAGATGAGAATTGTATGAAAATAGGTATCATTAAACAGGAAGTATTTGAAATTATGAATGACCCTTTAGCATAAATAACGCTTAAAAGTTAGTTTAGGTTTTACAGAGTGCCAATGTCACGAGTACCAGCTGACCTGCGGTATGATGATACGACAAAAATTATTCCATTCATCATCCTATTTGCGCGGTAGTAAACCAACTTGATGAAATAGCGCCTTACATCAGCAAGAGCGGCGCAGTGACAGTTTCTTCCCTTCGTGGTTACAGTGTACAAAGCCTGAATGACGGACCATCTGAGATTCTATTTTGGCCTAATTAATCTTGAGAAAGAGTGGTGGACTGATTATATTTTTCAAGTCTTAAAAGAATCATTCATGTGTGTAGATTTTTTGAAATGGTGTAAGAGATACTTCACTCCATTTGATCTCTTTACAATTCATACCCCCCCCCCCTATCCGACCGAAAATGGAAAACAATGCTTCAAAGTCTATTTTGCGAGAGCGAAGAAGAAGAAGCTCATCGGTGACACAGTAAGGCATACAATTCTATTGATGCATTATAGCAATGTGGGGTGCATTTCTTTTTCTAACGCTTCAACAGAATGGAAAGTATTCGAATGAAATCAGGCAACTTCTTTCTGGAACCCACACTTTTTTAAGCACACCTATTTGTGGCCGATTGGCCAACGAATCGTACTACGTATTGCACAGAGAATTAGCGTCCTAGACGTATTGTTCGTGTGTTGAAAGAACTACATGCGGAAGTCAAATCGAACGTCCACGCACTCTATCCCCACTATCCTGATTCCCACAAGCGAGTTTTCTAATTCTAGCACAATGCATGGTATTAGTACGGGTCATCTCCTGAGTGCTGGTTCTATTTACAACAGCATCCGGAACCTAGCGATTTTAACAGTCGGAAAGCATTAAATCGCGAATCTTTAAATATTCTCGACAATGGTTCTCGGATGAACAAAGTAGGTTGTTTTGATTTTTAATCTTATTTTATATTAAATAATGCAAACGGATTTTCAAATTTGAATGTCAAAAACCTCCTCTGAAAATACCTCCGCTCATGACAACTTATTTTATCGGTTGCAAAATCCGCAACAGAATATTTAAAACACCCTCATTTTTTATATTAAAAATACCGAACAGAAAGAAAAAAAAAACACATGTTTGTCATGTCAAGCCCATGACAAATGTCTAAACTATATCCCGCCATCATAATGATGACAACGGCACATGATAATGACAATAGCGATGGCAATGAAGATGGTGATAAAGACTATTATAATGATAATACTCTGAGGGATACAACAATTATATGCGAAATGAAAATAAAAAATAAAAAAAAACTAAAACTTAAACATAAACATAAGCAGCAGACCTCATATAAATTTTGTCACTTCTTTCTCATCATAGTTCAGCAGAAAATACACCAAATATAAAGGAAAAAAATTAATAAAACTTAAATCCTGAAAAAACAACTTTCCACATCACATGCATCATCCTCCATCCTCACCATCATCATCATCATCATCGTCGTCCTCATCGTCTTGTTCAACATTCTTCTGCTTCAGATCAAAAACCACTCATTAATTAAGTGTGTAATTCTTTTACGTGTTATAAGAGTATGAATGTATTAAGTGTGTGTGTGTGTTTGAAAATATGCCTGTATGTTGCAACTAGCATTGCTTGCAACGGCAACAACAACAACTAAAACAGTGTAACTTTGCTCCCTTTTATATAAAAGAATATCTTTAGTATGAAAAAATTATATATGCATGTGCACATATTTAAAAAAAGGAACTTTCTTTTGATGTCTACTTAAAGAGTTGCTTGTTATGTTGCATCCACATGAGGGTGTTTGCTTTATATATTGTTTTATTTTCTCTTTGTAGACTTTTTTCCTTTTTTTTTTGCAAATTTGCCTCTTGTTATTCTACAATGATTAAATATGATTTAATGTGGTATAAATTTTATAAATTACAAGGAAAAAGAAAACAGCCAACTATGACACCACAAAAAATTATGCCAACTACTCGTACATGCATACGAGACGTACTTAGTTGAGCAAATATGTGTCTGGCAAATACTCGTAACAGTCAAAACACATATTGCTCCTATATTGCAACACAGGCATAAGGGGCCATCCATATATTACGTAACGCCCTTGGGGGGGGGTTCGAGTTTTGTTATGATTTGTTACGCGGGGTAGGGGGGGGGGGTCTGTAAAATTGTTACGTAACATAAATTTTACTAATTTCGTACAAAAACACTTAGATTTTTCATTTATTTATGTACTTAATTTATCAAAGAAATACATAATAAATCAAGAATCATGAGTGTTAAATAGATATAAATATATGCATATACATATGTATGTACATAAATACATAATTGTTATTATTTATATTTTGCAAGCTTATTTGATTTTTGTCTACGCACTGTGTTAGTCTAACAGAAAATAAACATAAAGGAACAAAAGTATTCGAATTCCCGAATATTAGTCCATTCTCAATTACTTGCATTTTCCCATAAATAAAATAAATAAATGCATAAATCCTAAACGAAACTTAAGAAAATGTCATAAAAATATTTGTATATTAGTTTGTAATAACTAAATAAAGAAATTTACTTCAATTCAAACAACAAGTTATTTAAAAATACATACGTATGTATGTGTATGAATTGAATTCAATTTTTTTTTAATAAAAACTTAAAACAATTTAAATTTTTTTAAAGTTCTTGTTACGTTATTGTAAGGGGGGGGGGGGGGGGGTCAAAGAATTGTTACGGTCTGTTACTGGGGGGGAGGGGGGGGGTCAAAAATCGGAGAAAATGGCGTTACGTAATATGCGGATGGCCCCTAACTCGAAAAAGCAAAAAGCAATTCATGAACATATACGCACAAATATTTTCCTTTCTCAAGAGATGCTTGTACAAACTTTCTATATGAAATATTTACCGAAGATTAAGTGGGATACAAAGATATTTTTGTCTGATTAACTCCAAAAACACATTTTTGAGATATCACTATGTTGCAAAAAAGTAATTTTTTTAATGCTTCATAGACTTAGAGAAGGCATTTGACAAACTGAGCTCAGATGTGATTTGGAGTGCACTGGTATACTGAGGGATCCCTCTCAAACTCATACGTCTCACAAACACACTATACCGAAACGCAATGAATGAATTAAGTCAAATGGGAAACACAGCACACTGCGACCAAAGGAGATCTATTGTATCTTTTGCCAGGTGCTAGAGCATCTCATCCAGACCTACTCTCCTGATGAATCTCAGGATTGCCAGTGGATCTAGTGTTGGCAGTTCCCAATCCTCCAATAGGTGCTTGCCCAATTGGATATATCTTCTGTGGCATAACGCTTCACAGTCCTTCAGAATATGCTCTGGGGTTTCATCGTCGTACTCACAGAATCTGCTGAGGTGTTTTCTCAGTCTACAATGACCTGTGAGGAAGGCTGTGAGCATTCTTAGATTGTTTTTACTCAGGACATGAGGGATATAAAACGATTTTGGTTATAAGATGTAGGGTAAAACATGGAAAATTGTTGAGTCGAGCGGTGAGAGTTGAGATCGGTGGCAGACAGGGTTGTGTTCTATTACCACTTGTATTCAATATAGTTTTGGACGCAACGCTTTGTAGAGCCCTTGATAACGGCAGGGGGATAACGTGGGGCTTGCAGGGCCGCCTAAACGATCTTGACTACGCAGACGATACTACTCAGATCTAGCGGAAAACTTGCAGAGCGTAACGTTAGCGGCGGAAGCAGCAGGTTTGAAAATTAACGTCTTGAAGACAAAAACCCTACGCATTAGCGCAAACTCCCAGGATTTGTTTGCAGTTGGTGCAAGCGAAATAGAAGACCTTAGCCAATTGTGCTAAGAGCATTATAGCAATAAACGGAGGATCGGGTGAGGATATCGATAACCGCTTGCAAAAAGCAAGTCAAACATTTGGCCGCCTAAAATCCATATGGAAGTCCCCATCTCTATCCTTGCGCTCGAAAATTTCTGTATTTAAAGCGAATGTAAAATCTACCATTTGGAAGGGGCACATATATTCCATAATTCGGAATTGAAATGTCATTTATAGTCCTGGACGAATGTAACACTTTACAGGCAGAGATATCTGCCATTAAAAGAGCAACTCACTGGCTAAGGTTTTATCGGATATCCAACCGAGATATCCATATTATAACTGATAGCCAATCTGCAATTAAGGCGCTCACAGGTGTGTACTCCACATCTTTCCTTGTGCAAGAATGTCGCAAAGTCCTCGATAAGCTCGCACAGCATTCATGTAGCATATTGAATTGGGTGTGTGGACATTTGACTAATTCAGGCAACATAGTTGCGGATGACCTGGCAAAGAGGGAAACCCTACTACAGAGTAGACGGTATCGACAATATCTGCGGGCCTGCTGGAGACGCTTCGATGTTGCCTTCCTCATATCAGCTCAAGATAGATGGCGCAAAGATTAGTAACACTTAGGCAATGAAAGCCTACTACTATTACTAGGTGTAACTTTATTTAGGAAAGGGATAGTTATACAGAAGACAGGTGGTGAAGGAACAGATAGAGGAAAGCTTCATTCTTTTACAAACTCTGCTTTTTGCACGTATTTAATAGGCCGGTGTTGCAGCGCCTCTGTTTAGTAGCCATTTTATTGGTCATAGGTATAGTTCAGTGACCAGTATGTATGCCTACATCACTTGAACTTCCCTACAACAACTGATAGAAAGAAGCACTAATGCACATCTGAAAAATATGTGGTGTTGTTATTTAATGACTATCGGAAAACGGGCTCGAACCCAGAACCTTTGGTGCTATAGTCAACGTGTCTTAAGACATTGACTTCACCTAGACTTCGTGATATAACGAATCGATTTGATTAGCTAGATTTTGAGAATTTTCGAAAACAAAGTTTAAAGAAAAAGTTTCGTTTTTCATAGAAAATTACATTTAGAATTTTTTATTCGATGTTCTGTACCTAAAAAATTTAATTTTTTTTTTACTGGCCTGAAAACATTTTTTTTCTCCAGAAATTTTAAAACTGCCATTCATCTCGTTCACCCCATAGAACAAAACAAACTAATCCATAGCTACACCAATAAGAATATCAAATGAAAGTACTTAAACGAATTTATTACTGAAAAACATTTTGTACACAAACTGAAGCGCCCTTAGGGGGCAACACTTGAATGATAACTATGACTTTCCTTTAAACTCATACGAATGTAATAAGATTATTTTCACATTATAAAACGTACGTACATATATATGTACACATACATATAAGAATATGTACAAGCATATGTATGTATTTATTTATCTGTACAAGAAATGGAAAATTAAAATTTGTTCACTTTTCATCACCTTCAATTTAACAACTATAACAACAACAGTAAAACTCATTTATTATTTAGCCGACATTAGCAAAACATTGCTTTGATCTTTCCCTATGGAAATTATTACATATTCGAAGTATAAACGAGTATTCGAAAATGTCATCATTATGAAACTCGAGTACAAACCGACAGACAGACACACGCGCACTAAAATAAACATAATAAATTTCTAATTGAAATTCCCTATAGACAACTGAAATAGTTTTTATAAAAAAAATATATGTATATATTCTAAATGAAAACAACAAGAACTTAACAAAATACGCACAGCTGTCATCAACACTTGTCATCTGTCATACATGTACTCATAGTTGTCAGAAAAGAGAAAAATCATAGCAACATCATATAGAACTTCACAAAATGTTGCAGATAATGTTTATGTATGTATGTACGAGTATGTATAAAGAAACTTAAGCAGCAAAGAACATAAAATTAAATTTATAATATGATAATTTTGCTTTTGTATGCTTGCCTTCGTTTTTTTATTTTTATACTATTTAAAATTGGCTGTCATTGAGATGATTATTTTAATACTAGAGTAGAACTAAAATATTATGATTATTGTTAATTTATAAACAGAATACTAAATATTTATTTTAGATTTATGCTTTAATGAAAGTATTTTTATGACATTTTAATGCCGCCATTTGCTGCTGCGTGCTCAAGTATTTTAATTCTTTTAATGTGAAATGTGTTATTGGAAAATGTGAATTAAAAATGTCATATTTAATAATTTGGAGAAAATTTATTAAAAATTTAATTCTTTTTAATTTTATTAAAAACATACACATACATATGAGCATACATACATACATCGTATGCATGTATGTAGAGGTTGTGTGTTATCATTAAAATATTAAACGCATAGCGACGACTATACGAGTGACAGGTCTATGACTATACTCTAGATTACGACTAGTGCAAGTGGAAGTTTTTTAATTTTAATAATCCCTACAACACTTGTTATTTAACTTGTTGCAATGCAAATATAGGGTAATTTTTTTGGGCTGCCCAGTGACAGGATAAACTGTGAACTGAGGTTCGACAGGATATTCAAAGTCAGAGTTCCACCTGAGGTATTGTGGGAGGAAAACGGTCCCCGTGTGGATTCCAGAAGTTTATGTTGGTATACGGATGTTTCCGAAACGGAAGATGGAGTTGGTGCTGGGAGTCGTTGAGCCCAACATTAAAATATATGTACCCATGGGCAAATGGCCTACTAATTATTAACTTAATAGGTCCCTCCTTTCATGGCAATTCCGTTCCAGGCTTGTTCTTGTTTTTTGTACTTTCAATCATTACAAAAGCTATCCATAAGGAATAAGGTTTCCATTTAATGGATACCTGGCCACAGCGGCTATCCGGGGAACGAGGAAGCCAGGAGGGCCTCTGCAGCTCCCATTATGGGCCCATAGCTGTTTTGTGCCGTAAGTTGGTTGGCTGTAATTTCTCTGATCAAAGAAGCTGATACTTCGACCGCCAAGAAAATGTAGCTGACTTTTTCTGATTTAAAGCAGGGCAAAAATGCATGCAGCCATACAGTCTGAGATACTGTATTATGATCCAACAGCCAAAAGAATTTACGTATATTACGACTCATAATGTAAAATCCGCTACCGAAACGGATTACAATTTTAGACCCACTTCATTTTCATCACATTCCTTAATATCAGATGTAATGCGATATTAACAGTAGAAATGCTGCCATTATAGTATTATACCTGTTTTTCTAATGGGCATTATTCCGGCGTGAAATACACTTCACCTATTCGGAGGAGTTCACAGATTCCGCATGTCAGGATCACCTGAAAGCACTCCAGAGCCAATGCCGTAATTGATAGTGGATCCATTAATGTTTAATTTGACGCCGTATTCTTTTCCTATTTCAGTTTTTTCATTGCTTTTTGGGAAATCTAGACGGAGGTTTTCCACAGTGTTTAAAAAACTTAAGTCGAAGTAGCAAAATTCGTAAAATTTTTACTTTTCGCTGCTTTGGCTTTTACCAACTGCTTAAAATCAACCAATGCTTTTGCTTCTGCTTATGAAAATCAACAACAGTCGCAGTCGAAGCAGAAGCAGCAAACGATTTATGAACAAATTTCGCAGTACTTCCAAAGGCCGACGATTTCAAAAGCTTGAATTTGATTTGCTGTTGCTTTTGGTTAATTTCGGTAGTGAAAGCATAAGCAGTCTATATGCTTCTGTAAGTACCCAACAGTTACAGTCGAAGAAGCAAAAGCTCTTGCTTTTAGAAGTTTTCTGCAGGTTCAGTCAACTATTTTGTGGTGTTTGTCATGTTTTTGTTTTTGTTTTTGCACATAAGACAAGAGGAAAAAACGAAAACCACTTTACTGCGATTGCTTAAAACTTCTTAAAGCAAGAGTTTTTGCTTCGACTATGACTGTTTGCGACTTCCAAAAGCATACAGACTGCTTCTGCTTTTACTTGCGATAGAAACCAAAAGCACAAGCAAATCAAATTCAAAGTTTTCAAATCGTCGACTGCTGACAGAACTGCGCAATTGATCAGAAAACGTTTTGTGATTTTGCTTTGACTGAAACTGTTGTATTTTTCAAAAGCGAAAGCAGAAGCAAAATCAAATGAAATGAAAAACATTACAGTTTTTAAACACTGGTTTTCCATAAGTCTGGATGTAACGAACCTAACATATCATCACTACTTATGTAAATGGCCATTACATAGAGATATAGCAGAGAGTAAAGTACAGTATAGCATTCAGACCTTCCACGCGCATATGAAGGTTGTTTCTCAAAGCTTTCAGCTGTAAGTTTTAGGAGCATAAAATCTTATCAGCAACAGCGGCTGATATATTATGCATGATATTTCCTGCTCTGCATCACAGAACTTTAGAGTTCCTGTATTTTACGTCTACCTATGACACCTTTCATAGCTATTCTTGCTCTACTTTTGTTCTCTACTTTTCCCAAACTCTCCTATCAAAACTTAACCATACCTGTAATGCAAGAAGTTTGGACAACCCCGAATTCGGACGAGAAACACAGGCTGTCGCACTTGCAATTAGGTTGCTATAAGAGACCGTAGCAAAACATCCAAAGTTGTGAGCAAAAACTATTGACGACGCACAACCCAGTAACCATTACCAACAACGATTGCACTGAGCAATAAATTTCTGCAGAGGAAGGTTTTATAAAACCTACCCAGGCATAAGAAATCAACAGATAATAAATATGTACAGAGACATCAAAAAGAGATACTAGATTTTTTTTCTAAATCATCGCAAATTGTCGCTGGGCGCTCATTATTCTTATTAAAGCATTTGTATTTCTTTTTGTTGCAAAGCAAAATATATTTACATTTTCATATAAATTCACAATTTCTTTTGTAATCCCTCAAAGTTTTTTTTCTTCTTAGATCTTTTGCCGACAGACAAAAGCAACTGCAAATAAATAGAAAAATACATAAGCAGCCTTTTAAAAGTAGAAAAAGATTTGCTACATTCTTAACTTCAGTTTCATTTTGTTTGATGTCATTATGTCAAATTCTAAAGAATTCTCAATTCCTCATTCTTAGATCTACATTTACATTGTTGTTTGTAGTGGAGGAAGAGCTCGCCCGTACTCTCCATGTACAAGTATTTTATTTATAAGCGTATTGTTTGCTGCTTAATTTCTAAAATTCTATTTTTAATTTATTTATGTAAATAATGTTATTGTTGTATTTTGGTGGTTTTTTAGCAAACAAGTCATCCAACACATCTAAATAAAATGTGCGAGCTTTTTATCGAAGACGCACAAATTTTTCTATGGCTGAATTTTATAAAGTGTCAAACGAAATAAATTTAGCGTTAAATTGGATTTTATGCTTTTTTTTAAATAATATATTTCAAATATGTTGTACAATATGTTCATCTTAATTTATGAGTGTTTAGTTTTTTAATTAGGTGGTTTTTGGAACTCATAAAATTTAAATTAACACAGTTTCATAATTTTAACCCATGAAAGATTTTACGACAATTTACATACTCGTATGTATGTATGTAGTAGAATGTTATTCACCCTTATCGGGAATAAAAGTTCACGTGAAAAGTGTAATTGTGATTGTTGTGTCAGTATGCTATTTTCAAATTTTGTTGACGCGAAATATTTCACGTGAGCAAAATGTTCGCCTTTTATTCCCGATAAGGGTAATTATTACCAAAATCCTTTGAGTTTTGTTTTAGTGTAAGATGTTAAGATTAGAAACAACTGCAACAATATACATATCATGATGACAAAAAATGTATCGTGCGAAATGTCACGTGCGACCAAAACATTGAAAAATTAGTCCAATTAAAATATTCCTTCCGGTTTAGCAGAAACCAGCATTTTAAAGGTTGTCCGAAAAAAACTTTTTTTGACACCTGCGAATGCCTTCGCAATGCAATTATCTTGAAAACGAACTTAAAGAGCTAATTTAGAGTTATAATGTACACTTATGTAACTTATAGCTCTCCGTTTTATTTCGACTTTTTTTATATTAAATGTACACGGTGCACGGTGGTTCAGAATCAATTTTAATTGGCCAAAACTGATTGTAATGAAACTAAATAAAAGGATAACCTTCTGTTTCTACAATACGGACGGCAAACTTGAGTATAAAATTTATATGAAAAGAACTCATTTATTTGAGTTATTTTCATGCAAATTTTCTAGACGAGTCGTCTGCCTGACTTGTAGAAACTATTGTGTAGTTTACAAAATGCAAGCAAGCTACTTGCCTAGAAAATTTTTATAGGAATCACTCAAAAATTTGAGCGCTTTTCATATATTTTTTCTAGACAAGTCGCTTGCTTGTATTGTGGAAACTACACGTATGTGTAGATCTTATCTAAAAAACTCTGTATTGGTTCAAAAGTTACAGAGCTTTGGCTAATGGAAAACGATACGATTCTGAACCACTGTGCGGCTATTAAATTTCGACTTCATGGAAATGCCCATATATATATGTACGAGTATGTACATATAAAACAGGAAAGCAATTTAAATTCCAACCTTGCAAATTTAACAGAGTAACAATAGTAACAGTTAAACGAAGCAGCAAAACTTGCTAAAACATTTTGTCATAATTTGTAGAAGAAACAAGTTCGTATTTCAAATGTCAAACTTAAATTTTGCAACCCTGTCCCAATTTTTTTTTTTTGCTACAGAAGCTTCTTTTTCTCCTTACCAGTTATCACTTAACTCACCAATACTATTGTTTATTGTTTTAAATTAAACTTAATGAGAATTTATTACCCTTTAACTGTCTCATCTGAGACAATAAATAATTCAAAATATAATAATTTCAACTGAAATGAAAAAGAAAACAATATGAATTTGTCACATTTAAATCATCATTTCTTTGGTGAGCGAGCTCTTTGAGCTCATTTCCATAAACATATTTTTTTCTTCCTAAATTTTTTAAAATGCTGGCGCCTGCATGAATGTGGGGTATTAAGTTCAATTATGAAAAGCTACACCAAACAACAAAAGCAACAAAGAACAAGAAGAACTAAAAGCATCTTTGAAGCAGCAGCTCAAAAGACTACTAAAACCACCCTTGAGCACAATACAATTCTTTTTGCCTGTGTTGGGTTTTATTTTACTTAAGTATTTCCATGTATTCATTTGTATGATTTGGCGCATATAGTCTATATAAAATTCTCTCATGGAATTCAACACTTTTAATTAAAATTGCTATAACACTTTATAAAAAGCGAATAATGTAAAAATGCGAACAAGCATTTATTTTAATAAATATGTGTACTCGTTTGCAAGAGCATATATTTATTGAAATATTGGATTATTTAATGTAATTACGAGTGCTTGGCTAAAAGGTGAAAACACATGATGCTTTTGTTTTTCCTATGAGCAGCAAAAAGGGAAAAGTTTTTCTTTTCAATTTAATTATTTTCTTTGAAAAAAGAAAGAACGTGTTAAAAGGTTTTTATTGGAAAAACCAGACAATGGACTCTTAATGAAACCAATGGATTAAGGGAGATCGAGGTTAATATTTTGATGAAGAAGAGATTGTAGGCTCATAATTCCTAGACAGAGAAAATTTGGTTTTCCATTAAACATGGCCTTCCACTTCAATTTTATGGTTCGTCCCATGAACTCAATCCATTCACCAATTTCATACAAATGCATGGCATCTACTTAGGTAAGGTCAGGTTAGGCTGCACACTTGGGTCTTGGTTGGTCCGATTGAGTTACCGGTTAATTTCTTCTCCGTTTCTCCATTCGGTTCAGTGCTGGAGCAACCCGATGACTGTAGAAACGAGTTTATTCGTGTAATATCGCAGTTTGACAAGGCTGCCAAATCCTGAGGTAGTGAACTACCTAGTGAGATCACTCTTGCCTCAGAGTTCTACAAATTCTTCCTCCTACTCATTACGAAAACTTCTACAGAAATCGTCATATCGTCCCTACCACGTCAAACTATCCAATATGCAAAATTGGGTTTTAAGATTCATTATCTTGGTACCATAATTTATACAATATGCCTCGTTTCAAAATGCTGAAATTCTCATGGACGATAGACAACTCAATAAGAAATATTTTTATTCTCGCACTTTTAGGAATACGCCGACTTTAAATTCACAGTTGACGGGTCTTCGCGCTCTGCTGAAAAGTACAAATTTGCATATTGGATAGTTTGACATGGTAGAGACGATATGGTTAATCTTATCAATCTCCTAGCAGGCGCACCTATAAAACAGGAACCTGTAATTACCGCAACAAGTGTTCGTATTTGCGCGCCAGATATCCCCTTTATGATTTCAGATCTACTACAATCATATTGGGGCCATATTTGCTCGTTGTTGAGCAGGAGACCACCTTAGACCATTTGGAATGAGCGGTCCCAAATAAATCTTGCTAAATTTGTGTCTTACAACATTTTAATGGAACGCCAACCGTTTGACCCGTGTCATAAATGTGCATTCCAGCTCCGAATCTAGTTAGTTCGTCCCCAACGATATTTCCGGCCACATTGTTGTGCACAGGAACCCAGAGTAACTCAAGGTTTGAATGTCTCGTTATCTATTTACTATCAGTAAATTTTGTATGTGTATATTCATTATGCATCCTACCTCATCAAGTTAATTGCTTTTTATGGCCGATATTTCAACCTGTATTACGTTGCATTGATTCCATTCTCTGTGGAAAACGAGGAATAAAAACGCCTCAACCCACAGTAAAAACTGACTTGGATCTGTCCGTATAGATCTCTAATACACTTTAAAATTTATAGGAGGGTGAGCCCAGGAGTGTTACAGAAAATCCTTTGCCAGGTAGGGGTTTGGATAACCAAATGATTTCCGACAAACCAGTTGCAAATTCCAGAATTCTGCCGTGTCCTCTGGCAGCTTTTTCCCAAGCACCTGCTGCATCCAGTCTAATGGCAAAGTTCATGGTTGTTTAACTATGAGATCAGCAGGCAGCCAGTGGCATCATTGTAAAGAGTACTTTTGATGGGGTGGTGCACGAAGCAACTGTTATCATCAATGCATATGTGCACTGGATCCTTTTTATGATTCGACAGTATGTTTTTCTTATTCATAAATACCGGAAGCTATTTCCGAATGGAATATCAAATAAACTATTAAAGAGATATTAGAAGACTTCCCAATAAGTCCTCTGAAAGGTATTTAAAGCAAATATTTAACAAATAAAACTTTAGAAATTCATTGAACTGCATAAAATTTCTTCTTAACTCAATACGTATTTGGAGAAGTCTTTTCAGAATTCTATTCCTTTTGCGTTAAGGAAGCATTAAATTATTTGGACGTTTTCAAAATTTATAGAAGAAGGAGAATATAATTTTTACATGCAAAATAAATTTTATAACACTTTGGTCCACAAGGAGACAGACAGACATACGCACATAAACCATAAATCTATACTACCATTCATTCATTCATTCATATCAATTTATGTGTTTAACTGAAATGGAGTACAAGTATTTAAATTTCTTTTTTTTTATTTATACTCTGACATTTGAATGAGCAAAAAAATCAAATCTTTACAACATGATCGCGAAATGGATACACGAGCTTAATGGGGAAGGACCGTCTAGAGAAAGATGTGGATGTGATAGATTGTTTCATCGATCGAAAAAAAGCTTAAGCGACATAATTTTCGAACTTGATTTTTTTTTTACCAAAATCGATCATCTGCAATCGTAAATAATCCATTTTCGTCAAAAAAAAAACGAGGTCCAAAAATGTGTCGGTTAAACTTTTTTGACGGTTATGGCTTGATATATTGAACTAAATTATTTGGAGTTTTTGATCAATTTTTGATATTGCTAAGTGTCTGCCTTATCCAACAAATTATAATTTCAAAGAGTTGTTGTTTAGTTTTTTATTTTGTTTCTTTAATCAAGAATTTACTTTCTTCAACTTTTTATGTCAATAATTTTTTTTTTTTTCAAAATAGACTTTTTTTTGTTTCTTCCTCTTTTTAATTTTTCTTAATGATTTTTCTAAATCTATTTCTGTTCTTTAGCTTCACTTCCCCTTGCTAAATAGTTTCACTACACTCGCTGCGACACTTGTAGTGCACAAAGTAAACAGAAAACATTTATTTGCATGCTATTGGTTGTTGGTTGGTTGTACAGCTTGTATGCGGAACAAGAGATGAGAAAGACGGCAGAACAGAAAAACAAATAAATAAATTTATTACGCATATGACACTCTATAAAAGATATACAACTAGTTTGAGATTTGATGATGTTCGAAAAAGAAAAAAATTTAATGGAAATTTTAAGTTAATAATGCAAGAACTTGAAAACACTCTATAACTAACCTGCAATATGGAATGAAGTGAGTTTTGTATTACACTAGAGACGAGAGTACTAGAAACATGTACCCTCAAACTGCCTTAAGCCGAAGAGTGACTGAAATTCTCTGGGGAAATCCAAATAGTGAAAAGACGATAGAGATTCTAAGTTTAAAAAGGCCAATACTTCGGAAATTGGTTATAGGGCATTTACATTATCTCGAAATCTAGTACTTACGAGATTTTGAGCTAAATCTAGCTGATTTGTACCAGATTTCCCATACAAAACGAAATCTAGTTTATGAATAGATTTGTAGGAAATATACATAAAATCTTATATTTTTATTTTATTTTTACTACTAAGATGATTGAATTAGCTACAGTCTGCTTAAAAAGGTGTGTGAATTGGCTACATTGCAGTTATTTGGTTGTAGTTTTGAAAAATTTTCAGTTAATGGGTTTTGTCTTGGATAAAAAAAGTTTTGATAAATTACAAAAAAAAACTTGATGTAAACGGTATAGATTTTCATAAAGATTTTAATTAAAATCTGCTAGATTTTATGCAGGTGTAAATGCCCTATTAGCATAATAAGAGCATATACAGAGTTAAGAAGTCACCTGGCTTGCATGGGTGTTGTCACTGTCCAGCATTCACTCAAATTAGAAGACAAATCTTCCATCTGAAAAATATACCAGATATGGAATATCTTCAGCCTGGAAAAACCTAAGAAAGTATATTGAGCAGACTAAGTCCCTAAACTGGCTAAGTTTAATACGTGTTCATGGTTTTTATTGGGTATCTCCCCAATATTTCTTATCGAGAGCGCACACTGCCCCTCTTTTCAACCTAACTTAATCTAAGCCCGAGATTCAAGGAGTTTGATACATACACTTGACGCGAAATGCAACTACTTATTTACGATACCCTTCAAGAATCATGGCGTTGGAGGCCGTACATTAAGGGCGGTACTTGTCGGTAGTTCTGGGGGTAGTTCTGTTACGTGATTCATCCGTATTGTTTCTACGGCCTATTGTGGGTTCTTTTTAAACGTAATGTAAACATGGAGCAAGTCTTTACGTGTGGCAGTTATGAGAAACTTAAGTTGAATTTTCAGCCGCTTGAAACAGTTGGGAGAGCTAATGTTTGCATGGTTGTACGATCTAATGTGTTTCGAACCAAGAATACAGATTGTGTTAGAGATTTGCGTGGTCACCTGCCACGACGAAGTGCATTTGAGAACAAGTGTGATATTCAAGGCTCACAATGGTGGCAATTTTATAACAAGGATTACGAGTAACATACACTTACGCTTTGACGAGGAGTGAAACTGATCTTGAATTCATATTAACAAACAGATTTCAGTTGCTATGCAATAGCTTGCCTCAGAAAAAGAACACATTCCCACTTTTTGCGTGTGCCCTCGGAAAATAGGGACCAGTCCGAGTTATGACACTTGCTATGAAGCAGACCAGTTTTACATGGGGGATGACCTAGGACGGGATACTTCGTATGCACCTTGCAACTTGTCACTAAACTTTCTTATAGGGAGTTTTTTTTGGGATTCGAACTGGCAACCTCCGGCATCACAGGCTTACACACTACCCACTCGACCACCACAGGGTCACTAAATTTCAACTGCCTTATTTATAAAAAATATCTCAGGTTTATTAAGCGCTTATTTGACATACTTCTATGGGAAATTTGTCAAATAAACCTGTAATAAACCTAAACTATTTTTTATGAATGAGACCACAAAAGTATAAACACGAGTTAAGATAAAGTTTATATCTAAATATAGTTACGGGACTGGTTCCAGAGTGACTTTGCCGGTATCATTGAAGGGAGTTAAAATTATGTTCATGCTATTTGATAGGTCTTAGATCCAGCCACATCGGACTTATTCAGTACAATGCTAGACCGAGTCCCAATTAAATTGACTGAAGATTAAGACAGCACATCACGAAAATGGTGAATGTGTAAACAATCACACGATATGTCTCTTTTTACCATACACTAATCCCTACTTTTGGTAACACTCCAGTCATAGGACGAGTACGTTTGAATAAAATTTTTCCAAGGTGCAGGAGGTCTTTAAATTGTCGTAGTGCAGATTTTTAAATCAGATCTTTTCTTAAAAACATTATGGTTCATAAACTGTGCATTGGATTTGTATGTCAGGGACATAAGCATACTTGGTTCGGTGTGACCACAGTCCTGGTCGTAGTCAGGTGTTCGAAAGCAACTTGCGCAGGTTAGACATCTAAGTTGAAAGAAAATCAGAACAACCCCAAGTGTATTTAAAAAAAAAGAAGATTCTTGCCTAGTTGCATATCAGGATTTCTGGGAATGCAGGTTATCGAAAGATCATAAGGTATTTAACTCGTACGATATTTAATGTCTAACCTGCTCAAGTTGCTGCCAAGCATCTGATTACGATCCGAAGTATGGTCACACCCAATCAAATCCCTGAAGCAAACCAAATATGCAAATGCCTATTTCTCAAAAAACATATAATGCTTGGTATAAGTAGTTCCTTCCCTTCCTTGCAAAATGAGAAAAATTAATCCTCCCTATGCTGTAGCTAACTAAATTAACACTTATCTAGTTAATAAAGGCACCGATCTAAGATTATATATTCCCATTTTCCTGGTCTCAAAGAATAGTCACCCTTATTCCATTTGTCGACTTAGATGTCACTTTAACACAATACCAAGAAATTGGGGCTTTCTTACTCGCCCTCGAGAACCATTTTGTGCTACTGACAATCTATTTCCGTTCCCTAAGGTCTAGAAAATAGCATAAGCCTGCCAACAGGAGTCAGTTTTTTTCGTTCGACAACGGGTATACAAGCCCCAATTTTTTGGTATTGTATTAAATTGACGTCGATGTCGACAACTGCCATATAAGGCTGAAATTCAATTGTTTTTGACAACGAGTAAGCAAGTACCATTTTTGGTTGTTGTATTGAGGTGACACCATCAAATAGTTACAAAATAAAGAGAAATATGTATATCACTTCTAAATCGAAATAATGCTATTCTAATAACTTCAAACCTTATAAGCAACCTAAATTACTCTTCTAACAATAGTTCTCAGTTTAAATAAAAAATGCAAAGGCATTTATCTTTATTCACTGCAGACACACATATTTAATTCGTTATAAGTTCATTTTCAAATGGAAACATATGTTTGTTTGAATTCCTAAATACTCGTATGTGTTGAATACTCCATCACACTTTTCTGCCGCATGAGGATCATTGCTCTTTAGTATAAGGGAATTGTTTTAAAGCAAAACATTCGTTATCTTTTCTTGTTACATTTTTTTTAGCATGAGAAGCACTGAGAAGGCTGACTGTGTGATAAGGGTAATAAATGGAGCAAAAATGATATATAATGATAATATGATGATGAACACTAATATTTTAATAAAGTCATGTCAGAAAAGAAAATGAGACGACTATTAAGCATAATAACTACAACTTAATTTAGTTTTTCCCCAAGACACTTTACTAATTTGTTTAAATTCTTGCTTTAACTAATACAATAATTTAAATTTTTTCTCATTTTTTAATTGCAGATTTCTACAATTGTTGCAACGAAGTGTTCGGTTCATGTAGGACCTCTTGTGAAAATGTGAGTATATGAAGTGAAAAGAAAAGAAAAAAAAATATGCATTTAAACCTGATCTGTGTTTTAAATTTAAATTGAATCTGTTGTGGAAGATAAATTAATTTGTTAGAAATATATGTACTGTAAGTTTTTTTTTATATTTTTTCTTTTTTGTCGAGCTGTCAAACTGACATTATAACTGATTAATGTAAAGTAACTACTTGAAATTTTGTAACCCATATAACTGTTGGAAATGTGTGTTTTAATGTAGAAAGAAACCAAACATAAACTATTTTGTCATAGCGCTGGTTTAGCAACCGCCTTTTCAACACATGCCGGAAGGTTGAATTAATTTGTTTGGCAAATGAACTAGTTTTTGGCATAATTTTGTTTTTAATGTGGATTTTTGTTAACAACAGCATACGAGTACATATATATTTACATAAATATCAATTATTAAGATTTTACCATAATATTGAACTGAAAATATTATAATTTTTTCTCAAGCAAAATTTGTTAGCCGTCTTGCAAATCCAAAAGTTAAAACAATTTTTGCTGCTGTACTCGTTTTAGCTTTCTCAGTTTGTGTAGCGAAAACGTGTTGCAGCAGTGTCGGTGTTTTATTGTAAAGTCTTCAAAACCATCTGTCATTTTCGTATGACAGTTAATTAAGTGAACTCGCAACTATCAGCAACCAACCATGTGTGTGGTTTCAGTTTGTGTGAAATATTGTGTAAATTAATAATAACAAAAATGTAAATTATGAATGGAAATTTTAAAACTTAAAATTTAAATTTTTTTACAACGCGAGAGTTTGTAGTGAAATTCAAGTACAAAGTAGAGATGGGCGCGGGTCGTGTTCTTTTGTCATGACAGCAACACGCACGACTCAACATGAAGTGTTCGCGACAGAAAATCTGCGGATCTACTATGCAATTCGAAACGAAAGAAAATGCTTTAGAATTTGCACGTAATTAACATTCACATTTGAAAGCATTTTCTTTCGTTTCGAATTGCATAGTAGACACGCTGATTTCGTACGTGGTTAGGTCGTATCGCGCTAAGCAAAATTTACACGAAAAAGCAAGAAAATATTTTGCATGAATTTCCAGTAAAGAAAAAATTTTAAAGCGCAAACATCAGCAAATTTGTTGATAGTGTATGGGCCTCTTGAGCTTAAGTGCTGTACAATCAGCTGTTGGCAGTGGAAGCTTCACGCCACAAATTGAAAAGCGACTCTCGAAAAAAGCAATTACTTTTTGTGATTTTCAATACCACACCAATGCCAATTAAGGCCGTGATACACTATCCTACACAATCGTGCTATCTTTTTCAAAAGACACTAACAGTTCATCAGATCAGGGTTGTATTTTTTCGTAAGTCGCGTGATTGTGCAAGAAATTGAGTCATGGCCTCTATACGTCGCCTAGAGAGAGAGAGAGAGAGAGTATTCTCCACTTCTGGAATAATCTAAAGCGAAACGCCATACAAGATTATTGAGCGCAATTCTTGCTAAGTTACTGTTTCTCAACAAAATTTAGTAAATAAAAATACAAATAGAACATACATATCGTTGCCTTAATATAGAAAGGGCCTAAGTTATTAT
Source organism: Nowickia ferox (assembly GCA_936439885.1). Classification (NCBI taxonomy): domain Eukaryota; kingdom Metazoa; phylum Arthropoda; class Insecta; order Diptera; family Tachinidae; genus Nowickia; species Nowickia ferox. The sequence goes on along the minus strand of OW387024.1, from coordinate 10,488,415 downwards.
TTTTTTAGTCGAGTTTTTTGTATATTTCGATAGAAGCACATTTAATGTATCGCAAAATGCAAAAATCTCGATTTCAAAAAAAATCCGAGTTAAGACTTTTCTGTATTAAGGTAACGATGTGTACGTACATACACAAGTATTCCATGAAACGTAAAAATAAAACAACAAAAAGATGTATTTGAATATAAAAAAAATTAAAATAATTCGCTGCTCAATTTGATTTCGTGAGTGCTGTGTGTTTTAAAAATTCGACACGCACCCATCTCTAATACAAAGTGAATGCAATATGTGCTGCAATGATGGTCGCACATTAGACTTGTCATTCGAACAGAATTTTATACTCGTAATTAGTGAAGGAATTTTTTCTTTTTCGAATGGATAAAATTTCACAAGCAAATTTAGTTTTACAACGAAGTTAATTTCTGGTTGAATGGATATGTCCGTCAATAAGCAAAACTAGCACATTTCTAGTGAAAAGAATCCTCATGCCATTGACTAAAAGGTCAAAAATGACGCCGCACAGTAGGGCACAAGGAAATGGAAATACATATGCCTGCAGTTTCTAGACGTGTAGTTCGATTTTGTTAAACCCTCGCACAGAGGCATTGTCGAGCTCAACTTTTGAATTTACAGCCTGCCCCAGCATGTCGAAGGAAAACTTAGACGAAAGATAAGCAGTCGCTCACTTTCATTCGAATAAGCGTCCCAATAACTTTCGACTTCTCGTTGGCATGATTTTACGTTTATAACGTAAGTCATGTACCCATTGTCAAATGTCCATATTGCCACATCAACCATTTCTCACATTCATCATCAAATGGGAATAAAAAATCGTTTAAATATGTAAATTGTGCTTTAAGAAATGAAACAAGTGGCAGCAAATAAATTAAAATAAACGAAATTGACAAAATGATTTTTGTTAAGGAAGAAAAACTCAAATTATGTAAAGTTTTGTGAAGAATCGCTTAAATGGAAAAATGACCAATAGAACATAGAATTCCAATATGAAGATAAAACCGATGGATTGAACTTAAAATTGCTCAAATGTCACTGCTTTTTAACAATTACAAAAACAGTTTTTTAGCTGCCAACTTCACTATCTAAATCGGTGTCAAAATCAGATTTTTCAATTGCAAAGCGTTGCCGTATCGTTCTTTTTTCGGTTTGCTTGATACAAATTGTATGGGCATGAGAATTTTCGATCGCTAAAAAATGCTTGTCTTGGATGCCCAAAATAATCCATAGAACAGTGCTTACGAATGAGGATTACGATTGTCTTATACCTAATTTGTCGTAGATTTAGTTTTTGCTGGTTGTTTAAAAATTCCAAATATTTAAACACTCTAAAATCACGTTCTATTTAAAATACTCAAGTACGACACTAACACCTGGACAGAAAAAACAAACAAAATCCATATTTAAAACCTTAAAAGAATAAAATTAATTCAAAGCACTTTTATTTTGCATTCACGTACAAGTGTGTGTCTCTGAGTATTTTCCATTAAGCTTTTGAAGTTTGTTTGGGTTTTTTTTTCTTTACTTTACTTTTTTACTTTTCTATAAAATGCTGCCAGATTGTTTTCTGGTTTCCTTTAATATCAACCTCATTAAAATCCATTCATCTTATCAACGTCTCTGTATTTCTCTCATCCTTTATTTTTTTTTACAAATATTCATGTACTTTTGACAATAATGCACTATACTTTTTATGTGGTTGTGTGTATTTTTTTTTTTGTTTTTGCAGCCAGCTTTTTGTATTTATTTAGTGCGCAATTTTTTTTTTTTTTTTTATAAAATAAAAAATGTCCCCTTAATACCTTCTGGTACCAAAATACATAATAAAAACAAACTGTACAAGCAGCAACAAAAAATCAGCGACGAAGCTGTGAAAAAAACATTAAAAACGTGACGCTCCATTAAGTGTCAACTGTCAAAAGAGGCATAAACAACACATGTGTTCTCAACAATGAAATTGAGGTCATTATAAAATCAAATCTGTACATAATTGAAGAAAATTAAAAGAAAATGAATAATAAAATTCTTTAATATGAAACATTTTTAATGAGTTTAAGCGTTTATTAAAAAAAAGCATAAATAAAGCTTTAAAAATGCACTAGTTGTAAATAAATGTTGCAAATTGGATGTGAGCGTCTTTTTTTAATTGAGGTAAAAAATTAAATTTCTTAGATGTTTCATATTTTATGGTGTAATAAAGAATTCTAGAAACGCATAAATACACACATACATACATGCGAGCCGTTTATTTCAAAAGCTGCATAAGTCACTGCATTATTTTATTTTACAATAAATGTATAACGGTACAAAGTAGACTCACTTAAAAACACTTGAAAGCATAAGCTGCTGTTACATATGTACTTATTTTCTGCAAAGTGACTTATACCATTTTCAAAATAAACCAGTTGGCCAAATCGTCACAGACGACATTGTCTTCGACAATTAATATACACATGTCGCCTGTCGATTAGGTTTTCTAATCGACAATTTAAAGGAAATCGTCGTTCATGACTATCTGAGCGACAATGACACTCGTTTTGTCTTCAATAAAACTTTGTTGAGGGCAATCTGAGCGACATTGTCGCTCGTTTTGTCTTCAATAAAATCGTGTTGACGACAATCTGAGCGAGAGTGCCATAAGTTTTGTCTTCAATAAAGCCGTGTTAACTAGAATCTGAGCGACAATGACACACATTATGTCTTCAATAAAACTTTGTTGAGGACAATCTGAGTGACAATGTCCCTCGTTTTGTCCTCAAGAAAGCCATGTTGACGATAGTCTGAGCGACAGTATCACTCATCTTGTCTTGTGTGACCTCGCCGCCATTTGTATGAAAATTTCATCGACGATTTGTATGCCGCTGTCTTCCATATGCCTTCTACGACTTACAAATGCGTTGTAACCGTCGCCAAAGATGTCTTAAAGACGTGGCCAACTGGTAAATGGATCTTATGTATGCATTTATGGATGTGTGTAATACACACTGTGTATATTAAGCATTAAATGACAATTTCCAAAAGAGATCAAAGGAAATTTGAAAATAATTTTGGACGTTACTAATACTTTATTCTATTGAGAACTATTATGTGCAAATACAGCAATATTGAGAGGAGAAATGAATTGTCTCATTCATGAATATAAAATTATCGGACCATCATTATTTTTCTATAAAAAAGCTAGAAATTATATTTTAAGAGCTCACAACACCATGATTGCCAAAAGATTAATTAAGATCAACAATTGTTTGCTCGAAAGTTTGAATGCAAGTTCTAATTTTTTTGTGTTTAGTGACTAACGGCCTGTAACACGATGTCACCAGAAATCGTCCGATCGAATACTTTGATATGTATATTGAAAACAACATCAAATTTTCTAATGTTATTGTTGTTTGCAATACAAGTTGTCGATCGAACGATTTCTGGTGACATCGTGGGACAGGCCGTAAATTTTAATAGATTTTTTTTTTATCAAATAACAAATATCCTTAGACTGATTGTCAGGAATTCAATCAAGAAATTATGTGTTCGAAAACTGAAGCTCTATGAAAAAAAGAACTCAAAATTAATTCCTGCAATAGTTTTTTTTTTGTTTGTAACAATTATAGTTGAAAAAAGTATATTATATATGATTTGAATCATATTCGAAAATTCGAAGTTGAGTTCGAATTTAAATTTTTTTTCGTTTTTCAAAGTAACTTTCTTTCTTTCGAAACTGAGCTTTCGAAAATTTAAGCTAAATATCGAAAATTTCGAACATACTCAAAACTATTTCCTGTAAATATGTATTGCAATTTTATTATTTCATAATAACTAAAATTGCAAGAAAAGTATATATAAACTTCGTTTTTAGGCAAATTCGAAAATTTGAGTTTAAGTTCGAATTGTTTTGTATTAAAAAATTAGCTACATACGAGTATATCAAACTCTTTCGATACAAGTCTAATCTGTGTATCTGTGTGTCTGTCCGAGTCCACGTACAGACCAAACGGCTGGACCGATTTAGATTTAGTTTTTTCTGTTTGAAAGGTGAATTGATCGAGAGTGTTCTTAGCTATGCTTGAAGAAAATCGGTCCAGCCGTCACATCTTTTCTTGACATATCGGGGAGTTTTTAAAATTTTGTTATTATAGAATTTTTATTGTTATTTTTTAATTTTCCAACAATGTTCGAAAACATGCGCACTCTTTACACAATTTTGAAGTGTATTTTTTTATTTAGAAGAAATATTTTTCTTAACTAAACTATTGTCATTTTTAGAACTTTTTAAACTGAAGCTTAATTGAAACTCTAACTAACTCTTGATCTTCAACAAATCAAATTTAACTTCCTTCTTTACAAAAGAAAATGCAAACATGATTTAATCATCAAAATTCAATTTCATACATACATATATAGGGTGTTTTTTTAGAGGTATAGAACTTCGAATTGAAATAAAACACAAGAAAATCGTTTTAATGTCCATCAATTTGGCTTTATTGGAAGGATAATTTTATGCCATTAACGTTTAAATATGATTTCGGGCATGTGGCCGCCGCGGCTGGCTCGAATAAAGCCAATTCTACAGGTCCAATTTTCAACCACTTTTTCGAGCATATGGGGCGAAATTATGCGCTCATCGAATGTTTCCTTCAATAAATCGATTGTGACGTGCGCTGTGTGGCATGTAGCGCCGTCTTGTTGGAACCACAACTCATCCACATTCATGCCATCCAATTCGGGAACAAAATAGTCGGTTATCATGGCTCTATACCGGTCTCCATTAACGGTAACCAACGGTCGACCATAAAATGGATTTTCGAAATAAATTTGCACGATTTGCAAGCGTTGTTCTTTTGTCAACCTGTTCATGATGAAATGGCAAACCAAACTAAATATTAATCACTTGACAGCTGACAAAATGGCCGCCAGTTAAAAAAGTGATGCCAACTTAAAGTTCTATACCTCAATAAAAAACACCCTTTATTATGAAGCACCTAAAGCGATTGTATTAACTTTTGCTAATGCACAAAGAAAACAGGAGAAAGACTTATTAAAGCAACAGCACTTAAGATTTATGTTTGAATTAAATCTTTAGTCTACCTGCTGTGCGCATGCGCATAGAAATTGTTTGCGTACACTTGAGTTCCTGTTGTTTAGCATTGAAGCTTTGGCACACTAAATACAAGATATGAAAAGAAAAACACGCACGTTTTGCATATAAACACAGGCAGTGTACGAGTATTTGTAGAAATACCTACGATGTCAATGTCAGTTTAACTAAATGCAAACAGAATGTTGCATAAATATTAAAGCCAGCAAGTGGTAGGCAAAACAAGCTAAGAAAAACTCCTTTGAATGTTGAGATTTAAAGCCAAGAATATAATAACAAACAAAGAGCCGAGCCAGCAAGAACAGGAGAAGTTGGAGTAAACAAATCATACAAGTTTTCTGTTGGTGTGGCTCAGTTGTCTTCACATGTTTTTAATAAGTATGAAGATTCTTATGTATATAAGAATGTACATACATATGTATGTATGTATGTACATATACGAGTATGTACTTTGTATTAATGTATTTATGTTGAAATTGTATTGTATTGCTGTGTGGCAAATTTGTAGGAAAAATAAACATTTTATCAACTTAATTGCTTTTGAAGTCGTATAACCTTCAGGCAATATATCGACAAACATTTTCAAATCAAAAGAAACTGGGAATACAAAAAAAAATACTGCAAGGATTTTAATTTCCTTTCTTAATTTTAGAAGAAGGAACAGCTAAAGTGGAAAATTATCTCTATATCTTGCTTTGAAGCAAGATATAAAAATAATAAATATATGAGACAGACGGCACAAATGCAGGAAAATTTTATACAACAATGTGGGTGTTACAACGGACAATGTTAATTATAATTATTTATTGCAAGTGTTTTGAAACAAAAAATCTACATGGATTAATTATTTTATTTTTATTTGAAATTATTAATGCAAAGACAGTGAAAATATAATATTGAGACAACAATGATGACGTTATGTCAAACTACAAAAGCTTTAATTATCAATAAATATGAATAATAAATTTTTTTAAATAAAAAATAAAGTATGAATTGTTCAACAGTGTTTTTAAATGTTTAAATTTTTGAGTTGGCAACACTGTTTTTTTTTGACAACACCTTTGACAGCCGACCGGCAATTACTTTGTTTCGAATTCGTTTTGCACTTTATTGAATATTTTGTTGCAAATGCTTAAAAACGGCAACTCAAGGAAGTGAACGTCTAAACAATGTGGTGAGCGTCGATCTACAAAACCTCCTTTAGTTAGAACAGCCAAATAGGCTCTTGGGACTTATTATTAGATTTTCTGTCGATCTCGTGGGATTGCAAAATATCGACGGTACTTAATTTTTTTCTTAAGTATTGATAAGTAATGCCAGGATTTCTGTCTGGACAGTTAGTTACTCTTCTTTAGGTTCCTTATCGAGCTCTTTTTGTATCTCTACCACCTTCGTGATCTTTCAGTCAACGTTTCATTCTCAAGGGGCAATAGTGGGAAAAGAAGTACAAATGTGCCCCCTTATTGTAAAGACGAAGGTAAAAATTGTCACTTGTTGTCTACTCTTTGTCGACAACAATTGAGTACTATCAACATGCTCCATTAATTTACCAAGCCTTAGGAGATTAGTAAGAGATTGTCAATAAGAGCCAAATGTTGTCGATAAAGAGTAGACAAATGACAATATTTACCGTTGTCTTGATGTGACGTCGATGACGCCATTCACAATGGATCTAATTTTAAAAGTGGCGTTCAAGACACTTAGCACCTTTTCGTGTCTTTTCCAAAAGTAGTTTATTTTGCAACTCTACTAATATTCAAAATAAATTAATCAAAACCTATGGAGCAATGATTTAGAACTATAATTTCTTTAATTTTTGTTTTTGATTTTTCGAAAATTTAGGTGGCGTTCAAGACAAATGTTACGACATACATAGCTTTGAATGTTTATTTTTTTTAATTATTTAAATGTCCGTATTACTTAAAAGCAATAAATTTCTTAGCTTAATGCACTTCAATTCAATACGATGACTATTTTAGTATACACATTTTAAAAAAGAAAAAATTGCGTTGCGTTCAGGGCAATGCAAGTTGACAAAATATTTTTAAAAATCTTAATTTGCGTTCACAATTATTAAATTTAAAAATAAAAAGTTTTTGATAGTAACAAATTGTTAAAAATCACTTACCTGTAAAATTCATGGGGGATGGTTTAGGAGGCCGATGTTACGCCTGTTATTGGAGCAGACCTTTTTTGGTATTCAGAAGAAATTATCCTCAGTACTGACTTTCATGATGAGTCATGCCGAGATTGGATTAGTTGTTGATATATGGCACAAAAGATCCGGTTTTTGGACCAATGATACAGATGAGTTGGCTAAGAGGACCACCGTTACTCTTGTTATGGGCCCCGAGTTAATTCGTGATACTGAATGTTGAAAAATCTTGCAGTTATTTCATTCGCTGGATATCTGAAATGAATAGAAATGAGTAATTTTAGTAAATTTTGTTTGGAGAAACAATTCATGTTATTATGATTTTACTTTTGAAATTAAAATCAATCAATGGGTTTGATCATAGGTTTGTGTCAAAAACGACCGGACTGAATGAGTTCGACCCAAGTCTAAGCACTAAGAAGAGACAGTTTCTCACCTGCTCTCTGAGTGGCCCGCATTGCACACTAAGCGGTACACATTTTTTGGAAAATACATATTGGACGACCTATCGGAGGTATCTCGGATTGGTATAGGAGACCTCATGCGGTACCTCAACGCAAGGGAGTGGATCTAGTACGATTGACCACTGTAGCCTATATTGGATCCGGGCCTTTTTCATAGGTTAGAACTCGAACGAGTAGAATTGTATCTATCAAAACGGAATCTCACGACGCGCTTGATTGATTGTAGGTAGCAAGTAGCCAAGTAAACCAACCAGCTCTTGTTCTCAGTCTGAAAGGCTGTTTTGTCCTCCGGCAAACGGAAGTAATATACTGGGTAAGGCCGTAAAAATTTAAGTACTAGAAAAAACATTTTGGGTCTCTGTTATTTATGGAAATGAATCAATTAATTTCCCACCAAGATCGTGCAAATTAACGCCTTTGGATTTTTTTCAGGTTAAATTTTTAATAATTTTTATGCAGTACTATTTGGAATTTACTTAAGGCTAGGATTCACTTAAAAAAATAAAACCCTGTACCTGGATTCAGTAACTTTTATTACGATAATCGTATCGCTATAATATAAACAAAATTTATCGAATTTAGTATTCAGTAACTACTGACTACATTATTATAGCATCTTATTTTTAACTGATTCACGTTAGTTATTTTTACCAATTTCATTCGTTGATGCAATTTAAATCTTCAAACCTGGTTAGATTTAACTATAAGTTTCATTTTCTTTATAATAATAAATTTTAATGGGCGTAGCCCCGCCCATTTTTCAACGCAGCAATCAAATAAGTAGAATGTTATAAATTCAAATAAAAGAATTGTGGGCGTGTCAATTACCACTTTTTTACAATGAGACTAACTGGAAGCTATACCCTCAAAAAACAAAAACAAAAAAAGAATTTTAACAATCGGTCTAACATGTACCGAGTTATGAAGTAACAATGTCAAAAAAATACATACGAATTGATAACCTCCTCCTTTTTTTAAGTCAGTTAAAAATACCAGTTGAATGGAACTAAAAGTTTTAAATTCGCTTATAAAAGTTTCAATCTTGTCACCATGAACCACTGAAAATTTTTCTAAAGAATTTACATTTACAATTTATTTCCTAATGCCATTAAAGCTTGCCGATATTCTAAAACACATTCTTTCTGCAGGCCATGTGTTGTTTTGTCTATAAATATTTGGTTATTTAAGATTTAAAATGTGGAAAATCATGTTTGCAATGCAATTCAACCTATAAATGCCAGTTACTACCAGCTCACCGTTGAAACGATAAAAGCAAATTTTTACATTTGCCAGATCAATTATTTACATATTTATTTCTATTTTTTGCGAATGGGTGCGATTGAAATCATAAATAAATGAAATATGTACCTATTGCAATAAATAAAAAATAAAAATATTTTATATGAACAAAGAACATATGAGAATGCAAAAATATTTATAAATTTTAATAAGTAAAAAAAATTTGTCTAAAATATATTTTTTTAAATTTTCCTCTAGCTAAAGCAGGATACACGACACGCATACATACATACACACAACAATTAAAAGGTGTCTGTGTTCAATTAAATGATACGCGATCTCCTTGACACTAAGTGAGTTCGGAAAAAAATAAATGGCACCTTTTGATTGATAAACTGCTGTAACGGGGCAAGTATCGATTCACACACTTTAAATAAATGGCAAGAGTCTGAAAACAAAAACTACACACATCTTTGTAAAATAAAAAAAAAATTTTTTTCAAACGCCCACACGAACACTCAACTTAATCCCGTATTAAATACTTTTGAATTTGTATGAAAGGCTGGCTCACTGGCTGGATAAATTCAGGTGCACACACACACACATACGTACACAACCAAGCACACAAACTTGTTACGACCGACCAATAACAGACATATGGATGTACATACTCGTACATTCAACATTGTGTTTTTTATAGAGGTTGTTATCTTACCAAAATGATCTTCCTTCCCTTCCAATAACAACACCAGCAACAACAAAAAATAAAAAATAAAACATTGACAATTAAAATACAGGATTATGTTACACATGATGAGAGGACACTGAGAAAAACAATAACCTGGTACTTTTCAGCTTGTGAATACCTAAATACTCCTTCATATACCTAAATACTCCTAAATACTCCTTCATAAATTATTTTTTGATCCTCGGATCATTATTGGTTGTGTAATATTTTCCCTTTCCACTGGGTTCATGCGTGATATGAACCCGCGACCTTCCTTCCGTACAGCTAAGAACACTTTGCTCCCTTTTGAAATAAATTTGATTTTCCAAAATTATTTGGTTCCCAAATTAATTATATTATCAATTAAAAACTTAATTGATTTAATAAAAAAATTTAATATATTCATTTATTAAGCCAAATGGAAAAACTAATTGATATCGAATTTAAAAAATACATTTGTTTATGGTAAAAAACATCAGTAAAAATTAATAAATTCAGTTAAGTATGACTTTTACATATCGTCACCTAAAATCCAAGAGGCCGTAACAAACGACGATTTTTTTTAGTTTTGACGATTTTTTCGGTTTGTGGCGATTTTTTCTAGGTTTAGAGATTTTTTAGTCTGGCGCTTTTTTTCGGTTTTTGGTGATTTTTTTTAGTTTTGGCTTTTTTCCATTTTGGCGATTTTAGTTATATTTTTTTCGGTTTTTGGCGATTATTTTAATATGGCGATTTCTTCGATTTTTGGCGATTTTTTAGTTTTGAGGATATTTTCGGTTTGTGGCAATTTTTTTTAGTTTTGGTGTTTTTCGGTTTTTGGCAATTTATTTTAGGTTAAAAGATTTTTAGTTTGGCGCTTTTTTTCGTTTTGGCGATTTTTTTCCGGTTTTTTGAGATTTTTTTTATTTTGACTTTTTTCCATTTTAACTTTTTCGGTTTTTGGAGGTCTTAGTTTTAGATTTTTTTTCGGTTTTGGTGATTTTTTTAGTTTTGGCGATTTTTTAGTTTTGAAAGTTTTTTTCGGTTTGTGGCGATTTATTTTAATTTAGAGATTTTTTTAGTTTGGCGTTTTTTTTGTCGTTTTGGCGATTTTTTTTTTATTTTGGGCGATTTTTTTCGTTTTTGGTGATTTTTTCGTATTGGCCATTTTGTTATTTTGGGATTTTTTTAGTTTCAGCGTTTTGAAAATTTCAAGAGTTTGTCTCTTACGGTTTCCAAGATACAACAAGATGTCAAAATTACATAGTGAACGTTACATTAACTGATAGAATACCCTTTAATTTTGATTTTTTAAACTTCGATTTAGAACACTCTTTAATTTTTAACTTTCACATATTTGTTGTTGTAGCGGCCAAAGATTTACATATTCTGTGAAAATTTCAGATGCGTAGCTCTTACGGTACTCGAGAAAACAGCCTGTGACGGACAAAAGGACATCGTAGCGAAAACAGTAAGGTTCATTAATCGCAACAAACATTTTATTTTTTCTCTTAAGCGAAACACCAAAAAAAAACATTCAAATGTGTTCATTGTTGCTGTTGCTGCCGTAATCCACTTTCAATTTCTCTTCCCCATATGAAACTTAAAAAAAAAAAACATCGTGTCTCTGTTTTTACAACCAAACCTCCTGTGTCTTTCAAAAAATAAAAAATATACTAAATTGAAATGAGTATCTTTTATATGTATGTATGTAATAAAAATATAAAAAAAGAATCATTTGGAATCTTAAAGAAAAAACATGGTAATAAGATATTTTTTTGCTTAAATACTTTTTCATTAAATGTTTTATTGTAACATGTTGGGGATCAGCAATCAGCAAGATCTCTGATCGAAACAAAATTTTAACACAATACGCCTGCCTGCCTGCCTGCCTGCCATGTGCAATTTTTGATTCACAGATATTAAAAAGGAACTTCTGGTCTTAGAGAACGATTAAGGGGTAGAAATGGGAAATATGAAGAACAAGCAACTACTCAATTGTGCATATATTTTAATGTTACGAAATCAATGTTGGAAACTTTACAAAATGTTACCTCAACTGTTTAAAAGTAATAATTTTCTTATCGTGAATTATCTTCAATAAGATATAAATCGATATCGTCACATTAAATGAAAAAGACCTAACTAACTTTTCGCACATATAAAAGATATAAAGTGATTTTTCGGTGATCACTTTATGAATGGCCTTAAAGACACAAAGTGTAGTATTATTATTAAAATTTTTGCTGAGGAGTAAAACAACTTTCCAACATGAAATAAAGTTATTACAAAAGAAAACATTTTCTTTGAAGATTATTGTAAATCATGTTGAACCAACATGAAACACATAAAGAACAATGTTAAATTAACCTTGTTTTCGCATATATTAATATGAAATTTTTCTGTGTGAGCGAGTAACCCTCTTTTTCACAACACGGACGGTCGACTTGAGCAGAAAGTCCTAGTTTACACTATGCAAGTCTTATTGCTAAGCTGATTAGTTTGTTAGGAAAGAGAGACGAGGGGAAAAGAAACGTTACTGTTCCCCTTGTCTTTCTCTCCTAACCAACTAATCGGCTTAGCAATAAAGGTATCATTTGCCCAAAAAAACGTAACCAGGGTGGCGTTGGCTGAAGTAGTTAGCACGTTGACTACAAAAAACGAAGATCCTGGGTTCGAACCCGGTATCAGACAGTCATCAAATAACAACACCACGCATTTTTCTGATGTACATTAGTATCCCTTTGCATCAGTTGTTGTAGGAAAGTTCATGTGATGAAGGCATAGTCATTGGTCACTGAGTTATACCGACTTCAGCAGATACTAATCCCAATGTAACATCAAAGCGCCCTCCTTCGTTGTGTAGCAGAACCATCGGCGAAGTAAAATAACCAATAAAAGGGCTACTAATCACAGCTTCAAAAATTTAATACGCCTCATTTAACACCAGAGGCGCTGCAACACTGCATTATTAAAAAACGTGCAAAAAGCAGAGTTGTGAAAGAATGAAGCTTTCCTCTCTTTCTTCCTTCACCATCTGTCTTCTCTATCACTATCCCTTTCCTAAAGAAGGTAACACCTAGTAATAGTAGTAGGCATTCATTGCCTGAGTGTTACTTCTCTTTAAAAAAAAAAAAAAAAACCAATAAATATTAGTGAAAAACATTTTGATTCAGACACGTCTTTCTTAAGTTAAACAGTTTCATAAACAACAAATAGAGAAATTCATAGAATCCAACATTATTGGAAACTATTTGACTTAGTAAAAACGTCTCTGAATTGAAAGCTTCTTCATTAATATTTGGGGGTTACGTTTTTTGGGCAAATATTTGCCCAAGTGTGACCATACCATACGACTTGCATAGTGTAAATATGGACAAAATGTATATCAAAAGCACTAATTTTTTTAAATGATTTTCATAAAAATTTTCTAGACGAGCCGCCTGCCTGACTTATAGAAAAATGTTATAAGTCTTTTCAACTCAAAAAATATGGCCAAAAAGTTGATTTACTTAAGTGAAGAGCAAGAATGATATGGAATGAGAAACTTGCCCTATAAAACGGACCTCCTATTCCTTGAGATTATTTCATTTTACTCGATTCTGTTTCGAAATCTTTCACAATTAATTTAATTTGATTTGGTAGTACAAATAAGCATATAAAGCTGAACTAACATTATCTGAGCGTAATTTTAAGTTTTCAACATTTCAAATTCCAAATGTAGTAGCTGAATGCCAACTAACGCTTGTAGCTGGCACATTGCCCATATAATAAATACTTACATATGTATAAAGCAACTTGGTGGTATCCTTTAACATTTCGCAATTCTTTTTACATAAAACCGCCCCGTTTTGCCAAACTCGTTTGAGACGTTTACAAAGTAACTTTCAAACTGAAATTGTATTTTAAGCAATGCCAAATTAAATATTCTTATCTAGATCATTCCAGTTTCCACATCAGTTGTTTGTTATACTTAATGAACTTAAAATGTCTTTATTAATTACAGCTAAACAAACCTACAAGCTGGAAGGCAAACAAGTTTCAATAAAATGCAATACGCAAACGCAAAGTGGAAAATTTAATGCTACAAAAAAAAATAAAACTAAAATATTTTAATTTTTCCCTACAATTAGTTGGATAAATTTTGTAAATTTTTTTATTCAAATTTTGTTCACAGCAAAAAATAAACTTTTAAATACTTAATGGATGACAATAAAGAAACTAAAAATATTAGGTGGATTTTTAAGATAAGAAATAAATATTTTTGCATTCAAGATTACGACAACCAGCAATACTTGTTGCTGAAGAAATACACAAAAAATAAAAAATAAATGAATGAAATAAAGCAAAAAATTAAAAACCTGTAACGAAATTAAATTGGCAACTATTTCATATTTTTAATCTCTGACAGATATTTTCCTTCCTTTCAAAGGAAATCGAATCACAAGGCATTAACACTGACTGCCTGCCATAAACGTCTGTCTCATTCATTGACTTAAAGAGCAAACGTGTGGGAAATTAAGGTGGTATCATTTTGGAAATTCATTTCGCGTTCGTCGCATTGGCATACATTTTCTCTTCTCTGTAGCCTTCAGTTACAAACAATCAACAGGAAAACGCCTGTTTTTTGCTCTACAATTACTGCAAGAGTAATTGTATGTAGAGAAAGATGAAAATTAAAAAAAAAACAAAATCTATGGAAATTTATGTGACAACAACTGTAGAGATGTACTCGTAAATTATGGAATTTATAATTTTTGTGTTTTTTTTTGTCTCAAAACACTCTTCTGTTTAATCTAGGAGAGGCGTTTAAAGACATAATTGCTTTTTATGAGATTTTTATCAAAGATTTTTATAAAACAAAAAACAAAACAACATATTGACATCCGAAAATAACCGGAATGTGCAGATGAAAGAGCGATAAATTTTTTTTCTCTGTTTTTTTTTCTAAGAAATATAGTAAAAAAATTAAGTTAACATAAAAGTGTTTAAAGGAAATTAGTAATTTCCTACACTATTTACAGCCAGATCGGCACCTGGAGCAAAAGATTCGTATATGGCACTATATACTGCACCGAAAATAATCCATGAAACATCCAGAAACATTATGAAGAAAACCTTTCGTAGTCACTTCTTTCGTAACATAAACGAAGCTTTGCAACATATTACAAAAAGAAAATGTTTAAGGTCATGGCTCACTATCACAATCGCACGATCTACGGAATACATACAAGCCTGATCTGATGAATTGTTATTGTCTTTTGAAAATTTTCATAAACTCCTTCGCACCAGGGTTGTATTTTCTCAAAAATCACAGCCTTTGGTCAACAGTTTCATAATCTATCTACATACGATTACGATCGTATATATCGTAAAGAGAAAAATATGTAGTAAAGTAGGACCAAGGGACCAAGGACCAATTAAAATGTAATTAGAGCGTATTTTTTTTTAATCCAGCGCAATTTTATGTCAGCAGCAAATTTACCAAATTCTTCACATTTTTTTTCAACAATTCAGCTATAACAAGAAATTAGCAAGATTTGCTATCAGTGGAAAATTTCAATATTCTTCATTTAAAGCGAATTTCCAAATTTATACTTTAGCTGTTTATTTAATTTAAATGCAATTCAGCAAGATTTTTCACAACATTTTTCATATTTTAACTATTCAGTTGATTTAAATGCTACTGAATGCTGTTGTTTTTTGGTGACAAATTTAATTTTTTTAATTCAGCTACTTTAAGTATAATTCAGCAGAATTACAATTTGCCAACAGCAAATTTACCAAATTCTTAAAATTTTGCAACAATTCAGCTATAACAACAAATTTAAGTATTCTTTATTTAAATCGATTTTCCATGTTTATATTTGAGCTGTTTAATTAATTTAAATGCAATTCAGCAAGATTTTTCACGAGATTTTTTCATATTTTAACTATTCAGCTGATTTACATTTTGCTGAACGTAGATTTTGATTGGCAAATTTACAATATTTTGCATTTTATGCTAATTTAGATACTTTAAGTACAATTCAGCGGGAATTTTTTTTTTGTTAGAAACTTAGCATATGTATTATACAGTAAGATTTTTATTCATTATCTGAATCTTCTGCAGTATTCAGCTAACTTTAATGCAATTCAGCAACATATTTTTCGCATTAGCAAATTCACCATATTCGTATTTAAGCTATTCAGCTTGCGTAAGCGTAATTTAGCAAGAGTGTTATTAAAATTAAGCTCATATTCTAATTTTCTAGCTATTCAGCTCATTAACTTTAATTTACTTATATTTTTTTCCTGTTAGCAAGTTCACCACATTGATATTTTAGTTTTTAGTTCACTGACAGAAAATTCCATAATAAAGGTATAAATTTTTCGACATTCGTAATGCGTTTTTTCAATTCAGCTTGAATATAGTAAGATTTTTATTTGTTTTCTACATTTTCAAAAGTATTCAGCCAACTTCAATGCAATTCAGCAACATGGTTTTTTCATTAACACATACACCATATTCGTGTTTAAGCTATTCAGCTTGGGTAAACGAAATTCAGCAAGACTGTTATTTAAATTTTAAAGCTATTAGAATCACATAAATTTATGCTCAAAAAGTTGAAATAAAACTCATATTCAGCGATAACAACAATAACATTTATACAGCCGCAAAGATTTATTATCATCAACCCAATTTAATTAATGCAACTACAAATTTTAATTTCCTAATATTTTCCACTGACATTTATTAATTTAGATTTTGTTGAAAGTTAAAACTAATTTTATGCAATATTTAATGCAAAAAAAAAACAGTTTTAACATGAAATCTAAGACACACAATTACTAATATATTAATCTTAACAGACATTAAAACGTTGTAACAGAAAAATCATGCTAATCTGCAGACAGTAGCTTTTCGGTAGTGTTAAATACGTAATAGCAAATACAAGCCAACACGAAATATTATCAGAGATTCTTAAATTGTTCATGGAGATGTTAAAATAAATTTTTATTTTCCATGGACAACACAAACTTCAAACACATTTAATATATTGTGTTTTGATTAAAATTTTGATAGCTCATGAAGTTTGGTGCAATTGAAACATTAATTGCTTTTAATTAAACATTTCGAATGTAATATTTCTATTACATTGAAAAATTCATACATATGCATGCATAATACATATCTTTTCTTGCTGTTTATAAAAAACTAAATTTGCAATTTATACAAGTTAAGAAAATTTTTGTGAATATACATACACATATTTTTTTTTATTTTTTTTTGTAGGAATTTATCGCTGTACTTACTGCAACAGTCTTTGGCCAGCTGTTGTTATTAAATATTAGTTTATAAAGTGTTTAATCATTAATCGTGTATGCAGATTTAAATGGTAGCAATTTAAAAAATAAAATGTTTTAACATGTTAAACGGCGCCTGTTCTACAGAAGAAAAACGTAGAAGTCAGAAATCATAAAAGTTAATGATTAGCAGCATTATATAAATCTGCAAGATATGAGAGTATGCAGGCGATAACCCAGTAAACATTCAGCCTTGTGTATAACAAGTATTGGGTATGAAGTTAGCAAACTGAGTGGTACAATATTTCCCTAGAAATATGTAACAACTTGCTTGAATCGATGATCAGACTTTTGAATGATATGCTGCTAAGGACCGAAGGACTATTAACTAAATACTAACTAAAAGGCTTTGTAGTTTTTTTAGGGAAGATTTAAGGTGGAAGTACATAAAACACGTTCAATGCGCTAATGCGATACAAACTTCTGACAAAAAAGTTGAAATAGTGTGTTTTCATAAGGCAAAAAGTTGAACATTCTCCAACTTTCACGCGTTCTATACAAAATGACAGCTAGTGTTGCCAGATTCACATGATAACATACACAAAAATTATTAGAAATAAATTTTTTTATTAAACAATGGATAAAAACGCTTCAAAAGCGTGGTGTGTAACTTTGCATTTTTATAGCGCTAAACGTTTAACAAGCAAGAAACGCGTTGGCGCGTAACGCGTGGTATGTACATACCTCCAACTTTAGTTTTGTACGATGAAAATGTTGAAAATATATTAAATTTAAGCACATGATAACATAAATGACGCTCTGAAGAAATTAAATCTACTTTTCTTACTTCAAATTAAGCAAATTTATCCTTTGAAAAGTGTATGCGTTTGAGCCACAGTACATACAGAAATATGACATGACGTTCTTAATGCATGTGGAAGCTAGTTTTCTTAATAAACCAGTAGTAGCATGGAGGCGATTTTTAGGATTGATAATAGTTATGCTAATTGAGTAATTTATTTAAGAGCACATGAAAAGTATGTACATATGTACATACATATGTATGAATGTGTAAATTAATATTTTTACAATTTAATAAATTTTACACAAATTTGGTCACTACAAAAAATTATAATTGGTTTTTTTCTATTGTTAAGAAGGAGCCATAGACTTCCGTTTAACGTTTAATATTAAGTGACAAAGTTGTTTCTCTTTGTTTAAACGAACACTTTCTAATAATTTGTTTGTCGTCTTATTCCTCCCTCTATTATTGTTAATCATCAATCATAAAATTTTCTGGGAAATTTATGATAAAATCATACTATCATATATCCATATGTACATACTTATGTACATAAGTATGTACATATGTACATATGTACTTATTATTGACTGTATGTAAGAACACCAAAACAGTAATAACAAAAAATTAATATTCTTTAATAATATGACTTGATTAAAAATTCTTAACACATCAGATATAAAGAAAAGTATAAAACCAATAAAATAAATTCATACAAAAAACACACAACAGGAGTTAGTATTAAACAAAATAAGAAAAATTCTGAGAATAACTTGAGGTAAAAAAAAACGTTTAACATTCAAACTCAATGGACGCACCTAATCAATACTCGTACCAATAAACAATAAACACTTGTGCGTTAAGAAAAAATATTTAAAGTCAAGAGGCACATAAAATAAAATGCTCAAATCGAAAAAGATTTTGTGACATTTGTAAAACACTTGTGCTGGCGTTCCAATAAGATCGATCCATTGTTGCCATTTTGGCATTTTCAATGCCAGATCTGGCATTTTTATTAGTTAAAAAGCATTAAACTTTCAAAAAATTCTGCTAGATGCTTTCTGGCAGAATTTGTTGAAAATAAAAAATTGTAATTTGTTAAAAAAAATTCTTCTGCATAGAGGATTTTTCTCATAAATATACATGTATTGCAGGCTAAAGGTTCCCTGATGATCTGCACTAGCAACAGTGAAATGCGCATAGGATCCAAATAACCCCTCAATAATCAATTTCAATGTATTTATAATTAAAAAAAAATATTTTACTGAACAAGTTAAAAAATTTTGGAATTATAGTGCGTAAAAAAAATTAAACGTAATTGTAACATTTCCAAAAAAATAACAATTATTAACTATTTTATATTTGTATGTGCTCTAAAAATAATTGCAAATACTAATAAGTTTGTATAAACATGAAGTTCAAAGCCATTTCAAGAATTTTTTCTACATTTAAATCTAGCATTATACTTTTCTTCTGTAGAACATTTTAGCAGAATTTTTTGACCGATTTAGCATTCTCTCATCATAGTTTTCTGGCAACACTGGATCGATCACAACATTTAAAGGAAAAGCAAAACAAAATTTCTAAAAGCTGATAAGGGAACATAGTGGTAAATGAAACAAAACAAACTGAAAAGAGAAACTGTATGAGAGCCAAGCGTGTTGCCAAGTAGATGTAATTTTCATATTTATATACAAAGCCCGGGTAACTGATTTTAGTTTGATTTCAGAGTGGCAGCTAGAAGGTCTTTTTATTAGGTCAATGCAATTCTCCTAATGATTTGTTGTGTTTCTATTTTTAAACTGTCAAAGCATCATTGCTGAAACCTGACTTTTTTGACCAAAGAATATGCTAAATCTAGCAGTGAAAATGGTAAAATGGCACATGGGTCAATGCGAAACATTTTCGGCATTTAAAAAAAATATTTTTTCTTGATCAGCACAAAATAGTTATTCGGCCATGTTCTGTAAACCGAATCCGAGTAAATTTATCGTTTTCCAAAAATAAATAATAGCCCCATTGATGTGTTTTAAATCATACATACTAAATTAATATCAGATATGATCCATAAAAAATAGAAAACTACAAAAAATTCTGAAAAAAATTCGCTATTAGTGGATTTATAAATTTTTCTAAATGGAGCGTTTTTAAATCGACTCGATTTACAGAACAGGCAGGAATATCTCTAGTAGAAGTTAATAAATCACCATGTCGCTGCATCGAAAATCGCCAACACATGACAACGCTGTTCTGTTTCTTGAGTTGCAGTAAACTTGTCGCAACCAAAATAAAATGTTTTAGAAAACTTGTACTAATACTTAGCAAAGTTTCTTCTGATTCCTAAAGAATTTTTTTTTGTTCATTAATTTATTTTTAAAATGCAATTAACTGCTTAATGTACAAAAATTATCAATTACGGAATGAAAATATTTTTTGGATAAAAAAAAACGTTTGCCACAAGTCGGGACAAAACGGCAACGTACATAAATAAAAAGAGTTTGAAACAACTTTTGATTCGAACTCTCACGTTCGAACAGAACTGTTGCATCAGGGACGGCATTGAGAATTTTGAAATTGTACCAAAAACTTTCAAAAATTTTACTTTTTTGACCTTAATTGTACTAAAAAATTTTTTAATTCAAATTACATATTTTTATTTGTTTTTATTATAATAATCGACTTTTTTTTGGCTACCGAATCGTTTTCACAAATTAGGGATGTTAAAGCATATGGTTACAAATTAAAAGCGTGTGCTCTAGTCTCCGCATTTAGAAGAAAAATGATTTGGAAATGCACGAGTTCACATTTTTTTATTATCTCGCTGCCTTTTACTTTGACAAGACTGTTTCCAAGTGAGAAGAATATGAGTTTCAATGTTCAAAAATGAAAATTGACATATGCAATCGTTTGAAAAGAAAAACGGAATGAAACTGGGGAGATTTCTTAAATGTACTAAATTAGTCATTGGTGTACTTTCCGAGTTTAAATAGTACCAAAAAAGTAGAATTGTACCAACTTGCCATCCCTGTATTGCATGCTGTAATTGTTTCTAACAGCTCTGTTTGAACAAATTCGCTCATGTTTGAAGCAAAAGTTGTTTCAAGCCCTTTTAATTAATATTAACGTACAATTTGCGTTTTTTTTAGTTCAAAATAAAAAAAGTCTAGTAAAAGTATAAGAAACAACACCTTTTCTTAAATAAATACAATCACAAAGAACCACTTTAGCAGTGAACATGTTCAGCAATTTTACGTTTGACTGACTGCTGCTTTTAACAAGTCGTCCAGTGTGACAGCGCTGCGCTTCCTGTTCTTGAATAAATGTGTTTGTTTAACTAACTTCCCTTTACTTTTCAGTTTTTCATGATTCTCGTATTCCATTATCAATAAAAATTGATACAAATACCCAAATAACTTGTGAAGTTTTTGTCGGCCTTAGTTTCTTCCAGAGGAAAGGTTGTTCACATTCCTTAATTGTGAAATTTTAAAACAAAATTTAACTATCTAAAATTTGAATATGATTTAAACAATTCGAATGATGATACGATATCTACCAAAAACACTCATCGGAAATTTCTAGCTTTGGAGACGGTGATGTGTATAAATAAAATACAAAGCTATGGGAGAAACTTGAAAAGTGGTCGACATTTTTTTATATTTTTGGGTGTAATAGTGTATCGATATCAATCAATACAAATGAAAAGAGTTATGTGCACTTCTACTTATACGATTCCCACGAAACTTAGCAAACGCCTTTGGGCTCTCACAATGACATAATTTTGTGTTTAAAAAGTGGGCGGGGCTACTACTGGACTGATTTTTACGAAACTTGGCTTACACAGAAAGAAACTACAACGATAACAGACCCCAATTTTGCTAGGATTTTAGGGTTCGACTGTGGATAGCAACCGAACTTCAGTTGCGTGATCATTTACCAAAAATTGTGTTGTCGGCAGCAATTGACAGATAACAGCTGCCATTTTCAACATATTTGGTGATTTATGCAGTCATTACATTTTTCATTGATATTTTTTGCCACCTGGCAACTGACAATTTATGAACGACGTCGAAATACGCGAACCATGATAAGGGCAAATATTTGTAAATTAAGTACAGATTGAACTCTGAAACCCCATCACATCTGCATGTGGCAATAAGGAAAAAGTGCTGTCATATTTTACTGTTATTCAGTAGAGCTCTTTTAAGCTTTCAAGTCGATTTTCAGAAATTTGTTTCTTTTACGGTTAAATTGGGAAATTCGTTATTCAATATTTTTTTTTTAGAAAAACATCATTCACATTAGAAATAATACATTAAATTTGAACTATGCCAAAGTACAAACTTAGTTAAGCTATTATTCTCTATGAGGTTATAAGTTGAAAAAATATAAACTGCGGGGTACTGTCAAATGTGGAGATTGCGGGGGGTACAATTAACTCAAAATCAGCTTATCTCGACTTAAGCACTTTTTCTTTTTGCCACAGGTATATGCATTTTTTTTTTGCAATATAGTTGTTTACTTTTCAATTTCCTCATATGTATGTGCGTGTATAATGTATAATTTTTGCCGATTACTAATATGTCCTTTTAATTTTTATTTCAGTTATCTCTGGTACAATTATCACCAACAGATACAAATGGCAGAAGTATGCGTTTGGAATTGAAAAAATATTGCCCCTCAATGCAGCTGGAATTTTGGAATTGTATGAATAAAACTATTGAAGGTTAGTAATTCGTATACATAGGTACACGTGCGTCATCGTATTAAGTGCCCTAGAGACGATTAAATAAGCCCGTGAATCAGCTCATGCGTGTATGTACCGTAGTATGCTTGTCACTTAAAAGGAGATGTACAAATAAACACGTCAATCATCATTTGTATTTTGACTTCCGTTTTGTTCAAGATGCACGCACACAACTGTGAGATTGATGAGTTTATTTGATCGTTCGCAGGGCAAACTGAGCTGTAAGGAGCTTATTATTTGATTGCTAAAATTTTTAAGAAACGTGTTATTTCCTGATGTTATACTTTCCCCCCAAAACAAAAGTAAGCTTTGAAAAATTACTTGTTAAAAAGTATTCTTCTATTTTTATATTTAAATTTTTCAAATATGGAACTTTCCAAAATAATACTTGTGGCAAAAAAGTACTTATGTAAATATATATTTCTATAAAAAGTAATAAGAGTGCCTTACTTTTGTAAAAAGATACTTTTTAAAGAGATACTTAAAAAAATTACTTTTTAAATAAAGTATGTTCGAAGATATTTTTTAAAAGTAGATATGTACATACCAGAGAAAATATATGTACATAAGTAAATAGTCTCAATTTAAGTAACTTCGTATAATGATAATTGTAGCGCAAACAATTCGTACGCTGACATATTTTCTCTCAAGCAACATATAAAAGCATCTCTACTTCGTTTACGCAAAAAACTAAAATACGCAAGAATAAAAATTAAAAATGCACATTGCTTATCAGGCGCATTGACTCCCTATCTCATACTTATAGTCAGAGTATACTTATACTCAGAGTATACGATGACACTCGGGATATTTATTCATCATTCGCCACCGTATGTATACATGCATTTGTGTATATAAAATGGAAGGGAGTAGGTGTTGGTGTGTGTATAAATAAAATAGTCCTTTATATACACATGTGTAGCCGAGTCAGAGTATTTTTATACTCATGCGTGTGCATTGTAGCTCACGCTGTCTATAAATTATTGTTATATTTGTTTGTGCTGCGTAATTAAAAAAAATGTGTGTAAGCACAGTTGTTTGATGTTTATAGTTATAAGTATGTGTTCAGTTTACTATTCTCCAACTTTCTGGCAACGTTGCTTGATCTTAAATATCAAAGTTTAATGTGCCTTGAGCTTCTGCATTCACCGTTTGAAATTTATTGTTTTGCTTTTTTTGCACCTTATTTTTTTACACATTAAAAAATTAATAAAACATTTTCAATAAAATTCGGCCGTATAAATGGTAAAAATTCTAGCGCACTAGAATATAAAACATACATATTTAAACTTGAGCAATAAAAACTAATAAAAATTTTGTTAATATTTCGTTCGCCATAAACTTAAAATGTGACAAACTATGAAAAATACATAAAACGAAAATTGTTTATGACCAACAACAACAAAATACCGCCAATGAAAATTCGTAGACAGGCAAAGTGCCAACATCAAAAAAAAAAAAAAACAAGCAAACATACATGCATGCATAAATATTTATTTAAAATCCCAAAATTTCTCATAAAAACTTCATTTTAATATAATCATTTTTAATAGATAAATAAACAAAATTTGTAGAGGACAGATCTTACCACAGAAAGCAGGTGTAACAAGAATTAATTAGATAGTTATCATTACCTTAATATAGAAATGTCCTAACTCATTTTTTTGATCGATTTTTTTTTTTCTATAGATGAACCTCTAATATATAAATTATTATTTCGATATATTTTAGAGGCTCTTCTACCAAAATATGCCAAAAAAAACTGGATTTAAAAAAATAATGAGTTGAGACGTTTCGATATTAAGGTAACGAACGATATGCATGTAGTGCGAAACATGTAAGAATGGGTAAAACTTAAGACTGACCCCCACTAAATTTTCCTCTCTACATCTGCCACACAAAATATTCCGGCGTATTGCACTAGATTAAAGAAAAATTTGGCTTGTTTTCTTTAATCAACTATTGGATTTTGAAGTCGAAAAACGCCAACCACGATAAGGCGCATTATTTTTTATACAATCACCACCCATCGCACTAACTAGCCCCAGAGTGCCCCAAGGGGAGTCATATATATGAACGACCACATATATTGTTGTTCCCCCCATATTTGTTCGGAACACACCTAGCCTCCATCTTCAATCTTTAGAGTGGTCCCCATACAAAAATTTTTAATTTCTAAAAAATATTTTATTAGAAAGATAAAAACATATTTTTATATTAAATAACTAGGTTTTATCCGCCGCTGCGCCCGCGTTGATATGTTTAAAAAAATATATAGCAACCAGTTTTAAAACTGGTTAAACAATCAAACTCGAAACGAAAACTACCCTGACCAGCCTAAAAATGTGTTTTTCGGATAAAAAAATGTGGCATTTTCGTATAGCACCATCATGTGATCTATTTTTATTTTATAGTAATATTATAATATTATATTATATTAACAATATGTAATAGTTTTTCAATGTATCCGTTAAGGCCATGTCAGATACAACTTTTGCTTCGCTTTGCTTTGAAGATTCGGTTTGACATCTAAGATGAAATGTACATGCTTATATGGACCATGTCACATAAATTACTTTTAACGCAAAGCGAAGCGAAAAGTTAACCAATTCTCAACTTTTTGCGTGCTTTGACAATCAGTTGGTCTAATTATCTTAATTTGTTTGGCCAAACTCGCATGTAAATATGAAATTTTAATAATCTTTTGGTAAATTTAGATTAAAAACGAGTTTGTTTTATCAGAGTAATCGAATTGTGCTGTATTTTGTGCATTAAACAAAGCAATAAAACAAAAAGTGAGTGTTGTCAAACTTTTTATTGTGTCATACACATTTTGGTTTACGCTTTTCTGCCAACGTTGGAAACGTCACGCAAAGCGTCGAAGTTGTATCTGACACCGGCTTTACGTATAAACACGAGCTGTATAAGTATTCAATTAAACTAATTTTTTGAGCTTTAGGTCAATGTTTATTATTATTTTAGTACTTCGATATTTCGTTAATATTTCGTTAATATCGAAGTACTAAAATAATAATAAACATTGACCTAAAGCTCAAAAAATTAGTTTAATTGAATATATTGAAAAAGGTCGAAAAATTAGATAAAAGCTGTATAAGTATAAAATATAATAAATATAACAGATCAGATACCAAGAGCCTCTTTTTCCTAATCACTGGCAACCAACTGCATACCGCCTGTCAACATATATACAACATATGTATGTAGATAATTAAAAAAAAACTTTATATTGAATGTGGATTCATTTAAATGAATTGTCTCACTTTATATTTGTTCAGTTATGGCGTTAATAAATCATTTAACGAGCTCTTTCCATTCAATTCAGTGTACAAAGTTTATCCATCCAATCACATATATACATATGTATGTATGCAAATCTGGCGAATGAACTAATGAAATCGAACACTTGTAAGAGAGAAAATAGCAAACGCCTACTTATAAAGAAAACACTTGCAAGTTGCAACCAATTGACTGACTAAATGACTGGCTGTCGAGATGGCACTTCTGCTTTAATTTTATACATACTTACATATGTATGTATGGATGTATGTACGTAGCGCAATCAATTGAAATGTGATTTATGTTGTGGCATTCAAACGAATACAAATAAATGGCTCAAAAAAAACAGCCACTTTAAATGATCATTGTCAGAGACACAAACTTAAATCTAATTGCCTGTCATCAATTACAACGACATTTTACACACACACACACTAAAAAAATAAACAGCAACCACAATCTTAATAAGAAAGAAAATAAACCCATGAAATTTTAAAATAAACAAATTATACCAGTTTGACAGGGATTTTCTCTTTTTTATTTTGAAAACGTGCATTTTCCTCCATCTCTCTTTGGCAAATAAATTAATTTTCATTTAAGTTTTTCCAAGTTTTTATTTTCTATTTACCTCAATGCATATTATTTATTTTTCATTTAATTACAGCCGTTACGAGAGGTTCTCAGTGGTCTGGCCGTCGTTGTTGTGCGTTGGGTGTTTCGCCGCGCTGCAGTAATGCTTGTGCAACATCATCGTCAACCGGTGAATTGATCAATGCATGCCGCCAAAGTGATGAACAACACATGTTTGCATGTTTCGAACGTCAGGAGGCCGGTGATCGTTGTTGTGGCAATGCACGCACCTCAGAATGTTTACAGGTAAGCAAGTGCATATAATAAAAGCATCTGTGTGTGTGTGTGTGTGTGTGTGTGTGTAGTACGTCAGATTGCTTGTGAGTTAGTAAGCGCTACTGCTTAGATTGTCAATATAGAGACCTGCTCTTTGTCTATTTCAATAAATATTTACGACACTGGCACGTTAAATGAGTAAATTTTAATCAAGTGGGTGGATTTAATAAAAAAACTAGGTACCACCCCCTTTTTTAATATATATACTGCAAATATCTCAATAAGAATTAAAAAGCTTTCAAAGAAAACTCTCGTGTGAATATGGAGATTTTCAATGAACTGATTGTAATTAAATTGCTGGAAATTAAATTTAATTAAATTAAATTCATAGGCGTAGAAAGGCCATTCAGGGGGGTCATTGATCCCTCCCCTCCCCCCCCCCCCCCCCCAAGTAGAATTATTAAAAATTTCCTGTAATTATTTTAAAATTAGTTATGAATATCACCAGTCGTAAAAATTTCGTAGTTGGCATGAAGTAAGTCTATTAATAATAGCAAATATTGGGTTTCTTTTAAATGTCTATATATCGTTACCTTAATACAGAAAGGGCCTAACTCATTATTTGTTTGATATCAGAACATCTAATGTATCGAAAAATGCAAAAATCTCTACTTTTTTTTAAGAGAATAACACTGAGACAATGAATGCCTACTACTATTTATTACTAGGTGTTACCTTATTTTAGGAAAGAGATAGTGATAGTGAAGACAGATGGTTAAGGAAGAGATAGAGGAAAGCTTCATTATTTTTGCAACTCTGCTTTTTTGCACGTTTTTTTAATAATGCAGTGTTGCAGCGCCTCTGGTGTTTAATGAGGCGTATTAAATTTTTGAAGCTGTGATTAGTAGCCCATTTATTGGTTATTTTACTTCGCCGATGATTCTGCTACACAACGAACGAGGGCGCTCTGATGTTACATTGGGATTAGTATCTGCTGAAGTCGGTATAATTCAGTGACCAGTAACTATGCCTTCATCACATGAACTTTCCTACAACAACTGATGCAAAGGGACACTAATGTACATCAGAAAAATGCATGGTGTTGTTATTTGATGACTGTCTGATACCGGGTTCGAACCCAGGATCTTCGTTTTTTGTAGTCAACGTGCTAACTACTTCAGCCAACGCCACCCTGGTTACGTTTTTTTGGGCAAATTTTTGCCCAAGTGTGACCATACCTTTATTGCTAAGCTGATTGGTTTGACGGAGAGAAAGACAAGGTGAACAGTAACGTTTCTTTACCCCTCGTCTCTCTTTCCTAACCAACTAATCAGCTTAGCAATAAGACTTGCATAGTGTAAACTAGGACTTTCTGCTCAAGTCGACCATCCGTGTTGTAAAGAAAGAGGGTTACTACTCGCTCACACAGAAAAATTTCATATTAATATATGCGAAAACAAGGTTAATTTAACATTGTTCTTTATGTGTTTCATGTTGGTTCAACATGATTTACAGTAATCTTCAAAGAAAATGTTTTCTTTTGTAATAACTTTATTTCATGTTGGAAAAAGTTAGTGTGTTAAGTAGCCTTTTATTGGTTATTTTACTTCGCCGGTGGTTCTGCTACACAACGAAGGAGGGCGCTCTGATGTTACATTAGGATTAGTATCTGCTGAAGTCGGTATAGTTCAGTGATCAGTCGGATACCGGGCTCGAACCCAGGACCTTCAGTTTTGTAGTCAACGTGATAACTAATTCAGCCAATGCCACCCTCACTTTAAAAAAATAATGAGTTAGGACCTTTCTATATTAAGGTAATGATATGTATGTATTTGTATGAATTTTTAGAGCTTCTCGAGTATAGAATTTTTTCATTTCCCATGTTTCCTAATTCTATCTTTCTCTCAGGCTTGTCGCGACATCTTTGAACCTCATACAGCCCATAAAAGGAATAATCGTAAGCACTTGCATGAAATGTGCGGTGAAAAGAATAGCGATGTGTTGCAGTGTGTTAAAAATGTTACGGATATGACACCTGTTACTAATTCCCACAAATGTAAGTCTTAAAAGCACGATTTTCTTTCCTTTAAACCAAAACTAAGAACGTCAATTTTTGTTTTTATAGATCTGCCTTGTTGCGACTTTTCCGATAACGAGAATTGCCGCAACACTTGTCGTTCCGTCTTAAACACCACCGAAAGTACGGATATTATTATTGGTGAACTAGAGGCGGGGGATTGTGGTACTGTTTTGCCCCACTTGCCTTTGTGGCAATGTTTTTTCACGGCCGAACGTAAAATCTTTGTACCGGCCGTCATAACAAGTAATCATGAAACCGAAGTGTCACAAATCAATCGTTTGGGTATAGACGGTGCTAAATTGCACTGCTGTGAAAAGGCGTTGTCAACGAAATGCCGTCGTTTGTGTTCTCAAACTTACAGCACAGACTGGACAAAGACAATGAATAATTTTGAGACAGCGTGTCTCATGCAGCCTAATGAATTGGAGTTGCGCCAGTGTATTGATGAAGTAGACGAACCGTGCGAATTGGGTTGTGACGGTTTAAGTTTCTGTACAAATTTTAATAATCGTCCAACAGAACTGTTTCGCAGCTGTACTGTAGAGGCAGATATGGCGGCGAAGTCCGATTTAATGATGTGGCAGCAAAGAGGTTTCGTTAGCTTGCCCGGTGTTAATTTGCCCATTAAAAATATGACTCGTTGTTCGCCGGATAAATGGAAGGCTATCGCTTGTATTTTACAAATAAAGCCTTGTTCAATTCAGGGCCACTACAATCACATATGCCGCGAAAATTGTTATGAAATATTGAGTGAATGCATGGATTGGACGCGCATGAATACATCGTTAAATGCCGATGCCATTTGTGCCCGATTACATCCGGAGGGTGAGGGAATACCTTGCATTTCGCTTAGGCCTTATTTAGAGGAAAGTGATGCCCCCAAGGAGACAGGGGGTCATCATAAGATTACCTCTGCTTGCAGAGGACATCCGTGCAATGCCAGTGAAGTGTGTTTAGCGGCTCGTAATGGCACTTCAGGTTTTAAATGTATACAGGGCTGTGCTTTGGGCGAAACATCAAATTATTTAGTGCCTCTTGGCGCATATGTGCGCATACCTGTACAGCTGACAGCCAATCGCGGCGGTTTCAAGGTATGCCGTTGTGGCTCACAAGGACGCATCGAACATTGCCAACCTTTACCGAGTGTTTCTTATGAGAGCTGCGTACTGCCGGGTGGAAGAAAAATTAAGCACGGCACCTCTTTTTATTTGGAATGCAATCTATGCACGTGTTATGCAGAAGAGATAACCTGCACCAAGAAGCAATGTAAAATGCCTGGTATGTAAATAGGTTTGCAGGGTTAGGGTGGGGTCACGCAATGAGCGGTTGAGCGGCAGAAAATTAAAACATTGCCACGTGATGTGACAGTGAGCGGCATTTGAGCGGCAGAGTGGTGTTTTAAGATTCAACGCGGCGCCGCTCAAAAATATAGGGCCTTATCGTAGTTGGCGAATTTCGACTTCGACCACGACAATTTGGTCATAGATTGAAGAAAACCTGTTGAAGTGTTCTTTAATCTATTACAAAAACGTCGTAGTCGACCACTATAACTTTTTTTAACTCTGAGCGTTGCCGTTCAGTTACATATAATCTTATCAGGCTTGTATGCGAAGCTCAGTAATAAGCCACTCGCCACTCCACCGCATTCCGCTCGCCGCTTTGACGCTCATTAATTTTTTTTACTTAAATAGGTTACACGGACGTTTCTTACACCAGCTTGCCGTGCAATTGTCCCACGCACTATGTGCCAGTGTGTGGCAGCAATGGTCGAACTTATCCTTCCTTGTGCATAGCTCGTTGCTTGGGGGTCCAGGATAGTGATTTAGAATATGGCGCCTGTTCGGTGTGGAATCCTTGTACGCCAGGCACTTACCACTGTCCCAGCGGCACTCAATGTTTGCCGCACAGGCAAATATGTTTGTCAGGCATGCACCGCCCTTGTTTACAGTACAAATGTGGTAAGCATATGGTATTTTCTCCCTTTATAACCACTCGTATTAATGATTTGATGACATTTTAGTTAATCAGACGTTGCCTTGTGCCAAAGCCGAACATTCTGTGTGCGATTCCAAGGGTGTTACTTATAAAACTGCTTGTGATTTGTTAAATAGCAAGTCCATCTTCTCCTCTTGGGGTTCCTGCAGTCGTGGCTGCAGCTGGAAGGGGCCTGTCTGCGCTATTAATGGCGTAGACTATCCGCATGAATGTGCTGCTTGGGCGGATTATGTATTGGTAGACTATAAGGGACGCTGCCGCGAGGTGGGCCTATTAACTAATGAATTGGAACGCAAAAGATGCCGGCAGGTTAAATGTGCTAATAATCCTTCGCCCTATTGTCGTTCTATTATACCACCCGGAGCCTGTTGCCCCATTTGTGCTGGGGCTTTTCGTATTATCTATTCGCGTAAGCAAATCGATCGTGCTTTATATGCCTTAAAGGGCCAACATAAGGATTTACTTACACTACACAGTGTGCTCAGAGAATTGGACTCTTTGATACAAATAAGTGAATGCCAGTTGACCGGTTTCCTCACCATGGAAGTGGGCATATTTGTAGGCATTGTGCCTAGAACTAATGCGCCCACTCGCATGCAAATCGAGGCCTGTATACGTGAAGCTGAAAAAATTTCAAACTTAATAACAGCTCAAGCTCACAAAATAACTACAAATCTGATATTGTCGGGCCTCACGGTATCTAATATGCTGGAGGCAAATGTCGAAAGTAATACAAGTGGAATACTTTCGTTAACGAATATCTACCAAACAATAATACTAAACATAATTATAAGTTTAATATTTAGAAAAATTTGGATTTTATAGTTTTAAAAAAGATGATGGTTGATTCAAACACTAGTTAGTTTATACAGAAAAAAACAAAGTCTTGAAAACCCACATCATTTAAGGCTTTTACTCACTATCCTACACAATCGTACAACTTTTGAAAAAAAAAATACAACCCTGATCTAATGAATTCTTGTTGTATTTTTTCAAATGTCGAAATATTGTGCAGGATAGTTAATCGTAACCTTTAAAGTGAAGGAATGGAAGCAGAGGCTTTATTTAAGTCTAATTTTGGGCTCATCTCGTCATTCAACTGTTTCCTCCACGATTTGTAATATTTTTATATAATCAAGTGAATTCTTGGTGCCAATAATTTAGTTATTATATAGATACATTCATATGTATGTATGTGTATATTAAATTGAGATTATTTATTTATTAAGTTTATATTCTTAAGTTTTTTCTTGTTTTATCGTTTTAATGCTCAAATCAACAACAAATGTGCCTTTAATTATTTGAGAAGACAAAAATTAATATGAATAAGAATTTAATTTTTATTTTTTGTTCAAGATTTTATAATTATTTTGAGTTGTCGTTTAACTCACTCAATTCTGTTTAAGTCAATCTCCCTTATTGTGAATGGCGTCGTCAACGTCACGTCAAGACGACAGTAAATATTGTCTTGCTTATCTACTCTTTATCGACAACAATTGACTCTTATTGACAATCTCTTACTAATTTCCTAAGGCTTGGTAAATTAATGGAGCATGTTAATAGTAGTCAATTGATGTCGACAAAGAGTAGACAAGTGGCGACGCCATTCACAATAAGTGGGAATATTATTATTATTATTAATATATTCATATATATTTCTCTTTTATATACGATCTCCTTGTGATATTAGCAACTAAATTAGGCCATACATACATATTTAAAGCACATAAATACAACAAACAAAATATATTGTCATACAAAATAAACACAAAATAACAACATATCTTGTATTTATAGTTATTATATACAATCTTAAGAGTCTATTTATCATACTAATTGGTTTAATATGTACGAGTATTGAACAACTACAAATAAGAATTGCAATCTTCAACAACAACAAACAAAATTTTGTAAATAAATATATTCTTTTTTATAAAATAATTACTTATATACAAATTTTTGAAAAGAACAAACAAATACGAATCGCCAAAGTTGTTTATCCCTTTTAATCATCCCAAATATTAATAATAATATTCATAGTCATTAAGTACCTTATGTAAAGTTTTCTTTTGAATTTTTAATAAAAATTATGTATAATCGTATTAAAAAAATTGCACTGAATCGAAAGAGAAACTTACTTCTATTACATATATTTGATAATTCGCCTTATTTTCAATACAGGAATCGGTTGACCTTGCAGACCGAAAAAAATGTGCTTAAATGAAAAGGATCTCCAACAGAGGAAAGTCTTTCGAACAACAAAAATTTATTGATGACTAAAAAGAATCACCAACCTGATAAAAAAAAATGGAAAACGATAATAAACACAAATACGAGTAAAATTTACTAAAAATTAAAAATCGAAAAAAAAATTTAAAAAATCACCAAACAAAACAAATAAAAAGTCAGGAAAACTACCAGAACGGAGAAAAAATCGCTAAAACCGAAAAAAATCGTCACAACGAAAACGATTGCCAGTATGAAAAAATCGTGAGAAAGTTGTAGATAGCATGACCAAGTGATAAAAATCGCCAAATCGAAGACCTGAAAAATTACCCAAATGGAAAAAGTCGCTAAAACCGAAACAATAGCCAAAATGGAAAATATAGTCAATACGGAAAGAGAGCCGATATATGTACGTATAATTTTTCAAAAGTTTATTTTTGAACAAGCACTTTTTGTAAGAACATTTCGAAAAGGAACTTTTTACAAATAGTAATTTTTGAAATTTGGAAAAAGCAGTTTTTGCTAAAAGAACTTTTTAAAAGAAAAAAAACTAAGGAAAACCGATATTTGGAAAGAAAGAGGACATCGTTGAAAAAGCACTTCTGGAAAACAGTATTTTTCAAACGTATATTTTGACAAATTGTTTTTTGAAAAAAGTATTATGTATATTGAACTTTTTGAAAAATATTTTTTATTAAATCTACTCAAACAAGCCTTTCGGAAAGGTTTGTTTTTGATAAAAATTTAACAATTTTATGTTTTTATTTTTATTTCCAAAATTTCTTTGTCACAATTTTACAACAAACGACAATGATTTTTTTATAAGAAGGCGGTAAGTAAAAAAGAATCAAATATTTAAAAAAATCAGTTTTGCAGGACGTGAAAAAAAATATTTTAACTCAAAAAACAAATCACAATTATTTGAAAAAATTATTGTATTGTCTTTTACATTGAGTTTACTGATATGTATCTTCTTGATAAGTTCCTACTTTGTGTGAAACATTATGTTACGAAAGTGGAAATAAAACAAAAACAAACAAAACAGCTTCCCTTCTTCGCCTACGAATGAAAAAAAATAATGGTGGTGGTCGCTTCTCAAGTTTCTCCTTAGCTTTGTATTTATACACACCACCTGCCAAAGCTAGAAATTTCGGGGTGTGCTTTGGTTTCATTTTATATCTATCTCCAACCTCAAACAGAGTTTTCAAATTTCCTTCAAATCTCATACCATTTTATACCCATTACATTTTTTCTTCCACAGATTTCACAATCAAGGGATGTGCAACCCTTTCTCTGGAGAAACTAGGACCGCCGAAAAGTTTACACGTTGTTCAGGTATATGTACGTATTTTTGAGAAAAAAAGAATACGAGAGTTATCAAGAGATATTGAAAACATTAAAAGAAAATCGATTTGAACAAACATATTTTTTCAAGAATACAATACAAAACGGTGTGTGTTCTAAAAATTGTTATTGTTGCTTATTACCAGGGCTCGGAATTTCAAGCAAATGCATGTTTTTTTTTACTATTTTATCAAATTTAAGCAATTTGTTATCGATTTGTAGTTGCATATTTTTACATATTTTGGAAATACATAAATGCATATTTTTGTAGTTTTTAATGCATATTTCAAAATTGTTTAAACATTTATAATTAAATTAATGAGTTGACCTTTTTATATTCAAACTATATGTTTTAAGTGTAACTATTACACTAATACAAGGACTCGACACCCTTAGTAAACAAATAAATTTCGTTGAAGAAACGAATTTTATGAAAAGTTTATAATCAGCCTTATCGGGAATAAAAGTTCACTTGAAAGTTGTTTCCTTTCCCTAAAATTGTGATCGCCAATCGTTCTTGTTGTGTCAGTATGCTATTTTGTAATTTTGTTCACCATTTTTTGTTCACGGGAAATATTTCAAGTAAACAAGATGTTCGCCTTTTATTCCCAATAAGGGTGCATATAAAAGTTTAAATACAGAAGAAATGAAAGGAGTTATATAGCTCCGCAGAGAAAAATATCGGCTATCATGTTTTGAAACAAATTCCCGAGACATTTGAATCAAGTTCAGGTAATTTAAACAGCAAACTTTCGCCTATAGAAATCTGTTGATTGAAGTAGAAGTTGAACGGAAATTTTCGTCACAACAGAGTTAAGGAAAAATAAGTTTTTACTTTCTGATCTGTTACGAATCAGCTGACTCTTTTTCGTTCACAGAAATCATTTACAAGTCGTTAGTTTTTCCGTTCCGTTCTGTTCTGTTTCGGTACAACCTGTGAAAATCAAAAACTGGTTAACTAATTGTAAGTGACAGCAGAATATACGAGTACATATATGTACATGGAAACATTTTGAAATAAACTGTGATTGTGCTTTCAGAATTTAAAAAACCTTAATTCTTTCAAACTTATGTGAAATGATAAACAGTCAATTATATTGAATCATAACAATGGACGATGCAAAACTCATTACTTTCTCTTTGTATGTCAGAAACAGCTGATACATAAGTTATTACAGAACAATTATATATAATATTAACAACACAGAACTGCAACAGAAAGAAAAGACTAATGAGGCCTTTAGTTTTAATTTTGAAAATATAAAAAAATTGTGTGCGTAAACAGCAGGCTACTGTAATAGCAAGATTACAAAAATACAACAATGAGAAAAAAAACACAGATACCTTTTTTGTTGAGCCAAAATGTCAAAAATATAATTAGTTTAACAAAATAAAAACTATTCACATTAAGTTGAAAAATTTTCCCACAGTGGCTCCCACTAACAAAATTTGCAACGTTACGAAGTTTTCACATACTTTGAAAAATTTTTTAATTTATTTTTCATATTTTTAAATTTGTTACAAATATTTTTTTTATAAAATATTTTTCGTGTTGAAAATTTCCTAAAATTTTTTAAACTTTTTTTCGTAATAAACATATGGCCAACTTTAAATTTAGAAAAAAAATATGTCAACTGAGTCATCGCTACCACCAGGTGAATGGGCCTTGAGAAGTAGGATGCATTTTTTATGTGAAAACTTTTCAGATTCTTGTTTTACATAATTAAAAAATTTCCATGTTATTTCATTTTTGTTGCTTGTTCCACAGGTAAATGTATATTTTTGCGCATATTTTTCATTTTTAGGTGAATTTGTTTAAGGCCTTAAAATCATGATTTATTTGCATGAATGTCCGACCCCTGCTTATTATTATTCTTTATATTTTTATTTTCGCGTACATAAATTTTAACCAGGGACCTTAATGGTTATAAATTTTATTTTAGAAATTACTTTTTAATCATTATTTCTTGAGTTTTATTTATTCCTCAGAAAATAAAAGTTATTTCTTGATTTTTATTTATTCCTCAGATAATAAAAGTTATTTTTTGATTTTAATTTATTCCTCAGAAAATAAAAACAAAAATTTTTTAAGTTTTATTTGGGAATTTGGAACCCTGTCACATTTTTATAAAAAGACTGGTTTTTTTACTGTTGTTTATCACTCGTATTAGTTTTTTTTTATTTTATTTTGAATCGTTATAAGTGCCAGAAAAAAAACGATTTAAGCTGTTTAAAGAGGAGATGATTTAAAGAAGGAGAAACAACAAAGAATCCAAAATTTTATTGCTTACGTTTACATATTTACTTTCGACATGTGCAAAATCAAATAAGCAGCTAGAAACCGAAAATTTAATTCATCACTAAATATTAAAAATGATTGAATTATAAAAACTAACTTTTATTTTTGAAATAAATTTTCATTTCTTTTAACATAAATTCTGTGGTTACAAGCGATAATAGCACAAGTCGAAAAACATAGTAAAGCTAAAATATGCAAAAATACGCACTAACAAATCGATGCCAAAATTCATAAAAAGTTCTGAAACGGATAAATATCTTATCTCCGCATTAATACGTCCCACAAGAAAAAAAAATATGCAATTGCATATTTGCGGTTTCCCTGATTATTACATATATAATATATATTATCGCTCTTTTATCGATTCCATATGAATTCATAGGTAATTTGTGGTGTCTGACCGATTCGGTATCAGCCAAAAAATTGTTAATCGGACAATAATGGGCTTTCTGCAGGCACCGTTACGGTTATAGGTTTTATTTCACAAATTACATTTTAATCATTATTTCTTGAGTTTTAATTTTCGCTTAAAAAATAAAATTTATTTTCTGAGTTTTATTTATTCCTTTGAAAATAATAATTATTCCTTAATACAAATTATTATTATTATTTCCTAAATTTTGTTAATAAAATTATTCCTAACTTTGTAGTTAATCCCCAGAAAATAAGTTATCTCTTGATTGGTATCTATTCTGTTGGAGCTAAAGCTTTGAAATTATTATTAGTATTGCTTTGAAAAAATTATTTTCACAGTTTTCAGTATCTTCTGAATATCAGAGCTGAATTTTGTGACTTCGCCCTTAGCGTATAAATCAAACCCGACGACTACTTGCAAAAAGTTTACAAATGCAAAGTGATTCTAATCATATGAACGGAAAAATTTTTATTTGTGATTTTTTTTTTGGAAAAGTCCTTAAAATAATTTTAAAATTGTGGTTATTTTTTTTAATCTTAAGAAATTCTTCCCGAAAGTAATTAAATTTTAGCAGTCAATAAAATAATTATTTATTTATTTAATAGGTAGGTACTTATTGTAATAATAAAAACAGAATATGAAGTGGTTCTAAGCATCTGGATGTCTACTCTATAATTCGAAACGAAAGAGAATGCTTTCTGTTTCATAATTGCAAATATGTACCGACTATTCAAAATATTAGGACTTAATATTAAATTTCATTCGGTTTTGAAAATTTTTTTAATATTTTTTAGTACCATGATAAATGTTCTTTCACACTTTCACGTATGTATGTATGTATAAATATATACAAACATAAACAAAACTCACGAATGAATGTTTATTTACTGTTTATCTATCCCACCTTAACAAGAAGCAAAATAAAAAAAATTGGTGGTCACTTCTCAAGCTTCTCCCTTAGCTTTGTATATATTAACAACTCCACCTTATCAAAGCCAGAAATTCCGGCGGGTGCTTTTATGGTTTACATACGAAT
Organism: Nowickia ferox; assembly: GCA_936439885.1. NCBI lineage: Eukaryota > Metazoa > Arthropoda > Insecta > Diptera > Tachinidae > Nowickia > Nowickia ferox. The sequence goes on along the minus strand of OW387024.1, from coordinate 10,450,376 downwards.
CATATTTAAAACTTCAATGTAGTAGAAAATCTTAGATCATTAAACTTATTAGCTTCACAATTTGGGGATGTGAACAACCTTTCCTCTGGGAGAAGCTAAGACCACCGAAAGCTTTACAAGTTCTCTGCGCATATGTAGTGATTTTTAATGATTAAAGAATATGAGAATTACAAGTAACTTGAAAAGTAAAGTAATTGAACAAACACATTAATGTAAATTTATTAAAGAAGACACAGTGCTGTCAGATTAGGGAAGATTTATCCCCGAATTGGGAATTGTTCTGAAAAACGAATATGTTGGTTTTGGTATTAAGGAGTTTATTGAGGATTTTTTTCATATTTGAGAACTTTTCTGAGATTTCCATTTAGCATTTTGTTTTAATTTTTGCATTTGAAATTATTTCAATATTATCAACATTTTTTCAATTGCTCTTTCGTTATCTTTTTTTTTATTGATGTAAGACTTTTTTAAAACAAGTACAGCATTGCCGTGATTGATAGCTTTTTGCAATGAATTCAATTAATTCTATTCTAAAAATATACGCGAAAGTTCAAAAGTATATTTCATATTCATTAGGAAGTGAAAGTTAAAGTCTGCAATAAAAATCCAATTAACATTGTTTCTTCTAGGGGTTATTGGGAATGTATATTAGTTATTTGGGGATATGACTCAGAAAAAGTTTGGCAGCTCTTAGAAGACAACTAAATTATACAAAAGGGTATTTTTTTGTTATTTTTGCTTATTATTAAATGTGTGTACGTATGTATGTATGTATGTGTATGGAGAACGCAGATGGATTTATAAAGAAAGGAAATATGAATAAAATTCAGAAATTTTTCCCGGGAAACAATTTCGAACAATAGGAAGTAATTAGAAAACAAAAAAATTATAATTGGAAAAGGCAGAAATTCCTTGAGGAACTTTATTCATAATTATCCTGATAAATTACATACATACATACATATGTACATACATATATGGAGGCTAAATGATATTGGAACTGTTGCCATATTCGCCGATTTCTCGGCATGACAGGTAAGATTGGAGGATTTTTGTTCGGAAAATTACGATTTTCTTAATTGCCGATTTTTACCAAATTTTTTAGATCGTACAGTAACATCATTTTGTTTGAGTTAGAAAATCAGCAGAAAGCATTATCTCTGCACAATAGCAATGAATGGCATATAATGTACGTAAAGAAAAGAAGAAATTGTCAAGAGTTCTTTCATTTTTGCTTTTGATATTTAAAAAAAAAATCAAAAAATGAGGATTTAAATTATAATTGAAGTGCTAAAATAATAAAATTAGGCTAGAGAAGTATATGGTACATTCCACGCTTAATCGGACGGTTTGAAATTTTTTGTGTGTTTTGATTTCCCTCAACAGCTTTCTTGGTAAATTTGAGGATTTTTTTGGCTACTCGTTTAAAAGATATAAGCTTTTCAAAAAATCACTTATTTTTAGTTTTTTGTCCATAATTTTCTTAATAATGGTTCAAATTGAAATTTGTTTTGTTAAATGTTTTTTACAGCAAAAATAGAAAGAAGCAAAATATTTCGCGTTTTTTATTAAGATTTTTCGATTTTATATCGTGTTTTTAAAAGTGAGGTATCCTTGAATTTTTTTTAAATTTTTAATTTTAAACTTCTCAAGAAATTTATTATTCGACAAATTGTCACTTACAATTTTAAACTTCTATACAAACAGCTTTCAGCTCCACAGCTCTTATAGTTCCAGAGATCATGCGTTACGAACAAACACACACTACGATTTTATATAAGTATACATATACATTTATATACTATAAGAGAAAAATAAGTCAAGCAGCTAGAAACAGAATTTTAAAATGTTTACAAAAAAGCTTTTAAAGCTCGCGCTTTTTTTACATATGCAAATATTACCATTTTATAGAGCTTTTATTAATTTTCTATTTGGAAATTATTTCTAAAACTTTGCGAAACAAATTGAACCCTTCCAAAGCTTTAATTATATTAATTGTACTCCAATGTTCATGTGAAATACATATGGGCAATTCGACAAAATGTCAAGTACTATGTCACGTACGAATAATAAAAAATTAAGCTTGTATTTCAGATTAATGCGGTTAGATTTTTCCTAATGTTTTAACAAAGGTAGAACTAATTTCGCTCCGCAAAAGTACATAAAGAAATAAACAAAAATTCAAATTTTCTCTGAAATACTAGATTAATTGATTGGTCATCGCACGTGACATAATGCATGGCATTATATGTAATGAATCTCCTGATGACAATTCCATTGACATATTTAAATAATAATTATTGCAGTTTGTTGCCGTAACACTTGTGAATTATGAATATTATCTACTAAATTGCTCTTATTCGCAGTATCAGCCAAGATAAAGACGATTTTCTACTATATCCTGCGCATTTAGTCTGGCAACTATCAACAACTTTTTCTTTATTTGCTCTTCATTTCTATTCGTAACATCGGAAGAAACAAGTATGAAGTAAATGAAAAAAGAGAAATGTCAAATAAAAAAGCATTTTATGTTCACTCATATGTACTATGTATGTAGATTACAAATGACAAAACCAGTGGTTCTAAAAGGTTTTTAGAACTGGAAGGTTTATTAGACAAAGTAAAATCGTCCGGTCATGAATTAATGTGTAGTTTAGTTTTTGTGCCAAAATTGTTTATAATTTCATGTACAAATTTCCTACAAAAAAATTAACTCCAATAAAAAGTCCTGGGAGCTTATTATGTAATTCGATTCGAAAAAAAAAAACTGTTCGAATTGGTGTTATTTATTAACAATAGCTCAAATCAAATAATACTTATGCCCTAATTCTGTTCGACGATTGTATCGTCTTGTCTATGGACGAAAAAAAACCGCAGTTGTGATTCTTTAAAACAACTACTATTTATTGTCCATGCTAGAAGGTTCGTGTATTTGATTTATGATTTTGTTCTAAACATTGGCGCATAACCATAGTCAAAACAAAGTATACTTTAAGAATTTAAAACCAGTATTTTGTATGGTAATACTGGTTTTAAATACTTAAAAGTACTTTGTTTTGACTATGGTTATGCGCCTTTATATCCAACACATATTTTTTCAAATATTTTTCAAACTATTGCATAATACTTTAATTTTATTTTTATGTTTTAAAAACATGGTAATAATATTTTTATTTTTCATTATCAAAGACAACAACCATTTTTGAAGAAAATAATTCAGAGAATTCAAAAACAAGAACTCAAAAGTATTTTCAAACAAAAACGTCCTAAGTCTTCTTACTGAATTAGGGCATTGATCTTCAAAATTTTGAATTAAGCTATGAAAAATTGTATTCGATGTTTGATGCAAACAGTCTTGCGTAAGTACAAATACAAAATATCGTACCTTTTCTTTGGATTATATGTGAATCTTGTTGTTGGATTTTAAAGAAAGGCTACGATATTTTTCATTTACACTTACGCAAGACCATTTGCATCAAACATCGAATAACGCCAATGTGTAAAAATTTATATTTCTTAGGTGCAAATCTTTTGTAAGTACAATTCTTGAAAGAAAAATTAAACCGAAAGTAAATTGAAACTTTAAACTCGTTTTCTGCAAAAATAATTATTTTTGAGTTACAAATGTATGCATGTACAATGTACATAAGTATATACATATGTATGCAAATATGAATACAAAGAACCCCAAACGTTTGGGAATTGCTTTAAATTATATGTACGTAGTATGTACATACATATGTATATACATATGTAAGATGTACATATGTATATTTATGTACATAGTAGGTATATACCCTCTGGTCAGCCTAGAACCATATGTCTCTACGTCAACACTCTTTTCTATAGCGACAATTGTACTAGTTGAAATGTCGACAACTTTCCTTTTATGCGCGAGTAGAGATACGTTAAATACAACAGTTCTAGTGCATTTCTGGTGACATTGTCAATGAGCGCGTCAATAATTTGGTTTTCTTTTTTATTATGCTGTGCAATATTGTTAAAATAAATACACATGTATGTATGTATGTGTTTAAGTTTGTTGCCCTAATATTATGAAATTGTAGATGAGGGTCACTAAAATGTACTAGTGAATCTTTGGTATGGTCGTAAAAGAATAGTACTAAAGTCTACTGGTAGATTTTCAATGACAACCCCATGTTATATGTCAATAGACGATTACATTGGCTGGGGTACCCATAGTCAGTAGGTACTATTGACAATGTCACTAGTAAATCACTATAATTTTACTATTGACATAGAGCGAGGAAATATCGATATTGTAGACTTGAGAACCTAAAATTTACTAGTGAATCTTTGGTGCCAATGTCTCCATGTGGTTCCAAAAAAACTACTTCAATAGTGCTACAGTCTAGTAGTAAATTTTCAATGACAAGCTAATGTTAAATGTCAATAGATGATTACATTGGCTGGGGTACACCTGGTCAGTAGTAATACTGACAATTTCTCTAGTAAATCACTACAATTTCACTATTCGTATTTCCTGCAGGGTACTAAGCACAAGATAGAAAAGTATTGTTTGTGTTAAAAACAGTAAAATAGAATAAAAAACGATAAAACGAAATAAAATTCAACAAAACAAGTTCCAAGATAGGATTACTGGAAATTAATTTTATAATTAAATTTAGTCATGAGCTAGAACTCAAAAAAGAATAAATTAATTGTATTGTGCGGAATTTTAATTTTAAGAGATAACCAAATAAAAGAAAGTAATCAGTAGTGCACAAAGAAAAAATGCATTGTGCATTGATTTTTTCCATAATTGCATGCATTGCAATAACTGGTAGAGTATACGTACATTTTAATAATTATACACATATTCTAGGTAGATTTATTTTAGATTTAATTTACGAAGTAGGTACATAATTAAGAAATGGAAAGACCATGATTTTGAAATGTAAATTAAGTGAGCGGCATACTACACGTTATCAGACAAACGTAATCCCAAATTTAATGATTAATGTATGTATTTAATAATTCAATTTAATGTACATATTTATTTACAGTTTTATTTTAACGAAATATGTAAATTGTGAGAAACAAAAGCAAACCACCTTGCTCATCAAATTTTCTTTAATATATAATATACACAGTAAATATATACACATACTATATATATATACATACTACATACATATATAAATAAATACATACGTATGTATGTATGTAAGTGCATTCTTTCCCACATAAATAAAATAATAAAACTTAATTTAATAAAAACAATTAAACAGAGCAAAAAAAATCTTGTACGTCCATATGTAAATAATATTTATTTATTTAAAGGCTTCGCCACAAAACCCCCTCGTTGGGATGCCAACTACATTGTAAAAGGCACTTTGTACATACCTTACGCGGAAATAGCAGAACCCTTCTACGCCTGGTATGATAAAAATACAAGACGTTCGCGCATTGATTATTATGGTGGCATGGTAAAAACTTATCAACTGGCGAATGAACATCCTTATGGAACTTCCCTAAAGTTGGCTCCCATCACCACTAAAGCGGAGCTGAACAAGGTAACTTGTCTACAACTCAATGGCACTTCAGAGAGTCCCATACAAATTCAATCGATTTTGCCAAATGCCAAAGATTTCCAATTGATAGGGACGGAAACCTTTTTGGGTTTTACTTGTGACAAGTTCCGTCTGGAGGAAACTATAGGAGATAAGAAAAATGTTTATACTTTATGGGTGCGTTATAAGAAGTCACCGCATTATCCAGGCTCTAGAATGCCTATACCAGTGCGCTATGAAATGAGAGGTTACAATACCTTATTGGGCTCACATTATGATCATTATTATTTGGATTACGATAGTTATGAACATGATGATATACCCAATGAAGTTTTTGAATTGGATGATAATATGGAATGTGTGGCATTCCCGGGACCTGGCAAAGGTCATTATGCTACCTTTAATCCTATGCAAGAATTTGTTCATCCAACCTCTGAACATCATGTTGAGCATGAATTCAATCATTTTAAGAACAAACATGGAGTCAATTATCGCAACGAACAGGAGCATGAATATCGTAAGAATATTTTTAGGCAAAACTTGAGATTTATTAATTCGAAAAATCGTGGCAAATTAAGTTATACTTTGACCATTAATCACTTGGCTGATAAAACTGATGATGAACTGAGAGCACGCAGAGGATTTAAATCATCGGGCGTTTACAATACCGGCAAACCATTCCCCTATAATGTGGAAAATTTTAAAGACGATATACCCGACCAATATGATTGGCGTCTGTATGGTGCGGTTACACCAGTTAAAGGTAAATTAAAAAAAAAAATAAACTATATAGACTTGGGCTAATGAATTCATTTCTTTTGCAGATCAATCAGTCTGTGGTTCTTGTTGGTCTTTTGGTACAATTGGTCATTTGGAGGGAGCATTTTTCCTCAAAAATGGCGGAAATTTAGTACGCTTGTCCCAACAGGCTTTAATTGATTGCTCTTGGGAGTATGGTAACAATGGTTGTGATGGTGGTGAAGATTTTCGTGCCTACCAATGGATGATGGAAATGGGTGGCGTGCCAACTGAAGAAGAATATGGTCCCTATTTGGGTCAAGATGGCTTTTGTCATGCCAAAAATGTTAGCCTGGTCGCTCCCATAAGTGGCTTTGTTAATGTCACTTCCAACGACCCCCAGGCATTCAAGATTGCATTATTAAAACATGGCCCCCTATCGGTGGCCATTGATGCCTCACCAAAAACATTTAGTTTTTATTCACATGGAGTTTATTATGAACCTACCTGTAAGAACGGCTTAGATGAATTGGATCATGCAGTATTGGCTGTTGGTTATGGCACAATTAATGGTGAAGATTACTGGTTGGTTAAGAATTCTTGGTCCACTTACTGGGGCAATGACGGCTACATTTTGATGTCTGCCCGTAAAAACAATTGCGGTGTTATGACCATGCCAACTTTTGTGGAAATGTAGTTCATCTTACGTCTCGAACCTGTTTAATTTTACAAACAACGGTATATTCAAACATTTGCCTCACAAATTTTTCTTTAAATTTTTTTTCCTCTAATAAATTTTTTTTAATTATCAATAAAACACTTTTAAAAACTAATTGCTCACTATTTAAAAGGATTATTAAACTCATGTAAGCACGCGTCCATGTAAATGCCTGTCTGAGCATGCTGTAAGTAAAGATACCGTTTTTCAATAGTATCTAAGAACCAGCGTTGCCGTTGTGCGACTTAAGTGGCTTTTTATTTATCTAAATGAATTGCCACTGTGTGTACCTTTCTTAAATTCAGATTTGTATTATTTCTTGACATTTAAAAAAAAAAAATTTTTTGTTACTATTTTAAAAATAAGTGTACGCCGATTATTAAAAGTTCTTAAATTCTCAATAAACTATGCAAACAAAAGTATTGATTTTTTTTAGGTTTTATATCGATGGTCTCAAGTAGAAAGGCCCTTACTCGTATTTTTGCCGAAATTGAGGTTTCAGTGATTCCAATTCACAAAAATACACCTCGTCACAAAAATGTATTCCAATAATGTAAAAATAACGCTTTTACAAGCAGTTGTACATAAAAGTTACATATTGAATACTAGTTTCTATTACGTGTTTACCTTCTACTGTAAAGTTACAATTATTTGAGTTAGGGCCTTTCTAATTGAGACCAACGATATATTGTTTATGAAAATGAGCTAGAAATATAGCACTAAAAAGGTTTCTATGACTAATATAGACGTTTTCTTTTTAATAAAGTAATATGTATAGAAAATTTACACGGTGGTATTGTACTGTATATTCTACCCTTGAGAATCAAATGTTCAAATTTTTATCAAAACTTTAAATACATTCCCCCTATTGGGGAAAAAGGCGAATAGTTGATTCAAGTGAAAATTTGATTTTTTCCGTGCAAAATACCAAAGTTTCACGTGAACAAAAACTAATTGGCTTTTATTACCGATAAGGCCATGTTTACTAAAGTAAAAAAATAGTGTGTATCTTTATGGAGCTTTTAAGTACATATTTGAAAATTTAAGTACTTTTATATTATATTATATTGGGTAGTATGAATAAAAAAAAGTATTTGATTTTAACCAAATTTTAACTTAAAAATTTGTTTTAGCCCAAAATGAATAATTTTATACTTAATTATATCCAGAATTTTGTGTTTTCAAACATACATTTTTTTATTCACACAACCCTTTTGAAATTTCTCAACGGTAACGCTGGTAACGATATATGAAAACACTAGCCAAATTTGTTACAAAGTTATAAAATTTGTAACCAAGATCAAATAACTGTTGCACATGGAATAACATTTATACAAATCATTATGGACTTTTTTTTGTTAAGTTCTTCGTTCGTTCGGGCAGAATTTGGAAGCATGAAAAAACTTTCAAGCAGGGCGGTATGTATGAAAATAGCAAATTTTTGTTACATTCCTGTATTTTTATATGATAACGATTGATAAATGTCATCACAATTTGTTTAAAATAGTTTTAACTTAAAATTAATAACTCTATTATTAAATGAACTGTTTTTTAATTTTTACATGCACTAAAGATTTGCAAATATGGCGGCACTTACTTATTTGATAGTAATTTTGTCATTACACAAATTTCCATCTGCATTTGATTGTTTTTGTAATCTGCAAATAATAAGAACGAATTAAAACACTATTATAACTTATTTCAAATGGTTTTATGTTTTAAAATTACACAGTTTAACGAAACGAAGCACAATTCACTATTTCATAACTGGAAAAAATTTATCTAATGCAGATACGCCATTTTATCTCAGTTGGATTTCAAGGGCACAAAAATAAAAAAAACGATCTGCCGTTATTTTTGGTTGTACCAAAAGGTACCAACCGTTAATACTTTTTTATGAGTATAATTGAATTTGGTTTAATAGAAAATTATTTAAAATAAAAAATATACATATATTTTTTATAATAACATTTTTAATGTTATGTTACGCGAACTATACCTATTACTATATTTTGAAGGGTTGCTAGCTCCAAGCGGAGCAAGATTTTTATTTTAGCCATATATTACATGAAAAAATTGTGACTCAGTAAAAGTCAATGCTTCAATTTACTGATTTTTGTAAATAAGTTACATCTAGAGATACAAAATAGTATATAATGCATGTATTATTTTAATCAATAGAATAGAGTGCAATGTTTCTTATAAGTTAAAGTGTTATTGCGCTTTCTGTATAGTTCACAAAGTTATATTTAGAAACACAGACTGTCTTCAGTGCTTATAGATACATACATATGAATATACATATAAATATAAATATGCATGTTGGCGGTACATATTTATTTTCAAAGCAATTATAAATAATCATTCAAACATACAAACATTAATGTTTAATATCACAATAGTTCTTATCGCAGTTATTGAATACACAACCATACATACTAGAGACTTCAAGTTGATAACCCTAGAGTATTTACCGGGTAATTTCAGTTTATGGATTTTTTTAATAGAATGCAAAATTAGTACTTAAAACTCATTTTGAAATACCGAAGTACATAAATATGTATGTATGCATAGGTATATTTATTTTATATTATGTATGTATGAATATGAAGAATTTTTGTTTGCTGTTGGTTAATTACGTCTAGATGCATTTCGTTTCAGCTTAGGAAACTCATCAGTAGACCGAAAATTTCTTGAAAAAATCTAAAAAAACGAAATGCAAAAATTCATCATTTTAACATTACATATTAAATTAAAGCTTTAAGTAAAACTGGTAGTTTTTAGTAGGCGGAATTATGCCTAATTAGTTTTTTTAAGTAAAACGGATATGTAAAATAGTTTTTCTTGACACAGCCTTTTTTCGAAAAATTTTAAAGTTTTAGTTTCCGTAATTTCGAACAGATGTTACTTTTAGATTTTGTGCAGATTTCTTTTATAAATTAAAAATTGGGTTATTACTTCCGCTCAGTTTGACGACCCTGATTTTTAAATTTTTAGCCAGGGATGCCAGAACTAATTTTTCATTCAAAGATACAATTTTATTTTTCTTACATCGTTTGGAGCAGGCATATCAAAAAGCGATATTACTGAGATCAGCTGATTTTTTGTTTACTCGTTTTTAAGGAAGAGTTTACTTGACAATTACTTCCTTGATGCATACAATATTTTGACAATTACATTGTGAAAGTTTGTGAAAAGGAGAGCGTGGCATGGAATGCGTGCACCTATAATTAATGTGCCTTGATTGGGAGCATACCATAACCAAAATCTCGTATATGTTTCACAATTTTTTATTTATTTATTAAAAAAATTTTAGTATACGTTTTTTGTTTTAAATCAAATTCAAGGTATATCTAACTAAGTGGTAGCCCAATTTCATATGATAATTTTTTGCTCTATGTGCTTTGTATCTTACAAAGCTCAAAAAATTCTTTTTGTTTTGGTACAATTATTTTTGTGCTTTTGACGTTCTTCGATTCTTTATTTTTGTACAACAAATCATTATGCAGTCACCTGGTATAATTGCACCATGACCAAACTCATATTATATAAAAAAAAGCTATACATATATATATAAAAACAAATTTCGTGTACAAATGTGCTTTATAAATCCTTGATATTACACAATGTCCTAGACTTATTTCTTCGCACGGTTGATATGAAATTAATTACAATATATTATGTACTAATTTGATAGGTAAAATTTTCTGACTTATTTGAGATGTTTTGCTGGATTTTCCCCCCAAGAACTTGTGGGAATTTAACTACTTGGATAAACTGCCAATGTGTTCCGATTATTGAAGAACGGCAACCCTAACAACAGCTGCTATAGAAATTTAGCGCTGTGCAAACCCAGCGAAATGTTTTTTGGCAATTATTTTTGTTTACATTCTGCATATGTTATAATATGCATTAATTTTGGAACTACTTGTTAAAAAGCACTTTTCAATAAAAAATGGCATCCAACGGAACTGAACTACAGCTACCCAGCCAGGAAAGCAATCAAAAACGCATACTTGAAGCTGACGTATACGACAAAGTATGCGAGTTTATAAATAGTCATGGTGGTCTGCCCATAGATTGTGAAATGGATTTGAGGGACAGTTTTCCTGATATTTATCGTTCAACATTGAGGGCGATATTGGAGACAGAAGAAAACTTTAATAAACGCTCCTTCCATTTTCGATACGAGGCAAATGTTGAAAAATATTGGGAAAAGTAAATAAGTTGCACTTACATACATATATCTGCATATTTATATACTTTGGGTTAAATGTTGCTATATATTATTTTTTCTACTTATTTCAGGTTTGAAAAACTTTCTAAAAATAGTCCCTCGGATACTAGTATTTTATTGAATATAGCAAGGAATGAGAGAATCGGTCCGGTTATGATGTGTCGAATAATGTTAAAATTTAAGTATAAATTGAATAAAATTATGTTATCCAAAATGATGCGTTATCCGCATCTGATAAAAGAACCGCTATTGTCAGCTAATGTGGCACAATGTTTGTGCAGCGATTCACAAGATGGTCCCTTAATCGACATGAGGAGGAGAGCACTGGGCGAGGAATACGAATTCAAGGTAAAAATTTGTGTGTATGCACTATATGATGAGAAATAGTTTATATGTACATATGTTTATGTAAGCATACGAACTAGTATACAATTTTGCAATGAAATATCAAAGGATTTGCTTTTCCACACACATTGATTCACAAAAAATTTTTAGAGCTGACTTTCCTCGCCAAAGAATCTAAATTAGTAGCAATATTAGATGTCACATTACATTGACGGATATAGTGGCTATAACATTACCTCGATTAACACTCAACTTATGATACAATCAAGAATTGAGAACGAATAAGCAAGCAATGTGAAAAAGATATGCGTGAATTTTTGTTAATATAAAACATCTTAAGGACTGTCTGCCTTGGAAAATGCTTGAAAGATTTTGGTAGATTTGTCGACTGCCGACAGGGAACAACATAATTATTTTGCGTTTATGCATGGCGCATGGGGAACCACTATTGACTGTTTTGTTTGTTAAAATCTCTTGTTTATTAAAGAGCCAGAGCATAAATTACACACCTTAGCTAAATAACGGCAGCTATTAATACTTACATGCACTAGAAATTTGCAAATATGGCGGCACCTTTTATTTGGTAGTATATAATTTGGTTTTGCTCAAATTTTGGATTGCATTTGCTTATTTTTGTTGCCTTTAAGTGACAAGAACGAATTTATTGCAAGCAAATGCTTTTAGCTTTTTAAAAACACACACTTTAACTAAAAAACTACAATTAACTATTTCACGAACTTGAAAATTTTTAACTACAAATGCGGATACGCCATTTTGTCACAGTTGCATTTTAGAGGCAGAAAAGATAAAAGAAAAAAACTGCCGTTATTTTTGCTTGTACCAAAAGGTATGTAATTTAATACTGTTTTTCCGTTTGAAAAGTATGAAAATAGTTTTATTACAAAAATAAAAATAATTTTGAAAATATAATTTATAAATTATTATATATGTATGTATATATTGTAAATGATTACTATGTCCAAGTTGAGCAAAATTTTCTCTTCTAGTGGGGCATTCATTTCACTAAGAAAATACATACATACGAGTACAAACATATTGACATAATTTTCAAACTTAAATTTTTGAATAAAATCAAAAAATTAGGTCCATAAATGTGTCGGTTAAGCTTTTTTGGCGGTTACGGCTCGATAAACTCTATAATTATTTTAATTTTATTTTGTGGCAAACTAATTTTTAATGAACATGTTTACTGTTTATTGCAGCTTAAACATATGGCGAAAGAGGCTGGTATGCATTTCTATGATGAAAATGATTTAAGACGTTTGGGTTATGACAAGACTCCAGATATTAAAATGATTTTGCCATTCCTGTTCAAAGGGGAAGTTATAAATTGGATAGAAAGTAAAGCAAATTTTGGTGATATCAAATCGCACAAACGTTACATACGACAGCAGTTGACTAGCTATTGTAATAGGTAAATCAAGAGCAATATTTCTAGAATACACACATAAATTCTGGCATTGTCGAGCACTTAAAAAAATAATGTCTTAACTAAATAAGTGATACAAATTTTCATCTAAACCATAAAAAAAATAATTCTTCATTACAGATTTGGTGCTGGCATTATTATATATTGGTTTGGCTATCACGAAAACACACCCAAACTGCCTGATAATTCTATAGGCGTTGTAGTTTTAGATGATTTTCCGTCTCAAATTGATGTCGAACTTTTAGATATAAGTGAAAAAATCGAAACTGAAGATATTAAAGTTACAGAAGAAACATGATACTTATTTTACTTGCAAGACTTGTAAACTTTTTTTTGTGAGTTTACGTATGTATGTACATGTAATTTTTTTCAATCTTTGTTGGCAGAATACTCCAATTTTTAATAATTTATGTTAGTAGTTAAAAAAAATGGAAGTTTTAACTATATTATTAGGGAAAATGTGTTATTTATTATTATGTCTATTTGACAAAATATATTTTTATTGCAAATTATTTTTCTAAATAATTGTAATGATTTTTTTATGCAAAAAATGGCCTTCATTATATATAAAAATGTTTACAAAAAATACTTAAGTTTTGTGTTTCATTAAGTAAATGTAAAATTAACTATACGGCATATACCCTTACATAATCCACTTCTAATGAAGGTTGTTCCCAATGAGGGAACCATTCACCACGATTCTTATAGAAATTCAAGCTGCCACGTGGATCTGTATTGCCCCAGGGTTTATCTTTGATATCAGGAAAGTCACCGTTGCCACCCGCTGCTAATCCCAGTGTAATATAAGACTGAAAACAATTTTATCAAAAATAATTTAGAAACCCCTCAGATTTCTATGCGGATTCTTATCAGAGAAAACAGATCACCGTAAAAAATTATAAATATTCAAAACTTAAAAAAATCGATGATTTCGCAGTACTGAATTAAAATGCAATTATAAACAAATTAAATTTTTACAAAGCATTTTTGCCAGAATATTTTTGCTTATTTATACATACATAAATGGTTAAAAACAAAGTTAACAAAAATATTTCGAAAAAATAAAAATAAATACATAAATACCGCTACATAGAAAAGGCCAATACCATATATACATACATACGAGTACATATATACTACATACATACATATACATACATATATATTCGACAGTACAAAAAATTTTTTCTTTTACTCACCATTTGATCTAAGGGCGCATTCTTTTCACCTTTATTCCACATAGGTTCACTAATATGTTTTTTGAAATCCGTATCAATACGCCCATATTCGTTGCCATCCACATTCATTATCAAATTATCGGGAGTCCATGTGAATGTATACAAATGAAAATCATCGCCAAAATGTTTCACATTTGGCAGGGTGACATCTTTCATAAATTGATATCTCAATTCGGCGTCTGGCTTGACGATGGCACCAGAGTATAAGCGGCCACCATTGATATTTTTGTCTTGCCACACTAACTCGCGATTGCCATGGATATATGCGATACGCATCTCACCCGATTTATAGTAATCGCCATAAGAGTGTGTAGCGGGTTGTAAAGATATCACTATGTTTGGAGAGAGATAGAGTTAATCAGGGCAATCATGAATAAAATTCCGCGTGAAATTTTTCCCGGGGAACAATTCCCATTAATAGCAAGTAATAGGGAAAACAAAAAATTCTAATTGAAAAAGAGAGAAATTTCACGCGGAATTTTATTCATAAATGCTCATGAAAATAGAGTGAGTCTTACAGGGAAATAGCCAATCGCCAATAGGCATTTTAGCTCTAACAACAACCCGTCCATATTTAAAATTAAAATAGTTTCTAGTAGATAAGCGACCCGAAATGACGGGAGGCAAAATTAAAACACCACCAGGAGCAAGGGAGCATTCCTTTTCCACATCCAAACTAGTGCATCTGAAAATAAATGGGAATTTTAAAATTTATTAAAAAGGAGAAATTAATAGTTTAAAATTTGTATACGCATGTTCGACAGACCCGAAAAGTTTACTTTGCAGGAGAAAGACACAGGGAGGAATACTTTCTCCTTCTGTCCTTCTCGCAGCTGAAGTCAGACTGCAAAATAAATGTTGCGTGTCTAAAAGGGGTCTAACTAGTTTGTAAACGAAATCTTTAAAGAAAGCTTACGCAATAAGTATAAGCACAATATTTAAATATATCCGTGGCAACATGTCCCCGTTCGCACTTCGCAAGTCTTATTGCTAAGCTGATTAGTTTGTAGGAGATGCATAAAAAATATGAGCTGAAAAATAAGACTTGCAATTGTATGAACGCCGATGAAAGTTCAAAGAAGAAAAGGTGATAAGCTTAGCAATAAGACTTGACTAGTGTGAACTGAGACTTTTTTGTGAATAAGTCTGTGTTCAGACAATGCAAGTCTTAATCGATCAGCTGTTTCTTACGGTTGCAGTTACATTACATTACAGTCGGCTAACTGAGCCTTAAGCCTGGATCACACTATTGTCACAATGTAGCGATTTTCGCATTGGTAATAAAGTATATAGACTTAAGGCTCAGTTAGCCGACTGTAACGCAATGTAACTGTAATGTAGGAAAAAGCTGATCGATATTTTTATATGAAAAATAGGTTACGTTACATTACATCTCTATAACCATTTCCATTACTTTTCACAGAACAATATCGATCAGCTGTTTCCTACTGTTGCAGTTACATTACATTACAGTCGGCTAACTGAGCCTTTATTCCCGAATTATTTGAGTAATAATGTCATTTTGGCTTATTACTTATGACTCTATTGCAGTGAGCCGACGAAAATCGGTACATTGTGCTGATAGTGTGATCCAGGCTTTGCTAAATTTTTTTTGTTTGTTTTTTTTTACCTTGATCCCAAGTCAATACTATCCTTTTTTAAATTTTTAGGATTTAAGCTGGCCTCAATTTTCAACACACCCTTCTCTACTCCCACTGTACCATTGTACAAAACAAATTCAGCATCATCACGTGTAGACGGCAGGCGAATTTCATTTGTCCAATACTGGCTGTTAACTGTATCGAAATTGTCCGAGAATATTAAATCATCCCGACAATAGGGACCACCGTATGATTTAGGCACCTTTGTAACAGTGGGACGACAGATTTTATTTGTATTAGTAACAACAAGTGGTTTTTGAGGTACGTCTGTTACGATACGTGACTCCGTCACACTAGCAGGTGTAGTTAATCGATAATTGGGATTACCACTTTTAAAGGCTTCCACAGATATGGGCTCCTTTTTGTCGCGAAATATTAAACGATTGTGCTGAACAGCCAACCACACGTAAACAAGATCACTGTCTCTAAGTGTTCTATCGAAGTCGTAAGACCACTTTTTATCTATTGGCATACTGGTTGTACCAGTTAGCTGGCCAGACTCAAAAGCTTCAAATGCTTTGTTTATATTAACATGAAACGATACCCATTTTATATCAGGATCATCTACGTACGAGTATATTAATAGAAATTCATCGATCTTAGTTCAAATTTATGTTGTATTTATATTTTTTTCCTACTCTTACTTGGTATGGAAAGGCGAAATTTTTCATCCAATAATTCAAATTCCACTGGTTCTATAACAAATGTGCAGCACCATTCTGTTAAATTTACCAACAATAAAATTGATAATAAATATTTATAGTACATTGTATTTGTTATGATGGAACCCTCTTTATTAATCTTCAATTGAAAGCAAAAAAAAAAAAAATATTAAGTCGCGATGAAGCGTGGCATCTACCTTTAAGCTTATTGATTGAACTTAGACTAAAGAGATAATTCTTCGCAACTGATTATGTGTGCTGTTGTGAGGCATTTTATTCTGTAAAAACTGGAATTTCCTCATTTTTCGCTAATTCAAAGTTAAACGTATGTATTAAATGAAGATGAGAGCAAAATATTAAACGCAATACTCACAGGTTGAATACAAAATTGATTATGATAAGTATATTGTTCTAAGCGATAATTGAATACCCTATACGAATATTTGAAAGTCAATCAAGTTTAAGCAAAGAACAAGCCTCATACTCAATGTTGCCAGGATTTTCCCCACACGATAAAAAGTTTTCCTTTTTTTAAATAGAGGTAACACAGTAGGTGTTACACTATCCCTTTCTTTTAGAAAAGGGATAGTGATAGAGAAGACAGGTGGTGAAGGAAGAGCTAGAGGAAAGCTTTATTGTTCTACAACTCTGCTTTTTTGTACGTTTTCTAATAATGCAGTCTTGCAGCGCCTCTGGCGTATTAAATTTCGAAGCCATTTTATTGGTTATTTTACTTCGCCGATGATTGTGCTACACAACGAAGCGCTCTGATGTTACATTAGGATTATTATCCGCTGAAGTCGGTATAGTTCAGTGACCAGCGACTTTGCCTTCATCACTTGAACTTTCCTACAACAACTGATACAAAGGGACACTAGTGCACATCAGAAAAATGGGTGGTGTTGTTTTTTTAATGACTGTTAGACATCGGGCTAAGTACTTCACCCAACGCCATCCTTTCATAACTCAAAAAATTGAATTTTTCATTAATGATGCAGTGTAAAAATTTCATAAAAAAATATTAGCCCATTCACAATTTTGTGCAAATGGTCTTGCATCGTAGCATTTGCAAAATGGTATAGTATATAAAAATTATTAGTAGTGAGCAGCACACCATTTTGTCCATGCTACGATGCAATACCATCTGCACAATACTGTGAATTGGGCTATTGTTTACTCAACTCTTGAAAGCAAAATAAAATTCTTTTCTTTTTTTCCTTAAATTGTGTGTAAATTGAAAACTGTAAACTCGTTTTATGGCAAACTAGTTTTTTTTTAAATTATGACTTTGTTAAAAAATGCCCGAAATGTGTATGTATCTACATGTAGGCATTTCACTTACTTCTGGCAACACTTTTCATGCGAATTTGCCGGCATTTTGTTTATTTAACTAAAGGAAGAAACTTTTTACGTCGAGTCGAATTTTGCTTAACACTTTTTTAGTATTATATTAAAGGAAATGTGTACAAGTTTTTTTGTTAAATCAAAAACACAATAGTAAACGAAAATTCGATACGAGTTAAATAATGGGGATGAGCAATCAGTGTGATAAAAATCGATGAAAAGGTCGTAAAGAAATGTTCACAATTTAAAATTTAATAATCAACCTTATGAGGAAAATTCATTTCGACCTTAAATACAGGGAATGCCGCTTTCACAATAATTAAGTTGCTGGCTACATGGCTACAATTGTTGCCAGCGGCATTTGTAGTCGTGTAGTCGGTAGCCTGCTGGAGTGAATGTGCTTAATACATTAATACTAATAAATATCACTCTATAAAAATTTCAGACCTGTATGATAACCTCAAACTGAACTACATTGAGCGAAAGTTTTACTACTAGCAACAACTTACAGGAAAAAAACATTGAAGCTTAATTACTCAGAATTTTACTTTTTGCACTTGCATCTCTTTGCTTTTAAGCCCCTCAATCGGATTCGAAAAAAAATCTCACTTAAATAAGTTTGCGAAGAAAAACATTAAGAAATCACAAAAAATCGCAAGAAATTGAACATTGCAAGAAATCGAGTTTTTGCCGGAGTATACTAAAAACTCATTTCAATTTTACCAAATTTTAATCGAATGATACTTTACTTTGTGGAGAACTTAAAAATGATAAAAAACCGCAGAGTGTACTACAGTAATCCCCAACTAATTACATCATCAAAATGTAAAAGAGTTTTGGAGAAAGAATTTGAACAAATACGTTAATTAGAAGTAAGAAAATAAAAATTCGAAACGCGGTTATTCAATTAAATCAAATATTAACATAAAAAAAATAAAGAAGCAAAAAAATTAATCTACATATCGCCGGGTGGTTACTGGTTTGCCGCACAGATATTAAGAATACATTATTGATGCGGCAAACCAGTAATCACCCGACGATATCTAAGTACTTTGTGTAATTAAATGAAGAAAATTTAAGTAAACTGTTATTTTGAGAATCAAATATTTAAAGCAATTACCCAAATCGGGCAGTTAAACGTAGGCTTTTGTTAGTAAAAGTTAAGAAAATCGAGCTTTTTAAGCGTGAAATGTAATTAGGCCCGGGGTAATTATATGTAGTATACTGTATTTTCAGACGTAGTAAGTATGTATATTGTGAGCTTAAAATTTAATCAAAACAAAAACAAAATATTTTTTCGCAATGACTTATGTATTCATTTCCCCATAGTTGATAAATACATATAACACGAGTGAATACAAATATATTGCTAATTAAACAAATTAATATTTATAAAATTTTATTTCACCAAATTATTCTAATTAATTATTCTTAATTTTCGAAAAAAAAAATTAATCAACCATACATATGTACATACATATTCAATAAATGTTGCTAAAAATCCCCTGTTATTAAATTGTTTTTCTAGAGTGCCAAAAACTTTAGAGATTTCTTTGTATGGTTTCAGTCAATCTCCCCCAATGTCAAGTTTAGCTCTCCAGCTTGTATGTACATATGTGCATACATACATATGTACATAGTTATATGCAAAATTTAAAACAAGTTTAAAACTTTCAAGCTGGTCCCTAGTCGTCTTCTCTCTCTTGTTTTTGTCTCAGCAGTAAACAAACATCAAGTATCTTTTTTTTCCGACTTGCTTTAATTAGTCTCAATTTTCAAGTCTTCAATAGAAGACATCTGTAACGTTTTGATTTTCCGCTTGTATTTATTTATTAAATTTTATGTTCACACACAAAAAAAAAATCAAGAATGATAAAGTTTTTAATATTTTTCATTATAAATAGTATTTTTTTGTTTGCAATTTGTTTATGTTATGAAGTACCTAATGTTAAATTAAAGGTTTTAAACAAAGGTTTTTCTTTAACTATACCAGGTAAAAGAAAATATTATTGCGATTATTAAAGAAACCGGGAACCGGATAACAGCGATGCCGCTTTTCGCAAAGTTTTGCTATTAACGGCACTTTTCACAATGTGCAAAGTTTTGTATGAAGAACTTGCAGTTAAGGTTCACTCTCTTAACTCTTAATCACATATTGTGAAAAGGGATGTAAAGCGACCAAAAATGCAATTAAACATTTAAGATAACATAACAACAAGAAAATATATAATAATGATCATTTATATTTCTGGGGGGACTTACAAAAGATCCCTTATTCACTTGTCTAAGAGCTAATAAATCAGTCAAAGTTTAACGCTGGTTTAGTTAAACTAAACTCAAATTTATATGTATGTAGTTTTAACTAAACAGGAGTAAATCAGTGAACCATACCTTATGTGTAGTTTAAAAAATTATAATGTGGCAGCACTAGAATAAATGTCAAAAAACAGCTGTTTTGCAGCAGGCTATCAATTCTTTACACAATCAAAAATACGAAAAAGTTAAAAAAATTTTACTGAGAAAGGAATTATATTTATGCTTGGCGAAGTAGAATAGTATAAAAGAATAATAGAGTGTAAGAAAACAGGTCGAACAAGATCTGAAGAAAAAGTAGAAATTGGGTAAAAAGTTGAGTGCTCTTTTAATGCAAAACATATCGTCGGTTGGTTATTGGTTTGCTGCAGTCATAATGTATTTCAAATATACTGTGCCGCAAACCAATAAACAACCAACGATATGGTCTGTAAGTAACAAAACCATATGGCCTGTATTGGTAGTTTAAACGCCCAATTTTATGCGTTTACAGATTATTTAAATACTGTATTGATTTATACTTAGGTTTGCTAGTTTAAACCAAAAATAGAGATTAACTTGCACTGATTTATTAGCCCTAAATATAAAAACGCAAAAGTAATTGTAATGATGGTTTTTTAAGTACATGGCGCAACCCAACAAACATAAAGCTTGTGTTTCATATTAACAGCCCTTTTCGCAATGTATGATTATTAAATTCTTAACGAAAAATTTAACTAATTCCCGGTTCGTTTAACAGAAACCATTTAACCAACGTTTACTGATTTCCATTTCACCATCCGTCTGTTAATTAACAGATTAACAGATACATACCACAGAAAATATGACAATGTTGTCTCTATCTGCTTACGAAAAGTAATGTAACGATAAATATTTATAAAAAAAATTTCAAAAATATTTAAATCAACATTCCAACGTATTTGTTTGTAGACTTTAATATTCTGAATTGTTGTCTAAAATATTGATTATTGAGTTCTTGTTTCAACTTTGATATTAGCTGAACTTCTCATTTGTTTAAATGGAAGTTTAACATAATATCTCTAGTTGTTCTAAGAAACTTTTAGGTAAAGTAAAACGCGCATAGGATCCAGCTAAACCCCTCAATAATCAATTTCAATGTATTTTTAATAAAAAAATATTTTACTGAATAAGTGAAATAATAAAATATGATATATCATAGCCCTAGAATCCTATAATCCCCGCTTCTAAGAACAACAAAAAAAGCCCTCGACTGCCGATCATCTCTTATCGATATTGCAAGGCAATTTAATATTAGGATCATCTGGATCACGGGGCATAGAGGCTTTGAGGAAGGCTTTAGGACTGATGAACTTGCAAGAACGGGGACAATCTTGCAGATTCCGCTGGAAAACTGTTGAAGAAACAAAGAATGAAATGGCTGCATGATCTCGAGGTAGTTATTGGCTCACTTTATTTCGGTTATGGTGACCGTTTGATCAGACAGGCATGTCTTTTAAGCAGGCATGTCATTGCCTTGGATTAGCAAGAAAGAGAAGGATCATCATGGGCGCTCTTTAGTTCAGGCAACTTTATATTGAGCTTTGGTTGGTTCGACGAAAGGGATTTCGCTTAGGAAGTCTCTGTGGTATCACAAAGGACCAAAAGGGTCTGAGTGCGAGATTCTGACAGCCAGCCTTACCTCACCTAACTTAACAAAGAAAGTGTTATATTGAAAGTGGCAGCCTGAACCTCAGCAAAAAGGATTTACGCATTGTTACAGGTTTTCTTTCTGGTCACTTTGGACTGTGGAAAAGTAACCAAGTTTGTTCAGCCTTGTATCATTTATGCTTAAAAGATGACGAGACAACGGCACACATTATTTGCGAGTGTATCGTATTTTGTAGCAGTAGAGGCGTGTTTTTCATTCTGAGAGTCATACAGAGCTTGATTTAATTCACACATCTGTGCCACAAAAGATCCACCAGGTGTTGCAGTGCCGCTCTTTGAACCAGATCTTTCCCTTATTGTATTCCAACACTCTATACAAGCACAGCGAGCATTCGCAGCTCTGAGGGCCAGATTCGATTAATTCCTATGGTTATAAGTTGCAACAAATGGCCACTAAAATGTGCTTTTTGTAATCAGTTAAATCTAAAATGAATTGAGGATACGCCAATCCCATCCGATTCTGGTATCGGGGCTGCCAGTGGAGCATCCAGATATGCATCTAAGGATCATTGGCAGCTTGAATATTTGATGGGATCGTTGAATATTACCTCCGAGACTCTCACCTTAAAACTGCTTATTTTATTCACAGCTACCCAGCATATTTGCTGGACATTCTAATATCCGCAAACCCGTGGATGCGTCTGGCAGCATTTCAGCTGATGCTCCCGTAAGGACTTAGTATAATATTTTTTAATGATACGATTATTTCTATATATAACCGAACTTCAGTTGCATTGTCAATTGCCAAAAGTTATGTTACTGACGACAACTGACGAAAAACAACTGTATGATACTTGGCAACAAAAAAATTCTGATTATCGACAATAATGTAAATTTTCATTGATATATTTTGCTTCATGGCATCATGGCAAATGAAAACTGAAGTTTATGTAGTTGCTATTCGTAATATATATATATATATATATATATATATAGCAGTTATAAGAACAGTTTACAGATTTTGCACTCGGACCTGATTCATATTAATTAACAGCATTGAAATCTTAATTAAGTTCATATTTTCCTTTCAAGTCCATTTTCAATAACTCAATTTTTTTTTTCAGATGAACCAGGTCTAAAACAAGTCTTTTATATTATTAAGTTAAACGATGAGTGTCCGACTTTAATGGATATAGTATTTGAGCCACAAATCGAATGGACTACAATACAAACATCCAAGGATCTTAAGGCCAAAGATAAATTAAATATTTCAATATTAATAAATCATCAAGGACAGGCTTATAAATCATACCAATATTTGGTAGTTGGGGAAAGCAATATTGGCGCGAAATTAGAGCCATCAACAAAGAAATCTCGCAGCCAATGTGGTGATACTATGTTGGAAGTACAGTGCAAAGAAGCCGCAACCGTAGTCGTGGGCATGACCCAACTATGTCAGGGCCAATTAATATTCGAGGACAATTTTAGCAGCATTCAGCTTGATGCCAACAAATGGTCTTACGATATACGACACCGTTTGATAGGCACTGAATCAGAAGAATTTGTTTTATTTGATAACCATCGGGAAAACATTTTTATACACGATGGTTATTTGAATATACGGCCGACTTTGACAGTAGAAAAAATGAGACAAGCTAAATTAGATTTTGGGCCACGCTGTACACCAGTTTCGAGTCGAAAAAAGGAATGTGAATTGATGCCTCAATCGCCATTTATATTTGTGCCGCCATTTAATTCATCGCAAATTCATACAACAAATACGTTTCAATTTAAATACGGTAGAATTGAAATTAAAGCGAAACTGCCAAAGGGAGAATGGATATTGCCGTGTAAGTTAAACAAATATTTTGAATGAATTCGTAGGACCAATATTTCTGATATAATCAGAGCGAGTTAAATTTTTAAGAAATAAAAATATTTTTTTTGAGTGCGAGTATTTTATGATGTGAAGAAGAAACAAAATGCTTACCGAGACGAATTTATTTGATATAATGTTGGCAATAACCAATTTTGACATTGTCACCACTTAAAAAAATTTATATGGCTTGGTGCCTGTACAGTACGCCGTCGCCTTATGCAACCCTTAATTGGCGCAACTCTTCGTCTATTTCAACAGGTAAACAATAGCTTTCCTATTCGCAATCCATGCAATTTTTACTTGGATTTTATAACAGCCCTCTGTGCCAAATTATTGCACTACTCGAGGGCGTACTGTATAAACGTGTTAGTACAACAACATATATTATAATAATAGGTCTGTTTCCTTACTCTACAAAGGGGTCCCGTGAGATCCCAATTTGCACGAAACTTGTACTCAAAAATTGGGTAAATGAGAGGTTTTGAGAGAGTAATATTCTTCTTTTTCTTCCTCGAAACGGCAAGTTTGGGCACACAGAAAATCAATTAGCATTGTCGTTTCCATTTATGTTAAAAATTTTGGTTTTTCGCGTTGTCGTACTTTTATGTATATAAATAAATTACTAGCTGACCCGGCAAACGTTAAATTTCTAGGATAGCTAACTTATTGCAAGTGTGTGAGGATGTGGTATATGAGTGATAGAGGCAATGAGTGCTATGAGCGATGACGCAATATAAAAATAACAAAACAACAAGCATTTATTGTTTTTAAATTTATTATAATTTATGCTTCTATTAATTGTTTTAAAATTAACTCATACAAAATTTGAAGTCTCTTGCTATTATAGAGTTCAAGATATAAGATTTTTATTAATAACTTTGTATTGGGGGTGCCCCTACTCCCTGTCCTAATCTAGTAATATTTTGAACTACTTCGTATCACGCTCTAAAAGGAGTCCATACCAAATTTGAATACCCTGATTTCTATAGCTTTCGAGATATAAGCTATTTCGTTTGTATGGGCGTGGCACAGCACACTTAGGGGTATGAAAAATAGATTACGACCTATTCTCAGATATACCGAATACACAAACAAAATTTCATTAAAATCGGTCAAGCCGTTTCGGAGAGGAATTCAATTACAAACAATTTTACTGAACTTTACCCAAAAACACAGACCTAATACAACTTTATTTTGATTTTTTTTTATAAAGAGAAGTTACATTCAGGCAATGAACGCCTACTACTATTCCTAGGTGTTACCTTCTTTTAGGAACGGAATAGATAGATAAAAGCTTCATTCTTTTACAACTCTGCTTTTTTGCACGTTTTTAATAATGCAGTGTTGCAGCGCCTCTGGTGTTAAACGAGGCGTATTAAACTTTTTGAAGCAATTTTATTCGTTCTTTTACTTCGCCGATGATTCTGCTACAAAACGAAGGAGGGCGCTCTGATGTTACATTAGGATTAGTATCTGCTGAAGCCGCTATAGTTCAGTGACCAGTGACTATGCCTTCATCACTTGAACTTTCCTACAACAACTGATACAAAGAGACACTACTGCAAATCAGAAAAATGTGTGGTGTTGTTATTTAATGACTGTTGGAAAACGGGGCTCGAGCCCAGGACCTTCGGTTTTGTAGTCACCGTGCTAACTACTTCAGTCAGTTTTAAATATGACTCGTATGCAATACTATAATGGTGGTGCCACCAAGGCGAATTGATACGTATGAATTCGCCTTGGGTGCCAACTTCCTAAGTGGACTTGAACACAAGTTAGAATTCCGGGAAAAAAATTTTATAGTGCCGCATTTCCACTCAGTTTACTATTAAATTTTTCCTTTATTTCTCACTTATAGACATTATGCTGCAAAACTATGGGGTTTATGATGAGAAACAGATACGTATAGCCTTTGCCCGTGGCAACGAAGAGCTGCTAACCTCCGACAATGTAGACTTGAGTGGTAAAATACTATACGCTGGCATTGTTAGAGATGTGGAAAGTAATAACATAAGCTTTGAACAGAAATCATCGAAAGAACATTATGGTGATGATTTTCATATATATACATTGATTTGGAAATCGAATAAAGTTGTAATGGAAGTAGATGGTGTTCAATATGGGACAATAAATGAAAACTTAGATGATTTCCATAGATTTGTAAGTCAATTATGGGCAATGAGTATGAGTAGTAGCCCAAAGCCTGTCAAGCGATAATGTTTTCTATAACTTTAAGTTGTCAATTCATATATTTTCAACGGACTCTTTGAAGTTTTGGGTGTTTTTTTTTCTGTTTCCTCGTCTAGAAAATGTGTGTGAAAATCACTAAAAAATTTAGCGCTTTTTATATCAATTTTCTAGTTAAGTTGACCGCCCTTGTTGTGGAAACAGTTAGTTATTTTATCGGTTATGTAGACGCCCATGTCTGTTCTGAGTAAATGTTTAAATTATTTCACCTAAGTAATTAATTTCCGGAATTTTTACACTCAATGGCATTTTGTCATCACAAAAATTTATAGTTACAACGCTGTTTGAGTAAGGGGCCACTACATATTACGTAACGCTATTTTTTTATACCTAACTCCCCGCCATAGTAACGCTTTTTACAAAATGTTCAGCATACAGTTTCTAAATCTTAACAAATCCTAACCCCCCCCCCCCCCCCCCCCCTAAATGAGCGATATGTACATATTTATTTGACATGTACATATGTATGTTCCATTTCTGTTTGATTCACAGAACTAATAGTTTCCATCCGTAGCGAAAGTTATAGCATCTTCCATCAGATTGATAAGTTTTGGGTCATGCTGCGGTTTTAATTTAATTTTTGAGTTTTTTTTTCAGTTTTTTATAACACTTGGCGTTTCTGTAGGCGGTCACTTGCAATTCCCTGATAATTTAATAGTACCAAATAATAAACCCTGGTCAAATACATCGCCCCGCTCAATAAGGAACTTTTGGCAACATATAAATGATGGCAAATTATTATGGACTGGGAACGAAACTTTACAAATTGATTATGTTAAAGTTTATGCTGTATAGACAATGTGGCTTATATTCATAAAAAAATAATATGTATTTGAAATCAACTTTAAGAAAAATTTTTATACAAAAATTTAAATAAAATAAATTTTAAGTTCATTTTAAATTTTATGAATATGGTGTGAATACTCATGTACTGAAACATTTGTGATAAGATATTTGAAACAAAATTATAGAATTAAACTAATCTGGCAACCATATCTATTTCATTGCACCAGTGTTGTCAGATATGGCGATATCTCGCCAAACGTGGCGATGAAAATTTCGAAATGGCGATTGGTGATTTACTTGGCGAATTTTGAAATCTTTGCCGATTTACTTGGCGATATTTTTGGCTACATTTTTACGATTTCAATGAAATAGAATAATGTTAAAAACATGAAATTTTTTAGATAAGGAATTTTTTCTTCAATATAAAATATTTCGTGCAAAAGATTATAAATGTTGTAACTCTTTACGTAAAAAAAAATTTTCTGAAGTTGAAGAAGTTTCAAACAAAATTATAGACCACAAAATCTTAGTTGGTGTTTATGAAACACAGTGAGGAAAACTTCGTTTTATAAATTGGAACCAACATTTTTATAATGAAGCTCCAAAAAGCCTGCACGATTTCTCGCCTAAAATGCATGATTACGTCGATGCTGCTGCTACTTACCACTTCAGTGTTATCAGAAGATTTAAATATTAATGTTGATCTTGGTGTTTAAGTTCAATTTATCCTATTTATATTGATCTTTTGGAATAAGTTATTGTTAAGTATTAAGTATTTAATGTAAACACTTCTCAATTTTTCTTAAGCAATATAATTTTTATATCTTACGATAGACGTTACCTACTGAATTTAAAATTTAACAATATTTGTAATGTAATTACAAAACAAAAATATTTTTTGTAGCTAAAATTTAATGTTTTATTACATTGGCGATATTTGGCGATATTAGACAAGTAATTTGTCGAGGAAGCTGAAAATAAATCTGACAACACTGCATTGCACAAGTCAAATCAGTCAAATGTTACGTTACCGCTTATGTCAAGAGTCAGATGACAGCTGTGGATATGAATTTAGCACACTTGTTCGCTGTTTTTTATAAAAGTTAAAATTTGCTTTAGTTGCACTGTGCTCGAATCGAAAATTTTTGTTTTTGTGTGACAAGCGGGTAAAATGGATTTTTTTATTTGGGCAATTTTTAAATTTTTTTTTTCAAAAGTTTCTTTAGTCCTGGTTCACACACTTCAACTTTTGTTGATCAACTCGTAATTCAGCTGTAAAAAAAGAGAGATATTTGCATTTCCTTCCCCGTATTTCTTACAGCTGAATTAAGAGTTGATCAAAAAAAGTTGAAGTGTGTGAACCGGGGCTTAGGACGCTTGTTCATCAATAATATGTTTTTTAATCGACATAAAAATCAATAAATGATAGAAAGCTAGTAAAATTTGCGATTTTTAGGTACTTTTAACCAAGTTTTGAATCTTAATTATTTATTTTAAACAAGAGCTAGCCTAAAAAACGGTTAGCACCATTGCATTCAGGGTATTCGAATTTGGTTCACCCACCAGGCTCCCCCTCGTGTTACATTTTTTGAACTAGCACAGTGTTATTTATGTGTTTTTTAATTCCATTTTCATGTCATTCCAAGGTCCCATTAGTTTTTGTTTAAAAGGATAATTTTTCAAGTTTAACATTTGTGAACGCACTAACAAACCAAAATTATTATTTAACTTATTCAGTAAAATATTTTTTATTATTGGCTGTATCCTATGCGCATTTCGTTATTGCTAATGCAGATCATCAGGGAATCTTTACCCAAAAATTCCTTAGAATAACTAGAGATATTATGTTAAACTTCCATTTAAACAAGTGAGAAGTTCAATCAAGAATTTCAATGAGAAGTTGAATCAAAAACTCAATAATTAAGATGTTTTTTATTTTCTTACTTTAACATTACAACGATGGCTGACTTTTTTCAGCACGAATTGTAGTTGTCAGAAGTATGTATGTAAAGAAAATAAATGTAATAAACAACAACAGCTTACTGCTCCATCTGTGCCAAGGCGTATATAACCAGCTGGCCGCACTACTTCAGCTGATAATTTTTTGCTCTATATGCTTTGTAGCTAACGAATGTCAAAAACTTGGGTTTTTTTGGATTTAGTACAATTATTTTTGTGCTTTTGACGTTCTTCAGTTCTTTACACAGCTATGGCTGCCATATTTTTGTATAAAAAATCCTTACGCAGTCACCTGTATAATTACACTGAATTTGTGTACCTGATTTTCCAGACTTAGAGATCCCAGAGTATGATAAAAAAATTTTTTTTCGTAATAATTTCCTCGTTCCAGGGTATGTTTCACAAAAATTACGAGATTTCAAGCTGAGTGATTAGTTCTTCTTCCGACGGAGTTTGCTTTAATTTGAAAGGATTTCTAACTCTTTTATTGAAACAAGTTTATTATATGAATGTATATTGACTATTTTTTTGAGTTCTAAATTTTACTCCTTTTGGATTACGATACCGCTTTTAAATCGGTCTGCCACAGGTTTTCTTAAATTAAAGTGTTCTCTTTTTCCATTTACAATATTCATGATTTGTTTTGTTGGTATTTTGGAACTATTTGGACCTTCAATTATCGATTTTATGCAACGGGTTTGGTGTCTTTCCCATTGTTTTTGCGTTTTAGCATAGTCAATTCGCCTTTGTTTCCTTAGACTTGTTTCAGTATTTCTATTTATATTTGCATTTTCTCTTATTTGTCTTGAAACAGTTGTCGGCAGAATACTAGCTATATATATGTATGTTGTGAGGCAGGTTGAAGGGTTTATTTTACCTACACTTCTCGCATTTTCGATCACCATTTTAGATCAGTAAACAAGTTTGACAATAACAAACCCTCCAGAGTTCTCTTTCGGGATGATCTGACGGAACAACTATACTTTAGGAGGAGGACCTCTACGTGATAAAAATTATGTTAACTGATAGAAAATTTAATTCTGAGAAAAAAAAGTTAAGGACAAAACTCTCCGAAAACGCATATTTTGGGAGTTACGGGTTCACAAAGTTTTAAAGATCTTTTGCATTTTTTGAGTAATTTTTTAATAAAGTATTACTAGGTTTATACGAATGACTTATTTGCATGGTGTAATTATACAGGTGTCTGCATAAGGATTTGTTATACAAAAATACGGCAACCATAGCTGTGTACAGAACCGAAGAATGTCAAAAGCAGAAAAATAATTGTACCAAAACTAAAACAAAACATAGTTTTTGACATTATACGGCTACAAAGCACATAGAGCAAAAAATTATAAGCTGAACTAGCGCTGCCACCTGGTTAGATACACCTTGCTTATTTGTAAACAAAACTGTAAATTGTTGCCATACAATTGTTTTACTGAGACTTACTAATTCAGAAATCTATTCACAATTAACGCACTATTTGCAAATAAAATGCTTGAGGTTGTCACGCTTACAAATGTTTACTAATAAAGAACAATGAATGGGTAAATATTACACACAAAAAACATTGAAAGAAGAAAATAATGACAATAAAACAAATGATTATTTCATAGTTTATTCATTTACACAATTATTTTGTAAAAATCAGTAACTTTTCTACAGAAGTGGTACCAAGCTTTTGTACATTTGCTATGTCGTATAAACAGTGAGTTAATTTATTTGCAAATATTTTTATTTATATATACAATATGGGAGAAAATCCTACAAATAATGAATATTACCGCCCGTAAGCAGGTGAATTTTTTTAATATGTATCATCTAGTATTCTTGATAAGCTTTCATTTGATACCCATATTGAGACACTTAATTAAAAATTTTACCTAGAAAGCAGTAACTCCCAAAATGTGCGTTGCTGTTTTCTCCTAAACATTTTTTTTGGAATAAAGTTTTCTGCTATTGGAAACGTGGTGAATAGTTGCCGATCTGACACAACACCTAGACGTACCATTTTTATTACATGTAAACAGTCATTGTTTTATTTATCTTAAACTCTCCTTTCGTACAAAATTTTAAGAAGCCTCTAATTAATTAATGTGTCCCCAAGGCTCCACCAAAAGATATAAATATTTATTACATGCATTAAAATTTCTATCTAGTTAGAAGAAAAACGTTTAATTTTAAAAATGAGAAATACATATTTATAAAGTGTGCTAATCTTGTGTCCACCATCATAAAATCAGTACAGAGTTGCCAGTCTTAAGCAATGCACCAAATTAAAATAAACCGTTATTATTTATTTACAGTTACACCCCTTTGCGGCAAATATCACTATGGCAGCTCAAATAAATGATTGTTCAATACTGGTGTAACAAAACAAAACTATTGGTAACCAGTAAACCTTTCAATTAAGTTTTCTTTTTTGTAGTGAAACCGAAAAAATATTTATTTTATAAATTTTCTTATATTTAAAAAAAAAATACAAACAAACAAAGAATGCCTTGTTTTTCAGCCTCCAATGGAAGGTTAAATCAGTCCTTATCTGAAAGATCAGCGGCAAGAGCTAACACCGCTCACCATTCGACTAGAAATTTAAATCACTCTGCGTCCGCAAAATCTGTAGCGAGAGCTAAAACTGCTGAACGTTCCCGTCTATATGGTGCTGATTCCGGTTTAACCATTAATTCCTGCCAGAATCAGATGTCAAATAACAACCAAAACCGTTTTAAAATAAAAAGAAAAGTTTCTCTGCCCGTCCAAGAGTTTCGTCGTTTGAAAACTGCCGCCAAAGTTGTCACCGTAGAAGAACGTTTGGATGCTCTGGCGCGTAAAGAACAGGAATTGAAACGTTTAGAAGAGGAGACCGAACGTACGAAACAATATTTCAAAGAAATCGATGATGCTCGAAAACAAGCTGAAGAAGCCAATAACAGAGAGATTGGAGGAGAAGAGGCTAATGAAGAGCTTAAGATATTGGAGCGGGCCTTCTTAGCCAAACACGAACATGAAGAGGAAGTGAAAAAAGCTAATCGTATAATACTCGATGCAAAATGTCATGCTGTGCGTGATGCTCAAGTGCAAGAGAAATATGAATTGCAAAGAGAACTAAGGAAAGACGAGCAACGTTTGGAAAAACAAGTTATCGACAGAGCTATGAAGGCCCTAAGTGAAGAGGACGCTAAATATGAACGTTTAAGCGAAGAGAAGCAAAAATACGCCAATGAGATTAAGAAACAATTGAACGAACGGGAGACTGCCCGTTTTCTAGAAGCCGAACGTATAGAGGAAGAGGCTATTATGCTGCGTAAGGCAAATGAGGCCATTAAGCGAGACGAGGAACGCCAGGCTGAATTGGCCAAAGAGAGACGTTTAAAATATCGCGACGATTTGGCAAAAGTAGTGGAAATGTCTAGCACATTTCGTCGCTTGTTGTGTGAACAGGAAAAGGAGGCTGAAATGCGAATAGCGGCCTATATGAGGGCTAAAGAAGAACGCTTGAAAGCCTTGCAGACGGAGAAAAAACTGGCCCAGGAAGAACTTGAGCGCAAACAGCAGCGTATTTACAATTTGGCTGAAAAAATTTTACAGTCGAGATCCGATCGCGAGGAAATGTCTTATCTAACTGAACAGGAAAGAATTGAAAGGGAATATCGCCGCAAAGAAAAGGAAGCCGCCTTGCGCAAAAAACAAATTGAAAAAGAATTAGCCGAGGCTCGTGAACGACAAATGCAAGAAACTAAGCATTGTCAAGCTCTGCAAATCGCCCGAGAAGAGCAAGAATTCAATAGCCTCATTAAAAGCCTTAAGGAAGCCGAATTTAAGCAAAAGCGTGAAGACGAGCAAAGAGAACGACGGCGCAAATGCTATCGGCACGATATAATGCAACAAATTGGTGATAACGAAATGAAACGCCGCCATCTGCAAGAGTTGGAAAAGAGGCAGGCTTCCGCTTGGCTCGAAAGTGAACGGCAACGTGATGCTAATATACGAGCAATTAT
The DNA here is from genome assembly GCA_936439885.1 of Nowickia ferox. NCBI lineage: Eukaryota > Metazoa > Arthropoda > Insecta > Diptera > Tachinidae > Nowickia > Nowickia ferox. The sequence goes on along the minus strand of OW387024.1, from coordinate 10,417,635 downwards.
AACAGCTAAAGTGAATGCTATGCGTGATGCCTGCTTGCCGGATAAATACATAAAGGATGTGGAAAAGCAACTATCCAGAATTGTCGTTAAAAATAACGCTTTGCCCAAAAATAAATAAATTAATATCATGCATTCGTTTCATTACTAAATAAACTACAACGGGAAACAAAACTAAATTCTAATGTTCTTGCATTCAAGTGAAAAAATACACATGTGTATGAAAAAAATATATTAAAACACGGTCAGGTCGTCTACTCTGTATTTCGAAACGAAAAAAAAAATTCTTTCGAATTTTGTATGTTATTAACATTATATTTAGAAATAATTGGCTTTCGTTTCGAATTTCGAATAATTTTTGGACAAATTTGTAGAAACAATTTTGAGCTTTCAAAAAGGATATTAAAATACAAATAATGTATAAAAATGTTGAAAAGAAATTTAAAATTTTTTTTTAAATGCGTTAAATAAAACCCACTTAAAAAAGATATCCAAAACTTAAATATTGAGCATGTCATATGTACATATGTAACTTCTTTTTAAAATCGATTTTCATCACATTCCTGAATTTGTGTGTAAGCGCTTTATAGAAATTTTTCGATTACTTTTTATAAAAAATGTAAATCTATTACGTAAATTTTTTTAAATAAGAATAAATATTTTCATTTCGAAAATTATGTGGTTTAAGGTTTTTGGCCGTTACAGCACGATATTTCCTATAATTTCAGCTCTCGAATATCAAATAAGGGAAACTATATATTTTTTAAATAAGCAATTTTTATATGCCACGAAAGGAATACAAACATTGAGTGATGTATTTTTGGGGTTGCTTTAATTTGGAACTATTTTACGTAATCCCATTGTTTATAAACAAAATTGACTTGGGATGACGGAAATTCGTTTCAAAATAAAAACCTTCACTCCTTAAATATGGAATAATAAATAATAAGCACAAACACTTTTCCGCGATTTCGTTCGCATCCAGAAAGAAAGTGAGTAAGTAGACTTTATTAAACTGTATTTATACCAATTTTATCAAAAAACAGAAAAATACCAACAGATCAAATTTTTCCCGTTTTACCCTGTCCCACGCAACTTTCCTAATTTTTTTCTTTCATATCATTCTTCTTCAGACAATAACAAACAGAACAAAAAAAGTAATGGAGGGAATCGGTCCAGCCATTAACGCGTGATGCCGTGACATACATAGATTACTACTATCTAATCTAAACCTAATACACCTAAAACCCGATTCTTCACAAAATTGTGAGAAATAAAAATTAAAAAGATTATCGTGCTGATAAGCTCGATATATTTGCCATAACTGCTGAAGTCGCATTTCCACTTGGACTATGATTATTGCCTTTTAATTCAAACGTATACCGTTCGCACCAGATTTATAATCCCCCTCATTCTGTAACTATCTGTCGACGTCACGTTAATACAATACCATAAATTTGGCGCTTGTCTATTCGCTTCCGAGAAAAATTTTTATCCTAAGGTCTAGAAAATAGCATGAGCCTGTCAATCAATATCAGTCAGTTGTTTTCGTATTGTAATGACGTGAAAAAGAGAGAATATTCTTCATAACTATAATCGAATTGCAAATATTGAACCTATTTACGATTGTCGTATTTTGACTTCGACTACGACAATTTTGTACTAGAATAAATGCTGCAATGTTCTTTATTAGTCTAGTACAAAATCGTCGCAGTCGAAATGCGACACCCAAAATTAGGCCCATTATAAATAAACAAAGTGAAAAAACAAAATTAATATTTATGGAAATTTTAATTTTAACAAGTTTACCGAAGTAACTTTCATCTCTTGTTTACAACTTCGAGTCGTTACCAAATAATATTTCTTAAAATGTATACATTTATGTATATGTAAGTCTAGTGAAATTATTGATATATAAATATAAATATCATTTACAAACTAAAAAATATACATTCATACAAATTAAACTAAATCGTAGTAAAATTAAAACAAGATATCAAATTTGTTTTTTCACTATAACATAATTAATTTATAGTACATGGTACATGGTGGTTGTTAGGAGAGCAGCAAAACAAAGTAGAATAGCTCGTACATAATACACTTTTGGCATAATATTGTTTAGAATGTTTTACCATTGTTTTTCTTGGTACCATTATTACGGGAATTTTGACTGGACTTCTTGCGTCGTTTTTCAGACGACCAGTCAACATCATCCTCGTCATCACTGCCGGCATTCGTTTGCAGGTACGATGACGAGGAAGACGAGCTAGCACTGTTGCTATCCTTTGTGGCCAGACGCCGGCTTGCAATGCGGGATGATATACGACCCATGCCCATACACTTTTCCAAGTGTGGAGCAAATCGTGCAGCCGACACGGGCCTATCACAGTTGGGGCAGGTGCAGTCCATTGGTTTCTTCGCGGTGGAAATGCCGAAAATATCAAAATTTGGCATGTCAACAATACGAAATGATGTTTCAGCATCTTCGTCAGGCACTCCATCAATCGCTGTCAGATTTCCTGTCTTGCGTAAATGATGAATTTCAATAAAGACACCTACAATGGCGTCATCTAAAAGCGATTGATACAAATAGTTGGCAGCCTCGTCAAGACTTTTGGGATCTTTAACAATCTCTCGATACGATTTGAGAATGGCAGCTGTTGAGGTATTAGCATTCTGTGTTATTGAATTATTAGACTTTTCGTTTGCAGGAACTTTAGATGAGGACGTTGAATTTGTTGTTTTGTTACCACTATTATTAGATGCAATATTATTGCATCCTGCAATATTATTATTCGGAGCGCCGGTTGACATCTCTTTTATTTCGTATGAATTTGTGTTTGCAATACAAATACAATGAAAGAAAAAACTCTACATTTGATAGGTGTTTTTTTATTTCATTAACAGAAGCAGAAGCAATTGTGATGCCAGATTAAGGGGAAGAACAGCAGAAAAATCATATGTTCAATATCAACATGTTGTAGAGGGGAAATGTTGATAAGTATTCGGGGATAAGCGACAAGTTCTTTTGAATAATTGACGAACAACAATGCTGTATCACTTGCGTTTAAAAACGTTGTTTTGACAATTTTAACAAATTTAACGGTTTGTTAAAATTCAAAAACATGTTGATTTTTTTTTTTAATTTATTTAAATTCAAGTAAATAAATTAATAAGAATTTAAAATATATTGATTTATAAAGATAGCTTGCACGTATTAGCACAAATTTAAGCATGTGCTATAATATCATATTCTGTAGATTTAGGATAAGCACACGCTGAATAATTAAAAACATACGATTTCAACTTTCTGTTTGTGAGAACTTCTTTTAATAATGCATATTGAACATCACAATTAAATATAGTTTTTGCTGCTAAATTGTACTTCAATTTTATTCCAACAGGTAGTAAATACTTATAAGTATGCTAATTTCCATTAAGTAAGTTTAATTAAGTTTGTATAAATTATATTAAATGCATTAAATCGTCCGATCAGCACAACACTGCTTTTCGACTTTAGAAATCGCGCGATTTTAAAAACGCATGGTTTAAACAGCATCCCTGAATATTTCCCTGATTTCTTCAACTAAAACGGTTTGGACTTATTCGAAGTTATTTTTAAGAGAAAATCTTGTATAAAATAAATTTTTGCAACCTTATTCTACTATACCTCGCGATGCAGCCAATGCACGCAATTTCATTCAAAGAAATTGCGTAGTATCAGTCATTGTCGTTCTCAAATGCGATACTTTGTAACTCGTGTGGATATTATATTAATGCCATCTAAATATTTAACTGAACAGATATATCAATTATTTTAATTTTTAAAGTTTTAGAACTAATGAATTAAAAATTTAGACAGTCAGGTATTAATTCCTTCAGATATAAGAATGTACATATGTAATTTTAAATTTATAGGGAAAAATAGTAGTTTTTATAGAATAAATCGCTACTGTGTGACCTTTAATCGTCCTGCTGTAATTTGCGGTCTCCACCTGACATAAAATGACTACCTTTAACATTAACTTCAAGTCAATGTTATGTGTAGACTGCTCAAGTTAATGCTTTTTTCAAGTTATAACATTATTGTTGGTGCATTTGTTTTAACAACTCAGTTATAACATCAAGTTACATCAAAATTTCATGTCAGGTGGAGACGTAGAGTAAGAACGCATGTTAAAACCGTGATGATATGTGTGTGCCGTATTATTAAAAATTACTGAAAAATTCATAAAAAATAATTTAGGTTTACAAAACGTATAATAAACAAATTTCCATACAAAATTCGTTTTGTAAAACTTTTGTTTAAGTGCAAATTATTTTTCTGCCGTTTACTTTAAAAAGTTGTTAATTGACAACTCTGTTGCTCATATACATATGTATGTATCTACATATGTGTATACATGAAATATTATTGCGCAACTTTTAATATACTGCAATAAAATTGAGTTTGTGTGGGACACGTTGCAAGTTTGTGCAATAAAAACAAAGTATTATCGAGTATTCATATTGCGCAAACATTTATTTTTCTTAAATCAGTGAACATTGGAAAACGAAATGACCACAAAGGATAAATTAGAAGAAAAGAAATTCATTTTAGAGTGCATTAAGTTGTACGAAAACTTGCCAGCATTATGGAACACACAAATCAAAGATTATTCCAACAGAGACAAAAAGAACCAACAATATAATATACTTCTGCGTAAATATAAACAAAGATACCCACATGCTGATAAAGGAGATCTTGTGAAAAAATTCAATTCCTTGCGTACAAATTTTCGAAAGGAATTGAAAAAGATGCGTGATTCTCAAACAGAGGAGCCGAAATCTTGGTTCTTTGACCATATGAAGTTCCTAATAAGCATTGACGGTCTGTCTAAGTATCAGAACAGCACTTCCGACGATGCGGAATTAAATGAACCTGTGACAGCGGAGTTGGAGGTGAGTCAAAGCTTGCTTCTTATGTGCATTCCATAATACATATTAATATTTTATATAGCCAATTTTTATACATCTAAATCAAATTTAGTTCGTTTGTTAATGTACTTGGTTTCTCTACATACCCTTCTTTCAACAGAGAAAAATTAGAATTATAAATAAATAACTTTTTATGCATATGGATGCACATTGTATGTATGTATGTAATATATGTTGCATTAGAAATTTAATGTAGCCATATTTATTTGATATGCCTTGAGTAAAAGTTTGGGATTTCTGCCGAAACCTGGTGGGAATTAAAGAAACTGAAAAAATAGGGGAAAATTATTGGCTGTTTTCTACACAATAACATAGTAACGATTTTGGGAATGACAATCTTTTATTTATTTATTTGTTTTTTTTCTGGACGCATCATCGTCGAATACAAACTTCAATACCTTTTTTTCAATACTACCAATTCGTACTTGTGATGTTAAATAATAGATTCGTTACTGCTAATAGTGATACCTCGAATTGAAAACTCGTTACAGTCGTCTGTGATTGGGGAATGGATGACACCAAGGCGAATTCAGTATCAGGTGACCTTATAACTACAACAATACAACTACACAAAAAACAACATGTAGTTTGCTATGCTACAAAACCATTCTGTCCGAAGATTTCTAAACAAATTTTGACATTATGGTTCAAATTGCTCAATTTGGCATCAACAGCTGATAATCAGCCGGGCGGAAAAGGTCACCTGATACTGGATTCGCCTTGGATGACACTTTGTCATGTTTAGGACTCGGCAGTTTTTCTTGAATCAGTTCTCTTCAAGGTTCAATCAGACGTGCCATAACCATAACCATAGAAAACAGCTGTTCGAACCAAACTTGTGGCAGCACTGTATTTGATTATAGGTGACTCGCCATAAGCCATAACGCCATAACCATTACCATAGAAATCAATTGAATTTTGGTTTGGTTATGGCTATGGCACGTCGTATTTATTTATTTATTTGCCAAATAAACCTGTAATAAACATAAAATATTTTTTATGAATTAGACCGTTATTAGCTAAAACATGAATTTGTTTAATTATCTATCTTGCTATTAATGTACGGGTGTGCAGCATTCTTCTGACTTTTTGTAACAAGATATTTATAATTTTGATTAGACCGCTAAGAATTCGTGCTGCGAATTTTTCGTTTTGATAAATCTTAAGAAAAAAATAAATAATTTTTTTCCGAATAATTAACAAATTAATTATGTGTAATTTTTAGGAAAACGAAACCAGATCGAAAAAAAGGAAAACTATTAGCTCTACTGATGAACTCTTTCGTTTGGCAACTCGACGTTTAAAAGTTAAACAAAGTTCGTGTCATCAAATTGCAACAGTTTGGGGAGATAAGCTATTAAGTATGGATCGAAATCAAAGAATAATTGCTGAAAAAGTAGTAAACGATGTAATGTTTAATGGAGAATTGGGCCTTCTTAACTTCGATACGTCTTTATCCAATATAAGCTCCCCATCTAATTTAGGTCTATCCTCATCCGCGTTTAATAATAATAGAACCATAAACAGAAGTGAGCCGTTACCGGAATCACCATTTCATTTAGGTTATACTTCATGTTCTCCAGAATCGATAGACGCCGAGGAAATTACGGATCATGAGAGTAAACAGAAGGAGCAAAGCTATATCGCTTCAGAATATGATCCCTTAGATAATTGAAATTTAAAAAAAAACTAATAAGATTTTAATATTAATTAAATAAAAAAATATTTCGATATAAGTATGTATGTGTGTGAAATAGAATAAGCTATTTTTAATCCAGTGCCTATTTTCTATATAACTTTTCTAACATACTTAGGTAGAGTGATATAACTTCGTGCTAACCTGAATAGAAAATGAAAAAACGGATAAACAGAAAAATGAATAAGTGATACTTACTAATGTATTTACCAAAGGTAAATCAATAATTGTATACACAACATTTCTCATATTCCATTTCATTGAAAATTTGCGTTAAATAGCTGATGTTAATAACAATCTCTACCCCAGTAGATAGACTTGGGTGCCGATGAAATGCGTGGCTGCACAGAAAAATATCGGTATTTCCCCCAGCTAACAAAGTCTAATTTAATTTTTCTTCTCTTCTTTAGAAAATGTGACTTTCTAATTAATAAAAATATTTCATTCAACAAGAATTGAAATTACTGAACTTAAGCCCGACTAAAGGCTCCGTTAGCCGACTGTAATGCAATGTAACTGTAATGTAAGAAACAGCTGATCGATATTTTTATATGAAAAGTAGGTTACGTTACATTACATCTCTATAACCATTTCCATTACTTTTCACATAACAATATCGATCAGCTGTTTCCTACTATTGCCGTTACATTACATTACAGTCGGCTAACTGAGCCTTAAGAAATTATTTCTGATTAAAATTCACTATAGTTCAACTAAAAAAACAAAAATTAAATTTTTTAAGTTCTGTCCAGACCCATTTATAACATCAAAGGTTTTTCTGATATACGCTAGTGTCTATGCTAATTGTATATCGCAGCATCCTTCTTCGTCGATATTTGTAGTAAATAATTGGCGGCGAAGTAAAATAGCTAATAAAATTACAACATAGCTTAAAGTAGTACGCCAACATAAAACCAGAGGCGCAGCAACGATGCTATACAAATTAACAAAACGCACAATAGCAGAGTTGTAAAAATGCAAAAATTAATTAAGTTCCTCTCTATTTATCTGTCACTTCACCATAAGTACTTGCACTATCCCTTTCCTACTCTCAGGACCTGTTATTTGGACCCAAGTGAGCTGAAAACTTACTTTCTCTTCAGCGCAACGTGCCAAGCTAACATAAAAATTAAAAACACGACGAATTTTTCCCACATAAAGTTTATCTAGGGACACCTCTGCTGTAGTCTCTGTCGCATAGTGCGAACGAGGACTTTATAAAAAGCGTGTATTCTGCTTATAATGGCAGCCACGCTGCAACATGTTTATGCAACTAGGCATGTTTCGATGGTTTGGTTGGTTGGTTGGTTGGTTTCACAGTGTGTAGTCGTGTTTATGGTTTCATTTCGTGTTGTATTTGAGACATCGAATACATTTGGATATTTTCTGGTTGCATTGATGTTAGTTGCATAGTGTCTATCATTGTTTATTGTTTCTACTGGTTTAGTTCATTGAAAACAAACAAGCTGTGAGTACATATTTATAATTTTGTGCACCGCGAAAAAAGTTGAAAGAGCTAAAGAAGAAAGAAAATGGCTATTGCAAAAAATGAGAGTTGGGTAAACTTTATTAATTTATACAAAAATTTACCAGAATTGTGGAACGTGAAATGTAACAAGTATAAAAGTAAAAATATAAGAGCGGCAGCTTATGAAAAATTGACTAATGAATATAAAAATATTGACGAAACTGCAACCGTTGAGAAAGTAAAAAATAGAATAAGGAACATGCGATTCACGTACAAAAGAGAATTAAGAAAAAAGATATTAAGTGAAAAAAGTGGAGCTGGAGTCGATGATCCATACGAACCAAAATTATGGTATTTTAATGAATTTAATTTTTTAAAGGACTTCGAACTGCCAGAGGACGGTATCAGCTCGGACGACGAAGTTGTTCCACATGTAAGCTACATAAATATTTAATTCAATTATTACATATTGTGTAAATATTTACAAAATACAGAACTGACGTTGCGTTTATGGTTCAATTGTTGGATGCAATATGTTTGTCAAAATATGCAACATGAACGATAAACAACGTGTTGCGTAAACACGTTGCAAAGTGTGTGCATAAAGATTTATTTTGGCACTGTTATATACATACATATGTACATACATAAATAAATAACAGTATGTATGTACATTTTGTTGTACCTCAGAACAGTATTTTATTTAAGCAGCTAAATAAATATAAATTTCACTTCGCTGTATAACAAGTTCCTCGTTTTTATTGGTCAACCAAAAATAATTACTTTTGTTTAAAAAAAATCGGCTTTTATGTAATTAGACAAGAACAAATTTGCACAACTTAGATTACTTCAGCTTGTAATTTGTACAAAAGCAGGGATTCGCTTTAAAACATTAAATTAAAATTAGTTAAACGTCCAAGAGAATGTGAAAGGAACTCCAAATATTTTTTATATTTTTCATCTAATGCAGAAAGCATTGATTCAGTTATTTTTGAATGATCTTCAAAAACTTCCAATCTTCAATATAATCCCAATATTTCATATTGTTCGAGAGCACTTTCAATACAAGCTGTTAATGATAACAATTGCATTATAATCTAATATATAAAAATAAGCCGGGTTTTCCTTACTGACGCTATAACTCCATAACGCACGAACCCATTTCCACGGTTTTGCATTCGTTGGAAAGGTATTGGGCTCCGTGAGGTTTATAGCAAAGAAAATTCAGGGAAAATTTCAAGAGAAAGGCAGGAAAACTGGGAAAATAATTTTTCACATACAGTGCCATCTCTGATACATAGCATGTATTACAACGGCGCAAGTATGTGGTGTGTGAGTATACATCACGAAAATAAGTACGTTTCATTTTGTTTCAATTTAAGTAGATGGCGCCGGTGCGTGATACATTGTTTGAGTGGCTATTGTACTCTGCTCAGTTAATTTCATGTGACATTTATTATGAGCACGTTCTTTCAAACGCTAACTTAAAACCGGTATTGTGTTCACTGTGAAATTGAGGTTAAAGTTATTCGTTTCCTAACAGTTCAATTGGAAACCATCAAATCAATCACGCGTATTGTGCAAATTTTTATTCAGTTTCAGCAGCAGGCATTTGTCCTTAGGTGGTAAGTTGAACTGTGTAAATTATGTGGATCGTGCATTTTAGGTTTAATTCAACAGTCTGTCCATAGTCCAAAATGCCGAGACGACGACGTGCTAACATCGGCCGCCGCACTAGACATGCAAGCCAGCAAAATGTGTATTCACAGAACTTAAGCGAAGAAAGACAAAATATAATAAGAGAAAATGCCAGATTGAGACAACGAGTGAGCACACGAAGATCATTGGCATCATACAAGGTAAAAGATACAACACACACTCAACCAATCACTCACACTAATCAATAACACAAAAAAAAATTGCAACACATAACAACTACACACACTACACCATCACACGATCAGAAGTCACACCGTATTCTTCAACAAATGATTGAACAATATTTAGTATGTCAGTTCAGTGCAGCTATCATCCTTCTTTGAAACATCATTCCACTACGACATTTGCAACGGAACAAGATTTTCAGTGAAAATAAAATTGCAAGGCAAAACAACGTTTGCCGGGTCAGCTAGTAGGTGATAAGATTGTATGGCTCTCTAGTGGGAAATATCGTAGAAATTTTCGGAGTTTGCATTACTTATATAATAGGATTCAAGATTTCTTAGCAAGTCTTCTAAATATGTTTAGTATAATTTGGGCCTTATTAAAAAAATGATTGGACTTTCATTAAGACTTACAGCAATATTGTTTTGTTAGTATCTTTATAATAAACTTTGTTAGAGACATGGGGATTTCCCGCAGCCATGAAGTTTCGTCTGTAGATTTTTTTAGCATATATAACTCGATTTTGTTGTAAGTCTACTTATGCTGTTATCGCTTTAAAACATATAAAATGGTGCAAAATTACACAAAAGACATCTGTTTCTGACAGTTATTCGTTTTCTTCTACCAACAAAATGCGTTTGTTTTTTTTGTGTTGTAATTTTGTTGTAGTTGTGCAAGCACCTTGTATAATTTTACCATGTTTAGTATCTTCAATCAGCTGCTTTTGACATACGAGCCTACCAAGGCAACAACAAAATACCATATTGTTTTTATTGTTTGTACTTTGTTGTAGTAATAACTTTACCTAGCATGGATATACCTTGTACGTATCATTTCAAACCAAGGTAGAATTATCTTATTTTTGTTTCAATTTCAAAAAAAAAATTATATACATGGTCCAAATGCACGTCAAGCATTAATGCATATAATAATTATTATTAATATTAGTACGTACATATGTATTAGTGAATAAATGTTCCTACGCGTAATAAAACTTTTTGACATGCTTGACAAAATAATTTGATGGTGGCGTTGCGTTTTGTTTCAGCGTGGTAGACACTATCAAAATGCTCATCAAGCATAATGGTGTATATGTGAAAATTAGTTTGTATGTGTCACCCGGTGATGATTGATAAAAAACACAAAACTTTATTTTTATCAGCAATTTGAGGTATTTGGAAAAATAACACACATTTTCAAGGAGATTTTAAGTGGTTGATAAAAAAGAATGAATAAAAGAAATACATACGTAAAATGACCACACATAAAAGAAAGTTACAAAAAACAATATGCAGAGAAGTCTTTCAGATTTGAAGAAAAGTTCTTGTGACATTCATAAGGTGATGATAGCACAAAATCAATATGAATGCTTGACGGGTTATCCAGCATGTGGATATCAAACACGTACACGAATTTGACATCAAGAATTTTGATAATGTCTGGGCATTTTTTCAAAGTTCAATAGTTAAAGATGTCGGACGACAAAAAGCAGGTGCTAGAATTTATTGAAGCTTACCGTGCGTTACCAGCTCTCTGGGACGTAACATGTAGTGAATACAGTAATCGCAGTATTAAAAGTACGCAGTATGATATGTTATTGGAAGTTTATAGAAAACAGCATCCAGATGCAAAAAAAGCAGATTTAAAGAAGAAAATAAATGTGCTGCGTACGAATTATAGACGAGAGTTTAAACGCAAAAAAGAGTTGGAAGCAATTGGATCTGTACTGAACGGCTCCTTCCAGACGTTGTATTATTTTGATGCATTAAACTTTCTAAGTGATGTTAAAAAACCCAGTTCGCCCATACCAAAAACCACAGTATGTACTTAAAAATCTTAAAGATGTACGAACCGAATAGAATAATAAGGAATTATAGGGTTAAGCAATAAATTTGAACTATTTAACTAATTATTTCTGCAATTGCGTATAGCTCCTAAGAAAATTTAAGACATCTCTAAAACAAAGCCCAATGCAAATATCTTTCATTTCAATCTTGCATCTTTCTTGATATGTATTTGTTTATATTTAACTTTTTCCCCATTCACAGAAAATGTTGACACTTTGGTTTTTGTTTATAAAAATATTGACATAATTTTTGAAGTTTGTTCAGACACATCGTAAGGTGTGAAATAAAGTTTGACAAACCTCTAAAAAGATAAAGTGAAAAAAATGGCGACACATAAAGAAAAGCAATTTTGGATAGAGTTTTTTGAATTATACAAAAGTAAGCCAGAGTTGTGGAAACTGAAATCCGAAGATTATAAAAATCGTGCCAAAAAGAATCTGGCTTACAATGCTTTAATAGAAAAATGCAAAGAAGTCGAACCAACTGCAAACAGAGATTATGTGACAAAGAAAATCAATTCATTTCGAACGGTATATAGAAGAGAATTGAGGAGAATGGGCAAATGTTTCAAGCCTGGCATAGAAGAAAACAATGAGTATGTAACTACCTTGTGGTATTTCCCATATTTAGATTTCCTGAGAGAACAAGAAGATACTGAAGAGGGCGAGTGTGTTCGACAAGAGTCAGGGAACGAAGGCAATGAATATGGAAATAAAGAGGCAAGTTGTGATATGGAAAAAGACAAGGAAAGAAATGCCTACATAAATACATATACTATAAGAGCCATTAATTTTGAATGCGACGCAAGTTCGTTTTTGAAAAAAAAAAATCAAGATAAAGTAAGGACTTATCTAATCTTTCTATCTGCACACAATTTGCAAAATTGACTTGTCTCAATTTTCAAAATGAAGTGCTCAAATGTAGTTTTGCAAACGTAATCTTGAGAACAAAAGATACATACGGCGTATTCTGAAAAATATGCGAATTTTTTTTGTTGCTATTTTTTGAAGATGTATTTGAGCAATTAAATCTTCAGTTTTATCATAACAAAACATAAGCAAGGCTTTAAAAAAGCTAAAACCAAAAGAAGTTCATAAGTAAACAATTGAGACGGCCCTCGAAATATTTTTTTAAATTAATAATATTAATTAAATTGTAAAAAAAATTTTACAAGTTTTTGTTGAAATCAAAAGAAACATATTAACGGCCTGCCCACGATGTCGACAAGAAAGTTTCTTTCGCTTACTTACATTGAAAACAAAAACAAATTCTCTTATTTTGTTTTTGCTTTCAATATAAGTAAGCGAAAGAAACTTTCTTGTCGACATCGTGGGCGAGGCCGTAAATTTTAATTTTGCATCATGTAATTTTCTCTTTAAAGTGCAGTTTAAATGAAATAGACCAGATTGCCTGAGTATACACTAGCGTTTTGAAAACGCCAAATTTCTAGCGTTGTTGTTTGTCAGAACACCTATTTGGCGTTTACAAATTGAAAACGCCAATTTTAAGCGATATGCGTTTTTCAGAACATGGACGAAAAATGGTGTAAGGACATACACACATATCGTCAGAAGGAAAACAAAACATTTTTTGTGAATTGAGCACACGGCTGAATAGGGTACATTTGTTAAGCTAATTAAATCGGTAATTATTGAGAGGATATTTTTGACTTACCAGCATAGTAAGTTCAATAAAAAACAACATTTTTAACTTTGCTACATAGGGCGGTTTTAATTTTCTCCGACGATATGTTTTTGAGAAATTAAAAATAAGTACGAACATACATACAGTATGCAAAGTTATGAGCAGGGACAGGGGTTTCATGCAAATGCATGTTTTTCCCCTAACTCTGATAATGGTAAGAACGAAATATCTTTACGAAACAATGAATTTGCGTAAAAATGGCATCGATTTGTCAGTGCATAATTTTGCATATTTTGCTGAAAATGCATATTTTTACATCATTTAATCATAAATGCATATTTTTGTCTCATACTTTGGTATATAAATGCATGGTTTTGTGTCATATTTTTTCAAAAATTCAAATTTCAAAAAATACTTGTAGACAATTATTAAAGCAAAACTGTTTTTTGGGCAAATTTATTCGCTTTAATTGTTGTAAAATTGTAGAACGATTGTACAAGCACACACACTTACCAAATTTAATGGAAATTGTCAATTTGATAATTTCAAGATGAAATTGTCTGCTATTAAAGCCGAAAGTAGGGAAACAATTCTGCTGAAACTTGATATTGCTTTAAAAAATAATAACGGAAAGATTGACTTAAATTTGAGCCGATTACATCCAGAGACGTTACAAGGCCTTTTTCAATATACAAAAGCTTTCTAAAGCCGTGTGTCCACTAGCAAGTCACTTGCGGAAGAACTTCTGCAAGTATTTGCTGAAGTGTTTCCACTCAAACCGAAACTTGCGGAAGTCTGCTTCCAGAAGTAGTTGAACTTGCTGCAAGAAATTGCAGACGTGTTTCCACACAATGTGAGTACAGCTTGCAGTAGTTTGCTTTTTTTACGAATGATAAATGTCTTGTGGCAAAATAAGATTGGCAGCTGCCATCGCAGCATATTTAATTAAAAAGAAACAAATTTAAAAAAAAGAAGTGTTTGGGTGAGAAATTGGGTGCTGCGGCGCGTAGATTTCACTTTCCAAAATACATTAATTGAAGAATTGCGGAGCGAAGACTCCATGCAGCTGAAAAATTATAGTCTTATGAGGACGTGTCACATAATTCAGGATAACTTTCTTGTTTTTCAATTACCAAATGTGTTTTTTCACTACTCCAAACGAATTTATTTTTGTCAATTTTTATAAATTTTGAAAAGAACTAAAAAAAAACACAAAACAAAACTGAAAACAGAAGAGAATACCACAAACCGTTTACTCATGTATACCCGACTTCTTCTGCAAGTCTTCAAAACACTTGTAGTTCACAGCAAGTCGTTCAAGTTACTTCCAGCAAGCAACAAACACGTGTTTCCACATAATTGCTGCAAGTGACTTCTGCAAGCCGTGACTTCTGAAAGTCGACTTCTAATGAGTGTTTATGCGACAAAAACTTCTGGAAGACACTTCTGGAAGCAACTTCCGCAAGAAAACTTGGTAGTGGACACACGGCTTAAGAACAAATTGATTGAACTCCACATTGGAACATATAAAAAATATAAAATGTTTAAATGAAAATAAATATATAACAACACTTTTCTTTTTCTATTTACGTATCGCTCCTATACTGCAATATAAACATATCTCGAAAAATGCGTGTTTGGAGTTAATGTAAATGGTAAACTTTACTTTTGAATAAACAATTTTTTAAATATTTTTTTGGTGTCATATTTTAGGCGTCTAAAATACCTTTTTTAATTGCATGAAGTCCTTGTCCCGGTTATGACGTTGTTTGAGTAAATGAGCGATAAGTATGTACGTACGTATGTACGAGTATATATGTGTGTGTGCATTTTATATTTTTCTAATTAATTAAACTCAACTGTAAATGATCTACATAAGTACATACAAAAATTCAAAAGGGGCTTCATGAAACATTTGTATTTTTTAAGTTTAATTTATTAAAGTTATAATATATTCAGCTCAAGTCAATAATATTTAACAAACTTCTCATTAATTTTGCGTTACTTTCAGGAATGCGAACCAATATCGAAAAAGAAGAAAAAAAATGGTAGCTCGACGGACGAGCTGGTTCGTTTGGCAACACAGCGTTTAAAAGTACTGCCAAATTCCTACCAGCAAACTGCAATAGTTTGGGGCGAGAAACTTTCAAAAATGAATCGAAATCAAAGAATAATTGCTGAAAAAGTAATAAACGAAGTAATGTTTAGTGGGGAACTGAACCTTCTAACCTTCAACACTACTTTAGCCCACATAAATACTACATGTAGTATAGACCCAGCATCAACGGGATTTGACAAAAATGTAGCTATGAGTGGAAGTGAATCATTGGCAGAGTCACCAAACACAAACCCTTATGCAGTAAGGTTCAATCAAATTACAAATGACGCCATTCATGATCATATAAATTATCCTTCATCTTCTGGGGAATCGGTTAACGACGAAATAATTACAGACCGTGAGAGTGAACAAAACGAGCAAAATTTTGTTATTTCAGAATATGATCCACTAGATAATACAATAAAAGTTGAAGAATAAACTAATAATATATTTATTCTAATTAAAAATAAACTAGTTTTATACACATTAAAGGTTCTTCGATGTAAGATTTATTTCTCCCTTCTTAAGGAATACGTACCGCGCCTTTATTGCAACATAGACGTATGTACATATGTATGTATCTCAAAAACTGAACTTTTAGAGTAGAAAAAATCGTTATATGTATCATAATTAATATTGGTAAAAAGTATAAAATTTAAAACTTATTTTCTGCAAAATTGTGTTTGCAACAAAGCAACAATATGTTAGTAAAGTAAGTACAACTGTCTTTAATTTGCTAAAAGCTGAAATTTTTAAATTAATCCGGTATGTGATGAAAAACGATTTAGACACAAAAACAATTTGAAAACGATAAAAGGTGTGATGTGTTTCCTATAGTCGTTTTGTCAATAATTTTAAAACTTGTTTTTAATAGTTTTGCCAAACATTGTTTACAAATTTCTTCTCACAAACCTATTATGTGGATTATATTTTATCTTTTAGTGTACTTTTTAGAAGTCGGTAGTTCAAAATTAGCTCAAAAATTATACTGAAAATCTATCGGAATTCATCACACCTTTTCAAAACGATTGTTTTGAAATCGTTTTGAAAACGATCGTTTTGCATCACATACCTGAATATTTATGTTGCAATTTGTTTTTAAATGATTTTAAAAGATAACATGTGCAAGTAAGAAAAGTAATCAAAACTTTAAACTTTAAAACTTTAACTTTTAAGTTAAGCTAAATTCAAACATTTATTTCGGACAGAAATTTATGATTGTGAACCCAATCCAATTGTCATCTTATTTCTAAAATACAAATAAAAAGTACAATTAATTCTTCATTTGCTGTCTTGTCGCAACCACTGGCAACGAAAATTTGTTGACCAGTTTACTTGAGTGTTGGAGTGCATGCATATGTTAGAAATAAATAAAAAATATTGCCTTTATCGCCAGCTGAATTGCAAAACCACGTAGCTAACAAAAAAAAAAAATCAAAATCACATTCACCTTCAAACCTTTATCATAAAAATCAACCGAATTAAAAATGAAAATAAACTTTACTTCAGTCACTTGAATATTTTATTTAGTTTTTTTCCCTCATATAAAATTAAAAAAAAAGTGTAGTTTTATAACCATGGTAAATAACAGGTCTGTTCCAGATGCATAACAAAACAGTCCGAACTTGTACAAAGTTATCCAAAAGCGTTCCAGATAGCAATTTTTGTGCAATTGTGAGAGCGAATGAGAGAGTAATTTTTTTCATTTCCTGTACAAACTAGTACGAACTTTTTCTTCTGGATAAGTTCGGACAAGAATTAAATAATCAGCTGTATTTTATTTACATATGAAACTGAAAAATTAATCAGAAAATTTGCAAATATAGGAAAAAAGTTTTTACATACAAATTTATTAAAAAGCAAAATGGAAGTTTTTTGAACAAAGTTGTAAGTACAATTGTGCATATTTCTCCATTTCTTTAATATAAAAATATGTTTTTTTCAATAATTCTCGTAGCTTTTACTTTGTTGGAACTTATTTTCATTTACTTTTTACAGCTGTTGCCAATGATGCAAAATTTTTGTTATTACAATGTTATGCGTTTTAAGCGACTAAAATCACTTAAATTAAATTTAATGTAAAATGTAAGCAACATTAGTATTTCAAGATGTGCAATTATGGTTTTTTGCGTTCCAGCAATTTTGGATATCTTTTGCATATTCAGAGAGTAATTTTCTTTTTTCTCTCATTAGTCCGAACTTGTACGAAATCTTGTGGAACAGACCTAACTTTGCTCTTCAGCTAACGGTAAACGAGCAGTTTGTTTTGTTATTGCCAATCAGCTGTTTGTGTGTCGCGTTTTGTTATCAAACAAAATATCGAGAACACATTTAAAATTAATGAAAAATAAATTAAAAACTAACTGCCAGTTTATAGAAGCCATTTAAAAATTCTCGTCTGTCTATTTATATTGAAAACAAAAACAAATTGTGAGTGCTTTGTTATAGTTTTCAATATAAATAAGCAGACGAGAATTTTTACATGGCTTCTATAAACTGACAGTAAAGTGTTGTGAGCAGTGAAGGGTTGCAGTAGTAATAATGAGGGCAATTATGAATAAAATCCCGCGAGAAATTTTTCCCGGAGAACAATTGCAACTAATAGCCAGTAATGGGGAAAACAAAAAATTTTAATTGGAAAAGGGAGAAAATTCTCTCGGAATTCAATAAAAATTAAAGTTTTTATTACTTCTACACAAGGCTTTACCAAAAGACGATTTTTGAGGAACGGTGCTGTACCCACAGTCCATAAAGTAAAAAACGAGGATACAAAACAAAGTGCTCAAGTTCATATTAAAGAACATGGTGCAGCATCTGATTTGCGCAGTAGGGTAAACAAAATCGAAAAATTTTAAACAGAATGCAATAGCTTTATAATACAATTATTTTTAGAAAATGTATCATCAATGAAACCTAAAAAACTAAAGTTTTGATGGATCGACAGTTAACTGAATCTGAGGTGATTCAGAACAAAATAATGACATAGATTTCAATAAATATTTCAAATCAAATCTGCCAGATTTCGAAGCAATGTTAATGCAGTATTAGACGAGTTAAAAATAGACCCAATATCTTCAGTTGTTCTAAGACATTTTTGGATAAAGATTCCCTTTCATATTCATGTTCAGTTTGGCGTTTTCGGTATGATGTTGCGCTGACCTTTTGCTCTGTGAGTTTTTTACGCTTCATAAATGATAACAAAAATTCTGAATTATTTTGTGATAGTCGCATCTTAACCGCAATCCATTTCGATTTGTGTTACTGGTTGTGGTGCATTATTTTCACTATCGGGTGTAAAATCTGCATCATTCACATTTGTCGGATTGGTGAAAACAGTTTCGGCTTGCAGGGGACGGGACACAGTATCCAGACTCGGTGGTTTTGGTGGATCGGTAAAAGCAGAGCGTTGTACTGGAAGTGTCGCAGTTAAAGCGGGAATGTATACTTTTGTTTTCAATATTTTTTTTCTGTTCAAACCATAACCGGAATTTATGCATGCGTAGCACCTGTATTCATCATGTCCAGTTAGGTGTTGCACCCAAATTACTGGCTTCATAAAAGATAACTGTACACCTTTTTCATTTATCCACATTATAACAGCTTTTGCACAGTGTTCGGCGTAAAATTTGCACCAGGTATAGGTATATCTTTCAATAGGTGTGTTTCATAAAAATAATGACAATACGCTCCCAGGCAGATATTGTGACTGCGCAAAAAATATGTACCACCTCAACACTGTATATACAAAATTACGACTCTTCCAAAATTTTTGTACCACCACAGAACTCCAAACACAAAAATATGACTACGTTTACAGATTCCGCGCTCTAAGTAATCCTACAAATCCACTACAACACTGTATGTACAAAAATTCGACGTTAGTTTCCCAATACCCCGTTTACAATAATTTTATACCACTACAACACCGTAAATACAAAAATTTGACTTTAGTTTGGAAATTTTTATTGTATACTTTGTGGTTTTAACCACAGTTTTAACACCACACACCCAAACAGTGACTGACCAAAAGCACACACACAGGCACACTTTATGTAAAATGTGACATTTATCTGTCATATAAACCACCAGCTGGGCTAATGTGATTGAGCTGCCTTGGTTTCGACTTTGTGTATTTTATTACAATAAGAGTTTTGTGGAATAATTGAAATATTAAAATTTTTCGGTCACACCCGTCACATTAAAAATTTAAAAAGTTTAATAAAATTGTTACTGTACATAGCACATTGTTGATGCATTCCAACAATAGAAAAGTAAGCACAATTAATAGTTTGGAAGTTCCATTTTAATGTTATAGTACATAATTAGTTATAGGAAACATTTGGTCACACCCGTCGCACCAACGCTGAAGTGGTATTTTTTCTCATGGATTGCAAAAATAGAAAAAGGGAACAAAGGCGAAAACTTAAAGAAAATAAAGTAAAATATGAACTGCATTTAGCTTTAGAGAGAGAAAGGGACTGGAAAAGAAGAAATGCTAAGAAAATTACGATGGATAAAGAAGCATTGGAAGAAAAAAGAAAACACGATCGAGAAAGAAAACGAAAGAGCCGACAGCGGAAAAGGGACGAAAGTCAAATTGTAAGCGTTTTGAATACATCTACAAATTGGTAGTTTTAAAAAGTTTTATTTCTTTAAACTTCTCGAGTTTTCATACTAGGCCACACCCGTCATATTTTCTAAAAAAGTTTGTTTAAGAAATTTTTATTTTTTGCTTTAAGCAACTTACTACACCAAAATTATTGTGGGCGTTCTACGGAACATTTAACAGAATATGCACACACATACATACATATGTATATCCCAAAAGTAATAATTCCGTGAAAACTTGAGTTTTGTACGGACACACCCGTTACAGCCTTTTTCTCACCATTCTAAACATAAATCATGTTCTTGCAGTGTCTGCACATTATCAAATGTTTTTAAAACTAACACCCTTGGGGATTACTCACTTTCTTTAAACTATATAAAGTGTGACCATCATGGTCACACCCGTCATAAGGGTATTACCCTATAGCAATTACTTATTGAGGCATTACATTTCAAAGCTATTTCTCCTTGTTGATAGACAAGGGGAATTGTCATGACTGGCGTATTTTGACTTTGACTACGATGCTTTTGTAATAGATTAAAGAATGACGCAACATTTGTTCTTTAATGTCGCAATGCGCCAACCACCATAACACCCATTATTTCTACACAAATTTGGCAATAATCTCCATGGATATTTTCCAACTCGAAAATGGGTCCATGTATGAAGACGCGAAGGAAAATTTATGGCTCTTTTTAATGCTCATATGTATTGCAATTCCCAATTATCAGTAATTTTCAAAGCTTAGACTCAAAGCAAGAATAATGATTAAGATTTATTTTTATACATTTTGCGCTATTTTCAGGAGACCGAATCAAAAGCACCGAAAATTAATAACTTCAACGCCGAACAGGATCGTTTGACAACTCAGAGTTTAAAAGCTCCTTCGAGTCCCGGCAATCAAATAGCAATAGTTTGGAGTGATAAGCTGTCTAAAATGGATAGAAATCAACGAATAATTGCTGAAAAAGTAATAAACGAAGTAATGTTTAATGGAGAACTGGGACTTTTAACCTTCAACACCACATTGGTCAATATAAGCTCTGCGTGCAATAATAAACCATCATCATCTGACAAAAATATAGCCATTAGTACATGTAAATCGTTAGTAGAATCACCAGCCACAAATAGTTATGCAAGAAAGTTCAATCGGACTGTAAATGACTGTACACAAGAAACATTTACCACGGCTAATATAAAGTCCGAGGTAATTACGGATTATGAAAGTGAACAAAATGAGCGAAACTTTATAGTTTCCGAGTTTGATCCACATGATATTTCAATAAAAGATGAAGAATAATTAGAATAAAAATATTTTGATATTAAGCTAAAGAAAAATATTTGTGATATTAAGGATTTGTATTTCAAGGCAAGGGGAGGTAGCTTTTCAAACTTTATATAAATTACAAAAGAATCGTCGGTTTGGTAGAAGCCAAGAAATTGTTATCGCGCCCCCAAAATAAATAAATGAAGAAAGTACTTACTGAAAATAGTATGATGGATATTCATCAAATTCAGCTTCATGCTCTCATTACGACTCAATTCACCAAGTGTTCAACAATTTCATAATTTTCAAATGGGAATCTTGAATTTAGACGTGCTGGTCAATGATAGCTTTGTTTCGGTTCTGCATGCGGCTCTTTATTCCCATTGACATTTCTATCCATAGCGCGTGAAAGTATTTCAGTTTCTGCGGTTTTATTAAGCGTTTCACAAATATATAGTTTGTTTATTAATCTTTTTATTTTCACTAAACTTTGTTTTTTTTTTCGCTTGGATGGTGAGCATCTTAAGTAAGAAAAACAAAACTGTTTCAAGATATTTTTGCAATTCGAATATAAAAACTTAAACGCCTCATGAATGAAGCCGAATTCTGTTTTAGTTTATTTTTACAATTGTGTTTTAAACTTTAATTGCACAATTTTTATACTTCCTTTTTTTATTTAACAAGCTGCAAATTTATGAAGTTAGCAGGATTAAAGCGCGCGTTTTTATCAATTATAAATGCTACCAAGTTTACTTGAAAACGTATGCCTAATTAAAAATATACTGGCATACTTTGTGGCATGGTATAAATATACCATGAACTTCGTGTTAATGGAGGTAAGTAGTATAATAGTACTGTACTATACATCTCTGATGCATAAGATATGTTATCACTTCTAAGAGAATACCTTATAAGGTATTACTATAGTAATGTAAGTAAATTGGTGTGTGATGTGAATTGGAAAAACTGCAACAAAACTCGTATGAAAAATTCCCCCAAAAAATTAATATGCTTTTGGAAGACAAACAACAAAAATATAAACAATTTGTTGATAAATTGTTAATGAGATGTCAGGAAATACAAACTGAAAACGAGCGTCATGTTTTAAGGTAAAGTCACACATATGTATATATCACGCCTTAAATCAAAAACGGTCTCCATCAAAATCGGGTATTTTTCATAATACAGTTCATGAAACGTTATACTGAATGACTTCCTTCACGTTGTCATAACTATTTTTTTAAATACAGTTGTTTGGAAGGTCTACGACGGTTTGTGTTGTTAATGGTTCAACTAACTGCACCGCTTACGATTCCTTATAGATATTTGTATTATAACTTTCTATATGAAGATAGACACAGTTATCTTGCAGGCTATTGAAGGAAGCCTCTACTTATTACTGAGTGCAAACACCAAATTCTCTGATGGTCAGATGATATGAAAATTTCGTGCCTAATACTTTGCTAATGACATTTAATTTTAGCATGGTATTTCAATAAGCAAAATTATAAACCAGTTCATAGAACATGTCCTCAGCCATCGCAAAAAAAATTTGATTTGCGTTGCTGTCTTTAAGCGTTATGCGTCCCTTATTTATAGCGCCAATAGGTTATTGAATCAAACATTTCGAATTTTTGATTAGCGACTGTTTTTAATTTACGTGTGCTAGGTATATGTATAAAAGTGATGAAAAGTAATATTTGTCTGAAATTCTTTTTAATAGAATCAATACAATTAAGAAACTGATACGTCGTCGTGTACGAGACGTAGAACTGTTAAAGCGGCGTTTGGACAAACACAACGACAATTGGCGTTCTCTTCCAATGGTAGCTCCACATCCAAAACGTAAAATTGAACAGAAACGTGGCCCTAAACCAAAGAATAAAGACGGCAATGCTATTGAACAGAAGGAGAAGAAAGTGCGCAAGCAACGTGCTAAGAAAAATGGTGAAGATAAAACACCCAACAATTTGTCAGAAGTACAAGATATGCTAGAACAAACACGCTATCAAGAAAGTCAGGCTCAACAACTACTTATGATGCAACAAAGGCAAATGAATTTAAAAAATGATCAATTACTTTGATTGCTGGTGAATGTAAAAATATTTGAAGTAAATAATATACATTAAATTTTATGTTGGGCAAAAAATCGATTAATTTGTAATCAGATGGACTGTCTGTTTAGTTTAACTAAAATATTTTCCTAATAATTACAATTTTAATTATAATAATTCCCAATTCCTTAAAGCGAGGAATAATTTTGGTCAGACAATAAAATAAGTTTTTGTTTTAAATTTTGTTTCTTGTTTAAATTAAGTTTTTTAAATTACTTTTCATTTTGCACGTGTTAAATAAAAAATATATTACAATTTATTTCAAGCTTGAATTAATGCAAAATTCCAGCTTTTAAGCAAAAAACTTTAAGTTCTCAATTTTTAATATCTGATATTTTCCATACAGCAAAAATTGTACACGATTATAACAAAAGTAGTTCTACTTTAGATTTGATGTATTAAATTTGAAAATTTATAAATTAAATTTCCGAATCAGCGTTTTTATAAAAATTTATCACGTTTGCTTACAAAATCAATAAAATGGTTGTTTGAATATTAATGGAATGCCGCTTAAACAACTGTTTAATTATTTTCAAATTATCTCTGCTCAGAAAAACCCTTTGAATTGAAAAATCCAGCACTTATTTCAAAATAATCTCTGGGCAGAAAAAACCTTTTAACCGGTCTATTTTAACACCGTTTCAAGGGATTTTAATATGATTTTAAAAAGTGACTGCTAAAATATTCAGATGAGAAATAAAACTGTTGCACGGTTTCTTAAATGTTCTTAATATTAAAACATAAAACAAAGTTTCAGAACAAGAATCCACTTGTTTTCAAGAGGTATAACAAACTTAAAATTATTCGGTTTGTCTTAATCGGGCTAAACGTTGGGTTAATTCGTCTTGTTCATGAGATACTTGCGTAGAGGCTCCAATAGCCGACGACTGAACACCGCTGGGTAGTTCCATATTGAGCTCCAGTCTAAAAAATTCAAATGTTATTATTTTAAACAAGATTTCTTTTGAATTATCATACCCGGCCTCATCTGCCACTTGTTGCAAAAGATTGTCAACATCTCCCTGGGGCACTGATGTAGTAGTGGTATCAGACATGGTATTTTCCATTACTGAGCTTTGGACATCCAAATCTTCAAATTGTTGTTCGAACTTTTCCATTAAGGAAGAGATTTTTTCTAAATTCATGCCTTTCATGGCGGCATCCATAGCCTTGACTACACCAGCCATTGACCCAGTAACTTTACGTGTAGTTAAGGCCGATTGTACTCGACTTGCCACGGCATCCACTCTGGCGCTCATACGTAAATAGTTTACAGCCTGATTTTTCTGTCGTATTGCATTTTCTGCATGTATCCGTGCTACATCCATGTTGCCTTTTTGTATGGCTTTTTTAGCTTTAGCCTTTTCCAATTTCTCTTCTTTTTCACATTTCTTACTGTTGCGTTCAAGCTCCTTGACAGCAAATTTCAAATTGAACAAATGTTCTGAAAATTTTTGAAATTGTAATACAAATTAACTAATTTTTCATCAGTATGTATTTGTATATATTGTAGTCATACTTTCCATTTGTGCAGACGACATTTCGTTCCCCAGCTTGCCGTTCTTTGTAAATAACACAGAAAAGGATTAAATCGAAGTAAAAATTCAGGATTTGGAATTAAACTTATATTAATTTTTTAAATAAATTTGTTTAATATTTCTCAGATTTTTTTTGTATGATTCACTTGTTTTTTCAGTTCCTTTTTCCACGAAAATTCTTAGTCAAGTACGTAATTCTAATCATCTGTTGGCATCGTTGTATTTGAGGCAGGATGCCAGACTGTCTGCAAGAGAATTCCTTACAAATGTAACATTTTTTTCTCGGATTGTTAGGCTTCGCTATTTTAATATATTTGCATTGTTGTTCATTGACCAGGCTTCTATAGATATTATTTATTATTATTATTAATTTCTATTCACATTTACTTCCAGAGCTATATATATTTCGGAATGTATTGAACAATTATTGAATAAAAGCGATTTTGCCCAAGATATTTATGTCTCGATAAATCTGATGTTTGACATGGCAATAAACTTTCATGTTTCAAACATGTGGCATATCTTTGTTTATTTTTTTGCTCTCTATTATGTTTCACTTTTACTAAATTTGCTTTTTTGTGTTTTTTACGACGCAGTGATTATTACAAAAAATTAATAATAATAAATGTTTACATCTTAAAGTTTAAGTTAACAATAATTAAGACAAAAATATAAATCCATCTGTATTGAACAAGTAAAATTAAAGCACAAGTGCAGAAGGATAACGGAATTGCAAAAAATGAGTGACGACGATAGAGATATTGACATTGAAAGTGATGTAAGTCAACTATTACAACAGATTTGTAACTTATTTTTATATATGACTTCCATTACTAGGATGATAACGACTCAGATGCTGGTGGGTCTCAACAGCACCGCCATACAAATACACAGAATTTTACCCAAGAAGAAAAACGGGCTCACCACAATGCTCTCGAGCGTAAGAGACGTGATCATATTAAGGAAAGTTTTACCAGTTTAAGAGAAGCCGTGCCGTCACTAAAAGGGGAAAAGGTAATTAATTACTGATGCATACTTTGTCAACGTTTGAAACTATGTTTTATTTATCAGGCAAGTCGTGCTCAGATTTTAAAGAAAACCACTGAATGTATACAAATAATGAGAAGAAAAATTCAGGCGAACCAAAAGGACGTTGAAGACATTAAGAAACAAAATGCTGTCTTGGAGGCTCAAAGTAAGAAAATATTTTTAATTTTATGCTTAGAAATGGGGGGCTTTAAAACACGTTCATAAGAGAACAAAACACGCATATAATTTATCACTGATAAATAAATACAGCAAAAAATGTCCCGAAAATTATTTTAATGTTCAATATGCATATTCGTTTTAGTTCGCATGCTCGAATGCGCGAAAAGTGGTTATGTAATCGATCCAACGGAATACCAACAGTTAACAAATGGCGAACAAACTTTACAACATGACAGCTCCGATGGAGATGAACAAGATTTTAGTCGTCGGAGTAAAAAAATGAAAACATCATACCAGGCATAGTAACTAATGCAGCGATTTGATGAAATGCAAGTTTAGTTTTAAACCTAACTACCACAATAGAACAAAACCAAAAATGGAAATCATAACATGGACCTGTAAAATAATCAATCAATTATCGTATAATCATTGTTAATATTTTTGCTCTTAACAGTTTATTTCATATTGATAATAAGTGAAAAAATATTTTATATGCTATATTTTTGGTATGAAACTGCATTAAGTATGTACAAAACTAACTTTTAGAACTAACTTGATTAATAGTAAATTTGCAATCAATAAGATTTCATCATTAGTATATTTATTACAAATGATTTAAAAACTATCTTTCTTTACCTATATATTTTTGTGTCTTTTATAAATGTTTAATAAAAAATATAAATGAAAAACGAAGTTTAATTTAATATACAAAAACGAAAGATGAGAGTTAATTCATTTATTTGGCTATTCTGTTGTTCGAAAAAGTATGAATGCACACAATAAAATTTTAATGCATATGTATATACATATGTACATACATATACATATCTTAAAATATTTATAAGGAATACCCTTTCGATACTTGCATTTTCTCACATATATTTTGAAAATAATTACTTTAATATCACTATAATTTGGAATACAAAAATTCAGTTAAAAGTTACTTTATTTTTAATACAAGGTATAGTATTAAGAACACAAAAACAACAAACAAAAACATATAACACATATGTCTACCTCCAGCGTTTTTTCCTAGTCTTACAACACGTTGCATTGTATTTCCTAGAAAACCATGGGTACGATCCATATCATCATCCATGCCCCGCAAAAGCTTATCTTGATAACGTACTTCATTTCCAATATCTATTGTTAGCGACTTAAGGGCTCCAATTTTTTGCTTCAATTCTTCTGCTGCTTTCTCATTTTCTTCCTCCAAATCACCGTGTGCTATTCTACTTGGGCCGGGATTTTGATTAAGGGGTTGATAGGGATAGTTGTTGCTGCGTCTCATGTTTGCGTTCGCCAGATTGTTGGAAGAATACAAACAGCCAACTGTATGAATTGCAAAATACTGATGTAGTCACATACATATCTGTGGTCATAAGCGATAACAGCGTAAGTCGAAAAATATGGTTTCAAGAAAAACCACTTTTAACGTATGAACGTTTTTTTTTTCGAAAAAATCAAAACGGGCAAATTAATATAATTTTGTGGTAAAGTTAAGATTACTATATTACTGTATTAACGAATGCACCCAAGATTTTATGAAAATTTAGTTTTTTTATAGTATAATTTGGCGCTTATAAATTTTATTGGACTTTTTTAAAGACTTAGGTAAATATTGTTTTGTTTATATCTTTATAATAAACTTCGTTAAAGACATGGGAGATTCCGCGTAATTATGAAGCTTCCTTTGTAGAATTTGGTAGCAAATGCAACTAATTTTGCCTTAAGTCGACTTATGCTGTTACCGCTTTTAAACACATATAATGAAAAATTTAAGCTTTAATAAACAAAGTGACACGTACCTCTATCGTTTTTTGGGAACAAATGTGGCAGAACTTATATTTCGGTTTAGTAATATATGAAGGAATGTAACAATGGCTTTGAGAAGTTCCAATAAAAATTTATGCTATTTATTTTAAAAAATTAATTAACTAATATTAGTTTATATATTTCTTCTTTTATTTCACACTATTTTTCTTTTACAAAAACAAAAATTAACCAGCTGTGAACAACTCATTCACAATAAGTAGGATGTAAGACATGTAAAATTTGGTTGGCATGTGCCAAGATGGAGTCGAATTTGGGAATTTGTATGGAACAAAAATGTGTTTTCGAGAAAATCGATGAAGAATGTGTAGTTCATTAACAAAAATATTTTTCACTGCCTTTCAACTAGGTTAAATTACTATATATATTTAAGTAGGCATAAAAGGTGAAACTATCAATTTTATTCATATAACACGACTTTTAAAGGAAAAACAACGGAAGAAATAAAAGACAGTTTAAATATATTTAATAAGAGAAATTTTATTAATAAAAAACAAATATCAACTGATTTGACTAAATAATATTTAAATTTTTGTACTTTGCTTTGATTCACGTTCTTTGAGTAGAATATGCATCATAACAATAGCGAATAACAATTGTGGAAACGACGCAATATTGCAGCTCTATATCTCCTGATATATTCAAGATATCGCAAAACTGATGACAAATTTGGAAAGAGGACACATTATTCATATATAATCAATCCATAACTAATTTTATTTTTAATGTTCCATACATCAAACCAGTAACCAACCGACGATCTGGCAACGCTTTTCAAAATGTCTTCATTCACAATAGATTTTGCGTACGCACATCTTTGTTGACTTCAAAGTTTGTAACTTTTTACCTTTAATTACTAGAAAGGAGATAAAACGCTAACTTACCAGCACTGAATAAATTAATCCGTGTCTGACCCGTCTGCAACAAAATTGTTGTTTTCGTAATCACAAATTGAAAAAGACGTATTAAAAAAATACCGGAAAACGTGGGAGAAATCAATAGCACAACATTAAAAGAGGCTGTGTGTGTCCTTAATTGGTAAATATCTATTGTTTCCAGTCAGTGATAAATTTACACAAAAGTGGTATGTAGATATGTATGTATGTACATATGTCTACATTTGTAAAATGTTCTTAAAATAACAATTTGTAATGAGTAAACAATGAAGCTGATTTGTCAATGTTAAGAAGGTCACAACCTTAACTTTTCCCAATTTGTGCGATTAAATTTTGAGCCAAATGCAGAATTGGTGTGAAGGTCGAGAAGAAACAGAGAAAATATTTATAATAGTGCAAGAAACCACAAAGCATTACATATTAATTTTATGTGATTTATTTATTCAATAAAATGCATTACAAGCCTAAAAGGTCAAATTAATAGTATGTACAAAAAATCATATTTTAGGTAAAAATATCATATTTTAAAGAAAGATGTATTTAACAATATATGTATTTTAGTATTAAGAAACTTGCAATCCAAAATTACGCTTTGCAAACTGATGTGTTTCTCCAGAAAAAAAGTAAAAATAAAAATTATCAGATAAAACTTGGAAACATGATCCAGAATTCAATAGCCATCCAAAGCACAAACAAATTTCTCTTAAATCCACCAGAGCAAGTTATGATGCACTGTCACTAGATTTTATTGAACAAGGCAGAAAGCTAGCAACGCCAATGCCAGTAAACAAAAAATTTAATATAGTTAATCAAAACGAACCAGCTAAATAGTCGATAAGTTTAAAACGCAAAATGTTATTTGTATGGGAAAAAAATACGCAGTTCAAGAGGTAGCAGCTGCTGCAGCGTGTAATTCACACCACAAAAGATCTCTCAAAAATCAATCTAAAGATTTTGGGGATAAACACTTGGGGATTTCTCGAAGATCTCAAAACTCTCACATAGGAGAGAAGGAAAACCACTCTTCAATACCCCATGAAACAAAATAAAATTAAGATACATATACATATAACAAAATTATCAAAAGAACAAAAAAGAAAGTTATAAGCATCATCATATCTGTGGCAAAAAGGAAAAAGTGCTTAAATTGAGATATTCAAAAGTACTTGTGACAAAAATTTCTATTATTTTGTGCTATTTTTCAGGAAGTTATAGTGCAATAAATTGGTGCTTATCCTTTTTCGAATTATAATCTCATACGGAATAATAGCTTAATTTAGCTTATACTTTGATATTATTTCAAATTGAATTTATTAGTTATACTGTGTAGAACGTTTCCAAATTTAACTGCAAAAGAAATAAACTTCTGAAAATCGACTTGAAAGTTTAAAACTGCTATCCTGCAAAAGAGTAAAATATGACTTAAGCACTTTTTCCTTATTGCCACAGATATATTATGATGATTCATGAGCACCTAGTTTGAATTATCTCTTAAAAAATCAACAGAAAATACATTTGGACTATCTTTGAGAAAAAATAAAATTTGTATGTAAAGGAGTCGCATCGATGAAAACTAGTGAAATTCTATAAACTTTTGGGTTTAACAAAAAAGCACTTAAGTTATATAATACAGTGTCGAATAATTTTAAAATATTAAAAATACTAATCGCTCATCTACTAAAAGAACGTCATAACTCGAAAAATGGGATTTTTGAGCTAATGATGCAGAATTAATCCTCATATCGTTATTCATTTTGTGTTGAAATTTCATAAAAAATATATTTTATAATCAACTCTTGAGAGAAACATAAAATTTTCTTTGTGTGCAAATTGAAAACTTTAAGCACGTTTTCTGGCAAACTAGTTTTTTTTTTTTTTGAGTTATGACGTTCTTTTAGTGAATGAGCGATATGTAAATATATTTAAAAGGAAATATGCAAAATCTTGAAGCAATAGTTGTACAAGTAAAAAAAATTTAAAGCACATACATTCATACATATATAAGAATATTGCCGAAATAGCAAATAAAATGCTTCTTAATTTTTATTTAAAAATTTTTGTATGTATGTATGTATGTATGTGTGTATATACATATACATATAATTTTCTATTCAGTTGAATATAAAGTCCATTATGTTCCCATAATTTTAACCTAAGTCTTATTTATTTTAAAAGTTTAAATAAGCTTTATTTATGTACATACAATCGAGCGATTCAAAAACACTATTACAGTCAAGTGGTTTCAAAAGTTCAACTAAAATCATGAACACTTATTAGTTGAGCATAGTTTAAAAAGAAACACATAAATGATTGCTACTCGTAGGCAGTCATTATGTAAAGATTATTCAATAGTTTCTAAAGCAACAAGCTAAAAGAAAGATTGTTTGCTTATTCTTATATTTTTTTTCAGCATTTGTTGACTAGCTAATATCGGTATCAAAACAAAAGCTAAATGACGTTGGCGGCAAGTGATGGTGATAAGATGGGTAACATTGGTTTTATAACCATGTTAGCCGAATATTTTGACGTTGGCGACGCTGCTATACGTTTGTTAATAACTTTGTTTGCCGGTAAGTTTGCATTTATTAGTGTTGTGCGCATTTAATTTCTTATATAAAATATTCCTTAAATAATTTTCAGGTTATCCTATATCATTTATTTATCGCTTCTTAATACAACCGCAATCTTCGAAAGCTGTTCATCATATTTTCTTTGCTTTGTGTGGATTTGGCTTATGTTTCTTTAACTATGGCTGTAATACTTATCATTCGTTAATATCCATATGGGTTACATATTTGTTGGTGCGTTTGTTGCACAATTCAACCGAATATTTGGTGGCTGTAAATTTTGTTTTCCACATGGTCTATCTTTTAACTGGGTATTATTTCACCGAAAGCAACGAATATGATATTTTATGGACTACTCCACATTGTGTCCTAACCTTACGGATGATTGGTTTTGGTTTCGACATTGCTGATGGGCGAAAGTCTAGAGATAAGCTATCCAAAGATCAATTGGATTGTGCATTAGAACAGATACCTTCGCTGTTGGAACTGACAGCCTACGCCTATTTCCCTGGCTCATTTTTAATTGGACCCCAATTCCCATTTAAACGCTATCAACGTTTTATTAATGGCGAATATGCCCAATACAAGGGCTTTGTCAAAGCTGGTCTAACAAGGCTGGCAGTAGGCTTGATTTATTTAGCTATTCGCCAAATAGGTACCATGATATTGCCCGATAATTATTTCCTAACTGATGCCTATCGTAATCAACCATTTGTGTGGCGATTGTTTTACTTGGGCTTCTGGGGAAAATTCTCTCTGTATAAATATATTTCTTGCTGGCTATTGACTGAAGGTGGTCTAATGTGTTTGGGTAAGTTGAAAATTATTAATATATAAGCCGTTCATTTTAAATGTGAGACAAGTCAATATTGCAAATTGTTTGCAAATAAAAAAAACAAGTCTATAAATACTTTTACATTAAATTAGCTTGACCCATTTTCAGAATAAAGGGCCTATATAATATTTCTTTTAACAAAAAAGTTCTTTTGATTATAGTTATAACTATATAATAAATTATTTAGATTTATAAACAAATATCTCTTGATTGTCTATCAAAAAAAAAAAGAAAATCCATAGATTTTGTATATTTTAAATAAAAATATAAAATTCTCTAGATTTTTTTTGTATAATTTTTTTTTTCGATTTTCTAAAAAAACTTCGCGCCAATTTTATAAAAACTTTTCTTATATTCCACTAATTCTAGAAGAGTTTTCTAATGAAAATGTATTCCAAATTACATATGCCAAACTTCTTCCGATTTTCTATAAAATATCTCTGGATTCTCTATAGAGAACTTCTCTTGATACTTAAATGAAAATATCTCTCAATTCTATATAGAAATTTTTCATCAATTGTATAGAAATTCTCTATATATTTTGTATAGAAAACTTCTAGAACAATTTTCTGCAGAAAATTGGTTGCCAATTTTAGAACAAATTTCCATAGAAAATGTTTTGTCGATTAAAAAAAAAGATATATATATATATATAGAATATTTCTAGTTGTTGGAGAGATTCCAGGGAAATTTTCTTTAGAAAATTGCTCTAGAATAGACAACAAATTTTCTATAGAAAATTGATATAGAATCGATGAGAAATTTTCCATAGAAAATTGCTCTAGAATTGATGAGAAGTTTTTTTATAGAAAATTGCTTTTCGATCTATGAATTTTTTTATAGAAAATTGCTCTAGAATCGACCAAATATTTGCTCTAGAATAGACGAGAAATTTTTTTCTCTATAGAAAATTGCTCTAGACTCGATGATTTTTTTTTCTCTATAGAAAATTTCTCGTCGAGTCTAGAGCAATTTTCTATAGAAAATTTTTCGTCGCGTCTAGAGTAATTTTCTATAGAAAATGTCTCGTCGAGTCTAGAGCAATTTTCTATAGAAAATTTCCCGTCGAGTCTAGAGCCATTTTCTATAGAAAATTTCTCGTCGGGTCTAGAGAAATTTTCTGCATGAATTTCTGCAGAAAATTTCTAAGCGATTCTAGAAAAAAATTTTACCTCAATTCTAGTGCCATATTCTAAAAATTTTTTATATCAATCTGCCTTTTTTTCAATATTTAATTTCCATTTTGTAGGTTTTACCTACAATGGCAAATCAGCTGATGGCACTGACGAATGGAACGGTTGTTCAAATGTCAAATTATATTTACTAGAAACTGGTAACACTATGGAGCATTATGTTAAATCATTCAATGTCAATACCAATCAATGGGTGGCCTCTTATGTATACAAACGTTTGAAATTTTTAAACAATCGCACCATAAGCTATGCTGCGGCGCTATTTTTCTTGGCCGTCTGGCACGGTTTCCATAGCGGGTACTATATGTCCTTCTTTATTGAATATATGATAGTGACTACTGAAAAACAGGTGGGTTATTTTAAGTTCGTTGCTGCTTTTATTATTTTGCTTATTTTATGCTGGTTTTTTTCAACAATAGGTGGAAGGCGTATACAATAAATCGGTGGTTACCAATTATGCTTCCGTTGTCAACTCGTTGCCTTTTAAAATTTTGAAATTCATAGCTTTGAAATCATACAATTTAATTTATATGGGCTGGTGCTTAACACCTTTTATTTTCCTCAGCTATAATCGCTGGATTGAGGTTTGTAGGGCAGTAAATTACTTCGGGTTTGTCTACGTAGCCATATGGTTTGTTATCTATAAAGTGATTAAAGCAATAAATTTGAAATCAAAAGATACACGTGTGGCTAGCAATGCAACCGATCTATCACCAACAGTTAATCCACAACGTACAACAGATAGCAAAGCTACTGATCTATCACCAACTTTACAAGATATTAAAAAAGATAATTAATTTATTATATGTACGTTCAGAAAAAGGCAATTACACAGCTAAATGCAGCGACACGGGCTCACGAAATAAATGATTAATTTTACCGATTAAACAGCAGTAGTATAATGAAAAGTTCTACTGCAAATAATTCTTATTGTACGTGATTTAGATTATAGTTTCTTAATAATTTCTTTTACTTTTTAACTTGTAGACTGTTTTAATTTTATTTATTACGAGTAGTTTTATTTAAGTTTCCTTTCCTACAACTCTAAATGTATTGCCTTTGTTGCTCTTAAGTATTCTTTTTTTCTTTTACTTTACAAATAATTCCTTTCTTATGAAAACTCAACATAACACTTCTTTATCTAGTCAAACGTAAAATATTTAATAATCTTAATATCTGAATATTAAAGACAACTTATGTAATTAATTTAATAAAAAAAAAACTATTAAAAATCACTTTCTTAAAAAAAACATATGTGACCTGCTCCACGAAAAGGGACCTCTGCGCCGAAAAGAAGTTATTGAGTTATTTGAAAGAGCGTTTTTTTCCTATAAGAATCACTCAAAAAGTAAAAAAAATTTTTTCGGCGCAGAGGTCCCTTTTCGTGGAGCAGGTCACATATATAAAAATTAAACAAATTATCTTACAATATATTTATAAAAAATGTATATGCATACATACATATATAGCCAATTAAAAGCTTAACAAATTTTTAACATTTATATAT
This sequence comes from Nowickia ferox, assembly GCA_936439885.1. NCBI lineage: Eukaryota > Metazoa > Arthropoda > Insecta > Diptera > Tachinidae > Nowickia > Nowickia ferox. Next base: position 10,382,456 of record OW387024.1, on the reverse strand, counting down.
TTAATAGTGGAATTAGTTCTCTTAATTTCTTTGCAATTGTCAGTCTCTAATTGATTGATTAATCAAAATATGTACTTGAAATTAATGAGTTTAAACAAAAGTATTTTAAGCTACCACTATTTGAAACCGAAAATAATCAAATACATATGCGTGTACATATGTATTACTAATTAAAACTCACATAACAAACTAAATTAGAAAGCTAAATACTCTAACTTTTCCATTTTTTTAAGTTAGTCTTTTAATGAGATTCAATTTTCTTTAAAATTTTTTTAGTTTAATTAATTTGTATAAACAAATATGTAGCAAAGAAAAAGTATTTTTTTGTAGTACGTTTTCATATACCAGTTTTGGGACAAAACACTTGGTTTGCGCAAAACACTTTACTCCAAAACATGTCGAAATATAAACAATAGAAAAAAATAAATAAAAATATTAAACTTAAATTTAACAATTCTCAAAAAAGCACCAATTAATAATTAATGAATGAATTAATAAATATAAATAAATTAAAAAATAAAATATCAATTACAAGATAATGGAAAGAAACACTTCGAAATGATTTGTTCAAAAAAACTTGTTTTGCTCATAATGGAAACGTGCTATTAAAGGCCGTGATACACTATCCTACACAATCGTGCGATATTTGAGAAAAATTATGGGGTCTATGAAAATTTCAAAAGACAATAATAATTCATCAGATCAGGGTTGTATTTTTTCGTAGGATATTAAGTCATGCTTTAAAAACTGACTATAAATAAGTATTTTTCTAAATCTTTCAATATTATTTTAAATTAAACTTTCAGTAACTGCCTTAAACTCAGTATTTGGAACTGGATCCAGCAAAAAGCACCAAGCGCATAGAGATCATTATTAATTAAATATGTTCTGCATTATAAATATACAACCGTATTTAAAATAATCAAATTATTGGAAAATAAAACAAAACGCAAACGTTCTCATTTAATTCGAATTGTAAATTCTGTGCAAATGGTTGAAAATAATAATTTGTAGAATCGAATGTGTATAAAATATTAATTTTTTTTTTTTGCAAAAAAATTATTTCTTGTATAAAAAATAGATTAAAAAAATATTTTCTAGTGAAAAATTAAAAAATTATTTAAAATTAGACAATTTGATTTAAGGGTAGATTTTGTAAATATTAACGAATTTTTCGTTTTGAATATTTGTATGGAATAAATATTTTTTTTAAATTTAGAAAATTTAGAATTTTCGTTTTTTTTTTATACACATTTGAAACGTTTACAAACGAATTTTTTTACAAAATCTTTCTACTAAATAGGAAATGAGATTTTTAAAAACAAAAATTTCCCGGGAAAAAAGTTCTATACAAAAAATTTTTAAAATTTGAAAATTTAAAAGAAAAATATTTTGTTTGGAAAAAAAATTCTTTTAAATTTTCTTTCTCTAAAAAATTCTTTGAACTTACTTAGAAAAAAGTTTTGGAAGTAAACTTTAAATTTTTTAGACTTTTTTAAACAAACTTAAAATTTTTAGATTTTTTTTTCAATACTTCACGAATTTTATTTTTTGTAGAACTGGCTATATAATTATGTTAGCGAATTTTGCTGATTTTAGGCGGTTTATTTATGTAAACTTGTAATTTATTAATTTTCAGGTTTTCTTTTTGAAAAAAATAAATAAATAAAAATATTAAAACAGAAAAAGGATTAAAAATTTATTTTTTTTAAATTCTTGTTTGAGAAATCGGCTATTTTTCAAGTTTTTAAATTTTTTTTTTAATATTAGCGACTTTTTCTGTGCCTAGCTCTTTTTAGAGAACACTAAATATATTATATACGAATTAATTTTGAAAACGAGAAATGTACTCAAATCAATTTAATTAATGTAATCCTTGTTACTGCCAAATAAATATTTTTTTTATAAATAAAATGTAATTTTCTCCTAAATTATATTTTTATTGACCTTTTTGGTTTTTATTTATATATTTGTTAAGCTCGAGGTCGTTTTTATAAAATTGTAATAGATTTTTTATAAAAACCAAATTTTTATTTTCGGAATGTTCAGACTTTCCACTTCGGTCATTCACCAGATAACGGTACATATGTAAGTGCCACCTAGAGGAAGAATCGTCAAAATACATCACACTCTTTTACAAGTTCTCTATTTTACGTATAAATTATACGTAAAATTGAGAACTGTTCATCGCTATTATGAATAACAAGTGGAATTTTTGTTCCCATGAAATTTTTATTCCCCTCAAAGGGAAAAATGCTATCGTGAATCTCCCATGAAATTTTTTATATCGATGTCCGTTCTCAGCGAATGTAAAAAACTTAAAGACGATTTGTAAAGCTTAAAAATTAATTTAAAATCAAACAAATTTAAGTTTAATGAAAAATACAAATTTAATTTAAGTTTATTTGAGACTTTAAACAAATTTTGGATTTTAAATTTAGTATTTAATTGAAAGGAACATATTGAAATTACTCGATGTATTAATTCAGATTGTCTGCAAAAATTAAGTGAACACAACCAAGGGAAAAGTGAAAAAATCCCCGTGCAAAAAAATTATTCATGATAAGGGGAATGTAAAAATGGAAAATATTTTTAGGGAAAAATTATTCACGATTGGAATTTGCAGAAATTATTTCGAGGAAGAAAGTATTCACGATATGGGCGATTATTAAGAAAAGTTTCCGTGTTCTGTGTTTTGAGGATGTCTTGCCTGCCTGCGTGATCTAGAATTTGACCTTAAAAAATACAATGCAACATTTGCTTTGTAAATCAGTGTTATTACTTTTTTTCTTCATATATGTGTATGTATAATCAGAACTATATTTCACAAAATTTATTTAATTTAGCCTTAAGCAACCTTTAATATTTCTTTGATTATAAAATTGTGATCTTGCCTAAGTTAGGATAATGTCTTGACTACGTATTAAAAAAAGTTAAGAAGCAAACTCTAGTGATTAAAAAAGTAGATTGTAGAAACAAATGTATTCACTTATCTAAACAAGAAACAGAAATTGTAAAAAGGGCATTAACTTAAAATAAGTTTTAAAAAGGATAGAGAAAAACAAAACGATTAAAATTTTGAAAAGCACTTAACATTGTGTTTGAAACTATGTATATTTTTGTAATAATATTGGCTTAAGAATGAATAAAATTTTAATACCAAAAATAATAATAAAATTACATCTTTATTTAATAAAAAAAATTAAAGCGTTCAAAATGAATGCGCCTCAGAGCAATTTATACAAATTGCATGTAATTATTTATTTTAATATTACTCATTAAATCAATAGTCACAAAAAATTCTAGCTACCCCAATGCCAGCAGAGCATCATTTAGGAATTATTGAGTTAGATTCCACCAAAGGCAAAACTTAATTAAGAAGATAAGGAAGATTTCTTTTCTAAAAATAAGGGCAAATTTTTTTTTGCCCTTTCAAAGTGTAAGAACTAAATTTCACGTTTATTGAGAAGTGGAAATCTATTATTTTCTTAAAAAATTAATGCCATATATAAAATTTTGTTTTTGTTTAAAATATAATTTTGCGGTAAGTCTAACGTCGTGGAAACCGCTCCTTTATTGCGCATTTCGAAATAACTGACTTTTGGCGACAGATTAGTTTCGTTATTTTCGTTTGCGCTGATGTAACGAAAATTTATTTAGTTGTTCCGAATAAAAAATTGTTGTATAAATAATAAATAGTATTCTTATTTAATATAAATATGAATAATTATTCATTTCAACTAAAGTATTTTTCTCAATTTCGCGATAGTTTGTTAAAAATATGAAAACGGATATATACAAACAGCGTTTCTACTAGTAGACACAGAAAAAAATATTCCTGCAATAAATAAAATTAATTGAAAATAATACCAAAAATCAATTAAAAACGTATTTAAGTCAATTAAACTTTTGCTTAAAAATTTAATTAATTACAAAGTTTAACTGACTCAATTACATTTTTAATTGATTTTTGGTTTTATTTTCAATTAAAATTGTTTATTGCAGGAATATTTTTTTTGTGCAGTATTTAATTCAATTTAGTTAAACGCGAGCCAAATGAATACGAGCTAGTCTATGTCAATTTTTTGACTGCTATTGCAAATGCTTAAAATTTTCGACGTTTATATAAAAACTCACAATAAATGTTTCAGAATTAAAAATATAAAAACATAGTAAGATGCGAAGCAAACAATAAAGTAAAAAAATTTCTTCAAAGCAACATGCTTTTTCGTCAATGTGAATGTGTATGTGTATCATAAATTAAGAAATTTATATATGTACCTATTCCGATGAAAACAATTAAGTTGATTTTATCAAAACTTCTTCATATTAAAGAAAATTACTTCCTACGCACCTTTTTCATACATTTGTGTGTATGATAATTTTAATATGTATGTATGTAATTGTTTCTAGTAAATTTGAAGAATTCTTGTGTATGTTTTTATAAAAAGAAAGTTAATTTAACTATTAATGTTTTTCTTTTAAGTTCTACATTACCTACAACACAACTTTTGGTTCATAATACCTATAGCTATGTGAAGTATGGTTCATTTGGGTCAGTGTACTCAAAATAGGTATTTGGTTGGTCAATGTCCAAAGGGTTTGAGAAATCTTGCAAATTAGCTGTTTTAAATTTAGATGTGTTTACGGCCAACTTTTAAAATAAGTGTTTAAATCAGCTTTGAATTTTAAAGGCCTTGTTAAAAATGTTTTTGATTTATTAAAGGTTAATTTGCACACAAAATATGTTTTATAAGCTCTTTGCAAAACAAAAATATTTTTAAAATTAATTTCAAGTCTATAGACATAACTAATACAAAACATAAAAAAATATAAAGTCCTCTTTGAAGAGAATGTAAAGCCAAATAAAACTAGGTATGTACTATGTATTCGAAAATTGCATACCTTACTGAAGGGTTTCCTTATCCTTAAAATTTATTTTAATTTTATACACCAAATCAGTTTCATATTCTCTCTTCGATTTTATTTCACTTTAAAATTTAATTTTTAATAACATATAATTTAATTTTTTATTTAATTTTTTACTAATAAATTATTTAATTTAATTTTTTCATATTTACTATGTGTAACGAGCTTATGCTAACATTTCCAAACACATTCTCCTTAACTTTTTTTTATCAACTACAGCTCTTTCATTTTAACATAATTGATTAACATGACACTAACACTAACACACATTTGCTATAAAGGTATAGAGAAAAAAACGAACGATTGCACAACAGAAAACACCACCGGTAGATGCATCAAGTGGAATTGATATTAACAACTTTACACACTTTTTTCTTTACTTTTCGGTTGACTTTCCTTAAATATTTTTTAACTCACATAATAAGCAACACTTTAATTATACTTTTGTAGAAAAATTAAAGAATTTCTTAATTTTTTTAGGTGCAAAATTTAAATTTTTCAAGAACTATACATTTTTACGTCCGAACCGTGATAAAATTCTCCTTAAACTAAATTCTTTTACATTTGCATGATGAGAGAGAGAGAGACAAAAATATACATGCGCAAATAACTTTAATCAATTATAACGTAAAGGAATTATACAGTGAGAATAGGATAACAATTGCTATAAGAAAAACCATATAACTATTAATTTGCATACATATGTATATACAAACGGGGAATAAGTAACAAATGCAATACAAAAATAATTTGTGGGTGTGTGGACATTTTGTTTCAAAAATGGTGGACTTATAAATAATAGGCGAAAGTACATACATATGTATGTATGTATTTATGAGTAGTTATTAGGTATGTAAGTATGTATATTTATAAGTACAGGCAAATCCCGGTATAACGAACCATATAATGTCAGGCCCATTCGTTATACCGAAAAATTCATTATATCGTTTTTCTTCAAGTGTTATTTCAATTATTATTATTGTAGACATGATACAATACAATAAAAAGAATGAGAGCAATTTGTTTTCAAATAAGCCACCAAATACAAACTAACGGTATCATATTACCTATTTTATCTAATTTTTCGACCTTTTTCAATATATTCAATTAAACTAATTTTTTGAGCTTTAGGTGTATTTATATTATTATTTTATTAGTTCGATATTTCGTTAACCTTTGGCTAACTTCTTCAGGATATTTTTTATTTTTGTTTTTTTGAAAGGAGAAAAGAAAAAAGAAAAATTTAATTTCAAAAAAACAAAAATAAAAAATATCCTGAAGAAGTTAACCAAAGGTTAACGAAATATCGAACTAATAAAATAATAATATAAATAGACCTAAAGCTCAAAAAATTAGTTTAATTGAATAACAGTATCATATTTTTTGCATTTATATTGTTGCTGTAGTTTTTGTTAAATTTTTTTTTGCCGTTCGTTATATAGAGCACACATTCATCAAAACATTCGCTGTACAAAGAAGAACTAAATGTTAGAAATATGTTTCTAGCAAGTTTTTATTTTGCGATTTTTTCTTAATCATTCGTTATATACAGTATAAAATTAAATGTAAAAAATCTGGACGTTCGTTTTATCTTATTTTCGTTAAAGCGAGATTCGTTATACCGAGATTTGCCTGTACATATGTATGTATGTATATGTAAAAATTGTATGAATTTGTTTAAACTTTTTTTGATCTAATTTGCAAAGTTTACTTTGCAAAGTCTTGAATGGGAGCTCTTTTCTCTCCTCTCCACTAACTCAAGATTTTACAAAGTAAACTTGGAGTGTGGAAAAGGAGTCTAACTATGGCGTTGGATGTGGACTAAGGCCCAGGAAGCGATTCGTCTAGAAAATTTTTATGAAAATCACTTTCATATGTGTAATATTTCTTCTCAAGTTTACCATCCGCGTTGTGGAAACAGGGGTTAAGTCTATTCTTTGTATTAGTAAAATTAAAAAAAAAATTTAAGTCTGTTTTTTACCTTATTGATATTTCCTTATCCGCTTAATTTGCAGTTTTCATTCATTCATTCATATCACACGTTCACTTCATTTTAATTTTTGATATTCTTTGTTATAGGTAAGTGGGTACATACCTATTTCGCTTTACATTTTTTGGTATGGTCGGCGCTTAGACCACAAAGTACGTTTAGACATGAAAAGATTTGGAAGGGAAACATTTAGGTAGTTTGTTGGCAATTTCCGGGAGGGAAAGAGAGAACCGTTTTTGTGTTCAGTACTTGGCGACACGCTTTGTTGACATATTCTTTGCTACATATACATATGTATCTATGTTAATTCTTTCTTTCTTAATTCCGGCAACATTTTCATCTGCGTAAACGCGAAAGAAACAACAAAAGAGAATTCCAGATGTTTTCCTTCCAAATGTTCGCCCGTCTAAACTCGGACATCACAACTTTTTGGTTATTTAAAAATTTTTTTATTCTTTTCTTCCTTGCATACATTTTAAATTAAACAAGAAGCTCTTTTCATTTTGATATTTTTATTTAGTAGAGCACTAACACTTGCACAGCTTTTGTAAAAAACGAGCCCACAATAGAAAAAAATGAACGTTGGATGATGCGTCGTTTAGAATTAATTTTTAGCAACTTTACACGTTTATTTCATTGATTTTCAGATTACTTTAACACTAAATTTATGAACACACATCTTAACCGATACTTTCACTATACTTTTATGAAAAAATAAATGAATTTCCACAATTTCTTAATTAAAAAACATTGTTTTCATACACATATCAAGTATAAGTACGTCCGAACCGTGATAACATTCCCCATCAACTAAATATGCAAAATCATTGCTTGTTAAAAGTGTATGCTTCATGCGTGTGTGATAGAGGGAGAGAGATAGTAACTTAGTTGGCATATGCGAATAACTTACGAGTTTTTTTATGTTATTTAAAGAGGAGGAGTATGAACAGTAATATGGATGCTCATGCAAACATATATATGTATGCATGTGTGTATGTATGTTCGTGTATATAATAAAAAATGAAGTCTGTTAAATAATCAGTGTGTTGTTAGTTTCTCGAATTTAATTCTTAGTTTCCCCTTTTTCCTTTTCGGTGCTTGGTCGCTTTTATATGTAATTTACTCTCCCTTCAAAACAGAATTTATTTTCGAAGAAAATAAATTTTTTTTGCTCCCCCGAGCCCTGATGCAAAACTCCTTAGTTTCTTGGAATCTTTGTAGTATTTTAATAATTCCATTTGCATCTTTCAATTTTATTTTCTTTACCCTGATATATTTTCTCTAAAATGTTTGTAGAGTGCGGATGTGTTAAAGTAAAGTGTCGCTAGAATTAATAAAAAAGGTGAAGCAAAAAGGGGATAAGAAAAATCCGATATCTGCTTGGGTAAATAAATATATACATACGAGTATGTCCATACATATCTATATGTAAATATATGTTCCTTTAACTCCAATTGGAGCATAGGGCTCTGAGTAAACAAATACAATTTAATAACCATTTTTGGACAATATGAAATTTTTTCTATATATTCACAAAAATTCTCTCCCACTTTTCTAAAAAAATATTATTATTTCGTTATCCAATTATTCATCCATTTCAGTTCTCTTCCATATTTTTGCAGTTCGAGCGATTGCTCTGTTTTCTCTTTATATTGATTTTTGTGATTTCTCATAGTCAGGTAAATTTGCCTAACCTCTCCTATAACAGCTTTTTTTTAGGAACTTCCCAAAGTCTCCCTAACATTTTTCGGGGCTTTTTTAATACCTAGAAATTCTTAAGTTTTTTTTCCAATTCCTTTTGTCCCCTTTTTGACAGGTTAGCTTCCCACAGGCTAGTTAGTTTCTCAAAAAATGTGGGTAAATAGGTATAATAAAAATTATAAAACTTGGTAAATAAATGCAATTTAATAAACATATTCACCCTTATTGGGAATAAAAGGCGAACGAACATTTTGTTCACGTGAAATATTTCCCGTGAACAAAATTAGAAAATAGTATACTGCCACAACAAGAACGCAAACATTGGCGATCATAATTTTAAGGAAAGGGAACACATTTCACATGAACTTTTATTCCCGATAAGAGTGATTTTGAGGATGTGAAATTTGTTTTATATATGTATGTATGTACATATGTATGTCAGTTATTTTCGTGATTGGAATTGATTCAAAAATCGTTTCGCATAAAGCAGAGCTACAGGCAGTGAAGCCTCTGTTGCGTTCCAATTCGAACGTGAAGCACTGTAAATGCAAGCAGATGCATGTATGTGAATGTATGTATGTATGTACATACAGATCTGTATACATATACATATGTATTTATTAAAATATACCTTTACATACATACATATGTACATATTACCTTTTACTTTCAAGAGTTATAGAAAACAAAATTTCTTCACTTTCCATATTTCTATTTTTTATTATTCTTTTATAGGTATTTGCTGGAAAATGTCGTTTGCAACCAATATTTGAAAGTGCTTAATTTTTTTTTCTTTCATTCACTTTGACTGTGATGTGACTGGAAAAGTTTCAAAATAAAAGCACAAAACAGAAAAACGAACAAACGACTGTCGCTGTACTGTGAAGATCATCGCAGCTAAAGATGAAGCAACAACAAGAGAATACGGATTTCGACTGTTACTTTATGTATGTATGTATGTATGTATGTATGTATTTAATATGTATTTACATACATACATATGTACATATTTTTATATCAAACACTGCTTTTTTATCCTCCTCCCACTTACATATTCATTTCCGTAAAAATTTATAAAAGTTCTTCGCGCAATGTATCTCCTTCTCCTTCTCTCATATACACAATCCATCCACCAAGTTTCTACAACATTCAGTTCAAACGGGATTTTCACACGGTTCGGATGTTAAGTGCATGTGTCTAAGCAAATTAATATATTTTAATTAATAAGTAAAAGAATTTCTTATATCTCTGCTAAAAAATATAATTAAAGAGTTGCTTAATATGCGTGTTCACAAATATTTGATGAAATTCAACCGGAAAGTAATGAAAAATGTGTGTAAAGTTGTTAAAATAAATTCTAGTTGTTGCTTCGGCAATTTTTTCTTCCTCTACACTGTAGATGTTCGTTTCGTTTGTATGGCAGTCGTGAATTAGTACATATGCATATGTATGTGTAATGTTAAATAAAAATGTTAAACTGTAAAGAGCTTTTACAGTAATACAAATGCATACATAATAAAGTTGTCCGTATGTAAATAAAACGTAGGAAAGAAATAGAAATAACATTTTATTTCAAAACGTATATTAAGCGGATAAGGAAATGTTGGCATCGTAGACATGACCTCAATTTCGTATTTTAAAGTTTATTTAGAAAACCTTTTTGTTTTTCTGAGAGAACAAAATGTTGATTGTTTTTGCGATGTGGTCTGGTTTTTCATTATTATTTTTTATTTAATATAATTTAACATGATCCATTCTTTGTTACGCAATAATAACATTTCATTGTATTGTTTAAGTAGTTCAAAAAGTTTTTTCTGCACCGACATTACCACTATATAATTTAAGTTCGTTATTATATTTTATATGTACATTCATATGTATATTGGCACAAAATATCCATAAGGTATCGTAGTGCCGGTCTTTGGACCAAATATTTTCCCTATTCTATGTACATACATATTTTTAACCGAAGCTGTTCCAAGTACATCCCTATAAACATAAACGAAAGAATTTTCGGTCACAGCTCGCAGTTTTTTTAGTAATTTATTAATATAGTACATACATGACTTTTTCATATACATATGTACTTCATGAAATATTTAATTAATTTAAAATCGAAGACGAGCTAAAACACGTGCAAGCAAAGCAGCTGTCAACAATTAACTGAACATCCAAAATTGCCTAAATTTTCGGCATAAGTGAGAGACATGAGTACCAACATAACGCCACAGAAAAATGAAAATTCGAATATACGTAACCAGCGAAAATTCTAAATTAGGCGATGCTTTTTGAACAAACCTCGTATGTATGTACGTTTAAAAGCAAAAAATTAAAAGTTGTCAAACATACCAAATCGCATATGATTCGTACAGATCAAGAGTCAGACGTTAAATGCAGTTCATGTGAAAGCGGCTTATGGTTTAATGTAAAATTGTATGGAGGAACTCGTTAACAATTAGTTCTATTTATTCACTTATGCTAATTTCATGCCATTTTTTGGATATGCGTAAGGAATAATTACTCGGTTTACAAGGTTTGAAAATTTGTAGGGGCATGTGTTTCCATGTAATATTCAACAATTAATTCCAAAATGCGATATTTAATTTTTTGTTAGTTGCGTGGTTTTGCATTCCAGCTGACGATATGTATATCAGCGATATGAATAAACAATCCTGACAATGCTATTAATATCATAACATAGATTTCTCCAAAAAGCAAATAACATTCATGTTAAATACATTTAACATACATTTCTCCTAAAAGCAAATAATATTCATGAACTTCTATCTGAAATGCATGTACATATGTATGACATACATATTCACATGCATATGTACATTTAAGTATAAAAAAACAAAAACAGTACCAGGAAAAGTGCAATAGCAAAAAAAAATTCACAATTGTGCATTTACGCGCCAAATTACTTTCTCTTGAAAAAAAAACCAAAAGCCATACACGCACATCGATCGGTCTCTTTCTCTCCCACATGCACACCATACCAAGAGTTCTAATAAGAATTTAGTTTACGAGGAATTTCATCACCATTCGGACGTAGGTATCTTGAAAGTGTTAAGAAAAATTATTGTTTTATAATTAACAAGTGGAGAAAATTCTTTTATTTTTTCTTAAAAGTATAATTTAAGTGTTAATTGATGTGTGTGTTTATAAATTTCGTTTTAAAGTCAACTGTAAATCCATGGAAAAAGTGTGTAAATTTGCTAAAATTAATTGTAGTTGATCGGTAGTTTTTTTTGTTGAGCCTTCAATCGTTTCGCTTCTACCAAAGTTGTGCATGTGTTAGTGCTGTATTAAATAAAAGTATCAAAATGAAAAGTGCTTTTGATAAATAAATGTATGCAAATATCCATACATATGTATATATCTAAAATAAATGGTTAATATCATAAGAGCAAATCAATAAAAATAAAGAAATAAAATAAAGTTGCATACCCACCCAACCAGAACTTTACTGGTACCTACCTATTGAGCGGATAAGGAAATGTTATCAAGGTAAGAAGCCGATATTATCAATTTTGCTATGTATTCAAAAAATTTTTCATAATTGTTATATACATACATACATATGTACATATATATGTATACATATGTACATATATATGTATACATATGTACATATATATGTATGTGCTTACATATATAGATGTACATACATACATATGTACATCAAAATTAATTTAAAAGCCAGTCATCTGATTTTTCCAGTGAATAACACAATACTTTCAGTTGCCTGCTCAGTTATCTTTAGAATAGGTTAAATATATTTCTTACATGGCATGACATGCCTTCCCTTTTCATAAGTTTATTGATATCAAATCAAAAATAATACATATTGTAGTGTATCATGAAAATGGAATAGTATTCAATAGGACAAAGATTTAAAGCTAAAATATTAAATAAAGTAAAACTTAATGTTCCATTGGTTGACCGTCACCAGCACCTTCTTCCTCACGTTTTGTTACTACAGGAATGCCCTCTTTAACCTCTTCTTCGATTTCATTAAACATATATTCTTCTTGATATTCTTTTAAAATCTGACTTGAACGGTTTTCATCTAAGAACAGCGAGTAAACTTTTTTCACATCCTCTGTAGTCACTTCGGAGGCCTTCCGACGACGACAAACTAGATTGGCGGTGGTAATTAGTTGTATAGCATAGCGCAAACTAGTGTCGGTAGCAATTTTTGTTAAAATAGTTAATGCATCAGAATGCATGAGGCAATCTTCCTCTTCACATCGTATCTTAAGTATTTCCTTAATTTCCTTTTCAGTATAAGGTACAGTTCGTATTATGATCATGCGATCTAATAAATCAATGGGTATGCCATGAGGACTGCGATAATTTGTACCCCTTATGCGTGTAATACCACGATTTGTAGCCATTACTACGACTGGTGCCATGTCCGACTCTAAGGCACGATTGAGATACGAAAAACATTCAATATCTAACATGTGCGCCTCATCAATAAATAATACCCCAGGATTTATTTCAGCTTTACCCTCTTCTCTCCATTCCAAAACTTTATTATTGATTTGGTCACGTACCTCCTGTTTTATTTCACCCGTATCTCCAGAAAATAAAGCTAAAAAGCCATGCGTACGACTGTTAATAACATCAATTTCATGCAAGGTAACAGTGTGAACCACTTCTTTGCGTTTTTGCAATTCTCCCTCAGGGCATTGAACAAAACGAGTCTGAGCACCGGTAGCATCATAATCACGAGCTCGCGTAAAGCTACGACCCAATTTGTTAACTTTACCTGATGCTTTATCTATGGTTACCACATCACCAGCTTGAATTTTTTCTTTAATGAAACATTCAATGATTTTATTGCCCAAATCATAATTGGTTTCCATTTCAGTGGTTTTCAAAGTGACCTTAGAATGAAAAAAAATGTATATAAATTGCAGAAACATTATGTGGACTAAAGACTCCTACTTACTTTGCCAATTTTCTGTCCCGTGCCAGTAGCCGGTCGATCAATCTGTATTTCAACAACTTCGCCTTCAATAATCTCCGTTTCCTCTTTTATACGCACTCCAATACTTTTACGCAAAGCTTGTGATAAAGCCTCTGTCTTGCTCATTTCCAAAGAATAAATCTCCGAGCCTGACATGCTTGTAAAGGGTGTTTCAGTTCCCAAAGCCTGGGCCATGCCAACAGCTATTGCAGTCTTGCCAGTACTTGGCTCACCCGCCAGCAATATACAACGACCAGCTATTTTGCCCTCTCGTACCATTTGTACTACAATTCCAGCACCCCGACGAGCATCTTTCTGCCCCACCATGCCCTGGGAAACGGCACGGGCTTCCAACACATCATCTAAACCCAAACCACGAATGTGGGAATGAGCTCCAATACGTTCAATGCGTGTAATATCGCGTATTTCAATTTTATCGCCATCGGCCATTTTTCTTAAGTCAGAGAATACTTATTTTATTATTGTAATATATTTATTTCACGTTGCTTTGGTTACTAGAAAATAATTTCCAATCAATTTCTTTGCCGGCTGTCTTTTAACTATTGTGAATGCACAGAAATAAGCGTGTTTTTTGACATCTGTTTTGTTTACGATATACCAAAGCATATTTATATAAAGTATATGCAGGTCTACAACAACTAAGAAAATACAAAAACAACAGGTAATTTGTTTGTGTAAAAATAATGGATGAATGTCAAAAACAGATGAATACAACCAACCTGGGCAACATGTATTACTTTTGCATAAGCACTGATTGAAAGACAAAAATTTTAATGTTTATTGCAAGTTTAAATTTTATGCTTGCAGTGCACTATTTTTTGCACTTAAATAAAATCTCTTAATAGTAGTGAATTAATATTGCATTAGCAGCTAATCGCATGGCAAAAAATGCACTCATTTTGTATTGAAACTAAGCATATCATGAAGTAATGCAATATTGCATTATCACATATTGTACACAGTGAAATTTAATAAAAGCGTGAACATATTTTTATTTTTTATGTATTGTTTATTTATAAATAAATAAACAATACAGTAAAGTTCGCATTGAGGGAACCTATACAAGTACATACAGATTAAAGAAAAGAAAAATTGTACATATATACACAAATAAAATTTCAGAACCAGTTGAAAAAAAAACTGAATAAGTTTCATACTTCAAGTACATTGCATCTCGAGCTTATATGAAAAACCGTGCAATTGAAAAAAGATCAGAACTTAGGTTTTCGTTTATTTTATTGCAAAGTTATATCTAAAAATGGGGATTTTATAAACCAAAAATACTAACGCTTGGAACAATTTCATGAAGTTTTGTCTTTCTCTCGTTTTAATTGTAAACAAATTTTGACATTCATGCATTAACACTACACGAGAAAAAAATTAATCACCTGAGTACTTGCATATACTTTATATAAATTTACTTTGTACAATACAATGGTAAACTAGAGTTGCCACTCTTTATGGGCTATTGACAGATTTTAGGGCTAAAAAAATCAGACAGTATGGCAAGTTAAACTTCATAAGAGAAAGCTGTTGCATTGTTTGTTATATTTTGTTGAGAAAAATTGAAAGTTTCGGTGCAGTTTGTAAAAATCATTTAAAAATGGCTGTAAACGCGCAAGATTGGTTGCCGGTTTTATTTTGTGGTCTTTCCATACCCTTATCTCTATTTATGTGGCTGGGGAATGTAACGATTTCCAAGTTATTAACACAGGAGTTCGAAGGTAGCACATACTTACATACGAAGCAGGTTTGCTTGGATTTTGTCCTATACCTACAATAAGTTTTTATTATGTTTTACAGAACCCAATATCGCTTCACCCACTCGTTGGTTGTTTTCCGTACTTATTTCCTTGGCTTTAATGTTTGTTGCTTTAAAGCGTAAATCTGTTAATAAATCGGGTGCCGCTCTTGGTTTCGTCGTGGCCCTCATTTTGTCCGTGGCTAGTCATGCATTTTTCTTTAGTTTGGCCGCATTCTTTTTTACGTCATCGAGGGCCACCAAATTTCGGTCGCATATGAAAAGAAAATTTGAAAAGGATTTCAAAGAAGGTAAATAACATCGTACGTATGTATGTATTATTATGTATGAAAGAGTTTGTTTGAATACTCAAAAGTAATGGCTTAACAACAATAATTATGTTATTTAGTCAAATTGAGAATGTTTAGTTTATTCTGATAATCAACTCGTAAAATTTTTAAAAACAATGCATAATTTTGGCATTTTAGGGGGTCATTGGTTATCTTGAGCGCATATTTCATACCAAAGCTAGACATTTAATTAAATGGGTGCTAGTTTATCTTTTCAGTGAGATTTCAATACAGTACAATTATAAAGTCGTACGCTAATTATTAAGAATTAAAATTTATTTATACATGTTACCAATATAATTGTGCATTGTTCAATATATTGGTTGAGTTACTAACAATATTTATACAACAACATACATTTCATTGTATAAATAAAATAACAAAAGTTACGTGTACATATTACCAATATAATTGTACTAGGAACAACCTATTTAATGAGTTGTTAACAATATTTATACAACATACATCTCATTGGACATATAAAATAACCGAATTGTATGTAGGAATTCGAAATTTTGAATTCCCAACTCTTGACGAACTTCAGGCATATATGTATGTATGTATGAAATTGTTGACTTAAAACTTATGTAACGTTGCGCTTCTTGCTTGGTTATAATTTCAATGTTGTTTTTAATATTGCGACAATACTTTGGCACATACATTTTCAATGTAGGCGAAGGTCAACGTAATTGGGTTCAAGTGCTTTGCAATGGTGGCATGGCTACACAATTGGCCATATTATATTTAATTGATGCGGGCAGCAGTGAAAGATCTATTGATTTTCAAAAGGATTATAGAGCTAGTTGGTTGGGCATTGCTATACTGAGTAAGTTTGTAAAAAAGAAAAGTTCAAATTATATCAAAGCTATGTAATTCTGCAACAACAAATTAGGTGCTTTTGCCTGCTGCAGTGGCGACACTTGGGCCAGTGAATTGGGCTGTGTATTATCATCAAGTGATCCTTTTCTTATAACAACATTCAAACGTGTACCACGAGGCACAAATGGTGGCATTTCGGGAATTGGTTTAGTTGTCAGCTTTCTGGGTGGTTTAGTTGTGGGCTTAGCTTATTATATTACCGTACGTCTGGCAACTACAGCGCACATGTTAATGCTTAGTCCAGCTCAGTGGCCGCTGATATTGTGTGGTGGCATGGGTGGTCTCTGTGGTTCTGTTATCGATTCGCTACTAGGGGCGACTTTGCAATACTCCGGCATCGATGAAGAGGGTAAAATTGTTGACTGTCCTGGCAAAGGTGTTCGTCACATTAGCGGTTTGCGTATTATTGATAATCATAGTGTTAACTTAATATCTAGTATTGTTACTGGTGTTTGGATGCCTGTATTAGCCATAAAATGTTGGCCTGAACTTTAAGCAATTCATAATTATTTATTTACACAAAAAAAAGCAATCTTAAGTTTATAATATTTATATTTCGAGTATATTTCATTTTCATGTGTTTAGTATGTAAAATTAGTTGTTGTTTTTCAAACGACTGATGCAATTTAATTTTTAAAATTATTGTTACTGGTAAAAAATGTATTGTGTTTTGTAAACATGTTTTAAATAAAGAAAAATGCACAAAATGAGAACTTTATAAACTTTTTAGGTATTCACTCTTATTACAGTTGGTGTATTTCGACTACGCCTAGTACTAGATTAAAGAAAAATGTTGCGATGTTCTTTTAATCTAGTACTAGGTGTAGTCGAAATAGGCAAACCGTAATCAGGCTGATTGTTTTTCACTTCACCTATTGAAACTTCAGCTATTAAATTTCTACAATCTTTCATAGATGAACATTTTTCTAAAAACTATTCAGAGATTCATGCTACGCCATTTTGCTATGTCACTTCCTCATATCGCCCGCTATTCACAAATCCATGTGTAGATACAATTTCTACAATGAATTTCATGAAAAATTACTGCTTCCTACTACATTCGCAATTTACTAAAGGTGCAAAAAAAAAAAAGAAAAAAGTCCAACTTTGCAGCTTGTAATCCCAAAACAGTGGGGGCAAATTACGGCATTCTATATCGATTGTATGTAAATTTCGATCGATATCGAATGCCGTAATTTTTATATTGTTTTATTTATTTTTTATTTTTATTGATTGACAAACTTTAACTTTTCATAAAATTTTAAATGTGTTTGTATAAAAATTTCAACGATATCGAATGCCGTCATTTTTATATTTTTTTTATTATTATTTTTTTTACCTTTTGTCCATAATATGAACGTAGTAAATTCGAATTTTTATTTTTTGAGATTTAAAAATTTTCTCCTCTCAGTATGTCGTATAATGAATTCGCTGAGAAAAGGTTGTCTGTTTTGCTGGCCTCTGGCCGGCTTTAAAGGTTTTCTCCTCTCAGTATGTCGAATAGCGGCTTTGCCTTGCGGACCTTTGGCCGGTTTTCTGCTTTTGATATATCGAATATTGGCTTCTGGACGTTATTTCTCAATTTTTATGGACATTATTTCCTTTTCCATTAATGTCCATGGACATTTCTCGCTCTCCAAAGTTCAAAATTTTTTTACTAAAATCTTATGCTTCTCTGTTTTACTTTTCCTTATCTTTAGATTTCCCTTCCGCAGGTATCACAAAGAGATCATTCCTTTTGATCCAAGTGGGCTGGAATCCTCCCTTCCCTGTAACAGCAACCTGCTATAATCAAACATAATTTAACATTTTCCGATTCTTAACATTTCGGTTCTGTTTAAATTTTGATGATTTTAGATTGCTTATTTGAGGGCACAAGCATAGTTTTGTGTTAGTCCCAGTCCAGACTTGCAATTTTTGTTGCAGCAATTCTTGGATTTGTGGGAAAATATGTATACATATAAATTTTATATTCCTCTCTCGCTCTCTTTCATAAAAAAAAAAAAATAAAAAGTTGCTGCAACAAAAACTGCAAGTCTGGACTGGGACTTACTACAAAAGCAAGTGCCAAATTTTTTGGGGATCGGTTGGGTAAAAGTACATGAAATATAATAAAAATGTTAACAGGCACGGTCCCGCCCACTTTTCTTAATGCAAAATCATGTACTGATTTTCGTTAAAACCGAACAAGTATAAGCTCGAAAAATTTGATGTTAGATTTCGAGGGGGCATGGTTCCGCCCATTTTCACAACTGTAAAATTATGTCATTACAAGATTCACAGAAATCGAATGGAAAGGAAAACATAAAATTATTAAGAAAAAAATATTGGTGGGCATGGTCCCGCCCATATTTTCAAAAAAGGTACCAGACATTTTAAGCTATGAAGCAACAAACAAAAAATTCAATCGAATTGAAGTACAAGGTGTGCTTTTTTGAAGTTTGGGTTTCCACGACAGTCCCGAAAATCAAGCGCAACGTAAGTCTCGGTACGAGGGCCACAGATGTCAATGCTATTACTGACAGCAAGTCGGCAATTACGGCAATCACAACCGAAAGACTAAGCTCCAGGACCGTTTTAGATTGCAAGCATATGATTAACGATTACGCAGTACATGGCAACATTCGTCTTGTACGGGTGCCGGCCCACTACGACGTAATCGGAAATGAACATGCAAATGGACTGGTGAAAAAGTCCAGAAAGTTACTGACAGTAACTTTAATTAATGCAAATCCAATCAAGGCCGAGAATATTGAGTTACAAAATTGGGGGAAGATGGCCCACAGGACGCGATGGAATAGTGATACTGTAGGTAATCTAACCAAGGTTCTATGGGGCGACCCGGACGAAGACAAGACAAGGGGGCTGTTGAAAATAAACAAGCTCGAGTTAGGACGCACTAATTTACTAGGGCATTTGTAATCCGGTACAATGAATTCAGGACATGCATGGAGGATATCGAGACAATGGAGCACTTCTTTTGTTACTGTCCAGCTTTCGCCCAACCGAGATTCCGTTATTCTATGGATGACACCTTACCGAACATTACCCACCTTAGAGGTATTGACTGGAAAAGTTTGAGGGACTACGTGAACGATATTCCTAAAAAGGGGGTGGGGGAGTGAATGTTTAATTCACATACTACCTTATGTTATGTTCCCTCTCTTAAACCTAAATTAACGCTAACCTAAGTCGTGGTTCACAGTGTAAACTTCATCACATCAAGTGTGGCAAGTCAAGTCTTGAATTTTTGGGAGAGAATGGGAAAAAGAGAATGGAAAGGTTTATAGACTTGTCTGTACCCGTCATGTTTGTTTTTTCCTTTTGTTTTGTCATCCCTAAAACGCAAATTGATGAAACAAACTTGAAGTCAACCCTTCGTGTACGAGCGTAAACGCAAGTTCAAAAGAAATTTGAGCAAAACCTGATCATTTCAACTTGATGTGTTTGCACCAGCACTAACACTTTAGAGGTTTTCGTTTATTTTTTTTGGGATGAGTTTTGCTGTTCTTATTATTAATGGAAGCATAGAATATATGCTTCAGCGATCTGCAAAGCACAACACTCCAGAATGTGGATCTTTTAAAAAGAACGTAGAAATGTAGAATTATATAGACTCTCTAAAGTGGGTCACTTCTCACCTATGCGAAAGTTTTCACAAGATGTTTCTTTTTAAATACACTTAACTTAATATATTATGCAAGCTTTTATTTAACTTAGAAATCTGGAATATTAATCACTCATTGTTGTTTCTTATTGTAAAATCTCTTACTTCGGCTATGCATATTTACATGCATGATACCCTGTTTTAATTAGAAGAAAAAAACCTTTAAGAAAGTAACCCAACACTCTTTAGAGTTTCTTTGAAAATATAGGTTAATGAAGTAATAAAATGAAATCAATTAAAATAAAATTCCCTCTAAATATAGAAAAATACAAGTCATTAAATTGAGTTTGTTTTTCTGTTAAAGCAAAATAAAAATTTCAATCATACAACAAATCTTACAGAACATGAAACGAAAATACAACTAAATTAAAACTAAGACTTCAACACAAATTTATAATGTAAGTGATCGATTTCCTTGGGCCACTATAAAAACCCATGCATTTCACTATGCAATAAACAGTCAATACCTGTCAACGCACAATGCAGAGCAGAGAATTAAGAAAGCTCTTGTTATTTTCAATAATATTGAGTAAGTGAATAAAACAAAGAGTATGTAAGTGAAAAGCCATTAAATGCATTTTATTTTATTAAATCAGTTTGCTGTTACCAACAAATTTGGACAGATGGGGTGGTTGAAGGATCAAAAACTGAAAGCAACAGCACTACAGATAAGCAGCAGGCAGCAAATCAGGGCACAAAGCAGCCGAAGGCGGAGCTGAATGCAACTACAATCAATGATACCACAACTGAGTCTGAGTCTGATGAAGAAGAAATAACAACTTTGCCAGCAGACTTTGATTTAGATGGACGCAGTGCTTTTATTAACAATCAATTTGTGGCCGAGGGTGAAGAGTCCTTGTCGGGTATGACGACATCCTTAAGCGATTCCGTGCAACTACCAAAACTAACGATACTAATAAATTCAGATATCAAATCTCAGGACTCTAACAATCATGCAATTGCACACACTAGTGATGCCGAGACCCAAAAACTACCGCAAAATTCCATACTTGGCCATGATGTGCATCAATTCGATGAGTATGAAGAGGAAGAAACGGGTGAAAATGCTTCGGAGAACGATTCCATACCTCAAAACTGTGAAGATACCCAAGAAAGTCTAGAAGATAATGACGAAGGTAATGATCCTGCTGATCAGGAAAACTTAGATAATACTGATGCCAATAATGTGGAAACAAATGAACCCTATGATTCCCATTCTCATTATGAAACACAAACTTATACAAAATCCACCACAAATCAAGAATTGTCGTATGAACCAGCTCAATATGCTGACGGGAAAGATCCATCACAGCAACAGAATCACCTCAAACCGGCAACAAACTCAATTTTAGTTAAGCAAGATCACCCCCAAAGTTACTATGAAAGACAGTATGCAGAGCAGCAACAAGATGGACCTAGTACAAATCAAAATTTTGATCACAAGCCTCACTACAACATAGAAAAAACCCCACGGCCTTTGTTAAGTAAACCAAATAAGCTAGAAAGCAGTTTTTATAATAAACGCTTATATAACGGCACTCTGTTCCATTACGCCAACATACTTCCCGTATCATCAAGCTCACTGGGGTTACCGAATTCCCTTAATCCTTCGCTAAAGCCAAGTTTATCATATGACAACTCTCATCACCAAGTGGAAACATCGCCATTTTCTTCTACATCTGTTCATAATAAAAAATTTAAAACCGTCTCCTCATCTATTCAATATGTTTCAACACCTTTAGCCGATTTGGTATTCAAATACTCTATAGGCATGGCCAAGCATAGCAAAGGAGCAAATAATTCCTCAGAAAATAAACCGCAAACAATAAATGTGCCGTATGAAATTTATGAAAATATCAAGCAAAAAATGTAACAAAAACTTTTGGTTTTACAAAGAAAGAAGAAAAAAAAGAGAGAAAGAAAAGCAGACATAAGAAAATAAAGGAGCACCAGTTCAAGCAGATCATTTTAATTGTTTTAAAATAGATTTATGTACATACATAAATAAAGTCAATTGCTTTTTACACTTTTGATTTTAATTTTCTTAGCAAGAATAGTTTTATTTTGTTTTGTTTTTTTTTTTGAGCAGAAATGATAATCAACCTTATTACAGCTGTCAACATCGACATGAGGTCAATACAATATGTTCCAAAAAATTGGGTTTGTCTATCCGTTGTCGCGAACAACAGTTTGCTATTGGCAGGCTCATGCTGCTCTCTAGACCATTGTTCTCGAGAGCGAGTAGAGAAGAGCCGACGTTTTGGTATTGTACTCGTATTGACGTGACTTCGATAGATAATTGCAGCGTAAGCGGGATCATTTACTCGACAAACAAATATACTTAATTCTTCTCTTTTTCTTTATGGAACTGTATTAAATTAATTTTCTTGAAATTTGAAATAAAAAATTCCGTACGATGTTTGATGGCATATTTTTCAAAAACATTACAATTCTGAAGACAGTGAAATCATATGACACATCTTGCTACAGCACTGAAAACAATCTACCCGATGTTGTTTTCGTTCCATCATCAAATGCCTACTTTACTCTGGCTGAACGGCGCCTTTAGGTTAAACATTTTTGTCGCCGACTTCTGGAACGAACTGGAATATACTATATATCCTTAATTTCAAAAATTCACAGTGTTGGCCAACGAGAGAAATGTATTCGTGTATGTGCATTCATTTGTGTAAGAAGCCGATTGAAGTTTGCCACTCTGATGGCACTTTGGCCGGCTATGGTCTTAAATTATGATGAAAATGCAGTGAAAAGTTGTTATTAGTTTAAGAACTATATAGTTAAACCCCTTGATTAATTTAATTTTAATCCGTGGAAGGACACGCGCGCCCTCCTTCCTTCCATCCTTCCTTCCGATATGTCCTTAATTTTAAAAATGCATTAAAAGCTTGTGACAGTTTTTAGAATTAATAAAACTCCACTAAATTTCATTAGGGGTCACTATTTTTAATTTCAAAAATTTAATATCAAATTCAATTATAATCAGTGCTTCGTTTCTGTAAGGAATGTGAGAACTATTCATCATCCTTTGAAACACAGGGTGAAGAAGAAAAAAACTGTATATGTTGATAGTTTTTGTAACTTTATTTAAGTTGTTATCATAAAGCAGTCTAATGAGTACAACAAACAGCGGCCTATACCTTCTGTTTGTTGATTTCGAGCGTGCGTTCGATACGGTATCCAGACCGGCTCTTTGGAATGCGCTTATGCGTCAAGGGCAGATGCCGAATGCAGAGTACGCTACAAAGGCGTATAAAGTTAACCCTTCGAGACCAGCGCAGGCGTGAAGCAGGGCTGTGTTCTGTCCCCCACACTTTTCTTACTTCTGCTACATTGCGTAATCCAGCGATCAAACTCTGAAGCACCTTATTACATCCGGTGGAACATGAGAGAGCTGCTACACGACATCGATGGTGCAGACGATATTTGCCTCCTCGCACATCGATGGTGCAGACGATATTTGCCTCCTCTCACATCGATTTGAAGGCATTCGGCAAAAACTACTCGTCCTTTCAGAAAGCGCCAATAAAGTTGGGCTAAAAATTAACGCAAAGAAAACTAAATTAATGTGTATTGGTACTAGAAACACATCACCATTAGCATTTCAAGGCTAGATAATCGAGTCGTTCTCATATCTCGGCAGCAGCATCAGTAAAGACGGTGGTTGCTATGCCGATATAATAAATAGAATCAACAAAGCCCAGATGGCATTCCACTCCCTGCACAGAATATGGCAGGAATATGGAATTAGGAGCTTTAACTGTAGTGTCAAATCTATATTTCTATGCGGTTGTACCAACTAGAGCTCTTCCCAAACCTCTCGAAGGAGACTACAAACATTTTACAACAAATGCTTAAAATTAATTCTACTCATTTTCTGGCCGGATTGGGTCACAAATTATTAACTGCTCTCGTTAGCCAACTGTAAACCTGTTGAATATGAAATATGCAGGCGAAAAAGGACTTGGATGGGCCATATATTAAGAAGACCTCTTGATGAGATTGCAAGACAAGCGCTCGAGTGGAACCCACAAAACCATAGAAATCCTGGCAGGCCTCGAAATACATGGATCAGGATACTAAAGAACGAATGTGCATCTCGTAATATGATCTGGAACTAAATAAAGATGTTAGCTAACGATCGAGCAAAGTGAAGAACATTCGTTGACTTCCTTCGTTCTTCGCGAACATTTACTAAAATTTTCAATATGTAATTTTTTTTAAATATATATATATATATATATTTAAGTTTTTATATGGAAAACCCTGTAAGAAGTATTACAAACAATATAATTTATGTTAACATTTTATTTTTAATATTTTACTTAATAAGTAAAATAATAATTTGGGATTATTAGTGCGTTAATAAAAAATTTTAAACTTAAATTGTAACATTCCCATAAAAAACACTAAATATAATTATTTTATTTTTCTCGATGTGAGAACGTTTCACAAATTACAGAAATGGGGCACAAAATGCAGTGAAAATTTGCAACTAATTCCAGTATTATAATGCTAGGTTCTGTTAGGAAGGCTAGTGCTGTAACGCACGTCCACTCAGGCACTCAGTTGGGTCCATTTTAATTCCCTTCAATTAGTAAACGTTAATAAAAATTGTACCCAGAAAGTCCCTACTATCTGTCATTAAGCCACTGGATTCCCATGATGAAGCCCCGGATATCCTCCAGTTTACACTTTGGGATCTCACTAATGCTCTCATGGAAACGTCTGTTTAGCTATCCCGCCCTATGGCGTTGGGCAATGACATGTAATATGTTTAATGGTTTCTGGTTCCTCTCTATCCTCGCACATCCTACGCAAATCCGGAGCGCCAGTTTCCCAAATACTGGTCCTTGCCTTGACCGAGCAGTGACCAGCCATCGCGCCTATTAAGACTCGCATTATCCTATTCCTATTCATATCCAGTAGCAGTTTGGATCTTCCTGAGTCAAGTTTTGGCCACGTAGCCCTCGAGACTTTACAATCCACACTACTTCCCCAAGAACGGTTGATCCTGCCCACTACCCACTTATACTGAGTTCCCCGTAGTAAGAACACATCACACATTCCCTCATCTAACGCCGAGCCTATTCATGCCAGCTCATCGGCTATTTCATTTCCCTCAACACTGCTGAGTCCAGGAACCCAACATAGTCTGACACTATATTTGCCCATAAACATGTTGAGATTATAAAGCAAAACTCTTTGGGAATTTTTTTTCACTCTTTCACTCTTTGCATCAAATCTCATAAAATAAAGAAATTGTGTGTTAATATTTTATTAAAGTCCTTAATTTTATGTATTATTTAAATTATTTACAATTTCACTTCACTAACAATACCACTGGCTGTTTTAATGTCCTTATATACATCTTTAGATCCTTCCATCTTTTCTAACGGCTTATTATCATTTAGTTCTTGTATCAGTAACTGTTCACTTAAAGTCGTAGATTCCTCGCCAACATTTTCGGCATAAGGTGGTATTTCTGTTTTATTTTCTTCTTTGTTTGAAACTTCGGCTGGTCTTCTAAAATATGGACTGCTACAAAACTTCATTTCTGCATATTTAACTTCTTCGGGATATTGAGTTTTACACTGTTCATAGGGAAAATCATACCAATAACCATGACTTCTACACTTGGCCACATTTAATTTGCATTTGTTATAGAAAACCGCAACCTCGGAAGAAGTTTTGCCACAAATCGGCTCATAAGGACCGGAACAGTCATCGTCACAAAGAAAACCTTCAGTTAGATCATTTTTATTTGAGTCTATGGCCAAGGAATTAAGTTTTAAACAGTCAATATCTTTGCAGGCAAACCAGGCTATGGGTATGGCTAAAAACGGTGGTGACTTAAGGCCGGTAGCATTTTTACCATCAGCATCCAAGGGCAAGAAGGTACGTTTCACATAATAACCATGTTCTTCGCTGGCTACCATGGCATTTTTAGTTTGTGGTGTCAAATTTGAGGAAGTGGACCATTTTGTTTTGGTTTTAGTTTTGCTAGACTCTGCAGACTCATCAGAATTTCTGTGATGTTTCCTTCTCTTTGCCTCCACGATAGCGGAGAAAAATAAAAGTGACACTAAAGAAATGAGAACAAGAATTATATATTTTCAGCAGCATTTTCAAAGTACTTTTTTATTTTTACCTAAAACCGCTGTTAATTGATAAATTCTCATTTTATTTTTATTTGTTTTATTACAAAAAAAATAAAAAAATATTTATTTATGTATTTTTACAACCAACTTAAGATCGCTGATGCAGATCTTTCTACGTCTTTTAGGCAACTGTTTGATTTGGCTTAAAAATTCTTTGATTTTCTTCAAAGAACAAAATGAAAGTTTTATTGTTTGATCAAGACTGCAACTTGAAAAACAAGTTGCTGTTTGTTGCTTTCACAGCGGCAAAAAATGTTGGTCAGTACTCAAGCTTGTTAATTTTTTCATCCACATTTATGTATCTACATACACAGACTTACTTGCCTCTTCGACTCCCTTACAGTTTCTTAAGTTGTTGATTTTGTTGGTGCTGTGTTTGTTTGTTGAACAAGTTTTTGAAATAGGGTCATATGAAATTACTGGGTGTGAAAATAACACTGCCAGCCAGCCGACAACCGACCAGGGCATTTTGACTTGCAGACGATCATGAGTAATCCAGTTAATGAAAGATGTTCTTGTAGTTATAAATTTTACATTGAATTGAATATTTGATCTTGATAATGCATACAATAAATCAATTAGCGGTTAAAAAAGGGAAATCGCAACTCATCTTTATACTATATATATATAAAATTTAAAAAAGCTAATAGTTTTAATTTAAATATTATTTTATTTAAATGAAGTAATTAAATTTAAAATTATATAGAAAGTGTCTTGCAACATAAAAATTAATTATATAATGATTACTTTGATTATTTTGATAAATAAATTAAGACCACTTTTCTACCAAACGACCAGAGAGTGTAGAGCGTAGTCGGTCAAAGCGGCACCAGAGGGTCGAACTTCAATCGACTTCTTATACAAATGAATACACATACACGAATAGATTTCTCTCGGTGGCCAGGACTGGTGTAGAGGCACAGAAGATACTAGTACTAATTGTCTGTTGACCATTAAATCTAAAGGTATTAAGTCTTGAGGAAAAGCAAAACTGTTTTCAACAAATATAACAACAACCACATGGAAAATTATTTTGCACAAATGAAGAAAAATTGTCAGTGGCTAAGAAAGAAAAAAGCAAGACTGTCAAACGACAGTCAAAAACTGTTCTTCTCAGTCATAAAGCAGCTCTGGCTTAAAGAGTTGCTCTCGCATTATCCTTGATTATTTCTAAAGTGCAATCAGGCTTGTGTGTGTTGTTTCACTACCGAGAGTTTTGCGTCTCACTCGCACTAACTGTATCGCTTACAGTTATCTTATGAAATTTTCCACTATCAAGTGCAAATGTTTTTAATAAGATTTATAGCGGTGGAGACCATAAAAAACTTCAGGAGTGGATCTTGGAAATTATTACTTTTCATACGAAAGTATAGGTCGTTTGCAATTCAAGAAAAAAGCTCATACAGCCGGTGTGCTAAGAGTTATGATTGTATTTTTGTGTATGGTCCTTCGAGTCGTATGATAGTTGGGGACATTCATGCGACTGCTGTATATACATATATTATATTAGATCCTTTAGTTTTAATAAGGAGCGTAGGACCTCACTTGGGGTTTCCGTAATCAGTTGGTTTAAGATGAGTACCTGATTAAGCTACCGCATCCGATCATGGAACTGGTGCTTCCAGCATTGCATCCAGGCGGGCTGGCTTAGAAGTCTTAACCGACGTCCGCTTCCAGCCGCCTCTAACATGAGGAACAGTCGACGGTAGTAGGTTGCTATTAGTTATTTGAAGGCGCCCATCACTCGCCTTGACGGTCCAAGTATCGTAGGCACTCAGAATTTGTTAGGAGTCCCGCACCACACGGAAACCCTCTGATTGTCCGCGACTGCTTTATCAGCTAAACCGCATATCCGCAACCTGTGGATGCGCCCGGTAGCATTCAGCTGTGCTTCTTTTCGGACTGGGTGCGACTGCTAACATAAAACAAAAACGTCAAGATTTCCATCGACAAAACCTTACGCAATCGAGCTCAAGGCTACACTTTCTCCTGAAAAAAACCTCACCAATCACCGAAAGCAACATAGTCTTCTTACTGAGGTTGAAACGATATCCGCGGACAGGCACCGTTCCAGACTTATTTCCCAATCCAAAGCATCATATTTCAAGCCTCGTGGCGTAGGAACAAAGTCCACCAGCAGCTTTCGATCACAAGAACGATGTCGCCATTTTGCATCATCTTCGATTAAACCTACAGAGGTGGGTTCAGATTGTAGGTCATTAAAGTCCGTAGTACCATTAGGAAGCCACCGGTTACACCTCGAAATTTAAAACCGAAAACATTCCCTTCTAACGCCTTTTGAACTCAAAGTAGTTCAAGGTGACATAGCACTTTTACCAGGCAATTATAAAGCCAGAGATTAGACGATAACACACAAGTTTTGTGGGCAAACGGGATTGTCACACCCGTTATCTCAAACAGATATAATTGTGGGAACTAGAGATGTCAAATGTATGATCGTCCCGCAATATTTTTTCAAATCTAAAACTTTCACAGAAATACCATACATATCGTTGGTCACAAGTAGAAAGGCCCTAACTCAAATAATTGTAACTTTACAGGAGAAGATAAAAACATAATAATAAACAGTACAACTGCTTGTACAACTGCTTTGTAAAATTGCTTGTAAAAGCGTTATTTTTTACACTATTGCAAAAAAATTTTGTGACGAGGTGTATTTGTGTGAAATGTATTGCAATCACTGAAAAACTCAATTTCGTGAAAGTACGAGTTAGGGCCTTTCTACTTGTGACCATCGATATGTACCTCTCTTCTATTTTTAATTATGAAGGTGGCCGCCATTAAAACTTTTGCAAAAACCACAAATTATAATATCAACCAGAGTAACTTTAAATGGTTTCATAAAACAAAAACCGCAGAAATTAGAAAAGATGTCCAAATCGAAAAAAGAAAAAGTTTCACTAGAATTTTAACAATATGCTAAACATTTTAAAAGGTGTTTGATACAGCTAAACATTTGTCTTTTAATATTTTAAATATGTAATCTAATTTTGATTAATCTCTCTTACTTTTTTATTTTCTAATTTATTACCAGTATATTGAAATTTAACTACAACTAACTTTGATACCTTCAATCTTTAATCTGATAATTATACTTTAGAAAATACAATAATTCTCAGAAACTCAAAAGCACATTGCTTAAGAAAAGCCATAATCTTGACTAACAAACATAATTTAACAAACCATTTAGTGGAAAGTAGATTTAATATAAAAAGTCTTGACATTGATGGGATATTATGTAGTCTTACAAAATGTTTTCAAGTGTTAAATTATTGGGTAAGTTTTTCTTTTGAACGTAAGAAAAATGAATATTTAAATTTCTTACCGGAATCCTTCAAATCCTTAGGGTTTTTCCTCCTGGCTTTTGCCTGCTGTCAAGGCTCTAGTGTAAAATTAATAAAACATGCTCGCTCAAATGGCAACACGGACAATGCGCCCCAGGTTGTTTATTATTCCCAAGGTGATCATCACTTAAAAAAGGATAAGCCCAAGGAGCCTCAAATTATTGAGGAAGATTTTGAAGAAGCCGATGAACAGGAGGAAAATGATGCACGTAAAGTTCCAGATTATTTGTATCCTGCCACTATGCCTGTGATGAAGGAAAATGTTAAACTCATTATGCCACCAATGCCAAATTATGCAATGTATGGTTTGGAAAATCGTTTAGCCTTGAATGATTTGGAGACTTCGTCCAACTACTGGAATACGCAACATATGCCTTGGGCTAATCCGAATTTGCTATTTGGTTTAAATTTAAATGCTAACACTGGTTTGTATGGCGATAAAAGGCCTTCGAAGAAGCCAACGACTGAAAAGGAAGAATCAAGCCCAATGCCCATGCAACCAACCGCCATTTTGCCGTTGATCATAGCTGGGCCACCAGGACCACCAGGCCCACCCGGACCTCCAGGACCTGTTGGCAGAATGGGACCTCAAGGTAAGACTGGACCTCAAGGTCCTGCTGGCCCTGCTGGACCTCCCGGTGCTGGAAGTGCCTCAAATAATGCTTATGCTACCTTAGAACAAAATCATGGTGTTTGGTATAGCGGAGGCAAGCCACTAATACCCATTTTACAGTCGAACGGTAACAATTACAACAACAATGAGGAATAAATGATAAATATTGAATATAAAATAACTCTTAGTTTCTTCTGGTTTCCGATGAAGTGTGAATGAAATGAAATTTTTGTAAAAAACTTATTCAAAGCCTTTTTTGTTGTTAATCGAAACTGCAACTCTTAGACTTATTAGATACATCACTTAGGGGATGACCCCTACTCATGCAATACATTTTTGTTCTAGAATTAGGAAAATATGTTATGGAAAGGCTGATAGAGGGAGTAGTGTCTGTGCACATTCGATTTAAGCTTTTTCACGTTGAAAGTGACACGAAAGACTTCCGCAGGTAGTTTGTTCTACATACGAACAGTACGACTAAAAAAGGAATTCTCCATGCAATGCATAGTGCGATTTATTGGCCAATCGACCTCAAAAAAATAATGTGCTCTGAATGAAGCACGTGTTATGCGTAAAAATGTGCTGGTTTCAGGAACAAGTTCCCTAATTTCATTAGAACACATTCTATTGTAGCAGCGATAGAACAAGCAAATGCACCCCACATTGCATCGATACTCCAATGAATCGCTGATGAGCTTCTTCGCCATCTCCTGTACGCGGTCGACCAGTCCCAAAATATTCTTTGAAGCGCCGGTCCATACATGAGAATTGTATTCCATGTTTGGCCGGATATTACACTAGATTTGTTTTTTTTTTACATGAAACGATTTCCCATCATCCCTCGTAAAATTTGGTTGATAAAGAAAAACTTGTAAATATATTGATATACGAGTACATATGTAAACTGGTGTATTCCGCTTGGATTACAATTGAAAATTCGAAGAGAGAATTGAGTCAGTATTTCGGAATGCTTTTTTTTTAATTAAGGAATGATTTTTTATCTTAAGGAATGGCTGGATCATTTACTTCCTTTTTAGGGCGCGTACCTAAATTAACACAAAAATAACAGGTCAACGAATAAATATTCATGACACATTCACAGTAACAGTAATTTCGGAAGATTTGAAAGCTACTTCTTGAAAGTCTTATTTAAATCTGAATACTGCGATGTTATTCCATAGCCAGGCATCTCTAAAATCCTTTCATATAAGTTACGGACCAGCCTCTAATGTTTTCTTTATATGCTTCGTTACTGAGAAGCTATTATTCCCCCCTTTTAAGCCCACACCGTTTTTTATCTAAGTTCATCATTGATCATGTCGCTAATACGGGGACACTCTGGAAAAATAAGACAGTGAAAATATCTTACTTTTTCCAAAAAGGAGTAAGAAGGGTTTGGCCACAGTGGGCATTTCCCTCATAGAACTCGAAGTGAGATTTTTTCACTAAGTCATATTTTTCAAAGAGTATCTAAAAAATTTCACAAATACAATTTAATAATTTTCCACTAGATTTAATTCGCTGAGGAAGAAGGGTTTGGCCACAGTGAATATTTATATAAAAAAGCCTTCAATTTCAGTACAAAATGTTTATGTTTACACGCATCATAGTACGATATTATTCCATGGAAGGAAGTTTGTTATGCATTTTGGGGTATAAGAGAGGTCAAATCGCTGATAGAAATATCCTTTTATAAGGACATGACGGAATATAATAGGAGTCAGCTGTGACTGGTTGGTTAATGATTTTATGTTGGGTCTTTTATTGGCCAAACTATCTATTGTTGACGAGTAACTAGATTCTTTCTTGGATCCTCGTTGCTTTGAGGACATTCTTCAACGCTACAACGGCATTCCAAGTAAATATTTTTCCACTTAAAAAATTAGTTTTATTCAACAAACGTTATTCTAAGATTTCATATGAGAAACTGCGACAACTCCTGATACTTTAGTAAGTAGATTTTTACTCCTGGCTGTCATTCGTGGGTCACGAAGCTTGAGATTTCAGATTTCAGAGCATCATGAATATCTCGCTCCTGAACTAAAAATGAAGGACCATAAACAAGTTTGCATTTCTCTCAAATCTAAGCAAATGTAAATAATGTGTCAATATTAAAAAAACTTTCTTTCTTAGTTAGAAATTGATAGAAAAGTGAAAGTTGTTGCTTTTAAAGTTTCAGTAAAATTAACAAATTCAAAACACTATAATTTTAAAATATTCTATATATTTTTTTTGTAATAACTAATAAATAAATTTAACTAACTAAATAATAAAATTAACAATTTAGAAAATGACTAAGAGCTTAATTAAGGTTTTATTACGTTGGCATCCTCCTCAGGCTTTTTGTCTGGCTGTGAGACTTCTTGCTGAACAGAAGTTGCCTTATCGGTAGTAGCTTCCGCAACAAGAGTGCTATCATTATTACCACTGATTTCGTTACTAGTTTCTTTTTCCACTTCAGGAATAACTGTTGTGAATTCAGCTTCATCCTCATCATCGTCATCGCCTATGACCTGTTCAATAGTTTGTTGCAGGAAATGCTGGAATAATTGAAAATATTGTTGGGCACTGGTGGCTACCTGTTGGCTATTGGACAGCTCGGTCACTTTTTTGATAGCATCGCGTATTAAAATTAGGACAGAGGTGTTGGGAGCGACTGTACTGGAGGGTGTAATGGGGGCGATAGAAGAGCTGGGTTCTCTTTCAGAACTTTCCTCGATTTCATTATTGCTAACAGCTTCAGAAACCTCACGTCTGAGTCTGCGTCCAAAATAGTCATCATCTTCCTCAAAATGTTCGTCGTTGTCTTCATCACTTCGTTCATGTGAATCGTCTACCGATTGCTCATAAGCCTGTTGGCGTGTTATGACAGCTTGATGTTGTGACTCGGCATCATCTTCCTCATCATCTTCATCAGAATCTGCGCCCGAATAATTTTCGGAATAAGCCTGGCGAGCACTTCTCACATTAGCCTCTATGCCTTCATAATCCAATTTGTGTACTATTGCACTTTTGTTTTCAGCTGCTCCGCGTAAAGTGGCTGCCTCCAATGAAGCATTGAGACAGATAATGGCACACAACACCAGCAATATTTTGCAGTTCATATTTTTTTATATCTATATATTTTTTTTGATAGCAATTCGTTCTTTTTACTCCCACAGTTTAAATTATTTAACTGAGTATAAACATTTGTACGTATTGGCCTTTTATAGGTTTTTCTTTCTTTCTTGTCAGTCGAAAAAGTAAAGTAAAAAAAAAAAATACATGCATACAAAGTTGTTAAAGAAATTAACAACAACTAATGAAGATCATCATGTTGACGATGGAAAAAAAATAAAAATGAAAGTAAAAACAAATTTTTTATGCATCTGCGTCGCTTTTACCACAAAAATTAAATAGTACAAACAAAACAAAAATCCATATTCATATTTTTGTGTGCTTTATTTTTAATATTTTTTTTTACTTTTTATAAATTTTTGTTTTTATTATCGATCGCTGCTGTCATCACCTCTTCAAGTCATCGTGATCTGCATTGTGATATGAAAGTGTTATTATAAAGATTTATTTTTATTACTTTTCACTATCTTTTTGGTTTGTTTTTAACCAAGATTATCCTGTAATACAGAAAAAATGCTCTTAATTTTATTTGTTCAGCAATGGCTTAAATGTAGAGGCAGGCGATTATGAACCTGCTTGAGAAAGAAAGCTTTATTAATTGATTACTCTTGTTGCATTAGAGTCTATGGTGTTAGATTCGAATAATAATACTCAAACTACTGTCTTATACTTAGAATGTGGTCTTATACTCAGATTACCGTTTTATACTCAGACTACTGTCTTATACTCAGGTTACCGATTTATACTCAGACTACTGTCTTATACACAGAATACTGTGTTATACCCAGACTACAATCTCACAATCAGATTACAGTCTTATACTCAGAATAAAATTACAGTCTTATACTCAAACTACTGTCTCATATTCATACTATCATCTTATACTAATATTACAATCTTATACTCAAACTACTGTGTTATACTAAGAGTGTTGTCTTATACTCAGATTACCGCATAATACTCAGACTACTGTCTTATACTTAGAATGTTGTTTTATACTCAGAATACCCTCTTATACTCAGACTACTGTCTTATACACAGACTACTGTGTGGTATCCGGACTAAAATCTCACACTCAGATTACAGTCTTATACTCAGAATAACGTCTTATACTCAGATTATGGTCTTATACAATGCAAGATTGTGTCTTTTTTAGAGTTTGAGGTGCGTGCCAAGTTTCGTAAAAATCGGTGAAATAGAAGCACGTGAAATATAATATTAAGTTGTAATGGGTGTGTGGCTCCGCCCATTTTTTCAACTTTGAGATTGTATCGTTGCGAGAGCATAATGTGTTTGCTAAGTTTCAAGGCAATCGGATAAGTAAGATATGATAAAATGAAAGAAAAAGAAATTAGTGGGCTGGGATACGCCCACACCAAATGGAAGCTTTACCCACTCAGATAACAAATTAAGTTTTTAAATCGATCTAAAATGCACCGATCTATGAAGTAACATAACCAAAAAAAAAATAAAAAAATACCGACGAATTGATAACCTTCTCCTCAAGTTGCAATAGTGACGATTACTCAAATTTCACTGGCACAATTTTTTCAACTTGCCCGAGTTCCGTGTGTTGCCAACAGTCTAGAGAAATCCTTGCGCACGCATGCTCATGCATGCCTCTGAATATATAAAATTCCAAATTTCTAACCCTTGGTGAGAATCGTAATATGAACTTCAAAAATTTACTTTTAAAAATTGTAATCGATTATCGTTTTATAAGTTTCTACATCACTGAACTTAATTTCATTTTACTTAACGTGTAACAAAAGCTTTTGTCTCCTCTGACTTTCTTATGATAATTTTTCTTTAAAATATTGTTTTTTTTTATTTATGTGAAGCTCGAACAAAAGACGTGCAATTGTTAAGCCCTTTTTGAGTTGGTTTTTAATTTTCTTAAGTAGTTTTTTGCTTACCTAGCATGTGTATATTTTATGAAAACGAATTTCCATTGAAAAAGTTCATAAAAAACTCATATAAAATGTTATATAACACTTTATTAGCGTTTGAAATTAAAAGCGCTTTAAATGAATAGAAGATGTGTACAAATAAATCAAAGAGCTAATTTGAAATTAACAACAGATTGTTATTAAAGGCTTTAGAGATGCTTTTATTGACTATAATAATGACTTTGTTTAAAATACACAAACATACAGTCGCGTCACATAAGACCATCATAAATATGATACGCATCAAAGTGATAAGTTTGCTTAGTATTTTGTTTGTTTATTTAGTGGGTAATAGAAGCGGGAGTTGATGTGCTTAATAAGTACGTGTGTAAATAACACTATATATGTATAATAAAATCAAACTTTTCCAAAAATAACAAGGTCTTAGCAGTGTTGCCGCCGAGAAATTTCAAAAAGTGGCACAAATAGTATAATTTTGAAAAAAAGTATCAAAAAAAAATATCTTGAAGTAAAGTAAAAAATAAACATAACACTAATACAATGTAAAAAAACATACATATTCATGTTAAGTAACAAAACAAAATAAATAACATAAAAAAATTCAATAAAACATCAAATCTAAAAAACAATTGTAGAACACTTTTGTACTTATTTTCTTGTAAATTTTTTCCTATATTTTTCTATTAGCTCTGAGCTTGGCAGCCAATCTTCTAGCTCTGCCTGGCTGGTTGTTGGTAGTTCCTCATCACCGACTTTTTTTGATTTAATAACAAATCTAAAACAATAACTGCCATATTCATAAAAAATAAACCTGTAATAAACCTAAAATATTTTTTATGAATAAGGCCGTAAAACTTTATTCCATATTCTTAAATAAAAACATTAATACAGTAATACGTACTTATCCATAATTTCTTCTTTCGTTCATTTTGTTAAACATTTGAATTTGTTGTCAGAACGAATTGGTTGAATAGCACAAAAGAAAAACATATGATGTGTTTCTTAAGAAACAAAGCAAAGCAAACATTCATATACATATATAAAGCCTGATTGTTATGAAACACATGGTACCTAATTGTGTTGAGCAGCGTAATTTCTTACCTCAAGAGCTGTGTTGGATAATTATTATTGCATGTTTTCGCGGTTTTCTCTTTAAAATATAAAAGTGGCAAAAGTAGCACAGCGTTGCAAAAGGTATCATATTTCGTATCAATAAAGAAAAGTATCAAAAAAGGGGCAAGGCGCAAAAAAAGTATCATTTTGATACTTTAGTATCACAAACGGCAACACTGGGTCTTAGCATCTGATTCTGGCAGAGGTGACCAAGAGAAAACATAAGTACGTGTATCGGCTTTTTGAGACTTTACGTCTGAAGCTGTTATTAATCGGGTTTGAGATTAAGGTACTCTCTTCCATATTGTTATGGTGAATCAGCACCGAAAACCATAAAATTTTTGCACTTGAGGCTAAGCAAGTAGCAACGAGACATTAAGATAACGCTGTCATTTGTTATTCTCTTGATGTTGTTTTAATAGATAGAAAGCGTCCTTATTACTTTCACGCGCGCTCTTTTTACATTTAAATAACAGTTATATGACTTTCGTTTCTTTTTTCTTACCTTAAGTACCGGTTTAAAGTTGTTTATGTTATTTTACAATATTTACTTATTCGATTTCTTAATTTTCTACTTGAGTAGAAATAAGTTACTGCTGTTAATCATTAGCGATGTACATACATATGTAGATGACGAGAGTTTTCAAAAAAGGTTTGTAGTGTTTTTAGCTTTGTATCGTCTATCTGGAGATTCTTTGATAGTAAAATAAAAAATTAAGAGGTCAACTACCCGTCATTAATTTAGTGTTTAATGTAAGTTTTATTTAACGCTATTATGACCACACATAACTACATTTTGTAAATCTAAATCTCATTAGATAGGCTAGGAAACATTTGAGCTTGATGTGCTTATGTTGCTTATATTAGTAAAGGCCGTGATTCACTATCCTACACAATCGTGCAATTTTTGAGAAAATGCAACCCCGGTATGATGGAGTCTATGAAAATGTTCAAAAGCCAATAACAATTCATCAGATCAGGTTTGTATTTTTTGTAGATCGTGCGATTGTGTGGGATAGTGAGTCATGGCCTTAGGGAGTTACAAAAGTATTTCTACAATACTACTTGAAAAAATTCGCCTCTTATATTCTGATAGAAAAATTGACGAAACTCTCATGTTATTTGACTCAATAAATAAATCTTAGAACTTCAAAGAGATTACAAACGAACTGCATAGCCTTTCAGGCAGAGATCTGTTTATGTAAGAATTGTAGAGAGCAACATCATTTCCAAAGCCATAAGGTTTTACAGCCGCGATGTTTGTAGGTTTGATCATACTTATTTCATGTTTTATCTACAATACTTTTGGTAAAACAAATTAAGTAGTTAAAAAAAAGACAATAAAAATGTTTTTATTGGCAGTGAAATTCAGATCTACATAAATACTTATTTCAAATTAAAAAGAAATGAAAAAAATCAATATCAAGTTTAACTAATTTTCTATAAATTGACCAAGTTTTCAATGAGAAAAGTCAGTTCAAATGACTAAAATGAGGTTGGCAGTTGCAGCAACAATGTGCTTAGGTTGGTGGCAATTAAAGTAAATTTTGTAACAATTCAAAAAGAGTATCTTTCTTAGTTTTGTTTGTAAACTATGAAATAAGTTCCTGTAACCCCACTAAAAATATAAAATCCATGCACTTGATGCCACTTAAACATACTCGCACAATCGAGGCAAGGCAATTTCAAACTCCCGATGCTGAATACTTTTATGATGAGGAGCAAGAACAACACGAGCTGCAAGAAGATGAAACACGGCAGCCATTAAGTGAACAAAATGATGATGCTAAAACGCAAGATGAGGTTTTAAGTGATGAAAATGATGCTGAGAGCGAGATCGAGGGCGAGGAACTAGATGAAGAGGAAAATGAGGATGAATCTCCACAGCCTGTAAGTCATGCTAATGGCAAAAAGCCACGGAGTTCTGAAGAGAAACAAAATGGTGACTATAATGAGTTTGACGAGCAGAAAGATTATGAAGAAGCGAAAGAAGAGGAAGAGGAAGAGGAATATGAAGATGATGTCGTGGAAAGTGAGGACGAAGTATTACGTTTTATGGAAAATAGTGCCTTACTAAGTAATCTATTCGATATACTCTAAATTGATTTAGAATTAAGTTTAATGAACTATTTATTAATTTATTTTTATTTAAGTTTAACTATAGTTAAATTACCAAAATAAAATCTAAAGTTTCCTAATTGTTTTCATGGAAATTAACTTGCTTCTGATTATTTTCACGGGCATATAGTGTCTTGAGGAAATTACTGCGATGACGATTGGTTTGTCGGATGCCAGTGCCCCCCTCATGGTCCTTTAGATGTTTTGTTGCTAACGCATTAGAGCTTGTGGTTTCTATTCTGTCTGCATTGTCGATTAATTTTATTTCCTTGGGTAACGTTAAGGTAATGTTGTGTCCATTTATTGTTAGGGAAAGCGGTAAACTGGAGTGGCTATTTATAACTATGGGTATGGTGATATAAATAGTTGCAAGAGATTGTTGCATGGCATCGGGTTCGATTTCGTCAAGCTGCTAGAAAGTAAAAGAAAAATAAAATGAGTTTTAATAAAAATTTTCTTTTATATACACTATACAAAATGACCCACGATGTCGACAGAACACGTTTGATCGATTTGTTATATTGTTTTCAATACAACTTGACGATCGAACGTTTTCTGTCGAGATCGCGGAACAGGCCGTAAGAGAAACTACATATGTCCTCATGACCATTCAAAGTTTTATTAAAGATTATTTACAGAATTATTATGTGGTTTAGTTGTTCAAATTTCGTTTGATTTTTTTATATTTTTTATATATTATTTTGCATATATTTTTTTTTTGTAAAATTGTGAAAAAAAATTTTATGTAAAAATTAAAATTTTAATTTCTCTCTATAAAATAGAGGAAGTTCTTGATTTCACCATTCGAAAATTAAGTTTTCAACAGATCTCGTCGTTTTGCTATCAGGAAAATATATTCTGACCATTTTTAGGGTGATGTGTGCAAGATGGAACATTTTAAGCTTAGAGGGGAGTTCCAGAGATTTCTAGCAAATCATATTTGTTTTATATCACTGTGTACTAGAATTTGTACTTACAATTCTCTTAACTTTCGATTTTTTTAAAAAGCTCCATGGTGTTGAGCCCTCTTTATTAATTTCTCGATATTCCTCATCTGTCAAATCGTGCATATGATGTCCAGCTGGTAAAAAGTCAATTTCAAAATCTTTTCCCTCTTCGGATTGTGAATGAATTTGTTCTCTATCGATATCTTTCAACTCCTTATTATCTAAGACATTCGGCATTTCCAACAATTCCTTATTGTTATGGGCTGTCTCTTCTGTTTTTGAAGAATTATGTGATGGCAGAAGAGAAACTGCTTCCAATTCTACTTTAAGGGTTTTTAGTTTTAACTTAATTGTATTGGGCTCCGCTAAGTTTGCTGATAATGTAACTGTTTCCATATCGAAAGGGGATTCTAACTTGGTTGGTAGTGCTAGACATGTAGAGCAGATGGTAAATAGTAGAAGCGCTGAAATTAAAATTTTAGGTATATAAATCAAAATGCTGCTGAATAAACGCTTCCGTTCCCCGTTCAATATCCTAAACGGTCATTCGAAATGAAAAATCTTAAGAGAAATCTAAAGATGATTTTAAAATACCTATCGAATTATACCAATTTTGAAAAGAGTTCGGCGACTTTTTATTTTTTTCGTATTTGCAAAATGGCGTCTGTTGGCGCCATATTGAATTTTTACTACAGTCATCTTTTGTGACACTCCCGGGATTAAGACAAATCGATTGACATAAGAGTAATTAAAATCGCTACACGCTTTCGGTTTATGTAAGGCCGCAAAGGAACACACATACATACATACATACATACATGCATACATACACACATACATAGGCTGATAAACACAATATCCTTCTTTGTATCGCCCAGTCGGGTAAAAAGGATTTGTGCTTACTAATTTCAGTTAGAAATTTAAGTGCAGTTTTCACAATGCAAGCAAGCGACTTGTTGTACCCATTCAACCAGAAATGGGCTTCATGGGAAAATAAAATGTTGAATGGAAATTCACAATTTGTGCTTCAGCCCATTCGCCGAACAATTTGCACGCGTTGCTCTGGTGTAAGTCGATTCATAATGAAATTTCAAAGCAACTATCAGCTGTTAAATGGGTGCTCAAATAAAGCAGTGATGCCAACTCCAAGTTGAGAAACTCTAAAAAAACACCCTATATAAGAAATCACTAAATTTTTTTAGTATTTTTCATATA
This sequence comes from Nowickia ferox, assembly GCA_936439885.1. NCBI lineage: Eukaryota > Metazoa > Arthropoda > Insecta > Diptera > Tachinidae > Nowickia > Nowickia ferox. Next base: position 10,341,623 of record OW387024.1, on the reverse strand, counting down.
TTTTTTCTAGGCAAGTGGCTTGCGTGCATTGTGAAAACTACACGTTAAAACTCATAAGGCTGATTTACGGTTCTTCGCGAGATCTATTCTGTAGTTCGCAACGAAAGGAGATGCTTTCGAATTTCCATGTAATTAACATACAAATTCTAAAGTATTTTATTTCGTTCCAAATTGCAGCGTAGACCCCTGGTTCTGTCACTAAAACTACAAGTAAAGTAACAGTGGGATAGCTTGTGCAATATATGGTATTAAACAAAGCATTCCAAAGCGTTACGTAGATGTAGTTGATGTAATATGTGGTCTACTTTCATTATGTGTAAATATAATTAGTGCCGTGAAAATCTCTCAAGTCTCGCAACTTTCTTAAAGATGCAATAGTTAAAAATCTGCGTTGGTGCCACCATATAAATCATTTAATAGTATGTTTGCTTATGGTCCTTCGAACCGGTTTCTCGTGGCAATCTCTCAAGATGCAATGACACACCGAAGCAAATGCAAGTACAAACAACCTCAGCATTTAAGATCTTAAGCTGCTCCAAACATCATATACATATCGTTACCTTAATACAGAAAGGCCCTAACTCATTATTTTTTTTAAATCAAGTTTTTTTTTGTATATTTCAATAGAAGAGCATCTAATGTATCGAAAAATGCAAAACTCTCGGTATAAAAAAATGTGTTAAGGCCCGTCCTGTATTAAGGTAACGATATGTATGTATGTATGTATTTGCTCAATCATTTATTTTCTTTCTTACATAATATTATAAATTTTACATAATATTAATACGCCTAAATATTAAGCACAAACAACTTAATTCTCACTTCGAGTTTCAATCATTTTTTTATGATATTTTAATGATTGTTTTTTAAATCAGTAATGAACTTTTTACCTAATCCGCGTTTTTGTACCATTTTTGCTAAAATCGTTAATACTAAAGAAAGTTGGCTTAGCAATCTAATATTTATAGATTCATTTCCTTAGAGAAATTTACTTTCAGTTTGAGTAGTGATTTAAAGTTAATTAATTTGCATTTTATAATTTTTTGCAAATGACCGTATTAAATTAGTTTTGTTTATTTTATGCAAAATTTATATCATAGTGTAGCGGATATGGGTCTATATTATAAGATTTAAATTTACTCAAAACAATGGTTAAAGAATAGCTGAACAAGAGTTTGGCAAAAGTTCATTGGAATTTCAAAAAACTTTCGAAAAGCGGGGGGGGGGGGAATTATTTTGCAAAGTACAGACGACGCACAATAATTTGATCTTATATAAAAATTGTTCAAAGAGGTAGGAAGTTGTTTTGAAATAATTACATACATATGTACATACTTACGCTATTACAAAGTACTTTATGTAAGAAAAATTCAGTTTAAAAAAATTGAACAAAGGACACACATACATACCTTCCACATGTGACAAACATTAAATTTTTACCCCCATATTCATAAAATTTAAAATGAATTTGAAATGTATTTTATTTCAAATTTTTCATACAAAAGTTTTCTAAAATGGATTTCAAATTTATTTTATTTTTTTATGAATATGGGGGTTAATATTTTCTGTACAACTAAATGAAAGTTCTGAAACACTTGCATATATGTAGTTGTTTTACTCACTGTGTTACTTTTTCATGGTCATTGAACCAAGGACTCTAGGCACTGCACACATATCCTTTATAACAAAAATGCTATAACTCGTACAAACACTACATGTGTAATACTATGCGAACTTTAGCCTATATAATCGAATATCTTACCTGATGTAGAAACTTTTTTTTTTTATTTTTAACTACCCGGGGTAAACTTATTTTCGATTTTTGCAGCTTTTTTTTAGTTTTGGAGCTTTTTCCTAGTTTTGGCGCTTTTTTCGATTTCGGAATTTTTTTTGTTTTTTTGGCGTTGGTTTCGTTTTTGGCAATTTTTTCTGTTTTTAGCGAGATTTTTTTTGTTTTGGCTCTTTTTTTCGTTTAGGCGATTTTATCGGATTTTGAGGTTTTTTTATTTTAGCGTTTTTTTATTTTGGGAGTTTTGGAAACTTCCCGAGTTTGCCTCTTAAGGTTTCCAAGATACAATATGTTGCCAAAATTACTTAGCCAAAATTACATTAACTGATAGAATGAATACCCTTTAATTTTGATTTTTTGAATTTCAGTGTTAATTGAAATTAGTTAATTTTGCATAAAAATACACTATGTAAATTTCAAGTGTCTGCATACTTGTATAATTGTCTGTATATTACACTGGGATTTCAAAATTTTCGTTGCTCGCTTTAGAACACCCTTTAGTTTTTAACCGTAATATATTTTAGCGGCCAAATTTCTACATATTCCGTGAAAATTTCAGACTCACCTCTTACGGTTCTTGAGAAAACAGCCTGTGACGGACAGACGGACATAGTAGCGAAAACAATAGGGTTCCTATTCACCTTTGGTGTACGGAACCACAAAAAAATCATAAATATTTACTGCAGTAAACATTTCAGTAATTACTACCTCTACTGACTGTAAACAAACTTTTTTTTCAAATTATTAAATTTCAAACTTAAGTGCTGTTATAAAAAGGAGAGCTTTTTTAAGACAACCAAAATTTTGCTACAAGCTTTTGCTTCTCTTCACTAACCATTGGCAAATACCAAATGCCAAAATTAGTTTATCTTTAAACCATCTGACTTTACGGTAACAATTTGAAGGTAAATAGTTTTCTTATGCGAATCATTCTGTTTTATAATGTTTTAGCTAAGCCACTCACCTCAACGTTTATAGTTCACACATCTGTATGTGAGAACAATATTGTTATTTGTTATTTAAAAAATTAAAAATTTTGATATAAATATATAAAAGGAATAAATAAAAAATGTATTGTCTGAGCCTGCAGTGCAATAAAAATGATATGGTATAAATTATTGTTGTTGTAGTCAAGGCGTATCTAATTAGCTGGTAGCCAGCCCTATTTCATATGATAATTTTTGGTCTACTCGTATATGCTTTGTATCTGACAAATGTCAAAAACTTCTTTTTTTGCTTTTGACGTTCTTCAGTTCTTTCACACAGCTATGGTTGCCATAGTTTTGTACAACAAATCCTTATGCACTCATCTGATATAATTCATCATGGTTGTAGTTTAATTAAAGTATGCGAAAAAGTAGCGAACTCCGAGACAGTTTACTTCGATGAGTATGCACAATATGGGTTGCGGCTCAGAGAGTCCCTGACGGAAGTGAAAAATGGCAGCATAGTATGTGTGCTAAGAAAAATTTCATCATTTGCGGCCTGATTGTGGCAAAGGTGGTATTGTATTGTCGAAAAACAACTGTTGTTATATTTTTAATGTTTCAAACACATTTTTAGTCACACTTACATTTGACAAATTAATAAACTGTAAGAGTAACATTGTTGGAATACAACTGTAACCAAAGTATGGCCAAGACTTTGTCTCTTTTTTAAAATTTTTTTATTTTTAAGAAACAACCCGCGAAGTGATTAGCTTGTCTGCGGAAAAACACCCAGGGTCTATGGTGGGAATCGAACCCACGACCTCTGGACTGAGAGGCTAGCATCGCTATTAAAGATAACAAAAAAAAGCTTGAACGGTTCACTGCTGTGACACTAGCTGTCTCTGATTATGAAACTTATATTGGATCAGGTTAAATATATATGGGAATCTTACTTATACGCAATTTGATTCAAAAAGTAAACTCTTCGAATTTGTATGTTATTTACATATCACCCCGAAACCTTCTTGCGTCGATTTTAATTACAAAGCAATCACCTTGTATTACAATTTCTATGGTAATATTTCATTGTTAATTGCCTGGAACTCACCGCTAGGCATAAACTCAGGGTGGTCGAAAACTAATATATTTTCTATAAATGCACCTAAAAAATTTATTATCGAATTGCTAAGAACATAGACTGTTTTCGAACATTTTCGACAACGTTATCTCTCTTGTACTATTTAGCCGATTGAAACAGGCATTCGGCGCTGTTTTCCAGTCGAAAAGCAAATAATAAAAATCGATTTGAAATAGACTTTTTTAAAAATTTTTTCGAACCATTTAACCAGTTTATATATCACTAGTACATGCAGTTGACTCTTGACTCTTTGGAGGATCCATGCAATGTATGTATAATGTACAATTGAATTTGTTACAATGAAATCAGGGAACTTGTTTCCGATACCTGCATATCTTCATGCACAGCAAGGTCTTCATTAAAAACACTACAATTTGCAGTCGGTTAGCATAGGGTTACGCATAATAGAGATAATTATCTTCTTCTTATCCCACATACAATTCGTATGCAGAATAAATTGCCTGCAGCAGTCTTTACTGGTATTTTCAATATACGAGTACCTAAATCCTCCTTCAATTCATTTGTTGAGTAAAGGCCATCCCCTGAGTACTGAACCTTGTCTGTGTCAGTTTTTCAGGATTAAACTTAAAAAGTCACTCAGCATTAAGCCTGAAAAGTCAAGAAAACTTCCAACAAACTTATATTTTTTTTTCCAAGTGTTTCTTTATAGAAAAAAAAATTAAATGACTACTCGCATTCATTTAAATGAAACGATGAAAGACTAAACCCTAAAAATCAATACGATTATCGTTTTATTTTAAATTCGCCTAGAAAAATGTCTTATTCGCAATACCCAACCATCAACTACCACAACAGAGCATGTGAAATCAATTCATAATAATATTGACTATGAAGAAAGTAAAAAAGCTTGAAATTTGTTTCTTATTTTCCTTTTATTTTTACATTTGTAAACTAACAGGAAAGGCTAAAACATAGCAAAAAAAGAAAACTATGATTGCTTTAAAAAAAAATAGAAACGAAAGAAAATTGTTTAAAATAAAATTCAATATCAATAGAATTCATTTCATTTTCTTGCGAAAACTTTTATTTTGCTCACACTAACTTCCTGGTCTTTATTATATTTTACCAATTCCAAAAACCAGATGCTTGCATACAACGATAAAGAAACTAAAAAAAAGTTAAACTAAAGTAGATAGAAGATTCCTGCATAATTTTATTTAACGATAGAAAATACAATTCAAACTACCACGAGTGAGTTTTCAATGGTCTATCACCAGATGAGGAAGCAAAAAAGTAGTTAGATGAACATGTCATGGAAAAGGGTCAGTTTGCAAATGATAGTTTAATTGATCAGAATAATATCAGATTCTAAGAAGGAAAATAAGAGGAATATAAGTAAGTACGCCACTATGATTAGGAGTAGTTTAGGAATAATGTGTGACTAAAGAGTGAAGCTATTAGTAGATTTCGAAGCCTTTAAGGAAGGATTTAATTACACCGAAAATTATTGGCAATAATAAGAACTATTGAAAGCTTTGACGGAACCAGATTGAAGCTATTAGAAGATCTTAGGAATATGGCCAATCTAAAGATTGATCCAAGTACAAAGTAGTGTAGAAAAAGTAAACTTGTTACGAAAAGAAAACTTCAATTCACAAACTTAACCAGTCAATTCTGCATAGAAATCCTCTGTCAATACACACAAGCACGTAAGTTAAATAATTAATAAAATGAAATGACTAGATTAAATTAAAATTAAAATTCAATTCAAATTGCTTCAACTTGAAATAACCTTTATTCAACTTTCTTCGTGTTATTTCATTGTTTCAATTTGAAATAATTTTTATTCAATATTGTTCTTCATTTTGATTTAAAAGTACTGGAATTTTAAATCAACACGAACGAAAGTTATTTAAAAAAAATCTGTGAAGATTACTGTAAATCATTTTGAATTAACCTGAAACACATACGAAACAAAATCATTGCCGCAAAATGTTAAATTAATCTTGTTTTTGCAAATTTTAATATGAAGTTATTCTGTGGGTACCTTTTCTATATTAAAAAAAAAAAGACGAATGCCTAGTTTCTTTAAACTCGGCCACGCCCACCGCCAATCAAACCCATTCAAAATATAGATAATAATTTTTTTAATATTTTGTTTATCTTTCGAACAAAATATTTATTTATTTTTCATTCATCGTTTCTTTTCAAATCCTGTTTGGATGGCTCATGTCTTAAGCTGGTTATAAGACTCTACTGTATTTCCCAGAAAACATTAACCGATTCTTCCGAACATTTTCCAGGTTATTTTTTTTTTAAATTAAAAACAAAATCTTTCTCACTTTTATTGGAAAAAAATCTTGAGGGAAATTGGGGCTAAATAATTTTTTCCATTGATTTGAACATATCTTTTTAACTATTAGTGACATCCCTATAATTTTTTTTGTTTATAGAAGAAGTGTATGTATACTAATTTATTTTAAAATAAAATTTTTAATTTAATTTTTTGACCTCATTTTATATTTACAATTAAATTATTGTTTTAAGCTTAAGGTCTGTATTTATATATATTGCTTAATATTCTTATTTCAATATTTCGTTAACCTTCAGTTAACTTCTTCTAATATTTCCGAAATATTGAAATAAAAAAATAAAACAATATACATAAATAAAGATCTAAAGCTTAAAAAATAGTTTAATTAAAGTCAAATTGTATTATCAAGATAATTATGCATATATGGACCACCAAATTTGCTTGAAAATATGAGTAATTGCATGTACTCACTTAACTTAGTTGTTCAAAAATAAAATAAACTTTTTGTAAAAAACCATAAATTCTCATCTCATGTTTAAACTTGTCCCTACAAAAAAGCATCATTAAATTTTTGGAAATTTGAGTGGTAGAAAAATGGGGGTTTCGACACCAAAATCCCACTGTGCGCTTTGTATTGTATAGCAGTAGTGGAAATATAGGGGTTTGACACCAAAATGCCACTGTGCGCCTTGACCGAACACGGTCACCGACAAAGTCATTAAATAACAACATCAAGCCTTTTTCTCATGTGCATTAGCGTCCTTTTGTGGCAATTGTTGTAGGAAAATTCAAGTGATGCAGGCATAGAGTCACTGGTCAATATATACCGACTATACCGACTTCAACGGATACTAATCCTAATGTAATATCAGAGCGCCCTCCTTTGGTGGTAGTGTGTAGCAGAATAATCGGCATAGTAAAATAAGAAATAAAATGGCTACTAAACACAACTTTGAAAATTTAATGCGCCTCATTGACATCAGAGGCGCTACAAAACTGCCTTAAAAATAAAAAAAGTGCAAAAAGCAGAGTTGTATAAGAATGAAGCTTTCCTCTATCTCTCCCATCATCACCTGCCTTCTCTATCGCTTTAGCTTTGCTAAAGAAAGTAACACCTAGTAGTAGTAGACATTCAATGTTTGAATGTTACTTCTCTAAAAAAAATTCAATAACGTTGAACAATATTTATTGATTCACATACTACGGAACGCATTTTTCTATTATTCCAAGAATCTATGAATTTTCCAACAAGGGGGAGGGGGATGGCCAGCAAGGTACACCGTGTCCCAGATTTTTTAAACAATATTTCGTATCACTTTAAACTTGCCCTGACTATAACAGAAAGAAAGCTTTTTCGCTTTGAGTTGAAATAATAAAAAACGATTTCATAGAAATAAAGTTAAATTATTATGGAGTTTAAGATAAGACTATATGCAATATTTGAAAACAAACCTTATTTTGTATACATACATACGTAAGTATATGTATTTATGTACCCTTACTTGTATATAAGATTATTACACAAAACTTAACCCTTTACCTTAAAACCCATCCTCTGTACATATGTACATATATTTAATACTCTTAAACTGTTTAAACAAAGTCAAACGTTAAAGAAATTCAATATTGTTTTTTCAATTCTGCTATTTTTTTTCTGTAACCAAGCAAGCCCGCATCTACATATCTTTCGCATTGATGGTGCAACGTTCATTCATTCGTTCATTTAATCATTCTCTCATTCATTCATGGCATGTACTGGCGTTGACAGTGTATGCATTTATTGCTTGATTGAGTTGACAAAATGCATTGTGTAGAGTGCTGACAGACGTCAGCCTTAACACAATACAAATAACTATTGAGAAAGTATTGGTTTTGGCAAACGAACGATGGAAATTTATTGTAAAACAGAAAGAATAGTACGGGCAACAATACGATTTATGCAAAGAAAAGTTTGCATACAGACCAGAAAGAAGATGCTGTTTTGTTTGAAACCACCAAACATCTGTAAAATGTGGTTGCACAACTGTCAAACTTAAATGTGTTGCATACATACAACGAATGAATTAAGTTAACGAATACATACTCATACATAAATTTTAGGCTGGGTTAGTTAACAGAACTGGGGTAATGTTAGGGCAAAGAGTCTTAACACAATTTATTTTCGTAAGAGCAAAAGTTGACGCAGAAAACTTCTTAATATGCATTACTTTATATATGTTTGTAGTACTTTCCAATATACGTACATATATGCAAATAGTCAATAATATTTTTTTTTTGCCTAGAAAAAATTATAATAAAAAATAAAAGTCAGCACTTCATAGCTGTGCTTTAAATTTACTTCTTTACTTTATTTCCTTAGTTACTTTTCTCCATTTCTTCAATACTTTTAAAAAACTTGTCCATACTCAACAATTAGAAGATAAAATATTTCTCACAAAATACCGGAAAAAATAATAACGCAAAAAAAAAGATGCAAATTGTGAAAAAAAGCACACGGCTATTGGTATATAAAAGGCAAATCATTACAGCAGTTGAACACCCTGAATAAATACGAGAAAAAAACATACATTTTGCCAAAGACAATCGAATCTGAAGTTATAAACAGACATTTTACAGACAAACTGGCAACCAAAAAAAAAAAAAAATATTGAGGGAAAAAAATGGAGAAAAAAGTTGTATTACAGAATAAAATGTAAAGAAAGGAGCATCCATTTATGCCTGAGTAAATACTCATGGAAATAATAATAATAATACAAAAGGAGAGAAAAAAATCAAGGAAAATAATGTAAACTGAATGGTATAGAATCAATGAAAGGAATAAGAAATTTCCAACTATAGAATTTTAAACATGGCCGGACAGTAAAGCTTAAAAATAAAGCATCATTTAGAGATATCTATTATACGATTTGAAAACGAAACACTACAACTTGGTTGTCAGAATTTAGAGAAACGAAAAGACTTGGTAAGTTTCCAAGGACAGGTTAAGGTTAGGTTTGGTTAGGTTGAAAAGAGGTGCAAGCAATATGGACCCAATCTGTTTCGGATTACATTTATGCTTTTATAGTATGTTGTGCTCTCTTAATAAAAGTATTGGGGAGATGTCCAAAAAAACCATAAAAACCTATCAAACTTAGGGACATCTGAAAGGCACCATAGACTCTAAGACGGGGAAAAATTTGGCTTGAAACGAAAACTTGCAAAACTTTTAAAATCATGTGGAGCTCCTATGATCCCAAATAGACTAAATTTCCTTTCTCACTTACTAGAAGCAATTGTAGCCTTCTAGTGGGGGTATTAACTGGGCACTGAGGTTTCGTTAATCTTTGCTTAATTTAAGATGATTAGCTGATTGGGCTTCTGCATCCGATCTTGGATGTGGGAGATTTACCCGCCACCGTTTGTGAGGGTTATACCGCCCATGGCCGGTCTTCAGAGCCTCGTCAGCTAAGAACAGGGTACGCTACGTGTAGGAGAGGTTGTAGGGGCGCATCACTACACCATTAGTACCTTGAGGCCCTATGCTCCTTATAAGGAGCCAAAAGAACCTAACCGTGCAAAAATTGAGGTCCATGCGAGAGTTGACAAAAATACCTCTCTCCGTCAGAGTAAGATATTCTTGCTAACAGAAATATCATATCCGAAGCTGCAGTAGAAACTTAATTATGATTAAATTTGAACCTTAGATTAGATTAGAAAAGGGGGAAGATCTGGTCCAAAGACCGGCACTGCGACACCTGATGAATCTTTTGTGCCATAAATCTGTAAATTAAATTAAATCAATCTCTGTATGACTCTCCTTATGAAAGTCAGCACAGCTATTGAAGAAGCCCGCTTAATATCATTTGAACACAGAAACTCAGAATGAAAAATACGCCTTGTACTGTTACATAAAACGATACACTCACAAAGAATGTGTGCCGTCGTCTCGTCATCTCGCCTTGTACTGTTACATAAAACGATACACTCACAAAGAATGTGTGCCGTCGTCTCGTCATCTTCCAAGCACAAACGACACAAGGGTGAACCAACTTGGTTACTTTTCCAGAGAGAATAGTTCAGTTCAAAGTGACCAGAAAGGAAACCATTAACCAGCCGTAAATTATTCCTGTTGAGGTTCAGGATGCCATTGTATATAAATGGCTGCATCAATGCTTTGGCTTGCCCTTAAACCAGAAGAAGCCAGCCACATTTCCTTAGCGGTCGAACTGTCATCTTCTTTGATCAGAGATGTTACAGTCGACCGACTTAAGCCACAAAACGATTCTGGGCCCATAAACGGAGTAGCAGAGGCTCTCTTGGCCAGTTCATCCGCTTTCTCATTCCCCGGATGACGGCTGTGGCCAGGTATCCAATAAATGGAAACCTTGTTCCGTATGGATAGCTTTTGTAATGAGTCAAAGCACTCTAAAACCAGCCTGAAACGAAATTCCCATGAAATTTGAACCTTAGACTTAGTCTTAATGCCCTTTAGCGATGTCGACATAAACAACCGCGCCTGGCTAGGGAGGCGGCTGCTATGGATACATCACATGGGGAGTGCGCGGGCTCGTTACTTCCATTAACTTTTTAAGACAATGCCCTTGACGCTACCTAACAGAAACTAAATGATAGACATTTAATTTTCCTTCGAATTTCTATTCTTGTAAAGGGTCCGCCATATAATTTTTTTTTTTTTTTTCAAAACAGGGCGCAAAACATTGAGTGTAGCTTCGGCTGTGTGGCACGTAGCGCCGTCCTGTTGAAATCAAATGTTGCCAATATCCTCCTCTTCAATTTTTGTGAACAAAAATTCGTTCAACATGTCCCGATAACGATCGCCATTGACTGTAACGGCCACTCCTTGCTCATTGGCCCAATTATGCCTCTGGACCAAAATCCGCACCAAACAGTGACTCGTTTTGGGTGCGTCGGCTTTTCAATGTATGCGTGCGGGTTTTCTGTGCCCCAAATGCGACAATTTTGCTTGTTTACATACCCACCAAGATCAAAATGAGCTTCATCTGAAAAGATGATTTTTTTTTACAAAATCGGCATCTTCTGCAAGTCGATCGCAGGCAATATTTCCCAGCGTTGTTCAAGCGTATACACAAGCATATTCGTTCAGCGGAAGGATAAAACTAATTATCTGTCAAATCAGACATGAGCTAGGTGTTATCATTCACGAAATAAGCACTAGTTGAAAAAAACGTTAGATGGCGGACCCTTTATAAGCTGAGCAGCGCTAGTTTGTTTCACCCCTCTGTAGTCTTAATGGCACTGAAATAAGCACAATATATTCTATAGTTAGTTTGCCTCTTGTTTTTTTTTCTTCTAAATTTTAATGAGTTGTTTTATGCACACACACACACACACACACACACACACAATAAACATACTTATATTCATACACTAATATTGTCAATGCTTTACCCATACATTTACCACTTATTCTATTCACACACATTTGTTTTGTTGAAAAAAAAAATTCTGATTTGAATAGCTTCTTTATGCTATTATTATTATTTTATTTTTTGCTAAACTTTTATTTAAATTGTCATTATAATTTAATAGTTTATAATTTAAAAATTTTTGTGTGGTTAAAAACTATATAATAAAAAATATAGACATAAATTTTAAATAAATGCTTAGACAGTTGTTCTATTATTAGAAATATAAAGGGTGATGTTTTTACTGTTTGTTTGAAAAAAAAAAAATTAAGAATTCTTGAATGATTAAATTGTTTAAAACAAGGCAATAGAACTGTAGCCTAGGAAGACCCTTCTGTTAAAAAGCAAAATTAAGTTGGAGTTTGGTTGAATTTGATAATTTTGCATTAGCTCAAAATCTGCTTTCACCTACAATTTTCATTGTAAAGCGGGACTATTAATAAAAATTGTACTTGAAAGCCGGGAAATGTTTTGTGTTTACACTTGCATAAGCAATATATTTTGAAGCGACTGCTTTAAAAAAATTACCCTTTGAATATTCTCAATGCTTTGATTTTTTTGTGGCTTATAAAATATCTCCTTTAGTTTTTTGTTTAAGGAATTACTGTAATTGGTTTTCCATTGATTATTTTCATTTCCGTTTCCTTTTATATTTGGTTTTCATGTGACTACGTGAATGTTTATTTTTGCATTGAAATCAGGAATTTTTAGTATTATTTGTTTGTGCAATTGCAGACAACAAAAAAAAAACCCAGCAATAATTTTTAGAGATAAATCATTTTATTATAATCATTTTATATTATTATTTTTTTTCAACTTTAAACACATTTGAAAAGACAATTAGTATGTGTGTGTGTGTGTGTGTGTGTGTGTCTGTGTTATTGGGTGGAGGTTTGTGTTGACATTGTGGTTGCAAAATTGTCATTACAGAAAATAAAAGAAAATGGCAAAATAATTGTCTGTTAATGTGAAATTTATTGCAAATATTTTAGGGAAACGTAGATTTATAAAATGCAAAACAAAGTGTATAAAAAGGCTCCTCAAGAAGTTTCATAAGATTTGTATCAAAAATGTTTCAGACTCTTACAATGTACAATTAAACCAATTCTCATATTCAATTTCATTAAAAATTCATGGCAAATAGTTAATATTAACAAGCACACTCTTCCCAAGTACATGGTGGCACAGAAAATGCGTTATTATTTTGTTTTGTATTTTCCACACCTTCTTTACAAAATCACATTAATTAAGAAAAATATTTAATTTATATAAAAAAATTTAATGGCAGTTTGTGGAAGACAAGTAAAAAATCCTCGGTTGTCTATTTATATTGAAAATGAAAACAAAGCACTCAAATTTGTTTTTGTTTTCAATTTAAATAGACAGGCGAGAATTTTTACCACTAAACTGGAGGTTAAAAGTACTGAACGTGAGCCGGACTAAAAATTCATTACAGTTTAAATAAAATAATCACCCTTATTCCAATTGTCGACATCGACGTCACTTTAATACAATACCAAAAGATGGGGGCCTGTTTAGTCGCTCTCGAGAAAAATTTTGTGCTACTGACAATCTATTTCCGTTCCCTAAGATCTAGAAAATAGCATAACCCTGCCAACAGGTGTCAGTTATTTTCGAGAAAGGGTACCCAAGCTTAAATTTTTTAGTATTGTGTTAAAGTGACGTCGATGCGACAACTGGAATAAGGGTGAATATAAAATTTAATAATTTATTTTAAAATAATAGAAATTATATTAATTTATATATTATATATTATATCTTAAGAAAGCAAATATATATAAAAAAAATGTAGGGTCTAAAGACTGTGATAGACTTCTCATTTAGTTAGCATTAAACTTATTATAAGTATAGAGGACAGATAGCCCTCTATACTTATACTCATTGCATACTCGTATGTATTGAACTTGCCGGGACAGTGCAAGATATTATTTCAAATAAATATTTGAAGTTTAAGGAAAACCTGCCTTCCTTATTATCTTAATTTTTAAAATTCCATTTCAGCTAAGACCAAATTTACGATTTAAGATTGCTGATTGATGCAAAGACTTGCCTAGCTCTCATATATCTTTGACGTGAAAAAAAAACAATATTTGCTACAGTTAAGATCTGTGATAAATCTAATTGCAATTACTGCACACAGACAATTTTCATATTAAAATTCGCGAAAACAAGTTTAATTAAATAATAAATAATATTCGGCAATAATTTAGTTTCATATGTGTTTAATGTTAATTCCACATGATTTACAAATAAAATTTATTGCAAAACAAATTTTTCCTTTTGAAATAACGTTATTTCATGTTGATTTAATATTTTAGTACTGTGAAATCAAAATGCAGAATCACGCTGAATTAAAGTTATTGCAAGTTGGCACAGCGTGAAATTCGCTACTCAAATAAAATGAACAACAAGGTTGAATCGAAGTTATTTCAAGTTGAAACAACATGAACTTAATTTAATGCAGTCATTTTAACACATTTAAACAACATTTTATTTCTAATAAATTTAATATGATTTCGAATAAAAATTTTTTCATGGCGATTTTGCATTGGTATTTTGTTCCTTCCATATAAATATTCCTTCCATATTCCCTGGCTTGTGAAAAATGCAATTCCAATATAATTATGATGCAGCAAAAATTTGTTTTTATCGTTAAAATTGATTAAATTCATTTTTTTTTATCAGGTTCAAGTACACAACTACTAATATACAGAAGTATTCTTAATTTTATTCCAGCTGCACTTACGATCAAAACTCAGCAATATTCTAAAGATACATCTAGAACTATTTAATGGTCTTAATTGCAATCCCTAAAAGGACATGCTGGCTTTTGACTTATTCCTAGCCTAAAAGAGATTTCATTTTAGCTACCACAACACAATTACGTTTATCTTAAAAGTTGTGACGATTGTGTGTTCTCTAATGAAATTAATTTCAATTGATGCAAATACACATATATTCATCTCCAATGTATCCTTAATTTAAAAAATAAAATATGTTGAGCTGGAATTGTTAGCAATATGCACTAAAAATTGCTAATTACTTTCAAACATATACAAGTAATCACTCTGGCAAATTTCGGTTTGATGAGTGAAATTGCATGGAATGCATGTCCTTATTTTATGTCCTGGCATATGAATGTTAGCGAATATAGGTTGGAATGCGGTGAAAATTTATAACTATTTGTAAAATCATATGATAAAGCTTTCAAGAGGTTTTCATTATAATCTCTGAAGAAACGTGCCTCCCTCCCATATATCCTTTATTTTATAAATTCACTTTCACTTGAAAAATTGTTCCAATCGGCGGAAGTATACAAAATTTTCGGAATGAATGTAACTATTTGTAAAACTATATGGCAAGGATCTGGAGAGTTTTTCATTATAATCGCTGCAAAAACGTGCCTTCCTCCCATATATCCTTTATTTTAAAAATTTCTCGAAAAAATTTTTTTTCCAAAATTTGTTTCATATATGTGGAACTAAATAAAAATTTCAAAAACTGAAATAAAAAAACTTGTTTGCCCATATTACTTTAAATTTGCAAATATTTACGAGTATATGATAGTTTCTTTGAACCCTCATAATAATAAGATTAATACTTTAATAACAAAAAATAGCATTTTAAATTAAAATATAAAAACTTTAACACCCGCCTATCTATCAATCAAAAGTTGTTGAAAGGCTGCAAAAAAAAAAAAACGAAATAAATAATAAAGCACAAATCAAGATGGTTACAAACATGCAATTTGTTTCACTACCAAATCGTCTTCAATATACCTTAAATTTTTTTTCTTCACACTTTTATATTGCTTCCGACGACGCTTTAATACATCACTTTCAAAATTTCTGCACTCAGCTGTCACTTAAACAGATGATACAGGAAGTTTAGCACTGAACAGCAATGACACCCATACAGCAGCAATTTTTACTTAAGAACCGATAACAAAAGGTGAAAATTTTTATAATCATCGACAAATGTTTCCAATTTCAACAAAAAATTTTTTCTCCTTCTTTAGTATGAAAACAAAAAAATAAATAAAAAAAAAATAAATGGCAGCCGTGAGGAAAACAAATAATCCCAGCCGTTTGCTTTGACATATTTTTTATGCTTGGGAAATTTCTCATTTTTACAACAGTCAACCAACCAGCTTTCAGGCGATTTTCATCAGTACAATAATTCTCTGCTGGGTGTTGAAAAATGAAGAAAACACTTCAGTTTTCAGTCGCCTTTTTAATGATGTGAAATATTTTTGCGACACGTATGAGCTGTTTGTGCATAAAAAATAAGTTTTGATTTGTTTGCAGGAAAATTAATTAACGTTTGTAGAGAAAGGCATTACTTAATTAACTTAATGACTTGCTATATTATTATATTAGTTAGAAGAAAAGATTTCATGCAACTCGAAAAACCTTTCATAAGAAACCTCACGAAAATCTTTAATCCTTCATAAAATAGTTAACTAAATTTTTCCGAAAACATTTCACATAAATTTCATTACGCAAAACACTAATCATTTGCAATCGATATAAAATGATTTAAATTCTGAAAGCAATCAAGTTCACTCTCTTCCACAAAGTGTTTAGTAAACAATAACCAGCCAACTCATTGAAATATAATGCCAGGACACAAACACACGCGCGTTTAACACGGTGTGTATGTGAGAGTGTATGACAAGTGTTTGGCAGACAGGAAATGAAAACAATATTTTGTAGCAAAACACAAATACATTAAGAAATTATATACTCGTACCAAGAGAAGGAAGTGAGCTAAAAGAAAATTGCTTATTGTTGTTGCACGAGGCATTAGCAAATGATAAATTATCTATGATTAAATGAAATGATTTTTCTTAGTTATTTTCTAGGCATTTTCTATTTATTTTTTCGTTGTTCTCTTTCTACTGATTATTTGCCATAATTCATCCAGATCGATAGTTTGGGTTACTTTTTATTTGAAAGGAAATGGAAACAACAACAGCAATATTAACAATGAACAAGTGAAAGCTAAAGGATTTTTTTTTTCATAAGGAATGTAAGATTTATTAGTTGGACTAATAACACATCAAGCATATCCAAAGGCAAATCAACAAGGGATAGACATTTTTCTAATATAATCGCAATTTTTGAAGTGTGAGCTAAAATGGGCGGACACTAAAAGAATTTTTATATTATAGTTCAGACTTTTCTAATAAAAAACGTATCTATTTTTTTTTAATTTTCCTCTCTACCAAGAAGAGATATAGAGAAGTGCATTTGATAAAAAGCTTCCACAGCTTTACTGATATTAATGTCATGTCGTTTCATCGATCCTTCTCTATTACAAGGTGGGCCAAAAGAAGTCATCCGATGTTGTTTGGCTCTCATTTTTTTTTTGTATTTAAATGAAAAACTTCGATTCTGTTTTTTGATTATGTTTATTTGAACCTTCAGAATTTTATTGGTCAAGTCACAATTGATTGCTCGTTTAATGGCATTTTTCATCACTTCGGCGAGAACAGATTCGGTGACAGATTCTCGCACTCGTGTCGAATGTTGTCTTTGAGGGCTTCCAGGGTCTCGGGCTTGTTCACGTAAACACGGCACTTCAAAAAACCCCACAAAAAAAGTATGGAACGGTTAAATCGGGCGATCTTCCGGGCCAGTGTAAATCGCCAAAACGAGAGATGAGGCGACCCAGGAACGTCACGACTTGATTATTCCGCGTTCTTGGGGAGCGTATCGCTCCATGGCTTGTTCACTTGTATTCTACATCTGTCTAGTTCACAAATGTCAAAACAGATTTGAAATTGGCCGCCATTTGCAAAAATAAGAGCATCTTCCAATAGGGTGATTTCTTTTGGCCCACCTTGTAGCAAATAAAATGGTAGCATATTGAAAATTAAATAGGAAAACTCATATTGTAAGTCCCATCCCATTAATTCAGACTGATTTTAATTTAAATTTTTTATGACACATTTGCGCTTTACTCTTATCTTCACTTGCTTTGCCTTGTATTGTCTTGTCTTATCTATTATAGTCTAGTTTATTTCTGTCTAGTCGAGTCTCGTCTTGTCTTGTTTTGTCATGTCATGCCATGTTTTACATTGTCTTGTCTTTCTCTGTTCTTCACTTGCTTTGCCTTGTATTGTCTTGTCTTATCTGGTCTAGTCTAGTTTATTTCTGTCTAGTCGATTCTCGTCTTGTCTTGTTTTGTCATGTCATGATTTATCTTGTCCTGTCTTGTATTGTCTTTCTTTTCTTTTGTGCGTTTTCTTGTTTTGTTTTCTCATGTCTTGTTTTGTCATGCCATGCCATGTAATGTCATGTCTTATCTTGTCCTGTCTTGTCTTGTCATGTCATGTCATGCTACGTCATGTCATATCTTGTTTCATCTTGTATTCTCTTATCTTGTCTTGTCATGTCATATCATGTCAGGTCATGTTACGTCATGTCTTGTTTTATCTTGTCTTGTCTTGTCTTATCTTATCTTGTTTTGTCTTGTCCTTTCTTGTATTGTCTTGTGTTGTCTTGTCTTGTATTGTCTTGTGTTATCTTGCCTTGTGTCTTGTCTTCTCTTCTCTTTTTTTTACTCCCAGTTCTAAGATTTGTATATATATTTTATGGCAGTTCTTAATGACTTTTCAGTTTGACGTCGTAAATTCTTGTACTTAATGAATATTTACAGCAAAGACTGGAATAGCATTTAGTTCTTGATACGTCTAAATAAGAAATAAAATTAAAACATTATTGAGAGATTCACATACATTTAGGCATCGTTACAAAAGTAACAAAAAGTATGTGAAATATTAATGCAAATTTGATTAATTATTTAATAACAGCTCCAGAAAATAAAATTGAGCAACAAAGGGCATAAAAGGGAATTATTGACAGTAAAATGAAGAAAGCTTAACTCAAACGTAATAAATATTTAACTGAATATATGTGAATTAAGTATGTACTTAGAAAGAGGAAAAAAAAGGAAAATACATATACAGAAATCGTAATTTAAGTTTTAGGAATAAAAAGTAATAGTTCTAGATAAGAATACTAAAATTTACTAGAAGATTTTATACGATTCAAAAGTTCTGCTAAGCGCTATGAGAGCGAAGAGCATGCGAATAGATGAGCTGATAAAGCCTAACACACAAACAGAACAGAGAACAAGAGTTTGTTTAACGCTTGAGCTGTGCTTTTCTTTCTTAATTAGATGGCTGTGAAACTTTTCCTTCAATTTTCTAAATTTGCTCGATTGTTTAATAAGAATAGATAGATATATTAAATAATTCATTCACAAACATTTCTCCTTAAAAAAATTTTAAAATATGCCTGATATCTGGTGTGATTTCATCTAAAAATTTTATTCAACAAATGTTAGAGACTTTTTCAAATAAATCAACTTTTAAATCAGCACAATCCCAAATACTTAAGATCTGACATTTGCTATTTGCGTGAATAAATTCATAAAACTCACTGTAGCATATACATTTTCATAAGCTCGTTAGATTGGAGGCATTTGTGTAAGTTGTAAAAATTTTCATTAGATTTTTGCTTGCTGCCAGCGTGACTGACTACGAGTACTCGTATCTTCATAAGAAAAAAATGTTGTTGCTTTTGGCTCATCAATAAAAATATCATGTTTATGACATACTCGTACACTTCGGTATGAACAATATTCGTGCTCATAAAATACTCGTTAATATAAGAAGTATAATTCTTTTTTCACTTAGCCAAAAAGTTCATAATCCTACAAAATGACAAGAGGAAGGAAATCTCAACGCACTGAAATTTCTAGATACAAATTCATTATCTGCATAACAAGTGATTTTCAAAATGCGAATTCAGTAAGAGAAAACTTACACTCACGTATGCTTGATTACATACAAATGAGAGTAATTCGTACAACAAAATGTATTTTCAATATTCCAAACACATCAACGCATTTTGCTAATTGAAAATTAGGCTGGCCTTCGCTTTTTTTTTTTTGGAGGGCATTACAAATGTTATTGATGCATAATAATATATTGAAGTAACAAAGTACGAGGGATGTCTCGAAATAATTTGTTTAAAATAAAAATTTTAACATTTCTTTCATGGCTTCTTAGCGGTGCTTATATATCTGTGGCAATATGAAATAGTAGCTTGCAAAGGGTCTAATGCACTGCTGTCCAAACTGGCATCAGAGTGCCGAACATCATTCGGCTTCTTATATATACAATGAATACACATACTCGAATACATTTCTCTCGGTGTTCTCTCGGTAGCCAGCATTGGTCTAATGCATGATTTTACTTTTGTTTCATCCTTTCTTTCCATTTGTAGCATTTTAACCAGTGCAAACTCCAGCTAAACTTTCTTAAGTCTACTTAAGCTACTATTCCATATTGCCACAGATTTAAAAAAGTTTTTGGTCGTATACTGCAATGCAATATTGTATGATACAATTCTCATTTGTTTCACTTTAAATTTAATATAAAAAATATTTAAAGTGTACTGCCAGTTGTTAAGTGATTTATTGCAGTATTAACTCTCAAAAAATTTGCCACTGGTTTAATTATATAGTCTAGTATCCGTAAAGAAGACCAGCATCGTTTGCACCAATTTTTGTTAATATCGTATTGAAACTATAGTTATCAATAAAAACAGCTTTCTGGAGTAACAAGTCTATAATAAGATTATTCGCAATTCTGATAATTTGCACTACTTTCGAATCACAAGATTCGGATTTTGTTGACTAGCTTGGAGGTCTTTTTTTGTGCTAAGGAGTTAAAGGAAGTCGAAAAGAAGAAGATAACGATGTGAGATAAAAAAGAGTTCATAAGAAAAAAAAAAAATCAAAGAAAAGATGAAAAAAAAGACTAAAAGGGAAAGATAAAAAGCGAACCAAGTAATGGTATGCTAGGAAATGAAATTCGAATTCCAGTAAGAGTAAAGTCACGTCTCAACCTGCTGGAAACGCTTCAATGTTGCCTTTCTTGAATCAGCTCAAGGCAGATGGCCCAATGAGCCCACCTGCGCAATAGCGAGAAACCTCTGGCCTCGCCCAAGCCCTTACAGAACGAAAAACCTCATGAACTTCACTAGGCAGCAGTTGAGGAATCTCGCAGAAACACTGCCCGACCACTGCGCTTTCGGAATCCATGCTAAACCTATGGGTCTCCCGTATAATGATTACTGATCCAGTTGTAGTGATGAAGAGGAGGAGAAAAGCATCTTGCATCTCCTCTGCTTTTGTACCGCTCTGGAAGATCTCCGTCTGCACCAAATTAGCAGATTATTCTTGAGTAGCCTATCCGAGTTGTCGGAAATAGGACTAAAAAATTTAAGGCTTTATATCAGAAGCAGTGGCTAGTATAGCCGCTGATTCCCAGCTATGGAGTGTATACGCACACGACCTAATTCTCGACCCGTTCTCTCCTCTTTTATAATAACCAACTATATCTTTTCTACATCTACATTTTTTTTCGCTCTCTCTCCCTCTTCCTATCGCTGTCTTCTCTTCAACTCACAGCTAGCACAAAGGGATCATTGTATTGGACCCAAGTCAGCTGGACCCTTAACTTTCACTCATCCTTACCAGCAACCTGCTAACATAACCTAACCTAAACTAAAGGCACGATTACACAAATAATTGTTCAAATAAGAGTAACCAGTAAATGCCAATGAAAAACTTTTTGATTCCGACAAGTGTTTATTAAGATAATACAGTTGCCAATAATGTTGGATTCTATGGCATTGTCTATTAAAAAGGACGCATATGAATCAAAAGGGTTTTCATTAGTTTTTAGTCGGTACGCTTATTTGGGTAAATATTTGCCAAGTGAGGCCATACCTCAAAGAAAATTACGGCCTTTAAATAAAGCCAAAGCAACAAAAAAAAAAAACAAATCCAATAACTTATTAACCGCACCTCCTATTTGATATTCTATGATACTTCCAACAAATTGCCAGCCAGGTTTCCCTACATTCAATACAACAAAAATAAATGTCTAGAGGCACGTAGTCTCTAGAACTTATGTTTAGTCTTTTCCTGATACGTACGTGGGTATTATAAATGTGTAACTATGGCTACTGACCCTTTACACTTCCATACATGAAGTAGGTTCTTTTGCGTATATTTGCAAAATTGTATGGTACTCAACGCATACAATCAACTATAACATTGTGTCCATGGATTTTACTTTTGAAAAGTGTTGTTTATTTTTTTCGTTTTTCGTTATTTGTTTTTTTTTTGTTTGTCTCTAGGGGGTGTCATATTACAATTTGCTTTGCGTAAAATTATTGAGGTCAAACCCGGTATATTTGACATTAACAAGCAGACGAAAATGGTCTATAAGTATGCAAGGGCAATGTACAACAGGGACTAAAAAATATAATTTGAGAAGATTATTGTGTTGCAAAAACAGGGATACATATTTTGGGAAATATTTTTTTTTTTGCGAAATTAATAACGTTTCCTGGGGCGATTGGTTAAGGCGATTGTAATACGGTGTCTAATGAGAAAAGCTAAAAAATTGCTGATAATAAATATTATTGTAAAAATAATGCGGAAGGGTTTTCAATAAAAAGGAGTAACAAGTAATCGAAAATATAAATGGAAGAAATCATGTAGGGAAAAATGTCTTGTTTTTTTTTTCTAAGTAGGACTAGCACTCATGCAATGCTGTGCGCTAGAACTAGGAAAATAAGTCAAGGGAAGGAGTATAGAGGGAGTTGAGCCTGCAGAAGGACTTTCAATAAAAGAAAAAGAGTAACAAGTAATCGAGAATTTAAATGGAAGAAATAATGTAGGTAAAAAAATTTATTTTCTTAGTACAGTCAACACTCAAGGGATGACCCCTACTCATGCAATGTATTGTGCTAGAACGAAAAAAATAGGTTAAGGTAAGGAGGATAGAGAGGATAAAGTCTGTGGACATTTGATCTTTTTTGAATTGAAATTGACAGGAAAGAGCTCAGCAGGTAGTTTCTTCCACACATGAATTTTCTCTGTCATGCGTAAAAACTATGACAAAGATCGTAAAAGCAATAATAATAAAAACAACAGAATGAAAAGAAAATCGGTAAGGGAAAAGGGAAGTACAGAAAAATACAAACTTGTGATGTTGGACGTTTATAAATCTAATTGTTCCAGAGCATTAATTTTGAAAATTACAATTAGGTTCGAAGGACCACAAACAAATATGAAAGCGCAAACGCCTAGAAAAAGATAAACATAGAAGGAGAGAGAGAGAGGGAGAGGGAGAGATACGAGAAGGAAGAAGGAGAGAAAAGAAGAAAAGGCCATCAAGAAGGGAAGCAGAAAGGTAAAATATATAGATATGCAGCTAATGCTTCTAAGGTTCTAGTAGACTCTTTTCCAGTTATAATGTAAATACTTCATTAAAAATAATCCAATAAGTTTTCCCGTGACAAATTTGGCTATATAAAATAATTATTTTATTTTTTATTTATTGCTTTCCTAATAAACTCAGGGCCAATTTCCCAATTTTATTTAAATATCAATTCATATCTAAAAGATGTTTTTCATATACATATTTTATTTTATTTTATTTTTTAATGAAAAACAATTTTTACATATGAATTGATGTGTCAATAGAGTTGGTGAAATGGGCCCTTACAATTAATAGAATCAAAAGCAAAGCATTTGTAATAATGCTTAGCAAACACTAAGAAACAATTTGTTATTATTTAAATAGAAATACACAGAAAAATTAAATTGACTATTTATTTGAGCTCATTACGAGTTCTAAGAAAAGATTAAGTTTTCTTTGTTGCTGGCAATAAAAAAAGTTGTTAATTTGCTTTAATACATCCTTCGGTGTAACAAAGCAAGTTTATAAAAATGAATTTTTTTTTTCGATTATTGTTGCAGAATTTAAGTTTTTTACTTTCTATCATTTTCCTGGTGTTACATTTTGGTTACAGGAAATCTACTTTTTTTTTCGTTGGTGTCTGCTTTTTTGTTCCATTATTTCCTTCTTCTTTGTGTTACATTGGTGTTTCTTTTTCTTTGTGTATTGTTATTTAAAGTTTAAAGTAACGTTTGTAAAAGTTTAATTGAGAAAGTTAAAGAATTTCAATTAACCATGGACATTTGTTACAATTTTCTTTTGTTGTTGCTGCCACCACCAACAATTTATTTAGTAGCCGCAGTCCTTTGTGGGAGTTGATATATATATATATTTTTTTTTTTTTTGTAGTATATGGAAGAAGCTGTAAAAGAATTATTTGTTGGAATTATTGCAAAAAATATAATTTTAATCTCAAACACCACTAGACAAGAAATGCTTATTTAAGGCTAACACTCACTATCCTACACAATCGTACGACTTGACAAAATACAACCCTTGTCTAATGAATACTTGTTGTGTTTTTTTTTTAGAATTTCCACAAATTTCATCATACCATGGTTGTATTTTCTCCAAAGTCGTACAATTGTGTAGAATAGTGAATCCTAGCCTTTAGAGTTTCAGTTTGAAGGGTTTAGTAAAGTTGTTGTTTATGCAAAAGTTTGCATACTTTTAAGTTGCTGAATTGAGAGTTTAAACTCATAACAGTTATGAAGCATAAAATAGCACTGGAGAGCTCTGCGGAAAACACCCACGGTTTAGGGCGGTAATCGAACCTACGACTTTTGAACTGACAGGCCAGCAGCGCTACCACTCAGCCACAGAGGTACCCTTTAGAATATATTTTCCTAGAATTTCTGCTATATTTATACTCATCTGAACGAAGTTAAATTGTCTTAAGCGCGTGTGAAGATGCGTTTAAAATTTCTTAACGTTCATATGTATGTAAGGATTTATTTTTCGTTTTTATTTTTTACTTTCATCCTTTTACTGCATGAAGCTACTGCTACTGCCTGCTATTCACAAAAGTGATTTTCTTTGTGAATTATAGCAAGAAGGAAGAAGTTTTTAAGTATTTTTTCTTCCTTGTAGCCTTAAGCTACAGAAGAATATTCTGCTGTTGTCTTGAGAAAATGCCTTAATAACTTCATCCCACTCGTGGCGGAAGGACAGCAACAATGAAAAGGTATGGGCGCGGGTATTGGCAGCTAGATGAGGAGAGAGAGGGTGTTAATGCTGCTGTGCTATTTAAGTTAGTAGCCGGGTATTTAAGAACCTATTAGTGCTACTAAAAGGCACTGTAAGAAGTGGAATAAAAGAAAATCATTTTAAGCAAAAACAGTTCGCTGAACACCAGTATCACTATTTTATCAGTTGAATTTCATTTCTTTTATAAAAGAACTGGATATCGCAAGCAGTATGAGCTACTTAGTTACTTCTTGTAGTTAATTTTATTTTATATTTTGATTTTTCCCCCAATAATTTTGACTTAAGTCCTTAAATGACCTTCGTGTACACTTATTTTTATAAAATAAACTTTATATCCTGATTTTATTTAACACACATGATCTCTATAAACCATCGATGATGATGTTTGCTTTTCTTTTCTTTTTTTTTGTTTTAACTTTGGACGTTTTATAACAGCAGATAAGAAAAATATTGTTACTTTTAATTGCAACTTTTGTTCAACTTAATTGTACTTTTTCAGATCTTTTTTTTTGTTGCAAACTGATAATGGCAAGTTTTTGTTTTTTTTTTATTTCCAGTATCGTTATTTACGAGTATGTTCATCAAACACATTCTTTGAAATAAATTGTACATGTTTTATTAGCACTTACGTGATAGTTCCATTTTTCTTTTATCATTATCTGTTCTTTGACTTTATGATGTGTGAAGGAATGCATTGAATAAAAAAATAATCACACACACACACACACACGCTCATAGAATCATAAACACATTAGAGAATTTTCTATACTTAAATCATGTGGGAGAGTTGTTATACGTTAAGTTGTGTGAGTGCATGTGTATGTGTGTGCGTGTGGCTGTGTGTAAAAATGTTTGCATGTGTGTTAGTTGATAGTGTTCAATATATTATGAAAGAAAATTGAATAGGGATTTAATATTAATGAAATATCAAGTAACAAATAGGTTCACTGAAAAAGAAATTTCATTTAATATGGTTTCTTTAAAATCCATTGAATATTAATAAATATGTATGTATGTATATAAATGACATTTCTGTTAAGGAAAGTTGAATATTTTCTGTTATAACGAAGTATAAATTGTGTATCACACAAATTTACTAGAAAAGTTAATTGAAGGCTTCATTCAATCTCGAAAAAAGTTACCAGGCTTACAGCACAGGCAATCAGACAAGGATTGAAATTTGCCAATAAACTGTACCAAACTGAAAGAAATACACCTGGAATTTCAGGTATGAGCACTATGAATTCCGGCGATCCCTGAGTTAGCTTGACTTTTTCTACGCTTTATTTAAAATTTGCTGAGCCCAGCAAACGTTGTCTTACCCTCAATTAATTTAACTTTTTTACCCTGTATGTTCTAGCTATGATTCAAATTTCATCAAAATTAGTTAGATATTTTCGGAAAGGCAGTAATTATCCCTACGTCCCCGTCTTGGTACTCACGTTAAAATGGCTTTGCTTTTATTTTGAGTACGGAAACTATTGCTTTAAAATATCTCTTCCAGAACGATAATTAATAATTTTTTGAGTACAGGGGGCTTACCACCTCTGGGCTCTATCCTAAGCACTTTAATGGAGCCTTAAATAGCCTATGTTCGTTAGGAGGTTTCATTCTTTTTCTTTTTGATGTTCATAAAATTTAAACACTCCTATATACAACAGAAAAAGAGAGAGAAGAGAGAGAAGAGGAGAAGAGAAATGGCAAAAATTATCCTGAAAATACAATACGCAAGCGCTGCTCTACATCATGCATCCAGACCTTTTAAAAGGCATGCCATCATTGCCGTAAAGAAAAGTGGTAATGAGAATTGCATTTAACGACTCCTTCATCAAATAAAACCTGCTCTAGCGGTGCACAGGAACTTCGTTGCTCTAAGTTTTGATGCAGACCACGAAGGTAGTGGTCAGGCGTTAGTTCACTGATGGTTCCCAACAATGATGATGTTCCACTGTTCTTCATCTAGGGAGGAAAACGGTCTGAATAAAAAATTTCCAGTGAACTCTATTTGGGGAAGCTCTTCATATGCAACCTGCGCTCTTCATATGTAACCTGAAGCTCTTCATATGCAACCTTCGGTCAACTTCTTAATGTATGATCTATCCAATAACATTTTCTTCTTTGGATAATTCGTTTTAAGCAACTGTAAAAGTTTTCAGCTTGTTAATACATATTTGGTTAATACCCCGCACATCCATTTTCAGCTTATTGGTATATGTTTTCTTAAGACACCACGTGTCGCATCACTAAAGCAAGACAGGTTTAATGCAGAAGAAAAATCTTTCATCTGGAAAATACATCAGATTTAAAATATCTTAGGGTTCAGACTGGAAAAACCTGAGGAAGTATATTGAAGAGACTAGTTTCCCAATCTGATTAAGTTTAATATTTTTTCATTGTGTATATACCCAATATTTCTTATCAAGAGCGCACCATATGCCATATAAGCATTGGTGTAGTCCGAAACGTATTGGCTCAATTATTACTGCCACTCTTTCAACCTAACCTAACTAACCTAATGCAGGTGTTAAGAACTTTGATATTCGAGTTCAGCAAGAGATCGTTTGATCTCCATATTCCTCTGAGTGTGTACTTTGCACTTCAGGCTTTGATTTTGTTTGTCCGCGTCTGAACCATTATCACTAGATATGGTATATCCAAGAAAATAGAAGCTGTTAAGATCTTCGATTAGGGTGTTATCAAGGATTAGGCTGCAACTACTATTGCTGTTGAATCGCATTAGTTTGGTCTTTTGTGAGGTTTATCCATAGACCGACGTTGAGTGCATTTCTATATATAAATATATATCATTTAAATTTTACTCTATGTAGTCGAAATAATGGGCAAGAATTTAAGGATTATCAGCAGATCATCCAGGTCATTAAGTTTGATGAATGGTGCCCATTGTATGAAATTTGGTTATTCGATGTTGGCGACGATCATAAATAACTTCGTCGGGATCGCAGAGAAAAAGTAAGTGCGAAATGGATCAAATACTCAGTCTTGATGATGATTTTTTAGAGATAAGTGTGAAATTAGAGACAAGGAAAAGGAAAAATGTGGGAAATCAGAAAACAAGGAAAATGAGGTCCTTTAAAGGCTCTTGTTTAATCATCCCAGTAGTTGTTAGAGACTCTCGATTAACTTGGCAGTCACAATAGTTTCACACTAGGAAGTGCTGTTGGCTGAATAAGTTAGTGCGTTGCGTCAACTTTAAAGCAAATGACGGTGTTCCAGGGACCGAGTTCGATGAAGTGTCGTGAAGTGCAAGAGAATGTTAATAAAATAAATAATCTGGATTGATTTAAGGGCACATGAAGGGACTTCTACCAGCCATTCAGAATCCAGAGTTTGCTTAAGATTTTCGGTTTTCTATTACCCTCGCAGGAAGATTGAAATAAACTTTATGCAAACCTTGATATTCACTGCAACAAAGTCAATTACTGATATGTATATATGTATGTAAGGAGTTAATACAATGCCTCCACTTTCCAGGAGTTGAAAAAACATAGAACATGCTTTGATATCTCGTTATGTTGTAACTAAATATTACCTGCAATATATCGTGGGCATTTAAGACCACCATGCCTCCTAAGCTATGCCGTTAATATTCTTAGATATGTATGTAGTTCTTATCAAGTAACAATGTCTAATATGCCCTCTTCCGGGACAGCACTATTATCCAAGTCCAAAGCGAGGAAGCAAATTTCGATTCTACTGAAACTGGGCAAAGTGTTCTGTTAGTTAAACCGTTATCCTGGTAATTTGTTGCATAACCCTCATAGTAATAACACCACCGTAGTATGAAACTATGGTTGGGTCAAGTTTGACAGATTGCTGAGAAGAAAACGCAAGTTTTCAGCTCACGTCGATGCAAATAACAGGTCTCTTTGTGTCACGCTGAGAGTAGGAAAGTGATAGTGCAAGTACAGTCAAGATGGTGAAGTGATAGATAGATAGAGAGAAAGAGAGAGAGAGAGAATAAAAGCTTCATTCAGTTTTTTCGTTTTGCTAATTTTTATAGCATCGTTGCAGCGCCTCTGGTGTTAAGTAGACATACTACCTTAAGCTATGTAGTAATTTTATTAATTATCTTACTTCACCGGCGATTTATTGCTACAAATATCAATGGAGAATGTTGATATGACTGCGTATGGCCAGGAGGTGAACCGTCGTTTGCTTTGTAGTAGACGCACTAACTACTTTAGCCAACAGCACCACCTGGTGTTTTCGTATGCACAAACTGTGTCACCGTTATTTTTTTTTTTTAATTTTTTCCAATCTCAATTTTTTTCCGCTATGGGTCATGCTTCGCGATTTTCAATATTATATTATATTCTTAAAAAATTTATTTGGCGTCACATTAAAATTAATGTTGCAAATTTTAAAACAAATTTACAAATACATAAATAAACATTGCAGCAAGTAGACAAGTAGAGACAAAGCACAGCACAATGTAAAAATATCAACATTAAAGTATAAAACAACATGCAAAAACCAACAATAACAATAGGCTGCATAAACAGAACACCAACACAAATGAAAATAACAATAAGCCTGCATTTATATGAAGATAAACATACACCTGCACGTATGTACATACACCCGCAAAGAGCTGGTAAATGTTTGATTGCGTATGTGTGTGTGTTTGTTTGTTTGTGTTTCTGTGTACACATAATGACAAAAACAACATTAATTTGCACAAATTGTAAACATGCATTTAAATAATAAAAAGAGAGTGTGGATTCAATGTATGTATGTGAGGGAGGGGGGGTGTATTGTGCTCATGTAAACAGTTGAAAAGAGTGGTTTAAAATAAACACATACATATATACTTATGTATGTAAATAATCCCACGCATTCAGATGCATGTACGTGTATGTCTGCAAGAAAAGAGACGGACCGAGAGACAAATTCTTTATAAATACCACATGCAACGGCAATAACAGTAGTAAAACCAAGCACGTACGTAAAAAGTGGTAAATAACAAGGACATTTTTGCCATTTATGAAATAAAAATTAAAATCTTAATGTTAAATGCATGAGGCTTTATGAGTGAATTTGTGCACGAGTCGAGGAGGATATTGTAGTAAAAAATATGTGATATTTTATATTCTTAAGAATGACCTAACATTTTTTTCTTATACATTAAAAATTGAAACGTTATTTAATAAAATAATGCTGTAATAAATTGCAAGATAATAAAAAATTAACGAAAAGTAAATTGTCTGCACAATGTTCGCAATACTGATGAGAAATGTAAGTGATAAAGAAGAAGTAAACCTACGAGATAAATATGAACTTGCAAATAAAGAAAGAGAAGAATTCAGTAAAGCAAACTAAAAGTCGATTACAAAAAATACTTTGATCCGAGAGACGGATCTTCAACCTTTGAAATTAAATAAAGCGCTCAAAGAAAAGGAAAAAGTGAGGGTAAAGAATTGAAAATATAAAATGCTGAACGAACAATAAATAATACGAGTATAAGGAAAATACTGAAACTGCTATAAACGATTTAAAAGTATTCAAATCTTGATAAAAGGGGAAATGGATTAAATGCAAAAAGAAAAAGTCAGCAAAAGGATAGAAAGAGGACAGAATAAAAATTAAAAAGTTCAAGCTTACTAAAGAAAACGCTGTGAGATGAAAAGTTTTGGATAATAGTGTAAGTAAAAGAATGGAATAGAAAAACGAAAATGTATAGCAGAACTAGGATGCAGCAAATTGTTAGAAGAATAAAAGTATTCAGAAAAAACTGAAGGAAAAATCCAAGTAAAGCAAAAGACGAAAAGAGGACACGAAATAACATGTGCTAAGAAAAAATAGAAAACTGGACAAAAGATAAAAATAAGATAAAAAGAAAATTGAAACTAAAACGAAGGTAAAGAACACTTCATCGGACAAAATAAAGAAGGAGAGATATTAGAAAAGAGGAAGAATATAAAAAATAAAGGAGGTAAGCAATAAGGAAAGAAATGAAGATAAGAAAAATGAAAGAAAGGAGAGAAGGAATGAAGGTAATTATTGCAAAAAGGAAATAATGAAGAAAGACATGCCATCGGAGGGAAGATACTGAAGCAAGAATAGATGAGTGAAGGGTGGAAAGAAAGTAGGAAGGAATAAATAAAGGAAGGAAGGAATAAATAAAGGAAGAAAGGAAAAAGGAAGTGAACCTGGAATTAAAGAAAACAAGGGAGGACGTAATGAAGAAAGAAAATATTTAATGAAGGAAGTAACGAAAGAAATAAGAAAGAAAGAAAAAGTTGGGGAATGTAAGAAGGCAGAAACAAAGAGGCAGAAACAAAGAGGCAGATAATTTAGGAAGGAAGAAAGATGAAGGAATCGAGAAAGGGAGGGAGTAAGGAAGAAAAGATGGAAGAAAGGAAAGAAGGAAGGAAGAGAGAAAGAAAGAAAGAAAGACAAGAAGGAAATAAGGAAGGAAGGAAGGAAAGAGAGAAGTAAGCAAAGACATATGGAAAGAAACTAATCAAGTAATGGAGGACTGTAAATAAAAAGAACAGAAAATAAAGGAAAAAAATAAATAAAAACAGAAAGCAAGAGAGAAAGGCAAAGAGAAAAGAACTCAAGAAAAAAAAGAATGAAAGAAAAAAGAACTCAAGAAAGAAAAAAGGAATAAAGAATGAAAGAAAAAAGAACTCAAGAAAGAAACAAGATATAAAGAATGAAAGAAAAAAGAAGAAATAAAAATATCAGAAATAAAAATATCAGAAATAAAAATATCGGAAATAAAAGGAAACAAAAGAAAAAGAGGAAAAAAAAGAAAAGAAGAGAAAAAGAAAGAAAAAGAAAAGAAAAGGAAAGGAAAGGAAAGGAAAGGAAAGGAAAGGAAAGAAGAAATGAAAAAGCAAGAATATAATGGAAGAAAGAAAAAAGGAGAGAAAGTAAGGAAGGAAAATAGAATAATAGGAAAAGAAGGGTTGAAAGATAAAAACGAAGGGAGCAAACAAAGAAATAAAGAAAGAGGAAGGAAGGAAATAAGGAAGAAATAAAGGAAGAAGAAAAGAAATAAGGAAGAAATAAAGAAAGAAGAAGGTAAGAAATAAGGAAGAATGAAAGAAAGAAAATATAAGGAAAGAAAAAAGGAAGAAACGAGAAAGGAGAGATGCAAAGAACGAAGAAAAGAAGAAAAAGAAGAAGAAAAAGAAGAAAAATGAAGAAGGGATAAAGAAGAAGAAGAAGAAGGGATAAAGAACGAAAATAAGAAAGCTAAGAAGAAATCATGAATAAAGAAAGAAAGAAAGAAAAACGGAATGGTCATATTTAGGGAAATAATAAAACCACAGAAGGTATAATATTAAATAAACAGAAAGGCTTGGATGATAAAGGAAGGAAAATAAAAAAAGAAGAAGAATCGAAAGCAGAAAATCTGGAAAAAGCAAATTTCGGGGAAAAAATTTCAATGAAAAATGGATACAAAAAGTAAAACAAGTGTGTGGTGGGGGGGGGGGGGGGGGTGGTAGAGAGAAAGCGCAAATAGATTTAAAAACAAGTGGAATGGTTGAAAAAACTTTAGGAGTAAATGAAAATTAATTTGCAAACATTACAAGGAAGGAAAAAAAAGAAAGTAAAGTTGTTAAAAGAAGAGTCAATAGTGACAACAATTTGAAGTAAAACTTAAGAAAATAATAATTGTTAACATGGGAAGTGGTTTAATAAAATTAATAATCAAGTTACCACAGCAATATGGTGAAAGAAATCTAGGGAAAGATATGTAAGGGAAAAGCAAGTTAAAAGGGAGAACTAAATAAAGAGAGACAGATAAACTAAAAGATCGGAATTGAAAAAACTTATCCAAAATTTCCTCATTACTTTGCCATATTTTGCTGCTAAGCAATGTCCAAAGTCTTGCACTATTTTTGATTAAACGTAATTTCAATACGAACTTGTTATTAAATTTAATGAAATGAGAAACAATATTTATTCCAAGTTTCTTGAAAAGAAAAGCGCGAAGTGCTAAGGCTGTCATTTTATATTATTACAACTTTTATTTAATTTAGAACTTTATTTACCAGCAATAACACAGCGTTTATATGAAAAGATAACTAGTTTGGCTCTTTTATATTTTATTGCATGGGTGGAGTACTTTTTTATATATTTTATCTACTCCTTCAATTGTTAACAATATGCCTTCGTCGGTGTTTGTGTTGGAAAAGTAGATAAAATAGCAACTACTTTTGCACTGTTTTTTCTTCTTACATTTTTGATGATTTTTCGTTTTTTGTGTGTCGTAAGTGGCCTGGTGTATAAAATTGGTTTTTATGTTTGTGCCGTTTGCCATGTTGTTGTTGTTTGTGAATTGTTTTTCTCATCAAAATATTTTATGAATTTCGATCACGAGTTTTTCCACTTAACATATTCAATGAGTTATGAGTTGTTACAAGCTAACGCATGAATGCCAGTAACTTTTCTTTTCTTTTAATCTTTTTGTTGTTTCTTTTTTTTTTTTTTTGCTTCAGCTCTGTTGCCTTAAACAACGTCACAACTTCGTCATTTCGCATATCCTTGTAGTTGCGATGTTTCTTGCTTTTTGTGTTGGTTATATTGTTTATTTTGTTATTGTTTTTTTCCTTCTCTTTTTTGGCGGCAAACTGAAAACTTGTGCAGAGTTGACTTTTTCTTCAAAGAATATTGAAACAGTTGTCACATGCTGTTTCTATAACTTTGCTATTGTTGCTCTTTGGTGTTACGAATAGTAAGAAAGAAAAAATTCAATTTATTTCTTACAGTTTTGTTTAAAATTGTAAATATACTGAACGATTTTTTTTTGCTGGAAAATTGAGTTAAGAGAGAAAATTTTTCTTTAACTATTTTTGATTGTTATCAAGAGTTTAAAGTGAGAAAAGTTTGCAATTTACTACTCCTGCTAAAATTTCTATATACATTTTCGGTGTGTTGGCAAAAGCCTATAATAAATTGTGTTAGAATTCTCATTTGGTTTGTATTTGAATTAAAATTAATTTTTTCTTGCTGAGTTACTATGCGGCTTTTATTTGGCAGCGAATTCATAGCTCCACTTTTCCCCTAAAAACAGTGAACAACTTTATAATACTTATTGATTCAAAAGCTACTTTAATGCTTGTATAATATTTGATTACCTCGGCCTTACAGCAGATTAAAATTTGTTTGTTACGATTGATTTAAAGTCACTCAACTGCATTGGTGGGTGACTGACTAATAGAAAATGCATTTTTCCATTAACTTACGAGTAAAAACAAAAGGATTTAGCATTTCCAACAGTGACAACATATTGGTAACAGAAAACAAGCAAAAAAAAAAAAAAAAAAAATAAACCTGTTTTGTGATTTAAATATCACAACAACATCAGCAAGTAACAACGATCCAATATGTATGCAAGTCCGAGTGGAATGAAATGAAATGACAAACAAACAGCAACCATGGTCAACTAACAAAACGATTACATGTAATCATTGAAATGCAGATACGTATGTGTGGATGTATGTGTGTGTGTGTGTGTGTGTGCTTTTGCTGTGTGTAATTTTTGTCCAGTTAACAAATTTTGTTTGGTATAGAACAAACTACTGGAAATATAATCATCAACATCGTAATGATGCTGATGATAATGGTCTGACAGTGATAGAAATGGTAAGGCAGATGGTGCTGGCAATGATAACGTTGGCAAATCTGTTGATGAATGAATGATTGAAAATGAGAGAAGAGTACGAAGTGGTAAGAGATACCGGAAAATGGGCGACAACAACTGTGATGAAAAATGCAGTCAACCCAGCGTTCAGTCATTTAGCGTAACAAACGTTTTTGTTTTTATTTCTTGGTTAAATAAACAACATAAACACGCTGTTTTGCTAACGACCACATATGCTTCGAAACCTAAAATGTCAAATAGACCAAAAATTGCGTATTTGCTGGCCAAAACAACATCTGGTGCTTGTCCATAGACGCATTAGTCATAATACATTAAGAGGTTTCGTTTGTTTGCTTTTTTAATATATTTTTTCTTTATGGTTGTCAGGGTGTTCACACAAAAGTTGGCAGCTTTAGTTTAATATTAATGAGTCCCTTTAGTGACTTTATAGAATTTATAGTTTAAAAATAATGTACTCGTAAATTTGTGCGATTTATTAGGATCAAGAAAAATAAAACTTTTACTTTAATACTTTAACGCAGAATTTTCTTTTTCAAGAAAAATAAATTTTTTTAAAGAGCAGTAACACTTCAGCAATCCATATGCATACCAACATACATACATATCGCTACCTTAATATAGAAAGGCCCTCGCTCATTATTTTTTTTTTGAAATCGAGATTTTTTTGCATTTTTCGATAAATTAGATGTTCTTCTATCAAAATATACAAAAAAATTGGGTTCAAAAAATTAATGAGTTAGGGCCTTTTTATATTAAGGTAACGATATGTATGTAGGAGTGTTGCCTTCTTTGGGAAAGGGAAAGTAAAGAGAACTGAGGTGGTGAAGTTGCTAGAAGCTCCAGTTGGAGTGACGATTTTACAATTGTAAGAGTCGTTA
The DNA here is from genome assembly GCA_936439885.1 of Nowickia ferox. Lineage (NCBI taxonomy): Eukaryota > Metazoa > Arthropoda > Insecta > Diptera > Tachinidae > Nowickia > Nowickia ferox. Next base: position 10,306,491 of record OW387024.1, on the reverse strand, counting down.
ACTAAAATACCAATGAAATAAATAAGGCTAAGTGCTTTTAAAACTCTGTTATTGTGCGTTTTCTTAAATTATTATAACATCGTTGCAGCGCCTTCAGTTTTTTTATTAGTTATCTTACTTCGCTAACGATGCATTGCCATAAATATCGATGAACAAGGGCGCTGTGATATATCAGAAAAAATCCATGATCTTTATATGACTGAGTTTGTCCAGGGATTGAATTCGCGCTCTCGGCCCGTTATTTGCCAACAGTACCCTGAAATCTTTGAATAAAGTTTATTTCTACTTGATTTTTTCGAAACTTAACACCATAGAACAAAATAAAACTTATTTCAAAATAACAAAGGCATAGCGAGTGAGTCTATGTGTATAGACGCTTTGCGTTTCCTTTCTTTCTGAAACTAAGCATAAAAAAATAGAAATTGCTCTCAATGAACAACATATACATTGCTCCAAAGCATTTTTCATACTTCTGGCTCATATAACAGAACTTCGCAACATTAAAATAGTGAACATGTTCCCATTCATTTATTGCACGCACTGCATGTGGTAATATACGGTAGAATTCTCGTTTAATGAATGTTAAAATTTATACAAGTATATTTAAGGTTTTCTAACATTCGATTTGTGAGCCCTACAAGAATGGCAGCTATTCAGCTTTTAGTAATTTTCGTAAATAGTAATTTGACTTCTATTGAAGTCATACATATTTGATTATTACAGAGACAATTAAAAACTGTTGGCTTTCTATCAGTAAATAAAAAATGCCAGGAACTCATTAGAAATGATTCGAAGCTGTACTGCTTCTCGATCTTACAGACTTTTTTAAAGTATTTTTTTTTTGTATTGGGTGTTATTAAGTAAGGTTTAAGTGTCCCTACTCCTTCCTCACTTAGATACATTATTATGGTTAATCGACATAGTACGCCATGCAATCCTTATTTATATATGAGTTGTAGGATTGATGTAAAATCTTAATAAAAACATTTTTGTGTAACATTTTAAATCTTTTAGTTTTTGCATTATGGCTATTTTTCCTCCTCTCCTTTGTAAATTGAGACTCAAGGTACCCTTAAACTGGGAAAATAATGTTTTAAAATACGCTTAACAAAAATATTTCCTTGTGTACTGCAAAGTTCGAAACATAACTTAAGAACCAAAAATTAGTCAAAATTTTAAATGCTTTTAAAAGTTAATCTTGTACCTATTTACAATTGGGCTTATGCTGTGCTCAACAGTTTTTTTTTATAAAATCTAATGGGGAATATTTTTGGGAACATTTTTGCTCCAACTCTTCCGCATAAAAAGTTTCTGTCAGACAAGTGTCCTTAAAAGGGGATATAAAGAAAAAACTATAATTTGGAGGAGCTTACTAGTAGACAAAATATAAAATTTATTTTGAAGAACAAAGAGCTTTTGAGATCACGAAATTACCAACTGCTTTATCCACAACAGCTGTCTTCCGAAAAGCTGAAGTTCTTTTGTTCGATTAGGCTAAAGTTTGTATTTGTGTAATCCAAATTATCCAAGTTATATGTGATAATTTTTAAACACCAAATTGCACCAAATAGAATTGTAATTATTCTGACAAACACTAGCAGAACGGAACAACATGCTGTTTTCAAAAGCCGCTGCGTCCTCATTATCAGCGTTTATGTGTTTTGTTGACTGTGTGTGATGCCAATTAGTGTCACAATAGTATTGCCATTGCGTTGTTTGTTTTCATTTCGAAAGTTATAACAAAATCTTATAATCAGGGCAAAAAATGTATTTTATGGCAATTTGGACTAAAAATGGCGTTTTATATCAATAATTGAAGAAATGGCTAAAATGACAAATGACTGCTACAGAAAACTTGCCCTTCTTATCACAGTACTCTCCTGCGAACTTTCAGAGGCTCTGGTTCCTTGCACATTAGCCAGGCTGGTAAAATAAGAGACCAAAAGTAAATAAATTGAAAGTTATTAAAAAATAAACTAAAAAAGTTGAAACATTTAAAACTTATAGCTTTAAAAGCTTTAAGATTATGAAGGTAAAATTTGTTTACAAAATCTTACATATTTTTAGTTCTTCAATATGGGCTCCAATAACCATATTTAAGACAGTTGGGAATTAACTGATATCAGAACTAAACTGCACTGGAGAATTTTCAAAATATATTTTTTTTAAGTTTATTTTAAAGTTAATACAAGTATATTTAAATGCTTGTCTGATTTGATACTTCTTATTTGAAATGGAAACGGGAAAATAATTCAAAAACATTCCCAGCAGCCTCATAAAACCAAACAACATAATCAAAAGCAACATTAAAGCAAAACCATCAGTAAGACTAAAACAGTGACAACTGCATTGATATTGCTGATAATAGCTTGGAGAATACTTTGTATAATTTTTAAACAAATGTTTTATCATACGACTCAGAATGTTTTTTTCCATTAAGTCGAACAGTACTACTAAGCCACACAAAGACAATTTGCTTGTTAATGCAAAATAAGCCTCATTCATGTTCTTGTTATGCATTTTCTCATCGAAGCATTTAAGGAACAAATGATTATAGATATGCAGTAGGGATGAATGTGAAAGGTATGTGTGTTTAAAATATACATACATACTTTGCACTTCAATGCTTTCGAAATGAAATGCATCATAAGCTGCATATTAATTGTGGCTTATGGTCTGACAAACAATTATGGCCATACACATTAATTAGTGGGGACACACAAACTCATTATTTTAAATAGCTTTTTGTTTTGTTCTTTGCTTTATACGAGTTATATATGGTTATCTGTGAAATTGTCTCATTTAAGAGACTTGGAAACTTAAGACGAAATGGTCTTCTTCAGCTCTTTCAGTTTTGGTGATTTGTCTTCAAATAGGGGATTTGTTTTTGTGATTGGGGATAAGACTTTCGTGAAAATCCCCAAGGGATTTTTTTGGCGGAAAAGGTATTTGTTCGCTGGGGAGTTTTGGAGATAATGTATAATTAAAAATCCTGTTATTTAGTTTTTCTTCTTTAAGGCTCAGTTAGCCGAATGTAATGTAATGTAACTGTAACAGTAGGAAACAGCTGATCGATATTGTTATGTGAAAAGCAATGGAAATGGTTATAGAGATGTAATGTAACGTAACCTACTTTTCATATAAAAATATCGATCAGCTGTTTCCTACATTACAGTTACATTACATTACCGTCGGCTAACTGAGCCTTAAAGGCCGAGTTTACATCTATGTGCCATGTGCCTAAAAAAGCGTAACCACTCATTACTAATGTAAAACTGTTTGATTCAGACATTTATTTATTGATTTAAACAGTTTCCAAACATGTTGAATGCTATAAAATTTTCTATTAGTTATGTATGTATGAAACTGTGTGACTTAATAAATACGTGTCTGTATCAAACAGTTTTTCATTAATAATTGGTGGTTACGCTTTTTTGGGCACATGTCACACAGATGTTATGTTTGTTTCAAATTCACGTACCATCATATTTTTGTTATTGCTGGTGGTGGCAACATCGTAAAAATCTCAATACATAAAAATTTATGTTTGGCAAGTCTGGAAAATGGTGTGTTATTAATAATAAATAATTCACAATTCAATTCACAATAACTATTGTTATTGTGAATTTTAACTCATAAAAAATTAGTTTAATTTCTGTATAACTCTAAAAAAATATATTTTAAAATCGCCAACAAATTTATTAATCGCTAGAAAAGTTGTCATGCCGCCAAATCCAAAACTGGGACCAGACAAGTTGAAAAATCGCCATATCTGACACCTCTGGATTTAACTACGAAACACTTGAGGTTGTTCTCTCTAATTCTCATTCTCTCTTTCTCTCTTGTTATGTCCATATTTACACTATGCAGGCAGCGATGCCAATTTAGCGCGTTTTAACTATGCTAAACGCGCTTTTTTCGTCTTAGCGCGTTTACTAAAAAAAGCGCTAAATTAGCGCGTTTTGAACAAAGTTATCATCACTTCAGTTCAATATATTTTTTTACTTTTTTTGCATAAATTTAACAATTTTTTAGTATTCAAACTCATAATATTTTCTAAATTGGTTAATGATTCAGCTGTCGCAAATAAAATTCCATTGACTGTTATTAGAATTAAAAACGCATTTTAATACTGTAAATGGAAAACATTTTGAAATTTGACAACTAAAAATATGTACTCGTGACAAAAAAAAATATATTACTTATTAAGCATCTATTCTAGTTGAAGTACAAAAAGCATTTGAATCGCAAAACTATTCGACAATTTATATAAGTTGTTACAAAATTTGGCAAATAAAATTAAAATAAAAACAAAGGATATCGATTATTTGGAAGCAATTCTGATTCTGTGTTGAATGATTTAAAAGAAAGAAAAGAGCTACTAAAAAAAATTAATTGTATTTACTAATGCATATGTACATACATCGAATTTTATTAAAATTTAATTTAGCGCGTAGGAAAATAGCGCGTTTTGGCTATAAATAGCTGACAATGCTGTAACTTAGCGCGTTCTAGCGCGTTTTGCGAAGGGGAACACCGCGTTTGGGTTATAAATAGTTGGCATCGCTGTATGCAAGTCTTATTGCTAATAAGCTGATTAGTTTGATGGAGAGAGAGACGAGGGGAACAGTAACGTTTTTTTCCCTCGTCTCTCTTTACTAACAAACTAAGCAGCTTAGCAATAAGACTTGTATAGTGTAAACTAGGACTATCTTTTAATTAAAATAAGTTGCATTTGATTTAAGTTTTAAGCTTTAAGGTTTAAAAACATTTTAAGGAATAATTGTAATGGAATAGAAAATTAAATTTTTTTTAAGTTGCAAAAAGATTGCGAGCAAAAAAAGATTCATTATATAAAAATAAAAATGCTCTCGACTTCGTGTGTGTCAAGAGACAACGGGAAGTCGCCGCAGTAATTTAACGCAGAGTAGGAGCGCAATGAGGATGCAATATATTTTTTTTGTATGAGCATGTCACCGCCCAAAAAATTTAATCCAAATGCAAACATTTTGCTTAATTAACATAATTTCAAAGCATCAATTAAATGTATACCACCTTCTATACTTTTTTTTAACAGTAAATGGATAATAACCTATTTCCATTTGCACTTATCTTATTAATGCCAATTAAGAAACAAGAAATTACTTCTTTTTTACATTAAAAAAAAAAAATAATAATAAAGATATTTTCCTATTCTCTACAAATGTAAAACCATAAAAATTTATTATAAAAGAAAGAAGAAATCTAAAATTTTCCAAAAAAAAAAAATATATATTAAAAACTTTAACATACATCCTTTGAAAATTATAAGAAAAAAGAAACAAGAAATACTATTCTTACTTAAATATGTAATTCTTATCTCGAAGCTAAATAGAAGTAGAAAAAAAACTGCAAAGAAAACTTTGCTGGTAATGCAAAAATTCACTATGTTTGCAGCAAACCAGCAGCATTCCATCTAGAAATTCAACTTCCTGCTATTGTCTGTCTATCTTTTGAAGCACTACACCGTCACTGGCTCAAACTAACCAACGGCCATTTCATCACAATTACAATTTCTCTTTAGCTGAACGCACCAGCATGTAACATTCTTGGCCAAAGAAAATTCCTAGAATAAGAAAAAAGTATAAACAAAGAGAAATGCAAAGAAAAGTTCCAGCAGCGGCAGCCAGCAGAGTTCTTTCAGTAGTCAAAACTACTTTTAACAGCAACTACTCGTATCTTGCTCAGATATAATGCCAACATTTGTTATTAACACTTTTTTTCCTCTATTCTTATGCACATCCTCGAATCCTTGAAGTATGCAACAAAATTGCATGTAAAAAAAAGTACAGAAAAGTCGTAAAACAAAAAAGTAAAAAAGTTAAAGTTTTACGCTTGTGCTTATCCTGGTCAGTTTCCGCTACGCCATGGCAATTAAATAAGAAAACATTCTTCATTCTACTTTATACATTTGCACTTCTACTCAAAACTATGATTTCAGCTGAAAAGTTTTGGCTCTAAATGGCATTAATCTCCTAAAATGATGCATTAGTCCAAGAATATAAAGTTTTATTTTTTATTTGAAACAGGAGATGCTGATAAGTATGTAAGTAGAGCAAAGAAAGAGGAAAAGTATCATCAGGCTGTCTTGCATCCTGTTGACAAACGGAATATCATATTCTATTAAGTTGTTTCCTTTGAAAAAGACCTTAATTAAATGCAGTAGAAGAGGTAATGAGGAAATGGGATTTATTTCTAAGCACACCGCTTTTAAATAAAAGTTTTTTTGTTTTTTTTTTGCAAAATTCTGTCCTAAAATAAAAAATAGAAAAAAAAACTATTCTTCTACTAGGCTTCTAAGTATTTATTTTTGAAAAAAAATGCAAGGAAAAATTTTTTTGCAGTTTCTTTATAATAATTTAAAAAATTTATTTCTTGTTGGTTAAGCACGTCTGGATGCATTTTGTTGCTGCACAAGCAAATTCAAATAAGTTTATTTATACTGATATGAATTTGTTGTCCAAAGAAAAAATAAAATTTTTCAGAGAGATTTTTTTTTTATATAAAAACATAATGTTGCACAAAATTTTTTTTTTTTCAATAAAATTACTTTTGTGATAAACAATGATATCAATAATTAATATACGTTCGTTCTATAATTTATATTGAAAACAAAAACAATTTTATTGCTGGTTTTACATAAATTTTAAAACGAATATTTTATTCCAAAATCGTTGAGGCAGCTTAAAAATGTTTTTTGTCTGGGCATCTTCCGAACATTTTTCATAGAAAATTCTCTTCTATAGAAAATATTTTTCCCGTAAATTTTTTCTCATAATTTTTTGTTTCAGCGAAATTTTTCTAAAATTATTTTTTATTACCAAAAATTCTTTGGTGGATAATATTTTTACTAAAAAATTTGTCGCATGGGATTTTTTTTAATTTTTCCAAAAACAAAATTTTTTTATAGTAAATAAATTTGGGACATAAATTATTTCTACAATAAAAAAATTATAATTTTTATAAAATACAAAAAAAAGCGGAACATTTTTTTATTTTAGAAAAAAGTTTTTGAAACGGAAATTGGGAATAAAATATTTTTTTAAATTAAAAAAAAAAACTTTTTTCTTTAACAATTTTTTTTAAAGAAAAATTTACGGAAACAATTACTATTGGAGAAATTTTTTTTGCACACAATTTTGTGGTTAAGAAAACAACTTTTTTCAATAAATAAAAAATCTTTGTAGAGCCAATTTTTGCCCATGACAAAAAATAGTTTTTTTTAAGAAAAAAATTTTTAAGACAAATGTTTCCTTCTAAACTTTTTATTTTTAAAAGAACATAACTATAAATATTAAACAAATATAAATGTTAAAATTTTTTCTATGGAAAAAAATTTTTCTTAAGTTAAAAAAAATTAAAAAGAAAAATTCTCTATAAAAAATTTTCTCGGCCACTTATTTTCTTTTTTATGAAAATTTTTTAAGAAAAACATTTCGGATGCAAATTTTTCGGAGATGAATTTTATCTGTAGAAACATTTTTTCTTCTATAAATAATAATATTTTTCGTGCACAACTGTTTTTCTATGGGAAATAATTTTTGACAACGTATTATTCTTTAAAAAATTCGGGTGCTTTTTTGGAAAAAAATTTTGGATATACATACATATATTTTTTTTTTAGAAAAACAATTTCTGGGAGCAAAATTTTTTCTGTGAAAAAAAGAAATTTTTTTTCTGAAAACATTTGATCAAAAAACTACAATTAACTACAGAAAAATTTTAAAAACGAAATTTTCGAAACCAAATTACTTTACATAAAAATTATTTCAATCACAATTTTTGTCTATGTGAAATTAATTTGGGACATAAATTTTTTCCTATAAAAAATTTTTCAGAAAAAAACAAAAATTTTTTTTTGGATTTTTTATAGAAAAATTTTTTGGTGCAGAGTATTTTTCACTAAAAGAATATTTTTCGTATATTTCCATGGAAAAAAATTTTGAAACGAATTTTTTTCTTTAAAAAAATTAGTAAATTCTTTTGGGAAAAAAGTTTCAGAAATTTAATTTTCTCTGTACAAAAAAAAATTGTGAGAAACGAGTTTTTGTCTGTGAAAAAATTTCCACAAAGAAAATTTTTCCGGAAACTTTTTATCAAAATTTTTTTTCAAAAAAACATTTTATCAAAAATTTTTTTTTTAATATTTTTTATTTTTTACAGAAAATTTTTTTTATAAAAAAAGTTTTTATAAATTTTTTTTCAGAAAATTTTTCTTAATAAAAATTTTTTGTAAATAAATTTTTTTCTAAATTTTTGTCTGCGAAAAATTTTCTGTCAAAAAATCGGAAATCAACTTTTTTCTGCAGAAACAAATTTTTGGCCATATTTTTTCTACGAATTTTTTTTGGAAGACAAATTTTCAACATTAGAAGTTTTAAGATTTTTAATAAAAATTAATATAAAGCAAAATGTGCCTACATATCAACAATTTCTTTTTCATAGATGTTGCCATAATGTTGCGCCGAATTTGGTTTAAATTTAAAAAAATCTTGAATTTTTAAAAACACATTTTGGAGCACAATTGTTATAAAACTGCTTCAAAAACTTTACTGAAACTTTACTAAAACTATTTTCTAAGCAAATTTAGATATTAATTTTAACTCTTTCAGGAAGAATAAAAGCTCATAGGTACTTTTAGATTTGCGTAAGTAAGCTGATAAATATAAATGTGTTTAAAATTTGTCTCCGCCATTCTTTGACAGCCACCTAATTGCGGCTTAAATGTTACGCTCGTTATCATGAAATTACACCCTGCCGCCATCATTAAGTGTGATGGGTGTCCGCGTAAAAGAAAATAAAATAAAATGTTACACTTAATTTAAGTTCGCACACAAAGTTAAAGATCTTTTTATACTTCTTTGCTATTCTCTTCCCTTATACACTCTACACCATTTTATTTTATTTCGGCGCAAACACACACTAAATTGCATCCTGTAACAACAACAAAAGGCCAACACCATTCCAGACAGACATCATTAACACGAGCACTGACAATCGTTGTAATGCTTGTAAGTGACTGGGTGTAAGTGAGTGAGTGAGTGTGTGTGTGCGCGCGTTGATACAATTGTGTGTGTTTGTGTCATTCTTGTGCATGAGTGTCAGTTTTAAAAACTTGTGAGTAAATGCATAATGTAAAAGAGCCTGAAGCATATTATTCTTTCTTTTCTTCCTCCAGCTTTTTATACAAAAATATATGCAAACACTTTTATTTGAGGAATAAAATACAACACATACGATGTGCCCATGTTTATATGGGGGCGACATAAGCAGTTTTACATAAAAACATTTATGTAAGGGCAATTCTTCTGTTAATATAAACATTTTCAACCACTTTAGAAATAAACTTTGAATGTATAATTGCTCATAGAAGTGCACTTCTTAAAGCTTGCAGATTTTTGTACAATTTGTCTAGCTTTCTAAGTTAATTTAGAATTGACCCACGCATTCTCTTGCGTTTTTATAAAATTTATTATTTTATGTATTCTGTACTTCGGTGTAACTTTTGATAACAACAAAAAGAAAAACAAACGATAACAAACAAACAAATAAAATAAAATAAAATGAGAAAAAGAAAAGTGTAAAATTCAAAAGTTTAGTTTTACTTTTCTCTGAAGTTTTATTTTTAATTTTCTTGTAAATAATGGTTAAAATTTTAACCACTAATGATAAGAATTTTGCTCAAACAAGCCAACATTGCAAAAAAAAAAAAAATTATAATTTCACATGCAAAACGGAAACGGATATGACACCATTTTAGGGCAAAACTTTGTGTACAAGCATCATGATAAATAATTAACAGCAAAGACAAATGGGGAAAAACATTAAGCATATGAAGGGGAAAAAACACTTATGTGCAAAATGAAGATAAACGATTGTTTTAAAAAGTAAACGTTAACTACTTGCAACTTTTTTTTTTCAAAGGAAAGTAGCTAAGTTTTTTTTTTTTTGATTAACAGATTGAATACATAATTGTTAAAAAAAAAATTAAAAATTTTGCTATTTTATTTTAATAAAAACATTTAAGGCAAATACAAAGAAAATTTTAGTTACTGAAAAATTACTATGGCACAATTTGTGACACAAAATTTATTATTTTCTACATTTATAGAAAACGGTTTGAGACACGATTTATTTTATACTTATTTCCAAAAAATTGTGGGTCATAAATAGATAATTTCTCTGCGCATAAAAAGAAAAAATTTTTAAACAGAAAATGAAAAACTTTTTGGCAAAATTAGTTGATTACTTTTGAAAACATTTAGATTATAATTAAATTAGGTTTCTATATATAGGGTCCGCTAGATAACTTTTTTTTTTGAAAACAGGGCGCAAAACATCGAGTGTAGCTTTGGCTGTGTGGCACGTAGCGCCGTCCTGTTGAAACCAAATGTTGCCAATATCCTCCTCTTCAATTTTTGTGAACAAAAATTCCGTTCAACATGGCCCGATAACGATCGCCATTGACTGTAACGGCCACTCCTTGCTCATTGGCTCAATTATGCCTCTGAATCAAAATCCGCACCAAACAGTGACTCGTTTTGGGTGCGTCGGCTCTTCAATGTATGCGTGCGGGTTTTCTGTGCCCCAAATGCGACAATTTTGCTTGTTTACATACCCGCCAAGATCAAAATGAGCTTCATCTGAAAAGATGATTTTTTTTGCAAAATCGGCATCTTCTGTAAGTCGATCGCAGGCAATATTTCCCAGCGTTGTTCAAGCGTATACATAACCATATTCGTTCAGCGGAAGAATAAAACTAATTATCTGTCAAATCAGACATGAGCTAGGTGTTATCATTCACGAAATAAGCACTAGTTGAAAAAAAAACTCTAGATGGCGGACCCTATAGATAAAAATTTTAAACAAAAGTTTAGCTATTTTTAACTCTGACTTAATTAAATTTTTTAAAGAAAGTTGAAATATGTTGTTTGTATTCATACTGGTTGTGTAAAAACGTATGATTAATATTAATTTTTCTCGGTATTGGTGGCGTATGATTAATTTTTTATACGCTTTAGGCAAAGTTATTACAGAATTAATTAAAAAAAAATTGGTGTATTGAAAAATGTGTGTGAGAACTTTCTAATGCAAATGTTTGAACTGTGAAGTTTTAGCTAAAGGGCTTACAAGTAACCTGTATTGAAAATCTTATTTCTTCTTTGATATTGCAGTAGCTTAATTCCCTCCGAAGTTTCTTAAATGAAAAGAATACAACCTTATAATAAATTATGTAACTGCAAGCTAAATTAAAATACTGCTTTGTGAACCATTTGCAAGTGAAAATTTGCTAGAAAAGCGCAAAAGTGGCTTCAAAAGACACTCGTAGCACGAACACTAGTGGTAAACATGGATTTAGAAATTCGTTAAAACACCTTAAAAAATAGCAGAAGCATAAAACTCACCAAAAGTGCAAACAAAACAAAACTTAATAATACATATATAAAAACTTAATTCACATGCACGCAATAAAAAAATGTAAAAAGTTGAAACTGTTTCAATTTTTCAAAATATGCACGAAAATAGAGCGAAAGAATATGCAACAAATTGTAAACTTGTGCAAACAAATTGCAAAATAAACATTTCGCAACAGTCTGCTTATTTTAAATTTTTTGTTATACTAAACATCTTCATGCAGCTGTGTAATTAAAGCTCTGGTGTACCGTCATGCTTTAAAGCACAGCAGGAACTATGATGACAATAAACGTAAAGAAGTGAGAGGAAAACGAAGAGTAAACTGCTGCATAAAACTAGGCTAACAGCCAGAACTATGCAACAGCAGACATGCAAGTGTAATGTCAATCATATGCTGGCGTATAAGAATGCAAGCAGCAGCTACAGCATTTAAAATTTAACACACGCATACATACACAGGGCAGAAACGTTTTCCGTTTTCTTTTTTCCTTTTTTTTTTGTTTTTACATAAATGTGGTAGATATTTCACATGCCAAAAATATAAAATTTATGAATTTTATTTTGCCCAGCAGTTTTTTTTTAATTTCAACAGATTTTGCTTTCAATACGATATGTGTCGTCGTAGTCGTCGTTGGTGCCTGCATGTTGTGGCAAATAAGTTTTGTTTGCATAACAAAAAACTACAGCGCAAAAGTTGTTTAATAATTCTCTTGCTGTTGTGAAAACAAATTAACAACTTTTTTTTCATATTATTTATAAATATTCATAAATGACAAGGACGAGTTTGTGTCTTTTGGTTTTATCGCAAAACATAATTTAAAGAGATTGTGTCTTAATGTTAAAAATAGTAAATGCTTTTTTATTAAAGAGGCTTTTTGTAAAAAGTTTTTTTTTTAAGTATAAAAAAGCATAAAAGTTTTATGGAAATTCTGCAAGCTCTTGCATATACATATTATTATTATTGCCGTAAATATTTTTGCTTTTGTGCATGTCAGGATGCTTTCTAATGGCTTTTAAAAGTATGAACTTAATTAAAACAGCTTTGGTGCTCAGTTGTTGCTAAGACTTAATCAATGCTGTCCGTGAAGAAATCAATGGAAAATGAAACACTCACACCTCACTTCGCTTTGACAGATCAATCAAAACTAGAAATCTGATAACATACAGATGAGGTTGTCTAGAAGGTTGATGTCAAGTTTAAAAGAAATTTGCATTTTAGGGGAGATGCCTATCTCCTATAAAATGTGAAATTTATCTATAGAAGTTCATGTTAAACTTTATTTTAATCATTGCAAGGACAGGCCAAGCGTTCATATATCCTTGATTTTGCAAATTAAGTTTCTAATGTAATCATGATTAAAACACAAAAAAAAAACTTAAGAAATTGTATTGTTGAATTCCAGTCCAAAAGGAGCAAGGATAGGTCAACCTGCCATATATATATATATATCCTTGATTTTCAAAATCAAATTTTTGCTGTAATTATGATTTCCACGCAAAAAATGTTAACTATTTCTCAATTGATATATGTAGCTTAAGTCTGTGGCGCATTTAACAGCGATAGGTGCCATAAAAGGCCAACCTTAATTTTGTAAAAAAATTTTTTTTTGCTGTAATTGCAATCAAAACGCCCAAAACGCTTGTAACAACTTACATAATTATATAATTTAAGCCTCTAATGAATTTCAGTGAGGTAGCTGCAAGGACAGGCCAACCTGCCATATATCCTTGATTTTGTTAATACAATTTTTGGCTGCAATTACAATCAAAATGCTTTAAAAGTTTGTAACAACTTTCAGAATTATACAAGTTAAGCCTCTGATAAATTTTAGTGCGAAAGCTGCTAGTACAGGCCAACCTGTCATATAACCTTTATTTTGTAAATAAAAATTGTTGGTCGCAACTGTAAACAAAACGCAAATATAGTTTCTAACTATTTCCGGAACTATATAGCTTAGATCTTTGAGGAATTTCCGTGCGATAAGTGCAAGGATAAGCCAATACGCCATATATCCTTGATTTTGTAAGTTACATATTTGGCCGCAATTGTAATCAAAATGCAAAGAAATCTTGTAACTATTTCCAGAACTATATACCCCAGGCCTTTGATGAATTTCAGTGCGCTAAGTGCAAGGATAAGCTTACCTGTCATATATCCTTTATTTTGTAAATTTAGTTTTTGGCCGCAAATATCATCAAAACCCAAAAAAAGCTTGTAACTATTTCCAAAATTATAAAGTTTAGGCCTCTGATGAGTTTCAGTGAGATAGGTGCAAGGATAAGGTAACCTGTCATATATCCTTGATTTTGGGAAACTTAATTTTTGGCTGAAAATGTAATGAAAACGCAAAGAAAGCTTGCAAATATTTTCAGAATTATACATCTTAGGCCTCTTATAAATTTCAGTGCGATAGGTGCCAGGATACGCTAACCTGGCATATATCCTTGATTTTGAAAACTAAATTTTACCTACAATAATAATATTCAAAAATGCAGAGTAAAAGCATAAATATTTTTGAAATTATGTTTGTAACATCCTGGCTACTTTAAAATAAATTTTATATCGAATTATAGCGAAAATGCAGCAAAATTTTTTAAAACTTTAAATATTTTGTAAATGTGACAGTAATTATTTCAATATTTAATTTTCATTTAACGCTTGTCAACATTAATACGAATTTAAATAATTTTGAATAAATTGTTTCACGGACATGCTTAGCTCACATATGTACATATATCCTACTATACTAAAAATTAAAGAGAAGCCAAATGTTTTACTAAAACAATATGAAAATTAATTTTAATTTGCAGAATTACACGGCTTATTGCTCTGGCAAACGTTATTTCGAAGCGTTGAATGATACACTTTCCTTCTATATATGCATATATGTATGTATGTATATGTATGTATGTATCTTTGTATGCGTATCCTTGCATAAAATACATTTTGCATCGTCTACATGTGCACCTCCCTTATATCCTTTATAGTTAAATTTAAATTTTTTTTATAATGATGGCCAGTATGCGACTTAAATTACTCATTATGTATGAGTGAAATTCATTATTGTAATAAAAGCTATTTAGATTAGTTTGTAATAAGATTAAAATCAAAATTTGCTGCTGAATTTTCAAAACGAGAATACAATTTTATGTGTTTCAAGCTCTTTGAGGTTTAAGCAAGAGTTATTATATGCCTTATGTGGAAAAGTCTTTTTGAATCTCATTGAATAAGTATTTCCAAAGTATTATAGCTTAACTATAAACAGTTAGATGTTTTCTTTTTTGACCTATAAATATATTAAATGTAGATTTTTAAAAAGAGAACTTAGTTACTTTTCCAGCATGATAAAAAATAAAAAGTCCTAGTTTTTGCTCTCAAAATTTTGTTTGCCGCCCACAACACATTTACATTTACATAAAAATTTATGATTTATAAAATAAGTTTTCTAAGCATAAGTTGCATTTCAAATATAATCGTTCATATGCCATGAAGTTTTAATATGCAAAATATTATTTGAAACATAAAAACAACAAATAAAAATTATTTAAAAGTATAAAACGCAAAATGCATGTGGCAACTACCACAAACAATAAGTCTTGCTTACGACTTACAAGTTATAAACACATACACATACATATGTACATACAACACTACAGCAACCAAATTTCCAAATAATTCAACATGTAAGGAAACGGAAATGCATACTAAATCAATACACAGACTAAGTTATTCATATAGTACACACGCACACATACTCATACATTGAATTGTAAATAACAGTATTTAACAAATACTAAACTTAAAAGTTATCCATATCTACAATTACAAGCAGACAAATTTTAAGTCTCATTCTCTCTGTGTGTCTGTGTGGCTGTGTTAGTGCCTTTACACGTATTTGCAAGCAAACAAAACTGAGTGCATTCGTTTTACAGAGAGCATTACAACAAAAATGTGTGCGTGTGTGTGTGTGTGTGTATGTGAGGGGTCGTGTGTGATCTATGTGTTTTTGAGTGTAAATGTAGTAAGTGCAAGTTTAAAGTCTACATGCATAAAATTTGTAGTCTTATATCCTGTATTTTTGTTTTTAATCCTTTTTTTTTGTTTTTTGCTTTCACTCGTAGTTTATTTTATTGTACGTTTGATAAAAGCGTCTCCACTTTCCTTAGACCGACGTGACCTGCATTTTCAACATTTATCAGTCTCTTTTTGACTGTGAATGGTTCTGAATTTAAATTTTACAAAACACATTCTATACTTTTGCAGCAGTATGTACAACAAAATTGCACTTGTACATCTAGATTAAAAATAAAATAAGAACCGTAGAGCAGCAAGAAAGCTAAATAAATAAAAATTCATCTTAGGAAACTACAAAATTGTAGAAATAATGCTCGTACATATGTCTAAACATCATTTAAAAGCAGAGTTTAAAAGGAAGCGAATAGTCGAGTTCTTAAGCAGTGATAATTTAATAATAATTTTAAAATTTATAAATTTAAATTCAGTAAAGTGTGAATTTTACTCACACACGAAGGGTTTCGTACGGACGCTACATATGTAATACTATGCAAACTGATGTGGAGATTTAAAAAAAATATTCAAGTACCCGGTAGATTTTTTTTCGGTTTTGGGCGATTTTTTATCGTTTTTGAAACTTTTTTTTCGTTTTTATGAATTTTTTTTAGCTTAGACATTTATTTCGATGTTTGGCTATATTTTCGGTTTTTGGCAATTGATTTTAATTTTAGCGATTTTTTACCTTTGGTGCTTTTTTTCGTTTTGGCGATTTTTTCATCTTCTGGCACTTTTTTCAGTTTTTGGCGATTTATTTTAGTTCTAGCGATTTTTGTAGTTTTGGCGCTTTTTCGTTTTTAAGATATTTTTGGTTTTGGCGATTTTTTCGTTTTGGCGATTTTTTCATCTTTTGGCACTTTTTTCAGTTTTTGGCGATTTATTTTAGTTCTAGTGATTTTTTGTAGTTTTGGCGCTTTTTTCGTTTTGGTGATATTTTTGTTTTTTTGGCAATTTTATCGTTTTGGCGATTTTTTTATTTTTTAATTTTATGTAATACTATGCTAACTGATGTGGAGATTAAAAAAAAATCAAGTACCCGGTAAAGTTTTTTTTCTGTTTTTGGCGATTTTTTTTATCGTTTTCGGAATTGTTTTCGTTTTTGGCTATTTTTTCGGTTTTTGGCTATTGATTTTAATTTTAGCGATTTTTTACCTTTGGTGCTTTTTTTCGTTTGGGCGATTTTTTCATCTTCTGGCACTTTTTTCAGTTTTTGGCGATTTATTTTAGTTCTAGCGATTTTTGTAGTTTTGGCGCTTTTTCGTTTTTAAGATATTTTTGGTTTTGGCGATTTTTTCGTTTTGGCGATTTTTTCATCTTTTGGCACTTTTTTCAGTTTTTGGTGATTTATTTTAGTTCTAGCGATTTTTGTAGTTTTAGCGCTTTTTTCGTTTTGGTGATATTTTTGTTTTTTTTTTGGCAATTTTATCGTTTTGGCGATTTTTTTATTTTTTAATTTTATGTAATACTATGCTAACTGATGTGGAGATTAAAAAAAATTCATGTACCCGGTAAAGTTTTTTTTCGGTTTTTGGCGATTTTTTTATCGTTGTCGAAATTGTTTTCGTTTTTGGCTATTTTTTCGGTTTTTGGCAATTGATTTTAATTTTAGCGATTTTTTTACCTTTGGTGTTTTTTTTCGTTTTGGCGATTTTTTCATCTTTTTGGCGATTTAGTTTAGTTCTAGCGGCATTTTGTAGTTTTCTGTGATTTTCATGACAGGTTGCCGAGCATTTGCGTTGCGAAACTTTAACCTTAGACTCTGGTTGGACGAACCTCTTAGACTAAATTTAATGAGTTGATATTATTTGTAGTTAGTATCCATTTCCTTCAGTGTATACTACAGCTCCATCACATAGCAGGGCATTCTCTAACATTTTGTGACAATTTAAGTTTTTCCTAAAAAACTTCATATTTTCATAGCAGCCTATTTTAGTGTGGAGCTCTGGATCGTGTTAAAAATGCCTCCAAAAATAAATTCCCATAACTATTCTCATTTCTTAGGAGTTCTATTTTCTTAAGTGAACTCCTTCCTTTAAGCATCTGCCTCTAGTATGTGCATATGTATGTATGTATTAAAATAAAATCATATAAAATATATATTCACATTTGCAAAGACTTTAACACACCCAGGCATTAGAAAACTAAAACGTTTTTCCATATTAAGTTTGAGACACTGAAGAAATGAAACCAAGAAAAAAACTTCAATCAAGAATTGTTTTTTAAAGGAAAATTTCATAAAAAAAACATTAAATAAACTAGAGGTCACACAAATATACCACACCCTCAACTCGAAGCTAAGATTTTGGTTTTTTTTGGAACATTTCTTTCGTTTAAAAGCAGACACACACACATTCATAGCAGCAGTGGGAATTTAAATGTGTAGACAAAATAAAAGCCAAGAAAAGATTTTTATCATTTGCAAGATTGATGAAAATAAATATTGTCTATCTTATTTTTTTTAAGGTTTTTCTTGCTACGGCAAAAAAAAATTAGTAAAATAACACACAACCAGAGAACAGGCAATGTTAAAATCATATAAATTTTTTTTGGGGTAAAAATTAAAGGACCAGTCTTACTCGAACGCATGAAGATATTTATGAAGACCATTTTAAGCGAATAAGGGGAATAAATTGAAAACGCTATTTGTGTAATGATTCCTATTTTGTGATATGATATTGGATTGTCAATGGAATGATATGTTTGATATTTCCTGACAATAAATTGCTTTTGAAATTGACTGAACAGACAAAGTTAGGGAGAAGTTATAAGAAAAGTAATTTAAACAAAAAGTAGCTTTCGAAAAAAGTACCTTTTTATAAAAGGTACTTTTTTAAAATGTACTTTTTATAAAAAGTACCTTTTATAAAAAGTAGCTTTTATAAAAAGTACCTTTTATAAAAAGTAGTACTTTTTATAAAAAGTACATTTTAAAAAAGTACCTTTTATAAAAAGGTAATAAAAGTACCTTTTCAACAAATACCTTTTTTTAAAAGTACTCTTCATAAAAAGTACTTTTTATAAAAAGTAGCTTTTATAAAAGTAGCTTTTATAAAAAGTAGCTTTTATAAAAAGTACCTTTTATAAAAAGTAGCTTTTATAAAAAGTACCTTTTATAAAAAGTAGTACTTTTTATAAAAAGTACATTTTAAAAAAGTACCTTTTATAAGAAGTACCTTTTTTAAAAAGTACTTTTTATAAAAAGTACCTTTTTAAAAAGCACATTTTATAAAAAGAACCTTTTGTAAAAAGTATTTTTTATAAATAAAAAGTAGTTGTTAAAAAAACATCCTTTCATTAAAAGTAACTTTTATAAAATGTAACTTTTATAAAAAAGTACCTTTCATTAAAAGTACCTTTTACAAAAAGTACGTTTAAAAACAAGTACGTGTAGGAATAGTACCTTTTCATAAAAAAAACCTTTAAAAATATCACCTTTTATACCTTTTCTAAAACGTACTTTTTATAAAAAAATGGCAAATATTTTAATGAAGTTATAACTTTTATTTTCATAAAAGGTACTTCTTTTTGAAAAGTTCCTTTAAGTAAAAATTGCTTGTATAGGCAAGTTCTACAATATTTTTATTATTGGAACTACCGAGAAATCTTTACAGAGCTATGATTTTTAAATATTTTCAAATAAACTATTTCGCAAAAAATTGCGATTGTTTTGCTACCAGAAATAAATAAATATGTATAATAAAATTTACAAACAGCTTTAAGTGCAAAAACTTATGTTTGAAATACTTCTCCTGCCTTCCGTGAAACCTAACACGCACTGGATACCTTTGCCCTTGTGTATTAAACGTGACCATAAAGATAGAAAGAGAACTGTAATAAAATACATGATTAACTGAATGAATATCTGGGGGAAAAGAATAAAAATTGTAGGGTGTGAGTGGATGGAGTTTCATAAAATAATAATAAAAATGGTTGGGCGAAAGCAATTACTGCAGGGGTCAATTTGTAGGGTGTGAGAATCACAGAATGTGTGTCTTTGACTTAAAGCGTGGAAGACAATACAAATGTTGAATATAAATTCTCTTTAACACATATTTGTTCTATGGTAACAGTGTTGCCAATTTAGATTCTGTGTTTAGCTTTTGCATACGAACTGAAACGATTGACTATCCACTGCATAAAGAATAAATAGTAAATAGTGTGTTTTCGGCAAGTTCTACTACTTTTGCACCAGTCAATGCGGGGAAAACACAGCCAAGGCAGGCTATACTAAAAAGTATTAAGTTCATGAAGCTCTCTGGTAGTTCCTGCAAGTCATTTTGTTTTAATTCTTTTGCTGTGATTTATTTCGCAAATGTATGTCTAATCTTGAGTCCTTTTGGTACTGAGATGTTGAGATAATGTTCAATTTGACCTTCTTAAAGTACGGAAATACATAAATTTTTTTTATTAAAGTTAAACTGTGTGACTGTCTTTCTGTTCCGGCATCCATTCAAATGTCTTCCTCTCTGTATTCTGTATTTAAGATTTAACTGACTGTGTGTGCCTTTGTAAATTTATGTATAAGGTTAATGTATGTGTCTGGCTCGTCAAACAGAGGACACAATAAATGACATCCAGTGTCAAAAGAAATGATGTATGAAGCACATCACGTCTCAACTTGCCAATATTTTAAATACATGTACAAGAATGATAATGATGATCTCTGCAACCCAACAATACACAGCAAGCCATCGTTTAACGTTAAAGTATTATGTTTGTGGGTAATGGTGATGCTGGCTGACTGGGTGGTTGGTGGTGGTGGCATTAAAACGTTGGGGAAATATTAAAAGCATAAATAAAACAAGTACAGTGGGAACGAAAAATTGCTTCGAAAAGGAATAGAGATTTGTTTAATATATAGTTTTTTTTCAGTCTTGGACTCACACCATAAATAGCAAATCTTGTATAATTCAAATTCTTGTAAGCGTTGGCAAGCAATAACCAATTATTTAGTAAGTTAATTTAAAGAGCAGAGCAACAAATAACTACTTTCGCGGATTTGAAATAGAGCAAAGTTTTAAATAAATTTTTAAATATTTTTTCTAATTTTTGTTTACATCTGCCCACTGTTAATTATTGCTGGCCTCATATACCAGTACATAGTAATCGATGTCATCATCATAATCAGCATTGTTGTTGTAAACATATACTAAAATTTTGTGGTTGCTCTTGTCACTACCATCACTAGCAGCTGTTATGCTGGTACGACGTACATATGTGCATAAAATCACACTTATCTTTGCTCGAGTGCTACAGTGTACTCCCGATAATCAATAATTTAAATTATATCGTTTTTTCCCAGTTGCTTGTTGACGTTCTATAATTTTTCTCCTTTATTTATACTAATATTATAAAAAAAAAGAAGAGAGGTGTCTTAGGCCACCCGGTTATAGCTTTTCTGCTTAGCTATATAAAACAAACTTAATGCGTTAATTAACAATGCAATAAAATTATATGATATGATAATGCAAAATTCTGTGCAAATATTTCAAAACATTTCCATTTATTTGCCATTGTTTTCTTTTCTAGCGGCGTACGATTAAATTAATGTATTGTTACAGCCGATCGGCTGTGTTATCTGGTTTGTGCTCATGTGCAAAAGCAATACAAAAACAAATTGAGCAATCCTTTTCATTGTTTTTGTTTTGTTATTGTTTCACTTTTTCAAATTCAAATAAGTTGTTTCGTTTATTTTCGTACTCTGGTTTAAAGTACAAAGAAATCAAAACAAAAATTAATTTATAACACTGTAATAGTGTCGATTATTTTTGTTACGATAATCACGTCCTAGCTGATGTGTCGTGAGATAAATAGCAAAGCTATAAATAGGTAAAATTTATCGGGTATGTTCCATATTTCCAGTGAAATTAAAATAATTGGAATTCAGGACATACCTGTATAAGTTTCTGTAGAAGGCAATTTCTGCAACCACCCGTTCGATTTCTAAACTTCCTACAAGAAAATGTAGTATGGAGCCTCTCAGTGAACATAGATTACTTATGGTTCCCCTCAAGTGCTTAGGTTAGAGTCGTGGGTCGCTAATTCCTCCATACCAGAGATAGCAGAGAGTTTTTAGGGTTCCGCACTCAAAAAAAAAAAAAAAAAAAAGAATCCTATTAATATGACTACGTTGTTTGCCCTCCAGTTGGTATATCCGCCCGTTCATCAACTGTCTGAGTAAAAAAGTAACTTTGTTTGTTACGCTTTACCGCCAAAACAACTGAACCGATTTTAATAAAATTTAGAACATAGATATATCTGAGTCTAAGAAACACGTATGGTATATGTTTTTTTTAAGTAGGAC
Organism: Nowickia ferox; assembly: GCA_936439885.1. Taxonomy (NCBI): domain Eukaryota; kingdom Metazoa; phylum Arthropoda; class Insecta; order Diptera; family Tachinidae; genus Nowickia; species Nowickia ferox. Next base: position 10,284,661 of record OW387024.1, on the reverse strand, counting down.
CAAGAGTGTGGCAGGGGTAATATCTGCCCTCCGAAACTATCCAACCAGTTTCAATGAAAACTAAAACAAAGATATACATGCGTCTAAAAGGACACACAGGCTTCATATCTTAAGGCCCACGTCCATACAGGATTTCCAGTTTTCAAGATTTTTGGTAATTTTGATGGTTTTTTCATAAATGATGATTTTTATGCTTTAAGCGTGCTTAAAGCGATTTGGATGAATAATTCAGCTTTGAAAAATTTGACAGTGGCATGAAACTCTATGTGCGAGAGTACAAACTCGCTCGTTAACGAATTAAATAAAACAAACAAACAAACACAACCTGCGAAGCGATTAGCTTGTTTGCGAAAAATATCCAAGGTCTATGGCCGCTATCACTCAGCCACAGGGGCATTTTCCATTTTGATTTTTCTCTATGTAGTTAGTCAAAAATTAACTTCGAGCGGGCAACGCCCCGAACATACCGAATAATTTGTAATAGAACAACTTATACATAAAAGAAAATACAAATATTTATTATAAAATTATGCATATTATTTTAGGTTCTTAATCCCAATGTTTATGATTTTACTTACTAAATAAAATACTTGTCCTTCTATTAGCTGGTTCTTATGCGTTTTTAAGACAAAAATTTCTTAGAACAAGTTGAGAAATTATGCTAAACTTTCATTTAACCAAATGAGAAGTCTTAGGTATGCCATAATGAAAACAATAACCGAACAATCAATCATGTGGTTTTTATTTTCATAATGTACAATTTGTTTTAAATTTTTTATAATGTTTTTATTTATTGATTTTTTTATGGATTTTCGCTGGAAATAAAAATATCTCAAACTTCAAAAACTACAAATTATGGGGACTATATTATTTGTGTGGTAGCTTAAACTTATTTTAATCTGTCATCTCTTGAGTTTTGAATTATCGAGAGCGCACTGTATACATGCATACTTATGTATGTGAGCGTGCATTCTCATCAAATATCAACATTTACCTTTAGCGTTTATTTAAACCAAAATGGGGATTTTAATGCTTCCGGTTTTCTTCTTCTCTGTAACAAAGGACAAAACATGTTTTGTTTTTGTCTTACAACCAGCTGCTTTTAACTTATTATAAGAAAAACTGTCTACAAAAAAAGGCCAATCCATGGTTGACTGGTGAGAGAGAGAGAGAGAGAGGAGTGTGTTAAGCCAGTGTGAGAGTTTCAAAGAAAAAAAAAATATTAAAGACCCTTGTAATTTTCTAAAGGTATCGTTAAATGCTGACATGTGTGCTTGAAGTCCTTGACGACATGTTTCTGTTAGTATGTTGAAATATTTAGCGAAATCATAACATACTTTTAAATATTATTAACATTTTATTTCACATAAAATAGTGACACGTTTTGGCAACAATTGGCGAAAATTGTTTGTTAATGTTTTGCCATAAAATATGTGGCAGAGTGTATGTAACTGTCTGTCTTTTCTGAATAATTTTATGGTAGAAACTTTTTTAATATTTTTTTTAGCTAGTTAACATTGATTTTTAATACTTATTGTAATTTATTATTATTAACAAAATGAAAAGATAAAACGCAGTATAAATAATATTGTGTGTGTGTTTTTTTTTGAAAAAGTTTCTTGGCCTACTGTATTTGTAGTTTTGTAATTCTCAATAATTTATTGAAAGTTTGCTTATAAGCATTGGGACTTTGGGAATTGTGGTTGAAGTCTAGATGAGTAGCAACGAAATACAACTAGACGTGCTTAAAAATTAACAAATAAGTTTTTTTAAATTGGTATTAGGGCCTGTCCCACGATGTCGACAACGTTCGACTTGTCGCACACTTACATACATTCAAAACAAAAACAAATTTTTGGATTTTGTTGTTGTTTCAAATATAAGTGTGCTGCAAGGCGAACGTTGGCGACATCGTGAGACAGAACCTTAATTTGACACGCGGAAAATAATAATAAGAAAACTGTGTTTGCAGTCTTGCAATTCTCAATAAGTTCTTGTGAAATTGTCTATAAGCATTGGGCTTTTGTAAGCTTTTTTGAATTGTGGTTGAAGCATACCGATGTGCAACGAAATGCATGTAGACGTACTCAACCAACAGCAAATAAACTTTAATTAATATTTTACGGAACAAGTTAAGTATTAATTTTGGCAAAAAGTGCCATAAAAATATTAAAACTTACGATATTAATACAAAGTTTTTTTAAATTAATTTTTAAGTTGAGTTAAATATTTTCATAAACGCGCTAAACACAAGAATTTTCAGATATTTTTCTGTTAAATTTTATTCTACTTTATGGGAAAGCATTTCAATGTAATGGAACTCTTTCTAACACTAAAAACTTTCATCTATTCCCTTAAATAGCTTTTAAACATAATCTTAAAATTATAACTTTAAGCTTATAAACTGCTACAAATTTTAAGCAACTTTTTGCAAGATAAAACTTGATTCTAAAACGTATTTTCTATATCGAAACACACCAACATGCACACACACACCCATACACAATTATAAGAATTTTTAAGCATTTAATAAATTGCACGTAGCATTTATCCTTATCATGACTTTATTTTCAAATCGCTCTACTTAAGTACTACTAACAGGGTCATTTGGGTAAAAGTGTTTTACTTGAGTTTGTGTGTGGCCAGAAACATGACTTTAATAAAACTTATGCACTGAAATAAATACCTGTGCCACACGTAGTACTTATACAGCTGCCTTTTACGCATACAACCTTGCAGGTGCTTTTCAGAGAGTAAAAAAAATATACTGTATTAAATTTGTAATCACAACCGGAATTCTTGTAATTTGCAGGCACTAAATTTTGTGTTATTTCTTTCTTACAGATTTTCTTATTCTACAATACGGTTATCCCTAACATCACATTGGTAATTCCAATAATTTAAAATTGATGGGTAAGTGCGACAGTTATATGTTTTTAAATTATTTGATTATAACATCTGCCTGCTCGCCAGCATACGGAGTGATATGAAAATGTCCTGGTCAAAAATGCTTATTGTCTTCTTAACACTGAATTTACATAACAAAACTTTTCATGAAACTATGTATGTAGTTTAAAGGAACCTTTTCAAATCAAAAACGCTGCCACAAATGTTTCGAATATTCATGGCAAGCCATTTTCCTGTCTGGTTTTGTTCTCTTATAAAATTTCGGTATAACGTTTTGGAATTGTAACTTATCATCTCTTTTCACAATCCAGACGATCGACTTGAGTAAAAAATTAGTATGAAAAGCATACAAATTTTCTAGACGAGTCGACTGCCTGACTTATAGAAACAAGGGTTTAGTGTGTGCAAATCCTTATAAAATTCAATTGGTTAGAAAGTCTTAAAGCAGAGCAATATAATTGTTATAGGCGTGGCAGGCATTCAAGTATAATCTAGAAGATTCCTTTTTGACAAACAACTCCACTTGTCGGTGTCAACTTATGCAGAACCGTATATAGGCACTCGTATTTGGTGATTGGTACTAGATCCAACCCTTCGCATTAATATATCTGATAATGTCTCCCAAACCAATCTCTGATATTTCTGAAAAATCTTCTAGTACATGGCTGCCTAAAAAGTTGTGTCTCGAGAGGTACAAAGAAAGTGAAAACCTTCCTTCTTCCTGGCTTTCTTCAAAACAACTATGGCAGAACTCATTAAAGCACAGACGTATACTACTAACAAGTCTGCCCATCGTTCAGTGCCCGGTCATGGCGGTGATGATTATCGAGCTGTTCCTATGGCTTCTACTTGTTATTGGTATTTTCCGCTTATCATTGTAGTAAGGCCACATTTTTCTAGCCACCTTGTACGTGTCTATATTGTGTCATCTGCATTCAGCCTGATAATGCTCTAAAGGCCATGACACACTATCATACAAAGTCGTGCGATCTACGAAAAAGTACGACCCTGGTGTGATGAATTGTTATTGTCTGTGGAAAATTTTCATAAACTCCATCATACCAGGATTGTATTTTTTCGTAGATCGCACGACTTTGTATGATAGTGAGTCATGGTCTTAAGATGTAGTTTTAATAGTACCAAACGTCATGGCTACGGGTTCTGCATTATAAACGTTTATATCAGAGCAAGGAAGTTGCTGTGTACTGGAGCCCAAATGAGCGTAACGTCAGCCTGGTCACCCAATATAGGTAGGACATTCTTGCACTGCCCTTCCAGAACAGAGGAAGTGGTATATGATCTTAGAAATATCAGTACTGCCTGGCTATCGTCAAAAACACCAACATTGCGCTGTACCTTCCTGTCGATCAGCCAAAATTTCAGCCTCAAATTCAGTAACCCCGCTAGAGAGACGGAATGAGCATTCTATCCCAAGATCGTCTGAGAATACTTCAGAGCCGACACCGCAGGCCAATCTTGATCCATCAGTGTATACTCTGGCATTCGGCGGTGTCATGGAATCCAAGTCGGTTTTGCAGAATGTCGGTTCTACAAACCAATATTGGTTTCATTTGGTGTCATGAAACCAAACCAAGTCGGTTTTGTTATTTTCGAACGCAAATAAAAACGATATTCGAATCAGCTGTTGTTTACATTTGTATAATTGTGTAAAAATTTAAAATCGTTTAGCAGAAGCACCTGAAAATTTTTTGGTAACTATTAACTTATTTGAAAGCTAGTGACTGGCAGTCAGTCAGTAACGTAACTTTTTTTATGTGTACATATGTGTGTATATACAAAACGAGTTTTGCGAGATCGAATCCTCATTCGAAAACTACTCGTATTAGCATTATTTATTTCTCATATCAGCATTTTCTAGCTGTAGAAATCAATGCATACATGTTTTATATTTCTACTTAAAGGACGCGTTAAAGTTTAATATTTCGCATTTTAAATATATTTTGCAATTCACTGCGTATGTGTGTGTATGCGTTTGGAGCCAATATTTTCCCATACATCCGGAATTATATTTTTCCATTTTAGTGCTTATATGTATGTATGTACGAGTATGTACATATATATTTATAAAGTGCATTAGATATATTTGCTTTGAGTATATAAAGTAGAAGAAAAAAGGAAAATGTTTTCTAAGCGAAAGTAACAGGCATTTTTTTGCTCGCTGTATTTTTCTATCTACTTTATCAAAGCAAGAGCGTATTTTTATATCATTTGCAACATTTTCTCCTATACAAACGTACGAGGGGCTGTTACTGAAAACTTCTCGATAAGATAGGAGTTGCCGGTAGAAACTTTGTATTAAATAAAAGCACTTAAGACAATGCTGAAACATGATATCATAGTTCTTGAAAGGTATACGTTGCCAATAAGAATTTTTGTGTATTCGATTTGTGCTTGATGTACCAAGACAATAAATTTTTTTCTTGCATTGCATTATTCAATCTATGAGTACGAAATAACATATTATGAGGCTTTCTAAAAATATAGATATAGACTGATAGAAATATAGAGATATAGTGCTAAGTGGAGAATTAGGGATAGAAAGAGGTAGATAGAGTTATACAAATTGATAGTTTGAGGTAGATAGGTAGGCTGATGATGGATCAGGCTATGTTGAGGGCCATACGGATAGAGAGGTATTGTGGCAGTGGGAGATAGAGGTAAAGAGATATAGATAGTTAGCGATATTAGGAGGTAGGGAGGTATAGCAAAAATGGTAAGTAGAGAAAGGTGGAGGTATAGACGTATGGGTAGGTAGAGATATAGGTCAATAGAGGTAGAGATGATAAGATATACAGGTATAGAGGTAAATGAAGATAAAGATGTAAAGAGAGCTAAATGAAGTTGCACAAACGGATAGTTTGAGGTAAATAAGAAAAGAGAAAAATGGAAATAGATAGATATGGATATTGAATTTGGAGAGACACAAAAATATAGAAATGTAGTGACTGTGGGATATAGAGGTAAAGAGCTGTAAAAAGTAAGAGATAGAGAGAGGTGGAGAGGCATATCAAAATATAGAGAAATATGCATTGGTATAGGTAGATGAAATTGGTAAAGATTGATAGTATTAAGTAGAGAAAGGTAATCGTAAAGGTACGTAGAAGTGGAAAATAAAAGAGGTATGGAGGTAAATGAAACGATAGATATAAACAGAGGTATACAAAGTTATTAAATATAGATAGTGTTAAGTAAAGAGAGGTCAAGGTATAGAAGTAGAGGTAGATGGTGTAAAAGGTAGAGAGAGAGATAGAAGTAGAGAGACATGGAGGTATGGAGGTAAATGGAAATATAGATTTAAACCGAGGCAAATAAAGTTATCAAAGATGAATAGATAGTGTTAAGTGTAGAAAGGTGGATGTATAGAAATAGAGGTAGATAGAAGATAGAGGTAAAGGTAAAGAGAGCTATAGTGAGAGAACTATAGAAATATAGAGGTAGATGGAGAGATGTGTGTAAAAAGAGGTGGATGGAGCTATACAAATTGACAGTTTGGGGGTAAATGGGGAAAGAGGAAAGTCGAGGCAGATAGAGATACATAATGATATTCAAATTGACAGAACAATATAGAGGCATAGTTAAAGATGGAGATAGATGTAAAGTTATATAGAGAAGTAGAGATAGAGATAGGTATAGAGCAAAAGATAGAGAAATATACATAGGTATAGGTAGATGAAATTAGTAAAGATTGATAGTATTAAGTAGAGAGAGAGGTAGACGTAGATGGAGGCAGCGGTAAATATAGGCATAAGATGAGAGAAATAGGTAAACAGAGTATGCTAAAAAGCTGGATGAGAAGCTGTTAGAGAGGATCTTACAGAAATTAAGAGGAAGATTAGAAGAGCTTGTCCTCTCTTCATTTTGAGTAGTTTCGTTGGCTTTGATTTGTTAGGAAAAAAATCGTATGTATATTCAGTGCTTGGATATTTACAATTCGTCTCCAGTTTCAATGTAACCCACAATCATATAAACTTAATTTAGACAAAATTAAACTCTGACTGAAGTCTTCCGCAAATGTTTCGCTTATGGTCCAGGTATTTATAGATTAAGATTTTATGTCGCTGATGGCGGAGGTATGGAGTACTAGACAGTTTCTCACAAGGATCTGGATAAAGCATTGATATTTATTAGATTGAGGTTTCTAGTTTCTAAATTAAACTGAAGGCTTGTTAGCCTCGTACTTTACTGAAATATGTGAGTGTATGTATATATATGTATGTGTATAAATATTAGTTTTGCTTTTAGTATACATTTATTTTGTATCAGTAGAGTTAATTTTTTATTCCTCTTTTTTTGTGTTGTTAAGCAAATACCATTGGTATGCCATTAAAAGGAAGGACTTGTTCACACATGCAGAGTACAGTAATATACATGTGTGTGTGTGTGTGTGTGTATATATACATATGTATGTGTCTGTGTAGTTAGATATATTTTAAAAATTGTTGGATAATAAATTTATTTGAATATGTGTGTGTGTATTCTCCTATAAAATGTTTATATATTCTTGCAGTTTATTGTATGTTGATGCAAATATTGTAGCTCTCTATATTTTATATTGGTTTCATTTTTCTTCCAACTCAACTTTATTCGATTACTTATTTACTTGAATTTTACTAAAGTAAAAATGTGACATGAAAAAGAAATATGGGACTTTTGCAAAAGTGAAAAGTGATGAAAGGGGTTTAGGGGCCTTAAATTGTAAAAATCTGCTATTAGGTTTTAAATGCAGTCAAGATATTATCCGTGAGGCAATAAGAGATAACATTGTTGGTGGAATTTCACATAAAAAAATTCTGACTAATGTCTGATGTTTAAGTTAACTTTCGATATTCTCTGAATTCAGGAACTTATACTAAAATTTTATGCCAAATATGTTTATACAACAACAACCTCCGCCATGCTAAGAAAGCTGCCAAAAATATCCATACGAAGAGGAGTAAAATGATAACCCTGAAAATGTTCTTGTATGTTCGCTCTTAAAACTTTGCATAGAAGTTCTGAATACATCCTGTACCTAAAATGCCGGAATTTCATTATTTCACATGTCCATTCATTACATCAAACTGCAAAAAGAGCAAAACTTCAATACCTCGTTTATAATAGGTTCAGTTTCCGGTTAAAACCCATTAATTTTTCTTGTATAGTACAGTGTCCTTATTGTTAATAATTTGTTAAAGGCCTTCCTTTGTTTGACATTCTTCCCTTATTTCACGTTATCCTTTGCGAATGCAAATTTCTTTTTATTAATGTTTATAGATTTAACTTTAATATTGGATATATAAACTTTTATTTCTACATACTTGATATATTTTTCTATGTCAAATATTTTTAAAATTGAGTTTAGTAGTATTGCTATAAGTTCACTCCCTCTTTCACTCACACACATGCTAAAATGTTCCCTGCTCACACAAACTCATACAATCTCGGGCGTGTGTGTATAAACGTTTATACTCGTAAAAGCAATGACTCTTTATAACATCCTTCTTTTACGATTTATTGAATTCTCTTTTTTTTCTCCTGCAATAAATTTTGTTGTAGCTGTTTTGGTACTTGTATTTGAATATTTGGCATAAAACTTAAAAATAAACTCTTAAATGACTTGCTACTTACTTACTTTTTATATCTTGAAAAAAATATAAAATTTCAAGTTAAAGCTGAAGTGAAAAATTTCCAAGTTTTTGGTTTGGGTGAAAAATTTTAATTGAATTGAATTGAAGCGTTTTTGAGGTATATTATATAAAGGGTATTACATTAAGTGCTTTCTATTTTAAAATTTCGGTAAAACAAAGTATGTAATGTGTAAGATATAATCGAGTTTTTTATTCGTTTGAAAAGGCAATCGATTAGATTATGTATGAATTATAACATCGTGCAAGTAGCTGTCGTGGCTTCGATTCCCACCATAGACCCAGGGTCTATGGTGGGAATCGAACCCACGACCTCTGGACTGAGAGGTTAGCATCGCTACCACTCAGCCACAAGGCATCCTTTTAATTATGATTTAATTATTAATTATGAAGCTTATGTTTGGTTTCAGTAATGGTTATTTTTTCTGAAAAAAATTATGCTTAATAAACAAACGAGACTCACTTTTTTCCATTTTCTTCTTAAATCACGCGGTAGTCTGATATCAATGGCTGTCAAACACAAACAAATTGACACATTCTGTTGAAATATTGGCAGAAGTTAACTGATAGTTTCCTTTGGACAGCAGAAGTATTGCTCTTTTAGTTATAGAGAAAATTCAACTATAATAATTGGAAGTTATTCTTTAGTTTTAGTGGACAGTTTACAATGTGATCTATGCACAAAAATAGAAACTGACTATGTTGGGTTCCTGGCCACAGCTGTGTTGAGGGAAATGAAATTGCCAATGAGCTGTCAAGAATAGGGTCGGCGTTAGATGAGGGAATGTGTGACAGACATCGGTTGAATTAGCGATGGGTCAGTACTATAGCGAACTTAGTAATTGGGTTGTAAGCAGGACCAACGTACATGGGAAAGTTGGGAGGATTGTAGAGACTTGGGGGCTATGTGGTCAAAACTAGGCTCAGAATGATCCAAACTGCTTTTGGATAAGAAGCTGGTGCAAGTATTGATAGGTCACTGCTCGGTCAGAACAAATGACAGATTTCTGTAGAATGTGAGAGCGGGAAGAGGAACTAAAAACCATTGAACATATTATCCGCAACGCCATCGGTTTAGATGGTTGAACAGACGATTCCATGAGAGCATTGGTGATATCGCAAAGTGTAAACTGGAAGATATCAGGGGCTTCATCATGGGAATCCAGTGGCTTAATGACAGATAAAAGGAATTTTCTGGGTACAATTGGGGTTAAATTTGTACTAACGGGTACTAATGGAAGGACACCACAATGGACCCAACTGGGCTTCCGAGTGGAGGTGTGCTGCAAAACCTTACTTTACCTACAATATGATATATTTTATATCAATTTAAAGCCATTTCATTTACAACTTCTTGTTACAATATTGACATATCGATACTAAATTACGAGTACATCTTAGGTTTTTTCCCTTCCCCAAAATACCAAAAACAGATTCTAATAGTTTCTGTAAAATGTCATATTTATTATCAACATACGAGTATTTATCATCTATTATTTGGCAACAATTTTTATATACTATTATGCCCTCCAGTTCTTCTACTGCAGTTACCTTTTTCTGTTAACACAACCATAAATAAACATTTAACAAAAATATTCTTTTAAGCAAACAATCAATTTTCAATTGCATTTAAGTATATAAAAGAGTGTATATTTGAGAAACTTAAGAATATAATAAAATGCACATTAACACATACTGAAGTTTATAACTCAAAAATCTATATGTAATAAAGTAAATAACAGCTGTATTGTACAGTGGAAAAATAAGTTCTTGTAGTGGTAGCAGTAGTAGTAGTAGTTTTTTTTCAGATAGAAAATTGGGTGCTTGATGTTAAGAAACAAAATGTTGAGGAAACGGAAGAAAATGTTTATGTATGTACTCGTATAGTGTGGGTATAGCAGCAAGTGTTCGTAATGGCATCAATGATTATGGCGATGATGAGTTTTTGATTGTAGATGCATATGTACATATGTACGTATGTATTATGTTCGTTATGTATGTTTCATATAGTTCACTACTTTTATATAAAATTTTATGTTTAGAAGAAGGTTTAATAAATGAAAGAGTTACACAGACCACAAAGCTCCAAAGGAGCACTCAAAAAGTTAAAATTCAAACACTTGAAATTTAACTGGAAACAAAGTTGAGTTCAAGCATTTTTTCAAGTAATTATCAAGTTTGAAAATATATTGAAATAAAAAATCAAACAACATACACACATGTTCAATCCTTGGCAAATACATAATTTATTTATTAATACAATTGAAATTTAGGTGAAAAATATCAAAAAAGAAAAGGTGAATAAAATCGTGAAGACAATAGCGATGGCAGATGTGCAGAAAATTATTATTAGAAAAGAAATGAATTGCATTTGCCTTTCTGTTTTAAAAGCATTATTTTTGAAGCTTGAAATATACTTGAATTCAATTGTAATACAAATGAATTATTCGAATTGAATACCAGTTCCCATTTCACTGGAGAATGTTATTGAATTAAAAAGTAAATCAAGCATAATTCAACCGTTGACAATGGAGTGTGTGACTTGAATAGCAATTGGTTTACACTTGATTTCAAGCAAAATTTCCAATAAGCAAATTTTGCTTATTGGAAATTTTAATATTTTTGTTATAATTAAATCAAACAAATCTTTATGATCAAAATTTAACCAACCAATGAAATTGGTTAAACATACTAATGCGAAGCAGTAAACAAAATTAAGCCAAAAATATATATGTACGAGATTTGTTCAAAAAGTATCGTGAATTTTGAATTTTCGCGTGTTACGTATATACGAATTTTGATTTTTTTTGTGGCGTTATGTTGGTACTCATGTCTCCCACTTATGCCGACAATTTCGGCCATTTTGAATGTTCAGTTAATTGTTGACAGCTGCTTTGCTTGCACGTGTTTTGGCTCGTCTTCGTGTTTCACCAACTTGTTAGTATTTTTGTGGAGAATTTATTTAATCCAGAAATAAGCCATTCGCAAACCAACTAATGGATATTTACTTTCTAAATTGCACATGTGAGCATCCTTGTATTGTCCTGTTGAAAAATATTGACCAAATCCGGTCGCTTTTTTCTTTCAAATCCTCATTAAATCAACCCATTATATTCGACATTGATATTTTTACCCTTTTGAAAGTGGTCGATGTGGATTATACCGCGTGCATACAAAAAACGGTTGTCATGACTTAATTGGCTCACAAACCCACCTTGGTCTTCTTTGGTACCGGTTCGCCATGAGAAATCTACTCTTTTTACTGCTGTTTGGTCTCTTTCGTGCTATGGTGTGGATCCACGTTTCATCTACAGTTGTGAAACGGCGCAAAAACTCTTCCATATTGCGGTTGAACAATGCTAAACAATCCTGCGAAGTTTTCTCACGATAGCGTTTTTTTTTCTTAATTTTATTTTATTATTATTTTTTTTTTTTTAAAGAGAAGTAACACTCAGGCAATGAATGTGTACTACTATTACTAGGTGTTACCTTCTTTTAGGAAAGGGATAGTGATAGAGAAGGCATGTGGTGAAGGAAGAGATGGAGGAAAGCTTCATTGTTTTACTACTCTGCTTTTTGCACTCTTTTAATAATGCACTGTTGCAGCGCCTCTGGTGTTGAATGAGGCGTATTAAATTTTTGAAGCTGTGATTAGTAGCAATTTTATTGGTTATTTTACGTCGCCGATGATTCTGCTACACAACAAAGGAGGGCGCTCTGATGTTACATTAGGATTAGTATCTGCTGAAGTCGGTATAATTCAGTGACCAGTGACTATGCCTTCATCACATGAACTTTCCTACAACAACTGATACAAAGGGACACTAATGTGGCCAATTGTGAGCAAACGCGGTAGCCATATTGTGGAAAGCTCTCTGATACCCAAGTCATCAATCAAAATTGAAGCCACTGAGCCATGTGGAAATTCAGCAAACCATTTTTTTAGCATTGAAGTTCATAGTGAAGGGTACCCAAAGCTTAGCCTAGGTTGAAATGACGGTTTTTTCCACAACAATAAATTTATCAGTTCCTAACTTTTTAAAGAGTAAAATGTACTCGTATGATGATGTATTTGAAGCTGCGCACACGCGTATAATTTGTGCAAGCCAGATGTACTTGCTCGAAGTCTTGTGACATGATAGTTAATCTGTTTGTGGGTACAGAAATTTAATTTTAAAATATTTGTGATTGGTGCGATTTTAACTGAATTTATTCAACACTAACATTTTCCCGCGACTTCGTTCGCTTCCAGAAAGAAACTGAGTAGACTTAAGACTGTATTTATCTTATCAAAAACAGAAAAACTAGCAACAGCACAAATTTTAACCGTTTTGCCCTGCTCCGCGCAACTTTCTTAATTTTTTCTTTCATATTCTTCTTCAGTTAAAAACCAACAAAACATAAAAGGAATGAGTGAGTGATAAAGGTACAGCCATTCACTCGTGATGCCTTGACAAATAAAAGGGATTAATTTTTATGTATGCATATAGATAAACGTTTTTGTTGCGTAAAGGCTGGTACTCTGTTCAAAGTTGTGAACATTTTTCAGCACCATTGATTATTTCGCGTGAAAAATTTGACATGTACTAAATGTAGCCCAACTCGCGGTTTTTTTTTATAAATTTCTTGCTTTTATTGCTTGAAAGTATGCAAGATTGTTAAAATTCCGTGCGAAAAAAGCACTGCTCATGTTGTTTCGCAGCTAAACTAAAATGATGCCAGACTAATTTTGCATGGAAAGACATGATTTTACGTGTTTTTCACAACAAGAACAGAGTAATACTTTTGCGAATTTATTTCGCGAATATTTCACACCAAATACTTTTATATGTAGTTTGACAGCATTTCGCACGAAATTGTGAACAGAGCACCAGGCTTAAATAATAAATAAATAATCAAAACAGCAATTGCGTTCTCCACTTTGCAACTCATATTTGCTTATTGAAGTCAAAGTTTAAAGTGATTTGTTCGACGTATGTGGAGTAATTCTATGCGCACAAATCGATGGCACAGATCAGACATTGTGTTGGGTGTTTTTTTTAGAGGTATAGAACTTCGAATTGAAATAAAACACAAGAAAATCGTTTTAATGTCCATCAACTTGGCTTTATTGGAAGGATAATTTTATGCCATTAACGTTTAAATATGATTTCGGGCATGTGGCCGCCGCGGCTGGCTCGAATAAAGCCAATTCTACAGGTCCAATTTTCAACCACTTTTTCGAGCATATGGGGCCGTATGTTGGCAATAACACCACGAATGTTGGCTTCCAAGTCCCCTAACGTTTCTGGTTTGTTGGCGTAGACGAGCGACTTCAGCGGATGCGTATTATCACATAGAGTAAACGTAGTGCGAAAACCATCCATGGTTAACCGAATTAATTGCTCTGTCGACCATAAAATGGACGGAGCTTGCGGTAAACTTCGCGAACTGAACCATTATTTTCGAAATAAATTTGCACGATTTGCAAGCGTTGTTCTTTTGTCAACCTGTTCATGATGAAATGGCAAACCAAACTAAATATTAATCACTTGACAGCTGACAAAATGGCCGCCAGTTAAAAAAGTGATGCCAACTTAAAGTTCTATACCTCAATAAAAAACACCCTTTACATACGAGTATGTAGGCGACTTAAGTGAAGTGAAATTAGTAGTATCAAGAATTTCTGGGTTCTCAGGAAAAATTAGTACTATCAAGGCTGTGGCCGTAATAGCACTCGTGGTGCTAAGCAAAAAATCCGGTTCGAAGGACCATACAGATAAAATGTTTTGAAGCATGCTCACAAGTCTATTTATTTTTCTTTCATTTGAATGTTTGCTAAATATAATTTCGAAAATAGAATTGACGACGCACAGTTTTTCGTTTTTTTTTTTAAGAAGGTAAATACGTATGTAATATATAAAAAAACGTATCTTGTCCCATTTTCCAAATAACGAACTTATACACAAGTCTTTAGTCTATTTTAATATATAAAAATATATGTGCCCAAATCTTTTCATGAATAAAATATGTTACAAAACCATTATTTACTGACTGCCACATACTTGCGAGTATTTGTTCAACTAAGATTCACTACCATCAAGCTAGCTGCTACTGCATAAAATAGTAACAAAATAATAAAAGAGAAATTTGTTGTAACACTAAGTATAAAGTACTAAATAATACTGATAGTTCACAATTCCCATTGTGTCCTTGCCAATTTTCGTGCATTTAGTACAAAAACATCACATAAAGCAGAAAGAAGCAAGCAACACAATCGAACAGAACAAGAGGAATGGAGGAGATTGTGTGTTGAGTAAAAATGAACACAATCTAATAATTCAATTATGTTTAAAAATCGATTTGTGAAAGTACAAATTTATTTAGTATGTTGCCATTGCCACCGCTGTCTTCAGTTGCAGCAGGAGTGTAAATGGTTTTCTATTCAGTTTGATTTGTTAGTTACGAGTAGTGTGTACGAGTATTCTTGTCTAGTATGTTAAATGTTGCAACTTTAAATAGCATTAGTTTTACAAGCCAATAATGTGTGTAATGTTATTTGAATCTCTTCTTTTTCTTTTTTTTTCGTTACGCTTATTTCTATGGAAATATTTAGTTGATGCTACAGAAATAAGTAATATTGTTGCAATGATATGTTACCTGTCATTAGCGAATTTCTATGAATATTCTTTGTCATCCTTTATCATTTCCATTGGGGAAATTTTAAGTTTCCTTCACTCCTATCTATTGTGAATAGTAAATATGTAATCGAGAACTCCAGCCATATACGGCCTTTTGTTATATACATTTGAACAAACTTCTAAATTTCTTTAAGTAAGAAGATTTTGCATCAGGAATGGATGATCTTAGCAGTCTGCAATGACATATGATTTTTGCTAAATCATTTAAGAACGCTGCATGTCTTAGTAGCGCATACAATTTATACAACTTTATTATCAAAATCACTCCTACCCTTTTTTTATTATTTACCGTATGGTGTGTATTTTAGGCAAGATGTCTTCATGATCCGTAAGTCTGGGAATATTAGTTTGGTAACTGGAAAGAGCAAGGGTATCCTAAAACCAGAAACTTGCTTTGGCATACATTATTTGAAATATTATAAAAATGCTAAACAATTTAGATCTGTAGAAGTCAAAGGCAAAACCAAAAGAATTGAAAACACGAAATCAAAAGCATTATCCGATTAGCTATACCAAACCCTAATTCGTGGACTAGTAGTACTTCCAAGCATTTATTCTTTTATTAAAGAGATGATAAGGAAAAGAGGTAAAAGATGGTGAAGTATTGATTGAATTTTGGCTCTCGAAGACCGTTGTTATCTGCTTTGTAGTCAGTGCACTAACTACTTCAGGCAAATATTTGTTCCTTTATGCAATTAAGTCGAGTGCTAAGCATTGAGAATTTTCATACTTCTGAATTTATTGTCGTCGCTGTGGCTGTAGTTGTGGCTATGAGCTACAAAATCGGGTTCGAAGGACCACAAACAAAATGTACACTTTAACGTGCTTTATAAGTTTTTATAGCGCTTTTATAAAAATTGAATGTGTCTCCATAATAATACATACCCAATTTCAAAAACACAATTAGCAATAAAATAATGAAGTCCGATGGATCAGAAATAACCTAAATAAAGCTATCAGTATCTCTTAAAGAACACGTAAAGACAGTTTGTTGGCTGTCATCTATATACTCGAGGAATGGATAAGTATGTACCTGTACCACAACACACTTAATAGGGATCATTGGAATCTAGAGTTTTAATATAATCCAAATATGGTGGTTCTCTGCACTGGCGAGCCCTGGGGAAGTGCAAAAATAAGCACCACTTGAAATCAAATTAAAATAAAATTTTTACACTTCAACTGTAGAGATGGAGTTTCAGGTGAAAGCAGAAGCTACGATCCGATACGAATAACCATACTCAGGTTGCATACGTGTTTCTGTATTTCATCAACATTTGGTTCTGTTTCATTCTCAAAGCCTTCAGGAAGTATAAGATACCTGATTTACTCTTACAACACGGAGATAAAAGTGCCAAACACTACAAGATATCTCGGTGTCACTCTTGACTCTCAGCTGAGCTTCAAAATTAATATTCTAGAGAGGGTGAAAAAAGCAAAAATTTCACTTTATCTTTGCAAGAAATCCTTTGGGAAAACTGGGTTCTTACCGAAAGAATCGTTCACTGGATCTATACTGCCATAATACGTTCAATTCGCATCCATGGGATCACCAAGTGCTGGCCGACCCTGGATAAAAAGATGTAGCTACATATGCTACACGAAGTTCAAAGGCTTGTATCCTTTCAGTGCTCTTCACGCTACTCCTACGGATGTATTGCGTGTGCTGGTGAACCTAATTCCATTGGACTTAGTTGAAAAGAAGATGATACTAACCGCAGCAATTCGTCTTCGTTGTATTTCTCTGTGGAACAGAGACGGCACCGGCCATTGTAGAATACTTGACCCTCGGGATGGAAAACTGACCAAATCTCTCCTGCTCTACTCCATGAACGGCTTTATAAAACCTGGATACCATCCATACAACGATGGAGGAGTGATACTACAGGCAGAAGAAGTCTTTTCAGGGACATTAGGTCTTCGTATTGCAAAGCGACCTCCGGATCACTGCAGTATTTATCAGGCAGAGATTCTTGCTATAAAGGATGATGGTGATTGCTTGAGAGTTAATGCCACTTCAACGACTTTAATTAACATATACACTGATAGTCGCTATCAGCTATTATGATAGTCGCTATCAGCTATTATGGCTCTTGAATACTCGCTTCTAAGAACAGCAACAGCTCTAGACTACCGCTTATCTCGAAACGAGATGACACAGCGGTGTAATATCAGTATCATCTGGATCCCTTGGCTTAGAGGCTTTCAAGGAACTCCAAGGCTGATGAGCTTGCTGGGAGTAGGACATTACAGCCTGAATTGGAATGTTTAGATTTACCTCTACTCTCTTGCAAAAACTCAAACTTAGGCGCAAGACAAAAGATGAAACAAATAGAAAGTGAGCCACAAGAAATTATTGCGTGATAACCCGGCAGAAACATACAGCTGCTTTGATTTTAAGGAAAAAGGAACAAATCTTGATTTAAGTGTCCGTCCAACCAGTCACTGTCTCATAGGTAGACATGCACAAAGGTTGAAGGTCGAACACAATGACTTTTGCTGTAGCTGCCAAGACATCGATGAAGAGGAAAGTGGAGAACATTTTCTGTGTCACTGCCCTGGACGAGCAAGAAAGAGAATGTTCACTATGAGCGGAAACTTTCTGAACTTACCAGTATTGAAGTGCAACGTATTAATATCTTTATATTGAGCTCTGGTTCGTTCGACGGTGGGGAACCACGGAGACTGCGCTTAAGGTATCACAATAGAAGGATCTAGATCTAGGACTAGAAGGATCTAAGTGATTCCGGGATACTAACTGCCACCCTTACCTAACCTAACCTAGGCCTTTATTCATTTGAAAAGCGAAGCTGATGTTTGTGGTATTTTTGAGAATCTAATGCTGGTGGTGCCAAATCTGTAGTAGCTAGACTTCGGTTCGTAGGACCACAGACACTTTGCAATTAGTATATTCAGATATTTCACCGAGAAGAAAACTGTGTTGGTTTCTGGAACAATAATTAAATATTTGCCAGACAATTGCTCATTTTTAAACTACAATAAATTTAGTCATACCTCATGACGTCTGGACTTTTACTTAAATCCTTAATGCGATATTTATAAGGGTGTAATTTTCTGATCCAGCCACTTAATTAACTGAGTTAACATCGTAGTAGTATTAGTTGCATGGTTGCTAATGTAAGAAAGTGGAATCTGGTCGGGTACTTTAGAAGAATAGTTTGAAGTTTATTCTTATAAATTTGCATAAGAGGTGGACACCGTAGTACATCCTTTTATGAGTCGTAATATCTGTGATTTCGCTCCAACCCAAAGATACTATCTTCTCTGCAGAAGTAAAATTTTGAGAGGTGCTTTTGGCAAAACCACCGAACATGGCTATAAATTTAAAGGATTTTTAAAGTCACCAAGGTAAAGGTTGAAGTTGTACTTGCAGTATCCGAATGTTTGGTCTGGCAACCGAAAACCGGTTAGAAGGACCACATGTATGTAAGTATTACATGTGAAGTCGAACCTAAATTTCAATTTGTGCAAAGCGAGTATTCTTTTAAAATTATATCATTTAGAAAAAAAATTGGGCTTTTTTCTTTGGGATTATACAATTAGTTTGTGCACATATGTACTCGTATATAAGAAATAAATGTATTATCTTTCAATACTTGTTCCCATTACGACCCTTGTTATGTGTTGTAAAGCACAAATCATTTAATTTATATTCTTCTTCATTATATGCCAGATGATTCCTTTTTAAAACTCTTAATGATGCCAAATGAACTGTTCATTTTTTAAGTATCTCTTGTTTAGCCATTTTCCGACATTTTCCTTATTTGATTTTATAAATGAGTTTCTACTTAAACGATTTAACAGTTCAAATTATCAATCATTGTGTCAAATATTTATTACAGAAATCGCTTATTATTTATTACTTGTAAAGTATTTTAAAACAAACCCCCAGTATTGAGACTTGCCCAGGACGACTGCAAGTGAGTGAAAGCATGTGGATGTGTATGTGTGCGCTTCTGTTGTTAATAGTTTCCTGTTAAATTTTGTTGTCCTTATAAGTGTGAATGTTTGTTGTTTGCGTGCGCAAAAGTGTTTTGGACTTTCTGCTAAAACTTTTGTTAGAAACACTTGACTGTCTTCATAAATTTTATTGTGTGCTGTCTGCAATAACAAAAGGCAGTCATCGTTCAAGTAAAACAACGCATTATCGATTGACCATTAAGACCAGTAAGGGTCATAAACACCCACACACAAATTACACTGAATTTAATGGAAATTATATTGAAATACTTGGCGATAAAGTTAAGGTAAATAATCTTAAGGAAACTTTTCAAATTAAACAATAAAGGCATGCAAACTTTGTGAAATTTTTACAAAATAATAGCTTTTAGTTTTATTTTGTTTATCTTTTGCAATTCAAGTTTATTCTAAGGATTTTTGGTGGATAAATTGGTATAAAGAAAGGGCTTGATTAGAATAACTTCATTCAAAAGTAAAGTAGGAAAATAAAAAAAACATGTTGATTATTGAGTTCTTCTTTCAACTATGATATTAGTTCAACTTCTCATTTGCTTAAATGAAAGTTCAACATAATATCTCAAGTTGTTCTAAGAAATTTTTGGTTAAAACTTCCCTGAAGATCTGCATTAGCAACACTGAAACCATTAATTATCAATTTTAATGTATTTTTAATAAAAATATTTTACTAAATAAGTAAAATAAGAATTTTGGGATTATTAGTGCGTTAACAAATGTTAAACTTCATTGTAACAACTCCCAACAAACACCAATAATTTATTGAATTATTATAAAATTTTTAAAATACGAGTATGTTAGTTAACTTTCTAATGAAAAATGATTAACTCTGGGCCTTCTTTTGTAACGTATTTGACACACAGGATCAGTAGGAAAAACCTCTATTTATTGATAGTATTTTTGTAAGAAAACGCAACACTGGGCCTGCCAACAAACAACTCCTGTCAAAATTTGAACAAGCTGCGTTATTTAGTTTGTGTTTGATAGTCATTGATAGCACTCTACAGCGTAATTAGAGATTTGCCTGTGCAGAAAATCCTTCACTCAAACCAAGGCTAAGCTCGATAAATACTAACTGGACTCTTCACCATCAATTTGAATTGTGACAAATTGGTTTACTGAATTTCGTTGTGGCCGTACAAGCCGAACATCAGAATTCAATTTAAAAAAAAAATCACGATATGTTGTTGGCCGATGTGATATTGAAGGTGAGGTAAATTGTGGAGGCCATTCATCAGTAGTCTCAATTTGAGTATGAGAAATCTTTCCGCAAGATGGGTGCCGCATTTGATACAAATGGACCACAAACACAACTTCGCAATAGTTTTTGTCGTTTTTCAATAGAAATATGGAAGAGTACCCTGCGCAATGCACCAACAACAGTCAAAATAGTGGATTTTTTGGAGGTGAATCGGCTCTAAAAGAGTTAATGTAGATTTGTCTGGCAATAAGTCCTGGCGACTTTTTTTTTGATGTATGCGGCATCATCCACATTGACTACGTTCAGAAGGGTAAAACAATCAGTGGCAAATATTACGTCAACTTATTGTGCCCATTTCATAAGGATAAAAAACAAAATACCGCATTAGGCCAAGAAAACAGTTCTCTTCCAACAAAACAATGCAAGGGTGCACACATGTGTAGTTGTCATGGCAACGAATGGATTCCTCATCTTCCTTATTTTGCGGATTTCTTGTTTCTTGTTTTCAAACTTGAAGAAATGGTTCGGCGGAAAGAGATTTGACTTTAACGATGAAAACATCTTACAAACAAATATAATTTTTTTTAAAGAAAAGTAACAGTTAGACAATGAATGTCTACTACTATTACTAATTCTTACCTTCTTTAGGAAAGAGGTAGTGATAGAGAAGACACCCAGCAAAAATTACTGCTTACCAGAAGCGTTTTTGTAAGACAGACAATGTTACAGAATCACTTGCTGTTGCGCATGAATTAAGCAATTATTTGTTCGAGATGAGCCAGCTCGAAGCTTTTGTTATAAAATAAGCAATACACTGCTTCCCTCAGTTGTAAGGGCTTTCAGAATTTCAGAATTTTTTTGCTGGGCAGATGGTGAAGGAAGGGATAGGGAAAAGCTTCATTATTTTTTACAGCTCTGCTTTTTGCACGCTTTCTTTTTAATAATGCATTGTTGCAGCGCCTCTGGTGTCAATAAGGCGTATTGAATTTTCGAAGCTATGCTTAGTAGCCATTTTATTGGTTATTTTACTTCGCCGATGATTCTGCTACACAATACCGACGAAGTTGGGTACTCTGATGTTACCTTAGGATTATTATCTGCTGAAGCCGGTGTAGTTCAGTGATCAGTGTCTGTGCTTTCATCATTTGAACTTTCCTACAACAGCTGATACAAAGCAACTAATGCACATCAGGAAAATGCGTGCTGTTGCTATTTAATGACTGTCGGAGACCGGGCTTGAATCCAGGACCTTCGGTTTTGTAGTCAACGTGCTAACTACTTCAGCCAACGCCACCCTCATATTTTGATGGCTTCAATAAATGTTTTTTTTTTTGAAGAGATAAAAAAAATTGGATCTATGTTGTATAAAGTGTGTAGAGCTCAAAGGAACTTAAGTTAAAAAATAAATATTTGCTCTCGAAAAACCTGTGTTTCATTATTGCAAACGTCACGGACTTATTGACCTCCTCCCTCACCCCCCCTCCTCTGAAGAAACTTAAAACTGCATTTTTACCTATCCTTGAGCCTGTATATATCCCTGCCTACAGTTCTTTCGTATGATTATGATTTTTCCAGCGCTAGATTGGCTCTTTTTCCCAGTGTGCGTACACTGTAACAAAATGGTTTAGCAATTAAAGTAAATTATAGCAATTAAAGTGAAAGTTGCTTGAGCATTATGTCGGGTCGCTTGCAAAAAAACACATTTATTATTTCTGTTAAAATTTCTTGGTTAACTTGAGTGGCAGAAAAAAAAAATAAAACGAACTCTCTTCCCTTTATGTCTGCTGCTTTTTGGCAGACCACAGAAAAAAAAATACATAAATAAACTGGAGGCAGTAACAAATTCATTGCGTAGTAATTACTATAATTGATTGTCTTTATGGCAATTTGAAGAATATAAAGTTGGGTTCTTACATTTCAAATTACAATTTTCGACCGTAGAAAAGGCAAAAAAAAAGTAAAAAAAGCACAGAAGTGAAAACGATTATTCTTTGCAGTTGTAACGCTAATTTTTGTTTTATATAAAACATTAATTAAAGATAATCTGAATTCTTAATATAGAAAATATGTTTATTAATTTGCTCCAGGGGCACTTGTTTTTTTATTTGCAATTACAAAAATAATTGCACAAATATTATCTTAAATATTTTTAAGATGACGAAGGGCACAAAATTTGAAGGACTTAAACAAAGATTTCTTGCACTGCTAGAAAGTTAGTAAATACCATACAATTGAAGTTAGTAGAAGCAACAAAAATATCTAAATCAGAAAATAATTAAATGTTTTAAGAGGTCTATAGGAATGAAAAAAAAACTTGAAAAATTACAGAAAAGTCAAGCCCAATCAAAACTTAAAGTCTTAGTTAAAAAATGTATTATTTACAATTTCATTGCTCTAGAGAAATTTGTATTTGAATCTTTGTTAGACTTCTCATTAGGTTAAAATATTAATTATTAGAATTATAAGACTTTATAGTTACATATTTAAATTTTTTAATTTAATTTAATTTTTAACTTGATTTTTGTTTGAGGCTTTCAAACTTATTATGTTTGTATATTGTAATTCTCAATATAGTATTAAGAGTCTTACTATAAACATACGAAGTTTGTTAGCTAAATGCAAAAATTTTTTGGGTTGAAGTCTACTGATGAGTTCCAAAAGCGTGAACGAAATGTATGTTAGACAATTGCTTAACCATAAAAACAAGTAAAATTTTCAGTATTTAAAATTTTTTTTTTGTTAAAAAAATTTTGCGAAAAAATGGTTTCATTGTAAGAAGAGTACTTATTTTTTTATTGAGGTATAGAACTTTAAGTTGGCATCACTTTTTTAACTGGCGGCCATTTTGTTAGCTGTCAAGTGATTAATATTTAGTTTGGTTTGTCATTTCATCATGAACAGGTTGACAAAAGAACAACGCTTGCAAATCGTGCAAATTTATTTCGAAAATAATGGTTCAGTTCGCGAAGTTTACCGCAAGCTCCGTCCATTTTATGGTCGACATAATCGTCCATCAGAGCAATTAATTCGGTTAACCATGGATCGTTTTCGCACTACGTTTACTCTATGTGATAATACGCATCCGCTGAAGTCGCTCGTCTACGCCAACAAACCAGAAACGTTAGGGGACTTGGAAGCCAACATTCGTGGCGTTATTGCCAACATACGGCCCCATATGCTCGAAAAAGTGGTTGAAAATTGGACCTGTAGAATTGGCTTTATTCGAGCCAGCCGCGGCGGCCACATGCCCGAAATCATATTTAAACGTTAATGGCATAAAATTATCCTTCCAATAAAGCCAAATTGATGGACATTAAAACGATTTTCTTGTGTTTTATTTCAATTCGAAGTTCTATACCTCTAAAAAAAACACAATATAGTAGCAAAAAATGTAAAAACATAGAAAAATGATTTGTACCGGCTTCTTCTTAAAAAAAGTGCAATAAATAAATTGAAAAAATTATTATTTAAAAAGTAAGAACAAAAATTAAAAAAAAAAATATTGTATAAAAAGTATAAAAACAAAATAATCAAAAAGCATATTTGGTAAAAAAAAGTTTACACAAAAAATTAAATAAAATTTTTTTTTTAATAAGCGAAAAACGTTCTCGGCTTATGTATCAGTTTAGCTATTATAAGTTCGATGCCTTACCCTACAGGTATTGAAATTATCTAAAATTAAAGAATGTCTGTTCCACTTATGTTGAAGCCGTATATACGAGGTCTGATCGAAAAATAACCGTTATTTTCAAATTTCGTGAGTTACGTATGTTCGATTTTCCCATTTTTTTTCTGTTATGTTGGCAATATCAGACATTTTGGATTGTCAGTTTGTTTTTGAAAGGTTAGTCGTGTTTTGGTGTGCTCTTCGATTTTTTACTAAATTTTGAGCAAAAACAACGTCGCATGGAGCTGTTGAACATCGTCAACGACGATCCAGATTTCCTCAAAAAGGTCATAACTGGTGACGAATCATGGGTGTATGGCTATGACATTGAAACCAAAGCCCAATCATCCCAATGGAAGCGTCCGGAAGAGCCAAGACCGAAAAAAGCACGTCAAGTTCGCTTAAATGTGAAGGTTTTGCTCACTGTTTTCTTCGACTGCAATGGCGTGGTGCATCATGAATTCTTGCCACAAGGTCGTACGGTCAATAAGGAATACTACCTTGAAGTTATGCGCCGTTTGCGCGAAGCAATTCGTCAGAAACGCACAGAATTGTGGAAAAAACAATCATGGATTTTGCACCATGATAACGCAAAAGCTCACACATCGATGCTTGTGCGTGAGTTCTTGGCCAAAAATAAAACCGTTATCATGCCTCAACCACCGTATTCACCGGACTTGGGCCACGCTGACTTTTTCCTCTTCCCAAAACTGAAGACACCGATGAAAGGAAAGCGTTTTGCTACGATTGAGGAGATAAAAGAAAAATCGAAACAAGAGCTGTTGGCGTTACCAAAAAGCGCGTTTCAGAAGTGTTTAGAGGATTGGAAAAAACGCTGGCATAAGTGTATTATATCTGAGGGGGATTACTTTGAAGGGGACAAGATAGTTATTGATGAATAAATAATTACTTTTTGAAAAAATTTATAAAATAACGGTTATTTTTTGATCAGACCTCGTATGTACATATATTGGTTTGGATTCATTTTGTATCGGAATATCCCTTGCAATGCAAACGAGTAATAATATTGGTATTGGAAATTACTTGAAACCACAAAACGTTTGAATAACTTTTTTCTCTACAGGCCTCTACCAATATAACGCACACTCCCACACAAACATACATACGAGTACATACAACTTACATGTTACAATCCAAAACCTTAATCGTAATTCAAATAAAATAGAGGGAGTGAGAAAAATAAAAATTAACAGAGTGCCAAAAGCGCGGAAGAAAAAAAAACACGAAACGCCGACATAAGCTCGTACAATTGCAAAATTTTTAATTTTGAATAAATTTTCCACATTCGTAATGGAGTTTATTACAATTGTTTCCTTTTTGTTGTTGTTGTTATTGTTGTTGTTGTGTGTATATGTATGTATGTGTGTGTGTGTGTATTTTTTGTTATGTTTCGACTCCTTTGCTCTGGCGCTTAAAACCACTGCGATTTAAAATTCCTTTTTTATGGTTTTGAAAGAAATTCTTTGGAAGTCTATTTTTATAGGCAAATAACATTAAAATTGTGGGCTATTAAAAAATAATTAAACCATTTATATATAAATCAATTTGAAAAAGAATTTAAATGCAGGGAAAGCGGCTTTTTCTTTCATGTGCTTACAAAAAAAGAAAGGTTCAATTTGGTAAAGTGAATTTGTGAGTTTCCAGTGGGTTTACTGCTGCCACACAAATTATTCGAGAATTTGTTTTATAACACTTAAGGATTAATTTAATTAAGTTGTTGAAAACTCCGTCAAACGAAATTATACTTTGTCGAATAACTTCAAGCCAATTGTATTAAGAATTTTCATGCATTTTGTAAGCTTTAATTTGTGTGACTACTTATACTTGCAAATTTTCTTGCAGCTATAACAATTGCATTTGTGAGTTTACTCAATAACTTGGTAAATTTACTTTACTATAGCTAAACACCTTATTTAAACTACAATATGCTGCAAGTCATAAGCGTAACAGTGAATGAAATTACTGCACTCTGATTAGTAGTTTAATATTTCGCTCGTATGTGTGTGTGTATATATATGTGTGTGTGTGTGTGTCTTTGCTATATGAATGTAAACCTTACCTTAACAAAGTTATTTAAGTGTGTGTGCTTAAGGCAATATATTGTATTTTATACCAAAATCTTATATAAAAATTAAATGAAAAATTGTTAAGCAGCGAAACCAAGACGAACTTTGTTCAATGCTATGGGTAATGTAAAGTCAGTAAAGTAATATTTAATGCTTTATATAACTAAAGGGTACAAAAATTTAAGTTGCTTTCTAAGGCTGGGGTATCACTCGACGGTTTGTGGGTTTCGTCCCAAAAATCTTGTTTTTAGGCTGTCGTGAGTTATTATTTACATTATCTGCTCTTCAACAACATTATTTCGTTTAATCCAGTTTTGTTATTTTACAGTTAATTTCCTTAAGTTACTCGTAACAATACTGAAAGCGCCTGACCACCAGTAGAGCGTAAACACTTCCTTTGTGCATGCGTTAGCCACTCACGAAAGTTTTTTCGTGTCAATTATGCTCAACACGACACGACACTACCACTCACGAAATTAGATTTTCTGTCACAAGCACTTCATGTACTTCATGTTGCACGTGTTCGTGCCAGAAAAACAACACGATACGCGCCCATCTCTAATGTGTGGGATAAAAAGGAGGTACCTCGCTCCGTCTTTTATCGTCCAAAGGTATTGAAATATTCTATGCTTTCGTCAACTAAAATTAGAATAATATTAATTTAATGAATAGTTTTAGTCAGATGCTAGTTTATTTTAATCTAATATATAAAAATAAGTCGGGTTTTCCTTGCTGACGCTATAACTCCATAACGCACGAACCGATTTGCACGGTTTTGCATTCGTTGAAAAGGTATCGGGCTCCGTGAGGTTTATAGCAAAAAAAATTCAGGGAAAATTTCAAGAGAAAAGCAGGAAAACAGGGAAAATCATTTTTCACATACAGCGCCATCTCTGATACATAGCATGTATACGTGGTGTGTGAGTATACTTCACGAAAATAAGTACGTTTCATTTTGTTTCATTTTAAGTATATGGCACTGGTGCGTAATACATTGTTTGACAGTTTGTAATACAAAAATTCAAGTATGTTGCATATTTTAAGGCGCTAGATTATATATCTTCTATATATATAAAATCGCAGTGTGTGTTTGTTATTAACGCATGATTTGTGGAACTATAAGACCTGTGAAGCTGAAATTTTCAACACAGATTCGGGTCAATACCGGGTAGGTTTTCGTTTTGTTTTTTAACCAACAAGTGACTACTGTATGGAGTAATTTGTAGTTAAAAAAAATTTATTGAGGGTAAGACAACGTTTGCCGGGCTCATCTAGTTTCATATATTAAATATTTTGGAACTTTTTCTCTTTTAGCTTAAAATGGGTTTTACTTAATCTTGTTACCAACGTGCTAACAAATTTATTTATCCTCTTTCTATTAGAGTATTCCATTTACAAAGACTAACGAAACGGTATTAATAATATCAAGCGTATAAAAATTTTCACTCAAACACTTACACATTTGCACAAAGCAAAAAGGAAGAAACTCTAACTAATTTTCACTATGCAGTACAATCAACAACATCTGGTTTAAGCTAACCCAATCATGACTGAGAGCGAATTAATGTAATTTTTAAAATACGTATGTGTACGTTATGTGGATGTGTATGATGTAAAAGCGTTTTGGCATGTGTGTAAAAGCGTAATTTGACTTTATGTGTGCATAAGGGTGTTTTTTGTGTGTAAATATGAAGTTTTGTTAGCAAAATATTGCAGGATACATAACTCAATTTTCCCTTTAATCGATTTAGGTGGTTATTGCTCCAAGCGCCAAACTATTCATGATGAGTTGCCAGAGTATAGTAGCCATAAATGTCAAAAAATTAGCAAAACGGGAAATTAAAAGTGCACCACGTTATTTCATAAATATATAGACTTCTGTGGCACACATATTTGTAAAATAGCGTATGTCACAGTGAGGTTTATTTTCATTCATATAAGAAATTTGTATTATATTTAGTTTAATATCAAAACTTTCAGTGTTTTTTATACGATAGTAATACAATAAGTCCGTGAGTTTTCAAACTTCCCTCGTAGTTATATGAAATGCAACACTGCAATTCGTAGCCCAATTCATAGAGTTTTGCCGTGCATTATCTTGACGAAAACGAACTTTTTTCTTGGCCATATGGGGTCGTTTTCTTTTCAAATCCTCATTAAATCGGTCTAACAAGTTGGCATAATATTTTGGCGTTTATTCTTTTTCCCTTTTGAAGGCAATCGATGTGGATTATCCCGCGTGCTTCCCAAAAAATAAGGTGATAGCAAGCAAACGACAAACTTACCTTGGCCTTCTTCGGACCAGGTTCACCCGGAGAAACCCATTGTTTATACCGCTGCTTGGTCTTTGGAGTACAGTAATGGATACATGTATCACCCACAGTTACAAAACGCCGCAAAATCTCGTTCGGATTGCGGTTAAACAACTCCAAACAAGCCTTTGAAGTTGTCACACGTTTACGTTTATGGTCAATTGTTAAACGCAAAGTATATGACGACACTTGCTCAAAACGTGACAGTAGTCGCTTAACAGGTGGAACTTGATGGGAACAGTGTTGCATTTCATATAAGTACGAGGATAGTTGGAAAAGTCACGGACTTATTGATCCGCACTCGTACTTAAATTTTATGTATTAATAATATATGTATACAAGTCGACGCTATTATTGAAACCCTGAAGAAAATATATTAGGAGAAATAAAATGAAATATGAAAGACATTTAGACGGACTGTGGCTCAGGGTATTTAAAATTCGGCAATTTGCAAGATGTGAAATGCTGTAAATTTTTTTTTTTCATAAATAAAATAATTTCGACAGACTATGGCCATATACTCGTACATAAGAAAGCGTCCCATTTCGTATGAACAAAAATAGTTTCACTAGCTCAATTAAACTGTCAATATATTATTATAAAGTGTAGTGACAAAAAGAAAGGGAAATAGAAATAAAAATAGAGATAAAGATAGAAATAGAGATAAAGATAGAAATATAGATAAAGATAGAAATAGAGATAAAGATAGAAAAGAGTTAAAGATAGAATAGATAGAAATAGAGATAGATAGAAATAGAGAAAGAGAAAAAGAGATAGAGCTAGAGATAAAGATATTTTTTTCTGAAATCGAGTTTGTTGTATATTTCGATAGATGAACATCTAATATGTATATCGAAAAATGCAAAAAACTCGATATCAAAAAAATAATGAGTTAGATCCTTTCTATATTAGCCTATTAAAAGAGATAGAGAGAAATGAAAGGAAGAAATTAGTAAATCACACTGGTTCTCCGTCTTTAGCGATTTTTAGTAATTTGATAGACTTTCACATTCACCCTTATTCACCCGTTGTCAACATCGACATCACGTCAATACAACACCAAAAAATTGTGGCTTGTCTACTCGCGCTCCAGAATAATTTTGTGCTATTGACAGTCTATTTTTGCATGGGCCTGTTAGTAGCAGTCAGTTGTTTTCGACAGCGGGTAGACATGCCCCAATTTCGAAACAACTGAAATTATTTTCAAGGTAAGTCGTTCGTGCGTGTTTTCCCCCTGTATCTAAAATATGATACAGATAACAACATTGTAAAACACTTTCTGAGACTCTTGAAATAATTAAATACTTTGATTCGAAAAAAAAATCTTTTTAACATAACAGGCCATTTTATATATGTATTTTACCCATCAAAAAAATAATCAAATATGAAAATTTTTCAAAACGAACATTTTTCATATTTTTTGTTTAGAAACAGACGTATTTTGCTGATATAAAATAAGAAAATGAATATTTCACTCTTATCAGGCTTCAAACCCGAAAAAAACTACATCCCCTTGTTGGGCAGGTTATAAGCTTTCAGTTTGTAGTACGAGTACGTGCAAATAAGGGATAATCAGTGCTGTAGCATTAGAAATCACACACGATGTTGGATTGCGTTAAAGGATTTTGAACGACTCTCCGATCAAATTGGTATATAATTTTTAGCATAACGTGTGATTTTTCTTTTGATATATTCATATGTAAATACCGGAAGAATATTCTGAGGATCTTAAGAATTCCACACGGCTCGCACATTCACACCAGGAAAATTTTACGTGCCAAAATTTCCATTTGTATACAATCGTGCTCTCTATCGATTTCCCTTCTATTTCTTAACTCTTGCAAATTTCTTTGATAAATCTGAATGGCAACAAGGAGCGCATGAATACCCCACGGCTAAGCTACTGTGGATGACATTGCAAATGTATAAATAATGAATGAATATGTACATACTTTTTTCCTAGAATCTCTTGTACCTCGAGTTTGGTAAATCCTTAGAATATTTTGCGGAGTCTATCAACAATATTTATGAACTATTTTTAGATCTTCGCATAATTATGCAAGAAATTATGTGTATACCAACTTTATTGGAGAGATTCTCAGATGTCTTCGACATCTCATATCGGTTTTGGCCTTTTATGGCACAGCCTTCAGTATTTCCACATGCATTTTCAAAGATTATGGATTGACTCGCATTGGCAGTTCAGATTTTCTGATTTAAAATCATTTCGGCAACGAATTTCGAATTATGTAATTTGTCGCAGCAAAATACGTCCGTTTCTAGATAAAAAATCTGAAAAATGTTCATTATAAATTTTTTTCCATGTTTGATTAGTTTCTGACAGGAAAATTTCTAACTTGGCCTGTTATGTTAAAAAAAATAAGTTTAGAATCAAAGTACTTAAAGGCATAAAGTATTTTTAATTGCTTGTTTTTACTTAAAGCGAAACGAGATGACTAACAGGTTTTTTGTTAATGGTTAAGCACGTCTAGCTGAATTTCGTTGCAGCTCTTACTTCCAAAATAACTAAAATTTGACGTGTTTAAGACCAGAACTGACTGTTTCCAAGCCGAGATCAGCGCAATGTACTGACTTTCGTCGGCTCACTCATAAAGTCATAAGTAATAAGCCAAAACGGACTTTTTTCTCAAGGAAATTTTGGTTCATGGCTATGACTTTATTGCAGGGTCCCTTTACCTCGGCTTAAAAAGGAAGAATAAATATTTCAGATAATGAAAAAATATTTTCCTAATTGCTGATGAAGTGTTTAAAGGATGCAAAAGTTGATTTTTAGTGAGATTTTAACCGACTTCAGACCGATTGTAAAAATTCTTTTTTTGTCTGAGAGGGTATAGCTTCCAATAGGTCCCATTGCAAAAAAGTGGTCGGAGACACGCCCACAATTTTTTTATTGGGTTTTATGATATTCTACTTATTTGATTGTTGCGAAACCTAGCAAACACCTTTGTTTATTGTAATTACACAATTTTAAAGTTGAAAAAATGGGCAGGGCTACGCCCATTAAAATTTATTATTATATTTCACGTGGTTCTGGTTAACTGATTTTTACGAAACTTAACAAACACCTTGAGCTCTAAAATAGACACAATATTCCATTGAAAAAATGGGCGGAGTCACGCCCATTAAAATTTAATATCTTATTTAAAGCGGTTCTGCTTTACCGATTTTTACGAAACTTAACACACACCCTGAGCTCTGAAAAATACACAATTTTGCATTTGAAAAACGGGCGGAGGCACGCCCATTAAAAATTAATATAAAATTAAAATTTCACGTACTATTTCTTAAATAACAGATTTTCAAAATTTTCTGTTTGTTTGAAAGAGTTTACTTCCAGTTTGGTCCCATAAATTTTGTTTCGAAAATGTCCTATCAGATCTTTGCATTGAATTCGGTTTTTTGACAGAATTGTTTTATTAGGATTTTGAAAAAATATTCTGTGCCATGAAATTTTAAACTAAAAGTAAGGCCAGGTTTTGAAATATAAAATCTTTTTTTTTATGAATTAGGCCCTTAATAGAATAAAACGGTCTAATATAATTTTAATTTATTCCTTTTGTAATATGGTCACCTTAAACACACATTTTCTTTTTATGCGAACACCTTCTTAAGCTTAATTTTTACAAAATACTTCAATAAAAATGCAGGTGGAGGAAAAAAGAAAAGGAAAACTAACAGCCAACTAAGAACTCTTGACGAAAGTAGTAACACAAATTTATGCTGATGCATATGGAAGTACTCTTTCATACAATCGTTGAGAGGAAAAAAATAAACCTGAATACGAGTATAATAATGCCAATCTGCTTCGAAAAGAATAGCAGTGATAAAAAATGAAACCAGCTTTATCACGTATATGTCACGAGTGATTTTGCTCACAGCACGTAATTGGCACTACTTTTCTTTTATCAGATGCTTCGCTGATGTGTTCACTCGAACACTTTTGCTGTGTGTTGCACTCGTATGTTTGTACATATGTATGTACATATATTCTGTTGTGTGTGATATATTGTGTCTGTTTGTGTTAAGGACTCTCATGTGCTTGTTTCATCTTGTTTGGTGTCAAAATGTCTTGTTTTCTGTTATTTTTTATATATTGCAGCTTTAAAATAAGTACAGGACCTTTAAGCGATTTCACGTAATGCGTGTTTCTTTGTGTCACCGTATACTTTGGTTGACTTTACTATAGGAATTTGATGGCCGTCTTAATAGTTTTCATTTGTTCTATGCTACAGTAGTTTCCGCTTAATTGCTTCCCGCATAATTGATTTACACGGTTAATTTCTTTGAAAAACTTTCCATATGTGACAGCGCATAGAGAAAGGGACCTAAGGGTAAAAAAAATCAATTTTCACTTTTTTTTTATGTGGACAACATCTGATCATCAAATGAGACCGATCCCATGCCCCAAAAGTGTTCCCTCCCAGAGATATGCGCGTTTTATGAAATCGAAGTACACCAAAGATACACGTATTTAAATCTTTAAAATGGCTCTCCTGAACAAAACCGCGCGTCACATATAATACACATGAAAACAAAATCCTCGTTTGAATGAGTTCCGTTTAATTGCGTTATCCTTTTAATTGACTCTAAAATAAAATCCCTTTTCTCAAATCCCAAACAAAAGTGGTAAAGCTAAATAAAAGGGTGTGGTAACTCTTAAAATCATATGATTTTATTTACTTTTTAGCCGACTTCAAAAAAGAAGGAGTTTATCAATTCGTCCTTATTTTTTGTTTGTTTTTTTTTTTTGTTATGTTACTTCATAACTCGGTACATGTTAGACCGATTGTAAAAATTATTATTTTTTGTCTCAGAGGGCATAGCTTTCATTTGGTTTAATTTTTTAAATTTTACTCAGCACATTATGCTCTCGTTGAAAAAATTGACGGAGCCACGCCCAATAAGACTTAATATTATATTTCACATTTTTTTACGAAACTTGACACACTTCTTGAGCTTTTAAAAAGATACACCATCTTGCATTTAAAAATGTGGGCGGGGCCACGCCTATTAAATTTTAATGTTTTATTTCACGTGCTTGCAGTTTATCGATTCTTACAAAACTTGGCACACACCTTAAGCTTTTAAAAGGACACAATATCGCATACAAAAAAGTGGGCGGGGCTACTGCCATTAAAATTTAATATTACATTTCATATGCTTCTACTTTACTGATTTTCATTAAACTTGGCACACACTTTGAGCTCTTAAAAGTTCTTCGTTTTGTATTTTAAAAAAGTGGGCGGGGCTACTGCCATTAAAATTTAATATTACATTCCACATGCTTCTCTTTACTGATTTTCATTAAACTTGGCACACACTTTGAGCTCTTAAAAGTTCTTCACTTTGTATTTTTAAAAATTGGGCGGGGCTCACGCCCATTAAAATTTTATATATTTCGCGTGCTTCTACTTTACCTATTTTTACGAAACTTGACACATATTTTGAGCTCTGGAAAATACAAAATGTTTAGTTTGAAACAGTGGGGGGGGCCACTCCCATGTAAAGTTAGTATTAAATTATATGTACTTCTACTTATTCGATTCCCACGAAACTTGGCAAAGAGTTTCGGCTCTTAGAATAGCATAATTTTATGCTAAAAAAAGTGAGGCGGGCAATGCCCATTAAAGATTAATATTATATTTCACGTGCTTCTACCGATTTTTAAGAAACTTGGCATACACCTTGTTTGAGCTCAGAAAGTGACGAGATATAGAATTAAGAAAAGTGGGCGTGCCCTAATATTTGCCAAAATATGTAACTGGCATCAAATATTTAAAATTAAAAAAAAAATAAAAAAAAAATTGAACCAACTTCAAAAATAAACTCTAACGGTCTAATTCATAAAAAATATTTTAGGTTTATTACAGGTTTATTTGACAAATTTCCCATAGAGAAATATGTCAAATAAGCGCTTAATAAACCTGAAATATTTTTTATGAATATGGCAGTAAAAAGTTAAACATAATTAAGATTCAGTCAAACGAAATATTTTAAGGCGTGTTATCTATAATGATATTCAAAATTGGTGACAATGTAAGTAAGTATAGAATTTGTTTATAAAAAAAATGATTACAGGCCGTCGCAGCCAGTTTGTGTTGGCAAAAAAATTTTAAAAATTAAAAATTTCTTAATGAATATTTTCATGGTCTGCAGCTCATCACATATTCCAACAAAAAAATCAGTCATCAATTGTCTTGATAGCTGTTGACCTCAGCAACCAAATAAAATACATATTTATTATCACAATTTCTCCAATTTGGCCTATTGTGCAAGATAAACTGTAATCCTTTTATTATATAATCGTATACAAATTTTAAATTATAGTTTTTCTGATTTTTCTCTCGTTGGCTTTTTATTATAAGCTTTAATTCCCATTAACTCCATATAGGATTAATGATATCTATTAAACAATTTTTAAAATATAACTAATCTTGTGCTGTTGCTGGATCTGCTTTTAAAACTGTTTTCATCATCAACATCAATCAATGTTATAAAATAGAATAAATTTCGTTTTATAAATATATATTTTGTTGCTTAAATTCTTATTTAAAAATGTTCATCAAGCAAATTCATAAAATACTCGTGGTTTGTATTAAAAACAAACTTATTTTTTTCTTTTCAATTTTCTAAATTAATTTTATAAATCATTAAAATTATTTTAAAAACAAGCAGTTGCCCAAATAAAATGCAATTTTCATTTGTGATGCAATATGCATAGAAATATTTTTTATTCCATACAATATTTATTTAAAATGCTTTAATCTGATTTTTCATAAAGAAAAATAAATAATACAAATCAATTATTAGCACATAAGTTCATTTATTAAGGCATATACATACATATATGTATATATATTTTTTTTGTGTTTGTTATTCAAAAATTCACTATTTAAATTGTCATCATATGTGTATTTTTGCTAAATTATAGACCACAAATGAACTTTATAGTTTGTGTGTTGATTCTGTTTTCAAATTATTGAATTTGATAAAAATATTATTGGGTCATTTGTGATTGGTTATATTGTTTAAAGGTTAGTTTGTTTTTTACACTATGAAATAGATTGATAAGAGAAAACTAAATGCTAAATTAAAAAACGTACGTGAACGTGGCATATAGTCAGCCCATTATTGGTTTGACCCACCGACCATTTAAAAAAATGAGTTAGGTATGGAGTATATACATATATTTCGAATATCTCCTTTATAAATCCAAACATGTTTCGCAAAATTTATTATGGGTTCTGAGATATTTAGCATTCATTTTGCTACATTTCAACTATTTTAATGTTTAATAAATATTGTTTTGCTGTACATGCTACAGTAAAGTAAAGTTAACTCTTGTTTTGTTTCATTTCTATAAGAAACTAGATGAGCCCGACAAACGTTGTCTTACCCTCAATAAATTTTTTTTAACTACAAATTACTCCATACAGTAGTCACTTGTTGGTTAAAACACAAAACGAAAACCTACCCGGTATTGACCCGAATCTGTGTTGAAAATTTCAGCTTCACAGGTCTTATAGTTCCACAAATCATGCGTTAATAACAAACACACACTGCGATTTTATATATATATAGAAGATATATAATCTAGCGCCTTAAAATATGCAACATACTTGAATTTTTGTATTACAAACTGTCAAACAATGTATTACGCACCGGCGCGATGAAACGTACTTATTTTCGTGAAGTATACTCACACACCACGTACTTGCGTCGTTGTAGTACATGCTATGTATCAGAGATGGCGCTGTATGTGAAAAATGATTTTCCCTGTTTTCCTGCTTTTGTCTTGAAATTTTCCCTGAATTTTCTTTGCTATAAACCTCACGGAGCCCGATACCTTTCCAACGAATGCAAAACCGTGGAAATCGGTTCGTGCGTTATGGAGTTATAGCGTCAGGAAGGAAAACCCGACTTATTTTTATATATTAGATGAATACTAAAAAAAAAGAAGGTGCCGTAAGAAAAATTCAACGGCGACTGTTAAGCAAAAACATCATCACCCAGACGCAGCCGCCGCTTGAATTTTTTTAATATAAACTTATTAATTACTAAAATAAAAAAAATAACAAATCATTTAATTTCATTCTTCATATTAAATACACATCAATTACTTGTTTTTCTTGTGTAAGTGTGTAAGCGGGTCGATAGTTAAAAATATTACGACGGCGGCTTCTTAGTCGCTGTTAAACGATCGGCTTATTTCTCTAGACAGCATGAAAAATGAACAAAACAACAAAATTCTCAATTCACAGCAGTAAAGTATAAGTATGGAGCACAAAAAGCTACTTTTTGAAAATAAATGAAGAAAAACTTTATTCGAAGTTCACTAAAATTTACACATTTCTTCCAAACATGTGTCGGAAGTAATGGTGAAATACAAAAAAAATTCTATCGGGTATACTTTGATAAAACTTCATGTAAATCTTCTTTGTCGTTTTTCTCCATTCCGACTTTTTGGCATATGCTCCAAACCAATAATGGGCTGACGATATGCTTCGTCGACTTTATGTCTTTAAGTCGATTTAAGCCATTATTATTATTTTAATTTATTTGAAGTTTCGAATTTATAATTCTCGAATATTTTTTGTTTGTTTTTTTTATCTAAATCTTACGATTAGTGTTTGATTTTTGGGTCAATTAAAATTTTTGGGTGAATTTTGCATATTTTTTTTTTTTGCAAATATTTTCACCTGCATTTCTTTTTTGTTGTTGTAATATATTCCAAGTATGCCATAATTCGATATGATATATAAAAAAAATAAGTTTCAGATTAATGTGAAAATAGTAGAGTAGAAAGAACTATTAGCCAGAGTTGTTGCATTCAAACAAATATCCATTTTTTTTATTACACATTTCAACCATAAAATATGTTTTATTACAGAAAAAATATATAATAAAATTGCAATTTTAAAACATGCAAAAAATTGTTTGCAAGAAAAAAAAATAGAACAAAATCACATAAAGTTGGAAATATATGAATGGTTACTAATGCACTTCTAAATGTTCATAAATTGTGTTTTGTGTGTGAATGGCAAGGAGAGGCAGAGCGTGTATGAAAAAACATTATTCATAATTTTTCTGTTCTATACTCGTATATAATTTTGCAGTCATAGTGTTGTGTTCATAGAGTGATATTAGTTTTGGAATGACGCAGTAAAAAATTAGGTCAGCAGACGACGTATTGGTTCAGTGACCGAACAACTCGTATCAAAGAAAATTAATATCCCTTAAGCACAATAGCTCGAGTGTAATAAAGAAAGCAGCGCCAGTATCAGTTTATAGAAAAGAGTGAGAGAGAGAGAAAAAAATAGAAAATATCATCAATCTTTATATGCTGGAAGTATATGGAACTCTTTAGCCAGCAAAAACGTAGTTGTTTTCACATTTAAATTAAAATCCTTTCGCAATGAACAGAGTTGGGAGTTTTAATGGAACGGGAGTGAAACTGTTAATGTGTTGTTGTTGTTGTTGTTGAAGTAATGCTGTAGCTTGCAGTATTAGGCCTAACAAACAGAAATGTAAATGAATCCAAAAAAGGAAATTTTTGTGGAAAAAATATTTAAATTTATGGCAGTTGTTAAAATGACGAAACTAAATTATACAGAGTCCTATACAAAAAAGCTCTCAAAGAAAGCTTTTTCTGACTGTAATTATCGAAACTATATTAAAATATTATTTGCAAACCTCTATGCCAACAAAATTGCTTTTATCTTACAGAGAACACTGTACTTCCCATCCAGCTCTCTTACCAGCTCTGCTTTAAGAAGTTTTCATTGAATATTTCTTCTAATTTTAACACATATTATCATGCATGTACATATGTATATTAGCAAATGTATAGCAGTTCATTTATTTTTATATGTGTGTGCGTGTGTGTATTTCACAGCTGGCCAT
The DNA here is from genome assembly GCA_936439885.1 of Nowickia ferox. Lineage (NCBI taxonomy): Eukaryota > Metazoa > Arthropoda > Insecta > Diptera > Tachinidae > Nowickia > Nowickia ferox. The sequence continues at coordinate 10,246,242 of OW387024.1, read as the reverse complement.
TACTTTCAGACATCTTGCAAGACGGATGCACGACAATCAGTGAGAAAATATTTAAACAAATTTTCGCTATGTTCAAGCATGACAACAAAACCGACATTTTCCCTGTAGAACTGACATTAACATTTTCATTCATGAGCTATTGCAAGACCAGCTTGCGGTGTGTATGAACACCAATGCAGGTTTAAAAGAAAATTGAACAGGTAAACCTGACGTGTGTGAAAGAGGACAAATATTTGGTTTGATGTATGACCAGTTGAGTAGTTTTTCTTTTATCCAGTCTTTGACTACGGTTTCTGTTAGATTGCCTTAAAAGAAATTTTAATCGATAACTATTGCACATGGCAAATGTCGAAATTTCCTTAAGTTAGTCATTGATGATAGTATCCTCTGCCACAAGTAGGCCAACCGGGTTATAATGCAGCTACATGAACATAATTTTTATGAGTGTAGAAAATTGCAACATTGTTATTGCGTGTCTTATCGTGAAACTTGATGTTTGAATGTATTCACGTGCTTTCCTTTACTCTTTCGCTTTTTTAATTTTATTTCCTTAAGCGTAAAATGCAAAGTTTTATTCTTGGTTACGTATGTACACTTACACTCATAAACATACGAGTAACACTGTGAAACAAAATAAAACTTTTTTACTAAAGTAATAATTTTCTACTGCTTAGCCCACCGACTTCAAAGTCTTATCAGTGATTGATGTTTATTTTATTAAAATCGGGCGATCCGTTCGAGAGATATCGCTCCCGAAAAATTTTGAAAAAATTTATTCTAATAACTTCAAGTCTTCGTGAAATCGATTTTAGATATTCGCTGATTTTTATAGTCTTAAAAAGTGTATCAAATACCTCAAGTGTAACCGAAATCTGTAGCTTAGCGAGAAGTCTCAGGAATGGAATCCAAGATCAACCCTCTCCCATACTTTTTTGTCCCTTCTGCCAAAATAAATTACTAGCACCTTAGTATTTTAAAAAGGTATGCTATTGTTGTACAGTGTAATTATTAAGGATATTGGATTTTTAATAAAAGGACTTTAATTAAGGTATTGTTTTGTGAGTGAGTGTAGCTATTAAAAATTTTTTTCTAAGTCAAGTGAAGTGGTTTCGTGACAAGTCTTGACAGTATTAATACGAAAGATGTAAAATGTTCTAAATTTTTTTTTCATAAATAAAATAATTTGCACAGACTATGTCAATATACATATGGAAGCGTCTCATATCGTATGAAAAAATAGTTTCACTAGCTCAATTAAAATGTTAAATTGGCTTTTGAAATTTATATTTTTAAATTAAAGTTTCTATCGCTTTATTTAAATCAAGCTTTTGATTATTTTGCCAATGAATATATTATTATAAAATGATAGAGATAGAGATAGAGATTTAGATATAGATAGAGATAGAGAGAGAGATATAGATAGAGATAGAGATAGACATAGAGATAGAGGTAGAGATAGAGAAAGAGGTAGAGATAGAGATAGACATAGAGATAGAGATAAAGGTAGAGATAGAGGTAGAGGTAGAGATAAACATAGAGATAGAGATAAACATAGAGATAGAGGTAGAGGTAGAGATAAACATAGAGATAGAGATAAACATAGAGATAGATAAAGATGGAGATGGAGATAGATATGGGGATAGAGATAGAAACAGAGAAATATATAGCTATAGAGATAGATGAAGGTAGAGGTAGAGATAGATAGAGCTAAAGATAGAGATAGATAGAAAGGCACTAACTCATTATATTGTTTTTTGAAATCGAGTTTTTTGTATATTTCCATAGAAAAACATCTAATATATCGAAAATGCAAAAACTCGATATCAAAAAATAAATGAGTTAGGTCCCTTCTATATTAATGTAACGATATATAAAGAGGTAGAGAGAAATGAAAGCAAATAAAATAGTAAATCGCACTGGTTCTCCGTCTTTAGCGATTTTTAGTAATTTCTATAATCTCTATAATTGATAGACTTTCGCATTCACCCTAATTCCAGTTGTCAAAATCGACTTCACGAGAATACAACACCAACAAATTGTGGCTTGTCTACTCGCGCTCCAGAATAATTTTGTGCTATTGACAGTCTATTTTTGCATGGGCCTGTTAGTTGCAGTCAGTTGTTTTCGACAGCGGGTAGGCAGGCCGCAAGTTTTTTGTATTGTGTAGACGTGACGTCGATGTCGACAACTTGAATAAGGGTGAATATTTTTACAAAACAATTGGAAACAATTGTGCGTGTTTTTCCCCTATATCTAAAATATGTAAAACACTTTCTCAGACTTTTGAAGTAATTAAATACTTTGATTTGAAAAAAAAAAATCTTTTTAACATAACAGGCCATTTTATATATTTTACCCATCAAAAAAATAATCAAATATGAAAATTTTTCAAAACGAACATTTTTCATATTTTTTGTTTATAAACAGGCGTATTTTGCTGCTATAAACTACGAAAATGAATATTCCGTTCTTATCAGGCCTCAAACCCGAAAAAACTACATCCCCTTGTTGGACAGGTTATAAGCTTTCAGTTTGTAGTACGAGTACGTGCAAATAAGGGATAATCAGTGCTGTAGCATTAGAAATCACACACGATGTTGGATTGCGTTCAAGGATTTTGAACGACTCTCCGATCAAGTTGGTATATAATTTTTCGCATAATTATGCAAACGTGTGATTTTTTGTTGTTGTAATATTCATATGTAAGTACCGGAAGAATATTCTGAGGATCTTAAGAATTCCACACGTCTCGCACATTCACACCAGGAAAATTCTACGTGCCAAAATTTCAATTTGTATACAATCGTGCTCTCTATCGATTTCCCTTCTATTTCATAACTCTTGCAAATTTCTTTGATAAATCTGAATGGCAACAAGGATCGCATGAATACCCCACGGCTAAGCTACTGTGGATGACATTTCAAATGTATAAATTATGAATGAATATGTACATACTTTTTTCCTAGAATCTCTTATACCTCGACTTTGGTAAATCCTTAGAATATTTTGCGGAGTCTATCAACAATATTTATGAAATATTTTTAGATCTTCGCATAATTATGCAAGAAATTATATGTATACCAACTTTATTGGAGAGATTCTCAGATGTCTTCGACATCTCATATCGGTTTTGGCCTTTTATGGCACAGCCTTCAGTATTTCCACATGCATTTTCAAAGATTATGGATTGACTCGCATTGGCAGTTCAGATTTTCTGATTTAAAATCATTTCGGCAACGAATTTCGAATTATGTAATTTGTCGCAGCAAAATACGTCCGTTTCTAGATAAAAAATCTGAAAAATGTTCATTATAAATTTTTTTCCATGTTTGATTAGTTTTTGACAGGAAAATTTTTAACTTGGCCTGTTATGTTAAAAAAAAAATAAGTTTAGAATCAAAGTACTTAAAGGGATAAAGTATTTTTAATTTCTTGTTTTTATTTAAAGCGGAACAAGATGACTAACAGGTTTTTTGTTATTGGTTAAGCACGTCTAGCTGAATTTCGTTGCAGCTCTTACTTCCAAAATAACTAAATATTTGACGTGTTTAAGTCCAGAACTGACTGTTTCCAAGCCGAGATCAGCGCAATGTACTGACTTTCGTCGGCTCAATCCAATAAAGTCATAAGCCAAAACGGCCTTATTTCTCAAAGAAATTTTGGTTCAAGGCTTATGACTTTATTGCAGTAAAGGGACCTCGGCTTAAAAAGGAAGAATAAATATTTCAGATAATGAAAAAATATTTTGCTAATTGCTGATAAAATGTTTAAAGTATGCAAAAGTTGATTTTTAGTGAGTTTTTACCGAAAATACATAGAAGTATTTTTTTTGGTTGACATTGTTACTTCATAACTCGGTACAGTTTAGACCGATTGTAAAAATTCTATTTTTGTCTGAGAGAGTAATTGGTCCCTTTGTAAAAAAGTGGTCGGAGACAAGCCCACAAATTTTTTTATTGGACTTTATGATATTCTACTTATTTGATTGTTGCGAAAGCTAGCAAACACCTTTGGTTATTGAATTACACAATAACCAAAGTTTAAGAAATGGGCGGGGCTACGCCCGTTAACATTTATTATTATATTTCACGTAGTTCTACCGAATCGGTTTTTAGAAACTTAACAAACATCTTGAGCTCTAAAATAGGCACAATATTCCATTTCAGAAATGGTCGGAGTCACGCCTATTAAAATTTAATATTTTATTTTACATGGTTCTACTTAGCCGATTTTTAGGAAACGACACACACCCTGGGCTCTGAAAGACACACAATCTTGCATTTAAAAAATGAGCGGAGGCACGCTGATTAAAATTTAATTTTATATATTACATACATACTTCTTCTTAACCAATATATTTTCAAACAAATTACTTCCATTTTGGTTTTATAAATTTAAGTCGGTTTGAATAATTTGAATAATTTTTTGGAAACTTTAGACTCTTGAAAGTATTTTGCATTTTAATCATTTTCATTTTTTTCTGTATAATTTCAAGCTATTTACTCAATTGCCAACAGTATTTTGCAGTGCAGTGCGTAAATTAATTCTTAGTAAAATTTTTTCAAATGCCACAAATTCCCATTGAATTTCAATTAATAAAGTTGAAGCTAAAATTCATTGCCAATTTGTTTACTCAACTGCCAATCAAATGCAATTCGAAACAGATAGTTAAGGAGACAATTACAATTGAAGCGACAAGAGTTGAGCTAAAAAGAAACTAAAACTGGGCAAATACCTTAAGCGATTCTGGTGCCAGAATCCTGAGTTCGAAAAGTTTTTTATAAAATGTCACGAACTTGTACTGACTCTATTATTAAGAAATTTGCACGTTTGTCAGCATTTTTAATGACATAATTCCGTATTAAAAGTAGGTAGGTAGGGCCATGCCCCTAACAATCCCATATATAACACGTCACCCATTTCAACTCATTTGATTTTTACGACACTTGTCATACATCTCACGCTTAAAAAAATTGTCTTGGCTGCGCACCTTAAGAACTTGTCTTGTACTTGACACATTTGACAAAACGGGCTTTCACAAAACTTGCCCTCTTTTTGGGCTCTTAAAATATTCCAGTAAAACATTTGTGTAAGTGGGCAGGACCACGCCTTTTAAAATTTAACATAATACTTCATGCACTGCTACCCATCAGTTTCTTAAGAAACTCTGTTAACAGCTTGGGATTTTGTGAAGCTATAAGCTGCTTTTTTTTAAGGTGGGCGGAACCACGCCTTTTAAAATATAAACTATATTGCATATGTATTGGGTGTTTTTTATTGAGGTATAGAACTTTAAGTTGGCATCACTTTTTTAACTGGCGGCCATTTTGTCAGCTGTCAAGTGATTAATATTTAGTTTGGTTTGCCATTTCATCATGAACAGGTTGACAAAAGAACAACGCTTGCAAATCGTGCAAATTTATTTCGAAAATAATGGTTCAGTTCGCGAAGTTTACCGCAAGCTCCGTCCATTTTATGGTCGACATAATCGTCCATCAGAGCAATTAATTCGGTTAACCATGGATCGTTTTCGCACTACGTTTACTCTATGTGATAATACGCATCCGCAGAGACGTCGAACAGTGCGCACCGAAGAAACAATTGCCGCTGTAGAGCAAAGTGTTGAAGAGGACCCGAATGAATCGATTCGCCACCGTGCACAGCAATTGGAGCTTTGTCCATCAACTTTATGGAAGATTTTGCGCAAAGATCTTGGCTTGCGACCTTACAAGATCCAGCTTGTGCAAGAATTAAAGCCGCGAGACCATGCAATGCGTCGTGATTTTGGTGTATGGGCCGAAAATGAGATTGATCTCGATGCTGATTTTCATCGCAAAATTTTGTTCAGTGATGAGGCTCATTTTTGGTTGAATGGCTACGTCAACAAGCAAAATTGCCGCATTTGGAGTGAAGAGAATCCACATGAGACCCTTGAGACGCCATTACATCCACAAAAACTGACTGTTTGGTGTGCTCTATGGGCTGGTGGAGTCATTGGGCCATACTTCTTCCGAAATAATGCTGGAGAGTCAGTTACCGTTAATGGAGACCGGTATAGAGCCATGATAACCGACTATTTTGTTGTGTGTGAGTTGTGGTTCCAACAAGACGGCGCTACATGCCACACAGCGCACGTCACAATCGATTTATTGAAGGAAACATTCGATGAGCGCATAATTTCGCGGAATGGACCTGTCAATTGGCCACCAAGATCGTGTGATTTGACACCATTGGATTATTTTCTTTGGGGATATGTGAAGTCGCTCGTCTACGCCAACAAACCAGAAACGTTAGGGGACTTGGAAGCCAACATTCGTGGCGTTATTGCCAACATACGGCCCCATATGCTCGAAAAAGTGGTTGAAAATTGGACCTGTAGAATTGGCTTTATTCGAGCCAGCCGCGGCGGCCACATGCCCGAAATCATATTTAAACGTTAATGGCATAAAATTATCCTTCCAATAAAGCCAAATTGATGGACATTAAAACGATTTTCTTGTGTTTTATTTCAATTCGAAGTTCTATACCTCTAAAAAAACACCCTGCATTCCCACGAAACATGCAAGTGTGTAACTGTCTTGTTTTGGAATAAATCTGAAATAAACGGAAAGTCCAGTATTTCGAGCCATAAACGCCAAAAAAAAATTAAGCGACGTATTTTTTTAACTTCGTTTTTTGACGAAAATCGATTTTCTACTATCGTAAATAATCGATTTTCGTGAAAAAATTATGCTGGAAAATTATGTCACTTAAGCTTTGTTTTGGCGGCCATGGCACGATGAGCCCTTATCCTACGTTTTCACGAGCCATAGACTTGAGCATGACATGGACATGACGCCGGCAGAGCAACAAATTCATAAACTTCTTTGTTGTGGTGAATACGTGCCATGTCCATGTTCAGGCATATCAAAGTATTTTGCGGTAGCGCAATAGAGATGGAATATTTTCTTTCTATTGCAAATTGTTGCGGACGGCGAATCTGATGCCGAGCATTTTTGCTCAGACATATGTTCGGGCATCCATGTCCAACATGGAGACCGCTAGTTACAAATTTCATCAGTGTTGCCAAATTTTCCTTTTCAAGTTCAAAAAGATGAATAAACGTATTGAATTATTAAAATATTTCTGGGCTCTTAAGATCTCTGTTAACATTTTTATTGAATTAAAATTCAATTGCCTTAATTTCTGAGTTTAATAGTATAACAATGTTTTGTGCTTCTGGCTTCAAATTCCCCAAAACTAAAATAACTTAATTGTAACAAATGGAGCTTCACATTTATTCCTGCAACCTACACAAATTTTATGCCTTTGAAATGGCTTTTAATATTTATATTATCATCAGCAGCTCAGCACTCATACTTCTCTGACATTTATTGGTATAAACTCTTCTACAGGGTCGTAAATACTACGCAAACAACTTAAAATCAACACCACCGCATCGCACCGCGCCGCACCGCACAGCAGTTTTTCTCATTTAGAAAGTGGATTTCCCATACAAACACAAACAGTCAGTTTTTCGCTTACTCAAGAAGCAGAAAACGAAAAAGAAAAATGAAAAAAACTATTATAAGTGTTTGTGGAAGAAGTCTTAGTAACTGTCGACAAAGTCTTCATAATTGTTGTAGTTGCGGGAACAATAACAAAAAAAAAAAAAAGCATTTGCTGGTGGTTTATTTGTCTTAAGTAGGTAAATAAATTTTTGCTGGAAAATTAGCATTTTCATTGGCGTCATTGCATTTTCGATGGCACAAAACGAAGAACGAGCAAAAATGAACGCAAAACTTGTTTAGGAATTCATTTGCAAAATTAATCGAATTTATGAATTGCTATATTTTCACTTTGGAGTGGCAGGCAGCTTAAGATGAAGTGATGTTTGGATAGCACAAACAAACAACCAAACAAACAAGCAAACAAAAAACAAGTTTTAAAGTCATAAGGATGGCAAATTGTTGTGTCATGACTTTAATTTTAATGTAATTGCGTTTTTGTTTTATTTGACTCGCACTATTTTGGCGCAAAGACGCCCCACAAGGGCACTTCAAATAAAAATAAAAAAAGAAGAACAAAAAAAAAACAATGAAGGAAGTAAATTTATGGAAATTCTTTGATATTTTACAAGGTTTGGAATAATAAATGAGAAGAGTTGTTGCTTTCTTTTTTTATGTAATCAAGTAATATCGTTTTTTGCTTTTGTTAAATCAGTTATGAGAAACCTTCTCTGGAAAAAGTCACTTTTATTAATAATAAGTAAAAAATATAAATAAATCTTTGTTAAACTGGAATTTTAAAGCAAATATATTTCTCGCTAAATATAGTATATTTATTTTTTCGTTTAAGCCAATTGCTTTAGCAAGCTTTAACGTCTTGAATATTGTATTTTTCAATTTATTTAATTCCCTTTGCCCTGACACTTTGCTCCCTATAATTTCTTTTAACTAGAAAACAAATACTCATATCCCTCTGACAGTTTTGTCAACAAGGGTCTTTGAAAAAAAAGAAAGAAAGAAAATGTGTTTAATCTTTGATTTAATACTACCACCTGTGTTAAAATATTTTTGATTGTTTGTCAATACCTTTTGCCATGAAAATATGTTGTTTTTTCTGAAATACATTTCGACTTATATACAAAAAAAAAACAGCAAACAGCTGTTTATTTATTATGATCCCTTTTAATAAAAGGTTGTCGTTTTTAAACATGTCATGTCATTTAATCAAAGGGGATTTTTAGTTTTTCTATCAATAACTTTTGAGAGGGAATTTTAAGTGGAAAAGCTGTTGTAAAATTAAAAGGTTTAAGAGCAAACAGAAAAAGGAAGAAAAAGAAAGAAAAATTATAACTTTGTATATTTTTTGTTTGAGACAAATGCCTCATATCATTGTTTCCTTATACTCTATGTAGTTATAATTAAAAACAAATTAAGTTTTATTTTATATTGAGGATGTATGCAAGCCAAGTGTGTCCTTGTACCGATTGCAAAGATATTTATAAGAGAATTTGATTCCTATAACTAGCTGCATGCTCATAATGTACTCTGTTAACACAAATCAAATTTTAATTTTTTTTTATAAAATTAAGGATATATGGCAGGTAAGCAAGTCCTTGCTACAATTGAAAAGAAACTTAGCGGGAAGCTTGACTTTGTAATTCTAGAAGTTGCTAGCAATTTTCACTGCATAATTACATAATTATAGCTTAAAGACAGATTTTAAAATTAAGGATATAAAATGTCTTGCAGCCATGGGAGAAAAACGAAGAGCAGGTCCAAAGCGCACATTTTAAAAATAAGTCATAAATCTATACCGATAGGTGAAATTAAATTTTGAAAATAAAGGATATATGAGAGCTAGGCATGTCCTTGCACCGATTGCAATACAATTTATCATACCAATCAGCTGTGTAATACTACGAATAGTTATAGATTTTTGTCACATTCTGATCATAATAGAAGTTGAAATTCAATATATAAAATTAATGATATATGCAAGGTAGGAATGTCATTTCGCCAATTGGAAGACATTTTAGAACAGATATTGAATGCTCATATTTGGAATAAGCCACAAATCGGTACTTAGAGCCTAATCTAAATTTTGAAAATAAAGGATATATGGGTGCTAGGCATGTCCTTGCACCGATTGCTATATAATTGATCATACCCATCAGCTGTGTAACACTACAAGTAGTTACAGATTTATGTCAAATTCTGATCGCAATTGAAGTTGAAGTTCAATATACATATATAATGAAGGACAAATTCAAGGCATTTATGTCCTTGCTCCAATTTTAAAACATTTTAGAGCAGATCTTGAATGCTCGTATTTGGAATAAGCCACAAATTACTGCTGAGAGCTGAAATTAAATTATGAAAATAAAGGATATATGGGAGCTGGGAATATCCTTGCACTGTTTGAAATGAAATCTTTGGCAAAACGTTACTAGTTTTAGTCTGCTAGTTGTTAGACATTTTCGTGGCATTTCGGTCATAATTGCAGCAGAAATTTAAATTTTTTAATTAAGGACACTCTTGTATATGAAAAGAAATTTATTGAAAATCTTAACTGTAATTTAGTTCTAACGTTTCCTGCATTCTAATCATAATTACAGCTGAAATTAGATCTTAAAATCAAGAATATATGGGAAGAGAAAATATGCTGCTAAGTTGCTTAAGCAGCAGCGAAATGCATTTAGACGTGTTTAAGCAACAGCAAATAAACTGTTTTAAATTCGTAACCTTGCATCGCTTGAAAGAAAGTTTGTTTAGAGAACCTTGCTACGTGATTCTCAAAGTAATTATGACATTCTTGCAACTGAAATTTAAGTCATAAAATTATGTATGTATGTATGTATGTGAGATGGACATGTCTTTACACCAACCAAATTAAAATTATTGTTATTTTTTCATTTTTAGTAGTGGTTGCTAAGTTGCAATGCATTCTCTTAGCTGAAATTGTATTCTTGAAAAAAAAGGATATTCATGAGCTTAATATGCCCTTGCACTGATTGAAAAAAAAATTCGGCTCTTCAACTGTATCATTTTGCAAGCAGTTAATAAATTTCAAGGTATTCCAGCCATAATTTTCGCAACAGTTTAATTTTTTAAATTTAAGGAAATGTATGTGTGTATGTATGTATGCGTATGTCGCTGCTTCGATTGTAGTAAAATTTTTCAAAGATTTTTTCTAAGTACTTTTAGCAAAATTTTAAAAATTTCGTTTTATAATTTTTTTAGCTGATATTTAATATATATGAGAGATTGGTGTGCAATTGTAGCATTTGCCATCAAATTAAAATATTTGTTTGTTTTATTTTTTTTTTGCTGCAATTTTGTGTACTCGTTACATTGAAACAAGAGCACTATGGGCCGTAATTTTTTTTTTCGCCAAAAATTGCCACATAATTCACTCATATAGGCTTGTGAAGGTCCTTCCTTTGTTTTTAATCTCCCTAGTGACATAAAATAAAACATTGACTTAAATTAATTGAATTTTGTTTCTGTGTTCAATTTAAAAAATTATGCATATTATTTTTGTTAATGTATTTATCATTGAAATTTGTTTACTTTAAACGTGTGTCTTCTCTGATGTGCCTTTAAGGCTGCACTAACTAAGCTCTTGCTTGAATGTGTTGATTTTTAACTTCGCTGTTCATACAATCAAATATTTTTCAATTAAACTCAACATTACCCATCTGCCATAATTTAGCTCATAATCTAAGAAATATGTTCTGCTTCCGGAATATTATCGCAGCAACAAATCAATTTTAATATCCTGTGCTGTGTAATGCTTTTATTAAATCTCAAATGCTAAAGTGGGCTTATCTGCGCAAAATATTTATTGATTGTGTGACATTTCCTGCAAAAAAAAAAAAAAAAAAAAAATACAGAAAAATAAAATTATTTATAGCCTCTTAAACAAAGAACAAAATACTCCAGCTATAATTTTTCCTTGTAGCCCCCCTCGATACTTGTTATTTTTTACGACTTGTAACTCACTCCCAAAATAATAATAATTTTGTTATAATAAAAACCCTATTAAAATTGGCCTTGGCTCAGAGGCTTACAAAATATATTTGCAAACTTAGTAAAACGGATTGTGGGCAATAAATACGATAAGTCACAAAATTATAGCATATTGCTTTTGTTGTAAGTTAAAGTTTAAATCAATAATTTTGCTTCAACACACAAAAACAGTAGGCCCAGTAAGGGATAAAATAAATAGCCTCAGTGATAATCACAACATTTTAATAATCTAAATGTATGTGCAATATGGATGTCTGCAAATACGAGTAAGTGTGGGAGAAATTACTGTGAATGAAAATGGTTTTAATGTTTCGGAGTGTGAGAGAGAGAGAGAGACAGAAAAAAGTAAACAATGCATTAAAACAGAAATTTATATAAGTATGTAAACGCATTCAGGGAAATAATCAACTGTATGGCAGGAGTATTTACTATTTCAATATGGAGACAAATTCCATAAATACATTTTCATGCATTTTATGTGTTTTATAGCATCACAATAATACTCGTAATACCGCAAAAACCTTTTACCCCCTCCTAAAAAATTAATTATTGTACTCGTAAACAATAGAAATGTTTTGTTAGGCCTGTGCAGCAGAAGCTGTAAGAATAAAATAAAATGACGGAGAGCCATTGTCATATTTACATGCATATTGTCTATAATAACTTTTTTACAAATGCTTTAACGTTTTCCGCTAACAGAAGTGCACAAATAATAATTTTAACGCTAATTCTATGTTACTATGGTAGCTTATACGAGGTGCGTTCAAAAAGTATCGCGAATTTTGAATTTTTGCGGGTTACGTAAATTCTTGGTACTTTGGTCTGGTGGTACTCATGTCTCTCACTTATGCCGACAATTTCGGCCATTTTGAATGTTCAGTTAATTGTTGACAGCTGCTTTGCTTGCACGTGTTTTGGCTCGTCTTCGATTTTTTTGTGTGAAGAACGAAATTAATTGCGCGGATGCATTCCGAATGTTGACTGCGGCATATGGAGAAGATACCTTGGACCGAAGCAACATTTATCGGTGGTACAAAATGTCCTCAGAAGGCCGAGAAGACGTAAACGACAAAGAGCGTGCCGCACGCCCGATCACTTCAGCAGACGAAAAAATTGATGAAGTGAAGAAAATGGTATTGGCCAATCGTCGAATCACCATTCGATTTTTATCAATGATTTGGTCATGAGACGGGTCGCCGCGAAATTCGTACCAAAAACAGCATCGCCAATTGGCCAAAAACAACACACTAATGATGCCGCAGCCACCGTATTCCCCAAATCTGGCCTCTTGTAATTATTTCTTGTTCCCGAAACTGAAGAGGCCCATGAAAGGACGACGCTACGCTCCGATTGACGAGATAAAGACGGCATCGAAGGAGGAACTGAACAAGATAAAAAAATGATTTTTTGAAGTGCTTCGAAGATTGGAAAAAACGTTGCAATAAGTGCATTATATCTGAGGGGGATTACTTTGAAGGGGACAAAATAGACATTCATGAATAAATAAATAATTTTTGAAAAAACACAAAATTCGCGATACTTTTTGAACACACCTCGTATACATATTTTTAGTTCTGGTACACAATCATACCAATGATTTACCTGAACTAAATTTGCCCTGCAAGAAGGTGGAAGTCATTCTCTAGTTCGTTCTACTGAGAAATCACAAATATTCAAACAAGAAGCTTTGATTGTATTGTGAAGTAAATTTATTACGTATAGTCGTATTTACCCTGCAAAAAATTTAAAAAAATGTATTCGGGCTTGGAGTTATGCATCTTTGAAGGAAGATCTTCCCTACTGAATTACTGACGTAATGATTTTAACAAGGCGTGAGACCAAAATAATCGATTCTTGAGAACTACTTACTTTGTTTATTTGGAAACATGATCACGTAATCTATTACAACTAAAAGAATCACTCCTCTCATCAATAATTTTTATGTAATGTGATTTGTAAGCGAGTAATGAGATTTGGCAATCAGAAAAGTAACTCCTTATATGGCAAGTAGTTCTGATGGGAATGTGTAACTTTTGGCTGAGTAATAATGTATTTCTCAGTTTAGATGATGAAAGATTCCTTGTGGAAATTATTTATTTTATTCTCTCAACTTGCATTTGCGCATTCACATTAAGATATTTTTCTTGTAGATATTTTTTTTATAATCACCCGTATTGCATATGTAGAGTCGAATATTCGTCTACGACAGTTTTGTCCTAGTTTAAAGAAAACTTGTACACATTTCCTTTAATCTAGAACAAAATTCTCGTTGACGAATATTCGACTCGACATACGCAATACAGAAGATTGCTACGTTTTTACCTTTTAAACTGTTATTTTGTGAGTTCGAATATTTGCAATTCAAAAAAAGTCACATTTTTACAATTATGTATTGTCCAATCAGAGCACTTTATTTACTAAATGCTGCTATTAACACTCAATGTTAAATAATTTACTGCTATAATACCACGATATTAGCTATGATGTTCCTTAAGGCCCACTCAGACTATTATACATGTATAAAGACTTTCATCACACTTTACGAGAAAAAAATCTAAAGACATTTGTTTCGACTGTCAAAAAATCTAACGTAAAGTTACATTTTGTTTTCACACCATCACACCTCATATTACATTAACAACACAAGTAGAAAGCAAACAGCTGTGTAGAATTAACATGCCTACATTAATTGTTTACTTCCGGCGGCAGAGCAGTTTCAAGCAAGCTGTGGTCGTGCCGGCCTTTGAAAATAGACTTGATATAAATAAGATAAAGAAAATGAAAATACTTTCAGGCATGCCTTACAAGAAAAATTATTCAATACGATAAGCATATTCAATATTTATATCGGGTTTAAGAAAAAGACATATACCATAAACGACGGCACGGCATCGGCGTCGAAACAGGCGACTTGTTAGTTTGGATTTTGTAATAATGCAACTCTGATCAGATGAAAAGTATTATCGTTCAGAAAATTTAAAAAAAATGGTCAAGTATTATGGGATGTCAGATTTTTATCGTATTATTTACCATTCGTTATGACATTTTGCATTCACAATATCGCACTTGTACGTATTATTTGAATTTTTTACATGTATAAATACAAAGTACAGGGTGGGCCAAAAGTTACCATGGGACTTAAAAGTTTAATAACTTTAGTTTATTAATTTTTTTTTATTTCTTTTTCTCAGATTATATAATATACAAAATGGAAATTTTTTTACACTAAGTATGAAAAATAATGTCTCTTAAATGACCATCGTTTTCAGCTGCGCACTGATGGGCTCGTTTTAGAGCATTTTCCATAACATCTTTCAAAATTTGTGGCTGTAGCGTTCGAATTTCTGCAACAATGTTTGCCTTGAGTTCAAGGATTGTCTCTGGCTTGTTCACATACACTCGCTTTTTCAAATAACCCCAAAGAAAATAGTCGGGTGCTGTCAAAACTGGCGATCGCGCTGGGCCAAATTATTTCCGAATTTCTGGAAATTATTCGCTCTCCAAAAATTTGACTTAAAAGTGCCATTGTGTCTCGGGCAGTGCGGGCAGTGGCTCCGTCCTGCTGAAACCACATACCAGGTATGTTTTCAAGAGCAAGACGTAAAAAATTTTCTATTATAAACCGATACCGCTCTCCATTTACGGTTACAGCACTTCCATCTTCATTCTCGAAGAAGTAAGGCCCAATGATATTTTCAGATGTGATCCCACACCATATTGTACACCTAATGGGGTACAATTGGCGTTTATGAATGGCTCTTGGATTTTCAGAACCCCAGCCATTCAAATGAAAATGAGCTTCATCACTCATAATCATAATCGCCCATCAGTGCGAAGCTGAAAACGGTGGTCATTTAAGAGACATTATTTTTCATACTTAGTGTAAATAAAATTTCCATTTTGTATATTATATAATCTGAGAAAAAAAATAAAAAAAATTAATAAACGAAAAAGTTATTAAACTTTTAAACCCCCTGGTAACTTTTGGCCCACCCTGTATAATAGTCTGAGTGGCCCTTTACACAATAGTCTCTGCTTAGCGCACGCTTCGACCGTTTAATACTTAACGTAATGCTTCCAGAAAAATGTTAGCAACATCCAGAAAGTTACAGTACTTTCAGCAGTTTTTCAATAATACCAGATCTATATAACACCGTTAGTTCGTGTCGAAATTCGTTCTCTTGGTTTGTGTGTATGTACCAGAGGTGAGCACAAAACATTTGTTTGCTTAATTTTCGTGATGTACACAATTTTGTAAAAAAATTTCCGACCTATTTTGGAGAATTGATTTTAAAAGTCGCCAAAATCAATTTCATGTAGTTTTTCTTAAAATCTGTTTGATAATAAATTTGTTTTTATATAAAAATTTTTTAAAAAATAAAATTTAATTAAAATAAGTAAGTGAATTTTTTTTTTTCAAAGAAAGTGGACTTTTGAGTTCGAACCTGGACAGACTGAGTCATACCCCTGCTGGAAAAGTAAACCACGTTGTAATTTTTTCAAGCCAAAAGGGCTCAACTTTGTTCTCATATATCTAAACCGATATCTCAATAAGGTGAATACAGGTTGCATATTCTAAAACCATGGGATGAAGAGTGGACATTTTTCTTCCTGGCCCTCTCTGCCGGCCAGACAGCGCAATGGGACTTATCAGGGCTCAAAAGAGCCGGTTCTCGTAAAGCCTGTAAAATCTAATCTAAAAATCTAGAACCTACAATTTATTTGCACAGTCATATTAAAGATAATTATAGCTCTTTAAGCTAACGGCTCTACAGTGTAGTACCCATATTATTGCACATTAAATTCATAATTCATAAATTTAATGTATCTGTCAATGTTCAGACCAGACTGATGTACCTACACAAAAGCTCCAAAACATAAATATCTATCGGAAGGGACAAAAAAAAGTTATAAAACCCCACAACAATGGAAACAATGACAACACAACATTCAAAATAACAAACTAACAAAAGCCTTCATCAGGACTAACGAAAATATTTACACGCTGCCATAGCAAACACACATACTTGTACACAACAACAATAATAACTACAGTTGTAAAACATAACCACACACTCTCTAACTTATTTGCAACCAACCACCATTATTATTTGATCATTCTACATACAAACGTCATGACAAAAGTTTAGAGATACTATTTATATATGAAAATGTTTGCGGATGTTAATATTTTATGAGGGTAAGAATTTAATAACAAACAAAGTGTTATAAATGGCACTTTGTGACCAAAAAAGGTGACAAAGAATGTCATAACTTTCCTCTGTTGTTTGTAGTAGTAAAAAGAAAAAAATTTAAAACCATTTTATATACTTTCATATTGGCTTAAAACATTCTTATGTAAACTGATGGGAGCATGTTTATGTGAATTAAAGGCGTGCAATAGCGTGCAATGAATTACTGCTACAACAGATACAGTGAACTCGGGATAGTTTGAACGCAACAAAATATGAATACATACTTTTTTCATCCATTGAGTGTAATAGTTTTAAAATATGAAGAACTTATTTTTGGATTTTTTAACGGATTTTATCTACACAGTGTTGAAATCTAAATCAACAAGGTTGTGATTCAATTCTGGTTCAACTTTAGAATTTTTTTTGGCGATTTTCAGAGTAGTTTGCTTTTAAATTGCCTTCAGGTGTCTGTCAAAATTTCTTACATACACGTTTTAGATAATGCTCACATTTAGCTGCAAATTCCATAATCATTTAATATGAATGCATACAAAAAATTCATAAATTTTTAATTCAAAAGAAAAATCTGAAATTTGAGAGTATTTAGTAAAAGATGCTTCTTCTTCTTCTTCTGCTGTCATCATTCTCTCCCATTGGAGCTTAGGGCCTCTATTATTAGCACCGCGAATAATATCGTTCCAGTACCTGGATTCAGTAAATTTTATTACGATAATCGTATAGGTATAATCAGTTTTATTATGAACAGCAACCATGAACTGGTTGAAAAGTGCAAAAATTTGTTAACTAAGGTTGAAATAGTTATTACGAAAACTAGTTGATAAATTTGTGAATGATGAAGCAATTTAACGGGACAATATATGCCCCATGTCCGTTGGGAGGCTACATTCTACATTTTGCTGAAAGTATTTTAGAAATCGAACTGGCAGTTCACCAGATTACCTCTTACAAACTTTACCTCTTTATAATATTATATAGATTAATTTTTTGATTCATTCAATGAAACATTTTAATTGAAATCATACATGTTTTCAATATTTTTTTTTTTAATTAAAAAGGACAAAATAACTCCTTCCAACATCAGGAGTTCTGATAATTGACTTCATCATTTTGCTAATAGGTACAAAATCAAAAAAAAAAAAGTTTCCGATTACTTTCAGCAATTTATCTATGGCCCTATGTTCCTTATAAGTATTGCAGGAATAAATATTAAGCAATTTAATGATTAAAACAATCCTTTTTTTAGATTTTTTCTGTGTATAATTTTTGTCACATGGCATTGATATTTTGACACATTGTCTTGACTGAAATCTAAATGGAAAACCTCTTGTCTGTATATCTTTGTGTGTCTATAAATTCCCTATCTCCATACACCTGGCCATAAATATGCACGTCGTATGTGCATGTATAAACTTGCTATGAGAGTCTTTCTTTGTGAGGAGATTTTTTTTGGGAAAAAAAGAATCATTCTTGATATATCATGCTGTCTGTTGCTTCGTCTCGATATCAATTTTATGCTGTTGCCTCCTCCTCCTTTTCGTCCTGGGACATTGATTCCTGTTAAGTCTTGTTACTGCAATGAATGTTTTGGCTCTAACAAATTTCACGTATTAAAAAGCTCCTCTATTGTATTTGACTAACGGCATTGTGATTTGTCTCTGGTGTATTTTAAATATTTTATGCTATACTCGTGTGTATACTTTTCATCATGAATATTAAGGTAGTTCACAATAAGGAGTACAATTTTAAATATCTTTTAGCTAGAAATTTAAAAATTAGACTGTTGCAAATCGTATCTAACAAAAAAAAAACGAATTTGTTGTTTAATTTTAAATTTGAAAGTTTGTGCTCTAAGATACAATCCCTGTGGCGTTGCAGAGCTCTATTAGCTTGCTGACATGAATCCATTAGACTACTAAAAGAATAAATAATTCGAGTGCGAAAAAAACCTTTCCATTTGAAGTCCCAGTAATTTCCAATGATTTTAACATCGGTTTCTACTTGCAGGAAATTTTTTTTATTCATTGGATTGCAGGTTATTAAAACTTGATTCCTTCGTTGATTTTCTTCATCAGCGGAAAGGAACTAAGTTTCAAGATGTGGCATAAATGAGCAACTATTTGTAGAATTATATAGTGAAGTTGTGTGGAAAATTTTATGACAATCGGTGCAAGGACATGTCCAGCTCCCAATTTTTTCAAACAGTTAGGACCTATAAGTATTTTTTTTTTCAAATCGAAGCAAAAACGCGTCTATTATCTACAGATCCTGAATTTAAAAAATAAATTATTTCAGTAATACATATAGAACTGAAAAAGGAACCTTCATGACGAATTTCACTACAATCGATGCAAGGACATGCGACCCTCCCATATATCCTTTATTTACAATAATTTTGTTTCAGCTATAAATATGACCAGAACGTGGTAAGACTCATAACTATTTGTATAACTGCATGTTTAAGCTATCTGGTGAATTATATTTCCCTAAGCGAAAGAACATATCTAACTCCCATATATCCTTTATTTTGCATATAAAATTTTTGCTACAGTTATTTAACGTAAACTTGTAGACATGTATAGAACTGCATATATAGTAGGGCTCTCTGGAAAATTTTATTGCAAAATTTTTTAAAAGACAGCTAGACCTAAAATATGTCCTTTACTGTAAATATTAAATTTCAGTTATATATATGATCAGAACATGGAAAAAAACTCGTAACTATTTGTAGAGCTTTATAGCAAAGCTCTCTGGCAAATTACATTATAATGGAAGCATGTACATGTCGTCCTCCCATATATCCTTTATTTGGAATATAAAATTTTTCTGCAATTATCTAGTGAAATCTTGTGGGTGTGTACAAAACTATATTATAAGTTTCCGTGGCGAATTTCATTGCAACTTGTTCAAAGAAATATGTAGCTGCCTATATCCTTTACTGTAAAAATTGTATTCCAGCTAAAGATGTGATCAGAACGCAGTGAAAGTTTGTAACTATTTGTCTAACTGTAAAATTAAGCTTTCAGGTGAATTTCGATACAATCGGAGAAAGAACACGTAGTCCTTTCATATATCCTTTTCTCTTATATATAAAAAATTTGCTGCAATTAATTAGCGAAAACTTGTAGGTATGTGTGTATTTATATATTTATATTTATTGGGTTGGTTAGCTTGTAAAAACTTAATGAGTTTCGACAGGAAAATAACTTTCCCAATCTGCAGTCTAAAAGTAGGTAATAATTTCCAAGGATTTTAACATCGACTTGCACTTGCTAACAAATTTTTTTTTATTCATTGGATTGAAAGTGAGTAAAAATTGATGCTGATGGTGCCCCTTTTCATCAGAGGAAAACGTTTAACTTTCATTGTTAAGTTTTTACATTAGCAAAATAATAAAAAGTGTCTGATCTTATAAATTCAGAACATTTGCTGTCAGCACCTGAAAACTTAAAATAGTTTTATTTTAATGTGAAGCAAATGAGAATTCTATCATATATATTGTTATTTATAGAGAGTACTTTACACGACAGCAACATTTGGACATTTGAAAAATTGTTAATTTGACTTTAAGGAGGAAAAAAATATGCTCAAATAAATTCTTGGGAAGTTATGAAAATGTCATTCTTAGAGAATAATACCCAGCTATTTTGCTTGGACTTAGAGCTAATGCATACTATGCCTTTTTAGAATGCCTTGTTTGAACAATTTTCTTTTAGGACCCCTACGAAAAGTCATGCACATTTACGTTAAGTTAAGCCTTTTTTCTTCATGCCTTTTTGGCATTTATATACACGCTTAATGCTGTGAGTGCGAATAAGGCAAAGAGAAATATCATAAATCCCTTCGAATTTTCATTTCGTGCCTTTTGTTTTATCCCCCCAATCTTCTCACCCCCTCTCACCCACAAACAAAAAAAGCCTGCCTGAACAGGCAAGCCTCCTACTTAAAATCAAATAATTAGACAAAAAAGATAATATTGATGGATAATGTTGAGTAAGGCTTATTTATGTTTAATTCAGTCCTTTAACATTTTTACTGTCAGAATTTTTGACAGCGTTTTGTACTACAGTCTTTTTTCGAAAATCGTAAACGTGTGTCGAATGCTTTGTTAAAGAATCAATGTGCGACAAGATAGAGAGCTTCTTCAATCTGATATAAAATTAATTTTTATGGAGCATAGTGACTTGTCTTTGATGTGATATTTTATCTGTTTTACATAAATTCTGAGACTGGATTTTGTGATTATATATTTTTTTTTTAATTTTTTTTTAAAGAAATATGAGTGTCCCTAATGAAAATCAATACTTAAAATTTTGTTTGTAAAATATTGTTTTTATTGTTGTCAATACAATATTGTGTATTATTTCCTTGTTTCAATATCATTTTTATTTTTTATTCATAAAGGGTTCAATTGGATTGAGCACCGTACGTACGAGTATTACATATCAAATCATAACTGTGAGTAAATTTCATTCATGATATGATATGTGCATGTGTGTGTGTGTGTGTATGACTGCTCATATGTTTCCTGTCTGTAAAGGTGTCAATGCTTATTGTTCGTTTGTTTTAATACGATAACAATATGTTAAATTCTGTCTGGCTGCATATGAAACTTTGTAATATACGAGTATATCTGTCATTTGATTTTTTTTTTTTATTAAATTGATAATTTCATCATGTACGAGTATGATTAGATGCGTATCAATATTCGAGTGAAGCAAAACAATGTGAGAGTTAAATTTGCTTGAAGTATTCTAATAACTTTTGTGTAACAGCTTAGAAAACTTTTGTGCTCACGTCAACTATTTAAAGTTCAATAACTATTTTTCATTAATATAATAAATATTGAACAAAATTTTCACTTCACTTTCTTTAATTTATCAAATGTCAATAATCAATTTACTTTCCACATTAAACTATCAAAAAAATGCAAAAAGTTACCCCAAACTTTTGAATTTAGTTTTGCGGTTGACACACAAACACAAGAGCAAGCAACTAATGTTTCCCGTTTGGCTTAATAAAAAACTAATGTGAAGCACACAGAAACAGCCCGACAACTTTTGTATTAATTTTCCTAGTAAAAAAAGAAATACAAAATAAAGTTCATAATACGGCCAATATCTATTTGATAATATTTAATGAAAAAAAGTTGTTCCGTTTGAAAATATTTTCCTAGTGGTTAATTAAAATTTAAAATGATTTTCTGCTGGCTTGATACCCCGTAATAGAAGTATTGTGGTATTCTAACAAAGTTTTTTTTTGTATATAACAAAAAGAATGCCATATTAAAGTATTTTTGTCACATTAGCAGGCTGTTTCTTTAAGAAAGTTAAGACATTACATAGTACAGAGCTGCTTTCCCATACATCAAAAGTTGTTCTTTCAAGTTTTAGTTAATATCTGATGTTTTATCAAAATCACTGAAAGAACACGGTACTTCTCTTAAATGTACTCGTATATGCTTATTCTTAAAAGTTAGACTTAAACCGCAATTCTAATCAGATTTCAACAAAAACTAATTATTAAATACGGAATTCTACTCCCAGTATCTCAGCTAAATTTAATTTTTTATGGTGCAAGGACATGCTTGCATTTAAAATTTATTTTTCGCTGCAAGAGTGGTTATGATGCGGCGAAAATTTATAACTATCTATAGAATCACACACTGAAATTGTATAAAAAATTCAATTAAAATCCAAGCAGAGACATGTCTTCCCGCCATATATCATTTATATTAAAACTCGGACCTCAGCTTTAAATACAATTAGATTAAAGATTTCAAGATTTTTCCCAATAAAAACAATAACCTGTCTATTACCTGCAGATCCTTAATTAAAAAAAAACAATTTGTATTCCTTAATTAAAAACAAAAGCATTTGGAGCTGCTTATATAATTGTACAATGAAACTTCTTGGAGAATTTCATGGCAATCGGTACAAGGATATATGAGCCTCCCATGTATCTTTTATTTACAAAATTTCGATTCCTGCTATAAGTTTGACCAGAATGTGGAAAACAATTGGTAACTATTTGTATAAGTTCATAGCTAAGCTCTCGGGTGAATTATATTTTAACCGAGGGAAGAACACACCGAACTCCCATATATCCTTTATTTGGTATATCAAATTTTTCCCACAATTATTTAGCGTAAGCTTGTAGGTGTCATATAAAACTATATATACATAGTAAGGAGGATCCCTGGTGATTTTTATTGCAATCTGTGCAAAGACACATGTACCTACCATATATCCTTTACTGGAACAAATTGGAATACATCTATAAATGTGATCAGAATGTAGAGAAAATTCATAACTATTTGTATAACTGTAAAATCAAGTTATCTAGGAAATTTCATTAGAATCGCAGCAAACACACGCCTGCCTCCCATATATCCTTTATTTGATTTACAAAATTTTTGCTACAATTATTAGCAAAAAGTTGCAGGTATGCTACAAGTATTTAGCCTAGACTTGTTGGTTTACATAGCTGCCTACTACACGCAGGCATTCAATTAGAATCTAGATGATTCCTTTTTGAAAAGCCTAGACTTGTAGTTATGTATAAAACTATATAGTAAGCATCTCCCGCTAAATTCAGGTGCACCTCCCATATATCCTTTATTATAAAAATTGAACTACAACTAAAATAAAACTATTAACTACTTGTAGAACATTAGCGAAGTTCTCTAGTGAATATCGATACAATATCATTAAGAAGACATCGTCCTCCCATATTTCATATGAATGATATGCAACATTTTTGCTAGAATTACTTAGCGAAAACTTGTGTATACATGTACAACTATATAGTAAGGCTCCATGGTGAATTTAATTGTAATTTGAAAAGATTCAAAGACAAGTATTCTTAAAATATATCCGTTGCTGTAAAAATTAAGTTTCAGCTAAAAATATGGTCAGAATTTAGAAAAACGCTCGTAACTACTTGTATAACTGTATAGCTAAGCTCTCTAACGAATTTCTTTGCCATCGGAGCAAGCACACGTCATCCTACCATATATCCTTTATTTGATATAGAAAATTTTTGCTACAATTACTTAGCTGAAACTTGGAGACATGTATAGTGTTATATAGTAAGCCTTTTTGGCGCACTTCATTGCAATTTGTTCAAAAATATGTATGTCTATCTACCACATATCCTTCTTAGTAAAAACTTAATATCAGTCAGAACGTAAAAAAAAGCTTGTAACTATTTGTGTAACTGTATACCTAAGCTCTCTAACGAATTTCTTTGCAATCGGAGCAAACGCACGACATCCTCCCATATATCCTTTTTTTTAAATATAAAATGTTTGCTACAATTATTTAGCGTTAACTTGCAAGTATATATTAAACTGTGAATTAAGCCTCTCTGATGAATTTCATTGTAATATGTTCAACGACAGATCTACCTGCCATGTATCCTTTAATATAAAAATTTGATTACAGCTATTAATGTGATCAGAATGCAGTGAAAACTTGTAACTATTTGTATAACCGTATAGTTAAGCTTTCTGATGAATGTCGATGCAATCGGAGCAAAAACACGTCGTCCTCTCATATATCCTTTTTTCCTATATAAACTGTTTGCTGCAAATATCGACTGAAAACTTTTAGGTATGTTTATAAATATATTGCAAGACTGCCTGGCTAAAAATGTAATAAAAACGCAGTAATTTTCACTGCGTAATTATTTGTTTAATTAATTTAATTTAATGCAACTAAGCTGCTTATTGAATTTTATTTCAATCTGCGCTGAAATATGTTAATAATTTAAACATATACACCCTTATGCAAAAACGACTGCTAAAGTTAAAGCATGCGTTAAAACCGGTTTTGCCATACAAAATTCATTTGTTAAATCAACTTTAAATTTAACAATAGTTTTTGCATAAGAGGGATATTCTTTATTCGAAATACAAAATAACTGCTGTGCTTTAGATAGTAAAAGCATGTAAATATATAAATATATATGTAGAATTATACCGTGAAACTTCTGCGACAAATTTCAGTTCATTTTGTCCAAGGACATGGAAGTCTGCCATATATCCTTTATTTAAAATTCTTAATAGCTTGCAAAGTCACAAATCGAATTTGATTTAAATCTGGGCAAGAATATGTCTAACTCTTATATATCCTTAATTTTAAGAATTGTGTTTCTGCTATAATTACGTGCCATATGAACTCCTAGTGCCTCTTTTCTTTTTGTAAGTGGATATGTATGTAAATAAACTTTGATCCTGATATTCAATTCATATTGTAGTAGTAATACCATTAGCGAAATTATAGAAAGCCGAAAAAAATTAAGAGTTTTGTTTATTAAAAAAAAATATGTTTGCAAAAGTTGTGGTGCTATTTCATATGCTCTGCGCTGCTGGATCATATCGTGCCATAACTGCGATTATCTACGATCATAAACAATCGATTTTTCGTCGAAAAACGAAGTGCAAAATATATGTCGCTTAAGCTTTTTTTTTGGTGGTTGCAGTTATAGGTTTAGTTTTTTATGTTTATAAATATCATTTTTAAATTGAAGATTGTCAAATAAAATTTTGATTATTATATGGGAAAATTAATAACTTTAACTGGTTAATTTAATTTAAAAAAAGCTCTTAAGAAATCTCCCTGTGGCTGGAAATACCTGCTACCTTTTCTGTGTGAGCATTTTTTTTTTTGCCTGTTTTTCCGTAGAAAGATTATCACGCCTCAAGGCACAAAGAACCCAATAAACGCCAGTGCAAGTTCATAAAACTTTGTAGCTCTCACAGCACACATAAGTTTGTTTTGAATTAAGTCCTGCAACACAGTGCATGTGTGCTCTCAACTATTAGTTTTTTTTTCAAGTTTTATAAAGTCTCACCTCAACTCTTTTCATTAATTTTATGTAGGCAGCTTTAACGCAATTCCATTTTATTTAATATTTTATTATTTCTTTAATTTTTTTTCAGTCATTCATATAAAGCAGCTTAGTGGTTTTTATAATCTTCAAAAAGCATTACAACACATTTTCATAATTAGCAAACATGTGCCCTATTTACACCATGAAATTTTTTATGGAACTTTTTCGTTTGATCTGAATATTTTTTTTTTTTCATTTTATAAAGTTTAATCCTATTTCAAAATGTAAAATATTTCATGCGAGATATTTCATAAAATTTGATGAAAAATTGCTTCACACACATCAAGTCTTTCAAAAATTTCAACCCCTTTCCTTAACAGGTTTCGTAAGCAATTTATTTTTTATTATATTATTATATTTTTAATTTGGCCTTTAATGAAAATTTAATAAATATATATTCAATATTATTGTTATTTGAGCCATGGCGAATGTAAGTGCTTAATAATTATGAGCTCAATAATGTTATCCTTGAGAGCAAATATTGCCATTGTCATGCTCTCATATACACATAACGTACCTACAAGTATTTTTACTCGTTGATTGAAATCTTAACACAAGCATAATGCTTTTACAAAAAAATAAACAAAATTTAATGGAAAAATGTTGAAACCTTTAATTGAAATGCATTTAAAGTGAATCGTGCCGTTGTGCAAACATTTGCAATTCTCCCCAGCGGCTTTTGAAAACAAAAAACACTTTAAAATAGGTTTTCCTAAAATTATGAAAACATGTTAAACTACTAAAAGCTCTGAGTTCACTACTGCCACACCCCGTGTGTGCGTGTGTGTGCGCTTAAATATAATAAGACATCGTTAAAAATTACGTGTATTTTCAAAAAGGTTTTATCCTGCACAGACATGCAGCATGCAGCAGCATGTTGTTATTCTAATATGCTGAAAGCTACAAATGTAATTACGTCTGCAGCTACAATATTAAAACATAGAAAACATAAATTAAGCGCATAGATAAATTTTAAAATATGTTTTCTTCTTAAGTACGCAAAATGCCAGACTACAAGGAATAAAAGCGTTAGAGGTTAAAGAAACTATTACAGAAGATACTCGTATAATGAAATAATGCGAAGTTATTTTACAAAGTGATTTTTTAACGAATTCCAAACAGCCTGCATATATAAAATTTTATCAAATTAAATAAAGAAATGTTTTGATCTTTTTTTTTCAATGAAAAATAAAATAAATATCGTATTATTCTATTTCTCCATGCTTAAGCAAATTTAGTCACTTGAACTTTACCTTAGCTTTTCGTTTATGTTAAAAAACTTTATATATTTCTCTTTTACAGATATGTGCTACATGTTTGCCTTCTTGGGAATGATTATAATAAATTCCGTAAAGTGCGACTTTGGCTTGCTCACGAAGGGCTTGCAGTGTAAACCTGCTAACTCACTTCAACCAAATTTCACAGGGGAGACAAAATAATCCTAATATAGAGTAGAGCTTTAAATTAAAATATATATTTTAGCTAGTCGATGCGGCGTCTCATTCTCTCTCGAATGGCATTAAAATGTCATGTGTAATAAAAAGTGGATTTAGCAGGTTTACACTCTAAGCCGACGATATGTGATATAATCAAATATCTCACCTGACATAGACATATATTAAATTTTGTTTTTTTTATTTCGTTTTGGCATTTTTTAGCTTTGGAACATTTTGTTCGTTTGCCGTTTTTTTTTTGGGTTTTTGACGATTTTTTTAGTTTTAGCGTTTTTTTTTTATTTGCGATTTTGTTGGTTTTTGCGTTTTTTTCAGCTTGTTTTTTAGTTCTAGAGTTTTTTTTTAGTTTTGACGCTTTTTTTGTTTCCGCGATTTTTTTTCATTTTGGCGATATTTTTTCGGTTTTTGGCGATTTTTTTACTTTTTTTAACGACCTTTTTACTTTTGGTGCTTTTTTTTGCATTTAGGCGATTTATTTTATTTTTCATTTAAGCGCTTTATATTTTTGCAATTTTTCGTTTTCGCGATTTTTTTTTTAATTTTGGAATTTCTTAGTTTTAGCGTTTTTGAAAATTTCAAGAGTTTGCCTCCTACGGTTTCCAAGATACAGCAAGTTCTTAGGGGCATACAGGCTTCGCATCATCCCAAAACTAGAATCAAAGAGCTGGCAGGGGGATATTTCAGTCTCTCACTACTCTCAACTATCTCTCTCTCTCTCTCTCAACTATCTAAACAATTTTGATGAAATTCAAAGCATAGAATAAAATAGAATAGGGGGAAAGATCTGGTCCAAAGACCGGCACTGTGACACCTGATGGATCTTTTGTACCATAGATCTATGAGTTTATTTAATTCAATCTCTGTATGACTTTCCTTATGAAGGTCAGTACAGATATTGGAGAAGCTCGCCTTATATCATCTGAACACAGAAACTCAGAATGAAAAACACGTCTTCTACTGTCACATAATACGATACAATCACAAAGAATGTGTGTCGTCGTCTCGTCATCTTCCAAGCACAAGCGACACAAAGGTGAACGAACTTGGTTACTTTTCCACAGAGGATAGTTCAGTCCAAAGTGACCAGACATAAAACCAGTAACAAGCCGTAAATTATTCCTGTTGAAGTTCAGGATGCCATTATATGTAAATGGCTGCATCAAAGCTTTGGCCTGCCTTAAGCCAGAAGAAGACAGCCAGAACTCCTTAGCGGTCGAAGTGACATCTTCTTTAATCAGAGACATTACAGTCGACCGACTTACGCCACAAAACGGCTCAGGGCCCATGAAAGGAGCAGCAGAGGCCCTCTTGGCCAGTTCATCCGCTTCCTCATTCCCTGGATGACCGCAGTGGCCAGGTATCCAAAAAATGGAAACCTTGTTCCGTATGGATAGTTTTTGTAATGAGTCAAAGCACTCTAAAACTAGCCTGGAACGGAATTCCCATGAAAGGAGAGACTTAAGAGCTGCCTGACTATCGGAAAAGATAGCTATATGCGCACCTCTAATGCCCCTTTTTAAATTAATGTCAACACATTTGGTGATTGCTTGTATTTCCGCCTGAAATACCGTAGGCCATTTGCCCATGGGCAAAGAGGTTTTTACGTTGGGCCAAAAAATTCAAAGCATAGAGAGATCTGCTATTTACTCGTATGACTATTTATGCCTCTTCGAAACTACACCGATTATGGCCGCACAGGATATCCTTTAAAAATTTTGAGGACTATTTTTTCTATTTGAATAAATCAGGTGAAATGTGTTCCCTTTCCTTAAAATTGTGATCGCCAATTGTTTGCATTGTTGTTGTGTCAATATACTATTTTCTAGTTTTGTTCACCAATTTTTTGTTCATTGTTAATATTTAAAGCCTTTCATTCCAGATAAAGGTGAAAGCTGCAGATAGACATGGGTGCTGATGAGGTGCGTGGCTGCACAGACAAATATCGCTATTTCCCCCAGCTAATAAAAGTTTAGTTTAATTTTTCTTCTCTTCTTTAGAAACTCACATTAATTAATAAAAATATTTCATTCGATAAGAATTGAAAATACAGAACTTAAGCCCGATTAAGAAATTATTCCTAATTAAAAAGTTCTATTTTCAAAAAGTATTTCATTAAAAAGTACTTTTTCCAAGAAGTTATTTTTTTAAAAAAGTATTTCATTAAAAAAGTAAGAAGTACTTTTTTCAAAAAGTATTTTATTAAAAAATATTTTATTAAAAAGTACCTTTTTCAAAAAGTACCATTTTCAGAAAGTATTTTTTAAGTAATTTTTCAAAAAGCACCTTTTACTAAAAGTACTTTTTTCTATGCCTCATAGTTTTAGAGTATGGATTTTTTTCATATACATTTTGTTATTTATCCCTTTGGGCACACTTCAAAAAACCAACATTTTCTAAACAAATTTTCTATTGATTGGAAGGAGCTCATATCAAAAAAAAAATCATATACAAAAAAAGAAAAGAGGTATCTTAGGACACCCGGTTATAGCTATGCTGCTTAGCTACATATATGAAACAAACTTAATGTGTTAAATAAAAATGCAATAAAATTATATTTTATCATGATGTCAAATTCGCCGCAAATATTTCAAAACGTTTACATTTATTTCCCATTATTTTCTTTTCTAGCAGCGTACGATTTAATTAATGTATTATTCGTGGCCGGCGCGCGGCGGCGGCTGGTTGCCGACTTACAGCCGATCGGCTGTGTTTTCCGGTTTGTGCTCATGTGCAAAAACAATACAAAAACAAATTGAGCAATACTTCTCATTGTTTTTGTTTTGTTTTTGTTTCACTCACTTCAAAAAACGAAACAAAACGAAATCAATCAATTTGTTTCGTTTATTTTCGTACTCTGGTTTTAAGTACAAAGAAATCAAAACAAAAATAAATTTATTTATAACAGTAGTGGTGTCAATTATTTTTGTTACGTAAATCACGTCCTAGCTCATGTGCCGTGGCATAAATAGCACAGCTATAAAAATATTTTCACACGTGAAAATTAAAGATAAATGGATACAAATTTAAAAAAAGTACCAACCATTTGTTCGCTTATTATTATTTATTTAAATATTATATGTGAGCTGGTCTTGTTGTCTTCTTTGTCATAAGCAGTGCCACTAATTCCAGCTACAGTAAACTTCAAAATATAACTGTATTATTGGTAATAAGCTGGGGGTCTACTGTGCAATTCGAAACGACACAAAATGCTTTCGAAGTTATAATATATATTACATTATATATATTTCGATTTGCAGAATAGACCCTCTGATATTCCCAAATCTACAAAATGATCAAAATATATCTGTGGTTTTCAGTAAGAACAACGTATGTTATACTCTTATGTATAAGGTATGTTATACTCGTGTATTTTAAATGCTTGTCAGAAAGTTGTTAGAAATTTTTTAAAAATATGGAGGCATGTATGTCATATTTTTCTAAATCACACAACTTGTACCTTTTTTTAAATAAGCTTAAAAATAACTTTTTTCTGGCTCTACTGAAAAAATTTGATTTTTGGACATACGCTGTTATTAATGAAAACCCCAGATATAAAACTGCAAACTGCAACAGGTTTGAATTTAATTTTAATGCCACCTTATAAATCTACTTTAGTTTTTTCTAAAAACATTTTTATAGTTTGATTTTGCAATAGAAAAAATTAATATATAAAATTAACCTTATTTAAAAAATTTGTATTTGTTCTTGAGAAAGCTTTAAGTGAACATAAATCCTTAATGCATTCAAAGAAAATTCCCCTGCAACTGGCATTCATTGTTATCTAATAAATTCCCAATTTACATATGAACAACTGAACTTTTATTTTCAAAGCTTTGATGCACTTTCCAAGTGATAGTTTCATGAAAACCTTAAATTTTATTTGGATAATCAATTAGGGAAGCCCTCATTCATCAAAAAAAAATTTTTTTAAATTTTTTCCTTATTCAACTTAAATTTCTTTATAGAAATTCCATTGTAAGCGTAAAAAATTTATTTGCTTGCATTATCTTAATAATTGTCTTATTTCTTTTAAAATAAGGGTAACCCTAATGAAACTCTTTTATTCCTTTGAAATACTGAAAAACACAAAGCAACACGAGCGTGCATAAGCTTTAAAAGCATAACAGGCAATTTTTTCTATTTATTTTTCCATTTTAATATGAGGTGTAGTGCTGTATTTGCATATGCCATTAGAGAGCTTGTCAGTGAATAAAGTGAGTGAGCGAGTAGCAGCATACTCGTATGTTTGAATGCCTTTGGCATTGAATTAATGAAATTTTTTCTACTTCCATACTCATGCATATGCCTTGCCTTACAATTATCACAATACAGTTTCTTTAATTTCGCCAAAGAATTCACATAATTAAATCATTTAAATGTAAATATCTAAGAATTTTATGTTAAAAACGTTGTAAATGAAGAAAAGAGCAATTGAATTTAAGGAATAATGAACACTGAACAACAAAATGAAAATTTTTCTTAAGCAGCAGAATTGGTTTAAGAGCGCAAAAAATCGACGGCGGCTAACAAAATTATCGGCGGCTCGCCTAAGCTGACTCTTAATTCTTTGTGTTAGGTTACTTAATTTTGGTAGTAAGTACGTTCAGTACAAGAATTAATTTACACAAAGTTTTTCTTTTTAAATTTTGAAAAATTTTAAATTTTTTACATCATATTATAGACTAAACTAAAAATCCAATATTTCACCGATTTATATAGAAAGTATTTTGTATTTATACACCAAATTTAAACATTAAATAAAATTCCGTCTTAAATATTCAATAAATTCCTTACAATCCTTTCAAAAAAATGCAAATTAAACCAAATTTCCTTTATCGCTCTCTTTACAGGCCTCCCAAATTTTCAACCAGCAAACAGCTTGGTAAGTGCTAAAATTAAATAATAAAAATATTGAAAAATATGAAGAAAACATAAACCCATTTCGCCTGAAAATTAACATTCCTTTAAGCAGTAACAAAGTCAACACCAGCACACATGAATATTCAATTTATATCACTTCAGCACACATACGACTACTCGTACATGCTCATACTCTGAAAGTGAAGTTGTACGGCTATAGCTGTTGTTGAGGGAGTTGGTCTTATAAAAAAAAATAGTCCTTCTTGCTGAAAGAGCTGACTTGTAATAAAAGTTTTCAATATAATTAGCTCGAGGGATAATGCTACAGCTACATGACAACTAACAAATACGAATACATGAGAAAAATAAGGCAAAAAACAAAAAGGACAAATCACTAAAACATATACAACAGGGTATTTAAGAACAAATATGCATTTAAGCATACACATGTAGGGTGTGCTCTGTAAAAAAGTTTAAATTAATGACTGTTTTATCCTTCTGTTCAAATAACAAACAGGGATCTCTTTAAAGAGGAAACAAAACGAAATATAAAATAAACGATACCGTGGCGTCAAATAGGCAGCGTGCTGTTCTCATTCAGTGAATGGGAAACAATACATACAAGTTAAGCTTTTTAGCAAGTTTCAGCTTAATCGGTGCAAAACATGTCTGCCTCCCACATATCCTTAATGTAAAAAAAAATTAAATTTTAGCTACAAGTACCATTAGATGGCAAAAAAAAATTACTACTACTTACAGATTAAAGCAGTTAAGCTTTATAGCAAGTTTCAGCGTAATCAATGCAAGGACATGCCAGCCTCCCATATATCCTTTATTTTAAATTAAAAATTTTTGCTATAATCATAAACAGGATGTACCGAAAACTGGCAATTACTTCTAAAACTATGCAATTAAGCTCGAAAAGTGCCTTCCTCTCACATATCCTTGATGAAAGAAAAATTAATTTTAGCTACAATTTTCATTCGACTGCAGAGAAAGTTTTCTACTACTTATAAACCTATGCAGTTAAGCTTCATAGCAAGTTAAGGCTTAATTGCTGCAAGGACACGTCTACCTCCCATATATCCTTTATATTAAATTTAAAATTTTTGCTATAATTATGAATATGATGTATCTAAAACTGTCAATTACTTCTAAGAATACCCAATTAAGCTCGAGCAGTTCCTAGTTGGCACATATCCTTAATCAGTATAAACACCTGAGCGCCTTGCGTATATCCTTTATTTTTGAAAATTGGATTTCCATTTAAAATTATGCAGTTGAGGTCCCTGATAGATTTTTATTTGATCAGCTTAAAGACATCTCTACAAAGTTATCTAAATTAAATGAACCACAAAGGGACCTAAATTAAATGGATCCAAGTTAGTCGAACACTTTCTCTTTCCGCAGCAACCTGTTAATCTCAGGACATCACTACCTGAATATCTTTAATATATAAAATTTAATTTTGGAAGCGGGATTGATTATTTCTCGTATATCCTTTGACAAGTTTCTTGACATGATTTAACTTGATTGTATTGAAACACGATCAGGTTTTCAATTCAACGTTACTCACCGAATAACATAAGTTTTCCTGTATGCATTTTATATTTGAGGGATACCCTCATGGCCATTTGATTTAGAGAAATAAAAGTCAAGCAAAGATTTTCGCATTCCAGCGGCAAGCAGTTGTTGATTTAAACCAAACACTAAAAGAAAAACTCATAAGTCATCATATGCCTGGATGAACATTTGATGGGACGAATGGTGTTGTTTTACTTGGTTGCCTCGTTCGCATGCAATGATAGAGTGAAATAAAATGAAATGTCCACAGAGAATTCTTTTTCGTATTACATGCACATACACATACTCGTACATGTTTATCTACCCATAAAGAGAGTGTGAGGACAAATTAGCACATACACTCAGAAACATAAATTTATTTAACACACACACACACATAGACAGCGACTTATAGAAGTGCGATTTTTAATAGGGACATAACTGATTTCTAAGAAAAGTTTTATAAATAGAATTATTAACTTTTACTATAAAAAAAAGTGCGAAAGTATCCAAAGGACATTTTCTTTGATAAGCCAGAATATTTAACTTTTGAACACTCTGAATGATTGCGCCTGGAGCAATGTTTTGATAAGTTCAATTATTTGAAATTATTGTTAGAAGTTGTTAAGCTGCAAAATTTTCACACAGCCGGACAGTTGTTTTGTATTGGAAAATTAAAATTAAAAACTACCGAAAAATATTTCAAATATAACTTTTCTCCCCTTAATATTTGTTCTGCACAACAATTTTTTATGAAATTACATAAAATTTACAGCCAGCCAAGTAAACTGAAGACTTTAGAAAGGAAAAACTACATAGAAAGCTAAAAGGAAAAAAAATTACAGAAGGACTTTTTAAGGTTCTTTTACAAATATCGAGGGAAATCGCTATTGTCAATGTTTTTGAATTGGAACAACAAAACTTTGTCGTTTGAAATTAAGGTTAAAGATAATAATAAACAAACTTTTCATTTCACTGATATGATACACACAAAAAAAACAAAGAAAAACAATAATAATAATAGAAAAAAATACTGAAGAGAAAATCTTGTACTCATTTTAAATTAAGCCTTAACGGAAAATACCAGCTTGTGCTTTTATTGAAAGAAGACTTTACAAAACTGCGAAGTAAAAAAACTATAAAAAAGAAAATTAAATTAAATCAGTGTACGATTAAGAAATATGATATCCTTTTTGGAGCGAAAATATCTCATATGAAATATAATTATTACGCCATTAAAAGTTTATTAAACAGCAAAGAAATTTTATTTAATATTTAGCTTGAGCAAGAATTAATATTTTTATAAGTTTATATTAAAATAAAGAAAAACTATAAGTTGCATATTTTCAACAAGTTCATTTGTGCCTCCCAATTGAAAGGAAAAAAATTGTTCTTAAAGTTCCCAGAAACAAGTTCACTCACAATCTTTGAAATTCATACAATTACAGCTCATGGAAAGCGTGTATCAGATATGAAAAAATGTAGAACTACTCAAAACTGCAGTATAATTCATTGCATTGCATGTGTGCATTATGCATTTAGGAAAGTCTAAAATTGTGCAACGAATGTTTCGCAATTTGACGACTTGTGCATAAATTAAGAAAATTTCATTACGTATACTTAATATTTAATTGCAATATTGCTCATACGCCTCAAGTAACATGAAAGTTCTGTGAAAGCAAAAGCTCTATACATAATTTGAAAGCTTCATGACTCGTTCAAATTCTTTGATAATTCTTCATAGCTTAGCGCTGCATCTGTTAAAATTAATAGTTTACAATTTTAATCAAGCAGCCTGCAGTGCACTGATCGCATAAAATAATCGACAAGGTTAGAAGGGTGATTTTAAACATACCAAGAATATGCTTAATGAAAAAAATATGTTTAAAGAAAATTGCAAGGATGTGCCGACCTTGTATATTTCCTCAATTTCAAACATATTATTGCTGCTATAAATGAACACTCAATACAGCGAAAGTCGGCAACTACTTCCACAATTGCACAAAACTTCATATAAAATTTTATTGCAATCGCTGTAAGGACAAAGTAACCTCTCATATGTCATTTATTTTGAAATTTCAACTTTTTATATAATTATAAATACAGCTTTAAAAAATAAGTAATTACATGGAAACTTAAGTATTTAAGAGCTATGGCTAATTTTACTGCAACTGACGCAAGGACATAACTATCTGAAATTTAAAAAAAAAAATTATTTTAAGCTACAATCCTACAAATAATGCCGTGAAATTGTATTACAATTTGTAAAATTGTGCAACGAACCTTTATTTGTAATTTGTATTTCAATTGTAACCCAAATAGGCCTCCCTCCCATATATCCTTTATTTCGTAAATTGAATTTTAGCTACCACGATGGTCAAAATTTACATAACAGCCTTCATACTGTACCCAAAATCATTTTATTTAGTGGTTTAAGGATATACATATGTACATACCTAAATATCAATGTCCTTAAGTTCATGGATAAATTTAAATTTAATAGGTGCAAGGACATGCATACTTTCAGTTATAGTAAACAAAAAGGAAAAGAAATTAATTACGACTTGTGGAGTAGTATTTTCTGATAAATTTTAGTTTCTAGCATTGCAAGGACATTTTTACCTCCATTTTTTTCCTCTATTCAAAAGTTAAATTTTAACTACACATGTGATCAAAATGGTTTCAAAAATTTTACAGTTGAGGGTTAAGTAAAATTTTATTTCAAAATGATGCAAGAATACGACTACTGCCCATATATCATTTAGTGTAATATTTTATTTTCAGTTTCAGTTGTGATAAAAAAAGGCAAAAAAAAATTAACTGCGACTTGCAGAATAGTACAACTAAGCCTTCTGATAAATTTTTGTTCCCATTATTGCAAGGACATTCTTGCCTGCCATATATCCTTTTTTTCAATAGTTAAATTTTAATTACGTGCATATGTGATCATACTTGCTGCAAATGTTTTACAGTTGAGCTCTAAGTAATATTTTATTGCAAAATGATGCAAGGACATGCCTACTTCCCCTATATCAGTTATGATAAAATAGAAAAAAAACTTAACTACGACTTGTGGAATAGTAAAATTAAACTTTCTGATCAAGTTTAGATCCCAGCATTGCAAGGACATTCTTACCTGCCATATATCATTTTTTCAAAAGTAAACTTTTTATTACGTATTTTTATTATTTTTTATTTTTTTAAACAAACACAACCCGCGAAGCGATTAGCTTGTCTGCAGAAAACACCCAAGGCTTATGGCGGGTATCGAACTCGCGACTTCTGGACTGAGAGGACAGCATTGTTACCACTCAGCCACAGGGGCACCCTCGACGTGATCGAAATGGTTTAAAAAATTTTAAAGTTGAGGCTTAAGTAAAACTTTGTTTCAAAATGATGCAAGGATACTACTACTGCCCATATATCCTTTATTTAAAAAAAAAATTATTTTATTTGCAATAATGATAAAAAAATTATACAAAATTTTATTGTGACTTTTAGAATTGTACCGTTAAGTATGTGGTAAATTTTATATCAATCGCTAGAAGGACATTTCTACCTCCCATGTGTCCTTAATTTAATTTTAATTTTAAAAACTGAATATCCGACTTCCAGGACATACGGACCTCTCATATGCATACATACATATTCCTAATTTTAAATCACCTCTAATTGTAATAAAACATGTTGCTAATTTTCCTTGCTAAGGACATTTTATTTAAAGAGCAATTGTCATGAGAAAGAGCAAAAATAATGCAGCTAAAATCTGATGAAAATTTCCAATTTTTAACAAGGGGTGCTGCGCATCCACATTCTCTGTTATAAGCTCAGCCTTACAACTAACGCACGAATTTAGATAATGTTTAATTCTTCTGTTGAGAACGTATGATTAATGTACTTTTACAATATTACTCATAAGAAGCATGTACACTTGTTTTTTGGAGTATTCGAATGAGTTGTCAGAATATTTAGTAACCGTGAAAGAAACATGAATATAGTATGGCATGAAGGACTAGATTTTTACGACAGAATATGCTAGTTCCGTTAGTCAATAATGTCTTGCCTGAAGTTATTTGGGAAGTAGAATGTGTCCTTTATGTAGACTCTCTCGAAACATATGGAACAATTACTTTAAAACTGCAAAATCGTAATAAAAAAAATCGGCTTATAAATTATTTTCTCTATATGTGGATTTTATTTAAAAATTCATTTTAGCAGTTAAGGACTCTGGTCGTATGTGGAGGTTATAATTCAAACAAATTCCTATTTCGTTGGTTGCTTAAAAAAACCATTTTTTCTAGCACAATATAAATTTATCATTAAACCAAGAGCATAAGGTACTGCTTTTATTTTGGAACAATATATGTAGCTTGAACACATTTGTTAGGACGTGAAATTAAATCCTGTACCGCCTCATTTCAAGAATAAATTTTTCTTATTCCGCATGCAAGAAAATGTGCTGAAAGCTTATCACAAAAAAAAATGTTTCTTAATCATTTTTACACTTCAATAATTTTATTTGAAAAACACCAAAAAAAAACTTGCTGTGATTCACATAATAACTTTGCTAAAATAGAGAAAGAAGAATTCTACAAAAAAGCCCCATTTTCAAACATTCAAATGAAGCAACTAACCACGACCATAAAACTTCCCGTCATTTGTATGTATATGAATATCCTTTTTATTTTATGTGTTTGATGTGGTTTTTTTTGTGTTTTCATTGTTCCTTGTGTCAAGGAAATTGAAAGGAAATCTGTAACTAATGCAAAATGGAACATAATTTTGTCAATGGTATAGAAATAATTTATATTTTAATATTCCTAAAGCATAATGATGTCTGATGGCTGTTGCATCCTTGCTGGAATAGTGCTTTCCTTTGGTGGTGATGGTGGGGTTGGCAGGAGGCAGTGCTATAAAACATTCTTGTCTCTCTACTTGATACTACCAGCGGGAATATAATTCATGAACAAATCGATTTACAAGTGTATAGGAAGTCGAATAAAAAAAGAACTGTTGAAATTTCGGATAAAAATTAAGTGGTTAGAGGCGTGTTACAGTGGCACTGAAGTGGCAAAATTTTTTTTACTATATTTGTTACACTATTGTACTTTTTTTTTTTCTTAGTTCTCTAAGCTAACTGGTGCTTGGCATTAGTTGTAATTCATTATAAAATTTTTATTGAAGTTGGATTCGCTATACTGCTAAAACCTGCATAAGTTTAATTGCCTGCCTGTATAATATAGATTATAAGACCACTTTAGAACAATTTCAAAGATTTTCAAAATATTTTAACTCCTTTCTCAATAGCTTTTGTAGTGGCACAAACAAAAATGTTCCTTTCCTCAACCACCGTTGTCAAACAAAAAGCTATTTGTTTAAAATTTACAGCAAGGTTATGGCAAGTAAATACCATCTAGCTTAAGTGCTTAAAGTAAAAGCAAACTTTACGCTCAAGATTTCCGTTAACATTAAACAAATTTCATATATCCAAAACAAACAAAAAATTAAAATAGAAATAAAAATAAAAATCCTCCCCACTGCCGCACAGGAATACGTTCTCTGTGGAAGCAGTGAAGTTACCACCAATAGAGAGATTGTTAGCAGATAGTTGTAGCTTCTCTATAAAACATAACATCCGGTTAGCATATGAAATAAAACTTCTCTCTTCCTTCCACATCACGAATTGTTCAAATTTCAAGAACAAAAAAAAAAGAAAATCTAAAAATATAAATTCTGGTGGGTAATAAAAACTTTAGCATTATTCGTATGTCGATTTCGATGACGAGGACGAGGACGAGGACGATGATGATGATGTCTTGACGGTTGGATGACTTTTCTCTATTTTGTGCTCTTTTTTATTTTTACTCATTTTCCATTTAGTGTGTGATAAAATCTAGCGCACGTTATGCTGAAACAGTTAAAGTAACATTTGCTAGTAGAGTTATCAGAAAATAAACCATGTGTAAGACAATCAAAAAGATGCAATGAAATAAAATCCATATACGCGGCTAAATGTTATATAAAGATAAACAGAATGTGCAGTGTATAGGGATAAAGTGAAATTTTGAAAGTTGATAGGGGAAGGGGAACACATATGCCATGACTTATTTATTGGGTTTGGGGCGAAATAATAATCCGAAAGTTTTCCATGCAAGATTAAATAAGTTAATCTGTATGATAAAAGGCATCATGTCTTTTATAAACGGATTTTTAAAGTACTTTTTACAAAAGGTACTTTTTACAAAAGGTACTTTTTATGAAAGGTGCTTTTTATGAAAGGTACTTTTTACAAAAGGTACTTTTCACAAAACGTGCTTTTTAGGAAAGGTGCTTTTCACAAAACGTGCTTTTTATGAAAGGTGCTTTTTATAAAAGGTACTTTTTATAAAAAAAGTACTTTTTCATAGAAGGTACTTTTTATAAAAGTTACTTTTTATAGAAGTTACTTTTTATAAAAGCTACTTTTTACAAAAGGTACTTTTTACAAAAGGTAATTTTTATGAAAGGTACTTTATATAAAAAAAGGTGCTTTTTATAAAAAGTACTTCTTATAAAAGGTGCTTTTTATGAAAGGTGCTTTTTATAAAAGGTACTTTTTATAAAAAGTAATTTTTCATAGAAGGTACTTTTTACAAAAGGTACTTTTCACAAAACATGCTTTTTATGAAAGGTGCTTTTTATAAAAGGTACTTTTTATAAAAAGTACTTTTTCATAGAAGGTACTTTTTATAAAAGGTACTTTTTATAAAAGTTACTTTTTATAAAAGTTACTTTTTATAAAAGCTACTTTTTACAAAAGGTACTTTTTACAAAAGGTAATTTTTATGAAAGGTACTTTATATAAAAAAGGTGCTTTTTATAAAAAGTACTTCTTATAAAAGGTGCTTTTTATGAAAGGTACTTTTTATAAAAGTTACTTTTTATAAAAGGTACTTTTTATAAAAAGTACTTTTAATACAACGTACTTTTTATAAAAGGTACTTTTTTTAAAAAGCACTTTTTATAAAAAACACTTTTTATAAAAAGCAGTTTTTATTAAAGTACTTTTTTAAAAAGGTACTTTTTATAAAATATATTTTTTTATAAAAAGGACTTTTTATTAAAGTAACTTTTCTTTTCTGAAATGCACTTTTAGTAAAAGGTACTTTCAATAAAATATACATACTTTTTATAAAATTTATTTTAAAAAAACACTTTTTTTTCAAAAAGAACTTGTACAAAAGTTATTGTTTTTTATAAATACCATTTTAAGAAAATCTCTTTTCTCCTCCCGAATACGTAGAGCACAGTTCTTGAGGAATACTCTTCCCCTCACGCTGAATGTAATAAAGTTAAACGAAATGTAAAAGGAATATATTGCAAAACTGACAAACTTTTTAGTGGCTTGGTATGAGTGAGCTATTCGTATACGAACACCTTGAGAGTTCAATGCAACACTTTTCCCAATACATTTCGATAGAATTCGTATGGGTAGCGAAGACCAAAGGAAGCGAAATAAAAAATTGTTAGGAATAGCACGTTCTTTTTTCTCATATTTCGTATAAGTTTTGACGGTAGTAAAATTTAATCACAAATCAAAAATCAATTTCGCATAGTGAAACACACACACACATACAAATGGAATCGAATTTCCAATTGATGTACTTTTATAGTCATAACCGCCCCTGAGTATTGTATACACAAATAAAACATAGAAAGTTATTAAAGGATAAATTTGTTGCTTAGAAAAAGAAGTCAAACAATCACTTTAGTAACAAAGGAATTAGATTATTATGACTTTTTCGTTATGGTAAATTGATGAGCGATTTCCTGTTAAAGAATTTTGACTTTGGTGCTGGCAAATGTTTGGTGGTGGATATACCAAATTATCTTTCAATATTTAGTTGACAAATTTAATTATGAATTTAATTTCAATTGAAATTGTTGAGAGAGATGGTAAAGAGGAAAAGTAATGTGTTAGTCGAACAGTGTACAGTGCTTCTGTGTGACATTGCATGTGCTATAGAACAGAAGTAGAAAGGAAACACATAACTTATAATTTAATTCTTATTGCTAGCAAAGAGTGTAAAAGCTATTCCAGAGCACACTTTTTCTTATAGAAAACTTGGCTGTGTCACACAGCACACTTTTCTGATAGAAAATTTTACTGTGAGTATTAAAAATTTCTAGAAGCTTAAAAATATAATTGAGAAAATACACTACTTTTGGATCATAATTGAAGCTGAAATCAAATTTCTTATATTGAGCATGTAGGAGGTGTAGAAATATTCTTGAAATATAATTGTCAAAAATGCTTAGTTGCAGAATGCAGTAAGTTAAAAAAAGCTCGCAGCGTATTCTTTAAAAATTTGTGTTGAAAATAAATGCTGAAGATTAAGGACATTATGTCCTTGCATCGCTTGAATTAAAAATCGTTCAGTTAAAAAAAATTTCCAAGTAAAGGATATATGAGAGGAAAATATATCCTTGCATCAATTGAACTGCCAGAAAGCATCGCTGTATAGTTTTATAATTAGTTAGAAGCTTTTGCTGCATTTCTACAAAAGTTCTGGCAGAAATGCAACCTTATACATGAAGGATATATGAGTAGTATGCATGTTCTTGCACCTGCTGTAATGCAATATGCGAGAGAGCTTAACAGTACACTTTTAGGAGTAATTATGGTTTTTCGGCTCGTGGTGATAATAAATTTTGGAAAACTTTAATTTTTCAAAATAAAGGATATATGGGGAGCAAACAAATCCTTGCATCAATTGTACTAAAATTTATCAGACAGCATTGCTGTATAGTTTTATAAATAGTAAGAAGATTTTGCTGCATTTTTACAAAAACTCCTGCAGAAATTTAAGTTTTGGTATTAAGGATATATGGGTAGTATGTATGTCCTTGTAATGATTTTAGTGTACTTTATGAGAGAGCT
Source organism: Nowickia ferox (assembly GCA_936439885.1). Lineage (NCBI taxonomy): Eukaryota > Metazoa > Arthropoda > Insecta > Diptera > Tachinidae > Nowickia > Nowickia ferox. The sequence goes on along the minus strand of OW387024.1, from coordinate 10,203,821 downwards.
TAAAAGTAAAATTTTAAGAGTAATTATAATTTTTCGCAGCATGGTGATAATAAATTTCGAAAACATTTATTTTTGCAAATAAAGGATATATGGGGAGCAAACATATCCTTGCATCAATTGTACTAAAATTTATCAGAAAGCATCGCTGTATAGTTTCATAAATAGTTACAAGATTTCTCTGCATTTTTACAAAAATTCTTGCAGAAATTTTACTTTTGCCATTAAGGATATTTGGGTGGTATGATTGTTCTTGTACCGATTGCAGTGCAATTTGTGAGACAGACTAGCAGAATAATTTTAGGAGTAGTTATAAAGCTTTTCTGCATCCTGATGATAATTTTAGCTGAAAAAAATTATAAAATTACATATTTTTTAATTAAGGATACGTGTGAAAAATTTATGTTCTTTCAAGTATTGGTTTCAAATTTAATAAAAAGCTTAACTTAATTTAGTTATACGTTTTCTCTGCAATCTGATTTTTAATTGTAGCTGAAATTTAATTTTTTTTTATTACTTTGACGAGTCCTTGCGCCTAGTAAATATTTTTATTTGCTGAATTTGCATAAATTTTCTCTACGTACTTAGGACTTTCGTTTATAAATATTACTTTATTCCACTTTGTGTTGATTCATGTTTATTTCAAAGCGCTTTAAAAAAAGTTTTTGGTTTTGCTTAAAAATTAGTTCTTTGGCACTTCCCTAAGTTTTGGGAGAAAATTTAATATTCTCTTATGTCATCTAATATAACCTCTGCAATTGCCACATTTTCTTATTTAAATAGTTTTATTGCCATTGTTTGATCACGTACTAGAGAACCATTGCTGTTTGAGTTTTCAACCAAGATTTTTTTCCTTAAATCATAAACTGTCGATTTTACATTCATTGAAGCTTTCAATGCGTGATTCCGTTGGCAAATTCCTCAATGTCATACTGACATTTTAAACCACTTTACAAAAACATATTCATTTTATATCAAAAAGGCAGAAAGAAGAAAGCAAGAAAGAAATATATGTACGTGAAAAATTTTTTGTTGTTGTCATATTGAACAAGAAATACCTAAAGACACTCTTTTGCTGTATGTGTATATATATATATGTGTGTGTGTGTGTGTGTGTGTGTGTGTGTAAGACTGAAAGATAGTCTGATTGAAAAAGAAAAATGAGCACAATGAAAAACCAAAAGTAGACAAGCAATAACAAAACATTACTTGAATGGGCTTGGCCAAGACAATTTGTAAACTTAAACTCGAAGAGAACGTGATGAAATGTGTTACTACGAGTAGATTCATATCCCTTCTTATAATTTTTTTTTTTTTTTTGGTTGTTGGTAATTTTTCTATAACCTTATTTGTTCGTACTACTGACAGTGGTGGTTAATGTCATTCAGTTTTTCTTTAGCCATATTTTTCTTAATGCTGCAAAACACTTTAGATTTGTTACCAACACCATCACTTCTAAAGGACTATAAAGGCTGTAAACTCAAACACTTGCATACATTTTACGTTCTTATGTACTTGCTTTGCCTTGACGAGGAAAAGTGTCAGCCAACAGCTGCCTATTGTTGCTGGAGAAATCATGAAGCGTATTGTGTATAAGAAAGTGAGTAAAAGTCTTAGCTTTTGCTTTGCATATTGTTGTTCTTAATAGAAATAGTTGTGGGCTAAAAGCAAAATGGCTTAGTTTTTCTTTTTTCTTATTTCAGTTCTAGTAATGCAGTCACTAGTCCTTCTTTTCATTTCAGTCTGTTTTATTGTTATTATTATTTTTTTTTTTATTCTTTCTCTGTCAATGGAGTAGATATGAATTGTACGTGTTTGTTTGGCCAAGTTTAAGTCCTTGGAGGTGTAAAATGAAGAATCCATAAACAAAGATATTTTGAAGAATTGCAACTATAGAAAATATAAGAAATAAATTGTGACTAGAGTTTTTCTTTTCCCGGACTTTTTCATTTCCCGGGAAAGCGGGAACGACTTTTCAGTTTCCCGGGAATTCCCGCCCAGTGCAAAACTGTACAAAATATTTTTTGATTTAATTTATTTCGACAAAAAACAAATAACAATTCATGAGATCGATTAAATAATAACGATTTATAAGCACATTAGTCGAAAAACTAATATAATTTCAGTTCTTTATATAATAGTAATTGATAAATACCAATATATGTAAATGGAAAGTCAAGTGCATTGATATAACGCAAAAAAAAACAAATTACATTATTAAAAAAATATTACAAAATCTTGCTTTGAAAATAGGACTTTAGTACAGAATAAGCATTAATAGAATCGTTCGACAGTCTATTTCTAATTTTATTTAAAAAAAACTCCTGTTATACGGATGTTGGCCTTATAGTCAGAAGAGCATTATATAATCTCTGGACACTTTCAGTTTTTTTAGCACTTCCTTCAAAAAATTGCAATTCCTTTTTTAATGAAAATAATTTTCTTTGAATCGAAACAGCGTTTTCTTTACTACAAAATCAACACAATATAAGTTGTTGTTGTAAAATTTTAGCTATTGTGCTAATACCATCACCTTATTATTGCACCATCACCTTCATAAGTGAATAACAACACTCAACAAGGAATGTGTACATATGAACTAAAGTTGCCATATAAAATCCCGGGATCCCGGAAAATTTTTCCCGGGAAATCCCGTATGAAAAACACTAATTGTGACCAATAAAATAAAAATGTGATAAAAGGCTTTATTCTTGTATTAGGCAATGTATCAAACTACAATGAGAGCTATTCTGTGACTTGTGAGTGTAATATTTTTCCAATTAGCGCCTTCCAGGAGTTAAAGCAATGGACATCAGGTAATTTAAGGGTTTAAGCAATTTGTCTCCTTTTTAAGTTTTTGCGCAGTTGTCTCTGAATTTTCATTATTTCCTTTTCATTCTAAAAAGACCTTTTAGAAACCATAAATTTAAAAAACAAATTCCATAATAATATCCACAATATGGCAGTGTTCCCACCTTATTGTTATTTTATAATTGCACACCAATAAAATTTTTACAGTTTAATGGATTTTGTTGTTTTGCTACGATTTTTATCGTTTTCTTTTAGTTTTGTATGAAAACCATAGCCATCGTTACTATACTGTCTTAATTATCCAGACATTAAAGTGTTGGCCAAAATGATAGTGGCAAATAGGTGAAGCTGTAATTAAAAATAGAAAATTTGCTTAGTGTTTAAACCTGTAACGAGGTTAATTGAGACTCATATGATTTAATTATGTGAAGTATGAGTTGTATAAACAAAAAATCAAGCATACGTATAGGGAACTTTGTTATTATATAACGAATTGTCAAAAACATCGCTTAGAAACTTCTCATTTGTGTAATTTCTTTTGCTTCTACTTAAGATTCTGCTTCTTAAAAAGCAAACAGTCGTAGTCAAAGCAAAAGTGAAAAAACGAACAGTTATACACAAAGAAGCACTTCAGCAAGCAACAGGTTCGAACAGTTTTTGTTTGACTGACTGCTGCTTTCAATAAATTCGGAAGTTAAAGCAGTAGAGATGTTGTGTGTTTTCAATTAAATTTCAATTGCCTCATATCTTTTATGTTTTTGCATAATTGCACTTCTAAGTCTTCTGCTCAGTATCAAACCAATCGGTGCAAGGATATGCTCACCTTACATATATCCTTAACCTTAAAAATTAAAACTTTTCATAATTATTAACATAATTTATTAAGAAAAAAAACATGTAACAAATTGTTATATTATTTAATTAAGCTTTTTGGAAAACTTCAGCTCAATAGTGGCAAGGACTTGGCTTCCTTCCATATATCCTTTATTTGAAAAATTGAATTTTATTAAAAATTACTAAAATAAAATTGTTGATTGATTTGCAAATGTTTATGGAATTGTACAGCTAAACGTTTTAGGTGATTTCAGCTCAATCGTTTGTCTCTTGCCTGAATATATATATGAACTTTATGCTAAAATTTCAGTCTTAGCTATAGGGTGTTTTTTATTGAGGTATAGAACTTTAAGTTGGCATCACTTTTTTAACTGGCGGCCATTTTGTCAGCTGTCAAGTGATTAATATTTAGTTTGGTTTGCCATTTCATCATGAACAGGTTGACAAAAGAACAACGCTTGCAAATCGTGCAAATTTATTTCGAAAATAATGGTTCAGTTCGCGAAGTTTACCGCAAGCTCCGTCCATTTTATGGTCGACATAATCGTCCATCAGAGCAATTAATTCGGTTAACCATGGATTGGCCACCAAGATCGTGTGATTTGACACCATTGGATTATTTTCTTTGGGGATATGTGAAGTCGCTCGTCTACGCCAACAAACCAGAAACGTTAGGGGACTTGGAAGCCAGCATTCGTGGCGTTATTGCCAACATACGGCCCCATATGCTCGAAAAAGTGGTTGAAAATTGGACCTGTAGAATTGGCTTTATTCGAGCCAGCCGCGGCGGCCACATGCCCGAAATCATATTTAAACGTTAATGGCATAAAATTATCCTTCCAATAAAGCCAAATTGAGGGACATTAAAACGATTTTCTTGTGTTTTATTTCAATTCGAAGTTCTATACCTCTAAAAAACACCCTATATAATAACGATACTAATGCACATGCAATTACACTTCCAGATCTACTGCTTTCACTCAAAGAAATCGCTGCAAGCTTATGCCCACCTTACAAACATACTTACATGTATCCTTAACCTTAAAAATTATAATTTTTAGCAATTATTAACAGAATTCGCCAAAGAAAAATATGTAACAATTTGTAGTATTATATAACTAAGTTCTCTAGTAAATTTCAGCTCAATTGCACCAAGGACTTGTCTTCCTCTCATATATCCTTTTTTTATTTAATTTTGTTAAAATTTTGTAGAAGAAAATTGCTGCTTAACTTGCAAAAATTTTTAGAATTGTACAACTAAACATTTTAAAGAATTTCAGCTCAACAGATGCAAGGACTTGTCTACCCTCTCTTATATCCTTAAATTAAAAAAAACTAAATCTTTTTAAAACGTATTCAAAGAAAACTATTAGTTATACCCGAGAGTAACACAGTCAAACAATGTGATATTTTTTTTGTTAAGTTGTGTAAGAACATGCCCATCTGCCAATATCCTTGAATTCCAAATTCTTTTCTCATAACGCTTAAGATCAGAATGCAGCGATCAGAAAGTAACTATTTCTATGTGTTTAAGCTATACAGCAAATTTTATAACAGTATATATAAAGATATGACAGCCTATCTTATATCCTTTATCAAATTTCATGTACAAGTGTGATCCGAATGCTGTAAAACCAAGTAACTATTTTAAGAATTATATTACTAAGCTCACCAGTAAATTGCAGTTCAATCGGTCTTAGGACTTGTCTACTCCCCATATATCCTCTAACTTAACTTAATTTTAAGCTGCAATTATAAAGAAATTGTGTATGAGTTTTTAGCAGGACATTCCTACCTGTCATATTTCCTTAATTTGTAACTTATGTTTCTAACACTAATTGTGGTTAGAATATAGTGAAAATTGGTAACTATTTACAGAATTATGCACTTGAAATGCCTGAAAAATTTCATGTTAGTAGGTATAAGTATGTGTCTAATGCCCATATATCCTTTATTTTAGATATTAAATTTTGGTAACAATTATGATCAAAATGTAATCAAAATTTGGAAGTCGTTATGAAATTATGCATTTGTGTTATAATTTTACATAAGCCAGAAAAATTAATTGGAAATTTCCTGCAAAAAAAATATAGAAAAAATTTTTGCTAAACAAATTCATTCTTTTAGTAACATTTTAGGATTTGTGATGATTTTAGAAAAGTTTAAGATACGTCCATAAATGAGAATCTCTGAAATGCAATTTAAACTTTATTTTTATCTTCTGCTTAGGAAAATGCTCAGCTGCATGTAATTTTTTTTTCTGACATACTTTTTTCCGTTCTTGTCTATGACGGGGAATCTGTCTGCTCTTCCGTCAGCTTGTTTTAACAGTATTTATATGAATGAGTTTCTTTTGTTCTAAATGTAATTCATTATGTGTTAGAGTATGTTTGGCTTTATTATTATCTATTTGCTTCTTTCCAATTTTTTCTTCTTGTAAATATTATTATGTTTATTGTTTTTACAAGACAAAGAAATACTAAGTGTACATACAAAAAATATACATTCATGTAACTCTTATACCCGGTAGTTCCTGGAATGTAGAACACGGACTGGACAGTATGGGTTCGATAGTGCTACCAAAGAGTAGCAAAACCCTATACTGAGTTTGAGTGGCCAATTTTTTTTTTTTTTTGTCAGATTAGATAAATATTGTTACACAAAATATTCGAACAAACCTTTTAAATGCAAATGCTTTCATAAAAACAAATATTTGATAAACAAAAAGAATTATTCATAATTGTTTAGCTAAAGCACTAAATACACTTGCGTACGCACATACAAGCAGGCGATTAAATAAACATAAAACAATAATGAAATAGCTTCTGCTTGCAGAAAATACATATACAAATAAAAATAAAGTGAACAATCACCATAAATTGCTTCTTTAGAGATATATATACGCAAATACGCACATACATAGTTAATACATGAACTAATGGCGCAATCGAAAGCAAGCTGAGATAGTCTAGACGTTGCTGTCACATACTGGAAACCTTGTGTGAGGTATAAAAAGGGCGACGCATCTGCTGGCAGTCAGTCTATCATAAAATCAGTCTGAAGTTCAGTTGTTCATTGTAAAGAGTTGTTTATTAAAAGCTCAGTTCATTATTGTGAAGAAAGAGTAAATCTCAGTTGGATGCAAATGATAGTCCTGCAAAAGTGTGTAAAAGTAAAGTCAGCAGGAGTATTGCTTGAAGACCAGCACAGTCAGTTTTGTGAGACGTGACGCGGAGTAGGCGTCATGACAACCAGTTGTGAATTATTTAATTGATTTAAATGTGTTGTGTGTGTGTATTTAAGCTCTTGATTTGATTAGCATAAGCTTATTTAGTAAATAAAGTGTCATTCTTAATCCAGAAAAGTAAATTGACAAAACGCAAAAATGGCAACGTTTATCAACTGATTACAGGGCTGGAAAAATCGATTTAATAATTCTCGACTGTAAGAAAATAGCAGGTTTTTACAAAACTAACTCTGATAATAGAAACTTTTTGAGAATTTTTTTTTTTTAATTTTTTTAGCGTTTTGAAATCGTTTTGAAAACGATCATTTTCCATCACATACCTCAATGTGTAATGATATATGGGGGATATACAAACCCATCCCAAAAACGTATTTTTCAAAGTCTGATTTACATGAATATGACTTGATTCTATGTATGTGTGTTACCTTCTTTCGGAAAGCAATAGTGCAGAGAGCACATTTCGTTAAGCATTAAATTATTTAGCTTAACTCGTTTTACACCTCTGACATTTTGAGTTTTCTTAATTTGTATAGTGGCGTTACAGCGCCTCTAGTGTTAAATAGCCGTAGCAATGCTTCAAGATGTGTATACACTTTATTAGTTCCTTTAGTTCGCCGAAAATTCAATGGTACAAATGTCTATGGCTGTCATTTGCTTTGCAGTCATTGCGCTAACTACTTTTTAAATTTTTTCAATAATTTTTTTTTAATTTTAAAACAGATGTGCAATTAAAAGATCAAAGCATCTTAGCACTAGAGGGTATAATTTTTTTTTAATGTGTATATAAATTTTCTGTTGTACTGCTTTTAATATATTTTATGTTTATTTCTTTTAATTATTTTATTTTTATTTTCTTTTGCCATTTTGTGTTGCTCTTAGATTTGTTGTTGTTGTAGAGTTATGAATTTTTATGTAGTAGAAACAATTTATGATGTTTGTTGTGTAATTTTGTTTCAGTAGCTTGGGATTTAATTAGCTTCAATTTAAGGAATAGACATACATACATATATATTGAGGCTTTGCTGCAGTAGTGTTATAACTCCAAAAATTAATATGAGAAAACTAGTCGTCATGTCGTTTTTTATATTGTTTAACATTTTCATATAAATATCTTGCAAACTCACCTCAGATTCAAAATTCAAAACCTGAAATTCAAAACTTGAAATTCGTTTTCTGTAAAATAATTTTTTTTTTTCAGTTATGACTCTCTCGCACCAAAGGCTCGGTATGTAAGTATGTGCTTTTAATTTGTGTATGTGTTTGCTTCTGTGCGTGTCTTGCTGCAGCAACACAACGTCTTGAGTAAATTCCTTATTGTTAGCAAAGTGCGAATACTTTTCAAGCTGGAATAGAGAGTAAAAGACAAAAGATTGGTATTAAGTTGTTGCTAATATTTGTCAGTAATTTAATACAGCAGTTCTCAAGCTTTGAAAATGTTTCATATAGTATTAGAAAAATATTAAGAGTAAGAAACTTTTAGCATACATATAATATGTATAAGTTGAATTTAAAAAAAAAAATTGAGGGCGTAGCACTGTTCGCTATTCTGTTCATAAAACTAGCATTTTTTCACAACTTAGTTCGCATCCAGAAAGAAAGTGAGTATACTTTAAACTTTATTTATATCAATCTTATCAAAAACAGACAAACTACCAACAGCACAAATTGTTTCTGCTTTACCATGTTCCGCGCAACTTTCTTAATTTTTTCTTTCATACCATTCTTCTCCAGACAATAACAAAAAAAAACAAAAGAAAAAATGAGGCAATCGATCCAGCAGTTCACGCGTGATGCCGTGACAAAGAAAAATTTATTAATTTCTATATATACTCGTACATATAAATATTATGTTGCCATAGAAGCTCAATCTGGTAACAAGTTCTCCTGAGAATCTTTGTGGCGATTCTCAAGAATTTGAATACTTGAATTGAAATATAACATTCATATGCTTAAATTTGCTTGTGAGAAAAACAACACTGACGCTGCCCACTTTTCTAACCCCAAAACAATAATTTATTCACTAACTATACGCTCAAAATCTGGCCAGAGTCAGTTAATAAGTCCGTCAATCAGTCCATGACTTTTCGAGTTTCCCACCTATTAACTGAAACATTAACAAGCTATGTCATTTAGTTTGTATTTGACTGAGTGATTTGAGCAGAAAATGGAAGCAAACCATAACTCAAACCAAAGCTAAGCTTGATAAATACTGTGAGTACTCCTTCAATATCAGTTTCCTTGGTAAAAGAGTGGTTTACTGAATAACGTTGTGACCGTACAAGCTTTGAAGATGCCGAGTGCTCTGGCCGCTCAGTTGATTTTTCTACATCCGAAACAATGTAAAAATTCACGATATGGTTTGGCCGACCGGAGATTAAAAGTGAGAGAGATTGTGGAAGCTATAGATACCGCTCATTGCTCAGTGGTTTAAATTTTGAATATATATGGGAAACTTTTCGCAAGAAGGACGAAACGTAGATCCATCAAAACACATCAGACACCAAAAAAAACATCAGTGAAAACAGTGGGTTTATCGGTGTGAATCAGCGGCAAAGAAGAGCAAGGTGGGCTTGTCAGCTAATAAAGTAATGGTGACCGTTTTTTGGCATCCAGGCGTTATAATCCACATAGACTACCTTCAGAAGAGTAAAATAATTAATGGAGAATATTATACAAACTTATTGGGTCGATTTAATGAGGTTTTGAAAATCAAACGATCGCTTTTGGCCACCAAAATAATGCAACGGTTTAACAAATGTGCTGTTTGCATGACAAGAATCGATGGATTGCACTACGAATCGCTCCCTCATTCGCTATATTCGCTGGACTTGATTTGATTGATTTTAGTAAAACACCCTCGCTGGTAATTCCGGATAGGGACCATTGGGTCAAATCCGATAAGCTTTATATATATGTGGGTAGTGTGGTCTTTACAGTCGGGTCTAAAATGGGGGAAGGAACAGGGACTGGTGTCTATATCTTGGGAACGAACATTCGTAGTTCTTTCAGACTGCCGAATGAATGCAGCGATTTCCAAACTGAGATTTGAGGCCAGGAATGTAGCTGACGGTGATAAGGTAACCTTCTAAGTCGACAGTCAAGAAGCGCTAAAAGCTTTGAAGGAACACAGTGTCAAATCGAAGCTTGTCAGTGACTGTGATAAAGCCCTCAACTTGCTTATGGCCAAATAGAGTCTCGAGGGTTATGTGGCCAAATCCGGAAGATCCGGAAGATCCAAACTGCTACTGGATTGGTCACTGTTCGGTCAGAGCAAACTCAACCAACATTTGGGGAACTGGTACTCCAGATTAGAAACCATTGAACATATTATCTGCCACTGTCCAAAGCTGTAACGTCAGAGGCTTAGATGGCTGAGCAGACGTTTTCATGAGAACATTAGTGATATCAGGAAATATAAACTGGAGGATATCAGGGGCTTCACTATGGGAATTCAGTGACTTAGTGATATAGGGGCACTTCTGGGTACAAATAAATTGCTAAATATTACTGTTAACGGGCAATAGAAGGGCATCACAATGGACCCAACTGGGTCTCCGAGTAGAGATACGTTGTAGCACCACCCTTCCTAACCTTACCTACTCCTCTTCTCCTTAGTAGCCCCTTCCCAAAGAAGGTAGTACAGTCCAGAATTCAGTCAAACTAGAAGACAAATTTTCCACCTGGAAATTATACCAGATATGTAATGCTTTAGGGACTTATACTGGAAAAACCTGGGGAATTATATAGAGGAAACTAGGTTCCTAATCTGATTAAGATCGATAAGTTTTCATGATTCTTTATTGGCTATTATTCCAATGGGATTGTACTGAAACATTATTGCCCACATTATTAACTCAAATAGTTCTGTCTTTTTAAATATTCTTACTTAGGAAACTCTGCACTTGAAAGCTGCAGCAACACTTAAACAATTAAGCATTGTAATAATGTTGAGAATTTGTTAAAGAGTTAAATGTCCTGAGTAAGTAAGTATTCTCTAATGTTTATTATTCTTGTATAATTTTCTTTCTTTTCCTCATCTTAACAAAATAATTTGAAAGCATATTGCCGGCCAGAATAAACCCAGCAGGATGAAAGAGAGTGTGAGAGAGAGAGCTAGAGGGAAAAGGAAATGCAGTTAATGCAAATTGCAGTAAATGCAATGAGAAACTAAATATTTATATTTGGTTGTCCTGAAAGCTGTGTTAACACTACGAACAAACACACACTAAAACACTTTTGTAAAATACGGGTTGTGTGAATTTATTTATTTTACTGCTTACCAGTAGAAAAGAAAATTACGCCAGCAACAAAATTTCATTGTTATATAGTGTTTCTTTTTTGAAAAATAAAGAATAAAGAGTGCTGTGCCCGAAATTCATTGGTCTTAAATAATTCCTGGCCAATTTGAAAACCAGCATTAATTTTAATGTAAATCTGAAGCAAAGAAAAGCCATTAGTTAAGAAAATTTGCCGTAGTTGCAGTAGTGGAAGGTGTATACACACAAAAAGTGTATTTTATGCTATTGTACAAGTCATTTCTATTAGAATATTTATAATTTGTCTTTTCATACTGCTGCCGGCAAGACCGGCAGTCAGCCAGCCATTCAGCCATCCAGTCAGAATTCATTAATATTCCTCGTATTCCTTGTCTCTATTCTTTGTAGTTGTTTGTGTAAAAGGACAGTGTACTATTTATTTTCTAAAACCATTATTGCTGCTGGTATTTGCTTAAGAGATTTCTTTAAAATTCTTTTGGAAAAAAAAATACTTTAAGGACACACAAAAAAAAGGTATGAAAGGAAAAAGGTTGAAAACGCATAATACTTTGTTATAACGCCTGCAAAAACATGAAAATGATTGTAAGGTATTCATGCCAAAAAAGAGGGATGTTCAGAGCAGTTGTTTGTAATCTTTGGCTGTAATAAGAGCATTTCTTTAGTAATTCATTTGGTTATAGAAACTCATATTCATTCAACTGATTTTTTGTTTGTTTGGTTTTTTAATTTGATTTTTTTTTTTCAACAAGAGGAAAGTATGCTAACCAGAAAATGGCGAATGGCATATTTGTGGTTCTTACATTCAAGTCAATTCTAAATAGAAGGTGGGAGAAATGAAAAGTGAGAGAGAAGTCAGCTATTTTGTTTCCACTTGTTTGAACTTACCCGGGGTAAGGAAAAAACTATGGGAATTGCTATTCAGAATAAGGTTGCAGGTTTTTCTTATATTTTCTCAATAAGCTGACTTTAAGTATTGAAAAACTTTGAAGCGCCGACCCATATATGAGAGTTATTTTCCATTTTCGGACGAATATTGGTGGTATAAATAGTAAGAAGATCAGATAGAGTGAAGTATCTCTAGCACCGTTTCACAGAACTAAGGGCCTAGGCACTTGAATGCTTCTTTTGAGATTTGAAAAATGTGATCCCTCCACCGAACATCATACTGAATTTTCATTCCCAGAAGAATATGAGTAAGCATACAGCGTCGGTTGTTACGAGCGTTCACATCGAAGCTATTCGCATGACCTCATTGTATAAAGTATAATTCATACTTTGCCTCATAACCTCAAACTCTGGCAGGTTTGGCCTATTGCTGAATGAGAGTGAATGGAAAAGAGTAGTTAGATAGCATAAAAGGTTACTTAAAAAAATAAGGAACAGAGTAGGAGAAAAGATTGGAGCCTTGCGGTACCCCTGACCCTACGCTAATATATAACCACAATTCATTTCCAATTACTTATTGGATAAATACGTTTGTATTCAACTTTAATCTAATGCGATGAATCCATAATGTTAGAGCATCAAGATATTGGTAACCAGCAAGATGAGATTACACTCCAAGTGAAGCAGGACTTAACAGAACTCACAATCATGTCAGATATCATAATAGGATCTAATAGGCTTCAAGCTAAACACTCTCTAGAGGGCAGAGAGTTCAACCTTCACACAGGTAGTAAAGTTGTTTATGTTTTACGACGCATTCTCTTTGGCATACTTCCCCCTTATCAGTTACTCAGCCAGCCATAAAAAAAGGGGGAGACTTTTGATGATAATCTTTGACTGAAGTTGTGGTCTCTACAAACAGGAAAAAATAGAAATATGTACATATCTATATTTATACTACTATTAAAGTCTTTTTTCATCGCCACTTGGGGTTGCTTTGTGAGTGAGAGTTTTAATAAATGAATGTCTGAACATGAGAATGTAAATGTTGGCGAATGCGTTTCCGCATTCATTACGCTTTGTATAAATGTGTGGTAAAAGTTTTTGAATAGAATCTCTCTAATTTCTAAGAAATAAAGCGCGAAGCTGCTACAAAAAGAAAAACAAAAAAATATAAAAGTAAAGAAAAACATTCAATTACAACTTCATGCGGTCGATTTGAGCTGTTCATTTCGTGTGAGGCTAAAAACAAATCTTTACAGCGTGTCACAACTTTGCCCTTAAGTTTCCAAAAATCCTTTTTATACCTACAACAAAAAATAAGCTTCTATCCTTTTACTCACACATTCTCCCAAATAAAATGCTGTCTGTAACTTTTAATGTTTGCTGGCCTGCTTATTAAATGAAAAAAAAGTTTCAAGTTAAAAAAAAAACTATCATTCATTCCTTTATAAAGCATTTTGCTGACTCAGGATTTGCGTATCATTTATTTAATTCACTTTAACTTGTATTTAAAGCACATTATTTGCTTGCACATAAAATACCCACATTTCCACACACATTATTGGCAAAAGAAAACTATCCTGGACAAATCCTCGCACATGCAATTGGAGGGGAACAAATAAACCAAAATGCCATTCACTCATTCAACTTTTTCTTGTTATTGAATCATTCAATCTTCTCTCATTCGTTTATTTGTACCCTTGTCGATGAATGGGAAAAGCCAACAAAAACTTTTTCCTTTAGATTTAATTTTAGTTTATTTTAAGTGGGTGCATGGGTCGATGTCTGCCAGAGTAGTTCGAGAATATTTTTTGCTGTATTGCGACGGAGTTGAAAGTTCTTTTTTTTTTTTTGTTGTTGATATTTTTCAATTGAGGTTGAAAGTTTTTTGTGTGTTTTATTTTTGTTTATAACACAATTTCCAAATTATTGTATCAACGGGAGCAGTGAATTGAATTTAAACTAAGAGATTTTAAATAAATTAATTTAAGACAATACTTTAAATGTTTTGCTTAATGCCGAGTACAGACTATGGAATTTTGTGACATAGCAAGCAAAAATAAAAGTGTGTACTAGTGGCAACGTTTGCCATTTCTGATATATTTCGTTGTGTGGCATTAGCTCACAAACTGTTTATGCATCTGATGTAGACAGTTGTGAGCACAACTTGGCAGCATTGCAGACACAAAAACAAAGTGTCAGCGTTTTGACATTTTGTTACATTGAGTACATTCGGAATGAATTTTAAATGTATACAGGTATAAAAATTAAAAGGGTATGTATATCGAAAAAGAAAGTTTAAAAGCACAGACACTTTTGAGAAAAGCATCCTGGGCGCATGACATGACGACACAACTAATTTAGCTTGTGGAGGTTCGTGAGGCGCAACTTGAATCCTGCTTCAGTAAACTGGAATGCAGAGTACAATATAATCCTTTGGTGGCGCGCATATTAAGCCGTGGTCTTTGCCACCACTTTCTTTTCCGTTCTTAATTTCTTTCTTATTATTATTAAACATACCATAGTGCACTAGCCAATTGAATAATTTTGCGATTATCTATTTGTTTAAATATTAATTAACAAACAATACAAAAAACCCAGTCTCACAATTGCTAAAGCAAATGGCACTGAATGTCATTATATCAAAATTAGTTCTTGATGTAAACAATGTTGCCGTATTGCCATTATTTAGGAATGGGATCCTTTCCTGTCACAATGACGCAACAAAATTGTGTGTTATCGAAAAACTTTATGGGAACGGCATTGCACACATTTCAAAATAACAACACAAGAAATGCCAGATATAAACTCAGCCTAAAAATTTAATTACTTAAACCAAGAAATTAAAAATTAATTAACACTAAAAAATTACGAGGTTGGAATTACTAATTCTACGTCGACAGCCAGGCAGCGCTAAAAGCTTTGAAGGGACACATTGTCAAATCGAAACTTATTAGTGACTGTAGGAGAGCCCTCAACTTGCTTATGGATAAATATAGTGTCATACTATGTTGGGTTTCTGGACACAGCAGTTGCCGATGAGCTGGCAAAAATAGGGTCGGCATTAGATGAAGGAATAACAGACAGGTCGGTGAAATTACCGATAGGTCATTACTATAGCGAACTCAGTAACTGGGCAGAAAGCAGAACCAATAGTTAATGGCGAAGTAGGGAGGATTGTAGAGTCTCAAGGGACTTGTGGCCAAAACTTGACTCAGGAAGATCCAAACTGCTACTGGACATGAATAGGAAGGCGATGCGAATTGTGATAGGCGCGTTGACAGGTCACTGCTCGGTCAGAGCAACAACCAGCATTTGGGAAACTGGCACTCCAGATTTTTGTAGGATGTGCGGGGATGAAGAACATTGAACATGTTATCTGTCACTGCCCGAAGCTGCAACGTCATAGGCTTAGATGGCTGAGCAGACGTTTCCATGAACGCATTACTGATATCGGAAAGTGTAAACTAGAGGACATCACGGGCTTCATCATGGGAATTCGGTGGCTCAAGGACGGGTAATAGGGTCACTTCTAGCTATATATGGGGGGTAAATATTACTTTTTTTTGGGTCTCCGAGTGGAGGTGCGGTATAGCACCACCCTTCCTAACCTAACCTAGAATTACTGATTCTTGTTCTATAGACCAAGACATACACAGCGGGCATTTTGGAAAGTTTTATAAATAAAAGAGACCTACAACTCTCTCTTTTTCTAATAAATTCAGTAAAAAATTTTGTGACGTTCAAGCCCTGGCCAGACCCAGTCATGTCAACACCATAGATTTTTCTGATATGAGTTAGTGTTTATGCTAATGTATATCGGAGCACCCTTCTTCGTCGCAGCACCCTTCTTCGTCGATATTTGTACAATGGCTACAAGGGCTTAAATTAATACGCCTACTCTTCGCTCTATCTATCTGTCAATCCACCATCTGTGCTTGCACTATCCCTTTCCTAATCTCAGGTAACATAAGGAATTATTTGGACCTGCCAACCTAACCTAACCTATTCAATCAGCCCAATTATCTATGATTATCTAGCTTGAAACCTGTCTTTCGGCCGAAACGGAAAATGGTGTGGATTAGTAGTAGTCTATATACTCCGGAAAATCTCCTTATTCTTCCAATATGAACCCATGGCCGTATAAGTCTTTTTCAACGAATTGGTAACCTTTAATCTTGTCGCTATTTGATTGACCACGAGGTCAGCTGGCAGCCAGTGCATTTTTTTATTTATTTTTTTTTTAACAAACACAACCCGCGAAGCGATTAGCTTTTCTGCAGAAAACACCTAGAGTCTATGGTGGGAATCGAACCCACGACCTCTGGACTGAGAGGCTAGCATCACTACCCACTCAGCCACAGGGGCACCCTGTGAAAGGAGCTTTCGGGGGTTTGGTGTGTGAGGCATCAGTCATCAACAAGGTGGAGGTACGAAAGCTTCTTACTCTTATCCCTCCATGGGATGCTTTTAATAATGTAGACCAACATACTATCACACCATACATCAATATAGTCTTGACTATAGTGTTGCAAAGCCATTTAAAATTTCTGATTTTCCCATACCCTTCCTATACGTATATAAAGCAATGGATGCTTATATTCTCTATCTCGGATGCGTTGAGGTGTAAGTTAGGAGTCAAGCTATGTAACCAAATACTTTGCGTTGTTTGATAGTTTACATTTTAATACATTTAATTATGGGAAGCTACAAGCTGGTTACCTATACTTTTTCGTGAAGACCTCACGATCCGTTCATTGCTCCACTTATTGGCCATTTGCAGTGATGCTTGCAGCCTATGTGAAACTGTATTTAGGTATTTTTCTAATATAGACAGTGCGATCTTAACGGCCTATACTATACTTTTGCACACCATAGAATTTAGCTCAAGGTTGAACAGGAGAAATTTAAGGCAAGGTTGAACAGGAGAGGAGGATAATACTCTGGTCCTGTGGGGTTCCCATATTGGATATTTATTTATTATCGTAACCTGCCTGGATATAATGATAATTTTCGTTAGTTGTCTCCTTACTAGGCTCATTAGTTTGGCTTACATTACATAACGCCCTTTTCAGGATGTTAAAAATATTTTGCTTGAGAAACCCCTCCCGAAGGATATCCTTACTATCCTTACTAATATTATAAATGTGGGAGTGAGTTTGTTTGCTACACTTTCACGCCAAAACGCTAAATCGATTTTGAAAATTCTCCCCCCAATGGAAAGCCACATTATCAGCATCAAATATATCCTAAGTTCTTATCCGGTTCGGAACCGGTTTTTCCTATTTGGTACGAATTTTCAAAACGTTAGAAGGATTTTGAAAATTCTTTCATCAATGGAAAGCTACATTACCAGCGTTAAACACAGCCTATTTTTATCCGCTTCGGAACCGGTTTTCTTATATTTGGTTCGGATTTTGTCCGATAAACTGATTTTTGTGCTGGTTAGGGTAATTTCCGTTTCGGGTTTAATTGTTTGATGAGTTTTAAAACCGGGTCTTATTCTGTTTTTTTTTCATCTATTTATCGCCATTTTGTCGGTTTTTATCGTTTTTTAACATTATCAGTGTGTAATAAATAACAAAACATTCATACATTTTAAATAAATGTAGTTTCCAAAATATTAGATCTACGCGAGCGGAGCCGCGGGTAAAACCTAGTATGTATGTAAATAGAACAAAACAAACTATTATAAGTTAAGTTAAAACAATACATATTACTATTATGTTGATGAACATACAGCTTCCTCCGCCATTTAATTAAATAACTAAAAGAACAGATTTCCCAAAGGCTGACCGCCATTAACTATCAACAGTGACATTTGCTTATAAAACAGATCCTTTAATTGTGTGGGGATTTGCACTAAAATCATTATTTTTAATAAATTTAAATCCCTTTCAAAACCGATTGCTGAAAATTTAATGTCTCATAAAATTGTATTTACAATGAAATTAAAACCTTAACTGTTCTGTTCTAAAGCAAACAATAAAATTTCAATTCCCAGCTCTAATTTAAGTTACAAGAACCATTAAGCTAAAAAAAAAACAAAGACAAACAAACTTTGCCAACTCAAATGGTGTAGAAAATGAAGATCAGAAAAGTTCTTTTCTTAAAATTTTAATACATATAAAAAAAAACATACAACAAACAAACAAACAAAGCAAAAATATAAAGGCATACTTTTAAGGATTAAAGTGCCGCAAACAGCAAAGAAATATGTAAATAAAAACTTTCAATTGCAAAGTTGTGTTGTGTTTTGAAACCCCACAAGAGAAATAGGGCCGACCACAGACATACGAGTATAAAAGAATTTTAGTTGTTTTAAATTTAAAAGGGTTGTCCCTTCTTTTATTTTCAGTAATAATCATACATAACTATAAATATAAAATTATAAAACTGATGAAAAATTTATTGTTTATATTAATTAAAGTAAAAAAAAGTAAAAAAGTTTGTGCGTGTGTAAGTAATTATTTGTTTCTCTGTGGTCTGCTTGATTGTCTTGTGCCGTTAGTGTCATTGTTATTATACATTGTCCCTGTTGCTATTCTAATGGTGTCAGTAAAAATATTTTATTCTTTTCGTTTTGGGAAAATTCCTTTGGGAAATTTTGTCATATATTTCAGTAGCATATATTACTGTTTCATTTCATTATTATTTAGGTTTAGTTTATTTTATTGTGTTAGATTTGTTTATGTTCTAAGGGTTTTAATACACAAGAAAGCTTGCACAAAAATTAAACCATTTAAGCTTAAATAACACAATTTCAAAAGTCATTTGAACTAGTATATAAAAAGACGACCCACACAAGCACATACATACACATATATATCCATGCATATGTAGGTGTGGGTGCATGCAATACATATAGGCACTTGTGTATCTTACAAGTAATACATACTAATATGTGTGGCCATTCACACATGAGTGAGTCCTTTCTGAAAGCAAAAGACTTATAAATAAAATATAAAATAAAACTATTCAAATGTCTTTGTGAATCCACAACGGCTGACAAAATTATGTAGGCGTGCTGGCCTGCTTACAGTTTTGAAATCCTATAATTCCCTCAACAAGAATGAAATAATTTTGTTTTCCTCATATTAAAAGTATGTCATTAGAAATTATAACTTTTGAAATTTAGTTTGAGGCTATGAATATTTTTTACAGATAAAACTTAAGATGTATTAAAAAACTTTCAAAATATAAACTTAAGTAAATATTATATATATGACACTCCATTATAAAATGCTTCTGCTGCGCACAGTAGGGCGTTAGTGCCGAAAAGTTTTTGTCGACATGGCAGCAAATTTTGATATAAGTTTAAGTATGAATTATGAATTCGATATTGATTTTTTTCAACACATGCTCAATAACTTCAATACACTTGCATACAGATCTTTTTCATAAGTTAGAACTTGATAGTTTTAATACATTTGTTAAGTTAGGTTAGGTTGACGGGAGGAGTTATTATGCAAAGAGTTCCACAAATCCTCATCTTTTTGCTCTGTTAATGAAAAAACTCAAAGTACCAGTACAGAGCCTTGAAGTTGTCTGCGCCAACAGTTCTAGACAGAAGGATAGCAGTCAGAAAACCTCCTCCCAATAACTTTATTATGTACTGTGCTCATATGATTCTGCGGTCGAACAGTCGAACATCGAACATGATACGAAGTCTCATTGTACAGTTTACCAAATCTATTTATCCTCAACATTCTCTATAACATATTAATATCTAAAATTCCACTTGTATTCTGAGATCTAGCTCAGCGATATAAGCCAATGCTTCTGTGAGGAGGGGAGTGTCAAATATTCCAGTAGAAGTACGCCCTTCGAACAATTCTTGTTACGGCGTAATTTTGCTAACACTCGCCTTAAGAGGCTATTCACATATTGCGTAACATTGTTTTCGCAGTTTTTATAGCCCGCCTCCCTTGGTAACACAATATAAGTTTTCTACTTCGCGACGCGCCGTAACAAACGAGAATAGCCATTGCGCTCATCTCAGGAGACATACACATAAGCCAGTATAAACCTGTTATGCGGTCTCAAGTGAATTAAAAATTAACCCCCACCCTCATAGAAACTCAGTATCATTAACGTAGTACCTCAAACTTTTCCAGTCAATACCTATAAGGCGGATAATGTCTGTTAAGGAAAGCTACACAATGACAAAGAAAGTACTCCATTATCGCAGTGTCCTCCATGCATACCCTACATTCATTGTTGGCTGTGGCTCTAATCGGGTACAAATGCCCTCGTAAATTAGGGTTCCCTGTTAAGATGCCGGTCAATTTTTCTAGCTCAGACTTGTTTAGTTTCAACAGCTCCCTTGTTTTGTCTTCGTCCGGGGTCGCCCCATAGAACCTTGGTTCTATGTGGGCCCAATTTTTTAACTCAATTTTCGCAGCCTTAAAAGTCTTTGCATTAATTAGAGTTACTGTCCGTAACGTTCTGGTATTTTTCGCCAATTCATTTCCGATGCATATTGCCATGTGCTGCGTAGTCTTTAATCATATTCTTACAATTTAAAATGGTCCTAGAGTTTACTCTTTCGGTTTTGATTGCCTAATTGCTGTCAGCAAATATATTGACATATGTGACCTAGAAAACTAACCTACCCCATCAATTATTGATTGGTCAACTTGAAACTGTACTAAGGATTGGATAATAGTGTCGTTACGAACTTCAAGTGTATACAACTTTTTTGATGTAGTAAGTTCCGTGTGAAGATCTATTTCAGCTGATCTTTTTTTGACGTATGCATGCTGTCTAAACTTTTGAATCCATGGTCTTGAGCAGGAAAGAAGTGAGACTTATTGGTCTGTAAGCCTTTGAAGTCACATCCTTTAGGATAGATAGAGAAAATAAGACAGCCGTTGCTATAGGGAAAACAAAATCAAACTTATGTTTGTATATGATGCGATAGTGTGGTGGCCTGCATTATTAAAAGCACCCCATAACAGAAAAAATCTTACGTACCTCCGGCTTGTTTATAAATGATGCCTCACACACCAAACCCTCCAAAGCTCTTGTCGCAATCATGCAAATGGCTATGAATTGAGCGATAAGATTAAAGGCAACCAATACGTCGAAAAATGCTGTCACTTGCCATGCTGCAAGCTAGATAATCAGCGTAGGCTGAAACCTCAGCAATAAAGAAGCGGTTAATTGGTTAGGCTACTATGGAATATACAATGAGGATATATGTGCCGACATCTATTTAGATTTGTGAATGAGATTTCAAGATTTTTTATCTTAGAGTTAATCTAGGTAGCAAGGCACGGAGGTGTACTCCAACTCGCATATCGATCAACTAGTGGGTATTCCATTTAAATATTGCAAATCCGAAATAGAGCAGAAGCTCTTCACAATTGCGCAGACTAGATGGTCAAACGAGGTTAACTACTCCACTTCAAAATTAAGGGCCTGTCCCACGATGTCGACAACGTTCAACTTGACGCACATTTTCACATGAAACAACAACAAAATCTTAAATTTATTTTTTTTGTTTTGAATGTAAGTGTACGACAAGTCGAACTTTACCGACATGATGGGACAGGCCGTAACTTGACCACGATAGAGTCCCAGACTATCCGCCATCTAGAAGCGAATGCCGAAGGGTCAGCCAAATCTTTTTTTTTTTTTAATTAGCATCATATTTTAATAGTTTCAATTCTAAATTAGGTAAATTCACCATTTAACCTTTTTTGTTACTTGATGATTAATTTATTTCAAGAAACTCCTCTAAGAAACTTTAAAAACATTTCATGCTCTTGAAAAGCCTTTACAAACATCAATTTTAATCCGTTACACAAACAATCATTTAGTGTAAAGGCCACACAAATACTAATCAAATTTTATGATTATGGACATTTGCAAGTTATTTGAATGTTTATGCGCGTATTGAAACAACTTTTGAAATGCGTATTTACAATCTGAATTTCTATCAAACAACACCGCAAACAATTTCTACTGCTGTTGCTTTTGCTACCGTTGCTCCGTTGCTTTTTACTACAACAAGGGGATCATTGTATTTGCAAGCGATTTGGTGATTGCAATTACAAATGACTTAAACTCAACCAACGGAAAATCAATTAAAACTTACCACAACAGCTATTAAGTAGCAAGTAAATAAGTACATACGAATGTATAAATATGCATTTAGTTGCTGTTGCAAATAAAAAAGCTGCTTGGTGTAAAATACATACATACGAGTATATAAGTATTTTAGTTTAAGGTAAGGTAAACGATAATACGTGCATAATAGAAAATAAGTTACCTTCAATTATATGTGAATAGATGTGGTTGGGATGGCGCTGGTCAATGCAAAACTAAATGTGGGCGCCCGTGTGGCTTTGCTGGACTTGTGCATACACACAAAGATGTTTGTGTCATGCCTTAGAGTGACTGCTTTGTGGTCATGGTAAAATCAAGTACAATGTAAACATCAATGTGGCAGCTACAGCCACTACGAATATAATAGCCGCCATAATCTAAAAACAAGGGTTAGCAAGGATAATGGACTTCAAAGGAAAACAGAACTAAGACGACTCTTGCGTAAATGTCTGCTTTAAAACATAATTGTACCCTTCTATAAGCTTCTATTCACACCTTATGCACACACTCAAATACATACATACATGAAATAAGCAACAAAAGCAAATAATCTTTGCAATATGTGTGCGGAATCATAGACTTTTGTTTAGGGGTTTGCTTTTGTTATGCAAAATAAGAATAAGGTTTTGCATACGTTTGCGGTATTTCTTTAAATATGAGTGTTATTGGTATTGATAGGAAAGTTTTATTTGAAGCACGGAACTGTCAAGCAATATCATTATCTTTTATGATTTTTTTTCTATATCATTCCTTGTTCGTAAAACCACCAGAATGTGGCTGCGACATAGACCTTGTATTTGGAGAAATGAAAAATGCTGAGGACTTAAAAACAGCGGCATTGCTTCTTTTATTAGAAATCGATTGAATAGAAATGTTTGAGTACATATTTTTGGCAATATGGAATAATATCTTAAGTCGACTTAAGCAAAGCAGTGTTTTTCGGTCGTTTTTACGTTACCGCTAAGGGATGAAAAGGCTCTAACGCATGATTATACTTTCGTGTGATCCTTTATTACCAAATGCATAGCATTGCACTGCAAATTCCAATTGGAACATAATACAGCATAATAAAGCTAAATTTTCCTTAAGTCTAGTTAAGCTACTATTGCAGATATTATTTATATGAGGCAGACATTACCCCATCTCGTAAAAATATATTAGTAGATTGCTGTTTTTAGGGTGAGCAAAGCTTCCACCCCTCCAAAAGGTCACCTATATGTGGCTATATATTACTCACTCCTAAGCATGATAAACGATTATGCGATGCGATTATCTTGCAAACATTTTCAACAGGAGGCTTTCTGGATCCCTCGACAAAGAGTTTCGTTGCGAACAGGCTGGATCAAAGCTCACAAATCCTGCGTAGATTACATAACCATCCTCCGCAGAATAATTGAGCAATCAGTAGAATGGAGATCATCACTATATGTGGTCTTCGTCGACTGCGAAAAGGCATTCGACACGCTTGTCCACAGTGCCATTTGGAAAGCATTTCCCTGTAAAGGCGTGCCGCGGATATGCAAGCTGTCGTATAATTCACCACAACTCTGTAAGCGATAAGGTTTCCGTTAAAGCTGCTGTACAGCAAGGCTGCACCTTATCGCCGTTACGTAGGGTTGAACATTGTGATGAGAAAAGCAACGAACAATGACATAACACATTACTATGCCGACGACATATGCCTTCTAACACACAGCCACTCCGACATGGCGGAAAGCCTCAAGATAATAGAGACAGAAACTACAAGGGCAGGAATCAGAACATAAACAAGACGAAGGTAATGCGAGTAAACTCAACATCCACCCGACCATTCTCTATCTAGAACATACAACTCCAAGACGTTCACTACTTTTGCTACTTGGAGTAGAATAATCACATCTACTGGAGGTTCTTTCGAAGACGTCTTAACCCGCACCATAAGAACTCGGCAAGCGTTCACACTAAAATAACAATATTCAATTCGTGCGTGAAGTTTGGCGGTGAAAGATGTGAACACCTTACAAGTTTTTACTAACAAATGCCTGAGGAAGATATTCGAATTTCCTGGCCTAACAGGTTATCGAACACGCACCTCTGGATGTGCACATATGGAACTATTGAAGAGAAAATGGCGATGGAAAGGCCATGCATTGCGAAGAACACCTGAAGCCGCAATGCCATTGACTGGAATCCGCAAGGAAGCAGAAGAAGAAGACGGCATGCTCACACTCTGCGAAGACAATTACAAGCAGAATTTTTACGAGCACTAACAAGCTGAAATTAAATTAAGAACTTAGAATCAAATTGAAACGATTGGAAAACTTTTGTTGAGGAGCTGTGCTCTTTATAGGAACTAATATATATAAAGAGAAGTCAGCTGCCTTGCCATCCGCTAGTTCCAATATAAAGGCTTTTGAGCCTCACCTCCCATAACCCGGATATTCTGCTGTACAGAGATAGAGGAGATGTATAATACTTTCCAACTCCTCCTAGAACAGTATTAGTTGTATGCTATACCCATACCAGCCATACGGCTGGTCAGTGTTTCCAAGAGGCTCTTCAAGTGCTTTTTTGTAAAGTGCATATAAATATTGGCACACATCCTAGTTTTTTGCGTTGATACAATATTATGTTTAAAAAGTGGTTACCTTAAAATTTTATGCTATTTTTTATGTAATTCCGCCCAATTCTTACAAAACTTTGAAAATACTTTAGCATGACCCAATCTTGCATTTGAAAAAAGTGCGCCATGCCTCTTACAATTTCATATTACATTTTACGTTTTTCCTTCCAAAAGATTCCTATAAAACTTTGAAAGCACTGTAGTTCTTAAGATCGCTCAATGTTGCCACAAGAAAAGTAGGCGGGGCCACTCCCTTTTGACTTAAGCAACATATATCCTGTTGTTATGAAAACCGATTCGCACAAATATTGGCACATGTAATAAAAATTTGGCAGAAGAAAAAACTTAGTATAGGATCACACAGATGTGCAATTTTTTATGGCAGAAGTAGAGAAAAAATGGGCGAAATTTAATAAATAAAAATTGTTTCTTAATGGCAATGCTAGCCGGAATCGTTCTGCCAAAAGGACTCTGCTTAGTGCGATGGATAAATTTGAGTCTGCTGGCATTGTAAACAAGCAACCAACACCCTTATGTCGACGAAAGAGAAGATCTTACGAAAACATCGCCACTATCCGTGACACTGTGCAGTAAAATCCTAGGCATTTCATTTCGCATCGTTCACAATAACTCTGCAGACCTTAACTTGGCAAATTTTGCGACATGGCTTGGGTTGCAAAACTCATTTGAACCAGGAGTAGAAGATAAACGTAAATAGGCAACTACGTGTATTCGCTGAATGTTCATTGGAGCAATTGTAAACTGGCCCATTAGTTTCCATTATCTTCATCGCAAAGCCTCATATCTGGTTGACCAAACCAAAATTGGGACGATGCCACTCCACTCAAGAGCGTCCAATGCATCTCAAAAAAAGTCACGGATTGGCGCGGATTTTCATAAAACTCATTCTTCGATGTGGATTTTGGTCAGGCGACGTTATCGGTCCATCCATCCTTTAAGGGCGACATTGGAAAAGCCATTCCCTTCCACCACGAATACTACAGGTCAATGATTACCAACCTCTTCTAGCCAGAATTGAGCGATAAGGACACCAACGACATTTGATTTTCACACGCGCTACCCAGCCGTGCTGCACATTAGCACGATGCTATGTTACATACATAATGACAGCAATCGGCCTTTCAAATGAATAGACAATTTCCAAGATATCTTGCACACATATTGAAGAGCTTTAATGTTCAATAAATAAATCAGTAAATAGTGTCCAAGATTTCATAAGAATCAGGTGGGTATGTGTATTTAAAATAGTATTATATTTGTGGATCTGTTAATTTTTTAAAGTCCTATTTAATATTAATTGAGAATATAAAATGGTTGTTTCGCTAATTTCATTTGAATTCGTGCAGTTGTCTTTGCGTGATTTAATAACAAACGTACCGACATGCGAACTTTCCGCATCACAGCCTTTTTATTACGTGTTAGGATGTCCTTTCTAATGTTTTTTTATTTTATTTCCTTATTTTGCCTCCTCAAGCTTAGCAAAAATTGCAAACCTGTTTCAACTAAAATAAGCTCAAAATAAACAGATTTTTTTTTTGTAGAAAATAGTTCATTTTATACCTTAAAATATGACATTAATTTCAACATAATGCTATTGTTATTATAAACCGTAATAACTATTGTAAGGCATAATCTTTTAATCAGAAGAAACTTTTATTATTACAGGCAAGCACAATATGCCAAGGCAGGAATAAAGTTTGAGAAAAAAAAAACCATTTACTAGAGTATATACAGCAACAAACGAAAAGAACTGCAATCAGGCAGGCTGGCAGGCAAGAAATATAATTTAAATAAGCCCCTGCAACAAAACAATCTAAACTAACGACTACAGGCGAGATAATCCTTTTGTAATAGAAATTTGACCATTTGTTATACATGCAGAAATATCATATGAACATAAAATTATTTTGGGCTTAAGAGTAAAATCTTGCAGCAAAAATTTTCAATAAATCGATTTATTTATATTAAGAGTTTTATCCCTAATACCCCTTCTGACCATTTGCAACTTGGCACTTACACTTACAAGTAAGTGTACAAAACCATGACTGGATCCAAATATCATCTCAAAAGAAAGGAAGGGAAATTTGTGTACGATCGCATCAAGATTAATTATTCTTGAGTAACTAAAGCGTACAGGTCTTCGAAGGAGATCGAAATTTCTTCACCAGTTAATCAATGAATAATCAGAATTGAGTTTTAACTGCACATCTAATTTTATCCTTAAACCAATATCCAAAAACTACTAGATGTGTATGTTAATGCCTAAGCTGTGTGTGCGTGTGTATGTGTATATATTAGTGTGAACTAATTAAGTCATTGCACCACAAATACAATACAACATTCTTGTGTATAAAATCCATGTTCAGTTAATTGCATATGGGAGAGTGTTTTTGAGAATTTGTATGTGTGTGTGTGTGCTAGAATAAGACCAACAATTGAGACAAACTGGGAGTGTATGTAAGTGAGTTCGAAATGAATGTAAGTTAAGAAAGAAACATATGAAACTGTGCTTCATAAGAAGAGGTTAAAATTTCTCATCGTTTGAGTGTTCAAAAGTTTATATTTTGCAAAGTATCTTGATATGTCATTATATGTATAGGAGTATATGTATCTAAAGAGTTTTCAATTTGTTTGAACAGTGGAAATTAATATTTGTTTCTAGCTCAGCAGATCGCATGTCACAGCCAAATTCGAAGGATTGTACTAAAACATTCATTTGTCTCTGAGATTGTTGTAAGGAACCTCCGGCTGAAGCTAGGATACACTCTGTCTGTCCAGGGTTCTTATACAAAATAATTCATAAAGTACTCTTTCTCTTAGTTGGTTTAACTTACTTTTATTCGTTATTGTATTATATAAATTTTAATTGAGAAATATTAAATTGATTAATCACGATTGGTGGCTCAAGTGACGCTCAGTGATGACACTTTCCCGGTGCCCTTACTACTCCTCTCCTCTTGTTTCTATTCTTAGTTTGCTATAAATGTTATTCGGCACTATTCTTTCCCTAAGTTTTCCAGGTGTAGACGTCTGGGAAAAACTTTCTAAATATTTGCCCTGGATCAGTGCGCTAACGGTCCTTCCCACATACGGCGTATGTGAACCGTTTCATTGTTGTCCTATTCACTCACTTAGGATTACTGTAACCACTACTATTAATGACTTAGAACTGATTAAATTCACTTTACTATTTACCGTATTTGCGCTCTCATTTTCACTACACACCATTCCCTTCCGCTATGTTCGATCCGGTAGAGGCTTTGTTGGCCACAATCTCCCAAATGTTGTTCTATGTGTATTAATTGCTTTATGTAAGTGTGTAAGCTTGATCAGTTTCGTTCTTGGCTTTGCAACCTTTCCTTCTCTCCTCTGTTAATTAATCTCATCCTTCGCCTGCTCTGCTGCGACTTCTCTCCTTCTACTCTTTTGTCTTGCCTCTGACTAACTCCTCTGGTTCTACCTCTGCTACTCTCATCTCCTACTTCTCTACATAATGCCGTCTGCTACTTTGTTTCAAGAACGTACGTCAAACGTATATGACCAGAAATATGCCAATGCCTGCCCTCCTCATATACCCTCCTCGACCTCCTCCTGGAATGCCTTGATCCACCTATATCCCAGCGGCCTCTGGCGTTGTCTGGCTGCACTGCTATTCCATCCGTAGGAAGAATGTAGGAATGTTCCGTAATTGTGCGCTGGAGCAGTAGGAAACTGACCCTAATTTTCATAGAAAAATTTTCTTCAGAGATGAGGCATATTACTGGATTCATGGGTACGTCAAGTATTAAAATGTGCCCAACATTGGGAAGACATCAATCCACTTGAGACTGCAGAGCATCCAATGCATCCCAAAAAAGTTAATGTTTGGATTGGATTTTGTACAGGCTTCGCCATCGGTCCATATTTCTATAGTTCGAATATTACCAAATTATTTCAAACAGAATTGTCCCAAAGATGCGGACACCAATGACATCTAGTTCTGACAGGGAGCTCACAGTAGGACTTGGTGTCGAATCCCCATGTTTCGGCCACTTAATTTCAATATACAGAAGTTTCTCCAAGCCATCACTATCAAATTAAAGTGCTATAGTTCGATTATTATCAACTTATTTTAAACAGAATTGTATGATATGGACACTAACGAAATGTAGTTTTGACAGGGGGCTCACATTAGGATTTGTTGTCGAATCCCCATTTTTCGATCATTTAGTTTCAATAATCGAGTGATACAGTTTTTTAAAGAAATTTTTAAATATAGAATGTGCATTTAGAGTTTGTGAACTGTAAGGATGTAGTCAATGAAGTGATACATGAAGAATAAATAAAGTTATTTGGTCTGGATTATATGGACCGTGAGTTGTGGGCGTGGCCGATTTAGATTACATTCAATTTTTTCTCTAAATTTAGTCAATATCATGCTCGATGCCACTCTCAGTTTAATGTGTATGAAATGTTGCACAAGAATAAATTGAATAATACTAAGTTTTTAGGGGGTAACACTGCCCACCTTTAACTTCGAATCTAAAATTTTTTAAGAAATTTTATAAAAACATAAAATTTTGTTGATTATTGAGGGGCCAGCTAAATCCTACGCTCATTTCACTGTTGGTAATGCAGATCATCAGAAAACCTTTACCAAAAAAAAAAGGCAAAATTCCTTTTCGCAATAATTGTTTTGCACTCCACTGTTTGCCTGATATACTCGTATGCACATTGTTCGTAATTGTGATTATAATTCCTTGCTTTTAATTTACTCATAATTTTGAAAACATTATTTGTAATGATTAACTTTGGAAAATACTATACACACACATAAACTTTTTTACATTTTACCTTAATTTATTTAACTATAAATTATTTAACTGCAATTCTTACTTTATTTATCTGAAGAAAATTTTCATTAAACATATTTAAGAAAACCGCAAAATATTGTAGTTATTTGCTCATGTAAATTAATGACATTAAGAAACTAAAGATTTGTTAACAACACCTTAACACTAAGCAAAATAAATACTCATGAAGTTTTGCACTTAAGAAGAAGGTTTCTTGAAAAGCCTTTCATGCACAAAAACTTATTTTTAACGTTAAATAATAATGTTAAGGATTATGAAAATTTATTGCGGTCACTGGTTACACTAAATTTAAACAGATTAAAATGGCAAGAAACTAATTGAAAGATGCAGCAATTAATTGTGGCCTAATGACTGGGAAGTGTGTAATTGTTAACTTGTTATATGGAAATATGTACACATGGAATGCAAATTTTAAATTATTTGAATTTATTTGCGTATGAATAAAATTGTGTAAAATCCAGCACAACAAGAAAAAGCTATTTAATTTTATTTTTAATCAATTATTGCATACTTTTAGGCTGCAATTTCAGGTCAAATTTTATTTTTAGTCAAAGGTTATATGTGCTTGTTTGTATGTGTGTAGATTTATACAACCATATGTTAGTATTTTAAATATTTAATTAATTTTATGCATATGTGGTGTATAACAACAAGAGTTATTTATTTTCTTTTTTTTTTTTTAAAGGGGAGAAAATAAATCTCCCTGGTCAGCCATTTGAACCCTTAGGGCTGTTGGTTAATTTCTTTGTTTAGGTTTTTTTTATTATATTTGCTTTATCTATGCCACCGATCTGAGCCGCATGTTTGTGTCATAAATTTGCCTTGAGAAAACACATTTAAATAATTTTTTTATCTTCTTTTTTGCTGCTTGTAAAAATATATAGAAAATTCGTGTTTTGCATATATTTTGTATGTGCAATTCTAGACATAAACAACTGTGTTTGTAAACTTTTTGTCTTTCCTTTAGAATACGTGACTGTTTAAAGCGTATTAATAATGCTTAACTTGTTGTATTTATGTATGCATGTGTGGTTAGTTTACTGTGTCCATTTTTTTTTTGCAACTAATAAATTATGCATAAATAGAAAAATAAGGTTTCGAAATTACCAACAAAGCAAGCAAAGGCTAACAAATACACATATGGTCAATAACACTGGGCTTCAAAAAAAAATGCTTAGTCCCTGTCCAGACTTGCAATTTTTGTTGCAGCAATTGACTTTATTGGTGAGGGAGGTGAGAAGATAGGGGAGGGGTACACAGTTGCATGTGCTCTGCAATTCTCTTTTGTTTTGAGATTCGCACTTATTAATTTAAATGTATTTGATGTTTTATTTTATTTTCTTTCTTCAGTTGTATTAAAAACACAAAATATATTAAAAAGCAAATATAATTGTTAATTTTTCAGGGAAATTTGTAGTGTAATACAATTTTTTGAAACATGATTGCAAAACTAGAATTTCATAATGTGGACACTTATGCAATTCCAAAGCAGAATTATAAAAAATTGCAGCAACAAAAATTGCAACTCTGGACGAGGACTTAGGAATCTACTTCCTGCTGCTGTTTCTAGGATCCTTCATTAAGCGCCTGATATCATTAAATTTAAATAGAACAAAATATGCGTGAGATATCACATCGATGCCATTATGTATTAAATATAACATAAAGCAAATATCTTCCGCGGTTTCACTGGGTGGCGCACATCCGAAATGTTCAGTTCATATTAATATGACCTCAAATCGCTCGTGAGCGATTAAGACATTATTTCAGACAAATACCTATTGTTATTTGCCTTTGGTCTTGTGAACTCTTTGCTCTGTTTGTCGATCTTCAAATTCAAGATATGCAAACCCAAAGTTGTGTAAATTTTTTAAATTATGCTTAACTGTAGACAGAGAGAAGTCCATTCTACTTGTACCATTAAATAATTCTAAATTTAATTTTATAATGGTCCTTCGAACCGAATACTGCACACAGCTCTACACAGAACAAAAACTTGTAGTTTAATCTAAACCAATAGCGATTGTCAGTCAAGCTTACAGTTATTGTAAATAGTTGTTGAAATTTACATTTTTAAAATTTGGTCGGATCAACAATTTGGACCTCAACAGATATAAACACTTGGAAAACTGTAGATAATGTAAAGAATTTAATTTGTTAATTCTACTGTGAATAGCAGTTGTTTTTGTGATTTAGTTAATACAACCAACATAAGTTGTTAACTTACCACTGACAGTAAATTGTTATAATATTTTCTTGCTTTTTTAAAGAGGGGTAAAACTCAGGCAACGAATGCCTACTACTATTGCTAGATGTTACCGTCTTTTTTAGGAAAGGGATGGTGATAGAGAAGACAGATGGTGAAGGAAGAGAGAGGGGAAAGCTTCATTCTTTTACAGCTCTGCTTTTTGAACGTTCTCAATAATGCAGTACTGCAGTGCCTCTGGTGTCAATAAGGCGTATTAAATTTTCGAAGCTATGCTTAGTAGCCATTTTATTGGTTATTTTACTTCGCCGATGATTCTGCTACACAACGAAGGAGGGCGCTCTGATGTTATATTAGGATTAGTATCTGCTGAAGTCGGTATAATTCAGTGTGTGTGTTCCTTTGCGCCACGCGTGGACCGATTTTGATGACTCCTTACATCAATCGATTTGTCTTAATCCTGAAAGTGTCACTAAAAATATGACAGTAGTCAAACCTCAATACGGCGGCCATTTTGTAAATACGAAAAAAATGAAAAGTCGGTGAACTACATCAAAATAGTTATTTTGAAATCATCTTTAGGTTTCTCTTATAATTTTTCATTTCGAATGAACATTTGGGATATTTAACGGTTCAAAAATGGTCGCAATCGGGTTTTTTAATTTTTTTTTTAATTACTATTTGTTTTCTGTTTTCTTTTAAATTTGTAGGCAAAAATCGTAGTATGAAAAATTACGTATTAAATTTTTCAACTGTTTCAAATTGGTGAGTTTAACCAATTTCGTTGGTTAAATATATCTACCTATAAATTTTTTCTTTATGTAACTATGTAAATAAAACTACAGCTTCACGATTAGTTACTAAAGATATTTTAAGACTGCTTTCAACACTTTGTTCTGCACAATACAATTAAGATATTTAGCTGGTATAAGCAAGTGTCATGCTTAGGAGATGAATGAATTAGTTTTTAGCACGCATAATATACATCTTATTAAAATTTTTGGTCAAAAATATTTGTGTAGGAATCGAAAAGAAATGCCGCGAATTTTAACGATATTCATCAAAATTTTAACTCGAATTCCTAAAATAACAGTTACTTACGCTCTAATGCTTTTACATGCAGTTTAGCGAACGGCCTTTCATGTATGTACATTCAGTTACAAATACATACATACATATGAACATACATATGTACCCTCTAGTCAGCCTAGAACCATGTGTCTTTATGTCAACACTATTTTCTCTAACGACAATTGCACTAGCTAAAATGTCGACAACTTTCCTTTTATGCCCGAGTAGAGATACTTTAGAGACAATAGTTCTAGTGTATTTCTGGTAAAATTGTCAACGAACGCGTCAATAGTTTGTTTTATTTTTGGATTGTGCTGTGTAGTCAATAGCATAGTTGCAGTCAATAGACGACGATGCCGCTTCTGATTGTCTGTTTTAATGTAAACAAACGTTTTTTTTATAAGTGATAATTATTTGCTGGTGGTTAAGCAATGTTTATATGCATTTCATTGTTGCTTTAACAAATCGTCAGTAGACTTCAACCACACATTTTGAACAGTCACAAATGTTTTTCTTTTAAACTACAATCAAAAATAATTTATTTAATTTTTGATTAAAAAATAATATTGAATCATAAGAAAGTTTGTTGCCCCAACCCTTATAAAATTGTAGACGAGCGCCACTAAAATCTACTAGTGAATCTTTGGTTTATATGTTTAAGAACTACCTCGTCAATAGTGCTAAGGTCTACTGGTAGGTTTTCAATGACAACCCCATGTTATATGTTAATAGACGCTTACTTGGCTGGGGTACACCTGGTCAGTAGTACTATTGACAATGTCACTAGTAAATCACTGCAATTTTACTATTGACATCGAGCAAGGAAATATTGATATAATAGACTAAAGCCCTTAAAATTTACTAGTGAATCTTTGGTGCCAATTTCTCCATGGGGTCCTAAAGGAACTACTTGGTCAGTAGTGCTACAGTCTACTGGTGGATTTCCAATGGCAACCTAATGTTAAATGTCAATTGATGATTGCATTAGCTGCGGTACATCTGGTCAGTAGTACTACTGACAATGTCGCTAGTAAATACTTCAATCTCACTATTCGCATTTCCTGCAGGGTACATATTCAAGTATATGTGTGTGTGAAATTTCAGTAGAGGTTTTTGCAAGAGTTTGAGTAAAAACCGCTGGAAATCTCCTGGCAAATTTATGGTTTGTATGCAGTTGACATAATTGTTTGTGTATATATTCTAATATTAATATACATATATGCATACATATGTACTATATGTGTTTATATATACACATACATATGTATATATGTGTATGTTGGTAAATCTTATATATACACTGCAATGCAATCTTGTGCATGAGTGTTTACTTTTGAGCATGTTTATAATTGTTTTTATTTAACAAAGAGTCCATATGAATGTATTTGCCAATGGATTTTCATATTGTACTCATTCGTACATACTTATCTGTCGATTTTAATTTTTTTTATACAAATATTAACAGTGTTTTATATTTAATTGAAGCTAAGCAACAAAACTGTTAAAGCATTATAATCATTACGATTATTATTGTTATTGCAATAACAACAACAACAATTTCTGCAAATAAGTATATGAACACGTTAATTTAAATATTTAAATTATAACCATAATTACATGTTGTTGCTGTTACTACGGTTGTCGTTTGTTGCTGTTAGGAGTATTTGCTGCTTTTCGCTATTTGTTCAATTTATTTATTTATTTATTTATGCAAATTACTTGGGTCATTGTCCACAAACAAAATTGTTGCACGATAAAACGTTTATGGGAAAAATAAATAAAATTAACGTTCTTTTATAATTGCTTTCATTATTTTGCTGTTTGTTTTCTTTTAATTTCAATATTTTTAATAACACAAATAAAATTAAAGGTTGCATGTGAATGCATATTTGTTTTGGGGTTAAATTTATATAATTTTAATAATTTGTATTTCATTATATGTATATAAAAGAGGAATTTTGCTCTGCAAAGGACCCACACTTTTTTAAGAAGTTTTGTTTATTGTGTTCGTTAAGCACCATGCATTATGCATTATTATTATATTAAAGGTTGCAAAGAGGGGCAATAAATACTGACCCTACCCGTTTCAGATAACACTTATGTATGCCTTTCTAGTATGTTGTGCGCCACTTAGGAAGAGATATTTGGGGAAGGTACCCAATAAAGAACCATAAAAACCTATCAAACTTATTCAGGTTAGGAACCTAGTTTCCTCAATATAATTTTTTAAATTTTTGCAGTCTCAATCCCTAAGATATTTCATATCTGGTAAATTAAAATAATTTATCTAAATAAAATCAGGCATTTTGTTTTTTCTTCTGTAGAAAATTTTTGCAGAAATTTTTTAACGACCATTCTCCCCACCATCAGTTTCTGGTAACACTATTTTTCATGTTAAAGGGAGATCGAGAGAAAGAGAGAGGGTGTAGTTGCCAAATAACGTGATTTCTTACAAATTTTGCGATTTTTTTTTAAAGATAAAAAAATTTGATTGAAAGTAAATATACGAAAGGTGTAACTTATAAAAAATTCATGATATGATGTTATTAGAGAAAATACATCACGCCGATGTCACTGCCGAAATAGTGGAATCACGATCTATGAGTCAACTTGGATTGGCTTATGTTTGTCAAACAATGAAAATACTTATTAAGGTTCACAATAAGTACTTTTAATTTTACATGCCCCCCACACTTCCCCGCACAATAATAACATTTCAAGCAAGTGTTGAAAAACTGAATCTATCATTACAAATAACTCCCTTGAAATTTCGTTAAATGGTATGTTTTTAAAAATTTTTAATTAATTTTTAAGAAAAAAATTTAGGTCACTATTTGATGTAATATGTTAATTAAATTAAGAACTCACTTCAAAAAGTGCAAA
The DNA here is from genome assembly GCA_936439885.1 of Nowickia ferox. Lineage (NCBI taxonomy): Eukaryota > Metazoa > Arthropoda > Insecta > Diptera > Tachinidae > Nowickia > Nowickia ferox. Next base: position 10,168,018 of record OW387024.1, on the reverse strand, counting down.
ATTTCAAAACTAAAACTCGTATACATATGCAAAATCATTATTAAACTCGCAAAAGCTCTATAGTAACAAAATATGTAAATAAAAATACCAAAAAAAAAATAAAAAATTAAAATTACTTGGGGACTGGCATATCAAAAATGAAGCTGAAATTGCACTTTGCTCAAATTGCTAAAAAAAAATTATACATATGAAAATAAAATTAAAAACTATAAACTATCTTTTCTAAAATACACAACATTAGAGCTCATGCAGAGAGTGAGTGTGTGTGTGTGGGTGTGGGTGTGTAAAGTTCAAAATATGTCCATGTTTAAAACCATAAATGGCATCATGGTTATAGATACATATGTATTAACTCAGAAACTAGGATCATGAGTACCAGTAACAGCCAAGAGCATCAGTCGCATAAACACACACATTTACACACACACATTTCATATATTAAGTGATGCCAACACTACGAAACAGTAATCGAAAAGCGATAAATTGCAAGTCAATGAAAAGTGCTGACAAGACCACCTGTCCTCGAAAAAGTGTCTAGCATTTCTTGTGTTGTCATTTTGCAAAATGCAACGCCGTTCACATTTTTTTTTGTGTACTCGGTATAACAATGTGTGCAACATGGATATATTATCTAGCACAAGAGCATTTCTGATCAAAATTTCCATGCTTTTGTTTCTTCAAAAACAGCTAAATCTGACAAGAAAATCGCTAGATTGGCCTAGCTGTATATATATTATCTATTTTGATATGCGATAATTTTTCAGAGAACTCTCATACACACTCTCACACATACAAAGAATATAAGTAGAAGCAAAATTTTTGTTTATGCTTTATGCTCGCACAAGCAAAATACAATCAAAAAGGGATCATCTAGATTATACTTGAGTGCCTGCATATAGTGGGCTTATTCATACAGTAACTTCATCGGCAATGAGAGGGCGGACGAACCAGCCAGGGCTGAATCCGCTATGAACGTGCCTAATGTGAGGTCTCTCTCACCATTAAAAGTAATATCCTCGAACACTATCTTCAGAAAGCAGAAGATAGTTGGAATAGCAATTCTCTCCAAACAAATAGTAAGTAAAAATAAGAAGAGCATTTTGGGGGCTGATAGCGGTACTGATGGGTCATTGGGTGATCGGCAGACATACTAGTAGGCTAGCTCTTACTTATAATATATTCTCCGTCAAGGGGATCTCTTTCTTGGAAAATATCATTTTTTTAGGCATACATTTAGAAATTTTTTCCCAGCTTACAGGTGCAGCATCACCTGTAACTGCCCTGAGTTCAAAAGACGATAGAGGCTTAACCTTCGGGAGGAACTTCGTGGTTTAACCAGTGGCTTAATATTGATGCTATGGGTACCTATATCCCGACAATGAACCTATCTAATTCTAATTGTATAATGAGTGGTGATGTATCCGCATAATTCATTACCGAAAGCTAACGCTGGACTTCGTCTAACCCAACTGCATTAAAAAGATAATGCTCACCACATCAAGTACATAGGAGATGAATTTTAGGGCATGCATTGATTCAACCCCCATATGAGTGGGAAGGTCGGTAATTGATGAGGAATTCTGTCGGGGAGATCGCTGTGGATTATCACGGCGTTATTACGAAGAATCTTGAGTAGTGGCTTAGGTTATTACAAATATCGCTGGAAGAATATTCTAGGTTCCCCATTGTTAAATCAATGCTAGTGATTGATGTGACACGGTCAACCAGACACTATTCTAGGTAATGTTTCCATGCAACAGAGGTTAATTTGCCTATGGTCTTAGCAGCAAGAATTTAGGTAGGTCCAATACCTCTGCAAGGGACATGTTTATAGTCAGGAATAACTATGTCTGTAGATTGTAATCTATGTTTTCTTTGCAAGTCACATAGTGCTTTCTAAGGGGCATGGGGGCAACGGTTGGAAGCTCAATTTCAGCCGATGCTTAGACCACTGTGAGATTAGGCCGTAAAAGCAGGTGCTCACGTTAATCTGAAACACAAGCAAGCTCTGCATGTTGTATCGTCTTTTTAACTCTGTATGTCCTATAATTATGCTAACCCAATTCCCAGGTGTTGGCCTTTTAAGACTTAAAATCTCTATTGTCTTTTCACTATTTAGGTTCCCAGAGAATGTCCGTCACTCTTCCAACAGGAGTTCTGCCAATCTCTAGTGTGCTGTTACATATCGCATTGTTTTAATTCATTTTTAAATTCTTGACAAAAGATACAATTTCTCAACTCCTCTGCGAGTACCCTTCATTGCATGCTACGTGACTTAAATTTCAAGGAAATCACATACAAGGCGACCGATTGGAGGTTTAACAGATTGTTATAGGGAACCTCATACGGTACTTCACCACAACGGGGTGGATGTAGTACGACTGATCACTGGATCCAGACCTTTTTCATCAGTTGGAACTCGGACGATTAGAGTGGTATTTATCAAAACGGAATCCCACTATTCTACTTAACTTGATTGCTTGTAGGTAGTAAGCAGCGAGATAACTTATCCCATAACATAAACCTTTAAAGCAAAGTACGAAAATACAAGTATTACTGTATATATAATATCAGTTAGTAGCCACGATTCCTCAAATTCTGACCGAATAAAATTAACCAGCGACATAATGCGCAATAGCAAGAGCGGTTTGGCCTCGCCTAAACCCCGCACATAACTAAAAACCTCATGAATTTCACTAGAAAATACTTGAGAAATATCTTGGCCACACTGGCCGGCCAATGTGCTTTCGGAACCCATGCTAAACGTATGGGTCTCACGTAAAATAATTACCGATTCAATTGTAATGATGAAGAGGAAGAGGAAAACATCTAGCATCTCCTCTGCTTCTGTCCCGCTCTGGAAGATCTCCGTCTGCACTTCCTTGGCAGATTATCCTTCATTAGCCTATTCGAATTATCGGAAATAAAACTAAAAAATGTGCACCTTTATATCCGGAACTGCTTCTGGTATGGTCACTGACTACCCCTGTTTGGACCTAAGTGGGCTGGTCTTTTAACTTTCAACCATACTTACCAGCACCCTGCTAACCTAACCTAACCTTATGCTGAACTGCCTCAAATTATATAACTCGAATAATATCCAGGCGTCACATGATATAGACAGGGGACACTTGTGGATTTATTTACCAAGAATTTCTATTTAGTTTTGGCATAATGAACTTCACTTTCCCTGCCTACTTTTCCTTAATTTTTGTTATCATCTGCTTTTATAAATATCTTATATTATTGTATTTATTTTCATGTAGTATATGCAAAAAAAAATCGTAGATCAAAATGTTAGAACCATAAATTTCAAGATACTCATAAGACCCTACAATGTACATACGAGATAGCAAAAAAAACTGTGCAATGAAAATATGGACACTCAGCAAAAAAATGCTTGTTCACTCAGTTCTTAATAGAGTTAGAATCGTGTATTACTTTTGACTCACGATTATGCACTCTCAGCCCGAAAAATTTTTGCTCATGCATGTCTTTGCTTTTATGGCTCAGGGTTATTAATGTTTACGCGAGTTTAAAGAAAAATGGTTAGCGAGCAGGAAGATGCAAGCTCACGAATTACTCATGAATTTTTCTTTTGAGTAAAAAAAAAATTTTTAATAACAAAAATATTGCATATAATAATATATTTGTGAATATTTTTCCAAAAATTGTATGTTATATTTAAGAGTATTTTAACCGCATTATAAGAATGCTCGATTGTGATGTATATTTTTAAGTGTGTAAAATGTCTGCCCCTTTTATTATATGAACTTTTTTCTAATACCAACTGCCTGCTACTGAAATGTTGCATCGTTTTATGATTTTCATTTCTATTTTTTTTTGATCTAAATAAATGTTCTTCACCAACATAATTTTTTTTCGCCACCAACTACATAAGTATTGTTGCTGTTTGTTACTGCTCCCGCAATTATTGTTGTAGTTGTTGGTGTGTGTGGTGTTTTTAATGTACGGCATGCACTTCCGTTTTGGGACACTTTTTGTCTGTCTCTAACAGTTGTAGCTTATTTTGACATTACATGCTGTGACATGTTGATGGCTGGTCATTTGCTGCTTAGTTCCGTTTATATGTATGTACATATGTACTCGTACTTGCAGTATTGTATGTAAGTATAAGCATGCACACTCATGCTTACACATGCATGCGCATGCACACTTCCATAGATAAATTATTTAATGCTGAAAGAAAATTTTTAACTTACTGGTCATTTACACTTTCTAGCGCATTAACACTGTGTACATACATACATACACACGTTTGGATTTACATACATACATATGTTGATGCATACACTTGTGTTTTAAATATTTTAGTTAGAAGTCCAAATCGTGACGAAAAATGCCACTGTAGTTGATTCACACTTTCTAATTTATGTCTGTGTGTGTGTGCGCATGGCAGGGCGTGATTGTTTGCTGAGTTATGTTGATGTGTGTGTGTACATGTATGTGGTTTTTAATGTAGTCTTTATCCTGTTATAATTTCTTTGCTTTTTTTTAATTGAGTAAAATCGTTTGTAACAAGTAAAGAGGAAATGAAATAAAATGTAACTACAGTATGTACCGGTCTAGACTTGCAATTTTTGTTTTTTTTTTTTTTTTTTGCAAAATAGCGAGAGAGAAATATTTCTATTTCAACACTCTCACGCATTTCTATTCAAGAATTGCTGTAACAAAAACTGCAAGTCTACACCGGGACTATGTTAAATTTGATAGCCTAATGGAAGTCGTTGAAAAAGTCGTTGCTATTAAGGCAAATGTTTCAAAACAAGATATTTTTTTATATGAAATAAGCTTTTTTCTTAAGGGCACTGTTGTAACTATATTCCATAAAAAATTTGTGTTTTTCAATGGCACAAATATTTCAAACTGAAAATAAGTAAAGTTTTTAAAACTTTAGATCAACAAAAAAAATGTTTTCCCTGAAGTTTGTCGCGTTTAAGGAACTTTCTCGTGTTTCGAACACTTGATAGGCTTATTGGAGATTTTTCGCCCAAATCTTTTCTTGGATCTCATTCTCTCATCTTTTATTAGCATAGATATTTCCTTGTGAAATATAGTCTCAGATATTATGACTTATTTGATTTTGAATTTCGGTAGTAATTTCATATTTTATATTTTTAACTTTCGGCTATAGGAAGTTACTGATTTTATCCCACTTCTTGAAAATTCAGGTTTCATCATATTTCAACGTTTTGAGGTCCTGCTAGTCGATTCTGACTACTTTCGCGATGATGTCGGTATGGATGTATGTGTATATGTTTATGCGTGTGTATGCATGTAAACATCTCATAACTTAGGAACAGGTTAACAGAGCGGAAAAAACTTGCCATATTCGAAAGATGTCAAGCTCACGTAAGATAGTTAATGAATTCAGTTCGGAATATTTCAAAAAATTTATTTTCGAAAATACAATTTTTACAAAACTGTTTTTCTTAAAGAAATTTTTTTACTACTAAGTCGATCGAGCTCAAAAAGACACATCGATTGCTGTCAATTTGACCAAAATTGGTTTTTTCGTTCGGGAGATATCGTTGACGAAAAATTTAAAAAAAAAAATCCCTACTAACCTAAAAATTCTTCGTCAAATCGATTTTAGATGCTCACTGATTTTTATAGGCTTGAGAAGTGTATCGTATACCTAAAATTTTATCGAAATCTATAGCTTACCGGGAAGTTTCAGAGATGGCCTGTAAGGTATTTTTTTTTACTGAAACTAATTTGATAATGTCTCTCTTGAGGTTTGTTCAACACGGCCTACGCTTTTTAAAACATTTACGCACGACGAAATGTTCATAATCTACTTTGTTTCCAGCACTTGCTACGCTTAAGGGAAATTTGCTGCAAAATATTCTTTTTACATCTCATTATGAACTGGACAGGCCGTAAGATTTATTTCTTTATATGTAACTTCACTTGTATATATGTATATGTGCATTGTTTATTTAAATACTATATTAAAGTTCACGAAGCACATAGTTGGGATGGGGTCTTTCATAGAGGTTGAAAGCTCTCTGTCTGCTATTCACTTGGTAGTGGCAAGAAGCGATTCTTCTGTTCGAAATTCCCAAGCAATTCACTACTTCCGGTCTGCAACCAAAAGTGTTCCCTGGAAATGTATTTCAAACACCGTCTAAGGGCAGCTAAAGTTAGAAGGCGTACAGTACTTAGTAACCTAAAATGGCATGCATATGAGTCTCAGGAATTAGGCGACAACTCAAAAAATTAGTCACTAAAACTCAACCGTTTTATGCCATTCAACGGCTCAGTGGCCTAGTGGTATGTTGGCAATCAGAGGCGCTGACCCCATCTGTCAATTCTCCTAAATAACTTAGATTGTAGAAACGTTAAAGAAACCATTAGCCCTTAAATATTCCATTTTTATTGCATAGATATTTGCCATCCTTAAGAAATAAAACACAACACATTCATTGGCCAATTTATGGGGCAACACTTTTAGCATTTCATTTCTTTTATTTGTTAGTTTAACCAAGTCAATGACTCTTATAAGCACAAACTAGAGCAGTGACCTTTTAAATCTATTTACTATTTACTATTTAAATCTTTACTAAATTTGTGTATCGAAAGCAGCACATTAAAGCTAAATGGTAAAATAAAAATCACAAAATTTTAATATAACAACAATAGGACGATTATTAAATGATTTTAAGTCCAATAACAACAACAACAAAAATCAACCAGAGACCTTTTATACCGAAAGGGGTCATTAAATTTTAAATTGTTGCCATAAACTTGATAGCATTTGGTTTTTTTAAACAGGTCAGACAGACAGACTACATTTCAGTTCGTTTTAAGCCAGCAAATTGGCAAGAGCCAATTAATTGTAATTAAAACTGTTAACCGCCAAAAAAAAGGGTCCATTAACCTTAAACAATTAACGAAATTAAAAGGCTGCTTAAGACATAAAATAAAGAGATTGAGGAAAGTACTCGAAAGAGTTGTTGAAATGAATCTTTTCTACTGAAAGCAAGAGGATAAATAATTATAAAAAGGAGCCGATTTACAATAATTTCCAATAATTTTCCACTTTGCTGGTTATGCACTGCGATGACAGTAAAGCGAAAACGCCAAGTATTATTTAGATACGGGCGAGGCAAATGAAAGACTTAGCATTAAAAAACCAGACTACTACCCTGGTTTTCTAGTAGTAGGGCACTACTTTCTCCAACAGGAACTTCCAAATTTTGACAGTTGTTAGCGGCCATAAAGTTGAAGCTTCATCTGTCGTATTAGCTGTCATTTAGTCTGTTTTAGCAAATCTCCATGGTCGGATAAAGCCTTGAACAACACGTGCAAATAATAAAATTGCTTTATCAAAATTGGTGTTCTCTTAGGGCAACGCTCTACGTGCCTCGACCACCCTTCGCCATCGCCATAATCATTCTACCGAGAGGACTCTTCACAGTGTGGTGGATAAATTTGAGTGCAGTGGCTCAGTAAACAATCAACCCATGCCCATATGTCGACGAAACGAAAGATCTGCTGACAACATACATGCTGTCCATGAGATTGCGCAAAAGAATCCGTCACAGACGATTTCGCGTCGCTCACAGGAGCTCGACCTTTCACCGACCACAACTCAACCAGTAGCTAAAAGTAAACGGCAAAAGACAATGACGTGTGTTCGCTGAATGGCCCCTGGATCAGTTATACCTAAACAGACCCTAATTTTCATCGAAACTCATCTTCAACGATGAGGCCCATTTCGATGAATGAATCGATACGTTAACAATCAGTTTGCCAAATTCAGGACGAAACCAACCCACATGAGATCCAAAAGCATCCAATGCATCCTAAAAAGTTACTGTTTGGTCTGGATTTGGGTCTGGTGGTGTCATTGGTCCATATTTCTTTGAGAACGACATTGACCAGGCAATCATCATCAATGCTGAGCGCTAAAGGTCTATGATTGCCAACTTATTTTAACCGGTTTTAACTGGACGGCATTACGTGAAACACTGCTCATGCCACATTCAACTTTCTGCACGGGCGATTTGAGGGCCTGGCTATCTACCGTGGAGATGTTGCGAATTAACCACCGACTTCGTGCGATTCTTTTTCTTGTGGGAATTTTCTTAAGTCGTAGGTCTGGCCCTAAAAGCCAACATGACCCATGCTATCTGTCTAATTCAGACTGACTTATGCACCAGAGTCATGGATGCACGCCACAAAGATGAGACGAAGTGGAAATTTTTACGATGTCAAATTCCATCGTAAGACCTTTCCAAAGAATGATTTTATATCACACAAACATTATTTTGTTTTAATTTCAAGCTAGGAAGCGCTTAATGAAAGACCCGCCACTATTATTGCAGAACTTAAAATTCGGTTTTCTCTGCATTACTGAAGTTCATAAAAAATTTAAATAAGTAGAGAGAAAAAAATGTTCACTCCATTTCAATCTGAGGTCTCCTGGCTGACTGATTGTCCACAAAATTTCTTCATACACAATAAATACTCGTACATGTTTAAACACTCATACCATGAAAATCCCGCTCAATGTTGGTGGCCTGGTTAGCGAGTGGCTCGTGTATTGTGTCTGCAACATCCAGCATTAAAATGCTATTTTCAATTTGTTGGCTATTTTATTGTTAAGATTTTAATAAAACGTATCTAGTTTATTTTCTCCATTTCGAGTTGTTTTTCCCCAACATTTTTCTTCTGTTTCTATTGCTTGCAACTGCCACAGTTGCTGCCTTGTTTCCTCTACGGCATTACGGTCATTGTGAGGCCATTAACATATCTACGGCAATAACGTTGTGTTATTGTATTTGTAGATTTGGTCTGAAAATGAATTTTAAATGAAATAAAAATGGAAAAAAAGAAACGAAATAAATTCGAAGCGGTAATAAGGAAATCTTAATAAAGTTAAATAACTTTTATGGACATAGAGGAAATGTGGAAAAGCATAAAATAAAAAAGCGAAAAAGGAATAATAACTTAGAGACAAAAAGCAGGTTAAGGCACGATGTAAATGTGATATTAAAAGTTAAGTAGAATTAAAGGAATTGTCGTTACACTTAGCTGTTTAAAATTTAACGAGACACTTAAGAGAACAGAAAATAAAAGGTAATATGGCTTTTGTGTTAACTGAAGTAAAGTTAAACAGCTTTGGAAGCAGAAATAACGTGAAATCAGAAATTTATTTGAACATTTTTTATGGTTTCGAATATTTATTTGAAGTTCGAAAAAATTCTGAACTAGACTTTTTTAATAAAAATATCTGTGAAAAAATTCTAGCACATCAGAAACTTTAGTTAAATAATAATAAATAAATAATAAATTCAATTTTAATTAAAATGATTTTTAGTAATTCGTTTACTTCAATATGTTTTCGTAATTAAAATTTTTCTAAGTAAGACATTTAAAAATCCATTAAAAATTCGAAAATTTCTTTGAATTTGTTTATACCTAATAATATAGTTATAAAAAAATTGCAACGTCTCAGTAGTTTTGAGATGTTTTTTCTGGAGCTCATACATTTCGAACATAATTCCGAAGTTGAAATATTCTTCAAAACAAAAGTTTCTACACTTGTGTTAAAACCTTTGAAATTAGCTTAATTGCTTCCAATATTTTTCGTTTGCGTATTACACGGACTTTAACGCCAATTTTAGTATGAAGAACTTGCAGTTAAACTTCACTTTAACTCTTAACCATACATTGTGAAAAGGGACGTTAGATCGCGATATTTTCAAAGATAAAAATTACTGAGTATAAAATTTTAACTTTAAGTATGTTCGCTCCATTTGAAAAAATGCTTGACGAAAAATTTTATAGAATTTCGAAATCTGATTTAAAAAAAATTGCATTTTTGTTATATGTCAAAAATTTTTAAATATATTTCGAAGATTTCGTTGCATTTTCGAATTAAAAAAAAATTAGGAATAGTTTTACTTACTTCGTATAGTCGAGTGGCTCTGCCCGCTAGTTTATAATTTGATTGTTTGAGTTCTATTCGTACAATGCACGTCAAAATAAGTTGACATATAATTTATAATTCTTTTTTCTATATATTTTTTTTTCTAAATTCGAGTACTTGTTAATAAAGTTTTCTAGAAATTCGAAAATTTGTTTTTGTAGTTCGCAATGCGTTTTCAAAGCTTAAAAAATACATCAGCAATAGTCCCGTTGGTTCCACATACCTTTGAAATATTTAAATAGTGTTCGAATTTTTTTTTCAAGTTTCGAAAAAAATTCTTTAAATTTCGAACCATATTGCCGAATTTTAAATGTACTTAGGTTACACAAAATATTCGCAAAATTTTGAAAACAAAAAATTTTGTTTTAAGTTGGGTACATTAAACAGTTGATAAAGTATTTTTTGTCGAAGTTTGAAATATGTTTTCGAAGTTAAAAAATATGATGAATAGTCTTATTTTTATTTTTCAGTATTAAAATACTTTTTGATTAAAATTGTCACTAAGTTCGAAAAATGGTTTTTGCACTTCGCTGTACGTTTTCGAAGTTAAAAAAAAAATCTAAAAGTTAGTTTATTTGAAATAGACAAATAGTTGGAAAGAAGAATAATTTTTGAGTCAAATTCAAAAACTTTTTTTTTTCGAATTTTGTAGTTCGTTCCAAAGTTCACAAAAATTCGAGCCATAGTTTTTCTTAATTTTGCAATAATCAAAAAATCCGCTTGAAGTTATCAAAGTCCAAATACATTTTTAATGTATAGTTATTTGAAATATAAGACGTTACAACATGTTCGAAAATTTTTGTAAAAAAAAAATTGTTTTCAATTCGAAAAAATTTCGTGCCGTGAAAAATTGTCGTCGTAGAAAAACTTTTGCGCTCTCAATTTTTTTTATTCAATTTTCGAACTATGAAATTTTTTTCGAATTATTTATTGATTTAAGATTTCGAACTACGCAAAATTTGTTGTACTAAATTTTTGATTACGATAAATTTAATAAAAAGGCATAAACAAAATAAAGATATAGTATAGAAGTAAAAACTTGAAGATAGAAATGGTTCACTCATTCGAAGTTTGAAGTATTTTTAAGCTCTTGGCAAAGAAATCGAGTTAAAAAATACTTTTCCTCTTCAGATTTTCTACGGACATTTTGTGCCTTATAAAAATAAAAATGCACTAGAAATGCATAAACTATTTTAACAAAAGCTTTACAAATGTTCAATAGGTTGAAAGAGATTGAACATGAAATTTTTTACGGTGTATTTGATTTCAATAATTAATCAAAGGTAGACAAATATTGTAATTTGTTTTCCACTTCAACTGTATTTCAATTATTTTATAGAAAATTTTAAAAATTTTCTTGAAGCCTAAATGTTGAAAAGAGAGAGAAAACTGTTGATTACTGTTGAAATCGGCCACCATTTATTTTTAATTATGGTTTAGGCGTAAGATTATTTTTTTTTTTGCTTGCAGCAGAGAAAGAAAAGCTTTGGACTAAAATGTGAAAGAGAAAATGCACACGCACACATATATAAATATATAAATATAAAGTTACTTCCGCTAAATTGGTGTTGACTGTGGCCGTTGTGACGGCAAAGCTTTATAATGACACGCTGTTTACACTATATATTTACTTCTGTTGATGGAAAAAATGGGGTGTTTAATAAAATGTATAATAAATAGTCAAGTAGAACTGCCTGCCATTAACTGTGTGTTAGCCTGAAAATGTTGTTCCCAATTTTATGCTGCAAATTATAATTTGCCTGCCTGCCTGAGTGGCTGTTTGCTTGTTTGTTTTGCCTAAATGTCCTTGTGCCTGCGTAAATGTTTAATATTTATGCATATTGCCATTCTTTGTTCCATTTACAATGAATGAAATATTCGTGACAGTCTAAATCTGGGTTGAAACCATAATGATTTACTTCAGTTTTAAATGGAGCACCACAGCATTGATTGTAATTTGATTTTAGTGATAACAAGTGCGATTTTAACTTTTAATACAAAGCGAAAGTTTACCTGAAGTGGTTGAAAAATATGTATGTCGTATTTTACAATTTAGTGATATTGCATAACATTTTTTATCTAATCAATACAATATTTTTCGGAGTGCAAATTTTTATGTTAACATTTTTTCGGAGTTAATTTTTTTTACCCTTTTGACCCTTTGAAAATATTTGTTTAGAATTTTTTCGTAAATAATACTCCGAAAAAATTCCAATGATATTTTATTTATTTTTCCTTTAATTTTTCTGTTCAAATATAAACGGATATATAAACATTTTCACAATATATGTATGTATTGTATTTTATATAAATTAACTTCGTTATATTGTTCAAAGTAAAATTTTTTAAAGTTAAAATTTGTTTAGAGTTAAAATGCTTTCCAGAAACTCATTTGAAGCTCAAATGTTTATGTAAAATTTTTTTGGAAATAATAATAAAGCAGATAAATGAATAAAACGTTTTTAAGTATTTCTTTGCAAGTTGTCAATATAATATTTATCGCAGTGCACTGTTTCAATTTTTTCGTAGTTAAATTTTTTACAGAAAACCCCTTTCAGACTTAAAATATTTATTTAAAAATATTTCGAAGCTAATACTTTCAACTCCGAAAAAATCCCGAAAAATAAAATATTTATTTTTCCTTTAATTTTTCTGTTCAAATATAATCGGATAAGTACACATTTCGGAGTACATTTTCTTCTGCTAAAATAACTCCCATACATTTTTTTCTGAAGTTAAATGTGTTTTCAGAAACTCATTTTAGGTTAAAATATTTATGTAAAAATTGTTAAGAAATAAATTTTACTTTCGAAAAATTTTCGGAGCTAAAAGTTTTCGGTTGAACTTCCATCATTACTTTTTCGGAGTTAGACATTTTTCTATTAAAATATCACTGGAACTTAAACGGATATTTTAAATTTATAAGACCTTTATTTTTTCTTCTTTTCCGTGCAGCAATAAATCCCATGCAATTTTTCCAAAAATTTAATATATTATTTGCGGAGTTAGCTGGTTTTACAGAAGGTTATTCATTTGAAGTTAAAAGTTTTCGGAAATAAATATATTGGTTTGGAAAAATTTTCGGAGCTACAGTTCTTCTGTTAAGATATCATCAGAAACTGTAATTTAAATGGACATTCGCAATTAGTAAGACTTTTTTTGGAATTTTTTTTTCAGCGCAACAATAAATCCTTGCACTTTTCATGAAAATGGAAATTTTTATTTGTGAGATTTACATTAGGTTAATACATAAATTTTGGAATTTTTTGTAAATATCAAAATTTGACAGATAAGGCTGAATAGTCGATGGAAAAATAAGAATAACTGCGTTTTTACTTTTACGCAATCCTTAAAAAAGGTTCCGCACCAAATGCGATGAAGTTTGGAGTTAGAATTTTTTTGATGGCAGTACTTAAAATAATTTTTCATATTTTATTTACTCATTGTTTCAACACCGGCAAATAGAATTCATAACGTGAATGAAATTTATACTTTAAGTATTGAAATGTATGTCATTTTAATAAAATACAGTAATATTTAATGACTTGTGCTGCATCAAAAATTTATACCTTCTACCTAAAGGATATGACTTTATAGGATAATCGCTGTTTCACACCTGTCAGGCAGTTTAGTTTTAGTTTCGTTAGTTTGTTAAGTAACCCTATGTAAATTAAAGGTTTTTTTGCTAAGCAAGTATTTTCTCTCCATGGTAACTATTTCTTACATAAGTTGACCCATTTTAGAGTGGAAAATTTTAAAAAATTTATTTGTTTATGTATTTACTTGTTGAGAAAAAAAAAACAAAGAAGAAACCACTAAAACATTCATCCTTTCTAATTTAATATTTGCTTTAAATTTTTTAAATAAATCAAAATCCTAATAGGGACCCAAAAGAAAACCCACACATAAAATTAAATGCAAACCATCATTTGCTCCCTAAAATCCTTAAGAAGTTAACAAAAATGTTTAGCCTTCTGTCATGTAACTTTCTTCTGCCACCATTGTGATACTCCTAACTCAATCAAACCATATTGCCATGTTACATTATTCAAGGGAATTCATTTAAAATTAACCATAACCATGAAAATCTGTTTTCTTTTGTATAATTGCTTCATCATCATCGTCGGCATTATCATTGTAAATCAGCAATCCAGTCAACACAATATTTTTTGATTGCCTGCCATCAATTTGAACGTCAAATTCAAAACCAGAACCAATTATTTAAAGATATTTGGCATAAAGAATTTGCTTAAAACCCAAACGTTTCTAGAGTTGTTAATAAAATGGAATAAAATCAAATTTTATTTTATTTAACAATAAATGGAATACATTAGATTGTTTTTCTAAGGGCATATTTCTTTCATATTATAAACAATAAGAAAAATATGGTAAATAAAATTAGCATTTATTAAAAAATTTTAAATAAAACCAACATAAAATTTGCTGGTTATAAGAAATGTAGATAATTTATTTCAATATTTTATTGTTATTTAACGCGTGTCCAAATAAATACGACTTCAAAAAAAATTATTCGCTGAAAATTAAATGCACAAAATTAAAGTTTACGATACTTCCGGGAAAGAAGTGACTATTGTGTATAAACCCATGTTTCCACAACTTCTATGAAAGGCACTACTTTTTGTAATTTTTGAAGTGACTTTCATACAACTTGACATAAACTACATTTTACTTAATTTTCGCTACATAATATTTTCCAAAGTTAATGTGGCAATGAAATATTCTATGCACACTCGGAGCCTAGCATTTATCTGTAGATTTTTGGAGCTAAAATGTTTATATATGTATAAAGTTATACAGAATAAAAAACTTATAGACTATTTCGGAGTTAAAATATTTACATAGAAACTTTATTCGCAGTTAAAAAATTCTGCAAAAAAGTATCTATATAATAATTGGGTCATATTATTACACATTTAAAATTTTTATAGAAGTTTTTTACAGTTAAACTATTTCTATAGCAAATTTTTCGGAGTTAAAATTTTTGCTAAAATTTTTCTAAAGAAAGTTTCAAGCACATAGTGAACCACATATGTAGTTGTCTACAAAAAAATTTCGGAGTTAAAATATTTCCACGTGCACGTTTTTCGGAGTAGCAAATTTCTGCTTAAACTTCTGTAAAAAAGTATGGAGCACATTATTATTTTACATTTAAAGTTTTTGTCGTAGTTTTTCAGAGTACCAGTATTTTTATATAAATTTTTCGGAGTTAAGTATTTTTTAATAAAGCTTATCTAAAGAAAATTTAGAGCATATTATTTTCCCTTTTAACAATTTCTTTAAAAGTTTTTTCGGAGTTAAAATATTACTATAGAAACTTTTTTCTGACTTAAAATTTTAGAGCTAGATTTTTTAAGCCGTTTCGAGAATTTAATATTATTTAATAACGTTTTGAACATTTCTGTAAAAACATTTTTGATAAAACGTTCGTATCTAGAGTTTTCTATTAAACCGTTTTCGGATTTTAATATTTTTCAAGCAAGTGTTTCGTTCGCAAATACAATTTTATTTGTTTCGTTCGTTTGAAAATTTGTTTTCGGAATCTTAAAAATAAAATATGGAAATGAATTTTACTTATATTTTGGATTGCGAATTTTATTTTTTAAATTTGCAAGAAAAATTAATTTTGCATTCTTTATTTTTTCGTTCGCAAATTTTATAAATCAAATTCATAAAAAGAATAATTCTTTACAATATGAAAAATAAAATTAGTTGGAATTAAATTCGTTTGCGAAAGAAAAAAATTCCAGAACTCTTCGTACCCTGATATAAACATATATATTTTCGTAGTAAAGAGTTTTCCATAGATATTTTTTCGGAGTTTCTTAAAACTTTTTCAGAGTAATCATTATCTTCTAAACGCCTTCGAAACTTAAAGTTGAACTAAAACTTATATAAAAAGGCATATTTTCAATAGTAAAATAAATCTTTCGCATTTAAAATTGTTGTATACATAGGTCCACTTTCACCAACTCTATTTAAATATGAATTCATATTTATATGTCGATTTTTATTAATTTTTGTATGGAAAAATTACTTTTATATATACATATATACTTTTATGTATATATATATATATGAATTGATATTTAAATAAGTTGGTGAAATTGGCTCATAATGTCATTTGCAGAGTAAAAATGCTTTCGAGGGAGCTTTTGCATATTTTTAAGTTTTTTTCCAGAAATATTTTCGGAAGAACAATTTCCATAGGAAATTTTTCGGAGCTAAAAGAAGTCTGTAGAAACTTATAAATACAAAATTAAAATATAAATACAGAATTAAAATATTTGTACACACAATTTTTCCAACACTTTAATACAACATGTGTACATAAAATCAGGCCGTCGCAAAAGGTATAAACTCCGCCATTAGTCAAAATTGGCTTTAAAGTGGAATAACATTTCTGAACTTCAATGTAACATGAAATAATAATGTATTTTGAGACATGATTTTTATTTTAGGTCATGTGCTTGATTTAAAATTCTTAATTAAAGAAGTTATTTTGTTGCTTTTACTGACTATATACTGGATTTACTGTTTAAGGTGATGAATATTGTTATGCTTTAAAATGCTTAAGTTATTTATTGTTTTCCTTTTATGTCTCCCTCTATTTTGCTAGTAATAAAACTAACGAAATTACTTCCAACTAAATACAGTTTCTTGCCTTAATTAAATTAAACAGAAAGTAGATTGGATAACAATATTTTGTATTTAGCCTTGGGGCTGTGCTTCTTTGAATCTGTATCATGAAATTAAATAAAAAGACTAGAAATTAAGTTTGTTCTAAATTCAAAACAAATATTAAGCATGAAGTGTATTTCATTGAAGCGTAATTCTAAAAAAACATTTTTTTAAATTCATTAGCGTTGCTAATACTCTAGGCGCCATGAATATTTATTTTTTGATATGTATTTAACAGGTATTTAGCCTAAAAGCACACAACATGTTCCACGAAATCATGTCAAAATCATAAAAGTTACAACCTAAAAGCTAAGTCTTGTGAATAATAAAAAGTTCATTAAATTGCTAATCAAGTACTTAAATGGCTAAATTAGAATGGCGAACATGCAAAAAATACTTGAACAAATAATGCCTTGATAAAATTTTCAGAATAAGGAATTTTTTTTTATATTTTTTTATATTCATGTTGCATTGTAGCAACATTTTTAGGTTTAAAAAAAGTAAATACGAAAAATTTCAACTCCGAAAAATGTATGGAGTGAATTTGGTGTCCAGAAAAATTCATTGAAACGAGAAATTATTGTAAGTAAGACTATAGCTAAAGTTATGAACTAAATTTTGCTCTTAATGATTTTACTTTAACTCCGAAAAATTATGAAATTCTGTAAACATTACAACAATTACGATTCAGTTTGCATACATAAGAGCTCAAAGTTTGTTTGTTTAGCCACTGGCAAAAACTTTACAAAACTCAGGATACTTAAAGCGCTATATAAACTACAAGGTTTCCTCGGAAAAAATTTCTCCGAAATTTGTAGTTTATAAAACTTTCACTCTCAACGAAGAACGTGATTAATATTAAAATTTACCACAACTCTACTATAAGGGAAAAATAAATACAAAACACTTTAAGGTAAACAAGTTTTTACTAACTCCGAAAAAAATTTAGTCCACAAAAATGAATCAAGAATTAATCAAAATATTGTGAGCAAGACTGTATTTAAAAGTAAAAATTAGTTAAGTGCTCTTACTGATTTTACTTTAACTCTGAAAAATTATGAGTTCCTTCTTAATAAACATTACAACAACTCCGAAAAAACCTCATATAAAAGAAACTTCAAGTTTGTTTAGTTACCCACAGCTAAAATTTTGAAGAAAAAAAAGGTCAGATTGAAAGCGCCATATAAACTCCGAAAAGGTTTGTATGAAGAAAAAAAAAACTCCAAAAAATGTTTAACCTTAAAAGCTTGGACTACCACTACTACGAATAAAATTTACCGAAAATCTATAGCTCCGAAAAAAAACATGTAGCTTACATTTACGAGTACATATTTATGTATGTAAGTGTACTTCTGAAAAAAAATTACAAAGCTCTAGCTTAAGAATTTTTCAACTTTTTAAAGTTTTGCAAGGCTCAACAAATAACTCTGGTTTTTTAATCTAAATAAATACAATAATAGAAATTTCAAAAACGAAATTAGCAACAAAAACTAACAAAGCAATTAGCAAAAGAAAATTAAAACATTTAATTTGCATAAAATTATTTTCATCCTTAATTAACAGCAAAAACTAACAAACAAACAAATGAAACCCAACAACAAAACTAGAAAAAGGGAAATGAAATTCAAATTAATACACACCAGCGCACATACTCGTATACATACACACTTACATATACTCGTATGTGACAAATAAACTATTTTGCATGCATAGAATGTATACGAATGATATTTTCATTTCTGTACTTTTTTTTTTTTGTAAAGATTTATTTCAATTCTGTGAGTTTTTTAAATGTAAAAAGTGATTTTTAGAAATCGCTTTAAGAATTATGAAATGAGATAAAGAGTTGAAGCTGTTTCAGTGTTCTTTCGTTTCTTTTATTTATATTTATTACAATTATTACGGTTTTTATAACTCACGCTGTCCATAGCGATAATAATTACGAACAGCATCAGGATTATGGGAATCAGTATGTTTTCTGACATCAGGACTATCTACATCATCGGTGCTGCCAGCTCCGGTACCAGAACCGTATATTTCGCTATCATATGTTCCAGTGCCAACTGTTCCACTGCTATCTTCTCCCGTACTAATGGCCGTACCAGTACCGCCTATTTCACTGTCCGATATTTCATGTATTCCACTACCACCGGTTCCACTAGCACCTGTTCCACCAACATCTGTTCCAGTGCCGACTGTTTCACTAGAATTTGCACCAGCATCAACTGCTTTCTTATAATCTGTTTCGGTGTCACCTATTTCAATACCGATTGTTTCATCTCTTCTTCTTTTAGCAGCAAGTATTTCACAAACCTGCGTTCGAGTAGTGCGTGTTTCATTGCCACTTGTTACAGTAATATCTGTTATAGCACCACCTATTTTAGTACTGCTTGTTCCAATACCACCTTCTAAGATACCTGCTGCTTCAGTGGCTTCTACAGCGGCGGCAGCAGCCCTTCTAATAATGCCAACAGCATCGACTTTAACAGCGCTGCTAATACCAGTGCCAACAGCAACATCGTTAACAGTTGTTGCTGCAATAATCCTTGCGTTCGCTCCTAATGAACCGGGGGGACCAAGAGGACCTCTTGGACCAGCAGGACCTTCCGCACCACGCGTTCCTTCGATGCCCTGAGGTCCTCTTAAACCTGGAGTTCCAGGCGGACCCATAAGACCAGGTTTACCAGTTCTACCAGGTCTCCCAACAGGACCTCTATTGCCACGTACACCCTCTCTACCCTCACCCCCACGATCACCAACTTCTCCCTTAGGACCGGGAAGGCCGATGTAGCCTGGCGGCCCGGGAGGACCAGCAGGGCCAATTTGTAT
This sequence comes from Nowickia ferox, assembly GCA_936439885.1. Lineage (NCBI taxonomy): Eukaryota > Metazoa > Arthropoda > Insecta > Diptera > Tachinidae > Nowickia > Nowickia ferox. The sequence goes on along the minus strand of OW387024.1, from coordinate 10,148,529 downwards.
AATGAATTGCAGCCGCGACCAAGTAAGGCCACAAACCCCTTTATAATTAAACAAAAATTAAGAAATCCTTTTATTTTAATTAATTGTCGACTTCAATTCAATACAATATCAAAAAATTGTCACTTGTCTACTTGTTATTGTCGACAATAAATTACTACTATTGATGTCCTTTTACAGCCTTCAATAATAGCCAAATCTAGCCAACAACGAGAGAGCAACTATCAATTTCTTACTATAAGGTGCAGAATTTCTAATTTACCAAATAGAATTATTAAAGCCAACTTCATTAGTTTGTTAGAACTAATTTAGATTTGCTTAAGAAAGCACAATATATAGCGATCTGATTTCCGCAGTTCTTATTAATTCTACGAGATTTTTTTATCCGTAAATTTTAAACCTCTTTTAATTTTCTTTTTGTGGAATAAAATTTAAAATTTAGAGATAAAGATTTTTAGACTAAATTAAAATGATTTGTTGACCTTAACTGCATCAAAAGGCGACAATAATAAAAAAAGGCTGTCCCTAAAAAGAGATAATTTTATTTTCAAAAAATAACAACCAACCTTGCAGTTTTGTTAGCTTGCTTATGATGATAATCTTTTTTTTTAATGAAATGTGATTTCAAACTTTAATATGTTTCTCTTTGAATTGCACAACGAAATAAAAAAGAGCTTCTAGTTGAAAAGCAAAATTTCAAATAATGTCTCCTATTTCTTTTAAAGTTTTTATTTTCCCTAGAATTTTTCAAACATTCTAAAATACATAAAGAAAGATGAGTTTGTTATTAGCCCTGGTTTGTAGCAGCTGCAGCAGTGGTTGTTGTAGTAGTCGGTGCAGTAGTTGTTGTAGTAGTTGTTGTGGCAGGGACTGCAGGCGCTGCGGGGCCACGAGCTCCAAAGGGACCTCTAGGACCATCAGAACCTTCTGGACCACGTTCGCCATCATAGCCACGTGGACCTCTCAAGCCAGGAGCACCGGGAGGACCTATAAGACCAGGTTGTCCAGTTTTGCCACGTCGACCAGTAGAACCTGTGGCACCAGGAGTTCCTTGCCTACCCTCATCACCACGATCACCCACTTCGCCCTTGGCGCCAGGAGGTCCAGTAGGTCCTGGAGCACCTGGCGGTCCGGGAGGCCCTATTTGCACAAACTGACACCAACTTAAATTCAAGCAGCAAACTCCTTTTGAAATTAAAAATAAATAATTTAGTACTTTTCAAAAATTTTTGCTGCAAAGAAAACTTACCAAATAAAAACACAAACGTCAACTTCATCATCTCTGCCAGAACTGACTTCAATTCCCGTCTAAAGCGCAATTTATACAGACTTTAATTTTTAGCACATTTCTTTGTTATTCTAAAAGATCATTATCGATAAACATTAAATTAATTTGTTGAGTTTGCAAATTAAAGAAACCTTTTGGCGTTTGAACTCAATTCGTTTAATTCAAAGATAAAGATCTTTCATTTGAATTGTTCTTAAGAATCGCAAATAGAATTGAAAAAGTATAAAAACTGTTAGAAGAATAGCAAAAATTTATAGTTTATTTAAAAATTTCGCAATGAGCACAATCAAATCATTTTTAGTTCTTTTGGGTAAATGTTTAACTTTTCATATAAATTTTTTGGCAAAACAAAAATAATTATTTTTAGGTCTTTTAAGTATTTTAATAAGTGTAACAGCCAAACGCTATAGGGATCGTGATGAAGCGAGAGGTTTGTTAGGGCAGCATCAGCAGCCTTCCCTTATACTGCCGCAAAGCCAATGTATCTGTCAACCAGGACCTCCTGGTCCCCCAGGCCAAGCTGGCTTGCCAGGTGTGCAAGGTGCCAAGGGTGATAAGGGTCCTGAAGGTTTACCGGGACGCCCTGGTCCTGCGGGACCTTCAGGACAAAGAGGAGCTGCCGGAAGGTCTGGTATTCCAGGTCCTATAGGTCCGCCAGGACGCCGCGGCCGTCGTGGTTATCCAGGTGAAAGAGGCCCAGCTGGTCCACGCGGTCCAATAGGTCCTATTGGTCCACCAGGACCACCGGGAGCTGCCACCGCTACCGGTCGTTCCTTAAATGATGGTGTTAGCTTAAATTTACCTGACTATGATGCAAATGTTGACCCCAATGCTTTAAATTCTGACGAGGAGGAAGCCGATGATGAAGAAGACTATGATGACGATTATCGTAAAAGGAAATAATTTTTAGGTGCACAGAATCAATGCCATATGATTAAATAAAAATTGTCTGCAACCATAAATAATTTTATTTGGTTTTTCAATTTAATTTTCGTAATTTGCGTTAAATATCGCTTTATTTCAATAGTGCACACATCGTTTAATCTTCTATTCATAACATCATGCAGTCAGTTGTATTTTTTTTTGTAGCTGTTCAAAAAGTACTTAAATATCCAATCGATTATTGTATATTTTTTGTTGTTTTTTTGCTGTTTTTATGTTGCAACTTACTTTACATGCAGCTTACAAGCACATCCTGTTGTAACAAGTGTTTTAAACGAGTCATATCCTATATGGATTCTCACACAAGCCTTAAATAGACGGATACAATAAACGGAGCACCAAACTGTAGTATGAAAGAAAAAAGAAAAAATTAAACATAAATTGAAAGTTGACGTCACACTTTGAACGTGCGCCAAAAATAACAACGATTTTTACCCTTTATTTAATACGGCTTTTGGAAGTTGTTTCTTTATTGTTATCACCACTGCCATAGTTGTTAGTAGGCCAATAGTCGAATTTTTTGCTACGTGGTTGTTGGTACATCCAATGGTTAAAGATTGAGTCATTATGTCGTATGTACTCGTATGTGTTTTTAAATTAAAGAGAGATATAAATACTTCAACATTTCTAAAAAAAGTGTTAAAAATCCTCTAAAAAGAAAAATAAATTTAATTTAATTTTTAAAGAAAAAAATTTTATCCGAAAAATTTTAAACTAGAACAAATCAACTCCGACAATTTTTTAGCTGACAAAATTTTACTCCAAGAAACAACTAAAAAACTTTAAACTGAAAAGTTTTAATCCGTACATATTTTTAACTAAAAAAATTAAACTCCGAAAAAATTTTCACTGAAAGAGTTTACTCCAAAATATTTACACCTAAATAATATTAGCACTAAAAACATTTACTACGAAAAAAGTTAAAATAATTTTGCTCTATCAAACTTTGTTATAAATATTTTGTGTAAGAAATTTTCAAAATTTTTCTAAAATTAATATTTCGGAGAAAACATTATTTAATGGATAAATAAAATTTTACTTGAAAACTTGCAAATTAAAAACATCTTAAACAGCAAACAAATTTTCAAAAGCAAAATCAATGGCAAAAAAATTTTTCGGATTAAATTTTGTTAAACATAATATTTCGGAATAAAGATTTTTTAAGAAATAATGAAAATTTATTAGAAAATTTATGAGTTTCTTATTAGGATTAATTAAAAATTCATTAGAAATTTTGCTAAGTGCTTTTCTCTTAAGATTCTTTAATGTTGGAACTCCGAAAAAGTGTATATATATAAAAATTTACTTGAAAAACTGCAAAGTAAGAACATCTTAAACACACAAAAAAAATTAAAAGTAAAATTAATGCAATTGTCGGACTAAATTTTTTCAAACTTAATTTTTGGGAATAAAATTTTTTTTTTTGGAAATAACTTAAATTTTATAAGAAAATTTATGAGTTTTCTTCAGCAGTAATTAGAAATCTATTGCAAAATTTGTTAAGTCTACAACGTTAGTACAACGAAAAAATTTATCTACGACAGAGATAAGAAAAAGGCCGCCCGTGGTCACTTCATTATGCTCTTATGCATGCACGTACATTCGTACAATCATGCATTTTACTCTCTTTCATATTATATATGTATGTGTTTGCTTGACTTTGATCTACAAGGAATTTTGTAAGGCATAAACATATTCTTCACATATCCATATCATCAGTTATATAATATTTAGAAAATTTTTTTTAGAATAGAATCATTCTCTAATTAACCAAAATTATGAAGCTGATTTTAATGGTAGAAAAGGAAAACTTTTCGATTTTATTTCCTTTTCTAAAATGCCATAAATTTTTAAATATTTGTCACAGTGTATATCCTAAAGGAACTCCTTTCTAACTATTTATTACGTATTTGTTTCATTTTCCCCTCTTTTATTAGTTAATGATCTTTTATTTAATGAAAACTTATTTTGCACGAACAAAAGTATTTATGTTCTTGTTTTTTTTATGTTAGTCTGCATAAATTTAATCATCAACAGGTTCAATCAACAGTTCATCAAGCGATAATGCCCCTTTAATTAGGTGCCGATCAAAATTGATTAACTTTCATAAGCCTTTTCACAGACACCAACATGCACGCACCACAAATACGTGCTCATATTTACTTATACATATTAACGTGAGCACATAAGCACATGAACGCCTAAAAGTATGCAGCACTCAGTTATTTAATATAAACCCTAGATACACACAACATTAAATATACATGCATACATACGAATATGGGCGATATAAAGGTATTTTACAATTATTGTTATTACTGTTGAGTTTTTATTGCCGTTGATGTTGGTTTTTGGTGCTTAAACAATGAATTAACTCGCCATTTTACAATTCCAGCCAGAGACACAGTCGCAGCTACTCACAGACCCGCTTAAATTTACAGACACACTCTCATATACAAGAACGAGCAAAAATTACGTGACAATTGTTGGATTATAGTAATTTTATAAATTGTGCTACAATTATATATTTATTTATTGAAAAAAAATATATATGTATGTCCTATATACTCGTACATATGTCTATAGTATATATATATGTATATATGAGTGTGTGTATAAAGGTGTCATTGCAACAGGAAAGAGAGCACTAAGCAATTGATTGTATTTGGTCCTTTTCTATTTTTATTTCTTTTTTTTTAATGACAGATTTAATAAACATTTATTCGTTTATTTTTATTAATGAAATGATTAAGCCGAATTGAGTGTTAAATAGACTAACTGCTCTGTTCGTGCTATAAAAGTTAATCTATTTAAGTGAAACAAAAACAAACATAAATGTAAGTTGGAATTGATAATAATGCAAGTAAACATATCATACTTTGTGGATATGTTGTTAATTTGAAACAGGGTCGAATTTTCTTTAAGTGTCAGAAACAGGTTTGTTATATACGTAGCTCAGCTATATAATATGTATACATACATATATTATAGTACAAATTCGATTCAGTTCCTGAAAAATACTTTGTATGTGAAGAAATTTAAGTCGAGTTAAAACTGGGTTGGGAACCGTGTCTTAGTATTTTTGTAAGTAAATATTCAATTGAATTGAACTGAATCGAATAGAGTTGAATTAATTGAATTGAATTGAATTGAATTGAATTGAATTGAATTGAATTGAATTGAATTGAATTGAATTGAATAGAATTGAGTTGAATTGAATTGAATTGAATTGAAATTAACTAAATTGAAGTATTGCTTAGGTTTGTTACGCTGCAGCCACACGTTCAATACAACGCTTTCAATTTCATCACACATACTGCGTGTCAAAATTCCTTGAGAGTGATAGCTGTGACACAAATTGATAGTCAATTTCATTTTATAAATGTCACCGATGAAGAAACAATTCAAATTGGTAGCTTCACTCAATATGCAGCTGTGACCAGCTGTTCAAATTGAACATTAAATTGCTAGATAAAAGGATAGGTAAATTTGAAAGCAATCTAGTTGTCAATTTAAAAAGTTTGAGTGTGTTAGTAAAAAAAGATGTGAGTATATTGCAAATTTAATGGAATTGAAAGGCAAAAATTGAACGATGGCCCCCAAGTTACTGCTAGTCAAAAGCCCTGTGAATTGATATCTGTGAATTAAATTGATAGTCAATTTTATTTTACTCCACTTCACTCCAGGTGTAGCTTTGATCAGCTGTTCAAATTGTATATAAAGGTGCAATTGAAAGCAATGTAGTAAAAAATTGTGAGTGTATTGCAAATTTACACAAACTAAAATACGAATTTTGTCGTGTGGCTCCCAAGTTAATAAGAAAATTTCAACAAATATATAAAGACGGTGTATTTTTGTATCGCACACTAAATCATAAACAGGCATAGCTATGGAAATTATAAGTAAATAAGTCGTATCTCCTGTTTCCACTAATTAATATGAATACCATTAATTAATTTTTTGATTTTTGAAAAGTATTTTGTTATTTAGACATGGTTTACAATAATTATATTTTTTTTTTCAGGGTTATAATAAATTATTGAGCTCCAGGAATTATAAGTGAAGGAAACAAGCCCAACTGACCGACAGCAGTGTGATTATGTAAGTGGAAAATTCATTTTATTAGTATATAAAAGAAAATGTGCAAAGAAAAAATGTATAAGGTTGGGACCAAAAGATGTGCAAATGTTTGGTGAGAAAGTATTATTTCGTGGTTAGGTATTGAGGAAGGAAATACCTTGCCAAGGTATCTTAAATTGTACTCCTCATATAACATTGGACGTTATTCTCTATTTGCTGTCCATCGGAGGCTCTATAATGAGAAATGAAACAAAAATAAGGTTATTCCACGAACCCTGGCCTCACGGCCCTGAATGACACTGAGGTTTACTTTTGTAGGACTTCCTTTTATTGGTGAGCTCTGATAGTTTATACGAGAATTGTACTTTCTTCAACGTCGAGTGACTGATCTAAGTCATGGTTTCGACACATCAGTTTTTCTTGAAGCAGTTCTCTTCAACTCTCTTTTAAAACTGCTCGTTTGTTTACATACAGACAAGAAACCGTCCGTTCAATTTTCCTATTGTTTTAATGCGCTGAATGAAATAACCAAAGAGAATTTTAGTAACTTTTCGGTACAAGCAAGTCTGTACCCCTCTTCTTTCATCTCTCTCCGATAAACTCAGACTTGCTTCAATAAAACTGCAGTGTCTAAAAAATGATTTAGATGAACGTAGGGACGCGCACTGACATCTTTATTTATATACGTATATGTGAAGGAAAGGCTTTGTCCTTCTGTTACGCTCAAACTTCGGCGCTGATAATGACCAAAAATATATGGTACTATTTTTTAAAGATATAGCGAATTTGCGTTTATTTTAATTGTTTCAGTATTTCGCGAGTTATAAGTGTTTTTTTAAGTTTCTACCAACACCAGCAGAAAACACATTCACAACACTCATATCGTATTTTTATATTGTATTTTATTTATATTGTGTAAAAATTTCACATAAATGTCTTGTACACACATCTCTTGAGAGGAAATGTTTTTGCTTATACATATCTTCATTGTTGCTCTAAGAGCGATGTGAGTTAAGATAATTTCTTATCAAATGTGGAACGTGTCCCAGTATTTGTAAATAATTAATCAGTCTGAATATTCCGAGTGAGTGGTCGAACTTTGGACACTAATGTTCATAAATACTTTAGACTTGAAAACCAGTGTACAGTTTTCCTGCAGGTTGAGATTCTAGGACAGGACATATTGTCAGATCAAAACTATTTCGTAACTGTAAGAAGGCACTTAATAGGCTAATGAAAGGCTGCAGTGTAAGACTATACCGGGCTTACTGCCAGCGAGTTGCCAATATAAAGGCAAATGGCAGATGAGTGTGAGAGGACGATTCAGTAAAACTGGCCAGCAGCCTTTTCTTTAATTATAAATAAAAACTCATAAAACTTAGTTCACCACTAGTTTTTAAACCTTTTTAATACAACTTTTCAATGTTTTCAGTGTTTAGAGCAATTTAATTTTACTTTGTTATTGGTTATTTTTAAAACATCTGATTGTTTTTGGGCTTGCCCAAACTAGCCCAAAGAAAAATTACGGGCTGTTTCGTGAAAGAAGAACATTACTCTCTCAAAAGCTCCCTTACTTGCCCAAACTTTGAGTACGGGAACGGGTTTCGGTAAAATTGGGATCCTACGGGCTCTCAATGTGGAGTACGGGATCAAACCTATTAAGTTCTTAGTTGTTGCCTTAAGTAATAATCACGGGGCACTAATCAAAAAAGTTACCGAAAATGTTTGAAAGACTCATGCTACGTAATTTTTTATATATCACACTCTTTTATAACGCGGCCATTAGCAATTAAACAAAGTTTCGTGCAAACAATTTCATGAAAAAATATTTAATGTAAATTAAGTATAGGGTGTTTTTTTAAAGGTATAGAACTTCGAATTGAAATAAAATACAAGAAAATCGTTTTAATGTCCATCAATTTGGCTTTATTGGAAGGATAATTTTATGCCATTAACGTTTAAATATGATTTCGGGCATGTGGCCGCCGCGGCTGGCTCGAATAAAGCCAATTCTAGACGTCCAATTTTCAACCACTTTTTCGAGCATATGGGGCCGTATGTTGGAAATAACGCCACGAATGTTGGCTTCCAAGTCCCCTAACGTTTCTGGTTTGTTGGCGTAGACGAGCGACTTCACATATCCCCAAAGAAAATAATCCAATGGTGTCAAATCACACGATCTTGGTGGCCAATCCATGGTTAACCGAATTAATTGCTCTGATGGACGATTATGTCGACCATAAAATGGACGGAGCTTGCGGTAAACTTCGCGAACTGAACCATTATTTTCGAAATAAATTTGCACGATTTGCAAGCGTTGTTCTTTTGTCAACCTGTTCATGATGAAATGGCAAACCAAACTAAATATTAATCACTTGACAGCTGACAAAATGGCCGCCAGTTAAAAAAGTGATGCCAACTTAAAGTTCTATACCTCAATAAAAAACACCCTATATAATTTACCTAAAAATCTCGACCTCGTTGTCAACTATTATAACAATAATTGGCTGCAAAAATTATTTATTATTTAACTCTTGCAATATGAATGTGCATTTTGGCGCCTAAAAGTAGGCAAATATTTTCTGCATAACAACTTTTATCAGTGAAAGTTCTCAATAGAATTTTTCCCTTAAATGTGTGTGCTTCTTTTGCAAAAAGTGTTCATTATCATTAACATTCATAGTCAATGAAGCGTCTAATGAGCTGTGTGAGTTTAACTGAAGTCTTTTGAAAAGTAAAAAAATCCATCGACCATACTACAGTTATAAAATCCGCGATATTACGTTAAAAGTTTATATGGAAAAGCCATGACAAAATTACGTACACATTTTACAATAAATATTCTACACATACATAGATATGTATGAATATGTATGTATGTGTTTCAATAAACTTTCATGTTTTTGCTTCTATTGCTGCTATCTACTATTAAGCAGCTTTTAATGGCTTGACTATTAACACATTTACGCAATTAAACATTGGCAATACTTTATGGCTCGTAAACGAACATCACGACAGCCACAGCACCAACATTTACAACAACAGCTGCAGCCAGCCCATCAATATTAGTTAGCAACAGTTCATTAAAAAGAGTTAGATACAACAAAAAAATTGTAAATACTGAAACTTGAGAAAGTTTTATTATGACTGTTTAACGCTATTAACCTGGTGCTCTGTTAAATAAAATTTTAATTGGAATTTTTAAAATGATTTGATTTATAGGTTTGCTAACAGTAAACAGAGAACAATAGATGAGTTTTGCCATAAATATTTACATTAGGGATGTAACCTTTTAACAATTTTCTAAAATATCAAAATTGGCATAGCACAGTCCGATAGAGCATAAAAAACTATAAGGGAACGTATACGAGTATTTATTTTTTCGCTAAGGTCAAAAAAGTTCACACACCAACCGCGATGGAGTTTTGAAAATTTTTAATTTTTTTTTGGTTAAGAAAAATTAATAAAAAAAAAATAATATTTGAAGCTGCTAAAAACTGCTTTATTAAGCATTGGAAAAAAGATGATTCAATAAACAAACAAACCAACAAAGAAGTAATATCTGTGCGGAGCGTGCCGTTAAAGTTGTTCAGGATATTTATCCTTTCTGTAAATCTCCTCGAACTTTAAATCTTAAGTTTTTAACTTTCAATAACTAACTCATAATTTTTGTTTTGTTTTTGTTATACATATACATACATATGTATATGTAACTTTGAGTAATTTAAAAAATAATAAATTTTTAAATAATTGTTTATACACCTGTTGGTGCGTGAACTTTTTTGAGAACAATTACAAAAGATTATGATTTTCGTGATTACTAGGACATGGTTGACCTCATGGTACTATGCCAAAAAATTGGTTATTACCCTAATATACATATGTATACATAGACACAATATATTCTTCTCCACTCCTACAGTTTTTTTATGATCTCCACCAGTATAATTCTTATTGAAAACGTTTGTAGGAAATAATTGAAAATTCCGCAAAATAACTTTAAGCGATGCAGTTCAACAAAACCATTAAATAGTGCGGAGCGATCCTGATCCTGAATCCTGCATTTAAGAAATATTTATGATGATGCTTGAGCTATTTTTTAGTCCAGATCTGCGTTAGGACTGCCACTGAAAAACAGCTGATATATTCTTATTTACAAACCTTGATAGCCAATAGTACCATGATACAATTATACAAGGTACTTGCACAAGCCCAGCCTGTTAATGTATACAATGCAGAAAGTTGTCAAACTTTGTTTACAAGCTGCAAAAATGTTAGTGTATGTGTGTGAATAAAATTATTACAGTGTTGCCAATGAATTTGCACATTGAAGAAAATTACACTACACATGCTTTGTGTAGATTAAAATTAAAACAAAATTAAATAAAAATAGAACGCAAAGTAGAATTACACACATATTATACATGAATCTCATTACATGGCCTACAGATGAGAGTAAAAATTACACACTGTGTATTACACACATATTGGCAACACTGAATGACTATAATCATGCATGAATGCCGAGTCTGCAATTGTACTTTAGTTACCCTGTGATTGTTATTTTTAAAAACAAAAGACATCTGCTTCTGACAATTATAGGTATGTTTCTACCAACAAAATACGTGTGTTTCTTGGTGTTGCAATTTTGTTGTATTCGTGCAAGTACCTTGTATAATTATATCATGCAATAGTACCTTGTGAAATCTACTACTAAACAATCTTAGCGTGTGGCGGTTTATTATCGCATATCTATACTTGTCGTCTGCTGATCCTCACCAGTCAACCAGACAAAACGTATATTGTGACCATCATAACCCTTTTGTACATGTCCAACAGTATGTAGTTCGGATTACATCAGGTCATACCTAATTCATAAAGGTCTCCAAAAAATTCAATCATATATCGAACAACTTAACTAATTAATGAGTTCCTTAAGAAACAAAACATTCTAGATATGCAACAGAATGTAAGTAAACGCATGCGTGTGTATGTACATAAGTACCCTGCAGAAAATGCGAATAGTGAAAATGTAGTGATTTACTAGTGATATTGTCAGTAGCACTACTGACCAGGTGTACCCCAGCCAATGTAATCGCCTATTGACATTTAACATTAGCTTGTCATTGAAAATCCACCACTAGACTGTAGCACTACTGACTAAGTAGTTTTTTTGGGACCACATGGAGACATTGGCACCAAAGATTCATTAGTAAATTTTAGGGGCTCTAGTCTACAATATCGATATTTCCTCGCTCGATGTCCGTAGTAAAACTGTACTGATTCACTATAGACACTGTCACCACCTGCAGAAAATTTTTTGTCATTTCTATTAAATACATACATACATATGTATATTAAAATTAAAAATTTTATGTTTCGCTGAATAGTAAAGTCAAACACTTACGTATGGATCTTAAAATGTGACAAATCTTTACCTGATGGCACAAAATCTTCCACAGGGTCAAAAGTTCCATAATTGGCACCTTTCACTTAAAACTCTTCAATTTTCACATTTTATATTTTTATACAATATTGATTGTTATTTTGTATGTTTTTTTATTTTATTTTTTTTGTGTATTATAAACAATTAAATTTTGCTTGACGTCACGTTTATTTTCAACAAACCAATAAAACATTAAGAAGAAGCACAGTTGTGTGTATCTGAAAAAATGTTTTCTACGCACTAAAACCATTATTATTAGACGCTCTGTTGACAATGTCACCAAAATAGTCGACAAAAGTGGTAACTAGGGGACACTTAACCCCATGTTTTCTGCAGGGTATGTATTTACTTGTGTATACGTGTGCATATTCATACATGCATTGACGTTGGATTTTATGGTACAATTTTTGGTTTTTCGTGTTCCCAAAAAGTACGGGATCAAACCTAATGTCGAGATAAACCTCACAGGCAGTGTTGTCAGATTATATAAATGGGGATTGAGGAATTAATTGGGGATAACTTTTATGTTTTGGGGATCTTATGCTATTTTTTATGGATTTGTATTTTACTTAAGGTGTCTTTACATGGTAATACAAAGTATTACGACTTTGTAGAATCAAAATATTATGAAATTCTCTCCGTGTTAAAAAAAAGAGAACAAAAGTCTGTTGTAGGTATTTTTCATGTTTACACTGATACTACAAGTAAAATGCAAGCAAAGATATTAAACTGTTGAATTAATAACAAAAATTGGAAAATTGCAAAAAAGATGTGTGTACTAATAAAACTAAATATTGGAGAAAACATTATATAATTTTAATGTAATTTTACTACAAAATATAATTTTTTTTTTTATTTATTGTTTGTTTGGTCCTGCTGTACCAGTTAAGTAGCTGATGGTTGCAGTCGTAAAATATTTACAAAAACAACATGAAAATTTCCTGAGTTGATTTTGGTTGTTTTTGTAAAAGTGTCAACACCTTCAATATATACCATTAGTGCTGCCAATGTTTACTTTGAAATACACCTCTGGTGTGATGAGAATACTTAAGTTTCTAAAATGGTTTAGAAAATAAACATTTACCGACCGCTTGTCAAATTTTCTATCCATATTCACTCCTACTCGATACATTTTGCTTTTACATGATAAGATTTCGTATAATCTACAGCATTTTTGACATGTCGTAATACATTGTATGTATTACCATGTAAAGACATCTTTATATATATATATATATATATATATTATTTATATATATATATATATATATATATATATATATTATTTATATATATATATATATATTTATATATTTATTTTTTATTTATTTCTCGGAATATTTTAATTTCAATACATATTTCAATTGCTCTGTTTTTAGTTCATAAATAATATTAAATGATAAATGGTAACAATGAACTCGTCTTTAACATTGTTAGCAAGATTTAAATAAGGTTTATTACAAGACAAAAAAGTACTCGCATTGGGGAGATTGCCCATCAGCTAATATTATTGTTTATACGTATGTACTATACTCGTAGAACTTAAATTATTTGACAATTAGTTAAGGTAAAGAAAGAACTATTTGATGCTTACAATTTTATATACAAATAGCAAGCAAATTAAAAATGTTTTGGGCAGAGGCTTGTTCATATCAAGATACCGCTAGATCACGACCGTTTAAAGAACTGGTAGAACATTGTATATATTAAATTTACTATGTGTATCAACGAGCAACTCTTGCATTGAGCGAGTTTTTTCAGCAATGGAGTCAATAAAAAATTAAATTAGAAACAAAATTCAGTGCTTAAATCTCTGTTACGTTAAAAATAATTGAATTTGTTGTGACACTTCTGATCCATCTCCAGAAGTGGTAAAATTGGTACAAATTGCCTTTTGGGAAATTTTGGGGATAAAAATTTTAAAATTGGGGATGTCAGTCGAAAGAAATCTGAGAACCCTGCTCACAGGCTTGCAAATTAATAAAATACTCATATTCAGCCAATGCTTTTGAAACCTGTAAACTAACCAGTTTGTGAAGCACCAGCAGCCAAAAAAAAGACGAAGAAAAGTTACTTCTCCAGAAAATTATTAAAAAAAACACTTGCAAGAAATAAACAATTACAGAAACCATGGAAAAGTAACATACAGTGCAGGATATTTAACATAAATATGAAGAAACGAGTGTATCTTTAAATTTTATAAAGAAATGAGAAAAAACGTGCAACCATGGATAGCATCAAGAATTTCACAACAAAAGTGCAATAAGTAAAGGGAGCGCATTTTCATAACATTGTTATATGTACATATGTTACAAACAGCGGTAAGTGGAAAAAGTGGACAATCTTAAAGTTTTAAAACAAAAATATTAAGTAGTATCAAATAAAGCAAAAAAAATCAGGCAGGTGATCAAACTGCAACAGAGATGGAAACATCGATAGGCTAATATATATTCTGATAGTAATTTGTTCAAGAGGAATTTAAGACTGCATATAATTTTATATATTCTAGTTTAATTTAATAACTGAAATCCTGTTTTATTAAATAAGTGATCAATAAGCTAGTACTCATAGACTTTTTACGTCAAAGAAAGCAACTGAACTTTCCATCCGTTGTGTCTATCATTAATCCAACACCAGACGTCGAGATCGAGTTATAATTGTCGGCGACGACTGAAGATGTAAATATCTACGGCTCACTGCTCTCAAAAATCATATTTTAAATTTTTGTTATAGAACCTCTTTGAAAAGTTAAATAATGAAAAATAATTATAATCCCGGCAACTCGAGTTAACCATATTGAAAAGAATATTGCTGCATTAAATGTAAAATAAATGTAATTCTAAGCCCTTAGATCCCTTTCAACCGCCCGGTTGAACCAATTTAATATTGTCCTAGATAAATATTTGTTTTCAAATGTTACCTGGACTTGTTCGCTTCTTTTCTCATTATCTAAATTCTTACAAAGTTACACCTTGCATTCAGATGGAAATAACAACGCACTATATGACCCATAATAAAAGTACAATCCTACATTTATATACATATTACTTGATTAACGTCTTATACAAGAATAAATATAAGGGTATTAAGCCGTCAGGGAAGATAATGTATGATATTATTGATAATAAATTAAAACAACATTAATATAACCCCAGAAATTGCATCAAGATTTGTGTTTGTTTTTTGTGATTATTATTTAAGGCCACAACCAAAAATTTAATGTCGAAGATAAACCTCACAGCCTTGAAAAACCAAAAAACAGCTGTTTGTTCATACGCATATTCAACCCATGCTTTTCAAACCTATAATCAAATCAGTTCGTAAAACACCAGCAGCCAAAAAAAGGATGAAGGAAAATTGCTTCTCCTGAAAATGATTAAATAGATTTGACATGAAATCTTTATCGAAATCTATATCGTTTACACTAAGCTTTTTTGAAATTTTCCAAGATTTCGTATCCTTTGTCTAAATTTTGTCTTAAACTGTTAACAGGACATTTACATTGTCTCGAAATCCAGTACTGATGTACGATATTTTGAACTAAATCTAGTTTCTTTTTACTACTGAACCAGAGAACACAAAGCTGCGATACGTTGATATTCAGTTTATTGAAAATTTAACCAAATTTTTAATACTTTCTGATCACAAGCTCTAGAATTTGTTAACTTATGATGTTTCTTTTATGCAGGACTGCAGATAAGCTTGTCTTAAGATAAAGTAGTTCGTAGCTTCGAATTAAGTTTACTATTTTAATTTTCTTATTTTCAAATAACATGCACTAAATATGTACTTGAAAATAACAATTTTTGCTCTTACATACATACATATGTATTTATAAACTTTATTTAACCCTGAATTTCGTTTACAAGTCGTACACAATGACTTTCTAAGCCATTATAATTTATTGTATTTTGTTTTATTAAACTGATCCTAATACTAGTATCTAATAAATAAAATAATATTAGCCATGGAAAAAATCTGCCATCGCGTGCATTCTACAATTTGAATATTTACAATACCATTAGCAATAAGAAATTATAATTTTTTTTAAACGCAAACCATTTATTATCTCTAAAAAATCCACAAAATATAAATAAATATTACAAAAAAAACAATAATAATTGTATAGTATTTCAGCTTGATATTTACTTTAATTTTAATACCCTTCATTCGTAAAGCAAGAACTTTTTATTCGCACAACTTTTTAGTGATGGCGCAAAAAAAAAATTAAGAAAGAAAAAACGAAAAAGCGAACAATAAACGTGAGTAATATAAAACCTTAGAACTGGCCCGTCTGGCAACAAATGATGCACAAGCATAACATAATTTAAAGCTTAATCTAAACATCTTAAGGACGTTGTTGTTTATTTGGCTGCAACTTGCAACACATTCTGTCTTATTCAGAGAAGTTATCATTGATAATGTTTTTGAGTGCTTTTAAGTAGAATAGACCGTGAGTGTGTGTCTGATGATTGTCTTAAATATATGTATGTGGCAATAGGGAATAATAGCTTAAGTCGACTTAAACAAAGCAATGTTTTTCCGCAGTTGCGAAAACCCCGTCGGAAGAAAAAAAAAACAACTTTCATGTGATCTTTTCTTTGCATATCGATGGTCTCAAGTAGAAAAGCACTGACTCATATTTGTTACGAAATTGAGTTTTTCTGTGATTCCAATACATTTCACATAAATACCTACACCTCGTTACAAAAATTTATTGCAATAGTGTAAAAAATTACACTTTTACAAGTTGTACAGTTTCTATGATGTTTTACCTTCTGTAAAGTTACAATTATTTGAGTTAATAATAAATAAAGTTAAATTTTCTTAAATCTACTTAAGCGATTATTCCATATTGTCATATTTATTTTATAGCAGAATCAACAAGCAAATTTTTGCCATGTGAGTTTGTAAAACAAATTCCGGTCTTTCAGATTATTCAGATAGTTGGATGCGGATGCTACATGTTCAAATGCCAACACCGATGTGTGATCTATCGTTCTTTTCTATTATCCAAACAGATGGGTGCAACCGCCAGGAGGTCCAAATATCAACACCGATGTGTTTATGATTACCCTCTCTGTGCTAATTCTCCTTTTTTCTTTACTTCGGCCACTCAGCAGTTACTGCTGTTACTCTGTTGCCAAAGCTGATTCTTAAAACTTTATCTTTTCTTCTGTTATATTTAATGACTGTCGAACACAGTACCTTCGGTCTTGTAGTCACCGTGCTAAATACTTCAGCCAACGTTACCCTGTGCAGTCATGGTGAATCATATTTCATACTGTTTCGTTATTATTTATGCAACTTCGCCATATATAAGTGCTCTTAGGTAGTGCTCTAAGTAGGTTCATATAATGTTCCTTTTTCTCTTCATGTCAATTGTTACAATATTATTTACTTATATTCACTTATTAAAGTTACTATAGATTTTAAAAAATAAAGCTATGAATCGCAATAGTTTTGCTGTTCAATATTAATCCAAAGAACTTTTTAAGTGCATTAAAATCTTCTTATGGTTTTCATTATGTGAAAAAAATTTATATAGATCGTGCACTTATTGCACAATGAAAGTCACTAAAACAGCAAATAATGCCCTTAAGTCAAGTTGATTCATATAATAAACCAAAAATAATAGCAACAATTGTAACATATACAACAATAAAGAACAATAACATCTTTGAAACAACTAAACACCCAAAAAGATGACGACAACATTTATATTGACTGAGAGCAAGCAAGCAGCAGGACGAACGAAAATGTTGATGATGCTGACGATGAGGAAAGAGTATGAAAAGTTTTGAAAATTATAGCTTATCTTTTATCCAATGGCAGTGATATATGACTTTGAAATCTTCCTTCCTAGCAACAAAAGTTCATTTCCCGCTTTTTATTTCATACGTTCTTTTTTGCTGGTATTTTTCGGTTTTCATCTATTCACTGTAAATAAATGACCTTTGTGCTCAAAATTGTCATGATTATTATTTATATGTTAAAATATTACAATAAAATATAATAAATATTAAATAAATGTTCAGCCATATTCTTTTATCCACAACTCGTATGTCATTATTAATGATGATAGTAATAATAATGGCTGAGTGGTGTTTATTTCATTTTAGATTTTCTGCATTCAATTTCATTTCAAGTTATTAAAAATTCTCCTGTGATTTTGTAATTGCTTTTGGAAATAAATAAAAATTCCATTACATTTATGTAGATATTTATATTGTTGCACGTGTAATTTGTTAACCCGTTACTTGTTTTGTGGCTTTTATATTTGTTTTTCTTTTATTTTTTGTGTGAGGAAAGTTGTATTAGGGGTAAGTGAATATTTTTAGAACTAACAGTTAAGGAATGTGAAAGAAGAGCTTTTAGAGATAGAAATACGGCTCATATGAGGTCCTCTAAACAATCTGTGATACCATCGGTCATCTAGTATGTGTTATGCGATGCCGCATTCTGGCAGAGCAGTTGAGAAACTGTATCTTATTTGTCCTGTTATTGACAGCTGTAAGAGAATGTATTATAGGCAAAACTTAGCCTACTACCAAGTCTTTCTATCGCCCAGCCTCCCGTCAATATCAAAACCATACGCGAAAAACTCTTCCTATTTTTTTTCTTACTGTTTGTTCTGAGCGTTTATCGTGGAAACATGGCCACATTTCCTATGCGACCCTACACATACTCAGCTTATTCCATCTATAGTGGAGTTGGCTGAAGTAGTTAGCACATTGACTACAAAACCGCGGCCTCTGGCTTTGAGCCCGGTCACCGGCAAAATCATTAACGTCCCTTTTCACAATGTACAATTAAAAGCAAACAGGGACTTTAACTGCAAATTTTGTATGAAGTTCATGTTAACTCTTAATCATATATTGTGAAAAGGGAAGCAAGTAGAAACACCACGCATTTTTCTGATGTGCATTAGCGTTCCTATATGTCAGTTCAAGTGATGAAGGCATAGTCACTTAAGTAAAATAAATAACCACTTAAATGGCTACTAAACACAGTTTCAAAAATTTAGTACGCCTCTTTGACACCAGAGGCGCTGCAACCACTGACTTATTAAAAATGTGCAAAAAAGCTGAATTGTAAAATAATGAAGCTTTCCTCTCCTATCACTTCTTTCACCACCAGTCTTCTCTATCACTATTCATTTCCTAAATAAGGTGACACCTAGAAATAGTAGTAGACATTCATAATGTAGTAGTAGACATTCATAATGTCTACTACTATTATCATGTTAATTGTGTTTGTAAGACAAAAAAGATAGTTCGAGGATATTATTAGAGACATCCAAAGCGAATCCAGACCTGGCTGATTCTTCCGCCCGCTGATTGCCGATGAAGTTACTATGTGCACATCCTTACATTGATCAAATAAAGCTGAAGAGATTTCATCTGGTCTTAGCGCAAGAAGTGCTGCTAGAATATCGGCAAAATACCGATTCTCCCATGAGCATTTCTTTCATACAGTATACGAGTACTACCTGTCTCTTATGGCCAAAATTTCAGTATGAAAGACAATTGGTCGGGTGGTTACTGGTTTGCCGCATCAATAATGTATTCTTAATATCTGTGCGGCAAACCAGTAACCACGCGACGACTTGTACTATGGGATAGATGTAACGATTACTGTACGCCCAGTTCACTAGTGAAAACTCCAGACCCAACACCTAAGATAACTCTTTATCCTCCAGTGTAGACTCTGGAGTCATAATCAGTAAATATTTCGGTATTTTGCCATTGCTTTTTGGATAGGAAAAGTACTTTGAAAGTTCGATCAATGTCAGTTTTGGGTGTCATATAATGTGGGGCTTTCCTTAGTTCTGTAGGTAGCCGACCTAAGGTTTTTGCGCCTTCCCGTACATTCTTGATCAGACGGATACCTAAACTCTCAGCTCTGCTTGTTTATGACTGTGGCGGTTATATGTAAGTCTATAAGAATAATGAACACTAAGCATTCAGGCGTTCGTACGAAAAGATACCGTAAATCCGATACAAGCGGATCCTTTAATTCTGTATAGTTGTTATATCATATATTTAAGGAGCTGGCGAACAAAACAAGTTATGTCCTCAGCAAATGTTTTTTATATATTTTTCTTCGGGCTTTACAAGACCACATCTATGACGTCTCGAAATATTTTCATTCAAAACCAGTTTGATCCTGCCTAAAAAAAATAACGAAAACTTACTTTCCTAGTCTCTTTCTTAGTAATTCCATTATTTGGCTGTCTTGTAAAAAACAGTTAATGGGACTGGTCTGGTTTTGTTCGCTAGCTCCTCATTTCTTACTTGTAGCGGTCCATCATACTAACGAATCAGATATCGGCATTTGGCGTATAACCGCTGTGTAGATCTTTTTTAACATCTTAAGATTTAAGCCCCATTTGTTACGGAAGGTTTTGCAACTGGCGTGGTAAGTAGAAGTGGTCTATTTGGCTCTGTGTTGCACACTTTCTTTCCATGAGATAACTTAGAATCTGTAGCCGTGGAAGTTCAAAACTGTGTGACTCCTCGACCTTTGTGGTGAATAGTACCACTTCTGTTTTACTTACAAATACTTCTATATCACAGTCCGTGGCCTCGTTGCTTTGGTCATGATATCGCATATCATGGTCATTAAGACCCCTCATATATTACTATTATCGCATCATCCACTTACGTTACTACTTTTATCTTATTCTTTTTTATTTCAAGGAGAATTGTGTTAACAACGAGAATCCAGAATAGAGAGGAAATCATGCCACTTTTCGGTGCTCCTCTTACTGCCCATTTTAACTCCTCTCTGTTTCTTAACCTTTCTTATCTCCAGCATAGTTGTTATTCAGCTCCTGACATATTCCTCCACTCCACAGTTTTAGAGAGCGTTTGGTATAGCTGCACTAATTAGACTGCAGTAGCAGCTTCTATATCTAGGAAGACAGCTAGCATGTACTCTTTGTGTCTGTAGAGCGACTCCATAATATTTGCAACTTTAATAGCGCTACTATATTAAAAATTAACAAATTAATTATTTGAATACGAAGTCAAAAATTAAGGCATAAATTTTTTTAATTATGCAGTATAGGACAGTATTGAAATCGTTCTTTCAACTAAATTCGTTTACTGCATTTCCTTACACCTAATATAAAAATGCCTGATTTTTTTTAGTGAATACTCAGTTTAATAAATTCTTATTTGTTTTTATTTTTCTGTTGAATTTTCAAATAGCTCCCCAATGCCTCATCACATAATATATATTCTCCATTTTAACGCCATCAACCGCATTCGCTGAGCGATCTCATTCCCACACAAATCTTTCAAACAGCAGATAAAAAAATAATAATTTTATTTTCATTCATCTGACAATAAGAAAAGGAATGCTGTACGAGTACATGCAACATTCCAACTCTTCCTGCCCTTAATAATTCCTTGTTCGTTGGCACTTTGTACTCATCATTACCAACATCCATATCATTTTTATTATTTACTCTTTAGCGCAGCAGTATTATATTCATTTTTTTTTCGTTTTCTGCTTTTGCTTTAATGTTTGGCGTAATAAAGCAAGAAAATAAAAAAAAAACCAAATAAGTAAAGTAAATGGCAGCTCTGTGCTGAAAACAACAATACACCAAGGTATACAAAATACATTTACTGCACTTCACTTCAACTCCTTCTAGTTCGCTTGTTTTATGCCAGTCAGTGGAAAATGTTGGATCTCTCGCTACTATTCCTATTTGATAAAAGTAACAAGTAATACGGACAAACAGACAATGAATGCTGTTAAGGGATTTTTCTGTACTGCTCTATACTATTCAGATTCCTTTTGAACCACTCGCATTATTAAAATAAATAATTTTGAACAATTGTTTTTAAAGTGACATAAATCCTTTAGGTTTACGTGTTAACTCAAAGTACTTTTAACTCAGGATAATGCCAAAGGACAGCAGTAACAATGAGCTTGAGAGTAATTCTAACAACGATGCTGTTTAAAATCAACTTGATTGATGACTATTTGTTGAGAAGGGTTGCTGCATGAAGTTACAACATAATCTTGTGTTGATAATTTTAATTCAAGCATTATAGTATTAAGTTGTAATCAAAAAATAATATTGATCCCTTCAAGCCAGTGAATTCTTAATTCAACGAACAATTTATTATTTTTTTTAATCGCTAAGTTAAATATTTTGAATTTAAGTTCTGCTAGAAATTAAAATGATTTTTATTGATGCTTAAAATTCTACTCATTGTTTCATTCTTTTGATACAGCTGCTGTTGCTGCAGAAATAAAATCAGTAAAGTGCGACTTTGTTTGTTTCTTTTTGGGGATTTTTTAGTCTTTGACGATTTGTTTTTTCGATTTCAGGGGATTTTTTTAAATATAAGGAACTTAAGCTGTCTGATTGTGCCAAATATCTTGGTATATATCTGGACTCCAAACTCTCATGGCAACGAAATGTCCAGGAAAGTTCAAACAAGGCTGCCATTGCTTTGTATGTATGTAAGAAGGCAATAGGGACAACATGGGGCTTAAGCCCTTGCAATTCCAAATGGCTCTTCAATACAGTGATTAAGCAAATATTAACATATGGCGCGTTAGTATGGTGGCCCGCCTTGCAGAAGGCCATCCATCGTGGAACCATTGAAAGGATTATAAGATCTGCAGCCCTTGCTATTACGGGTGCACCACGGACCACTCCCTCCAAGGCGCTCTTCTTGATGATGCACTGGCTGCCAGGGGATCTCATGGTAAAGCAAATTGCTATGAACTCTGTAACTAGATTACAGTCGGCAAATGCGTGGAAAAAGCTGACTTGCGGTCATTCTATAATAGGAGATCAGTTGAATGATCTACCGGCCAATATAGATTACCGATCACCCATACCTCTGCCTGACAATAGATTCAAATCTAACACATCGGGCGCATCCAACTCGTCTATAGGGGCAGAGGGGGATGTGCTCGAGGTGTATACGGACGGATCGAAGTCACACAGGGGCGTGGGTGGGGGAATCTTTATTCCTCGCTTTCAAAAGAGGATAAGCTTCAAGCTGGACAGTAGGTGTAGTATACTACAGGCTGAAATCTCAGCGATAAGTAGAGCGGCTAAATGGTTGAGGTATTATAGGATATACAACTGGGATATCCGTATATTCACGGACAGCAAAGCTGCCATTAAAAACATTGCGGGCGTCTTTACGACATCGAATCTGGTATATGACTGCCGAATCTCTCTTAACAAACTGGGAATGAATGCTGACCTGGAACTACAATGGATTCCAGGACATGCGAATAGTGTTGGTAACAATATTGCGGATGAGCTGGCTAAGGCTGGAGCTCAAATGCAGGATGAGGACATTGATAGGTTGGTAGGTGTTCCGATGAATTGCTGTAAAATGCAAATACAGCAGAACCTTTTCAGGGTTGCACAGGCTAGATGGTTACATGAGGTCACATGCTCAACCTCTAGAATGACATGGCCCTGTTATGATATGAGGAGGTCCGCAATATTGGTGAGGATTCCAAGAGGACAACTCCGTAATTTGGTCGCAGTCCTAACAGGACATTGCTACATAGGCATACATGCTGGTAGATTAAATCTACCTTATAATGATTTCTGCAGAAGCTGTCAGGACGAGGAAGAGGAGGAAACTGTTGAGCATTTTCTCTGTCATTGCCCAGCACTTGCGGAGGTGCGTTCACTCCACATGGGGGCTCCGATACTGCAAGGTTTGGAGAGTCTGTCGGAATGTGAAATCGGTAGTGTGAATTCATTCATACGCCTTTCGGGTTGGTTTCAGCTGAATACGGATAGTGTATAGGATAAATGAGGATGGGCAGCCCACCTGAATCCGCCCAGGCAGCACAACGGGACCTCTAAGGACCCAAGTGGGCTGGTTTACTATAAATCGGCAGCCTGTTATAACCTAACCTAACCTAAGGGCCTGGTTCACGATATCGTCAAGTAGAACGTTGTCGCACACTTACATTGGAAACAATAACAAAATTTTAGAATTTGTTTTTGTTTTGAATGTAAGTGTGCGACAAGTCGAAAGCTGTCGATATCGTGAACCAGGCCCTAACTCTTTTTTAAGTTTCGGCGTTTTTTCGTTTTCGTGATTGTTTTGGTTCTTGGCGATTTTTGCTTTTTTTGTGCAATAAATATTTTTAGCTTAAGCGATTTTTTGTTTGTTTTGGCTGTTCTTTTCGTTTTGGAGTTTTTTTTGGTTTTTGGCGATTTTTTAATTTTCTGTTTTGCCAATTACGGTACTTTGACTTCCAAGGGAAAATTTTTTGAACTTTTTGCTATATGAAGTAACAAAATAACCGAACTTAATTTTTTGACCAAAGTTGCTCATTTGCGATCGTAAGTAATCGAGGTAAAAAAAAAATGTTTCGGTTAAGCTTTTTTCGCGGTTATGGCTAGATATAATGTAGAGTTAAAAATTTTAATTCAAGCACATAATATCGATCCCTTGGTACCAATTTATGCTAAATGGCTTTTTTTATCTCAAATTATGTACATACGAGTGTTTATATTCCGAGATAAAGTCACAATTAATATACAGCCTAATTCTGGTTATTCTCCGGGAGTAATTCAAATAGCTTTAATTTTTTCTGAGAATAAAATCTTCCTATTCGAAACAGATTTCGATGGAAGTAAAAAGAGAAGGAATTTCAAGTTTTCGAAATCCGCTAACTTTGCTTACAGTTGTTTTATTTTAACTCAAAGATTGCAAATGATTTTTTGAAATGGGGGCACAAGAAATAGGGCAAAACTTCCCGAAGAACTGTTATTCAGAGTAGCGCCAATAATAACTTCCAAAATATATCGCTCACTTACTTCAACAACGTCATAACTCAAAACAAAACTAGTTTTAAAAAAGAAAGTTTAATTTTTCTCTTAATGAAATTTTCACACAAGATAAAAACGGGTACGGATAAAAGCTACTTTTTGCGAGTTATGACTTTGTTGAAATACACAAGCGGTATGAAATGCAGTAAATTTAAACAGAAGATTTATGGCAGTAATTTCTACATCGGGATAACTTACCTAACTAACCTTAATAAGGCAACATGAAAAATACGCATATGTAGTATTTTATTTTTTATATAACATTTTTGAACTTGTAGAAAAAAAACTTCTACAATTTTTATGTTTTGGCAGTTAGGATATATTTACTCCGAAACAAAAAGGACTTTAGTTACATCCAGCGAAGTCCTGTCCTGCCTAAGTTTCATAACACTCAATAGCTAACAGTTAAAATATTCAGTTATGGACTGCAATAGAACATAAAGAGACAGTGTGCTGAGTTTCGGAGTTTCGCCAGCTTTGATGAACAAGATACAGAGCTACCTTGAGAAATGAGAAACATATAGTATATTTATATAATTAATTCTAGAAACTACTGTTAATTCTTCGTCCTTTGCTATTTTATGCGAGTTTATTGTATAAAAATCGTTTTATTTTGTACACTTACTTCTTTACACTATTGAAAATTACTCATACAAAAACCTTTTATTATAAATAATAAGCCAACAACTGAATGAAGTTTTAGCAACAAAAGAAATTGTAACAACTCCATTTTTCTATTTAACAAGTGCATTTCCCTTTTGGCAACATGCAGGAGATAATTCTTCGTTTGGTTACCGACTGGTGGCAACTGGTAACAATGGAAACTTGCCACAATCTCTGGAGTAGTTAGCGAGCGCAGCTTGCTCTCATTGCACTTTTATTATTTCCATTATATTTTTTAATCTCTTCATATTTTTTGCTCATATCTTTTATTCCCTTATTATGTTTAATGATTAAGTTCTATTATTAAAAGTTGTTCGTATAGTTGAGTGCTGCGTTAATAAGTTTAGTAAAATGTAAATAAGTGTTTAACTTTTAATAAGCATCAGCTTGTATCAATTTTTTTTTTAATTTCTCCCAAACTTTCAGACATAATTAACCTGCAGCAATACATTTTTTTTCTAACATCATTTAAAAAGATAAATTAAGGATTTCATTAATAACAGCATATTTTGTAATGCACCTTAAGCAGAGAGTTGATATTTAGGGAACATATCCGGAATTTGAGAATTAAACAATAGAGGTTTGGTTTATTCAAAGAGTTATACTAGAATTTTATGTTGTTCAGTTATACTTATTTGACTCCTTTTTAACCACTTTGACCACTTACAACAAATACTCTTAGACTAAAGTAGTGAATACGCACAGAAAAAACTATTTCTCCAATCAAGACTTTTAATTAAAAAAAGAAACTAAAATCAATTAAAAATTTAATTGTGTCAATAAAAATTTTTAATAAATACAATTTTTATATAAAAGCTTAATTGACCCCATTAATTTTTTAATTAAACTTTTGCTTAGTTAAATTTTAAAATAAAAGTTTAATTGACTCAATTAAATTTATAATTGATTATGGGCTCTTTTCAATTAATGGTGTTAATTGGAGAAAAAAATTTCCTGTACGTTCTAAAATTTAATTTTAGCAAGTGTGAAATTAACCCTCAAACGTACATATTTTAAGTTTAATGCCTTTGCTGTATTCAAAGACAAGAAAGGGGAAGAAAGATACATACGGAGAAGAGTTAGAGTGTTAAAATATTATACATTGTATTGCTGATCACATCCCAGCAAAAACTACTGTTTCGGTCGAAGCAAGTTTGTAAGTGAGAAAAGCTGGTTATTGTCGTTTCTTCTGCTTCGAAAAGGCATGACTCTAGTTTGCGATGTCCCACTTAAGAGCTCTTGTTTTTCACAGTGCATCAAAGAAGTGCACAAGAAGACGAGAATGAGAGAAAGAAAGAGATAGATTATAAATGATTCGTTATTTATTTTAGTGTTCGTGTTAAATATATGTAGGTTAGGTTAGCAGGTTGCTGGTAGGGATGAGAGAAAATGAAGAGTCCAGCCCACTTGGGTCCAAAATAATGATCCCTTTGTGTTACCTTTTAAGTTAGAAGAAAATAGAAAAAAGGAAGGTGAAAAAAGTAGGTGCAGTATGGAAAATAGTATATTGACAGATAATTTGTGGTTAGAGGAGAGCTGAATGGGTCATATGTATACACACGACATAGGAGAGGGTTGGTTTGAAGTTTCGAAGACTTTCACTTCAATTAAAATTTCCAGTGTTCAATTCTTATGAAATCAAATCTATACTGATATTAATAGCTTTTAAAATAAACAATGTTAAATAAATAATCGCTGCTGAAATACCACAATGTTACTTTCGCTATTTTTTACACAACACTCGGCTGACTCAACTTAATAGACTGTTTATCGCATGCATCGCACTTTTTATTCTTATTACAAAGAAAACTTCCAGAAGAATGTTACCAACATCCAGAAAGTCACAGCACATTCAACAGCTTCTCAATATTAGATTTGGGGAACGTCATTAGTTCGGGTTACATTTCGTTCTGTTGGTGTGTGTATGTACGTTGAAAACTGAGCATGAAAGTATAAGCATTATATTTCTTGTTGTGTCTGTCTGGCATTCTGCATTGGCTTGTGCTTTTTGTGTGGTTGTATATTTCTTAATAAGCAGAAGGTACAACATTATAGTTGTAATATTTTGAATGTTTATCGTCGTCTTCTATATTTGTATAATATTCTTTAGCTAATAATATCTGGATCATTGTTATTTGGACCATCCAAACAGCAGCATCATAGAATGTAAAGCCTTTAGCATACTATATATTAAGAAATTAGTTTGATTTAGAAAAACTTGTTTTATGTATACGAGTATGTTAAATAAAAATAGCAACTAGTCTTCTTTTTTCATACTTTTGTCATGTTTCACAACTGTTCATAAAGAAAGCGCGTGCTGAATAACGTCCTACTCCCCCCCATATATTTTTCTCTATCAGTTTGTTTTTTATTAAAAAAGGAAGTGCACTTGACTGCATCTATACTATTGACACGTGATCAACCGAAAGAGTTGAACTTACTGTGGATTATTATTATCATTAATAATTTCTTTGTGGATAAAAGGGTGTGTAAGCACCATGGGGTGGATTCATACTTAAAATAGCAAACAATATTTATGCGATAATGCAATTTTGAACTAACATATTTTACAGTTTTTTGTTGTTGTTTTGGTACATGACTCTTTACACTCGTACAAGCTCATCTTTATTCTTCATATTATTATCATTGCCATTGTCATAATCGTGTCTAAAGGATAACAGCAGTATAAGAGTCACGCCAAAAAAGCATGAATATTCAGACGTTATTACAGATGTTAATACAAATGTATGTACATGCACACATACACACACACACACACACATAAATACAGCTGCATAATTTGCAAATTATACTTATGATTGGCTATGTGTGTGAGTGTGAGTGTGTGCGTACTTAAATTGGGGTTATGTGTTAACTCGTACATATACAACATTAGCATTCACGCACATCCATATTAAAATGAATAATTTAAATATCATAATCGTTTAAATGGGGTGATGTTTTCAAAGTGTGCGTGCATACAATTCGCTTTCATGTAATTCTATATACAAGATACAAATAAGTGGCGGTGTTTCATTGAGATATTATGTACAGTTTAAGTGCATTTAAACAAGCAGTAGCAATAGAGGGATAATTTTACTTTTAAATTGCTTTCGAGAGACTCCTACTTAGCTAGAATAAATGGTGGAAGGGAAGTTATAGCCAGCATCTTAACTTTAACAGTATACAAATTTTACTTTGCGTCCACCTTGGCATGGGACAAAAAATGCGAAGCTCATATATTAAAGCTTGTGAAAAACCAGCAAAAATGTATTAGTTTAAAAACACCCAACATTTGTAGTGCAAAGACGAACTATTTAAAATTTTTTGAATCGTTGTTTATATGAGCAAAACCAAAATAAATACGTGAAAAAATTCAGTCAGATCTAGAGAGAAAGCATTCAATATTTGGCGAAATAATCAAAATGCCGATACTGATTCGTTGTGATGTTGGGTGGAGTGATCATATTTTTCAAGTCTCAAAAGAAGCTTTCAAGTGCCCAAGGTGCTTTGAAACGATGTAAGAGATACTTCACTCCATCTGATCTCCTTACTATTTATACCACCTATACCCGTCCAAAAATGGAATATAACTGTCATGTACGGGTTGGAGCTTAAAAGTTTATTTTGGTGCTAGCGGACCGCGTACAGGAGAGGTCAAGAAAACTCGTCGGGTACAGTAGGGTATACAAATCTATAGATATATTGACTCATTGGAGTGTCGATGCAATGTGAGGTGCATTTATTTTGTTCTATCGCTACTATGTCCTAGTTTACACTATGTAAATCTTATTACTAAGCTGATTAGTTTGAGGGAGAGAGAGACGAGGGACACAGAAACGTTTATTTTCCTCCTCTCTCCTAACAAATTAATCAGCTTAGCAATAAGACTTGCAAAGTGTAAACTAGGACTAAGATGGAATGTGTTCTAATGAAAACGGAACTTGTTTTGAGACCCGCGCCCTTGCTTCATTTAGATCGCACTCCTTTTGTGGTCGATTGGCCAATAAATCGCACTAGGCAATACAGAGATAATTCGCTTTTTAGCCGCATTATTCGCATGTGGAACAAACTATATGCAGAGGTCTTTCCTATTTTTTCAGCTTATACATAAAAGTCCACTGACACTACGCCATCTATCCTCCTAACCATAACCTATTTCCTTAGTTTAGCAAAATTAGATTTTACATTTCTGAATAAAATTTCCATCAAAATCCTACAGCATTATATGTAACACACAAATTAATCATGATTTGATTTCATTTCCTAATGAATACAAAAACAAATTGTGTATATGTGAAAAAAAACTTACAATCAAAATACACATGTTTCCACAGATACATATACAGACAAGCATTGCACAGCAAAAAAATTTAAATGTGGCACAATGCAGACGCACATACATCAGCATACAAAACTTTCTCTCATGCTTGAAATAAATGAATGGATACGTTTCAAATGTGTTCTTACGTGTCTTTGCAACGCTTTCATAACCAGCAAACATGCATATTTCATACCAAACAGAGAAAAGCTTCATATGAATTGGATTTACAAAACCTTCAATAGAAATCAAGGCGAATTCACATCAGGTGATCTTAATTCACCAGCTGACATAAATTCTCTGCTGTCAATCAATGCAAAACGTTAGGAAATATTCTGAAAGCAGGAAATTTTTACACTAACAAATATACAAGGCGAATATGCAGAGTTGCAAATTAAGACCACCTGGTATCAATTCGCCTTGATAGAAATGCGACATTTTGTCAGTTAAAAATCATAGTTTATTATTTCAAAAAAGAGATCAATTGGGTCACATTTGGTACCCTCGAGACTATCCTCAGATATAGTTTAGTACTTTTGCAATTTAGTACCTGACCAAGATGACCATCAATCTTCTCAAGGAAATTATTTTTTTTAATCTAATTTCTTGGCTTTAGCAGACAACGTTCCAGCATTGTATTATAATTGCTTAAGTATATCTCAGAGTGATGTTGCCATAATTTGTTTTATTATGATCTCGTCCCAGTTCCAAGGCTTGAGACTCTAAATCTATACTATCAAATAACTCCCCACGCGATCCTACGACGATTTAGTACTAGATCAAAGAAAAATTTTGCAATGTTCTTTAGTCGTATTCGAAATACGACACTCGTATTTAGACCTAATACCTTTCAGTGATCACTTGTTGGCTGCTTGAGAGATATTTGAGTGTCCTCTTGGGTAGTTGGTAGCGTACTAGCCGAATAGTCGGACACAAACACGTCAAAATAGCTTCGCAGTTTGTGTTTGCGTTGATAGTGTAATTTAAAATAAATATGCTGATGTTGTCATGTCATGTTGATGATGTCAAAGAGCCGCTGACGCGGTGATGATCCATTGATTATGGTCAGTAAGGAGTGTTCAGCGTGATTCGTTGGTGGTAGTAATTGTATTAAGTAGACTTATTGCAGGACTTTCTGGCAAATATTACTTTTGCAATTAAAATGAATTTCTCACTTCTCGGT
This sequence comes from Nowickia ferox, assembly GCA_936439885.1. Taxonomy (NCBI): domain Eukaryota; kingdom Metazoa; phylum Arthropoda; class Insecta; order Diptera; family Tachinidae; genus Nowickia; species Nowickia ferox. The sequence goes on along the minus strand of OW387024.1, from coordinate 10,117,771 downwards.
TTTTGCGCAGCTAAATTTATTGTCCGAAGCATTAAGACACTCCAAAAATATGATACAGATAATCATCCTTATCGGGAATGAAAGGCAAAAACATTTTGTTCACGTGAAATATTTCCCGCGAACAAAAAATAGTGAACCAAATTAGAAAATTCTACACTGACACAACAACAATGCAGTCATTGGCGATCAGCATTTTAGGGAAAGGGAACACATTTCACGTGAACTTTTATTCCCGTTAAGGGAGATTATCTGTATCATATCTTTCTGTGTTTCTAAGCACTTTGATTAAAAAAAAAATTAAATACATAATAGGCCATTTAATAATTATTACCCGTCAAAATCTAATCACATATGAAAAAACTTCAAAACGAACATTTTTCATATTTTTTGTTTACGTAAATGAAAATCCCACTCACATCAGACGTCAAACCAAAAAAAAACTAAATCCCGTTTTTGAACAAGTCATAAAATTACAATTTGTAGAATGTGGAAGTAATAGATGACCAATGCTGCAGCATTAAGGGTCAAACAATCACAATGGGTCCAACTGGGCTTCCGAGTGAATCGTGCTCTGTATCAATTATCCTTTGTTTTCTAGAACTCTTAAATATTTGTACATACTCTGAATACCAGCATGAGATGTATGAAAACCTCTTGCTATGGGGTACGTACTTACATATTTTATAGAAAATACAATTTTTTCTTCCAAATATTTTTCAGTTTTGATAAAACCGCGATATGACTGAAACTTGGTGAACCCCCAAAAGTTTTTGCTTAACATATCAAAAATATTTAAGAGATGTTTTTATGCTTCGCATAAATATGCAAGATATAATATACCAACTTAATCCGAGAGATGATCATATGTACACATGTATGCCTTCAACATCTCATATTTTTTTTTTTTTTGTTTTAAGGCACAGCATCCAGTATTTTCACATGCTTTTTCAAAGATTATGGATTGACTCGCTTTATGAGTTCAGATTTTCAGATTTTAAATCACTTTGGAAACGAATTTCGTATGAAACAATTAAACGCAGCAAAAAACGTCCGTTTCTGAATAAAAAATGTGAAAAATGTTCATTCTAAGTTTTTTTTCCATATGTGATTAGTTTCTGACAGAAAAATTTCAAACTTGGCCTGTTACGTTTTTGAAAAAAAAAAAACATTGTGGAAAGTGTTTATAGTGATAAGGCTCCATCCAAGGTGGCAGCGCTACTTTAGCTGATAATTTTTTGCTCTATGTGCTTTGTAGCTGAAGAATGTCAAAAACTTCGTTTTGTTTTGGTTTTGGTATAATTATTTTTGTGCCTTTGACATTCTTCTGTTCTTTACACAGCTTTGGTTGCCGTATTTTTCTATAACAAATCCTTACACAGACATTCAGCCTTATCATGAATTCCACATGTGTAAATTTCCGAATCAAATCTTTCGTTCACAAGTATTTTAATATCGTTTAATCAATTCCAATAAAATTAAAAACTAACATATTTCCACTTTTTCCAACAGACAAATCTATGTGAATGATTTTTTTCATAAACTGTCAGGTTAATTCGCAATCGTATGAAGTTTTTTTATACTGATTTGTCACACGTTCGGAAATTTCCATGTGAAATTTTATTTAGGATAAGCCTGATTCTGTTTGTTCAATTTTCGTATTGTTTTAATGCAACGAATGAAACAACAAAATAGAATTGAAGTAATTTCGGTACAAGCAAATCTGTACCCTTACTCTTTATTCTTTCTTCTCTCCCATAAACTCAGAATTGCTTGAAGAAAACTGCCGTGTGTAAAACATGACATAGTAGCCTTTTCCATTCCTCTTTTGCCCTTCATCAACAAACTCGAAAGTTTTGCAGTTAAATGTTTTCTAGTGTGGACGAGGACAAAACAGAGAAATAGTCCAGAAAGAGGACATCTTGAAGTTGGAATCCTTTTTTGATAGTGATTGTATTAAAAAACTTGTAATGTAATTTGCTGACGAAAAAAAGCAAAAGAAAAACCCATGAGGAGTAAAGTTAAATGATTAAAATGTTCGACAAAAGTGTTCCTCGTACGATTATATATAAAACTTGACACATGTTATACCTAAAATGCACTCTTGTTTTGACTAATTTTTGCAGTTTAAGTGAATTTAGAGAATTAATGTAGAATGTTTTAGAGTAATTGAAATCGAGACATTCTCGTTTTAGTGAACTTCTTTGTCCTCTTTCTTATAGATACAAACAAAATATCCATACGTAGAAGAGATGGATGATTACACAATGTAGTTAATACTTTCTTCATCTGAAACACTAGGATTTATTGGTTGTTTTATACCGGTTCACCATTAAAATGATAGCCCTGATTCAGGCCAGGGAATAAAATTCCATTTTCCAATTAAACATTTTTTTCCCATTATTTGCTATTGTTTGAAATTGTTCCAGTGGAAAAATTTCTAGCGAAATTTTATTCATGCTTGCCCTCAATAGCTTCAGACGTAAAGTTTTTTACTTCATCTACCAGAATAGATCATTAGAACCCCACATCCGTGGCTATAGGGTAGATACCTCCACGAAGTTGTCTTCTTCGCCTGGATTCAAAGGATGACAACCGGATTTTGTGAAAGATTGCTTCACAACCTTGACCTTGACCTTGATTGGTGATTGGTGAGGTCTCTTGCGTGAGAACTTCTACTGTCTGCGATAAAAGCTAAAGGTACACATGAAATGGAGATTTGCAAGAGGAAGCCAACTTATGGATCGAATTTCAAAACGAGTCAAGTTTCTCATGGAAGGCTAAAAACATTATCTGGCAAAGACCTGTACTAAATTATCAATTGTGTATGCTTAGTAAGCCATACGGAGGCGATAGTTTACGCCTGTTCTCGGTGTTTTAACCACTGTAGCGTTGTAAGGCTGTCTTGGCAGTTGTCCACGCTGGGAGAGTTAAGTAGTTCTGAGTTTTAGCCCGATCTTATATTGTGATTCGGTAATTCTACATAAAAAAATTTTAATTTCATGCTGCCGAACATTCTGATTGCATCCATTTGATGGAAACGTTCACAGTAAATTTGGGTTATCGCACTAGAGATACGCACATTAATTTTTTCTATGACTTTCATGAAAATATCGACATTTCCAACTCTTTTCGTTTTGAAAATATTTTAGAAGTTGTTATTAAAAATTAACGAAATCCATTTTTAACCCCCGACCAAAAAAAGGGGTGTGATAAGTTTGTAGTGTATGTCCTGTGTATCTGTACATGACCACACACAGACCAAACTGCTGGAACGATTTTGTTTTAGTTTTTTCTGTTTGAAAGGTGACTTGATCGAAAGAGTTCTTAGCTATGGTTGAAGAAAATCGGTCCAATCGCTAAGAAGATATTACATCTTTTCTAGATATATCGGATGTTTTAAAATTTTTAATTTTTGTTATCTTTAAATCTAAAATTTAAGTTTGAGAAAAAACCAGGACAACTATCGGCAAAAATTATCGAAAACAATTGATAAGACAAGAGTAATTTCTTCGTGCTTCGGAAGTAGATTCAAAACGAAGCACTTTAAAGCAAGGCGATTCGCTCTCAAAATGGCGAAGCACGTAGTTTTGAACATGATTGGGTTGCAAAGCACGAATGAGACAGAGCGAAGCGAAGATAGATATTGATAACTGTCATCAAGACGTACAGATAACGAACTGTTTACAAAAGTTATCGAAAACTATCGATAAGAGTTATCGACAACGCTTACCCGACAACCATCAATAAGATTCCAAGTGTATTGCTTATTATTAAATCGAGAAAGTGCCATTCGCCGCAAAAACTAGTTATCTATTAATTGGTTGAACAAAAGCAACTTATTGCAACGGTTTGCCCAAAGGATTGTTGGGTCTCATCTCTCTACGTTGATATGTATGTGCATATTATAACAATTTTTATTAAGCATCGTAACAATAAAAACAACAAAAACTATAAAATATTTTTGTGTGCTAGAAATACTTCAAATTTGTTTTCTCCTAGTAGTATTTTAATATTTTCCATATTTATTTTCAAAATTTAAACATTGACATTGAAAATTTTAAATCTGTGTTGTCTATTTAATGGAACTCGTATTGCAACATTAAAATTAAATTGCTTTCTGCCTTCTGGCCTTATTATTATTAGAGAGCTTTTGAACTTGATTTTTCTATTCATTCATACTGTCTGTAATAAGGAGTACGAATGTCTTTTAGAAGTCCCCTGCATTGTTGCCATTTTGGCATTTTCACTGCCAGATCTGGCATTTTCATTAGATAAAAAGCATTAAGCTTTCAAAAAATTCTGCTAGATGCTTTCTGGCAGAATTTGTTGAAAATAAAAAATTTTAATTTGTAAAAAAAATTCTGCTGTATACAGGAGATTTTTCTCATAAATATACATGTATTGCAGGCTAAAGGTTCCCTGATGATCTGCACTAGCAACAATCAATTCAATGTATTTATAATTAAAAACATATTTTACTGAATAAGTAAAATAATATTTTGGAACTATATTGCGTAAAAAAAATTAAAACGTAATTGTAACATTTCCAAAAAAACACCTATTGTTAACTATTTTATACATGTATGTGCTCTAAAAATACCTGCAAATACTAATAAGTTTGTATAAACATGAAATTCAAAGCCATTTCAATAATTCTTTCTACATTTAAATCTGGCATTATACTTTCCTTCTGTAGAACATTTTAGCAGAATTTTTTGCCCGATTTAGCATTCTCTCATCATCATTTTCTGGCAACACTGGTCCCCTGAACTTCCTCTTTTGTATGCACAGCGCCTGTCGCTCGATTTCATACTCATGTCTCTTTTATACACATTATCATGGCGGTTTAGGCCTTCTGCTCACGCTCCTTTCACCAGAGATTCTGAAAGGGCTTAAAATTAATAGCTTTTTCTTTTGCTTAGTTAAAAAAACAAAACATAAAAATCTTACTCCTTCTCCCTTCTCCTGGAAGAAAATGTGGAATGTGTATCTTATCTTTTATACGAAAGAGCCGAGGCCTTCTCTAAGGCATTCTTTATCAGTTAAATAAGAAAAGTATGTAATTGAATAAAAAAATGCTTGAGCAATCCTTGAATAAAATATGAAGTAAGTAAGGCCTTCGGAGCAGAGCTTACGTTTGGACAATATTATTTACAAGAAATAAATTACCAAATTAGGTATTTAAATAAGTAAGCAAAACTGTTCGCCAAAGGGACTACTAGTTTTTAATCCACCCACGAAATATAAATTTTCTTTTGAGAAACACTATACGAGTACATCCAAAAAGCAGAAGCAACAGTTTGACAGGGTCTTCCGCAGGTATAGTAAAATACTTAAAAGTCAAGACCATTTAGAACACCTTATGGCATTTCAAAGTCTTTAGTTTTCGATAGTCTATTTTCAGACTTGTCTGGCCTGTAGTAAAGTAAAATTGAGCTTTTACTAGGTGAGGCCCTTTGAAAGGCCCTCCTGCTCTCACTATTTGCTATTGAGATTCCAAAAGAAAAAGTGAAACAAATCTGGGCGTTTTAAATTCTAAACACACATAAATTTACAATTTCTCTAGTAAGCACGAAGATTAATTTTATTGCTGACTTTATAAAAAAAAAATACATTAAAATTCCAGATGGCAATTCAATGCGTATAAGTGTGAAATTGAAGCAGCAATATTAAACCAAGTATATGATGAACATAATGCTAGTGTTGAGAAACTCAGTTTTGTTGGAAGAAACAGAAACACACAAACTTCAATAGAAATATTAATAAATATAAAGGCAGGGAACTAAATAAAATTTGTCTATAGGGAGTCGTTTATTTTGGAAACAAAAAGGACAGGAAAAAGCGTGTGCGTACGTATATAAGTGTAAACATCTATGCCAAACGAAAATTCAACTACAAACAGGACCTCAGCCAGAACACAATCTTTTGGACTCATAGTGACTCAGTTCTAGGAAGTTCGGCTTTAATTGTCTCCCTGCAGCCAAAAATATTTAAAGTTTTCAGAAAACATAGTGATCATGGCTTTGATAGATATAACTGTCGAGTATTCCAGCAATCATAAGACCTGAAGAGGAGCCAAAAGACAGTCGATATAGTTAGCAAATGTTTGTAATAATTAGGTTAAAGTTAAAATTTTTCGTTACAGCCCTACGTTTGTATATGGGCATTTCCATGATGTCGAACGTGACTGTCATATGCATTTAAAGTGACAAAAAGTCAAAACAAAACGAAATTGTATTTTGACAATTAGCGTAATTTAAGCTCTAAATTAATACTATAACCTGTGCTAAATTTGATTTTGAACAAATTTTCGTTTTGATGATAATCGCAAAAGATCAAGGCACTCTCATGTGACAAAAAACGGAAGTTGTTTTTTTTACGGCCAACGACTTAAACGCTGATTTTAGCGAAACCTGAAGCAATATTTTAATGTGACTAATTTTAGAATGTTGTGCACTGATGTCTCTTAAAAATCGTTTCAAATTCACCCAAAAATAATTTATATTTTTTTAATTCGTAGTCGCACGTGACATGTCGCCTGTAAGATTTTTTCTTTCCATCATGCTATTTATCTTTAGGAATATATAAATAAACAAGCTTAGCGAAAATGTTTTCAAATTAACAGAAGTATTCAACCTATAATTGTTTCTTCATATCTCTTGGCAACAAATTCTCCACTTTTTACATTGGCTTGCATTCGCAATGCTTCTTTTGTGCTTGTTTGGCATTTCGCATTTCTGAGTGTTTCTGCCAACTTTTTCTCTTATGTATTCAGCCTTGTCTCTTTAATCATTTCACTTTCTCTTTCATCTAACGCTTTTGACTTTTTCTAAGATTTGCTTGTTTTTTTATTTATGGTTTTATAATAACATTTCATTTTCCTTCAATTTACCTTTCCACCGTTTACAACTCTCTTTGTTTATTCCCCATTTCTGTTCCTCTAAATTCAAATAATTAAACGTAAGTAAAAATTTTGTATACATTTTTTTATTTTATTTTGCATTTAGTATGTCACACGGGAGCAACTTTATATAGGTACGACGTTTAAAATTTTTTATATTTTTCATCAAGGTTTTCTTTATTTGCTGAGCTTTCTGCTTGTTCTTTCAAAGCACTGATAAAAAAAACTTTGTTTTTCAATGTCGCACGTGACATCGAAACATCCGATTATGCAAAGCAAAAATTCACAGCCTTTTGCAATTGCATAGTTTATTATGCAATCTTTTTTGACCCTTTTTAAGCTTAGAAACATTTTAGAGAAGCAAAGTCAATGAAAGCAAAAGAAATATCCAAATGAAAAAAGTCGCGCTTTTGCGACTGCATTCGAATTTCTCGAAATTGGTTGCGCATTAAAAGTAAAACTTTTTGGAATTACCAATATAAATATTTTCTCTTAAAGTCGTTTTTAAATATTCTAATAATTACACTTTCTCTTCATCTAAAAATTAATGATTCAATGGGAATTAAAGAATGCTCCAACGCAATAAAATTGTGTAAATTTCAAAACCCATTAAAATTAACAAGGAAATTCCTTTAAAAAAAATATGTAAAAGAAATTCATTTTTCTTTTTGCAATTTTCCACTTTCTCTCTACTACAAATAGAAAGTATTATTTCATGTTAATTTTGATGAATTTTACCAAGCACAAAAACATTTTCCTTTCGTTTTAATATATATATATATCTCATCCTGTAACACTTGAATAGATTCTGCAGTAATTCCATGTATTCTTAAGTATAAATATGTTTTATTTTATTACTTTGCTGTGCATGTGTATACATTTCCATTAGAAAAAAATTTATAAAAAAAAGAATAAAAAACAGCCAATGTAATTTATTTTGGGGGTTTTACTCAAGAAACCAAGCCATCAGCAGCAAAATTCTGAAGGCAAACAGACAGACTAACAGCTGCGAACCGACCAAAACACACAAGAGCATTTTCCTTCAACTCACTTTAACCGAAAATTTACATATAAATTAGTAAATTGTACAATAACAACAAAAACAATAACATAAAAACAAGAGCAAAATTTTTATTAAAACGAAAATAAAGAAATTGAATAAAAGCGAAAGCTTAGAAATTTAGAGAGTAAAAATATTTACTTCGTGTAAATTTTTTAAGCAAACATCCTTTCATGATTTCATTAAAGAAAATTAACAAAAAAAAAATCAAATTCAGTGGAATTTGGCCTTCAAAAATACACCACAAAACTTTTAATTGTTGCAAAGTGGTAGAAGAAAACATTTTTTTTTTTTCAAATTATTATTTTTATTTTTGTAGATTAGAATCTACAACTTAATGCAAATTTGGTTGGGCAAAATCATATTTTTTACTTTTGTTTGCTTTGCCATATTGATGCTAAGACCTTAAGCATTTTTGTGTTTGGTTTTATAACAATATTATTTTTCTAAAATAATCTTAAAAAAAATTTAAAGTATAACAGAATAATTACATCAGATAATGGCTCCTTAAAGTATGCAATGAAAAATAAAATTATGTTTTTCTTGAAGTATGCTTCGGATAAAAAGAAGTTCTTACAAAATGAGACTGTAGGAAAATTAGCGAAACACTGGAAGGTGTTTATTCTCTTCATTATCAACCTCGTTCGTTACTCGCTGACTTTTTGCACTCACTGGGTCCAAAGTAACAACTAACATTCGCTTCAGTCTCTTTTCCTTCCTATAACTTGGTGTTTATTTATACCGTGAGCATGACACATGCATTACGTGCATGACAAGCACGTTTAAAAATGTGACTGACGGGCTGTATAAGAGATGTACCTGGTGTGAGTGAGGATTTTGAATCAGCACAGCACAGCACAAGAATTTTTAACTTAGAAAATTATCCTGCATGTTTTTGTTTGTTCAAACAAAATTGTCCTTGCTATCATAACACCAAAAAAAAAATACAACCGAATTGACAACGTCCTTCTTCCATCCAGGAGAATGCAATGATCTTTGGCGTCGTTCCTGGTATGAATAGATAAAGCTCGATAATTTATCGTTAACATGTTAAGTATAAAGCTGCTTCTCAATAATAAAGTTCCGAAAAGTTTTAATTTTTAAAATAAAAATGCAAGGACATGCTTAATTTTAATTTATATCCTTAATTCATTCTAAGAATGATGTTTAAGATACAATTCATGGCAGAATGCAGTGAAAAGCGACAACAGTTTATAAGCAAATTTAATTTCAAAAATTGCAAGGACATGGCCATCCTTCACTCATCCCTAATTTTAAAAATTTTATTTCTGCTAAAATGTACAAAAAAATGCAGCAAAGACTGTATAGCAACTTGTAAAAATATACCATTAAGTACTGCAGCAAGTTTCATTTGAAACTGTCCAAAGATACGTCTACCTCTCATATATCCTTTATATCATAAATTGATATAAAGCTGTAATTATTAACAGAATACAGCAACAACTTATAATTACTTCTACTATAACGCAATCAAGTTTTCATTTGAATTGCGGCAAGGACATACCTACCTCCCGCATATCCTTAATTTAACCATTTGCATAACTAGTACAATTCAAGATAAAATGTGTTGAAAATTCATTGCTATTTCTAGAACTATACAATCAAGTCTTCCACCAAATTTCATTACAATCGATGCAAGCAAACATATGTTCTTTATATCATTAATATCATTTTAGCTACAATTAAGACAAGGAAACAAGGAAAATTTATTACTACTTCTAAAAATTACGTAATTAAGTTCTATGATAAATTTCTTGTCAATTGATGCAAGGACATAGATATCATCCACATGTCCTTCATTTGAACATTTTAGTTTCAACAACAATTTTAATTATATTGCAACAGTACTAGGTAAAAGTGTCCAAAATTGTACAGTAAAACATTATGGGAAGTAACATTTCAACAGATACAAGGACATGCGTAACTCCCGTGTAAACTGTATTTGATGAACTTAATTTTAGCATTAGATATCATAAATACATGTACCTAAGCTTTTTGCTTGAATTCGTTTTAATTAATGCAAGGACATGTCTACCTTTTCATAGGGTGATTTTTTAAGAGCTTTCGGATTTGATTCATAAAAAACACAATATACACAAAGAAAAAACTGCCTAATAGAATCAAGAAGATTTTCTCTATGAAACGTTTTTAGGCTAAGGGGTATCCCAGCGGAAAGAAGCGAAGATTTTTTCATAGAGATTACTTATTATTTTTATGTGGTATGTAAATCTTATTAATTTTATCAATAAGAAAACCACATAAAATCAAGAAGAAATCAAAAAACAATCCATAGAAAAAAACTTCTGGATTCTATTAGGTTTTCTTATAAATTGTAAAGTCCATATTTACACTATGCAAGTCTTATTGCTAAGCTGATTAGTTTGTTAGGAAAGAGAGACGAGGGGAAAAGAAACTTTACTGTTCTCCTCGTCTCTCTCCATCAAACTAATCAGCTTAGCAATAAGACTTGCATAGTGTAAATATGGACAAACTATAAGGATTTCTTATTTATTTTATTTGGTTGCCTTATTGATGTTTTCAAAAAGGTTTTCCTTATTGATTTCATTAGGTTGCCTTATTGATTTTTTCAAAAAGGTATTCTTATGCTTTCATTAGGTTCCTATATGATTATGTGTAAAGCATCTTATTAATTTTTTTTAATAAGGATATCTAGATTTTATAAGGTTTCTTGTTATTTCATATCTATAAATAAACATAGAGACAATTTTTTTCATGATCTTTATCGTTTTTGTATAAGCATGTTTGTACAATAATTTTAATGCGGATTCAGGCTGCCTGTTACCATATTGGTTAGAGTGCTTGTCTATCAGTCAGAAGGTTGCTGGTTCAATACTTTTCTCCTCTCAAATAAATAATGGGGGCTATTCTGGAAAACGCGTCGAAAAAATGAAACTTTACATTAAAATAAAAACAAATTTTCAAAAATTGTTTTTGTTTGTAATACATTTCTAAAATTAAATAAACGTGAGAATTTCAACGCGTTTCTCTCTCTTTTAAAAACGGTTAATTTTGTATGCGAAACAAAAACAATTTTTTTTACATTTACACAGTTTTGTTTTTGTTTTGCATGTAACTTTCACCAATTCGACGCGTATTCCAGAATAGCCACCAATATGTCTGTATGGTGAGTTAATTAAGAATATAATATAATATAATATGTATGTATGTATGTATAAATACATAACATCTGCATATATTACATACATACATACATATATGGTATAAAATTTAAATGAAATACATAAAAGTACAAAGAATAAAGACATACAAAAATGTGTTGTATTTTTTATTAGGTCGCCTAATAAAAACAAGAAAAAAATCTTTTTGAAAAGATCAATAAGATAACCTAATAAAAACTACAAGATTTCTTCTTGATTTTTTCAAAAAGGTTTTACTTATTAAATTAATAAGATTTCCTTATTGAAAAAAAACCATAGAGATATCTTATGAATTTTGTTCTATTTTATGAGGTATTTATTAGGCACTGTTTTCTCTGTGCTTATTCGTATTCGCCTGAATTTTGCGAATATTAGGAACTGTTTTCTCTGTGTATGTAATTCAATACTCTCTCCGCACTTTACGTATGCGTGTTAAAGGTTTAAGGCTCAGTTAGCCGACTGTAATGTAATGTAATGTAACTGCAACAGTAGGAAACAGCTGATCGATATTGTTATGTGAAAAGTAATGGAAATGGTTATAGAGATGTAATGTAACGTACATTGCATTTGCACTAACGCACGAAAATTTGCTGCAAACATCGAATACCGCCAATATAAATTTCGGCTTTTGTCATGATAAAAACATATCAGGTATAGACGTAGGGTAAAATTTTGTTAGAATTATACATATTCAAATTATGAATTTTCCCGGGGAGTTTTTTCTCTTCCTTATCATTTGTTCCCGGGGAATAATGCTCCAATTCTAAATAGCCGGGGAATAAGCAAATACGGGAGAGAGTAAAATCTGGATCAGCTGTTTAATGTTCAGTAATAGAGATTAAATAAAAATTTTAAGCTTTCATTGCCAATAAGAATGTGTGTTAAAATAAATATCTTTTTAATTACTCTGATATTTGTATTTGAGTTAAACTGCTTTGAAAGCTCTTCAATTTGTTCTTGTTTCTTTGCAAGGTAAGAGCAAGCCATGATACAATAATACAGGTAACCTCGAAGCGCCAGCTGATGGATTTTGTTTGTGATGTGATCTGCCAATTGTTGTTTACGTTTTACCTATATAGTGTCTATTAAACTATAAGAGTTCCTATTAAACTTTACTAATACAAACCAGCTTTGCATATACAAGAGAACATGCATTCAATACACGCGCATGTACTAATACAAATAAAGCTTTGCAAAGACACAAGAAAACGGAAGTACATGTCTCTTGTTTTCTCTTGGTTTTTTGACAGTTTCCATCACAAAACAGCAATAAGAAGTCCTGTTGTTTTATTTATTGTAAATTTGTTGTAGATTTGCGGCTACCTGTATTATTGTATCATGGAGCAAGCATTGTTGTCGCCGAGATTGGATTGGCTGTTGTGCTCCCGTCGGTGTGAAAGCACAAAAGCTCTTTTGAAAAAGTTTGCACATTGTGCATATGGCTTGGACGTACATATGTAGCTGTTTTAATGGAATATGATGCCAGATATTGGAAACTATTTAGTCTACATAGGTATTTATGTTAATATTGTTAGAAAGTATTCCACAAAGGTCAAGCGTCATCCTCGTGAAGAAGTTGCTCTCACTTATTACAAACAGCAAGATAACGGTCTACAGTGAATTCGGAGAATTACTGAAGTATATGATAAATGCAGATTAGGGAATTCTGTATAGCGGCTTCATATATAAGCCTGCAATACTACGAGTACATATAAAAAAGTTTTCTATCAAAGCATTAAATTGAAATTTACTCCAATTAAATTTATAGAAATTTTCTGTCAATGGGAAGTGATACCATACATATTTACATATATTAATATTTTACTCCAATTAGCAGCTATTTTTAATTTATAAATAAAAACAATTCATAAATTTATATAATTTTTATATTTTTTCTTTACATCTGTGCTCACTGACGGAATCAGTGAACTGAGCTGCAATTTATTGTTAATTAATTGATTTTGTCTTTATTATTTGATTGAACGATTTACATCAACGTTTGCTATTTTATTTTTTAAAACAAACTAAAGCCAGAAAAAATAGCGATTGTGTGCAAAAATTAATTTTAAAAAAATGTTAAAACAGAGAGGCATATTGATAACAAATACTTGATGTACTTAATTTAATGTGGAAATAAGCCAGTTTCTTTTAAAAAAAATAAATCACAGGGTGTCTTAAAAGAAAGTTTATATTTAGTACACAATTTAACAACTTTTCGACCAATGAGGGTGCCTAGCGGAAGGTAACCGGATGGTCACAGGTTGCTGATAACAAACGGCCTTTAGATATAAAGGTTAGCTGCGAATGTGTTTTTTTTTCTCACAAATAATGAGTCCTGAATGTTTGCCTTGATGGCCAACATCGACAAGGTGAATGAGTAGCACCTTTCAATTTGTACTCCTCGAACCGCAAATCCCTCAAATATCGCAGTATCTGTTCATCTAATTGGTGCTGCTGCAAGCGAACGTCTATACTTATATTAGGCGGTTCACTATAAAAGCGTGGAAAATGTACAGCCAGTCAGATGGCTAGGATGGCAGTCCCATCATCAGACTAGGATGCAGTAGAGTAATCATTTGCTTGTTCGAGATATCATGATTAACGAAACCTTAAATAACATGGAGGCCCTAATCTCCTTATAGGATCAATGGGAACATTTATACATATACACATACATTTAAGAATTTATTTAAAAATTATCAAGTATAGTCCAAAAGTAAGTTCTTATTTAAACCAGTATTAAAATTTCGTATGACAACTCGACAGGTGTACTCCTTGATGGCGGCCTTTGCGAGATGTATAGTTTATTTTAAAAGTACCCAGAAAGTCAGTTTATTGGTTCTAAATTTAGATTTCGCCTCTGATTCACATACTATACATACCGACTTCAGCGGATACTAATCATAATGTAAGATCAGAGTGCCCTCCTCCGTCAGTGTAGTGTAACAGAATCATCGGTGAAGTAAAACAACCAATAAAATGGATAATAAAGACAGCTTCTAAAATTTAATGCGTCTCATTGACATCAGAGACGCTAAATAAATTAAAAATATAAAAACCTGCAAAAAGTATAGTTGTAAAAGAATGAAGCTTTTCTCTATCTTTTTCTTTACCACTAGTCTCAAGGCACATTTACTACAGGTACACGCATTAGAGAAAACACTGTGGCAACTCTGTGCTTCTCACATAGTTTTACAAAGTAATTGTCAAAAAATTGTATGCATCAAACAAGGCACAAAAGTAATTGTAAAATGAATTCTTCCTTATAAACGTGTAAACAAAAAATCAGCGGATGAGCAATTTGCCCAATGCATGTACCTGTTTAATATGCCTTGACTAGTCTTCTTTATCACTATGCCTTTCCAAGAAGAGGTAACACCTGGTAGTAGTAGCAGGCATTCATTGCCTGAGTGATATTTCTCTAAAAAAAAAAATAAGTGCGTTGAGATGGCACTGTCGACTTTTCCATAAGAAAATTGTGCTGTGACGACACAGTCGACTTTTCTATCAGCCCAATTATGAATATTCCCACGGTCCCATAGAATTTATTTCTCACCGAAAATAATTTTCTTGAGAAAATATTAATCCAATCATAAATTCCTTGGGAACAAAAAAGAGTAATGTAATGTAACTGCAACAGTAGGAAACAGCTGAAAAGTAATGGAAATGGTTATAGAGATGTAATGTAACGTAACATACTTTTCATACAAAAAAATCGATCAGCTGTTTCCTACATTACAGTTACATTGCATTACAGTCGGCTAACTTAGCCTTAACACGTGGCATCACCGCATTACAAAGCCCGTTGTTTTACTCTTTTGTTGACATTTTGTTCTCCCGTTTTTCGCGTGCAAGCATAAAATAATTATTGGAATTTAACAACTTTAAGAAAATAAATAAAAGATTTTGCAAATAATGTATTTGCACATTATTGGTGTTTTTCAAAATAAAGAACTAGAAAATATTCACCTTATTCCAGTTGTCAACATGGTCGTTACTTCAATACTATACCAAAAAATTGGGCTTGTCTATTGGTTCTCGAGAACAATTATGTGCTATTGACTGTCTATTTGCGTTCGCTCATGTCCAGAAAATAGCATGAAGCTATCAATATCAGTCAATTGTTTTCGACAGGACAAGCGCCAATATTTTGGTATTTTGGAAGCGACGACGATGTTGACAATTGGAAAGAAAACTGTGCTGTGATGCCACAATTGACTTGAAGTAGAACTCAGTAAAATTTTATGGCCATTATTATTTTGCAAATAATTTGAGCCCGTACCCTAATAATTTTGCTTCGGTTTGAAAGAGACAAAAAAGACCCATACGAAGAAGATTTAGTATATTAAAATGTTACACAAAAATATTCCTTTTTAATAAAACAATTTTTATATTTTTTTTCCAGGTTGAAGGTAGTCACACGAAGTCCGCAAGCTGACAATGCATTTAGCTGTTATCATTTGTAAAATGAAATTGGTTGAAATCATTTTGTCCAATGCCAATTGTTGCAGAGCACTGAGGTCCACTCTGTAGTTCGAAACGAAAGAAAATGCTTTCGAATTTATATGTTAATAACATAAAATGGGACGATATGAATATGGAGGGCATACGTTTATAACAGTGAGGTATTTAGTGCACATTAACAAAGCAGTTATCTACAGTGTACACGACTACGAAAGTACGACTTGCCTTATGAATACGTATAAGGTAAATTGGTTCCACGACATTTTCTAATGGTATTTAAATCAAATAAGTATTCATAACTACTGATATCGCTCCAGCGAAGCCGGATCTCTGCAATTAAGCCACTAAGCAAATAATCGGATCGATCCCTGAAAGCAGGGAAGCAGCTCTAATTCTCTATCAAGATCCAGCCATCTCTTGATTCCATAACATTTTCTAATGGGATTTCGTAAAATAGAAAGTAAGTGCTTTTAAATTAAATACAGTCTTTTTAACTTCTAATATCGCTTCCTGCGTAGTCGTATCTCTGTAATTCAGCTACTGAGAATTGGATCGACCCCTGAAAACCCTGGTTTATTCGAAGCAGCTCTAATTCTATATCAAGATCCAGCCATCTCTTCATTCCATAACATTTTCTAATGGGATTTCGTAAAATAGAAAGTAAGTGCTTTTAAATTAAATACAGTCTTTTTAACTTCTAATATCGCTTCCTGCGTAGTCGTATCTCTGTAATTCAGCCACTGAGAATTGGATCGACCCCTGAAAACCCTGGTTTATTCGAAGTAGCTCTAATTCCATATCAAGACCTAGCCATCTCTTGTGAAAAACCTCTATAAGTTTTGGTAAGTTACACAATTACATATACTCGTATAAGAAAAATTAAAAACGCTTTCTTACTAATTTTATAATAACTATTTTTATTTGTTTCTTTAAAGTTTTGTTTGTATTAAATAATTATTTTGTTATTTGTGTTTAATATTTTTAAGAAATTACTAAATATTTCAATAACTTTTCATATTTGTTAGTCGGTATTTGTTTCAAATAACTTTTTCCTTTTTTTTTAAAATTAATCTTGCTTTTTTTTTGTAATATATATATCAGCATGTGTGTATGTTACTTCTTGTTAATTATCCTTGTTTCGTGATATCTTCTCAATTTGTATAACTGATTTTCTGTTTGTGAAATTAATTCAAGTGTAAAAACAGGCAGTTAGCATGTGTTGTAGAAGTGAAAGCTTTAAATATCCTTTAAAAAAAGAAATGTTTAAAATATTAATAAAGTGAAAAAATTTATTTTTAAATACTACAGCCTAACATTTTGTAAGAGTGTACTAAAAGTGAGGTTATGAATATTTTTGGGTTTAAGTTTTTTAAAAATTATTGCAAAAGCTTAAGCGCAAACCCTCGGGCTCGTCGGAAAAAAGTTCCGCCAGTCAGCTGCTTAGGATGATAGATATTTGAATGAAGATTCTAACACTAAATATTTTTTCTGCCACGCCTGAAAATGCCAGCCAAGACACTTAGTTTTTTATTTATTGGGCAGCCATTTTAAATCACATCGTAAAGTTTTGAGTACCGTTGTTAATGGTTAGCTTACAGCTTAAATTTTTTCCTTGATGGTGTCTTAATCGGACGTCAAATACTAGATACAGCTTCAGATATAAAAGATGGATACATCTTTAATTTTGAACAGCCATTACCAATTTTGTATGCGCGTTGGTTTAACGTTTCTGACGTGTCAAATCGCGTTACTATGGTGATTTTGGCACTATTTTTAGTGCTTTTTGAAGACTCAAAAGGCAAAATTTTGAGCGTTAGTGCCAAACTAAGAAAAAGCTCTAAGAAATTTATGTATTCCTTAAAATTACTTGGTGTATTTGTTTTTTCAGTGTAAAGCATACTTTTTTCGTCTCATATATTTCATTAAAGATGTTGATACTATTGCCGAAATAGAGAATAGTTTAGAAAGTATTAAACATTATGAAACTTCACTCGTTTGGATCTTCACTCCTTTTTCAATTTAGTGCCTTTTACGCTTCTAGATCTCAAAATTACGCTTTTTAGTGTTTTTTTTTTAAATTTGATGTGCTTTTAGAGCCAAAGAAGTTGGCATCACTGTTACTATGCCTAAAAATAGCTTTCAATTCTTACGTTGTTTAAAATAAAAAATAATATTGGCGATCTATAAACCCAAATGGTAGAATCGTTGAAGATTTTAGACGCCATTGTGTTCTGTAAATATTTCGTGAGTGAGAACAAATGACAGATGTCTACTCGCCAAAATGTCAGAGAGTTATTAAAGACACAAACTGTGTGTTAAAAATAAGTCACCTGGGCGTTTACTCTAAGTTTTGAAACGAAAGAAAATGCTTTCGAATTTGTATGTTATTAACATTTTAATACGAAAACATTTGTTTTCGTTTCGAATTACAGGGTGGACCCCCTGTTAAGAATACCGCATTTTTATGCCATACGGCCAATAAGTGGGCTTGTTTTGAGGCGTGACAAAAAAGTTTGGCTGTTTCAGAATAATCACTGTAATATCTATCATCCTAAGGGGTGACTGGCTGGCGTAACTTTCTTTTGTATGGGAGCCGACCTGTGCCCTTATGCTGTAACTCAGTAAACCTAAATCTCTATCGCTTAAAATTTATAAAGTCGATTTATCGATTTTCGACTACGAATGCAATTTTTAAACTTGTATTGCAAATATTAGTTTTAGTGTAATTTTTAATTTAGTAGTAATTTAGTAATTTTTAATTTTGTATGTTCAGCATTTTAGCGATCGAATTTAGCTTTAGCGAATTACCGAACAGGGGGCTGATCTAGCAAACACATACACACACAACTGCCATTCGTTTTTATCAAGAGCCTAATTTTTTTTTAAACGAAAACGCAAGCGTTGACAAACTTTGTATGTATTTTGTTTTTGCAATTTAAATATAAATTCCATGTAAAATTTGTCAACGCTTAGCGTTTTCGTTTTACAAAATTGGGCGCTAATGCTTTTCACAACGAAAAACATTTTACAAATAATTGATTTATATTTTTAACACTATTTTCTATTATTTATGTTAGAATTTTGTCTGTATTTTTTCTTTGTAATAATTTAGTTTAATTCAATTTTCCTTTTTTCTTTACTTACACTTCATTAAGAACTCAAAATATTTATTTTACTCCTTAAATTAAATAATTTTTTAGGTTTTCCTCTTAAATAGTTTGTTTTTGTTTTTTTTTCTATTACTTTAAAAATAATTGTTATTTACTTCTCTTTAAAGTTTTTTTTTTAGATTTTTTGCTTTCTTTAGTATATTTTATCCCTTGTATTGGTTTTTCAATAATTTGTTCCTTATAATGGTTTTATATTTTGTCTTACTGCTACACATTCTCTTTTTATGTCTTATCTAATAAATATATTTCCTAAAAAAAGAAATAAATTCTCTTATTCATTTTTTTCTGTTAGTTAATTGTTTAGTTTCAATATGAATTTTGTATACCTACAGTATAGTTTATTTTAGAAGAGTATTTTATTTAAATTAAATTTTTCTTGTTGTTTGTTGTTAGTTTATGTCTCTCATGATTAAGTTTTTTTTATTGTAGTTTTTATATGTTTGTGACATGTGCTGTAGCTGCAATTATTCTCGCATTTTAAATAATGGTAAAAAATAAATTAAAAAAAGGGAAAATTAAAAAGTGTTAAATTGAGCCCAGATGATGGCTCGTTCTGTGCAGCAAATGTAATGGAAAATGCTAAATATATTTGCAAATAGAAATATGTACTTACATATGTACATACATACAGACATACGCTCGTATTTTTTAATGAAACACAGAAGATGTAATTGTTTGTTGATAGGGATTGGCCAAAATGAAAAGAATTATGCAAAGAAAACTTAAACCATTTAATGGCTTTTTATGCAAAAAATTAAAAGGACTTACACCGTCCATTTTCCATGTATAAATTTTTTTATGAAAGAAATTAAATGGACTGTTCATCGTCCACTTTTAATAAAATACATTTAATAGACTATACATCGTCCTTTTTTAATGCTAAAAATATAATGGACCATACACCGTCCATTTTGAATGCGGAATATTATAATGGGCTGTATATACATCGTCCATTTTTAAGGCGAAAAAATTAAATGGACTATGCATTGTCCATTTTTTATGCTAAAAATATAATGGACCATACATCGTCCATTTTGAATGCTGAATATTATAATGGGCTATACATCGTCCATTTTTAATGCTAAAAATATAATGGACTATACATCGTCCATTTTTAATGCTAAAAATATAATGGACCATACATCGTCCATTTTGAATGCTGAGTATTATAATGGGCTATACATCGTCCATTTTTAATGCGAAAAAATTAAATGGACTATACATCGTCCATTTTTAATGCTAAAAATATATTGGACTATACATCGTCCATTTTTAATGCTAAAAATATAATGGACCATACATTGTCCAATTTTAATGCGAAAAAATTAAATGGACTATACATCGTCCATTTTTAATGATAAAAATATAATGGACCATACATCGTCCATTTTGAATGCTGAATATTATAATGGGCTATACATCGTCCATTTTTAATGCTAAAAATATAATGGACTATACATCGTCCATTTTTAATGCTAAAAATATAATGGACTATACATCGTCCATTTTTAATGCTAAAAATATAATGGACCATACATCGTCCATTTTGAATGCTGAGTATTATAATGGGCTATACATCGTCCATTTTTAATGCGAAAAAATTAAATGGACTATACATCGTCCATTTTTAATGCTAAAAATATAATGGACCATACATCGTCCATTTTGAATGCTGAATATTATAATGGGCTATACATCGTCCATTTTTAATGCGAAAAAATTAAATGGACTATACATCGTCCATTTTTAATGCTAAAAATATAATGGACTATACATCGTCCATTTTTAATGCTAAAAATATAATGGA
This sequence comes from Nowickia ferox, assembly GCA_936439885.1. Taxonomy (NCBI): domain Eukaryota; kingdom Metazoa; phylum Arthropoda; class Insecta; order Diptera; family Tachinidae; genus Nowickia; species Nowickia ferox. Next base: position 10,097,169 of record OW387024.1, on the reverse strand, counting down.
CCATACATCGTCCATTTTGAATGCTGAATATTATAATGGGCTATACATCGTCCATTTTTAATGCTAAAAATATAATGGACTATACATCGTCCATTTTTAATGCTAAAAATATAATGGACTATACATCGTCCATTTTTAATGCTAAAAATATAATGGACCATACATTGTCCATTTTTAATGCGAAAAAATTAAATGGACTATACATCGTCCATTTTTAATGATAACAATATAATGGACTATACATCGTCCATTTTTAATGCTAAAAATATAATGGACCATACATCGTCCATTTTGAATGCTGAATATTATAATGGGCTATACATCGTCCATTTTTAATGCTAAAAATATAATGGACTATTATACATCGTCCATTTTTAATGCTAAAAATATAATGGACCATACATCGTCCATTTTTAATGCTAAAAATATAATGGACCATACATCGTCCATTTTGAATGCTGAGTATTATAATGGGCTATACATCGTCCATTTTTAATGCGAAAAAATTAAATGGACTATACATCGTCCATTTTTAATGCTAAAAATATAATGGACTATACATCGTCCATTTTTAATGCTAAAAATATAATGGACCATACATTGTCCATTTTTAATGCGAAAAAATTAAATGGACTATACATCGTCCATTTTTAATGCTAAAAATATAATGGACTATACATCGTCCATTTTTAATGCTAAAAATATAATGGACTATACATCGTCCATTTTTAATGCTAAAAATATAATGGACCATACATCGTCCATTTTGAATGCTGAATATTATAATGGGCTATACATCGTCCATTTTTATTGCGAAAAAATTAAATGGAATATTATAATGGGCTATACATCGTCCATTTTTAATGCAAAAGATATAATCGTCCATTTTTCATGCAAAAAATTAAATTCCCATTTTTCCTGCTAAAAATGTTTTTATAAAAAATTTAAATGGGCTATACATCGTCCATTTAATTTTTTGCATAAAAAAATTTTTCCATGAAAAATAGAAAAATTTTAATTTTTTGTATGAAAAATGAACGATGTGTATGTAGTCCATTTACTATTTTGCAATAAAAAATGGACGATGTAGTCAATTAAATTTTTTATAAAAAATGGACGCATAAAGAACAAAAATTAAAAATTTCAAAAAGCCCCGATAAAAAAACTAAATCGATATCTGCCCAGCCATTTGGTCTGTACGTGGACTCGCAGACACACATACATATGTACACAGACACACACTATAAACTTATAACGCCCCTTTTTTTGGTCGGGGGGTTAAAAGTAAACTAGAAAAAGACCAATAAAAATATAATTCTTGTTTATTTTATTCTAATAAAATTAAATGGACTGTATGTACATCGTCCATTTTTCATGGAAAAAATTAAATGGACTATACATCGTCCATTTTTAATGCTAAAAATATAATGGACTATACATCGTCCATTTTTAATGCTAAAAATATAATGGACCATACATCGTCCATTTTGAATGCTGAGTATTATAATGGGCTATACATCGTCCATTTTTAATGCGAAAAAATTAAATGGACTATACATCGTCCATTTTTAATGCTAAAAATATAATGGACTATACATCGTCCATTTTTAATGCTAAAAATATAATGGACCATACATTGTCCATTTTTAATGCGAAAAAATTAAATGGACTATACATCGTCCATTTTTAATGATAAAAATATAATGGACTATACATCGTCCATTTTTAATGCTAAAAATATAATGGACCATACATCGTCCATTTTGAATGCTGAATATTATAATGGGCTATACATCGTCCATTTTTAATGCTAAAAATATAATGGACTATACATCGTCCATTTTTAATGCTAAAAATATAATGGACCATACATCGTCCATTTTGAATGCTGAGTATTATAATGGGCTATACATCGTCCATTTTTAATGCGAAAAAATTAAATGGACTATACATCGTCCATTTTTAATGCTAAAAATATAATGGACTATACATCGTCCATTTTTAATGCTAAAAATATAATGGACTATACATCGTCCATTTTTAATGCTAAAAATATAATGGACCATACATCGTCCATTTTGAATGCTGAATATTATAATGGGCTATACATCGTCCATTTTTATTGCGAAAAAATTAAATGGAATATTATAATGGGCTATACATCGTCCATTTTTAATGCAAAAGATATAATCGTCCATTTTTCATGCAAAAAATTAAATGCCCATTTTTCCTGCTAAAAATGTTTTATAAAAAATTTAAATGGGCTATACATCGTCCATTTAATTTTTTGCATAAAAAAATTTTTCCATGAAAAATAGAAAAATTTTAATTTTTTGCATGAAAAATGAACGATGTGTATGTAGTCCATTTACTATTTTGCAATAAAAAATGGACGATGTAGTCAATTAAATTTTTTATAAAAAATGGACGCATAAAGAACAAAAATTAAAAATTTCAAAAAGCCCCGATAAAAAAACTAAATCGATATCTGCCCAGCCATTTGGTCTGTACGTGGACTCGCAGACACACATACATATGTACACAGACACACACTATAAACTTATAAGGCCTTTTTTTTTGGTCGGGGGTTTAAAAGTAAACTAGAAAAAGACCAATAAAAATATAATTCTTGTTTATTTTATTCTAATAAATTTTAAATATTTTCATTTTGTTTTTATTTTTCAGTTTATTACACCTACAGCCGTTTAAATACTGATAAAATGAAATCTGCACCCACAGGATCTGTACTTCATCTTCCGCAGTTATATGAAAGTTGTAAAAACTCAATACATAATCAAAAACACAGTGATATGTACTATATGTATTATTTTAAATAAGTATTGTTTGTAAAACTTTTTTAAAATTTGAAATAATGTAAAAAAAAAATTTCTAGTAGATTGTGTTATATTATTACACTTATTATTATGTACTCATAATTTTGAAATTCCTATATTCTTAAAATATATGCAAACATTTTTCTGTTTGAAAGCTTGTTTCTAATTTTTTTCTGGCATTTTTTGGTAAGTATTAGCATCTCGAAATTTCATTTAGTTTTGTTTAAAAAAAATCTGAATATTGTATGTTTCATACCATTCAGCTTAAAAATTAACTACTTCTATTCTAAATAGCAAGAATATTTGTTCAAAATGGCATAATTTTAGTTTATTTCATTATAAATAACAAAATAAAATTTTGTTAGATTTTTTCACTTTGATACCACTGTGTATGCGCCTGCTAGTTGAATTTTAAAAATCGCCTTTTCCACCAGGTCATCAGAAATCACAGCAAGTAGATTTTTACATTTAAAATTTTTCATCACATGTATACGCACGCACACATCCATAAAAAAAATCCAGCCAAAACACTAAATTTGCTTGCTGATGGAATAGTGAAATACCAGGAGCCCAGAAATATTAGCAGGCATACAAAATAAGAAACATTCCAACGAAAAAAGAAGGGGGAGGAGCTAATTTATATTGGAAATAATTAATATTTCCAATATATATATTACCCCGTAAGCAAGATTGATTGATTGATTGTTGGTGATGGACGTATCGCCTTAGTGTCTTCTAGATGATAGATAGGCCGTTTGCTATGGAAGTGATTTTTCAATGTTTTGCCAAGCGATTGGAAAATATGTTTTAAGTACAAATAGATACATTTTGACCTATTATACAGGCATGTTCTGAAAATCATTTGTGATTTTAAAAGTAATTATGGGCATGCAGATATTTTTCACTTTTTTTTTAATTTTTCTATTGTTTAGGGCATCAAATATCTTTTCTGAAAGAAAGTTATCGTGTATGATTTTAAGAAGGTCTGCAGGAGGATTATTACTTTTTATATCACATGTGATTTGAAATACGTGATCTTAAGAACTTACCTGATATTTTTTATTAATTCCTTTTCGCTGATTGCTAGTTTTTTTTTAGGTGTATATAAATAAATAACGCTTTAAATAAATGCTTATTAAATTAAGAACATTTGTAACTAACTAATCCAACATTTTTCGCCACAATTATTTATTTGGAGGAATTTATTGGTCATAAGACGTCTGTGTATTTCGTAGTTAGTATCTTCTAACTATCGCTTTAGTTTCGTCTGAATGACAAGAGCCATGCGCGTGTTTGCTGTGCGTTGTTTGCTTATTACTGATAAAATTGAAAAATTACACATTTTTACCAGGCGCACAGGAATATAGCAAGTGGATTATTTACAAAACACGTTTTTATTTTCTTATGCAAAATGTAAACGCCCCCAAAATAAACTTGCTTCATATCGCCACCATAAACACAAAAGGAATGATCAGCCAGCACTATATTATAACAGAAGGCATGAAAATGAAATTCAAAGAATATGTAAACAATTATAGCACACAAAATTATAAATATTTACATAGATATAGAAAAAAATATTTATTTTATTTCCGATCCTTTGAACACTTTCTCAATAAGCATAAAATTTAGTTATAACCTGTTGTACATTTAGCTGCACTAATTTTTTGTCATTAATAAACTAAATTTTTAATGCAGTGATGTGAGCCTGAGCTCTTTTTAATTTTAAGTGACCATATTTAGAACAAACCACAAAGGAAAATATAAAATATAAAAATATTTCCTTCCAGTATGAGAGCGAGCAAGCCAGGCTTTTTACTGTTATTACTTACATTGTATGTATTCCCTGAAACATTTGTGTGTGGGATTATTGTTTATAGGCTTATCGCTATAGAATCTTCTAGACGATAATCTAAGGTGGTCATGTCGTATATTTTTTTTCAACTTTAAATAAAAGGGTAATAGTATTTTTGTGATTTCAGTCATTTTGATGGCTCACAAACTATTTTTTAATATGTGAATCAGGACATTTTTACTCCAAATCGTTATGGCGCAAGACAACTGAAAACTTAAATTCACAACCATACTGATTTGAATTGAGTTGAGAATCACAATAGGGCCATACAATTATTTTAATTATGAATTTTGGATGGACAAAAAACTACATCGATATATGTATGTACATATAAAATTTTTCAAATCACTTCAAAAAGTCCGATGAAACGAATTCGATATTTGCCCATATCAATGGGATGCTACTAGCTTAAAATATTTTTACTTCTTGATCAACAAGAAAATTTAAGTTGGAAATTTTTTTGCTTAAATTAAAGCAGTTTAAATTAGATTAATATTTTTGGGCTCATAATTATGAAAGTGGTCTCAGTGATATCTAGCCCTGTTTTCGATTTAATCGTAAGCGACAAAAATTAAAGTTTTCAGCAGAAGATTTTTAACAATATTCAAATATATTTTACATATGTACGTTAGCCACTTTGATAATTCTAAACTATGGGTAGGCCTATACAATTTTAATTTCAATAAAAAGTTAATTTTTTGCTATATGTCGCTTACGATTAAATCAAAAATAGGGCTCGAGATATTTACATTGGAACAAATGACAAAATATTTGTATGTTATGGCAACATTTTGATTTAGAGTTGTACTAGTTTCGATTAATATAAATTTATTTAATATTTAAAAAAATGTTTATTGAGGTTTTTTTATGATTTATTTAATAATTCAAAGCAAAAATGCACACAACCTTAGACCACTTTCATAATCAAGGGCACAAATATATTTTTTTTATTATTTTAATTTTTTTTTCAAAATACAAAATGTGACTTTAGGTGAAAATTATCGGTTTGCAGAAAACAAAAAATAGTGTTGCTAATTTTGGTTTCCACGAGCCCTTAAGGATGTATTGAATTGCCAGTTGCCCTTGATAATGCAATTTCGGTCTACTTTCAACGCAATTGAAATTCGCTTGCATTCCATAAACGACACACAAATCAACTAGTTGTTATCACTATACTTGCATATATGTATATGTATGTATATATATATATATATGTTTTGATCCCAAAAATATCAGCAAAAATTATATTAATTTTTGTTTCCGAACAAATAAAAATATCCGTAAAATTTTAGCTCTCACAAAATATTCTAAAATGTATTACAAAAACCTTAAGTTTTTGGTTATTTATGATCCCAAAAATATCAGCAAAAATTATATTAATTTTTGTTTCCGAACAAATAAAAATATCCGTAAAATTTTAACTCTCACAAAATATTCTAAAATGTATTACAAAAACCTTAAGTTTTTGGTTATTTATGTTGCAAAGCCAACTATAGTTAGCTTTTGTATTATTATCATTTGTGTAATATTGCAATACGAAAATTCCCTTCGGCTATCGTCTAGAAGACACTACAACGAAAACTCTGAAACCAGCAAACCTGCATAGAAATGTTAGCTGGGTGTGTAAATACTTAAATAACAGTAAACACATTCTTAAGCCTGGAAGAAATTATTTTTATTTTGCATTCCTTACTTATTTTCTTGTTTCACTAAATATCGTCACTTAAAATGGGAGAGAACGTACATATGTAAGTACGAGTATGTGAGTTGAAAATTTAGGATATTTTTTCAAAATAATATTAAAAAAAAAATAAAATAACTATTAAACTTTATATACTCACTGTTTTTTACGCCATTGGTTTTCATTTACTGTGAATTTTATAACTTCTGTTGTACTTGACCGAAACAAAAAAAGCAGAGGTTCAGTGGATTTATTGTGCTTCAGGTGGCGATATATCACAAGATAATAAAATATAATTTCTGTAGGCGCGTGCAAGAAAACTGAAATTTTAATGATCTACTTGCTATTTCTGTTCGCCTGGTAGAAAAATATAAGTTTTAAAAATTATCAATCAGCAGCAAGCAACAAACAAACAAACAACACAGTGGGATTGGTTAGCGGCGCAACATTCGAAATTTTTTTTATAATAAATAATTTAAAAAAATTCGTAATAAATATTCGTGTTAGCGCAACATTCGAATTTTGTTTTTATAATAAAAATTAAATACATAGTAATAAAATAATAAAACAATATTGAAGAAAATTAGTAATAAAAATATCAATTTCAATTATTAATTGCAATGTGTAGTATAAAAGATATTTTACTGAAACTGTGTAAAATAATAATTTGGGTTAAATATGTTAAACTTGTTTATAAGTAAACACTTGCGAAAAAAGCACTAATTATGTGCATGCATACATACATATGTGTCTTTAATTATGAAAGTGGTCTAAGTCATATGCATTTTTGCTTCAAAATATCAAATAAATCTTTAAAAAAAACTTCAATAAATATTAAGCAAATTTGTATTAATCGGGACTACTACAACTCTAAATTAAAATGTTGGATAATATAAAAATATTTGTTGATTTGTTCAAATGTCATTAAGAAATATCTTGACAAAAGAAATATATGACTTAGATCACTTTCATAATTAAGTGCACATACTTACATACGTGCATATATATCGCTCATTTACTCAAAGAACATCATAACTAAACAAATAGAATTTTTGAGTTAATGATTCAAAATTAATCTTTAGGAACAAATGCAGTTTAGTAAAGCAGCTCCAAACAAAGTAAAAAGTAACCTATGGGATAGAAAATTAAAATATAAAAAAATATATTAAATAAAAAGGTGGGCGGCGAAGCATCTTTTCAGAGTTATGGGGATCGGAAACTGTGAAGAATCTCAAATTAAAAAGCTTATCTGATAGGAAATTGAAGAAATAAGTTAAACAAATTGGCTGCGACCCTTATTTCCCCGAGTTATTGGTCATGACAAACAAAAGATGGCCGTATTGGTAGGATTTTTCTTTTTTGACTTGTACGAACTTTTCAGAAAAGTACCTATAACTCGGTAACCAATGGACCGTTTAGCATAAAATTGGTATTGGCTAAAAGAGGACATCTCACGTAATAAATGCAAGCAAGACTTGAATTTATCTATAATCTATTTATATGAAATTTCTACACAAAGTAATAGACTGCAACCTTGTCCACATGATGCCTTCATGCTTTTACCATTTCTTTGTATTGAATTCCTTCCTATCTTTGTTAAGTCCATCTTTAAGCCGAGATCGAGTTCTATCATTCGGAATAATGAATTTATGCATGTACATTTGTATGTATGTATAAACATACATACACTGTTGTGTTCCTTGCCTCTGTATTGATAAATTATGGATTGAATGTGTTTGACTGAGTGTTTTTTAAGATGAAATATTTATTTTCATATATTTATATATTTTTTCTCTTTATATTTATAAATATAATTTATTTTTGTGGTATGTACTTATGTATATTTAAGTTAATTTATTGCATATGTATGAAGTTTTGCTCTTTGTTGTTTTTGTGGTACATTTTTCCTTTTTTTCTATAAATAATATATTTATTTTTTATGTTTTCTATAGAAAATAGAAACAAAAATTAATTAAAAACTAGCTATAAATTTTATTGATTGGTTTTTATTTATTTATATGTAATGTATGGATTTGTGTTTCTTCTTCATATATGCAGCATTTCGTTTATTTATTATATTTTTTGTTTTATAATCTTTTATAAAGTGGGCTGTTGTTAAGACTAAATTTAAATTTATTTGCTTTTAATGCATCTTTATTATTAAATAAATACAAGTAAAATAAAAATTAACAAATTTAAAATAAATAAACTAATTCACTTAAATACTTATTTTTTTAATGACTGATAATCCCATTAAGAAAAAAAAAAATAAAACATAAACGAGAGGATTGATTTGCAAAGGAAAAAAGTAATAATCATACACAATTCAAGCCAATCAATCTTGAGTGATCAAATATAAATAATTAATTAATAAGAGGACTTTAGACAGGCAGGTGTTATCCTTGAAAAGGGCACATTTAGAATATAGAATTATTCCGGAGTTTGTGGCCCTTATTAGGAGTTTCATTCGATTTTCGCTGTCTATCGGTTACATTTTAATTTTTGTATTTTAATTTTTGCTGTATTTCACAACTTTCAACCTCGGCAGATACAATATTTTTAACAGTGAAGAGAGTTAGTTGAATACACAACAGCGACATTCTTCGTCGAATACACTTCATAATATCAAATGAAAATTCGTTCGATCAGAAGTTTGCAACTACAGTCGAAAATCGAAATTAGCTCATAATAAAAACCTGGGTCTAATCATTGCATTCGATAACAAGCTGATTCCATTACGTTTTTTCAATCTGAGATTATGGCATTCGCTATCAAACAATGTAATAATATTGTTAGATATGCTGTAAACTCAAACTGAAAAAACGTGACGAAATCAGCTCGTTAGAGAAAGCGACGATTAGATTGCATTGTTTTCTCATTTATTTCAAGACGAAAGAAAATGTTTTTAAAAACATTTGCTTTCATTTCGAGTTACTGAGTAGGCTCCCTGGTTCCCACATATCAGGTTTTCTTGCTCAGGTTTTGATTTTATGTATATTATTTATATTTTATCTCCTAAGCAAAAAATCAAAACTTGATGCATGTGATCCAAGTGTATGATTGATTGGCTGCTTTGTGTGTATTCTTTTATTTTGGTAAGAATTTTTTGTACAACAATTTTTGGTCTAAGGGCAAGATTAAGCATTGAATATAATTTCACAACTAAAAATTTTGACTCGTTTTTTTAATTCTATTTCCTTAAGGGTTTTTTTTAATATTTTTAATATTACTTATTTTTATATTAAAAGAATTGACAAACGAGTACTACTAAGGCCTGGATCACACTATCGGCACAATTTACCGATTTGCGTCGGCTCACTGAAATAAAGTCATAACTAATGAGCTAAATTTACCTTATTTCTCAACTAATTCAAATATGACATAATTGCACCACACTGCATTGGTAATAAAGTCATATAGACCTATTCCATTTTAGGTTATTACTTATGACTTTATTGCAGTTGCCCGACGAAAATCGGTACATTGTGGCGATAGGTGATCCAGGCTTAACGCTTGTAACTCTTGTAAGAGCTAAAGCTTCACAAAATATGTTGGTAAGTTTGCACAATATTCTTTTTAGGTTTTTAAAACTTTAGCGCTTACAATCTATACAACCAGTTAGTACACACTTGTTGTGAACTCTTTTAATATATTTTACCTTGTTCTTTTATCAATTGCTTAAATTTTATACAAACTATTTTTGAATTTTATTAAAATACTATTTATACTCATGTATTTTATACACCTTGTTTTCTTGTATTTTTCTATTTATACATATTTATGTATGTAATTGTTTTCTGCCTTAATTTAAATATAATTTCTATTTTTTAATTGAATTATTTTTTTCCCATATGTAAGTATGTACAATGCTGTAATATTTTTAACTTAAACTAAAATCACTGGAAATTTTTGTGTGTGTCTTTTTATTTAAAATAAAAATAAAATAATGAAAACTATTCTTCCTTTCAATATTACATTTATGTTATAAAATATTTACAATTTATTTTTTGAATATTACAAACAGTTTTTCAAAGTTTAAGATCTTAAAATTTAAATATACAATCAATTGCTTAACATTTCCCTTGGCAAACTATTCTACATCAAGTTGCTTGCTATAAAACTTAAAAAAAAAATTTACATAATATAATAATATAAATTACATACTGCAATATTTATAAAAACTTTCATTTTAGAAAAAGTACACAAATATGAATGTGAATGAAGAAATATAGATTTTTTAATAAATTTTGTAAATAAAATTGTGAAAAAAAAGAGTCTAATGACTGTTCCTGTTAGAGGATATAAAAAAATATTCGTGTATATGTATGTCTGGGTTTCATTTTAAAGGAGAGTTGAAGTTTCCACGCTTGTAAAAATTTGTTGAAGTGAATCGGACTTGGAAACCATTCAATCCTTCCATTTCCGTTATTAAATGTGTTCTGCATTTTTGTGTAAAATCAGCAAAACGATGTTCACGTGGATAATTACGAAGCGAAATAAATTCAAATTTAACATAAACAAAATTTTTTGGCTTAAATCATGTTTAGGGGCACATCTCAAAAATTAAAGTAAAGTACTTTATCCTACAGAAAATCTAAAAAAACTAAAAAAAATTTGGTGGGGCTTAGTTTCCGAGTTACGGGCCTCTGAAATTCTAATGCAAAATTGTGGTATACGGTATATTTTGAAAATGAAATGGGAAAATGGAGCCTTGGTCGGTCATGCAGGAAAACTTTATTCTGCAAGAAAATTTCATGAGGTAGAAAATCTTTATTAGGCTGCGCCGTGTCGGGAAACACCATGGTGGAGAAAATCCTTCAAGCACGACCGAAGGCCGGCAGTGCAGGAAAATATTATTAAGCAGGAAAACTTTGCGAGGCAGAAAACCTTCTTTAGGCTGCGCCGTTTCGGGAGATATCATGGTGCAGAAAAATTCTTAAGCCCGACTCAAGGCTAGCAGTGCAGTAAGTCGTTATTATTTATGAATGTATACACACACATCCCTACATATACAGGTGTTAGCATATATAAAACGAATACTATTTCAGTTGCTTTTCCACATAATTTTAAAAGAATTATACTTAGATGGACCCATATGTACATATGTATATACTGTTTTACTTCACTTTAGTATAGTTATGAAGTAAAAGAAAACGAATTTATTAATAAAAATTTTAGTATTTCCTTAGAGCTCCTAAAAAGCTTTGAAATGATACCAATATTTGATAACATTCGTTGGAAAATACACCATGTAATCACAATTTTTACTAAAATTACAAAGGACCATAACTCGGAAAGTAAACCTCGCCGACATTTTTTTATATTTTTTAATTCCCTATCCGATAGCAATAATATAATAACTTTTAGAGGTGCCCCTAACCTTGATTTGTTCCAATTTTTTTATTCTTGATTAAAATTCATTCCAATTGAATGAAATTTAAATAACTCGGAAACTAAGCCTCACCGCCAATTTTTTCTTTCTTATTTTTCGATTTTCTATGGATAGGATACTTTTTTTAATTTTTGGGAGATGCCCCTTAACTTGATTTAAGCCAAGAAAACATTACTTTCTTCCATGAGTAAAAGAAATTTCCTAACACGATGACATAATTGTAATAGTCACTCACTAATAATTTTCATCACGAAGTACTCACGCAGAGTACATGTCGTCGCCTCCAAATTGGTTTAGTGGATACCCGATAGAAGCCTTTTGTATTTGCACCACTGCTTCACACATTTTTTGAAGAAAAATTTACATTTTTTTAACTTTCGTGAATGAAGTTAATATTACGTTTTGTGCCGCATACACAATTTATGTTTAAAAATTAGCTTTTTGTGATCCATATCCGTATATTTACTGATGTTTATTCAAAACTTTGTTGTTGAATCGAAACTGAATGCTAGAAATTTATTTTTCTTGCTGTCCAGAAAAATAAGTCGATCGTTTAACGCCGACCAAGAAGCCGCCGCCGTAATCTTTTTAACTACCGATTGGTTTAAACAAGAAAAACAAGTAATTGAAGCGAATTTAATATAGAGCATGAAATTAAATGATTTCTGTTATACTCAAACATGCATAATTAAGATTTATTTTATTTTATATTAGCGTTTAATAAGTTTATATTAAAGCATATAACCGGCGGCTGTGTCTGGGTGATGATGTTTTTGCTTAACCGTCGCCGTTGAATTTTTCTTACGGCACCTTCCTTTTTTAAAGCTCAGTTAGCCGACTGTAATGGAATGTAACTGCAATGGTGGGAAAGAGCTGATCGGTATTGTTATGTGAAAAGTAATTACAGATTCGAACATTCCGGTTGCTTTACATTCCATCTTTATAACCATTATCATTACATAGCGTCTACAACTGCGATTAACTCTGACATAATATGTGAGAGAACGTCGGCAGAATAACAAAAATAAAATGCCGATATTTCTCTTCATCTCATACAACAGGACAACGTAATTCTACTTTTCTTATAACATTTCATTTTATGCAAATTCTCATCGAGTTAACATGTATTATTTTTGTATAATTATATATTTTGTTTTCACTTTTTCGCACAAACTTTAATTCACAAATTAAATTTAACACATTTGAACATATAAAATCCCAGAAATATTGTCCAAAACATTGTTTTTCATTTATTTTAAGAAACACTCACACATGCATACGAATTTATTTTCATGTACGTGTGTTTTTTGACAATTCATCTCATAAGATTGTTGTTATGGGATTTCTTATAACAACTCTCTCATAAAAAATCTTATAAGATTGAGATAACACTAATATGAAGTCTACACGTAACATAACTCGCTCTGCGATTGAATTTGACGATCTCATCTTACATATTATGTTAGGTGTAGACCCTATGTTATGTTAAAGTTAGTAATTTTATATCAGGTGGAGACCGCAAATTACAATCGGGTAACTGAGCCTTTAACCGAGTGCGCGACGCAGAGAAGGGTATTGTGTTTACCAGCCTATGTATATATGTATGTACATATACATATGTGTACATGTGTCTATGGGTGTTCCTTTGCGGCACTATATAAACCGAACGCGAGGACCGATTTTGATGATTCTTACATCAATCGATTTGTCTTAATCCTGGGAGTGCCACTAAAGATATGGCGACCAATATACGTCATTATGTAAATACGAAAAAAAAAAAAAGTCGGCGAACCATATCAAAATGGGTATCATTACATAAGAATTTTAAATTCCTGTCACACGATGACGACAACGTTCGACTTGTCGCACACTTACTTTGGAAACAACAACAAAATTTTAGAATTTGTTTTTGTTTGAATGTAAGTGTGTGACAAGTCGAATGTTGTCGACATCTTGGGACAAGCCCATTCTTAGGTCTGATATGATTTTCCACTTCGAATGACCATTTAGGATATTTAACGGTTCAAAGCTGGTCGCAGTCGGGCTTTTTAATTTTTTTAATTACTACTACTTGTTTTATTATTCATTTATTATAGAAATAAAGCAAAACAAGAGTTAAATTTTTCATAAATTCAAAAAAAAATTTCAGTTCCAGCTCATTCAGCACTCTGTCTGATATTTGGAAATTTTAGCATTAATCGTGATTAGACTTTAAACTAAAATTACGCAATAAGGCGAAAATTATAAAATTCCGTAAAAAAAATTTAATTAAATTTGTGTACCATTTCTAAAACTCCAGCATTTTTTTCTTGGTAATAAAATTGTAACTTCTTTAAAATGTATAAATTAATTTTCCACAGTTTTTCTTTGCACAATTACCTGTTTTTTATCTAATGCAGAAAAGCTGTCATTTCAATGGTCTCGAATGCACCCATCTTACCACCCTGCCACGTAAAATCGCTCCGGGAACTGGAACCGCTATGCTCCCGGCACTTTTTCAACGAATATCAGTGATATTGATGCCTCAGACTACCCGTGTGGTTATTGTTATTGCTGATATTTAAGGTGTTAGTTTTGTGCAATGTTGCTGCTGACATGTTTGTGTTGCTGTTGTTATTGTTGAGAGAATTGCCATTCAGAGAGCTTAAAGTTGAACGTCGTCCCGTGGTATTGCAACTACCATTACGCAAAGGCAAAGCTGGCGGCGGCGGTGTGGGAGGAGTGGGCGAGCTGGAAGGACTGGCATTATGATCCGATGGATTGATGCCGTGATCGAGGGGCAGCGAGTAGTGCGAATTGTTGTGCAAATAGTCACCATCCAAAGCTTCTGCATATAACTTAGGATATTTCAAGGACGTGGAGTTGTTGTGATTGAAATGGTCTTGTGTCAGGCGTATATGACGATCGGTTGTATTGAATTTGGGTGTGGTATTAATAAAGGATCCGACTCCATTGGGTACTATGGGTTGGCTGTAGATGTGATTGTTGGTTAAAGAACTTTCTTGCTGCTGCTGTTTGCTGCAGTTGTTGCTGTGACGGGGCAGAGAGGTGATATTAGGATTTTTGCCATTAGCCAATTTGCGCATGTCCTGCTGAGAGTAATAGTTATTGGGCGTACGTGTATTGTTGGTCATGTACTTGACTTGATTGAGCTGGTTTACGAAGGTGGTGGTATTGGTAGCGGGATTATCAGGTAGAGGAACACAGCCATTGTACAATGAAGCACCGCCATTGGTTACTTGTAATTGTTGCAACGTATTATTGGCTGAGCCCCGACCTCGGTGGTGAGGTGGGGGTGGTGCTTCTAGCTATAGCTCTGTTACGGGTATGGGACGTGTACCCATGTAGGGCATGGCATGCTGTCCATAGCCACTAGTCGTGGTGGCATATGGTGCTGTTGACGTCATGGCACAGGGTATTTGTGGCTGCCGGTAGTCCTCATCTGAAAAAGTTTTTTGATATTCACGTTCTTTGCGTCCCAAGGCGGAGTTGCCCCAACCACCCTTAAGCAGCTCACGTATTCTTCTGCGGCAGGCGTATATACTCAAAGCCAATATGGTTATGGTAGCAGCAGTAGCCACCAACAACACTCCTATTAAGGCTTGCTGCTGGGGATCATTGTGCGAGCAGCCCAACATGGCGGGGGTAACAGATTGTAAAGTTTCGCCTTTTAAATTAGGCGGGGAGTCACAAATTACCCCTTTAATTTGCTCATTAGTGCCATTGCGTGTCATTATCAGCGATCGCAGCCACAGCAAACGGCAATCACACATCAAAGGATTATCGGAGAGATCCAAAGTCTGCAAGTCTGACCAGGGGAATAGACCCTCCTCTAAAGTAAGTATTTGGTTTTCTTTTAATATGACATGTTTCAAGTGTGGCAAGCCCAAAAAGGCATTTTCTTGTATATCACTTAACATTTTATTGGCCGACAGATTGATCAACTCCAAATTGGTGTTACTGCCAAAAGCGGAATTCTCCAATTTCCTCAAACGTTGAGCCCCCATAATCTGTAAGTTCTTAAGATTCTTCAAACCCAAGAAGGCATTTGCTGGTATGACCTCAAAATCATTTTGACCCAAAGACAAATCTTCTAATCTCTCCAAGTGCGATAAAGCCATTTGTGGTATAAACTGCAAACGATTATCAGATAAATCTAAATATCTGACACCTTCCAAACCTTTCATGGCTTCTAGAGAGATATTATGCAGACCAGCTCCTTTTAAATCCAAACGTGTCAGACCTTTTAAATCGACAAAGGCTTTATTCGGTATAGACATAAAAGAATTGCTGCCCAAATACAGTTCAGCTAAAGAAGGCATGGCTCGGAAGTTTTCCACGGCTGGTACTGTGGTCAAGGTATTGTCATCTAAATACAAAACTCTTAGATTCTTTAAGCCATCGAAGGCCTGTGCACCTATTTTACTAATACGATTTTGTCCCAAATTCAACTCTTCCACCTTCAGCAAAGGGACAAAGGTTAAGTCCTCCAATTCGGCCAACAAGTTGCCTCTTAAGTTTAACACTGTTACCGCCGACAGGCCGGATAAGGTTCTATTGCTGATTTGGCCAATTTTATTATGATTCAAATGCAATTCCTGTAATTTACGTTGAAAGGCAAACGTTCTTTGGGGTATAGTGACCAAATCGTTGTAAGACAAATCCAGGAAAGTCAATTCCGCATAGAATTGTATGCTAGAATCGATGGTCTTAATTTTATTATTCTTGATAATCAAACGTTGTATGGATGGATTTAGAGCAATGGGCAACACATCTAAAGTCCCTTCGCCACACTTCACCACCAAAGTGTCATCATCGCATTGGCAGCCATTGGGGCAGTTGGCCAGGGCATTTGCCAAGGGCAGCTGGCAACTTAGGCTCAATAATGCAAACACAGAAGCCAGCAATAGCCAGACTAAAGAGTATGATGTTATCACTAGGCTGGTATTTGCTTGCTGTCGTCGTAATAAGGATGGGTTTTTGTGTGTTATGGTAAAATTTTCATGATGTGAAACGCTACCATCAGCCGTCAAACGTTGCCTCAATTCATTACTCATTATCGTGCTGCTTATGGTAGTTTGTTGCTGATGTTCTGTTAGTGGCTCCTGTGTGCCCCTCGTTAGTTTGTTTAAGAGTTTCGTTTCTATTTGCTGCTCCTTTCTTTTCGTTGTAAGTCTCATTATTTGTTTGTTTTTTTCCCCTTAATACTTGCTTTTTGTGATATTTTATTTAATTGTAAGATTTCTTTTTATCTTCTTTACTTTGCTCGTGTTTTCTTGAAGGTGTTTGTTAAGCTTAATACAGTTTTATTTCCATGTATGGCTCTGTAAAGTTGCGGCGTTTGTTGCCCATTGATAGGCAATGCAACACAAGTAATTGAAATCTGAATGCAAATCTAAAACGAAAATAGAGAAATTGCAAAGTTAGTATGTACTCGTATAAATAAAAATTTAAAATACTAAAGTAGAAGGTATCTCAAAAGGAAGTTTATATGTACATATGTATTTGTTAAGCTTTGATGCAATTAGTTTTATTTTGTCAATAGGAGGCCTGGGGGTCTACTCTGTAATTCGAAACGAAAGAAAATGCTTTCGAATTAACATACGAGGGCTGATCAAAAAATATACGTTATTTTCAAATTTCGTGAGTTACGTATGTTCGATTTTCGCATTTTTTTTCTGTTATGTTGGTACACATGTCTGTTATATATGTTGGCAATATCAGCCATTTTGGATTGTCAGTTTGTTTTTGACAGATAAAAAGGTTAGTCGTGTTTTGGTGTGCTCTTCGATTTTTACTATTCGAAAAAATGGATCAAAGAAAGCAAGGACGTTTGAAATGTTGATTGTGGCGTTTGGTGAGTCTACTATGAGCAGAACACAAGTTCAATTGTGGTATAACCGGTTTAAGGAAGGCCGAGAAAATGTCAATGACGATGCTCGTACTGGTCGTCAAGTTCGGTCGAATGTGAAGGTTTTGCTCACTTTTTTCATCGACTGCAATGGCGTGGTGCATCATGAATTCTTGGTACAAGGTCGTACGGTCAGAAACGCACAGAATTGTGGAAAAAATAATCATGGATTTTGCACCATGGTAACGCACCAGCTCACACATCGATGCTTGTGCGTGAGTTTTTGACCAAAAACAAAACCGTTATCATGCCTCAACCACCGTATTCACCGGACTTGGCCCCCGCTGACTTTTTCCTCTTCCAAAAACTGAAGACACCGATGAAAGGAAAGCGTTTTGCTACGATAAAAGAAAAATCGAAACAGGAGCTGTTGGCGATACCAAAAAGCGCGTTTCAGAAGTGTTTCGAGGATTGGAAAAAACACTGGTATAAGTGTATTATATCTGAGGGGGATTACTTTGAAGGGGACAAGATAGTTATTGACGAATAAACAAATACTTTTTGAAAAAATTTAAAATAACGGTTATTTTTTGATCAGACCTCGTACAAATACGAAAGCATTCTCTTTCGCTTCGAATTATAGAGTAGACTCCCTGGAGAAGCAAATCAGATCAAAAACATTACCAAAAAATTTTTCAGATATTTATGTTTCGGCTTTTTTTCTATAATTTTTTTTACAGTGCTACTAACAAATATAAAAAGCTTCGTGCAACATATTTCCTGTTTATCAAAGAACAATGCAGTATTAGGTTTGTTTTTTTACTCTACTCTCTAGGTTCCCGCGGGAAAAGCGTTTCCGTAATCGAAAATTGTGTAAATGAGGGAGGTTTTGTGAGAGTAATGTTCTTCTTCTTTTTCTTGCACGAAACAGCCCGTACTTTTTCTTTGTTCTACTTTGGGCACATAGAAAATCAATCAGCTGTTTGAAAACTAAACAATAACAAAGAAAAATTACATACTACAAAAATGGAAAAATGTATGAAAATATATTTAAAAGCTGGTGGGGAACAAAGTTTTATAAGTTTTTATATGAAATTAAGACAAAAAACCTTCTATGTATGCAGAATCATGTGAGTAAATAAGTATGTGTTTATATATGTGTGTACGTATGTAAATAAATCATGCATTGACATTTCCTATTGTGTTAAAAATTTTGGTTTTTCGCGTTGCCGTACTTTTGTGCATTTTTGTAGTTTATTGGGAGAAATTACAGTTTGCTCTCATTTTACCGAACTTTACCCAAGAAGTAAAGAAACACACCTATTGTCTCTTAAGAAAATCTCTATTCTTAAAGTCGTAAAATATTGCAAATTTGCGAAATAAAATATATTTTAGCTTTTTTTTCATTTTTCAGAATATTTTCTATATGAATCTTTTTTAATTGATTTAAGAAAATATCTTAAAGTCGTAAAATATTGCAAATTTGCGAAATAAATATTTCAGCTTTTTTTTAATTTTTCAGAATATTTTCTATAAAATCTTTTTTAATTGATTTCATGAAATATCTACAGCCATATTCATAAAAATTTTAAACAGCATTTCAAATGTTGTTTAAGCAAAAATCGCTAAAATTGTATTCATAATATAATTTTAGATTAAAAACCGTTTTTTAAACCTTGTGTAAATCAGCAAATTTTAAAATTGACTGCACCCATGTTTAAACCAATTTTAAGATGACGTTGTTGTAATTTTGCTTCGTGTTTGCTTACATTTTTAACTGCCCCTGTATGTATATATGTATGTACTTATGTATATGTCAATGTTATTTAGAAAAAAAAAATTAATTTTTTTATAGAAACTATTGCCGAAATATCAAATGGACTCCAAAAGAATATTTATAAGAAAAGGAGCGATCAACTTTCCATTCCTAGTCATTGTTTTCTCACTTTATTTGTTAACAAAAATAATAATAATTGTAGAAAATTAACTAGTGATGCATAAACACTCAAAACAAATAAAATAAAACTCGTTAATCTAGTGCTTCTTAATCTGCAATAAAAAATCTTATAAAAAACACTTTTAACAACGATTCGCTGTGAACTCTTTTTATTTGTTTTTATTAAATACGAGTTGGAACACATTTTTTATTTTATAAAAACAAAATTTTTCTGAAAATGGACAAAAAACAAATACAGATACGAGTACTTTGTGAATTAATAATCGCTGTTTTGCAGAACTAAGGTGCAAGTGACAAATAGATAATACAGTGTTGCCACGATATTTAAAAAAAAGCAAGTTAATTGATTTTTAGTTAAAATACTGATTATGAATACCAATATTTAAAAAACCTTTTTTAGCCTTAAAATGTTTTTTAAATAATATGCTTTTAACAATCTACTTTTTTTATGAATACGGCTGCTAAAGTTTCCGGAATTTCTTAACATTATTGAGGGCACAAAAAGGCTGTTAAAAATATTCTCTTACGAGCACAAGTTATTCCATTCAATATTCATACAGCAGCTTGGATTAGAAGAATCACTTTCTTAAGAAATCGTTTAAAACTCTGTAAAAGAAATTTTCCAAGATATTTAAATGACTTAAGTTTCTTAGCACCTTCAAGGGGTTTAGCATTAATTTTAATTTTATTCTTCTCCTTTACGCCAGTTTTATATTTTTGCGATAACCTAAATAACTACTGGCAGAGAAGAAAAAGTAAAAGTTTTTCTTAAAGCTAGTAAATAAGTTTAACATGTTTTTGTGTTAAACTTTTAGTTGAGCATAATATGTTTCCGTGTTGTCTATTGTTTCCATGTTGTTTTTTTCTAAATAAAAGACAACACACCACTTCTTTTAATCGATAACTTTATAGTTATAGAGAGTAGTAGATGTGATGGGGTTACTAAAGCCAAAGGCTTGGAGCAAAAGTTTCACTGAAGCTGCAAGCAAAATGTACATAAGTACATACATACATATAAACTTGTACATACGAGTATTTGTATGTTGGTATGCGAGTTTTAAAACAAAATTTATATCTTCCATTTTTCATATAGAAAAATCAAACCTGATATACATCGTCCATCATTTCATTTTTCGATATGATATGATGACGCTTGACAATGTATAGCACGTTTAAATTTTATGTATGAAAAATGGACGATTTATATACATAGTCCATTTAATGTTTTGAATGAAAATGGGCGATGTATAGTCCATTGAATTTTTCGATATGAATAATGGACGATTAATTCTATATTTACTTATAGTATGTATGTATATACATCGTATATGCCTTTAGCTATCATTGTTATTGTCACCGACTTTGAATATGATTAAAGATATCACATAATTTTATTTATAACAGGCTGCCGATTTATAGTAAACCAGCCCACTTGGGTCCTTAGAGGTCCCGTTGTGCTTAATTTTATTTAACTGAAGCTAAATTATTTTTAACTTTTTGTGCTTATTTTTGAAGTCGATTTAATTTTTTTTTAAGTTTCATTTTAGATTTAAGTCTAAAACGAATAAGGAAGAATGTGTGCTGTTTATTAAATATTGCGATTGTGCTAAAGTTGTGACACAGAAACAGACAGAAAAATTAATACTTTATTTGTGAACTTATCTTATTTATTATGTTCGGCTTGGCGCCGCCAAGGGTAACTGAGGCAACACAACCGCTATGGCAAGTTAGCAAAAATGTTGGGGTTTTCCTTTTCAGTAGCACACAAAACAAAAGAAAAAAATCACCATGTTTATGTTTATGGAATTTTCAGCCATAAAACCCTTATACGATTACTGGGAGGGGAGAAAAATGAAAAAAAAATAGAGGACATAAATTTAAGTCTAAAATAGTGAAATTGCTTCCTTTAGTACAACGCCAGCTAAATAGTAATGTAACCAATAACAAGAGACCATTTTGCTCGCATATGGAGGTTTATGTGTGTATGTGCCGGTTTACACATACATATGTGAGTCGGTGTACACTTAAAGAAATTGTGGTAAATATGCTAAATTAATTTGATTCTCTGAGTAAAGATATAGCTTTCCAAATCAAGATTGCTGTAGTAAAAATTTAATTATGGACAATGAAACCATCCGAGAAGCGGGAGGAATAGTATTTCAGGCAGACGAAGAGTGTGAGACATTAAATCTCCGTATTGCAAATCGACTTGCGGATTACTCCAGTATTTACCAGGCAGATGTCTATGATATCAAGGAAGTTACGGATTGGTTGTTGATACTTCAATAACCGTAATTAAAATCTCTAGGCGAGATGACACAGTTTAATATTAGGATCATCTGGATCCCGCGGCAGAGGTTTTCAAGGAAACTCTGGGGGGTAATAAGCTTGCAAGAATTGGGACAACCTTACAGGTTCCGTTTTATATGGAATGTGTAGGTTTACCCTCACTTTCGAGTAAGCTAAGACTTAGAGGGGCAAGACTAAGGAGGTGAACCACAAGAAATTACTGCATGATCACCAGGCAGTTATGGACGGTTTCTTTAATTTCAATAAATAGGAAACAAATCTCGATTTTAATGTTCGTGTTGACTGCACACTGCTTCATAGGCAGGCATGTACAAAGGTTAAGTGTTGAATACAATGACTTTTGCCGCAGTTGCCAAGATGTTGACCTAGAAGAAAATGTAGAATATTTTCTGTATCACTGCCCTGGATTAGGAAGAAAGAAAATTGTCACTTTGGACGTTCTTAAGTTGCCAGGGTTGAACTACAATGTGTTAGTAGCTTTATATTGAGGTCTGGTGGAGTACTCCGTTTAAGCAGTCTCTGTGGTATCATAATGAATCAGTAGGGTCTAAGTGAGTCCGTCATTCTGACTGCCACCCAAAAGTTATAAGTTTTTATTTGTCTCTGTCGAAAAAGTAAACTTAAAATGTTAAAAATTTATCTAATAAATTCTACCATCAGCCTGTGAATACAAAGTAGATCAATTCAAGCACCAAAAATTAGTTAAAACTTCAAAAGCGTTTAAGGGCTAATTTTGTACTTATTTGCAATTTAGTTTAAGGGATGGACAATGTTTTCCTCAAAAAAAGTGACAAATAAGTACTTTCCCAAATGGTTTATAATATATTATCGTGAAATTCTATTACAGGTTAACTCAATTTGCAGCGTTGCTCTTAGAAATTAAGTCGTTATGGCAGATTGCGCATTTTGCATTTGTTAATTTTACAAAAATGGTAACTCGGCGACTGCATGTTGTAAAAGATTCAGAGTTTTGTAATATTCCAATAACCATAACTCTAACTCGAAAATATGTACAACAGAAAGTTCAAGACCGACACAACATTGGAGAAATCAAGTCGGAGTGACTTGGAACATTAGGAACGATAGAAAATGTAAAAAACTTAAATGTCAGCAATCCAACCTTTCATGTATGTATGGTCTCTTCACCGCATTTTTTAAAAAAAAAGTCTAAAACTGCGTCGCTACAAAATTCAATTGGCACAAGAACTGAAACTTCAGGATGGATGTAACCCAGAGGATTGACTTCTCTGTAGAATTTATCTCCAGAAGAGGTGACATAGTTGAAGATTTACCCTCACGCAGTTCAGATTTAACCCCATATGGACTTTTTCCTATCATGTTACCGCAGATAAAAACAATCACGCCAAACCAATTTCCTTGGCGCTTTTCATTTTTCATTTTTATCTACCTCCCGTCATAAATATTTTACTACTCGAGTAAATGAGTATCGCCAAGGCAATTCACACTTGGACGATATTAATTTTGGCATATTTCAACCCTTTCTATTCCGCTTTAAAGGGTATTTTTCTGTCCCATTTAAAAAAAAAAACAAGGAGAAAAAAAACCCATACACAGAAGTGTTCGAGGGTGAAAGTTTAGTCTCCTACAGATTCTGGAGTTAAAGCTTCTTTTTTATTCGGCTTAAGACATTTTAGCTGGTGAAATATTTCTGAGTGTATTTTTTCATGCATCTGTAACTTCCACCTTTACCTTTTCAGTCATTATTTTTTTTGTTTTGTTTTTCTGTGCTCTTTCTTTTTTCTCCATTTATTTTATTGGTTACCAAAGTTCAATAGCAAGAGTTCTTGAGCTTAAGATTTATGCTTTTCAAGTTAACTTCTAGAATTTTTGAATGTTTCTTTCTATATTTTTTATTTTTTTTTTGTTTTAACTTTCAATGACCTTGAATTGATTTTCTTTCCTTTTCACTTGCATTAATTTTTCAATACAAAAAAACTTTTCATTTGAAAGTTGCTTGGATTTAAAAGTTTTTCTTTTTAAGTTTTAAAAGTGACTTATACATGAAAATTACAACTTTTTGCAAGAAAACACCATTAACAAAATGCGTCACCATTTACAAAAGGAAACAATTGTTTTACAAAAAAAAAAAATCCACATTACAAAAATTTAAAATCAAAACACCCCAAGGTATGCAATACCAAAGCAAAGTGCGCATTTGAAATAGAGCTGCTGAAAGTATGCACAAATTTTTATTAGAAAATAAATATGTAGAAACCTTAATTTTGTAGCTAACTTCAAACAAATTAAATACCACTTATTTGTCCCTTGAAAATATTTTATAAATAACAAAACTCCCAAATACCTAAAATTGTTGCCTTAACACCTTAACTAATAGTTTCTCTAATACTGGCTCAAAAGAGATCTAAAAGTTTTATATGTATGTATGTATATGTTATACCCGCTGTTTAAGTTACTGCCAGCATCATTTCCTTCTCCCTCTCTTTCACTATTGTCCGCCTATAAAAATATTTTCTTTCACAAATGAAACAAATTCTTATGTTTTGTGGCTTTTTTTATGATACATAAGTTACAGCGAATTTATTGTGCTTTGCCAAAAAGTATTCTAAGAATTTAGGGTCTGATACACGACCCATAACAATAAAGTTTAAACAAAATATCGCAAAAAATTTTAAACAATTCAATTTTTTTCTTCGTTTTCTTTTTGAAGAGAAACTGACAACAATTGTAAAATTGTTGTGCTTTATTAAAAGCTCCCCGTAGGTTAATAGTAAACGAGATGGTTTCAAACCCATACTCAGATATATTTACGAACGCACGCTCAAAAGTATACCCCTCACTTGGCCTTAAGGGAAATTAAAATTTGTTACTTTGTATTTATTTTTGTGTATGCGGCTGTGGTGTACACTGTCATCAAAACTTAGTATTACTTTATGACAGATAAATGTTTAAGTTCCTTTTTTTAAAGAAAAAAAAACACGTACATATTTGTTACAAATTTAATTTTACGAAGGCAAATTTTTTATCTTAAAATATATTAAAATAAAATATTTCATTGCTTTAGTGATGCAAGAAGGAAAAATAAATATTTGTGACAATTAATTAACTATAGTGGAAAACTCATCTCTGGAGAGACCTTTAAAAAATGATACAATTATTCCATCTTAAAAAAATGTACCGTGAAATAAATTTTTCTAAAGTAACAAGGTAACAACTGATTTTGTGGGAGAAATAAATATCTGTATATAATAAAATAAAGGCTGTTTTTTTATTTTGAAACGTTTAGAACTTTCGATGGGGATAACTGTCAAACAAGCTATTTGACTTTATTTTCAGTGTATTTTGTCAAATCACTATGCAAGGACTTAGTCCAAGTTTACATCTGTGTGCCATGTGCCCAAAACAGCGTAATCATTAATTACTAATGAAAAACTGTTTGAGTCAGACACATATTTACATATTAATGTAAACAGTTTCATACATAACTGCGAGGTTACGTATATTCGAATTTTGTTTTTTTTTGTGGCGTTATGTTGGTACTCATGTCTCTCACTTATGCCGACAATTTCGTCCGTTTTGAATGTTCAGTTAATTTTTGATAGCTGCTTTGCTTGCACGTGTTTTGGCTCTTTTTCGATTTCGAACCTGTATCAAATTTTGTGTGAAAAACGAAATTAAGTGCGCGGATGCATTCCAAATGTTGACTGTGGCATATGGAGAAGATACCTTGGACCCAAGCAACGTTTATCGGTGGTACAAAATGTTTTTAGAAGGCCGAAAAGATGTGAACGACGAAGAGCGTGCCGGACGCCCGAGCACTTCAACAACAGACGAAAAAATTGATGAAGTGAAGAAAATGGTATTGGCCAATCGTCAAATCACCATTAAAGAAGTTGCTGAGGACCTACACATATCGATTGGCTCGTGCCATTAGATTTTTATCAATGATTTGGGCATGAGACGGGTGGCCGCGAAATTCGTACCAAAATTGCTCAATTTCGACCAAAAAGCATAGCATGAACATTGCGGAGCTGTTGGACTCTGTCCGCGACGACCCATATAATAACTGGTGACGAATCGTGGGTGTATGGTTATAACGTTGAAACCAAAGCTGAATCATCTCAATGGAAACTGCCGCACCAACCAAGACCGAAAAAAGCGCGCCAAGTTCAGTCGAATGTGAAAGTTTTGCTTACAGTTTTCTTCGATTGCAGGGGCGTGGTGCATCATGAGTTCTTGCCACTGGATAGAACGGTCAATAAGGAATATTACCTGCACGTTACGCGTAATTTGCGCAAAGCAATCCACCGGAAACTCCCAGATTTGTGGAAGAACAAAAATTGGCTTTTGCACCACGATAACGCCCCTGCTCACACATAGTTGCTTGTACGCAATTTTTTGGCCAAAAACAACACACTAATGATGCCGTAGCCACCGTATTACCTAGATCTGGCCCCTGTGACTTTTCTTGTTCCCGAAACTGAAGAGGCCCATAAAAGGACGACGAGATAAGAACGGCATCGAAGGAGGATATAAAAAAATTATTTTTTGAAGATTGGAAAAACGTTGGCATAAGTGCGTTACATCTGAGGGGGATTACTTTGAAAGAGATTTGACTCCAACCTCGACAAATCATATTTTTCGGAAGCAATAAAAAAATTGGAGAAACGTTGGACTAAGTGTATAGAACTCAAATGAGATGATGTTGAAAAATAAAAGAACTTTATATATGGAAAAATGTGTTTCTTCAAAAAGTCAGTGAGTTAATGACCCGGCCTCTAATATATAGGATGTGTTCAGAATTTTCAAATGTCTTACAGTTTGATATTAGACATATGAACTCTGTAACTCGTCTACTCGAACCTATAAAGAGAAAGAGCAGGGTTTTCAGTTCATGCTCATTTCAAATCTTTTCACAATTGATAAAAATAGAATAAATTTTATTAATTTGTTCATAATTTTCTTTTTCGTATCTGATGTCCATAATGGATGATTTTTATTAAAAATAAGTAAATTATGTTTTTCCAGTGAAGGATCATTTACCGTGTAAAGGAAACGTTTGCTTAATGTTTTCATACACTGCCTCAAACTGAGCTAAGCAACTTGTTTTGCAAATAAAGCTTTCAGGTATAAATTTCTAGATTGCAAACAAAACTCATATGATTGTGTATATGATAGCGCCTTCTAGCAAAAGTCAACCAATTACCAAACTTATTTAAATTTATATCCTTTCCATAAAAATAATACCTCTATTTATCTGTAAGTTAATAAAATGAAATGCCTTAAAATCCATTTTGTATATGTAATAAAAGTAAATTCTTTTCTTATTTTTCTCTCTCTACCAATATTGTAAAAAAAATGTTAATACTTATTCTCAACATACATACATTTAACACATGTCACATCTTTTATTTAAACAACAATTTCATGTTTTTTTTTTCTTTCGAATTTTTTAAAAGAATTTGTTTTGTTATATTCCATCAACCATGTTATGGAAAATGCTACTTTTTGTTTGTTTGTTAATGTTTCGTTTGAATTCAAGGAACAAATAAAAAATGGAATAAAAAACACGTTAAATTGCTGTTAAATATAAAAATCTATATGATGCCAAGGCACAAAATTTATACGATATTGTATAAACAATCTAAAAATGAAAAAAAGAATATAAAACAATTTCTAAAAACGAAAAAAGTAAATAAATACTTATAAAGCTTCTTTGCCAACTGAATGGATAAAATGTTTTCCATGAATGAATGTGTATGATAAAAATAAAAAAGTTTTGTCGACTATAGAACTTTTTGAAACTAAAATGTTTTAAGGAATTTCCAGCATTACAGGAAGATTATTCTCATTGTTTTCGAGTTGAAGCATTTGGTTTGTTTAATAAGATCCAGCCACCAAAGAAACACCTTATAAAAGGAAACTATCATTTCAGAGAAATTTATCAAACGTTGTAAAACTAAACAATATGCATTGTGAAAATATTTTTTCTCTTTAAACATTTACTATACTCGTATATGTGTTTTTTTTTCGAATAACACAGAAACAGAAAAACAAAAACGTTTATTTATCTATGATTTAGAATTTTAGATTTTCATATTATCGAACTACACAAAACGCCATCAGTCTTCCAAAATGACTTGTATGTCAACGGCAAGGGAAGAGTGGGGCAGGATGAAAATTAGAAATAAAAGCAATGGAATAACAAGACTGAGAGTGAGTGCTTTTAGCAAGTATTTGTGTAAATATTTAACATCTACAGTCGAAAATAGGATTTTATATAAAATAAAGAATGCAAATATTTCTTTTTACATCAACAAAATTTAAATATACAAAAATGTAAACAAACCATGCAAAGGAGAAAATAGTAGGAACATTATTTATATACTCGTATGTTCCTATAACTTCCTCTAAAGCATAGCTCACCAATATGAATGGAAATGGGACTTTCTACAGAGGTGCACGTGTTGCAGAAAATTTCTGACTGATTCCACTGTAGTCTATTCGAGCAGCTTACTAATTCCAGTCCTAGCTCAAGTATTCCTCGAGCAATAGCATCCGCTTAAAGCTAGATGGAGTGAGAAGGCGCTCAGTCATGTAGCCTGAATGGTCACAGAACATCAGTACGTCTCAGGAAAGTAGGAAAATGATGTTGATGATGAATGGATGTTTTCCGAAGAATGACTGTAACAAGCAAAGCAGCTCTATCACCGATCTAAGAAAGAGGTCTGAAATCAACTCTGCTAACGAATCGCAGATTTCTTGAATCCAAAAGTTTTAGAAAAACTACAAACATTCCGGGAGAGATCTATGGTGATTTGAAATTGTATTTCTGGAAAGAAATACAATTTCAAAAGCTTTGCACACTGTATAGCGTCGCAGCAAGCCTTGAACTGCGCCACGTTAAATTAGGTTAAACAATACTCAAATCTCGGACTCGAAACTCTTGGTAATGCCACAGAGGCTCTGCCTAAACGAAATCGTCACCCTGGAATCAAACAGAACCCTTCTCATCATCCTTGCTCTCGCAGTGAATGCATAAGTTATTCTATTGATACTCTGACTCTGTAAATTTTTTTTTAAGATAAGATATGATTCAATAACTGGCGATGTCACAACTAAAGAGTCTATTGTGTGTGGAATCACTAAATTTAATCTTAACTTTGCATGATGCTCTCAATGAAATCTAGTACAGTTGCCACTATAAAGCAACTAAACACAAAAGTCTGAATAAAAACCCCGGCTTCTATTATTTCTCAACACATTACATTCGCGGAAAATGCCTGCCGTTTTTTCACCAGGTTCCAAAGACAGATGATACAAAGATGACAGAAACTGACAATTTCTTCAAAAAGTAGTTTAGCCATAAATGGCCAGGGAAATCACTAGTCAGTCGAAAGTCCAATATATACTTCTTCATACTTAAAGAGGTCTGCAAGACCTTCCTTATGTTCAATATTTCGTTTTCCCTTATTATAAGGTGACACATGATCAATTAGTAGCACAAATATATTCTATCAAACATATTCTCTCCTCATAACTGAAGAGGCACAGAGGCACGGCCAACTCTATTTACGTTAGAGAGGTTACCCACGACCACTTGTTTTCGCAAAGATTCTGGCCCTTAGCGGAAGTTGCAGATGCCTGCCTTAATAAGTGATCTGTATCCAGCAATCCAATTTATAGAAACATGTTTACCTATTCATCGCTACCTCCATGACAACTATTACCTGAAATCCAGTTTACAAAAACCTTTTTATTTAAGGAGAGATTTCAGACTAGGCTGGGTATTGGAAGACATTTATTTATCTTGATGCCACACACAATGATTACCTGAGATATTACCTGAATTACAGTGATCCACGCAACAAATTACATTTACCGTTTTTTACCTATGCTGAAGCCAAAGTATACTTTTGAAGTCTGCGGAATGATCCGAACTCACGCAAGCACCCTTTGAATCTTCCGTCGATACCGTCAGTTTATCCTTCCAACCATCAAACCCAATAGTTCTCGGCAGAATAGCGTCCTTAGGATCATTGAGTGCTCTGTGGCACCACAGTGAGCAGAGTTTCCAAGAACCCAATAATGCATAAGATCTTAGGAAGATATCCACAATAATTAATGGCCAAAGTGGGACAAGTCCCCTGTGCATGCCTTCTCTTGAGATGTCAGGTTAAGATTGACACCAGCACCGATATCTGTTGCCAGTGAGCTCACAGTCACTCTTTGTGGAGGTAAGCTCTCCTACTTGGTCCCGAGTTGCTTATATTTAACTGATCTCCCCTCTCTTTACAGGATGATTGACAGTCCAGAGCTATTTTCGTTCCCAAAAGCTGAGATTACATGGCCATAATAGATTATATGGCTGGATTATCAGTGCATATGTTTGATGTTAAAAGACTTACACTCTCAGATAATAAACCTCTTCTTAAAGGGTAAGGATTTCCACCTAGAAAACACTACAACTATCCGTCAATCTTTTCAATATACAGAGATCTAATGTCACGGAATATACGCAATAATCGTCTGTATGAAATTTTACATTCGTTCTTCTACATAAGTATCATTCCTCCATGATCCACGGGATGATATCCATCCCACATGGAGGTACAGCGGAAACGAATTGCACAAATTGTTGCAACACCAGATATAGCATTCGTCACAGTGAAACAAGTGCTTGTAAGACACACGAAATGTACGCATTTTATTTTTCCAAAACATTTCACCAAACCCTAACCTTACACAAAAGAATCGGTACCACACTAGTTTATCAAATATTTTATTACTTTTTCTCCTAACCAATAATTTAAAAAAGGCAAATGTTAGTCGTTCACTTACTTTATTTTTTTCTCTTATGGTATATATTACATTCTATATATAATTGGATATAAAATGCAAATACTTGACGAATCTACTGTAATAAATAAATGTATTGCCATCAAAATAGACAAAAATATAAAACGTTTTATATCATACATGTGTTACATTTGTAGCAAAATTTTTTTTTTATTAATTTTTTTATCTATCAAACTTTCAGTATAATCTATGCGAAACGCGAATTGCATTGTATAACATGCTCACATGACTTTCAACTGAAATTGACGTATTTGTGTATGTATGTATATACAGATGTGCTAAAAAAGAAACATACAATTTTACAAAATTACTGAGACGTTGATATACAAATATTTACGAGTGTATCCAATCCATACCGCTCATCCTCACAAACTGTCTGCAATACTAAGCACTAAAAAAACAACAACACACAAACACACAGTTGGGGAATTGTGGAAATATACGAGGGTTAGGATATGTTAGGTTGAATTGGCAGCCGCCCTAAAAAATTTTATTTCACCTAAATAAATGCGATTTATTAATTCTATATTTTTTATTTGTTTAAGAAAACTACGAGTATGAATCTTTCATAAATCACTATGAGTCTGCAAGTATTCTAAGTCTTAAGTCACCGAACCTGAAACTTTAAGAGAGATGTTCGGTAGTTTCTTCCTCCTCCTAGTATTTACAGATTCTTCAAAAATATTTTTAAGGTAGTCTAAATCTTTTAGAGTATGCCCTGTATTTCTTATAACCAATAGTTACTGTTATAAGACTTCGTAGTACGAATCTATGAAGGCTTATCGCAAATCGAAATCCCTTCGAAGCCCTTGCATATCCAATTACAGTAGTCTCATTATGCGTGTGCTACATCTCCCATCGTTAATTCGCAATTTATTGAAGTTTGTGCTATATTATTTTCATCTCCTCTAGACAGAGAGACAGAGAGAGAGAGAGAGAGAGAAAGATACTCAAATATCACACATCGCTTCATTTGTTTCTTTAGAATGAGAGGCTTTGCAAATGTCTCTTATTTTTTATGTGATTTATGCAATTTGTAAGGAGATAATGGCCACTTTGCTCTCAGTAAAAATTTGGATATCTGTAACGGATATCGAATCATACTGAGCTGGCTGTGAGCCAAACTTTATAGCCATAATCTCGGCTTGATCTTTGAGGGTTAGTTTGTTAAGAGTTTGTATCTTTGGGTAAAAACAAAATGCGTACCTCAAATCTATGTATATGTACATGTATTTATAAATGAATAAATACATAAAGTCGGTAGGCTTTTATAAGTGTAAAAAATATAATAAAATATTTATTACAGTAAAAGCTCTTCAAAGAAAATGTCAGCACATAAAAACGCTCTACTTCGCAAAGGTTCGAAATGCGCCACTAATTTTAAATTCAGAGGATTCAATCGAAGGTTGGTCATCTATGCTAAATGCATGAATTAATATCCAATTAATTAATACCCAAAAGCAGTGTACAAAAACCGTGGTATAAGGATGAGTAATAGAAAGTAGGCAAAGGTCCTTGAACCAGTTGTTTAATCATAAAAGAAAAGTAAGTGTGCAAAATGATATTTTGATAAAGAGGACAAAACAGTCATGCTTAAGAATTAAAATTTTTGTAACTTTAAAAAAATCGAGATATGTGTTTTTTAATTCTTAAGAAGTCATATTCAACCTTCTCGTCAAAATTTTTTCCTTGGGAGTATTTTTCCTTTTTCCAAAATTGCAAGTTACTAGAAATGTTTCACCTTCTATTTTATATGTATTAAATACTTAATTTTAGACCAATACCAGTAATAACTTTTTGCCTAGGGCATGAACCCCACTGACAATCACTTCGGCATTTTTCTATATACCAGATGAAAGCGCCTAAATCATAGTGTCAGTCATTACAGGACACTGCACTTTCGGCAAAAAAAATGGAACTGCCATATAACGACTGCTGTTCAGGATATTAAAATGACAAATTATTATCTCATCCTTTAACTGTCATACACTTGAAAACCAAAGCCTTCACACTTTAGGAAGGGAGGTTTTCGATGTCCTTCCAGAACTATCAGCGGTTGACGATTTACAATCCTTTACTAGGAACAGATAATGGTGAATGCTTCAATCGCTAATTCCCAGCTGCACAAGCGGATCACCTAAATTTCTCTCGTTCTTTCTTATTTCTATTTCCCTCTTTTCTGTACGTAACACAAACGAACCTAATTAACGACACTTAGGTGAAGCGAAACAATCTTCTTTTCCTCGGAAACCTCTTAACCTAACCTGATCTATGAAACTCTTTGGCTTACATTGTAGTAAATTTTATGGCGGTAGAGCACTAAAGAATTTTTTCCCTGCATCTAGAACATTTTGAAACACAATTAATTTTACACTTAAAAACATTTCATTTGATACGCAAAATTTGTATTCTTTATTAAACTTAAATTTGTTTGTTAAACGAAATATTCTACTTGTTATTCACTGTTGTATACGTCACTTACTGGGTGTCTACTCCGTAATTCGAAACGAAGGAAATGCTTTCGAATTTGCAAGCTATTATCATACAAACTTCCAGAGCATTTTCTTTCATTTTTCATGACTAGAGTAGACCAACTGAATAATTTTCAAGTGAAACTTTTGTATTTTGTATGGGCAAAAGAAAAACTTTTTTTCCCCGATAAGGGGGAATATATGATAAAATTCTCATTTGATTCGAATTGAAATGAATATAAGTACATATTTCAAACAAAGAGACCGTTTGTCAGTTTCATGTAAAGCAATTTGTCATGACTTTCGGTACAGTGATTAAGCACCAAATATAAACATTTTCTGCAAGGAAAAACCATTGTAACTGTCACACATTTGCAATATTTTAGTTTGTTTTATATTCAAATAGCAACCCTCGAATTTAGAATTACTGCAGCGGTGTGCGTTAATGGTTTTTTCTTCGTAAATTCGTTGTGTTACAATTCTAATATATACAACACAAATGACAAATGTGTACAACGAACAAGATGTATGACGTAGGATTTTTTGCTGTTTATTCTTGTGGAAAAAACAAATAATTTTCCAGGAAAACGGATATAAACAATTTTTCAAAAATGTGACTTTAGACGGAAAAGGAATTTGAAAAGTAAAAAATTTATACTTAAGAATTAATTTAAGAAAATATTTAAGTAGTTAATCTAACGATTTTCATAAAATAAGAAAAATTGATTTATTCGTATAAAACTCAGGTTGTTTAGCTACAGAGCCCAGGCTGCTCAACGGGACCTGTGAGGACCCAAGTATAAGAAAAAACTGGCATGAAGTAAGCATAAGTGGCGACTTTGAACTAGGTACTAACGAATTTCTCCATACAATTTGACATTAAAAATCAACGCATAATGTTGTTTTAACCCACTATTTATTAAATCCCAGCGTAATTTTTAATGTCAAATTGTATGGCAAAACTCGTTAAGATCGTATTCAATTTTGCCACTTATGCTAACTTCTTGCTAGTTTTTTCTTATACATAAGAAAGTAAAAAGCTAAAGTTGGTCAACTGCCAAGCACCACTGTACGTTTTGCTGTTGGCTTGCATTAATGATAAATAATATCGAACCATTTTTTCAGTCTCTTGAAGTGTCTGTAACAATGAGTGGTTTAATGCATGTTTTATAATGTTTTTCCCGTTTTTGTTTTTTATAGAACAAATACGAGTACGTAAAGAAATAATGTTAATCTCCTTCCGTCGCAAGCATTTTTGCAGGAAATATTTCTGATTTTTTTCTTTAAATATTTTTTTTCTCTCTTTTATTATGTAAATATCTGATAAACAGCCGGAAGCACCTAAAGTTATGCTACAATATATTTGACTTTTTACAGTAAGAGGTTTTAAATTCTTTTTTTTTTACTTAAATAGCATAAAGACTGTATAAAGTATACGGATTTGTCAGACTTAAAAAAATAATATTTAAATAAATACGTTTAAATGTGTTTGTTTGTGCTAAAAATCAGGTATCTTTCATAACAACTTGTTGTTTTTCATAAAAATTTTTTTCCCTTAAAGGGAATGTATACCTATAAAAGCTGAGATTATTCATGCTACGTACGTATGGGTGCAAAGCCTTTTCTCCAGCATAAAATACATATGTATGTATGTATGTACTCGTGTGTATGTGTGTAAAAAAGTAGACATAGTATCTTAGCTCGAATAAGCTTTAAACTTTATGCAAACTCAACACAGTCGTTGAAAGGATTCCATAAGAATTGTTTTCCTAGCTTTTTGCCGTAATTTCGAATTGACCAAGCCTGCCTGACCCTTACATGCACACTCACTCATGCGAGTGTGCATGTGATATGTATGTATGTAAAGGGTGTTTTTTTTATAAAGTGACACAAGTTTAAATCACAATAAAACAAGGAAATATATTTTTAATATCAATGAAACGGGCTTTATTGGAAAGAAAATTTTAAGAAATTAATGTTTAGATATGATTTCTGCCATGTGGCAGAATCTAACACACTAATTTTTTGAAGACATATGGGCCAATGATTCCGCCAGCCGATGAAGCGCACCAAATAGTAATTTTCTGTGGACGTAATGGTGTTGCGATAAAAGCATGTGGATTCTCATTCTAAATGCGACAATACAACCAGAAATGGGCTTCATCGGAAAATAAAATTTTGAGTGAAAGAAGTGCACGATGAGTTTCACGAATAGAACAATTATTTTGCTTAAAATTTTAAAAAATTTTCACACGTTGCTCTGGTGTAAGTCGATTTATAATGAAATTTCAAAGCAAACTAAACAAAAATCAACCATCAGCTGTTAAATGGTTGCTCTAATAAAGCAGTGTTGCCAACTCAAAGTTGTGACCCTCTAAAAAAAACACCCGTAAACTAAAAAACTATAGTTCATTGTTTTGGCAAGTGTCAGTTTACATGCTTAACAACAAGTTTGTGTAGAAAACTAAGCCCAAAGCAACCAAATTTCCATACAACTTGTATATGCCATATAATTTTTTATTTCCTGTTCCATAACTGTGAACTGTTTTTTCCAGATTTATTTTTTTAAGTTAAACTTTTCTTTCGTATGTACGAGTACATATTTTTTATAATTTTTATTTTGGCAACTTGTTGTGTTCAATAAAATATACACATTGTTGTTATTTTGGGCCTGAATTACCTTTAAGATTTGCCACAGTTGCAAGCCTAAAGCCAAATTTCGAATGAGTATGATAGAAGGCCAAATGGTAGACCAAAAATGAGAAGAGTGAAGCATAAAATGTGTTTTAAGAGGTTAAGCATTAAAAAAGTGAATATCTCGTTAAAGTAATTTTAATACCAACTGAATCAATAAAAATTTTGAGTGAAAATCACTGTAAAAAAATTATTCTATAGAAAATTTATCACAAGTTGTGGACAATTTATAAAAAAATTTAAAAAATTTGCTGCAATTTCTAGGAACATTTATGTACGAAATCTGTAACAAAAATATTGTGACCAGTGTCTACGCCTTCATCACTTGAACTTTCCTGCAACTAATGCACATCAGAAAATTGAGTGGTGTTGTTATTTTAATGACTGTCGGAGACCGGAATCGATTCCAGGACCTTCGGTTTTGTAGTCAACGTGTTAACTACTTCAGCCGACTCCACCCTCAAAAAATATGTGATAATTCTACGCAAATTTTACTTGCAAAATTTAATTCTTTTTTAGCTTAGTTTTAGTTGAAGATTTTCCTTTATTTTGGTTATAGGTTATTGTTTTGAGAACTTTATTTTGCTCTTTTATTTTTTGCTGCTGTCTGTGATTTAACATATACATACGTATTACGTACATATGTATTACGTTTTTTTCTCTTATGCACCTTTATATCAGTCTGGTTAAAATGCCACAGACAATATTTATTTCCTCAATAGTTTTTTTACACCTTTTTATGAGAAGACTGCAGAAGAGTTACAAGCCAAATCAAAAAATAAAACGAATGTTGACAATTACCCAAATACTCCTTTTACTCTGCAAGTAAAAAGAGTATTTTAGAGTTTCTGTTGGCTCAACTGCTGTAGCAAAAAGAAAAATCTGGCACAAAAAAAACTGCAAGACTGCATGTACATTATTAATGAGTTTTACCTAAACAGTTTATGGAGTTAGGTTAGCTCACATTTTTGTTATATAATTTTGCATGAAAGCCTCCTCACTTGCTTAGAGGAGTACCGCCTTAACTTTATAACTAGGGCTTTGTCGCCAATGCAATGTACGAGTACATATGAATGTATATTTCTTTTTATTTTTCCTTTTTCTTGCTGTTGGAAAAAAAATTATACACGACTGTGTACATGTCGGTTATGTGGTGATGACCTTACCAATGAATGTGCCAAGTGAAATAAATCTTAGGGAAAAAAGAAAAAGCGCGTGAAAAGTTTTCCAATTCTTTTTTTTTTGTTCTGTGGCAACTCAACACATAAAAAGTGCGAAAATTATAGTCTATAAAGTTGGAATAAAGTAAAACAATGTATGATGACACATAAGTTGGTAACATAAAACTAGAAGTTTAAAACTAAGAATTTCTTTTTTAAGTAAATTTAAAGATGAAAATTGTATAAGAATTATACACTTTTCTCCCTTCTTTTGGAAGGGATTTTCTTTAATTTTTAAAGAAAGTCTATGTTAGGGTTAGGTTAGGAAGGGTGGTGCAATACCGCATCTCTACTCGGAGACCCAATTGGGTACATTGTGATTCCCTTCTGTTGCTCAAAAAACTAATATTTACCTCCCATTTGTAGCCAGAAGTGACCCTATTACCCGTCCTTTAGCCACCGAATTCCCATGATGAAGCCCCTGATGTTCTATAGTTTATACTTCCCGGATATCAGTAATGCTTTCATGGAAACGTCTGCTCAGCGATCTAAGCCTATGACGTTGCAGCTTCGGGCAGTGACAGATATGTTCAATGGTTTCTGGTTCTTCTTCATCCACGCACATCCTACAAAAATCTGGAGTGCATCGCCTTCCTATTCATGTCCAGTAGCAGTTTGGATTTTCCTGAGTTAAGTTTTGGCCACAAACAAACCTTGATAATCTACAATCCTCCCTACTACGCCATGAACTGTTGGTCCTGCTTTCTACCCAATTACTGAGTTCCCTATAGTAGTAGTAGTATAAAGAAAGTCTAACACGAGTATATTTTATAATGGTTGTGGTTCCTTGCCAGCAAAAATATTCGTCTACCTGGAAGAAGTTGGCAAGGGAGAGAGAAAGAGAGCACAACTCTCACTTACCAACCAGGTATGAGCTTCTGAATGCTTACAGGATTTGCAGAAAGTAACCCATACTTCAATCCTTTTTCATATGTATGTATATAATTAAAAAAATTTGCTCTTTAGATCAGAATTTTATATCTACTGTTAGGTTAACTTCCTATACTTTATTTTGTTTTTATATTTATTATATATTAAATACAATAAATCAAATACTTTTTGTTCGCGCGTTAAATCAGGAGTCGATCCCAGGATCTCCGTATGTGAGGCTAGAATACTACCCACTGAACTACCGAAGCACATATGTATGTATTTATTTTCGTACACAATTCAATAAAAAAAATTAAAATTCAAAAATCGAAGTAAAAATTTTATTCGCATTAAAATTTGTATACAGATAAGCGAGAGGATGCACTATAAAAAACTTTGAGAATTTGAGTATAAACATCCGACCAACTTCGTAGTGTTTGTGTTAAATTCCGTCAGTCGCTTACGTTATTGCATCCTCGTAAGGCAGAGAGAATACACTGTGTGCTTTTTTGCTCTTCCGAAGTGCTTCTTTTTGCCTTACTGCTGACTTGTATCAAATTAATTTTTCCTTGGATGTATGACACTGTTGTGGCTTCAATGCAATTGATGATTTACTTCAAGCTAGTGCAAAACCCTGCCAACCGATTTCCATATCAAAAATGCTGCATGATATCAAACCAAATATGTATTTAAACATTCTATACTCATTCTGATAAAATAAATATTTCACTAAAATTCCAAACTTTAATAAAATACAATGCAAATGTAACATAACAAGTCCTTAGATTTTTTTTTATAAATTTTATAATTTTAAAATTTTGAAAACTAGTTCAGAACTTTTTTCATCTATAATAAAATCGCATTAAGACATATTAACTCTTGATCTCATCATAGAAGTACAACTCTAAATTCATAACATTCTGTGACTCTTACAAGTGACCTGCAGTATTTAGCATTGCAGCTGCCATCATTTCAATTTCCATTTCAACAATAAGTGTTAATAATTCCCAATGGGTAATTTCAAAACTTATTTAGAGTTTACTGACACAATCTAACAGATAAATTTAAACAAACACAATCATGCCCCACTGCACTACACTGCACTGCACTGCAACTCACTCAATCTCTGGTGGCTGGAAAATTATGCTTTACAACAACAATAGTTACTGTGACAGCTAATGCTATAACCAGCAGCAGCACAACTATTAGATAGAAGTAGCAAGTAGTAGTTGCACGAGTAGCAGCAGCTTTTGTATGTACGTTGCAACACACACAAACAAACTTCATATGTTGCACATACTTTAAGTTTTGTATAAATAAGCGACAATTTAATTAATGACATTTTTTGTTGTTGTTATTTTATTTCCATTACTATACTGAGTTTAATGAAAAATTATGAAGGAATTTAATTTTGAAATATTTATGAGACAAATGTTTTAATAACGTTGTTTTTTTTTAACAAAAAGAGAAAAAAAGCTCACACAATAAAAACGATAATTGCGTTGACATAAATATTTTTATTAATTATTAACATGCACAGCAACACAAAGTCAATGAGAAAAACTGTTGGCAAAGTAAGAGTTTGAAAGAAACTTTCTTATGAAATTTGTTTTATTATGCTTGTATGTCAAATAAAAATTTTTGCATTGATTTATTTGCAAAAAATAAGAGTGAATAATTTCAAATAAAAAGAAATACACATAAACCCAATTCACAGTCTTGTGCAAATGGTCTTGCATTTTAGGATGTGCAAAATGGTATAGCATATTGATACTCACCACTAAGAATTGTTAAGAAACAATAAAAAAATATTTGCTACTTTTAGCAAACATTTTCCACACAAAATTTATAACAATTTAAAGCAGATTTTTCACAGAAAATTTACTACTAAAAGTTTGTTTAAATATTTTTTTCAAAATTTTTTACCGGAAGTTTGCTATAGTTTGCAGGAAATTTTTTTAAAGATAGCAATGATTTAGTTTTTATTAATTTTGTGAAATCCCCGTGATTTGTCATCTCGTAATTTGTAGAGCAGACACGAATATAATTTTTGCTAAAAAATTCATTGCACAATTTTTCAATGGATATTCTGTTGCAGAGTGTAGCAAAGATGTACAATAGAAATTTTGCTACAACTATGGAAAATTTTTCATTACTCGTATTTAAAGCTTTTTTTTTGTCAGTTGTGCAATCAGTAAAAATCGTAAGAATTTGGCCACGATTTCTAACAAAAACTTTGTTTACTTTATAGCAATAATTTTCTGTTAAACATTTGGTAAAATTTCGTAGCGACTATTTTACATAGAAAACTCAGCAAAATTAACTACAAAATTTTCTATAGAGAAAGCTTGCAATTTTGCAGCGGCAATTTTCTATAGAGAAAATTTGCTACAACTTGCAGCGGAAATGTTCAATAGAGAAAATTTTCTATAATTTTGTAGCGAAAATTTTCTTTAGAGCAAATTTTCTAAAATTTTGTAGCGAAACTTTTCTATAGAGAAAATTTGCTAAAATTTTGCAGAGAAATTTTATACAGAGAAAATTTTTTAAAGTTTGTAGCAAAAATTTTCTATAAAGAAAGTTTGCTAAAATTTCTGTAGCGAGAATTTTCTATAGAGAAAACTTGCTACAATTTTGTAGCGAAAATTTTCTATAGAGAAAACTTGCTACAATATTTGTAGCGGGATTTTATACAGAGAAAATTTGTTAAAGTTTGTAGCGAAAATTTTTTATAGGGAAAATTTGCTACAATTTGGAGTAAAAATTTTCTATAAAGAAAATTTGATACAATTTGTAGCAAAAAAAAAATTTCTATAGAGAAAATTTGCTACAATTTTTGTAGCGAGAATTTTATACAGAGAAAATTTGCTTAAGTTTGTATCGAAAATTTTCTATAGGGAAAATTTGCCACAATTTGTAGCGAATATTTTCTATAGGGGTTGCTAGATTTGCATTATAGACTTGCTACAATTGTAGCAAAAAAATTCTATCGAAAATTTTCTATCAACCATTTTCTAAACTAAATTTTCTATACACTCGTTGTTGAGTAACTTTTTGAGATCATTGGAAAAAG
Organism: Nowickia ferox; assembly: GCA_936439885.1. NCBI lineage: Eukaryota > Metazoa > Arthropoda > Insecta > Diptera > Tachinidae > Nowickia > Nowickia ferox. The sequence continues at coordinate 10,056,123 of OW387024.1, read as the reverse complement.
AGAAGGATATAATGAAGAGGCAGCCATTATACCAGTCATGATTTAAACCGGAATTTTTGAACTTTTGCTGCAATTGCAACAATTATTATTATTTCTTATACAAATTTATTGCAAAAAATTTCCAATAAATTTTCGCAGTAAAATTTGTCGCAATTGGTAGCAAAAGTTGCTACAGTTCTAAGAGAATATTTTCCATCAAAGATTTTCTAGTAGTAAACATTTTCTAAAAAAATTTTTGTTATTTTTTTGCTGCTCAATATTTGGGAAGTATATTTTTATTTACCAGAAAATATTTGAATAAGTGGCAAACAGCTTGGTCATGTAGACTAAAATATTATTCATAACATTTATTGTTAATTGCTGGCAATTGACATAAAAATGACAACTACAAAAGCTTAAATTAAATAATAAATTCTAAATTTTATGCCGTCACACGAATATACGAATACAATCAAAATTAAAATGTCTGCATGATAGATGTTAAAAATTCCACGAATACGTACACACATACAAAAATAAAACTACAAGCAAATGTGCAAACATTATTTCTGTTTGCAATTATAATTGTCACGCAATTGTCAAATTGATATTTCAAATAAACCCAAACACATACAAACATGCACAGACAACATGTCAGTGGCAATAGACAGGATGTCTGATTGTCAATTTCGGTGGGGAAGTTCGGAAAATGAAGTCTGTTAATAATAGAGACTGTAGAACTCATGGATAACACATCCTCAAAATTAAAAAACCAGTCCTATGTACGTACATATCGATGGTCACAAGTAGAAAGGCCCTAACTCGTATTTTCACGAAATTTAGTTTTTCAGTGATTCCAATACATTTCACACAAATACACCTCGTCACAAAAATTTATTGCAATAGTGTAAAAAATAACGCAGTTATACAAGCAGTTGTAATGTTTATTATTATATTCTTACCTTCTCCTGTGCAGTTGCAGTTATTTGAGTTACGATCTTTCTACTTGTGACCAACGATATGTACTACATACTCATATGCATGTATTGATGTACACTTATTTTTATAAAATATAAATTTAATGTAATGAAATGCACTAAACCATATGGTTGCATATCATTTTACAGTTGCCACGCTTAATGTAGTTCTAAACACTGGCAACAGCAGCTTGTTAAAGTTGATTTGCTGCTGAAAATGCACAGAAAGCAAAGCAAAGCATCAACAGATGTTTGATATACATATGTATAGTATACTTTTTTTGTTCCTGCCAATTTCTTTCCTGCCACATTTAGAGAATCATAAGAAAAAAAAGCGGCCTGGTTTTTTTTCATGTTGTCGTAATGATTGTTGTCATTGCTTGCCTTCGCTGGGTAAGAAAGATGTGCCTGACTTTTTTATATTTCTCATTTACTTTAATTTACTTTTGTTTGCATTCAGTGATGAAGCATGCAACTCAGCAAGTTATAACTAACTTGTCATGCAATTAACACAACGTTTTGCAACAAGTTTTAATTTGATTTTTTTCTTACTCGTATATTTTTATAATTTATTTGTAGTTTTTCCGTTTTCTCTTCCAGTGCGTATGTTTTCTTGTATTGTGGCTCATTGTTGGTGTTGCATGTAGTATTATAATTCTTTGTTGCATGTTCAGCTTGCTTATTGTGAGTTTTGTCGTTCATTTCTGGTTTTGTTTATTTTTTATTTTCAACGTTCCATTAGTTAATGTATCAAATGGTTGTGCAACGTGGCAGATATTAGGGTGGCGGTTATTTTGTGTATAAAATTTGTGTAATAAAACATTAATGTGAAATCAAAGAGTCTTTCCCCAGTCTTTCTTTAATTTAATTTTGGATTACTATCCCTCTGTTTGTTTCTGGGGAGGGGCGGGGTTTTTCTCAGAGGCTGAAAGCTCTCTTGCTTGCTATCCACTTCAAAAAGCGATTCCTCTGTTCTAAATTCCCAAGCATCTCACACTTCCGGTCTTAGAACAAGTACTCCCTTGGCAATGCCATTCAGGTTCCGGTCTGATAGCAGCTAAAGTGAGAAGTGAGTACTGAGTATCCAGAGCGCAGTATGTTGGCAGCTTCAACTCTAGTATCGGAAGCTTTGGTCTAATCAGTCAATCCTTTTGTATTCAAGCGATTGGAGCAACGTCAATAAAATTTAAATTTGACGGTCTATGTTCTCGATGAGCATTTTATTTACATAAATATTTTATTTTGTATTTTTGTATTTACATTACTTAGATAAATTAATATATATACATATAAATATACATATATATATATATATATATATATATCGAGAATTTTTTATCAACTGTTCCTTTTGCCAAAATTCGAGGGGTACACAAAATGCCGAATTATTCGGGAGAACAAGTAGTGGCTATGAACAATCATAGTCATTGGAACACTGTGGCTGTGGTAACCTCCGAAATTGCTGGGGAGAAGGATCTTGGATGTCTAGTGTCCGACCAATGTTAGTGGTTGCACGGTCAACCAAACACTTTTCAAAGTGATGTTGCCATTCAACAGATGATGCTTCTGATGGTTTCGTAAGGTCTCTCTCTTTGAGAGATTTTTTACAGATCGAATTCTTCTTTTTTAGCTAATACCCTGCATTCAGGCCATCTTCCATACGTTGCTTGATCAGCGCAAGATCAGATGGCTCAAAGTACCTAAGGTTCAGAGATTGCAATATTGCTTACCACATAAAGCTTTCTTGACGAAGGTGGTGAATGCTTAAGTTCATCTAATGTTAAAAATGCCGTGGGGAAAGGCGGTCATAGCAGTTACTCGTGTAAATCGTTGACACATCTGTCTTTTGGTCTCATTGTTAAAAAAAGGGATAAACTATACCCATCAAATTTAGCTATTATAACGGGTGTTCCAATAAGACGTTTCATTTTGAATGGCTCGCCATTGATAGCGATGTCATGACTCAACCTGTAACTACTTGGCAGATTATAAGTAAGACTTATGCCATTAATAAAATTGGATCAGCACATTGATATAACTAAAATTCACAACAAAAATTGTGAAAATTTCGCCGTCGCTGCTGGAGAACTAAATAATTTTTAGGACAGCAACTGTGTTTTGGAAAATTTTGACATATTGGGACAGACTACTGATGTAAAGCATCTGACTCTTGCACCCCGCTCAAGAACCATTGAGAATATTGCTATAGCAGTCCGTTTTGCATTAAGACTTAGATGGTTTTAAGACTTCTAATAACAAAAGAACTCACACCTGCGGACCTTTAACAGCGTTGTCTTTGCAATTTGGGTCCTTGAAATTCATCAAACTGATCTGGAATCTTATCTCTCGGAAGGCACGTTAGCAAGCAGAATTAGTTAGGGCTCGGAAAATCCATCCTCAACACGTTTGGTGTGGTTTTTGAATTGACAGGGTCACTGGACCTTCCTAGAGCAACTGTTATGGTGAATAAATTGCTCTATCGAACTTTTGATATGTTAAAAACAATTTTTTTTTAATATTGATGTAACCCCTTTTAGAGCAACAAGTGCGATATAGTAATGTCCTAAGGGGCTATTCACATATTATGTAACGATATTTTCGGAGTTTTATACCACCCACCCCCTCCCCTCCACCCAACTAATTGTAACGCTTTTTGTTAAACCATAACGTATCTTTAACGCCCGCCCCTCCCCGCGCGAGCGTTACATAATATATGAATAGCCCCTAATGAAAAGGAACTAAATTACTTTAAACTTTTTAGTGCCTATTTTTTAATTATATTTTAAATTTTAAAAGACTTTTTTAAGTCGACTTGTTTCAGAAAATGTTGCTCTTTAGAATATCAGGTTCAAAGACCGGCACTGACACACATAGTGGATATTTCGTGCCATAAATCTGTAGATTACATTAAGCTGTGTATGACTCTATTTATTAAAGTTAGCTCAGAGGTTGGAGAAGCCCGCCTAATAGCATTCAAACACAGAATGTGGGAGAGAATGTATACCTTTTCTCTTCATCTTCTAAGCATAAACGACATAAAGGTGAGAGAACTTGGTTACTTTTTCATAGAGGGTAGTTCAGTCCAAAGTGACCAAGCTGTAAATTAGTCTTTCTACATCAATGCTTTGAGCTATCTTAAACCATAACAAGCCTGCCACACTCACATTCTTTGCGTTCGAAATACTATTTCTATTGAGCCACAAAAGTGCTCTTGGCCCATAAGCCCTCCTGGCAAGGTATAGAGCAAATGCAAACCTGGTTTCTGGTTAGTTAAAGCACTCTAAAACAAGTTTGAAACGGAATTCCAATGAAAGGTGGGACTTAAGAGCTGCCTGACTATCGGAAAAGATATGTGCACCTTTAATGACCCTACTTAAATTAATAAGAACATTCTGTCTGCAATACCGCAGGCCATTTACCCATGGGTAGAGCGATTTTCACGTTAAATCCACAGACTCAAGAGCCAACTTCATCTTCCGCTTTGGATTCATTTGTATACCAACATAAACATCTGCAATCCTACAGTGGCCTAAGCTGAATTGTGGCATTGAATCTGTTGTGAAACCTCAATTTGAAGTTTAAACTGTCATTAGGAGTAGCAGTCCTCTTAGGACAAAATAATCCTAAATAACAAGCAACCATTACTGCGGAGGATCTTACAAAGATTTGTATGAGTATTAATTCAATCAAGGTCTCAATGGCCAAGGTTGGACATGACCACATTGCTCCTCTTGTAAGGAAACACGCCAATCTGTGAAGCTTGCAGAGTTTGGTCAATGCAACCTGTCGAGTCGTCTACCACCATAATCACGTCGTACATAATGATTGACCTAACGGTCATTGTATAGATCCACATAACCATTCTTGGGCTCATGGCCAAAAATATTTAAATGTTACCCTTACGACTTTACCCTAATACCTCCATATTTATTCAAACACACACACACACACACATTAACACATGCACAGACTCAGAGACGCACACTCGAACATCAAAACACATTTAACAGAGTCATGTTCTATTAGTTAAAGTAAAATGGTTTTATTTAAGTCTATTTGCTTGCTTTTATTTTATTTATTTAATATTTCTTATATTTAATTGTTGTACTCTTACATGTGCATGTATAAATTTTATACTGAAAAAAAAAATTTAATTATTATTATACATGCTGCAAGTACAGACGACGGACGACTGTGCAACAGCAATTGCGTTCAAAAGTACTTTTGCAAATATTTTCTATGATTAAACAGTAAAGAACATAAACTAATTGACTGGGAAAATTTCAAAAGCAAACTGTGTGCTACAATTTTAGTTTTATGCTTTTCTTTTTTTATATTAATTAAGCTAAAAGGGAAGGCGGCGGTAGGGTGGCACTATGCAACCAGGAAGAATAATAAAATATTAAATTACAAGTTATTAAAAGTTAAACAATGGGTCATATAAAATTAAACAAATAAAGTTAAAGGTGATAATGGTCAATAAAAAATAGTTCAAACAATGTATTAATTAAGTTTTCAAAATCTGTGTCAACTGCTTTAAAGCATGGCTCAGGTAGTTAAGTTTTTTAAAGCTGCTTTAAAGTGCCTAATTAGCAGGATTTGTTTAAATACCTTTTTCTTTTGTACAGAAGATCTGTTTCTTTTGTAAGTTTTTTTTTCTAAACCACAAATGCAAAGAAATCGTAGGAATTTCTCTCACAAATCCAGCTAATTGGAAGTGTTTTCATTTTACAGTCTGCTTGTAGTATTTCATAATGGTTTTTTGGTGTGGATTTCACTTTTTGTTTATCTTTAGCGGGAAAACACCCTGAATAACTATTTTTCTCAGAAAATGTTAAGCAACTGAAATGCATAAAGTAAACGCAAAATATATTCGTTTTACTAAGAAATACATTACTGTTGATTTAAATCCCTCTCTTCCTCATAAAAGATTTGCTAAGAAAAAGCAGTTTGTATCCTTGTGTGCATTACTAGGATTTTAATTTTTTCTTTTTTGTTTAATTTTAAAATATGTATGTAGCAGAAATTATAGTTAAGGATATAAATATCTGTTTATTTATGCTGTTAGTTTTTGTTCTGTCGATGCGTATATTTATAAAAACGTGAGCTCAATGTTGCATGGCATTGCCTGTATAAAATATTATTTCATCGTTGGTTTGAGCACAATTTTTTTCGGATAAGAGGAATTTTTTTTTTAAGTATAATTAAATTTTGTTAAACAAAACAAATCCTTGAAAATATGTAAGAAAAAAGAAAAATCTTTTGAAAGTTGGCAAAAAGATATTTCCTATTTTACCTATAGGTAAAATATATTGAATTTTAGTTTTTTAACTTCCCGCTATAAGAAGTTACTCATTTTACCCCAATTTTCGAAAATCCAGTTTCATCATATATTTTTTTATTAATTTTTTAATGGGACAAGCACTCAGGGGGTGACCTCTACTCATCCAATGCATTTTGCTTGAACTAGGAAAATAGGTTGTGGAGAGTCGCACAGATTTTATTAAGACTGTAAAGATAATTTACAATTTTATATAAAAGAAGTATTTTTATCAAAGTATTTTAAATACATTGCAATAACCTGACAAGTACAGTTCTGTGATGTATGTAAGTTTTAATTTTTTCTGTGATATTTTATGTTATTTAAATTTTATACTTATTTGTTCGAGTTGTCCCGTTTTCTATTATGTGAGGTTTGTTCAAAACGTATCGCGCATTTTGAATTTTCGCGGGTTACGTATATTAGAATTTGGATTTTTTGTGGCGTTATGTTTGCACTCATGTCTCTCACTTATGCCGACAATTTTGGCCATTTTGAATGTTCAGTTAATTGTTGACAGCTGCTTTGCGTGCACTATTTTGGCTCGTCTTCGATTTTTACCTTGGTTCGTGCGGCAGCTTCCATTCAGATGATTGAGCTTTGGTTTCCACGTCATAACCATAAACCCACAATTCGTCACCAGTTATGACCCTCTGGAGCAAATTTGGGTCGTCGTGGAGAGAGTCCAACAGCTCATTAGCAATGTTCATGCGCTGGTTTTTGGTCGAAATTGAGCAATTTTGGTACGAATTTCGCGGCAACCCGTCTCATGCCAAAATCATTGATAAAAATCGAATGGCACGAGCCAATCGATATGTCTAGGTCCTCAGCAACTTCTCTAATGGTGAGTCGACGATTGGGCAATACCATTTTCTTCACTTCATCAATTTTTCGTCTGTTGTTGAAGTGCTCGGGCGTCCGGCACGCTCTTCGTCGTTCACATCTTCTCGGCCTTCTGAGAACATTTTGTACCACCGATAAACGTTGATTCGGTCCAAGGTATCTTCTCCATATGCAACAGTCAACATTTGGAATGCATCCGCGCACTTAATTTCGTTTTTCACACAAAATTTGATACAGGTTCGAAATCGAAAACGAGCCAAAACACGTGCAAGCAAAGCAGCTATCAAAAATTAACTGAACATTCAAAATGGACGAAATTGTCGGCATAAGTGAGAGACATGAGTACCAACATAACACACCTCATATGTTCGACTTTCCTGTATTGCGTTTGACATTTAGATAATATTAGTGAAATTGAGAAAATGTATATTAGAAAAGCAAAATAGTCTCTTAAAAACGAGTGTAGTGAAATAATTTGTATTATTATAAGTTTATAAAAATAAAAATTTTGTTGGATTAATCAGATATTTACAAGTGAATTATATTTTTGTTCTACACCTTCCGTGTTAACTTTTTTTGCTTTATTGCTGCGATATTTATTGCTAGTCGAGAAGAGGAGTAATACACACTACTTGCAAGTAATTACTTACTTACTATTAATTTAAATTTAAGTTTCTTAAAGGCGTTTTCGATTATTTGATGTTTTTCGGGAAGGTTGCCTGCCAACTTTAAAAAATATGCAAATTCTTATTATTTATGAGATAAAAATTAAGAATTTTAGCTTTGTTTTAAATAAAGATTTTAATGCATGCAATAAAATTTTCATTAAGAATTAATTTTTTTAAATTACTTTCTTTCTTTTTTCATTCCGAAGAAAACATACTAAGGGTTTTCATGTGAATGTTCAAAAGCCTCGCAAACTGTGCAATTGTGCATTTTTACACTCTCGTAAATTTTACGAGAGTGTATAGAAATTTATTTGCACAAACCTTTTAAGTTTGCCCAATAATTTTGACTCGTAAACGTAAGCTGTGCAATTAATTGTGCATTTTCTAAACTACAACTTTTTGCTTTTTTGGATTTCTTTAGGCATTTTTAGACACACACACACACACTTTTTTATTTTTATAGAAATATATATGTAATTATGTTTTTAAATTCAAAATTGCTTGAAATTTTCTTATTTTATTTTTATTAAATGAACTTTTTGACGTTTGTTTCAAATTTACATAAACTGTTTGCGCAAAAGTTTAAAAGGGACTTCATGAAACAAGTCTCGCAAGTTTGCCCAATTGCACAAATGACAATTTTAAGAGTTCTCATGAAAACCCTTAATATTCTATGAAAAAAAATATGTACATACATATGCACACAAATTATTTTAGCCAAATATTGCTGTTAACACATTTAATACCACAAAGTGTACATATTTAATCAATTCATTTACATATATAATAAAATTAAAAAAAAAATGACTTACCTTTAGTATTTAAAACTCCATATGATGATGCTGTTGTTATAAAACTTCAATAAACAAAATGGCGTTGTGCTGCTGCTGCTTCTGGTGATATATGATAAACTAAACGTTTGACAGACAGAATTTCACTGCACATTTACAGCGACAAATTGCTTGTAAAATTTTATCCACTCTATAAATTTATTTAATTAAAATACGCACTACTGTTTTCATCATTATTATTTTATTGTCATGTTGTCTTTGCTGTTGTTGTTTATGTGTGCTTTTCTTTAATGTTCAAATAAAATAATGGCGAAATTGTTTTTCCCTTGTTTCCATTTAGGCTTCTGGTCATTTTTTGTATCGTTGTTGTTGTTGTTGCTGTTGTCGCTATTATTGCAGTACTGTTCGATGCTTGTGGCAAATTGCAATAATTATCTGCAATAAAATTTAAAGAAATATCAGAGAGAGTATTATTATTATTATTACGGCGCAAAAAAAACATATTAAACAAATATAACGAGATCAAATAAGTGTAAAGCAAAAGTATTATGTTGTATGTATGTATGTATGTAAAAGCATTGAAATTAATGAATTTAATTTGCAATTGCATTTAAAAAATAAATAATTATTTTTAAGATTTTTTCTTTATAATGCAATTAAAGCACACATACAGCCATACTTTGTTTTTATACACGTAAATCATGTGTTCACTTAAAAAAAAATTAAAAAAAAACAAAATGTAGGTGTGCACTTACATACATATGTATGTGTACTTTTAATTACACATAAACACACACCCACTTAAATTTGTAAACCCTTTTAAAATTAAACTGCTAAACAGTGTGTGTTAAAACAAGTGTAATCAGCTAAGAAAATATTTGTCTAGGACTAAAGCGAATAAGATAGTAAGATCAAAGCGAAAAGAGTAGTAAGTAAACAAAGGTAAGACTGAGAATTTTATTAAATACTCTTTCATAAATGAAATAAAGAAATACGCTTCTCAATTATATGGTCGTCTATTCGATAACGAGGGGGACTTACATTTAGATGACGATCAGGAGCTAGATTATGACAGTATGACTACCGTTAAATGCAAACGGACGTAACGACACTTTTATATTTTTACAGAAGAAGCAAAAACCGTTACAAAATCAATAATAATAAAGTATTCTTGAAAATTTTCTTCGAAATTTACTTGTACTATGGATAGTATCCATTGGATACTTATATGTTTTAAACCATTTATTTCCTTTTTATACATATTTAAGCTGTTATGTTCGTTAAGTTCCTTGCAATAAAAAATAGATGCATTCGTAATTACGTCCGTTTGAATTTCTTTAACTCTTCAATTCCCAGTGCCACCTACAGGTGACATAGATTGGTGACATTTTTAAACATTCATATTGACATGTTTGGAACATTTATTTATTATTTGTACAATTATAAAACCTTATAGTATTTGTAATTTTATTTTGAAAATGTTGGCATTTTTTTATATGAAAAATTTTTCTTATGCTTTCAACAAGTTTTTTGATTTCTTCGTATTGAAGTGCCTTGTGATAAATAAATTGTTGTAGAAATGTCAAAATGTTAACTAACGAAAAGATTTTTGCAAATTAGTACTGTGAGATATGGAAACTAATACTCGCAACTGGAAATTATTTCGATAAAAAATAAAATATGTGTTAGCAAAAATTGGGGAAAGTTTATGAAGTGTCACCTGTAAGTGACACTGGGTAGTATTACACAGTATAAACAGTATGTAAAAAATTTGTGAATTACTAAATTTCACAATTGCTACTTGTATTGCTGTAGATTGAGTTTGACAATATGCTGGAAATAAAGGGTCCGCCTGATAACTTTTTTTTTGAAAATTCTATAAAAAAAACTACTGAATATTTTCTAAAATTTCTTTTTTTATTTGAAAGTACAATCCTTCCGGTTAATAATGAAAACTAATTTCATTCAAATGGCTGCCTCGGCTGGCCATGCAGTAGCCTACACGATCGGTCCAATTTTTAAGCACATTATTGATTGTGTGCAGCTGTATTTCACCAATGGCTTCACGAATATTGTCCTTTAAAGCGTCAATTGTCTCTGGCTTGTCGGCGTAACACTTATCTTTGACGGCACCCCACAAATAATAGTCCAACGGTGTCAAATCGCAGCTCCGAGGTGGCCAAACGGCATCAGCTCTGCGCCTGATAATGCGATCTTCAAAAACAGGGCGCAAAACATCGAGCGAGTGTAGCTTCGACTGTGTGGCACGTAGCACCGTCCTGTTGAAACCAAATGTTGCCAATATCCTCCTCTTAAATTTTTGTGAACAAAAATTCGTTCAACATGGCCCGATAACGATCGCCATTGACTGTAGCGGACACTCCTTGCTCATTTTCGAAAAAAATGGCCCAATTATGCCTCTGGACCAAAATCCGCACCAAACAGTGACTCGTTTTGGGTGCGTGCGGGTTTTCTGTGCCCCAAATGCGACAATTTTGCCAAGATCAAAGTGAGCTTCATCTCAAAAGATGATTTTTTTTGGCAAAATCGGCATCTTGATTTTCAAAGTAATGTCGCAATATTTCCCAGCGTTGTTCAAGCGTATACAAAATCATATTCGTTCAGCGGAAGGATAAAACTAATTATCTGTCAAATCAGACATGAGCTAAGTGTTACCATTCACGAAATAAGCACTAGTTGAAAGAAAAAAACGTTAGATGGCGGACCCTGTAATAGAGAGTGGAGACGACGCTGCTTACACCCCTTGAGGATGGAAAAGTTAATGATGAAGATAGTGGAGACGAACATAAAGCCGATTTTGTTCTCCTTCCTAGCCGATCTATCGATAGAAGTGGTGAGGTGGAATTAGTACATTACAAGTATCAGGATACAGTGCAGTCCAGGAACATGATCCTAAGAAGAAGAAAGAAATGGTCAAATAATGCTACAAGTTTTACTCCATTTGGCATACGAAACCGTTTTTTGAAAAATAACAATATCTCCACTTGTGTAAAATTGCCAGGACCTGGTACCTTCTTTACTGGTGCTTTACTGAGCTTTACGGAGCTAGTAGTCCGAATTGGAAGATGCGGTCAGAGTATGGCATAGGTGCCTACAACAGAAGCTTGGCCCTGATGTGGGTTTCTATTGTGTCGAGGGTTGCAGAAAAAATTATACTAGGTGGTTGCTCAAAACCGACCACTTCAAAAAGGACTGCTCACAACATTACTGCGATTTTGTCATGAACGGACAAGAAAAATGTGCGCTAAGTACAATATTAGAACCTCAAATATTGATACAAATTCCTTAAAAAATTAAAAAAACTTAAACTTGGTTCTGCTAAGTATGTATAATTTATTGTTTGTTGTTTTATACACTGCCCAGTGTCACCTGTATTTTTTTTATGTTTTAGCCAATAATATGTATAATTTACTGCCCAGTGTCACCTGTACTTTTTTATATCGAATTTTTTTTGGTGTAAATCAAACATACTTATGCTATATACAAGAATAGATCCCTTTTATTTTCATCAAAGAAGGTATGGGAATTGAAAAGTTAATAAAGTCGTAATTTTTTATCGCAGAAGTCTAAATATTTGCGTGAACATGTAGTTTGATAAAATGAACCATAATCAATCAAAAAATCGATTTCAAATTTTTGTGTAGTTACGTCCGTTTGCATTTAAGGTGACAATATATATGTTATATATTTTATTTTGTAATAACTTCAACTTATGTTTAACTTTTTGCTGCCACTGTTTGCCTATTTATGTATTAAATTTATTATATATTATATACACATGTTTTGAACAAATAACGATTTTATAAATTATTACATTTTAACATATTATTTCCCTTTTTTATAATAGACTTTTATGTGTGGAAAATGTTTTCACAGTGCAGTCGGTTTTGGCAGGCATATTTTTCCTGTTAAAAACCTGCCTTGTCATGATGCGTAAATAAATGAGAAGAACAATTTTCGGTACCAGGAGATAAAAACTAAATAAGAGCTTAGCTTGCCTTTTAATGCTATTGATGCAACGAAAGTTTTTATTTAAATTAAAGTCCTTTAAATGTGGTCATGTTGGCTTCGCAGCAGTGGCCTTTAACCTTTTACGAATATGTATATCCTTTCTCTTCGAAAAAAAAAATTAAGATTTTGTTAAGCGCCATTTTTTTCTTGTGAAGAAATTTTAAAATAAATTTGCTAAGACTGTCAGTAAAAAGAAACTAAAAATCATTCACAAAGAATAACATTCTAATAATTTTCATAGTGTCTGCAAGTGCATGCTTTGGACTTGTTAAAAAACCATACAAGCCATTTGAAGAGTATTCGCTATCATGTGCTGCACTGTATGCAATGATGTTTTTTGCAATTCTCATGTTGTTCATATTGAAATTAGTTTAAGTATTGCAAAGTTTACAGACAGCCTGTTTGATGATGAGTTTTTTTCTTAAATTGGTCCACGCATTATATATTTTATCAGTAAATATGTAAAATAAAATTATTTTAAGTTCCTTTATGAAAACGAGCATCATCGAAATTAATTTTAAATCACTTCAAGGCTAGTAAATAAATATCAGTACCGGAATTCAGTAACTTTTATTAGAATAAACGTATCGCTATAATAAATATAACGAAAATTTATCGACTTTGCTATTCAGTAACATATTTTAACGATATTCGTTGTTTTTCTTTAATTCTTCTTGGTTCTTTTCGGTTATTTTGACATTTTGTATGCAGGGATGCCACATGGTATGCTATTAAATGACGATTAAAATACAGATGAATAATATCGTATAAAAGAAATTGCAGAATCACATTATCGCTACCGCAAACGAATAAATATATCGATAAATATTACGATTTTCAGTTCGCAAAAAAAGTTACTGAATCCAAGTACAGAAATAAGAACTTCTTGAAATGATAAGCTGGTGTTAAAATAATTGGAAATGATGCGCATCTGAAAAACTTTCGGGACACAATATGCGCATTTTATTGATTTTTTTAACTACTTTTTTGCAAAATTAATATGGTGAGTCCACGACCGACTATTTAACATAAAAGCTTCAACAACATTCGAATTTTCTGATAATTTTTCTTGAAAAATCACAACCATTGTTAAAATCGCCAGAGCCAGAGTTAAGATTACTAAGTTAATTTTGTTTTTTTAATGCAGCATTTATTTTATATTTTAGCTAGAAAATCGGCTTAGCTCTATTATTTAAAAAAATTATATTACCACAAATTCTTTAGTATTCCCTCCTGATAAATTTTGTATTTCCTCATCTTTGAGCAGGGCAAACAACGAAGCCTGCAGATGTTAAGAGATTTATTGCAAGCAACGAATTTTTTGCCTCACAAAATGTTACTCATGGTACAAATTCAGATGATATTATTTTTGAATTTTTTGTCTCACAAAATGTAATTCGTGGTACGAATTCAAAAGATATTGCCCTGATTATTTTTGAAAAATAAATTGCAATCATTAGCAAAAACACATTTTTTTTGGTTGTTTTGCCTTGTGTTATAAATCTAATTAAATTAAATTAAACTTTCTTAGGCGTTACCTTGAATTGCCCTTCTCTGTGTTATACATTAATTTATATTTATGTAGTTATTTAAATCTCTTTATAAATATATGTAAATTAAAATATTTTTACAACAACTACTTCCGTCATTTATTAATAGCTATTTTCTATAATTTGTAAACTCTGTACTTTAACTCTTTGTTTTTTGCAGCCATAAATCAATATTAGAATGAGCTTTTAAATAAAATTAAATAAATATTAGTTTTCAATGATTAATAGTATTTTAAAAACTTTACTTTTGTATTTTAGCAATAAATAATTATTAAAAATTAACTAACAATCGAATAAACTTTTAAAAAAATGGAAAAGTCCATTATGCAAATGCATTAAATGTATATTGATAAAAAAAAAGTTACAAGAGCGAAGCTTTTGACTGACCTTGACAGATATTTCATATATATGTATATAAAGGGTGATAGGGTGATTTTTTAGCAAGTTTCTTTTTGGCAACACTGTGTTTGGCAACTGTTAAATATGTTCAGTTTGGTCTATAATTTAAGGTGCAATTAGACGTGACATAGCCATATGTATATATTGGTTCCTTTTTACTCCTGTAAGGAGCATAGGGCCGCTAATTTCTCTTGTAAAGGTTTCGTTGGGTCTGCCAACTATGCACCCAGGCGTACTGAGTTGCTGCAGGTATTTACTCCATGCTGCGTTTAGGGTTATACCGCCCCCAATCGGTCGTCAGAGCCTCGTTAGCGTGACAGAGGACACCAAGTCTTAAGTGGACAGTGGCTGAGGTTGCCAGTTGGAAAGGATTGGCTGTATATACAAATGTAACATTTGTATTCGCATCACTTTCCCATTGGTCCTCCAATAGCCATAACCAAATCAAAATTCAATTGGTTTCTATGGTAACTGCTATGGCGTTATGGCGAGTCACCTTTAATCAATGGTTCGAACGGCTTGCACTTTTAACTATGAATCGACTTACAAATGAAAACCGCTTGCAGACCATTAAATTTTATAATCAAAATTCATGCTCGGTTAAGAAAGTGCAAAAAAAGTCACTGAAATTCGCACCAAAATTACATTATTAAACATTAACCCACCAACACGCATACGTAGAGTGCGGACAGATGAAAGCATCGCAGCTGTATCCGCCAGTGTTGCTGACGACCGCGAATTATGGATTCGACGCCAATCGCAGCAATTGGGCCTCTGTTACTTTTTTCCCCAAAGTGGAAGTGCTGGACTTGGCTGACATGTGGTTTTAGCAAGACTGTGCCATATGCCACACATTTTGTGAAACAATTGCCCGATTGAGAGGCGAGTTCGGCGAACAATTTATTTCACGTTTGGGGCCGGTCAATTGGCCGCCTAGATCGTGCGATTTCACGCCTTTACATTATTTTTTGTGGGGCTATGTTATGGCTATAAGGATAAGCCCGTAACGGTTGACGAACTGCAAGACAATATTGAAGAGTTTATTCGTGCGATATGGAGAAACTATGCCAAAACCGAACCCAGCATATGAACCATCTCAGACATATCCGCTTTCAAAATTTACATGAAATCATCTTTAAACATTAAATTATATAGATCGTTCGATACACTCAAATACAAATTTCATACATTTCTCTCAATTTTATGTATTTTTTGTAAATCAAAACCGAAAGCTCTTAAAAAATCACCCCTTATAAGTGTAAAATATTTGTAACAGAGCTAGAAAGTTTTTGTACAAAAGAGCTCTATGCCAATGATTAAACTAGTGGACACTAATTTATCGAATACAATAAACTGCAATAAACTTGATAAATTACAATTTTTTTCATCGTGAAGGTAAGTTGTCACAATTTTATAGATAAATATATATATAGATAAAGCTCAATTCGCTTTGAGAAATTTATACTTTAAATGTCACAAAAATGTACTGAAAAATGCGTGTTGACATCCAACGTATGTATATTCAAATTACAAGCGGCGAAAATAAACATCTGATCCCTTGTGACCACCTAGTATGAATTCACCTTATGTAGAAATAATTATCATATTTATTTTAAATTAAAAAAAAATTCCGAAATAATTATACTTTTTATATATAAAACTAAACGTCAATAAAGATATGACAATTGATTGTAATTTTTTTATCAAGACAAAGTTGTCTGAGCTAAAGCTCTGACAAAATTGTCAAGACACTGCAATAACACTAATACATAAATGCAGTCTATACCTGATAAATGTTTGTCATGATAACGATTTGACTTTTATCATGACAAAAAAAAACTTTATCAGGTATAGACTTACTGTTAAAAACTACACTCGATATCTGAAACAGAAAGTTATTGAATATACTCGTACACCCAGAGAAAAAACAGCTTAAAATCAATAAAAACCATATTGAATTAATAAGAAACATTAACGAAAGTCTAGTAATGATGAAATTTCTAATTTCAATATGGAAAAATATTAGTTTACAGTATTTATTTATTAATTTGATTTATTTTTAAGTATTTCAATATATATAATTAATGTATCGCGTTCTTATTTTTAAGTTGCAGCTTTTCCCTGAGTGTATATACATAAATATCCTAAAGTTGCTGATATATAACGAAAGAGTTATTTCCGCCTTATACTTTTTTTCGTTTAAGTATTTATTTTACTAATAAATTTTTTGTATTCAATTCTTCAGCTTTATGCTGACTTCAAAAATGATTTCATCGTTTGTTGTTTTTTTTTTGTTCATTTATTTATTTTCCGCCAAGTCAACAAATTCGTTTTAATTGTGAAATTTGATACAAATTTTAAACGTTCTTTACAGTTAAAGTAGTTTTTCATTTTCATTCTTGCTAAAGTAAACAAATAAATGTCTTTTGCATTATAAAAAAACTTGATCTTTGTACAAAACTAAGATACGTATTGGATTTACGAGGTGCAATGGCGAAATGTTTTAAAAACTGTATCAACATGAAATTAGCAGGGACGGAAAACAATGATTGTTTTCCAAATTTAAACTAAAAAAAAATCAAACTAAAAGTGGTACTACGTGCACAAGAAATACACCAAGATAATTCTTATGGTATTCCAGTAAAAAAGAGCTTCCAAGGAAGTCAGTAAGACCCCGCACTTGTGATGCGGAAGTAGTGTAAATCTGTATAATTTGTAATGATTTTTATGTAAGGATATCATTGCAATAAGTTCTCTTTTTTATCCATATTCCGTGAATCCGAAGTCATTCTCATATGTAAAGTAAATCTGATTTTTGTATGTTTTTTTAATAAATCCAAAGGAACTTCTTTTTCATTTCTTTTACAGAGTTAGAAATAATTCACCACCAACCTTGGAAAGGTCAAATATAGCCGGAAAATTATTGTGTTGTAGAGCTTTAAAGCGCAGTCGATTTCATTCGCCTAAAAATATTAAGAAATAACTTCGTAAATAACTATTCGGGCATTGTAGATAATCACTTCCCGAGAAGTGCAAAGTACACACTCATTAATACTTTTGAAGCAAAGAAAAAGTAGTTCCTCGATAATTACTTCCAATTTTTTTCATTGGGTATCGAAAAGGTGTGGTGTGGGTGAAATTAAAATATTCTTAGCATAAGACGAGGAGTATCTCCCTTGTACCTGGATTCAGTAATCCAGTACAAGGGAGATACTCCCTTAGCGATAATCGTATCGCTATACTAAATGTAATGAAAATGTATCGACTTTTCTATCCAGTAACAAATTTTAACAATGTTCGCTGTCGGTTAAAAGTAAAAGAGTAAATTCATAAGACCAAATTCATTACACCCTTATTTATTAAAAACTATTAAGGCTTTATAAAGGGTTTTTAAAACAGATTTCCATACAAAATTTTTATATGGAAATCTGTTTTCACCTTTGGTGTCCAGCACAGGCTGTTTTCTCGAGAACATTAAGAGCTAAGAAACTGAAATTTTCACATAATTAGGGCAATCATGAAAAAAATTCCGCGTCAAATTTCTCCCTTTTCCAATTAGAATTTTTTGTTTTCCCTATTACTTGCTATTAGTTGGAATTGTTCCCGGGGAAAAATTTCACGCGGAATTTTATTCACGATTGCCCTAAATATGTAAAACTTTGGCCGCTACGACGAAATTTTTGACAGTTAAAAATTAAAGGGTGTTCTATTCTAAAGCGAGCAACGAAAAAAGTGGAAATCCTAATTTAATATAAGGACAATTATATATAGACACTTGAAATTTTCAAAGTTAGTGTATATTTATGCAGACTACAACAATTAACACTGAAATCTAAAAATCACAATTAAATCACAACTTGCTGTACCTTGGAACCGTAGAAGCAAACTCTTAAAATTTTCAAAAACGTCAAAACTAAAAAATCTCAAAATAAAAATTGTCAAAACGAATAAATCGCCAAAAACCGAAAAAATTCGCCAAAACAAAAAAATAGCGTCAAAACTAAAAAAAATATCGCTGAAATTAAAATAAATCGGTAAAACCGAAAAAGCGCCAAAAAATACGCCAAATCTAAAAAAACGCTAAAAACTGAAAAAAATCCAAAAAATTAAAAATTGCGCAAGAACTAAGAAAAATCACCAAAACTAATAAAAATCGCCAAAAACCGAAAAAAGTTGGCCGCGCACTTAAAATGTCTACATCAAAGTATTAGTGTATTAGTGTAAAATCAGCGAAAAATTTTAATAATTAGGCACCGTTCACATTTTACTGGGCTATTATGTAATGCCTATTGGCAATTTATAAATAATTTTCGATATTTCTTTCCATTTACTATAATAAATTGGTATTTTAAGCTAAATAAATTTTAATCTATACAATTTTGTTTTCTTCTTTTACAACATCTATTTTGTAACCACATCAAAAATATTTTATTGTTTATTTACTTTTGTTTGTCATCTATGGAATGTAGGTCTGAGTCTAACTCATTTTTTCCTTCCCCAGTAGATTTTCTTAAATAGCAAATAACTGTGCGTAAATTCAAAACGTGCATACATTAGGGAGTTCACAATAGCGTTTTAAAATATCTCTTAATATTGCAATATTTCAATTTTAATACTTTAATATATATATAGGTTGGCAAGTTTGTTGTTTTGTTTGTGTGTAAATCAAATTTATTACCAGGTGGCACATTGAAAAGTATCAAAAGCATGGCAATATGGTGTAATGTGTAAAATGTTAAAAATGATGGTAATGATGAAACAAATATTTGTATTTTTCGCAGTCTTTAGGAATTTTGCAGAACAAAAGATATTTTGATAAATTTATCCAACAATAACTTCTAATTTAAAAACTTTTGTTATATTAATATTACAATATACTGTGTTTTATATAATTATATCATTGCCTGCTCACAATGAAAATTTTCAGATGGCACAATGTTGCCACATTAAAATTTTAATATACTCATTGTGAAGTCCCTAATTGTATTTGTTTGTATTATTAGCTAAAAGTTTTTATTTTTTACCATGTCTGCTTAAATTTAGTTTGAGTTACGAGTACGACTAATATTTAATGGGGTTAAAAACAAGCAAATGAACATTAAATATTTATACAGATCAGAAAGCTGCTTATGTTAACATTTTGTTTTATTTTTTAATAAAGCAAATGAAAAGCAAAAGGAATATAGACATACATAAATGTGTATGGTTTTAAGTACTTAAAAGTGTGTTTTAACCTTGCTTTATATCCTCATGATTAGTGTAAAATATTTTAATGTTTTATAAATGAGAAAACTGGTGAAAGCAGACTTCAATGCTACAGAATTGGGTTAAAAGTTTTAAGTTCTTTTTATCTCTTTGCAACAAGAATGTTGCATAGTTTTGAAATTATACCGCCATCTAAGAATGATACTACATGTAAAATTTATAGTGTTTTCACACCTATAGTTAAAACCTGCTTTTGATTTTAGCATTAAAGCCATAAACAGCTGATTTTGCATTCACTCTACAAGTCTCATAAATTCAGGTTTTAAAAACACAGGCTGTTTAAAAAATTGTTGAAAATAAAATAAATCTCCTGTAGAAATAAGTGTACTTTGTTGCTATACTTTTTTATATATACTTTTTATAACACTTATTTGACAAACTGTACCACAGTTTATTATGGAACTATTCATACAAAATGAAAGAGTGCTTGGAAATCAAGTTGTTATAAATATAAAAAAATGTAAACAAATTTCGAAAGAAAAAATTCTCCTGAGTCTAGAGAAGCAATGGATAATTTTGCTAATAAAATCAAAAGAGTATCGCACTGTTGCAAAATTTTTTGGAGTTCGGACAACCTACTGCTTATGCCGTTTTCCTTAAATTTTATGAAGAAGTTTGGAGAGTATTTTGTTCACTTTATATGAACTATTTTCCTCTTGACAGAGAAACTATAGAACGTTCTGCAAATGGTTTCTTGCAACTCAGATTTCCTTAGTAGCGGACGGTACTGGCCACTGTAAAATACCCGACAATGAAGCTTGGGGATGGAGGATTGACCAAACCTCCCCTGCTCTACTACCCGGACGACCTCATAAAACCTGGATACCATCCACAAAATTGTGGAGGAATTTTTATACGGACAGCTCCAAAACACAAGAAGGTGTGGCTTATGGAGTCTTTTCATGGACTTTAGGTCTTCAGGCAGAGATCCTTGCAGTGTCTTCCAGGCACAGATCCTTGCCATAAAAGAAGTTGCAGATTGGTTGAAAGTGAATGTCACTTCAACGACTTTAATTAACATTTACACTGATGATGCTCCACTATCTATTATGGCCCTTGAATCCCCGCTTCTAAGAAGAACAACAGTCCTCGACTACCGATCATCTCTGAACGAGATATTAGGATCATCTGGATCCCGGGGCATAGAGGCTTTCAGGCGAACTCTAGAGCAGATGAACTTGCTAGAACCGGGACAACCTTACAGGTTCCACCGGAATTGGAAAGTGTGGGTTTACCCCTACTCTCTCTTGCAAACTCAGGCTTATAGGCTCAATACAGAAGATGAAACAAATAGAAGGTGGGTCTCAAGAAATGATTGCGTGATCACAAGGCAGCTATGAACTCATCTAAATGGGAAAATTACAGCTTCTTTGATTTTCAAAAATAGGAAACAAATCTGGATTCTATTGTCCGCGCTAACGAAATTCTCGAATTAAACCCCCTCTAAAAGAATAACTACCAGAAAATAATTTTCCATGTTGTCTATAAGAATATAAATATAAAGTATAAGCAGCTCTAAAAAAAGATAGTAAAGATAATATTAATATAGAAATTCATGATCATATAACAATACTATTAATTAAAGAAATTTCTCCCAATAAATTTAAAGTTGGAGGAGCTGCTATATTAGCAGAACAGGGCAGATGTGTGCCAGATGAGTACCTGGCATTAGTAATTGAATTGTGAAATTTCTTCGCTAAAATTAAATTGGACTCATAGTGCAATGACAGATAGCATGTCCAGTAGCTCTTGTATCCTTCATGCTGCCGAATATGCTACAAAAATAATTCTCACAAGCTCGACCCTAAACAGAGCGCAATTATCAGGCAAAGTCCAGAAATTGCGCTGTTGGGGTATTCTCTCAATTATTCCAAACCTGCTTATCATCTTTAGCATGGATTGATCGGCGGCTTAACAAATCTTTAAATCGTTAGACATTTCTATATAGAGGCAATTTGCATAATTTTATCATAAGTAGAACAATGTCAAATGAAGAAAAATACTTGGGAAGATTTCGGGCACTTTCTCTAGAAGAGCCATACTGAAAATAAAGAATCTAGGATCACTAATAAAATAAGCTGTGAGAAAGATTGCCCTATAAAGTACAAAGAGCATAAAAAAGGAAATATTTTAATATTTATTGTAACGGAGAAAATACTTTACTGAACTGCTAAATGACGATCCCAATGAAAGAATAATCCCATATCCTTTACCAAAAGATAACAAAAGCTCAAATAACCAAATAACTATGGATGAACTGCAATATGCACTCTCAAAACTAAAACTAGGAAAATCCGCAGGTCTTGACGAAAACGCAGCAGATATTATCTAATTTTTTATATAAAAGTGTAGCTACTGCTTTTTTACTTACGCATTTGTTGGTAATCAAGTTACGGTCTTCTGACTTTTATTAATATAATCGTTACTTTTGAAAGTACCCGTGTTAAATTTTAAAGACTGTTGCATTTCTGTTATTTACATCGTTATTAATCAAAAAGTATGTCTCAAAGGTTAAAGGTCGAACACAATGATTTTTACTGCAGCTGCCAAGATATCGATGAAGAGTAAAGTGTAGAACATTGCGTCACTGTCCTGGACTTGCAAGAAAGAGAATGTCCACAATGGGCGCTCTAGAGTTCAGGGAACTTTCTGACGTCGCCAGTGTTAAACTGCAACGTATTAGCAGCTTAATATTGAACTCTGGTTGGTTCGACGGTGAGGACTCCGCATAAGTAGAGTTTCCGTGGTATCACTATGGATCAAAACGGTCGAAGGGAGTTCGGGATTCTGGCTAACACCCTTAAATAACCTAGGAGCTATTGGTTATCAGTTTGGCAATTATGAATAAAACTCCGCGTGAGATTTCTCCCGGGGAACAATTTCAAGCAATAGCAAATAATAGGAAAAATAAAAAATTCTAATTGCAAAAGTGAGAAATCTCACGCGGAATTTTATTCATAATTGCCCTGTTTATTTAAATTTAGTATACACGTACCGACATTATAAATTCAAGTTTTGTTTTTATCGCCAGATGGATATCAGTCATATCGTCCATTTTTTCCTCTGGGAGGTCAAGAGGAATTCTTTGATTGTAGTTGCGGCTGCATGCATTTTTAAGTTTGAACGGTTTCAATTTGTGTCTTTTTTTATTCACTGGCACATACATTATTATCAGCTGGTCCGATCATTTTAACTTGGCAGCATTAAATTTAGTACAGCGAAAACAAGGTTGCATTTCATAAAACCTTCAGTGAACACAAGAACTCATGCTTACCGACCATCAACAACGTCGTGTTTTTGTTGATTGGGTCTTTGAAATACATCAAACAGATTCGGAATTTAACCGAAAATTCATTGTGAGTGATGAGGCCCATTGTAACCTTGAAGGCTACGTCAACAAACAGCATTCTCGCATTTCGGCCCGGAAATCCTAAGAATTATTGCTGAAAAACCTTTCCATTTTCAAAGTGTATCTGTTTGGTTCGGTTTTTGGTCTCGAAAGCTTATTGAATCTTACTTGTTCGAAAATGAGACTGGGGACTGGAACGATCGAAAACAACTGACTGCTCATGGTATCTTCTAGACCTTAAGGAACAGAAATAGCCTGCCAATAGCACAAAATTTTTCTCGAGGGCATTGTATTGAAATTACGTCGATGTTGACAACTGGGATAGGGCGGAATGATTTTGTATGGCCGCAATTGGAAGATATTGATATAGACGTTTATTTTCAACGAAACGACGATACCATCTGATCTTATGATTTCTCGAATAGGCGATTATAATTCTTGTGATTTAACACTTTTAGGCTTTTTTCTTTGGGGCTACCTGAAAGATAAAGTCTAAGCCAATGGTGCACAATCGATTCAATCAGAGATGGAAATCGTGAAATAATCGAGTACATACGGCAGCCGCAAATTGATAGTGGAATATTTAATGAAAAGAATATTATCCTGCAAGTGTAGCCATAATATGTATATATTGTTTTCCATACTTCCTGCTTGCAATTATATAAACATACGATGATTTCGCTTAAAAATACTAGTCTTTTGCATATCAAAATGAAATTTCTTAAAACTTGGAATTTTTAGCCTAACATAAGCCAATTAGAAAAGAAAATATGTAATACATTTCTAAAAGAATGTGTTAATTTTAAACTAATTTATATAAAGACTTTAAAAATTTCCATAACTTTAGAACATTTCAATTATTTATGATGACTTCATCATCTTATTGTTCAAGTTAATATTTAGCAAATTATTACAGTTTTCCGCAAAATTTATGGCTTCCACTTAATGAAAATGGCACGTTGTTGTTTATATTACTGGTAAATTGAGACAAGTGGTCTCACTGGAGTTCAGGCTCAAGAAAAAGTAAACAGCGATAATTACGAAAATGCGAGTATTTTTTTTTTCTTTTTGTTTGTTTTATATTTAGTTTGCTAGTGTGTGACTGTGTGTGTGTATGTGTGTTAAACAATCAGCATAATTTCATTGTTAAGCGACGAAAAATAAACACAGAGAAAGAGGAAAATATTTCTGCAATAAAATGCTTGGCAATTAAAGCAAAAACTATACTTTCAGCCCGACATACATAAAACTCATTAATAAAGTCTATGCACAGGCACTTTAAAGCCATTTCACTGTGACGAAATCGTTTAAAACTGTCGCTTTAAATACCTTGTTCGAAATCTTATAAATTTTAAATGGTTTGATATAAAACATAAAATTTTTTAACTATTCAAATCATGTATTTTTCAACTAAAACATTTGCCTGATGAACATGTTGATTTTAATCATGTTCTTAAATTAAACACGCACGTCACTTTAAGCGCCACTTTCTTTGAAAAATAAAAGAAAAACGTTTTTTTTATAATTTACTATCTCTTCACCATCTCTCCTTATGTTGTAAGTGTTTATTCAATTTGCTTTGTATAAGGTCATGTCAGGTTCCAGTCGTTGTTTGTTCATTTGTAAGTGCAAACACTTGTGCTGCATTTAACAGAATGTGTATAATATGGCTTCATATAAAAGAAAAAAATTCTCAGACTCAGACTTTAATTAAATGTTGTAACGTGTGTGTCTGTTAAAGTTTAATTACAACTGAATATGTAGCATGGAGGCCAAGCATCCCAGTAAACAGTATTAGTAGAGAAAATTTTACCAAAATTTAACTGATTTACAATATAATAAATTATACTCACGTTAGTCTTGTACTAATAACATCGTCTAAAGTTTGTTTTTATGTCTTATGCTGACGCATACCACGGCTAATGTCTTATGTCAAGACCTTAGTCTTACATTAATAGTATTCTCTATATTGTGGAATATGACTTCGTATGAGGCAAAAGGCGTAGTATAAATCAATATTCTTAGTATAAAACAATGATCATAGTGTGAGATAATAGTCTTAGTATAAGCCAATGGTCTTCATGTTATATAAAGCTATGCATGCTTTATCATGCTCTTAGATGCGTATATGATTTGTGCTTGGAACACAACTGAGACGAACAACGAATTTCGTCCACGTCGACGAATTCGTCGATAAGAGTTCGCTGCGTAAATTCGTCGTGTGAAGCACAACAACGACGAATTTACTCAGCGAATTCCTCTCTTATAATTGATAAAGAGAGAGAAAATTGTTTTTTCGTCGTTCGTCAGCGTACAAAATAGAAATAAATCTATCTCAGTGTTCGTCACGCACGACGAATTTCGTTCGGCGGCAATGTTGTGTTCATTTTCATATGCACAAATGTGTTTTATTTCTGATGACGAAAGTTGTCGTCCCAGTTGTGTTCCTAGCATTAATATGATTAGCAATGTCTTTTTGGATTTTTCTGCTCATAAGGGTATTGTTCTAATTTAAGACTAATGTGTTATACTAAGCCAAGTTACTCATTGAAATAAATTGCTTTATACCATAAAGCACACTACCACCTTCTTATAATAAAAGTGTCGCCTTATTCTAATAGGTCTTATATTAAGAGAATTCTATTTTACGTTATATTATCTTATACTAAGAATATAGCATAGAAGAAAGCCTAATGTGTTACACAAGGACAAGTCTCATACCAGCAAGACCAAGTTTTACTGATAATGAGACCATTATCTTATACTAAGTTCATTGTCTTATGCTAAGAAACATGTCTTATACTAAGAGCTATGTCTTATACAAAGACCGTTGATTTGCATTTAATACAAACTGCAGTCTTATACTAAGAATACCCTCTTATACTTGAAATACCGTCTTATATTAAAAATACCCTCTTATACTAGGACTATCGTCTTCTACTAAGATCACCGTCCCAAAAACTTAAACAACCGTCTTATATAGGGTGTTTTTTTAACCTAGATAGAACTTTAAATTGTAAAAAGTAACACAAAAAATTAAATTTTGATAAAACATTTTTTTTTATTTGTTTCAGTATACTCTGACAAATCATCATGAATAGACTCACGCTTGAAATTATCCAAATTTACTTTGAAAATCAGTCGTCGATTCGCGCAACTTATAGACGACTTCGTCATTTTTATGGCGTAAATAATCGTCCATCTGAACAAGCCATTCGTCGAACTGTGGATAGATTTCGTACCACATACTCTCTAGAGGATGCAATAACACCAACACGTCGAAGGAATGTGCGTAGTGAAGAGAATATCGCCGCTGTAAACGAAAGTGTGGAAGAAGATCCAATTGTTCGTGTTATTCGTGACATACGGCCAGCAGTGCTCGAAAAAGTGGCCCAAAATTGGACTTCCAGAATGCGCTTCGTCAAGAACAGCCGCGGTGCCCATATGCCCGAAATCATTTTCAAATGTTAATGTCACGTATTGATCTTTCGAATAAAAAAAAAATTTTGATTACAATTTAATTTTTTGTGTTATTTTTTACAATTTCAAGTTATATCGGGCTTAAAAAAACACCCTATAGTACGACTACGTCTTATACTACAACTACGTCTTATACTACAACTACGTCTTATACTAACAATACGTCTTATACTACGACCACGTCTTATACTACGACTACGTCTTATAGAGCGACTACGCGTTATACTACTACTACGTCTTTTACTACGACTACGCCTTAAACTACGACTGCGTCTTACACTACGACTACCATCTTATATACTTATACTAAGAATACCCTCTTATACTAGGACTAACGTCTTCTACTAAGACCAGTCTTAAACTACGACTACGTCTTATACTAAGACTACAGCCTAAGTTATAACTTTTGTCTTATACTCAGACTTATACTAACAGCCTCATGTAAAATAAAAAATTGACATGAAGTTAGCATCAAGTTCAATCTAGTTGGTAATTCTTTGTTATATATATCAGGCAGTAAATGTATAATATCTGTACTAAACTTATAACGCTATCTAATCAGGAATAACTTCCTACTCGGGCTTAAGTTTAGTACTTTCAATTCTTATAAAATTGAATTTTTGTATTAATTAATGTGAATTTCTAAATAATAATAACGTTTTCTTTTTTTTCTGAAAAGAAAATCTATTCTCTAACCACAAAAATTTCTGTTTTACCTTAACATCTATTTTGAAACTAAATGCAGATTATTCTTAAACTGTTATTACTATGCAACAGTCTCATAGTTTTAGACAATAGTTCTTGTTTGAAGCATCGCAAACTCTGTTATATTAAGACATAAACTTGATAATAGCGCCATTTCCTTCAGACTAGTCTAAGATATTACAATCATACTTTAATTGCTTTTAAACCTTGTTTTTTTAGAAAAAAATACAGTAACAATTATTCACTGGCTCATCGTCATCATAAAGCCTGCTACTCAAGGTGTTTTCTGTGTAAACTTACGACTTATCTCTTTTGTCCTTTACTTGTACTTTTTTTACTTATGCTCTTTTCACATTCTTTATTATATTTTATTTGTTGCTTTACTGGTAAATATTTCTTGTTCATATTAAAAACTTTATCATGGCGTGTTTGAAATTGCTCTTAATTTCCGGTCACATAAATTGTATGTGTAATTATGGCTTAAAATTGCCATAGACTTTAATTCTTGAACTATTCAAGAACTTTAAAAATTGTTTAATTTAATGTGAAATTAAGTTACTTGACCATAAAAAGGTTCCAGTATTTAAGGAATGCAAAAAGTATTTTCTAATTTTGAATATTCAATTCGCAAAGTTTTATCATAAATTTAAATTTTCTAATTGATTGGAAATCAAACACTGCTTTTAGCAGATTAAAACAAATGGCAAAAACATAATGAAAATATTACTTTCTGATATTAAAATTAATAGCATCAAGTCCATCAAGACGAAACCAATTTTAACACAAAACTAATTACTTTATTTTTCAATGTTTCTGTTTCCTTTCAGTATTTTACATCGATAATCAATAAAGATTATATCAGCAACGGTAAAGTAAAATCAAGCCAAGTGTTCGTTACAAGAAACACACACGTACATATTTATCATGTATGTTAGTATGTCTGTACGAACATACATGCATATTTACTATTTACAAGACTGCTGATGGATTGATTTCATGCAACACGTCACACACAATTAAACTTCACTCTCAACGAATGAGAAGAATAATTTATAAAAAAAACCAACAACAACAAAATAAAATGTGAAAGAACAACAACATGCATTAACAACTGCAATATTATTAACATGTTATTTATTATTGGTATATTAAGAAAAGGGAGAAAAAAGGAGGTTAAATGCTTAAGCAACAGCATGTGGATGGAAGATTAGGTACAATATATTTTACTAGTATCGTTAAAGAATTTTAATTTTATATTTATATTTAAATTATAACATATATATATTGGCTTTAATTAAGTTTTTTAGTTGAAATTTAATACTCAGAGCAACGCATCGTATTATATCTAGCAATCCAAATCCCAATCTTCGTCTTAGAACTACATACTAACCCTAAAACAATCACTTTATACTGAAACCACAGTCTTATACAAAGTTTGCTTTCTTAAAATAGGAGTACCGTCTTATAAATAATAAGACGACCGTATTACACTAAGACTAGTCTTATAAGACTACCGCCTTATAATAAGACTATTATCTTATAATAAGACTACGATCTTACACTTACTACCGTCATATACTAAGCCTACCGTCTTATACCAAAAATAACCTCCAGTACTAAGACTTTCATCTTATACTAAGACTTTCGTCTTATACTAAGACTTTCGTCTTATACTAAGACTTTCGTCTTATACTAAAACTTTATCTTATAATAAGACTGCCGTCTTATACTTAGACTTCCTCTTATACTAATACTGGTGTCTTATACTAAGACTTTCGGACTTATTAAATTTTTTATCTCATTTTTCGACCTTTCAGTATATGTTCAATGAAACTATTTTTTAAAGCTTTCGGACTTATACTACGGTCTTATTTTAAAAGAACTCTCTTATACTAAGAACACTGTATCCTGCTAAGAATACTTCCTTGTTGTTTGATCCGTTACGTGGCTGCTCGCTCCACGCATACACTCAAGTAGAGTGTAGATGATTCTCTTTGTCCAAATCACTTCACTCGTCGGTGTCCACTTATGCAGAACCGTATGCAAGTACTCGGATGCAGTGGTTGGCACTAGATCCGACCCGTCGTATTGAGATATCTGATAAGGTCACTTAAACTAATCTCTGAAAACTCTGAAACATCGCCAAGTACTGGCTGCCTAAAAACTTGTGACTCGAGAGCTGCAAGGCTGGACATTCGCAAGGAAAGTGGACTCTGTCCCGTCTTTGCTTTCTTCACAACAACTACGGCAGAACTCATTATAAGACAGGCCTATCTATCCTACTAGCATTTCTGCAGAAAGTCGAGTGTGCTGTCACGACTGCGACGAGCCTCGAGATGTCCCTACGGTTTCTACTTAATTGAACTGAACCCTTATCATAGTAGCGAGGCCGTGCCATCTGTAATCAACTTTATGAAGATAATGTTTGAAGATGCATTTTCTAATAGTATCAAAAGGCATGTCTACCGATTCGGCATTGGAGGCGTTCATAGCAGAGTCAGTTTATGCACCCGTTCGTTACCTGGCAATTTGCTGTGTGCTGCAATACAGATGAGGGTGAGGTCAGCCTGATCACTTAACCGAGATATATAGCACTGCCCAACCAGAACAGGTTGGGTTACGTTAAGTTAGCAGGCTGCTGGTAAGGATGGGTGAAAAATTAAGAGTCCAGCTCGCTTGGGTCAAATGCAATGATCCCTTTGTTCTACCTGTGAGTTGAAGAGAAGACAGAAAGAATGGTGATAAAGGTAGATGTAGATGTATAATTGTTGCAGAGGAGATGAAAGTGGGTCGAGAAATTGGATAGGGGGGTGGAGGAGTTAGCGACAAGGCCAGAGGGTTCATTGCGCCATCTGTCTTGAGCTAATTCAAGAAAAGCAACATCGAAGCGTCTCCAGCAGGATGAGAGTGGAAGACCACAGGAGAGGGGGTCTACTATACAATTCGAAATGAAAGAAAATGCTATCGAACTATTAAGATACAAATACCAAAGTGGTTTCTTTCGATTTGAATTACAGAGTATACAGCTAGGAAGAAGTGGTATATGATCTTAGGAACAGCAGTGCTGCTGGCTGTCGACAAAGATATCGACTTTGCCTTGCACCTTCCTGTCGATCAGCACTCTAGCCGCTTCCCTTACAGCTGAAATTTCAGCCTGAAATACAATCGCTTTGTTAGGGATGTAGAAGAAGCATTATATCCCAAGAAGGTTTGAGAACACGCCGACACCATAGACCATTCTTGATTCATCAGTGTATACTTTGAAGTCGCATTATCTTACTATTTTATCTCCCTTCCACTCCCATCTGGATGGAACTAGGAATATTATCAAAGTCTAGATAATACACCATGTAATAAGAATATTTCTTCAGTGTAGGGCGTAATTGATCCAAGATTCTAGCATGAACATAAGGTCTTTATCTTCACCACCCACATACCACTAATCCTGGCTCGCTATTTGAGGATACTGCCAATATATGAAAGTCGACCCTCTGAAGGATTAGTACGTAAACATCCTGTAATCCTTAAGTGATCTACCACGTATTTCTTACTTTTGGCAGACTATCATACTACGGAGCCGTAAGTCAGTATGGGACGCACAATTCTTGTATATATCCGTTCAAACATTTTAGGGCTTAGGTCCAATTTAGATCCCAAAATCCTACGATAGGAATAGTAGCCAACAATTACTTTTTTTTATCCATATGTTGAATATTTAGTTTACATACTCGTAATAGTTTTTGATGCAGTATAACTCCTAGACATTTGGGGCAGTTAATGATTTTTCAACCGAGAATGTCCAAAGTTCTGTACTTTGGCCTTTGTGGTAAGTAGTACCAGTTCCGATTTGCTTGGGTTTACTCCTAGACCAGTCTGTTGCCCAGTTTCTAAGTATGCCCAATGCATTTGGACATGATTATTACCATGAGACCATTATTACCACAGCACCCGAGTACGCTACAAGTTTGTACTCCTCGTAAAACCATACTCTTTTATTAAGATTAGCGTCTTCTAAAAAGTGTGCCATCATATACTAATACTATCGTGTCGTACTTTAGACTACTTGACTAAAATTACTGACTTTTGATTTTTTTTTTAAATAATTTGAAAAATGCAATATAAAATTACTTATAATGTATAATAAAAAGGTAAAATAATTTAAAACAAAAATAAATATCCTAACTATATTCAGTTATCTGTCCTCTATTTATCTGCTATTATAACATTTTTTATTGAAAAGTCGCTTTTATTGTTTAGCCCCTACTGTTGTTACCAATAATGATCGATTTTTTTTACAGAAGTAGTGTTTCTTTTCTTGTTAAACTTTACAAGTGATTTAGAGCCAAGAGAAACAAGAAAGAAAAAAGTTACAAATCAAACCAACAGCAGCTGCTTGTGTCAAACTAGATGTTACCGCTGTTGCTTGTGCTGCAAGCCCATATTATATTCAACAACAATTATGCTGATGCTATTGCACACATACAACATGTTGTGGAAAATAAGACGGACCACTGCAACAGCAGCAAAAACAAAATGAAAAAAAAACTTGTTAAAACCCCTTACTTTTTCCTGCCATAAAGATTTATACGATCATCTTTTGATCCCTGCTTACTTTTAAGAAAACGATGAGGGGCACTTGTGAATTCAAAAAAGACATTCACTCGAATGAATGCCTTGCTTGCCTTTAAATTGGAGCAACTTTAAAAAGCACAACCATTAAAAAATAAAATAATAATTTAAGATTATGGGGCTGCTGTTGCAGATGAAATTATGATATTGCTGCATCAAGCTGAGAGTAGAATAACAGCAAATAAAGTTACTTGTTAAAGTAAATACAAAATTCATGTGGCGATGATCACTTTTTATTTCATCTTCTTACACGATTTCTTTCAATTATAGTGGTTTAAAACAATTTTAAAGTGAAGGGACCTGAAAAACAACAACCAGCAATTGTTTCTTTGAATTTACTTTACAAATATTCATTCTCTGGAAAGTTTCTGGAATGAATGCAAGCTACGTTAATTATACTAACAACAATGAATGTGGATTTGAATTTTTTATTTTTTTTGTTCAGGGTGCACACAATTTCAAGGAACATTTAAATTAAATCAAAGTACGTATTTAGTAACAGTGAAGTGAAACATTTTGAAAGTAGTTCTGCATTTACATAAGGAAATTTGTCGTGAAGTAAGTTGCTTGAGGCTTGCTTATAGGATTGCTCGATGGAAGGCGTAGAGCAGAATATCAGAACAAAAAAATTACAATATTTATTTCAATTAATGCTTTTCGATTTTCTATAAGTTACTCTCTTCTCTAGCGCTCCTATTAGCAATTAGCAAAGATTTTGTTCAACAAAAAAGTCATGAAATTTCAAGCTGTTAGCACTAACTAATTCAAAGCCATGATAATTTTAGTGAAATTGTTTTGGTACACTCCATAAAAAGATTCTAATAGAAAGAGGATAAATTTCAAAATTTTACTTGTTTTTATGGTTAAGCGATTGTCTATATGCATTTCGTTCCCGCTTTTTGGAACTAGTCAGTAGATTTCAACCCAAAACATTTTTGATTTTAGCTAACAAACTTCGTATGTTTATAGTAAGACTCTTAATACTATATTGAGAATCACAATATACAAACATAATAAGTTTGAAAGCCTCAAACAAAAATCTTTACAAAACAAGCATCTTTATTCGATTGTGCATCTATTTTATTTTCCACCACCTTTTTACAATTAGCTGCCACATTGGGCAACAATAAGAGTATTAAAAGGCAAAAAGAAAAATAAAACATTTATTTATATCAAATAAATATACTTCGGTATTTCGTGTATCGAGGATAAATTTCTATATATCATACTAAAATAATATTTTATATTTTGCGAACCAGCTCCTCCATGGATTAACAAGTTTCTATGTATATTAGTTAACCCCTCAAAGAGTTAAATAATTATTCCTTTGTGTATTTACCGTCTTCCGTTTGTTTTTTAAATTCTTATTGCTAATTTTTTTTCTTTGTAATCTGCTTTTTTGCAGACCAATTCAAAGTCATGATCATTTAACATCACTTTATAAAAAACGTGTTTTCTTAAGAAATTTTTTGTCTTGCCACATGCAGTATTTGCTTATTTTTTCAAAGTATGATATTATATCCATCACTAATTTTTTTTGTTTTACTGGCTTTTGAGTATTTGAAGTTGTTTTATATAAATTTTTTTATTTTTATTGTTTTCGTCCACTAGAGTTTGACGAGCAACTTCAGTTTGAATGAAGAAAGCTGGACAGTGGAAAAAGAAAATGAACGGCATTCATTACAATCATCAAATGTGGATTATTTTATTCTCGTTTTTTTTGTTGCTTGCTAAGAATTCAACACTATTCATTTCTGATGTGCTACATTTTGCTGTTCTTTCAATAAAATATCGGGAACTGCAACTGTATATGTAAGAGTTACACTGAAAAAAATTGGCAGAAGGAAAAAATTTGTGTAAAGTAAAGGCTTTTGTTGTTGGCTGAAGTAGTTAGCGCCTCAACTAGAAAGCAAATGGCGGTTTTCGAGAGTGGGAGTTCAAACCCTGGCCAGACCCAGCCATATCAACATCATAAATTTTTCTGCTATACATTAGTGTCTATGGTAATGCATATCACAGTGCCAACGAATCTTCAGCGAAGTAAAGTCGCTTATAAAACGGCTAAATAGCTTTAAGTAATACGTCTAATTAACACAAGAGGCGTTGCAACGATGCTATAAAACTTAACACAACACATAAAAGCAGGGTTGCAAAAACAAAATATTAATTAAGCTTTTCTTCTCTCTATCTATCAGTCACTTCATCTGCATTCACTATATATTTCCCATTCTCAGGTAACGTAGAGGTTTGTGCAAATATTTATAAGAATCCTACAAGCAAGAAGAGATTATTCTCTTGTTTGTGACTTTATATGAGTATTATATTGCGAGTCCTAATATATACGAATTTAAAAAAGTTTGTTTGTTGTTGGTAAAGTACGTCTAGATGCATTTCGTTGCTGCTTAAGCAACTCATCAGTAGAGTTTAATCAGAATTGAACAAAACTTGCAACACATCAATGCTTATACGACAAAATCCCAATAAATTATTGAGAATTACAAGCTCATGAATTGCTTAAGCAGCAACAAACGGATATATGTAGATGTGCTTAGCCAATTTACAAATTTTTCGAACTTTCAATAATTTTTACCCTAGTCTTTTCTACAACAACTGTTCCTTGAATTAGTAGTCATGAAAAACAGGTCTCTAAACGGTCTTTTTCCACAAGTGGATATAAAAACATTCATTGGTAATTTTTTTAAATGAATATGTAAAATTCTGTGGAAAGTAGCAGAGTTATTTGAAAAAGCGACAGTTTTTAATGAATCAATGATATAATTATAACATGAATCAAGTGGAATAAACATGTATGTTCTGGCTTCCGAATCCTTTTCACAGATTTCCTTGTGAGTTCGAATGATATAACACTTGCAAGACATGTCTAAGTTGAAGTTTAAAAAATACATGTTCTAGTATTTAAATATATAAGAAAAAAACTGTTTAAATGAACGATTTTACAAGACTGTTTATAAGTGAAAAGCATACGAGTTTCTTTGCTCAAAAATTAAAATGAAAAAATCATTGGTTGGTTTAGGTGGCAGCCTACTTCACGCAGGCATTCAAGTAGAATTTAGATGATTCCTTTGTGAAAGGACCACTCCACTCGTCGCTGTCAACCTATGTAGAACCGTATCTACGTATTCGGATATGGTGATAGATACTACATCCACCCCGTCTCGTCAATTTCCAAATATTTCTTCTTCTCAATTCGGATGCTAGAACACATACTTTTAAATGTAGCATGTTTTTTAATATCATAACTCACAAAAAAAACATGTGAAAACGACTCGGAGCCAGAACATACAGGAAAATCTAACTTCTTAATATAATAAATAACAAAATTCTAACAACTGATTTTGGTAAAGGAGGACAAAATAATATAAATATGTATATGGACAAAAGTTTTCATCTGAATTTTAAAAAAATTGTGGGTTGACATCCGTCTTCCCGTTTCTGTAACACATTGCTATGGCGAAACGACATAGAAATATATAAAACTCTTGCATTTTAGGACAACCGCTTTTATGTAAAATCTTGCGAGGAACATGTTGACCACTAATTCTTCTCCGTATTAATGTTTTTTTTATATAGAGAATACGGCGAACGAAGGAGCATCTTTTTTGCTCCCTTGCACTGTACTGATGAAAAGTGAATTTTTTGCTTCGCCAAATGCTGCCGTTTTTTTCAAATCCTCATTGAATCAATTCAATAAGTTGATTTTTAGATTCACTGAGAATTGACTGAAGAAAAAAACGTTCACGAAACATTTACGATATCATTTTATCTTTCTAGAGTAATAAAAATTTTATGGAGTGAAAAATTTCACTTGTTACTCACAGTCGTCTACTGTCGTCGTATACGTCATTTACTGAATAATGACCCTTTATCGGGAATGAAAACCGAACAGTTTGTTTACTTGAATTTTTGGTATTTTGTATGAAAAAAAGCAAGGTTTTACATGAATTTTACCGTTTGCCTTTTACCTCGATAAGGGGAATATTCGCATTGATAGGTAGCCAATGTGGATTATAGCGCGTACATCTCAAAAAACTGGCTGGCAAACCCTTCTTGGGCTTCTTTGAAGCCGATTCACCGCGATAAATTCACTATTTCGTTGACTGTTGTTCAGTATCTGCTTTGTTGTAGTGAATCCTACACAATTGCACGACTTTTTGGGAAAATACAACCCTGGTATGATGGAGTTTATGAAAATTTGTAAAAGGCAAGAATTCATTAGATCAGAGTTGTATTTTTTTAAAAGTAGTACCATTGTGCAGGATAGAGTTCAAGCCTCAAAGAAACCGCGTAAAAACTTGTCCACAT
Source organism: Nowickia ferox (assembly GCA_936439885.1). Classification (NCBI taxonomy): domain Eukaryota; kingdom Metazoa; phylum Arthropoda; class Insecta; order Diptera; family Tachinidae; genus Nowickia; species Nowickia ferox. The sequence goes on along the minus strand of OW387024.1, from coordinate 10,019,813 downwards.
TGTGCTTGAACAACGCCAAACACTGTTGTGAAGTTGTAAAACGACTGCGTTTGTGGTCGAATGTGAGCAAACGCGGCGGTACCAACATTACGGAAAACGTTCTCATACCAAACTGCTCATTCAAAATTTAAGCAACTAAACCATGTGAGATGGTTATGGCTTCCATAATCTCTCTTACTTTCAATCTCCGGACGGCAAACACCTTATCGCGAATATTTTCAATTGTTTGGTAATGAACCAAATGAGAATTCTACCATTCACTACACAGTGCGTGCATTTGACTTCTACATAAGTTGAAAATATGCACACACAATTTGAAAGTTATGAAACGAAAGTCTTTCACTATTTTAGCTGATGGTCTAAAACAGGTTTATGCACCTGTTTGGAAGTTTTTATATATCGTTTTTAGTTTCATATTTTTTTTCTCTTAGTGCACACTGACTGACAACCTTTTTAGCAGTTTTTATTTATTTTTATTTAGTAATTTTCAGCAATAGCAGTCGTTGCTGTAATAATGCTTTTTATATAGATTTCCTCATCATTGGATTTCATGTTTGCTGCTAAAGCAACAAGAAAAACAAAGAGAATAATAATTACAACATGTAGTGCATATGACTCAAACACACAAAAAAAAAAGAAAGAGTTACTAAATGAAACAGGAAAAAGTGTATCTTCTGTATCTATGACTGTTGGATTAAAAGTGCTTAAAGTCATTAATGGTTTCCGTTCTCTACTAGAAGTCATTTCAATTCATTTCAGTTGAGCTAAAAATTCTGTTGATACGAGTATGGGCTGCTGGTCATCATCTACAGATCCTAATGTTACAAGTCACTTTTTTTTGTAGCATTTTACCGACTTAGAAAGCAATTATGTAAGCACTCGCATATGTTAGTGACTCTTTTTTTTTTGATACTAGTGCATACGATGTCTAATGATTCTAATGTGATTTTTTTTGTATATTTGAGCTTTAGTTTTTATGCAGGCAGTAAGTTTTTATTTAAAGGTCTTAATAGTGTTTCATATAAAAGGGGCTGAGTGATTTGTAGTTAATTATTACTTTCTTTATATGACTCACTTTTGAGTTACTCACTTGTAACAAATTAAGATGTACGAGATTGTAAATCAAAAAGATACAAAATACTATTTTTGAAAAATTAAACTAAATTAATTTATACTTATTTAGAAATTTTGTTAAGCCTACCTTGTAAATGTCATGTGATTACCAGCCTGAAATCTGAAAAGAGATAAATAAAATGGTTTTAGATTTTAGGAACGTAAATAAGTGATAACAGTGATAATAAACAACGTGGATTTGTCACTTGTGCAAATTGAAGAAATAACAAAGAAGTGTCTTCAATTCTTTGTTTGCATATAACATATGTGGTTATGAAATTACAACAGTTTTCTTAAAGAGTTTAGGAAGATTTATCCTTTTCTACTTAAATATTAAATAACAATTATTTTATATTCAGGTGGATGTAAATTATATCAAATGGAAGGAGAAAATTTTCAAAAAAAACCTTTGTGAACATTTTTTTAGGGCGTTTTAGATAAAATTCTTAATACTAAGGATAAAATTACGATGAGATGATCTCATTGATGTGGCTGAACTCAGAAGCAAGACATCTGGCATTGAAGTTCAATGTGAAGCGATTTATTTTATCATTTACCAGTTCAACGTTAGCTAAGGTGTGAAGACGCTGGGTGGAGTAATGCCAAGGTAAATTGTAAATTATTTTTAATATTTTATTTTGTGCAATTTGTAATTTTTTCGTATGACATTTTGCAACAGTGGACCAAGCAGGGCCTCCATAGAACATTATAGCGTGGAATATTAATTTGAGAATTATTCTTTTGTTTTGTATGTTGAGTTTGGAGTTTCTATTAATTAATGAATACAATAGTCTTGTAAGGTTATTTAATTTGTTGATAATGTACGGAATATGGTATTTGAACTTGAGTTTAGGGTCTAATATTAAGCCTAAGTATTTCACTTTTTCCATCCATGGTATGCTATTGTTATTCAGTACGATCGGCTGTTGAGGTAAGTAACAGGTCTTAGTTCCTATGAAATTAAACATTTTTTAAAAGTAATTTGGCATTAATTTTTTGTTAAATCTCATTAACTTATTATGACTTTCCTTAAGATAGAAACACAACAATAAAGAAAAAGCTTGTAACAATTATCAAGCGTTCAAAAGGCGGCTTAGACCAGCAAAAGGTGCGTTCAAGGCTTAATATGTCACAGTCAAAACAAAAAATAAATACTTATTTATATAAACATAAATAACAGAGAATATTTAGCTTATTGCTTTTTTATCCGAAATTTTTTTAATTTTTACCCTTTTTTACTCTATTTTTATATGCTCACAGTGCTTTTGATGATTCAAGTGATGGAATCACTGGCTGTTATTCCAAAGAAAATCAGCAAGAAAATAATTATTTTAAGTATACTATAGTTATTTTGCTTTTGTTACAATTGGAAGTTAATTATTGTAATAAATTAAGTATGCATGTATGCACACAAAGTGATCAAATTGTAGAAATCATCTCTTGATTTTAATAATTTTCAATAACAAAATATTTCTTTGTACTTTTTTTTAATTTTCTTCAAAAAGAAATCTTGTTACAAGGATGCACTTCAAGTCAAGCGTTTGTGCATACTTTAACATGAAAATAAAATTTTTTGTTGCCACGTTTTACACCGTCTCCGTTCGTTAGTAGCAATAAATAAAAAAAACTATAGTTATTTTGATTTTGTGTTGGCGTCAGTTACAATTGGAAGTTCGTGGTCAGTGAATGTGTAATTTTAAGTGAAAAAAGTGCGTTTTTTTAGAAAGTAAAATGAGCAACAGAAGTAAATTCAAACGTCGCATAAAACAGAACAATTAATTGAAAAATATATTAATAATTAATTGTTTTATCGATAGAAAAATTAATTGTATTGAATAGCGAAATCACTGACGAAGGGTTATGCACATGGTGGCAATTGACTACCGCCAATGTCATCTCCATGTTAAAATTGGGAGTCGTGTGCATTGCTAGTAGTTAGGCTGGTAGTTATTAGTAACGATTGGTAGTTAACGAAATAGCTAGACATTCGCTAGCTACGCCGACTGCAGGGTATATACAAAAAACACACACAGGTCATGCAGCCAATAGTATGACCAACGAATTTCTCCAATTTGGTGAAATTGCAGATATCTATTGTTTAATATCAAGGCTCCAGAATGTCAAAAAAAAGTAATATGCAATTCGAGGAAAGCTGCTGCTGTTTGCAATTTAAATTCCAAGAAAATAAAATTGTTCTGGGAATTGAAGCATCTGTTGATTTACAACTTTCATGTTATTTAAATTAAACAAACTTGGTTAAATCATTTCGGCGTTCTTTTTTTTTCTATTTTTTAATGCTTGTCAATGACACTTCTACCAAAAATAATTGCTCAATTCTATTGAATTTTCAAGTTATTCACACTCTATCACTTTCTCTTCAATAGAAAATCAAATTTTACACAACTCATTTTTAAAAATTGTATTTTCAGTCACTTCCCATCGCCTCTTAAATAAAATTTATTTATTTGTTATTTCTTTCTTTTTTTGCCATGATTACGTTCTTGTTAATGTTGGTATTGATATTTAGTTGTGCCTTTAGCAAACAACAAATTCTGTCTTTTTTTTAAATATGTAAGAGAAAAAAACGAAATAAAATAAAATAATTTTTTAATTTGATTTTCTATGGCATACACACCGACATCAGCAGCCAGGCAGCACTCCTCTGGCCAATGTAACAGCACCAACAGCACCAGCACACAACATATCAAGCAAATAATGAAATATATTGAAAAACATCTATATCGAACACCAGCTGAACTACTTTATTTTTTTACCAACATTCATAAAATGCTTGCAAAGAGAGAAAAAAATAATAAAATTTTTTTGTAGGAAAAAACAGTTTAAAGGCGTGAACCCATTGAAATTTAGCCACTCAACAACAAGTTTTCATCTTTAAAAATTTTTTACAGTTTTCCGTTCATACACAAAATTGTAATTTAGCTTCAATTCATACAACAGGTAAATATAAATCAGTTCGCTTCTCTTTTTCCACTTTTAAACTGATTATTTTTTTTTTTGTACTTAAAGTTAGTAAATACCGCTGATTTCGTGGTTTAATGCTAAAGTTACGTTTTTTTCTCAAAATTTATTTTTTTTCAAGTGCTCTCAAGCAGAAACTGTTAGTACTCGCTATCGCTTTAAATAAGTAAAGTGAAAAAAATTTATTTAACAGCTAATAAATTCAATGAAATTTTAAGTTAAAAGAAACTTAAACTAAGAAAAAAAATGGGCTTAATAATTGTATGCATTTAAATGGAAGAAACTTCTGCAGTTAAGTTTAAATATTCCCTTTTAGTGTGTTTTTCCACTCTGACTAGAGCGTTTCTGTAACAGATTAAAAAACATTTTTTCTTTAATCTAGGACGAAAATGTCGACGATAAGGCTCAATATTCCAATATAAAAAAAAACAAAATATAGCAAAAAATTTTTCGGACGAAATAAACTTTATATATTAAAAATAAATAGCTTCGAAAGTTGGAACTTAATTTAGTTCTAGTTAGAAAGATCTCACATTAAATTAAAGTGGTTTCTTGGAATATGGAATTTCGCATATTCGAAACTGATTTCGAAGGCAAACTATCACTGAGAGCTTTTCTAATTAAAATAACTTCAATATTATTCAAACATTTAATTTCGATTATTCGAACATATTATTTCGAAGATAAATTGAAGCATCGAAGGTCTTTATACTAAGTCAAATTAGTTTATTCATTAACAACGGCAACTTAAATAATACGCGCATTTACAAAATATTGAATTTCGAAAATTCGAAATTGATTTCGAAGTTTAGTTTAAAGTGCGAAGGTCTTATATTAAGTCAAAGTATTTCTCTGTGACCCTTTTCAACTAAAATAACTTCAATATTATTCAAACATTTAATTTCGATTATTCGAAATCGAACGAAGATCTTTAAACTAAGTCAAATTAGTTTATTCATTAACAACTGCACTTTAAATAAAAGGTGTATTTAAAAACATTGAATTTCGAAAATTCGAACTTGATTTCGAAGATTAATTTAAACTGCGAAAGTGTTATATAAAGTAAAAATCTTCCTCTGTGAGCTTTTCCAACTAAAATAATTTCCATATTATTTAAACATTTACTTCTTTGAACTAAGTCAAATTAGTTTTTTTATTAACAACTCGAACTTGATTTCGAAAAAGAGCTGAAGCTGCAAAATTGCTCATATTCTTACAAAACAAACTAAATGAATATAAATACACAATTGATCACACTGAGACTTTTATATTGGGCATATAATTTTTAAGTTGATATATGAAAAAAAAACGTTGTTAACAAATTGTGCGAGATATCTGCTTAAGACAAAATTTTCGAAATTGTTAGTTAACTTTGAAAATATGATTTTGACTTAAATATTTATTTCGGTCCATTAAGTTGCAAGAATCACATAATATACATAATTGTTAATTAATTCAAGTTGAAAAATTTAAGCAGTTTTGAAGCCTTCGTTCTAAATTCGAATTTTATTTTAAGCATTAAGATTTTTAATTTAGTTTTAATTACTTTTTTTATACTGACCAATATCCAGCTAAAAATTCCAGCTAAATGTTTAAAATTCGAACTTAAGTCTTCGAAAGTAAAAGCAGTTTATTTAAATCTAATTTTTGTACTCGAATAAAAATTACCATGAAAAATAAATGCGAATACTCAGTCGTATTTTTTCAGATGTTACCTTGAAATTGAATTTTAATATCACTTTAATCATGCATTAACTTCATTTAAAATTAATTCGAAAAGTTAATTAAAAATTTAGATCGACCACAAAAATTTCTTATGTTCGAAAAAAATATTCTTCAGCTATTGGTATTTTACTGCGAAATTGATTATTTTCAAATCAAGCAGTGATTGATTTGATATGAAATGCACAAAATCTATTTCGAAAATTCGAATATACTCCGAAAATGAGTTTATCATAGACTTTGAGCACAAAATCTGTTTAGAATTATTAAAAATGCTTTCTTTATAATAATTCTTTTCCAGCACTACCAATTAATTTCGAAAATCCGTATATGGTTTCGAAAATGAGTTTTGTATTGCCTAAAATAGTCTAAAAACTGGCAACATTTAATAAAATTACCTTGTTTAGAATATAATTGTACAATTTCGAAATTCGTTACTGATTATAAACAAATGAATAAAATTACGGGATGCCTGAGGTTTGAGTAAAATTTCTCGTATAGCAGTGAATGACTTGATAAAAAGAAGTGAATGATTTGATATTAAATTATGTTACAATGTACAATCACAATTTCGAAAATTCGAATATAGTCTGAAAATGAGTTTCACATAGACTTTGAGCTATATAACGCTTCAAACTTCATTATGAACTCTGATTTACAGTGCTACAAATTAATTTCGAAAATTCGAATATGACTTCAAAAATGAGTTTTGAATAGACTTTAAGTCTAAAAACTGCTAATAATTGCTATAATTGGCTTGTTTAGAATATAATTGCACATTTTCGAAATTGATTACGAAATTTACATCATTTTATATGTACCTATTGAGGCCCTATGCGCCTCATAGGAACGACGGGCATAATATGCCAAGGTACTGAATTTAAACAATCGAATAAAATTTCGGGATGCCTGAAGTTTAACTAATGTTTTTTAGTAAAAATTTTCAAGTATTAACATCATTTATCCATTTCGAATATGGGATATTTATTTCGAAAATGAATTTTAGACCGAAATACACACTGCTAGATTTAATTTAAATACCACACGTGCTTAGTAAAAATTAGAGCAATAAGGGAATAAAGCTATGGGTAAAACTATATCTGAAATAAAGTTTTTTTTTGTATTTTTCTTTAAGCAGAATACTTCTGATTAATTTTGAATATTCGATCATAACGTGGATTTGGCATTAAAATACACAAACACTGATACTTTTTTACTTTTTACACAATTCGATTTGTGATTCACAGAAACTTGATTGGGCAGAGCCAGTTAATTAAAAAACATCAATTAGTAAACATTGCACTCTTTTTAATAGCTGATGCCACTTTCAGCAGTTGTGTGCATGTGTGCAAACTTCACAGCATTCATTTTAAAAAATGGGTTAAATATTGCAGCATTCACTTTTGTTTATTGAACTGATCTAGATATTACACAATATTTTTATTTTTTCTGTGTGCAATTTTGTTTTATTTGTTGTCAATTACATACATATATACAAACATTAAAAATAACAACAACAATAGCAGCCACATAAAACAAATTTATTTATTCTAACATTTATGACAAGACTATAACAGTCATGAGAGAAAACAGAAATTCATTATTAACATGCATTCGTTTAAAAATATTTTTAATACTATTTCGTATTTTATTTTTATTTATTGCATTTATAAAATGGAAAAAACCAAAAATAATATGTATCAAGCAAATTGTGTCTATACAACAAAAAGATTTTTAAAATACACAAATGCCACAAAATCGAGGCATAATACCTCAGAATGCACACGGGCCTTCTTGTTATTTATGAGTATGTGTATATAAAATTCAATATGATTTTTTTTCCTCATTTGCTATGGGAATGTATTTTGATGAAAATATTAATAACAAGGTATTAAAATCAATGTTGTGTATTAAATGATTTAAATTAAAAAATTATATTTAATGGAAATTTTAATAAAATGCAATCAATGTGTAATGAAAGCATTTAAGTCAATTTATTATGTTGGTAAATGTGAACGCACAAAACCAAATGCATTATAATGAGGAATTTATTAACTGAAAATAAAGATGTAACAGTCATTATTTTAATACGAGTATTTATGAAATGTGTAAACAGGTGTTTTAAAATAAAGTGTGAAATTGAAATAATAAAAAATATATAAGTACATATATTTAATATAGACATACATATACTACGTTTATACGAGCACTATTGGTAATTCGATGTTTGATGCAAATGGTCCTGCGTAAGTGCAAATGCAAAATGTCGTAGCTTTTCTTTAAAATCCAACAACAAAATACAGACACAAACCAAAGAAAAGGTACCATATTTTGCATTTGCACTTACGCAATACCTTCTGCGTCAAACATCGAATACCGCCAATGTTTATACGGCATAGCAAATGTAAGAAAAGTAACTTATGTTTACGAAAAAAATTGTGCACATGTGTTAAGTAATAAATAATTATTTGTTTTTATTGCCATTATTTTCTTCTTTCAATGTTTTTTGTGCAATATTTATGAATTTATTGTTTTTTATTAGCGAACATTTGTAGGCGTGGCAACCTAAAGCATTTTATTTGCAAATAGTAGCCCTTATTATGAGTCACATTCGACTTTCGATCTTCGCTGGCTATCGAACATCGAAAATTTAATATCATATTCGTATTATGAGCATAAACAATTTCGTTGAGCAACGCATTTTGCATCGAACAGAATTTTGCTTTCGATGGAGTATTTTAATACGTTAAACGATTGTCTTTTTCTGCAGGACGAAGTTAATTTTAATTTTTATTACTCTGTATGATTCTTGACCTTAAAATCTTATAATGTTTGCAAATTTTAAAAATCACACTGAGTGATATTCATTCACAATCACGACATTCTTTGGCGAATGCTCGTCATAATACCAAATGAAAATTCGTTCGATCAGCACTTTCGACTACAGTCGAAGATCGAAACTTGCTCATAATAAGGGCCAGTTTTATTTGCAAAAAGTTGTGCGTATAAACGTAGTAATAGTGTGACTGTTGTTTAATTCTAAAAAGTCATGAATATATCAGGAATGATTTCTAAATTTTTTGCTGTGATATTTCTTTAGCTCTCAAATTGTGCATTATTATTCCTCTAAATCTTCAGTTTTAATTCGTTTATGGCACAAATGTAACTAATAAAATTTTATTTGAAAAATACAATTATTTGCCATAAAAATTTGCTGTCATAAAATAAAACAGGCAGGCAGGCAGGCAAGCAAACAAACAAAATTGTGCTAGACTAAATGGACAGCTGTTAAGCAAACATACATGCTCGTAAATTGTAAACAATTACCGACAATGCAACTGGAAGTATGAGTGCCATTAAGGCACTCACTCGCATTCCACACACCCTCCTTCTTCATTGATATAAAAATTCATTTATTTTTAATATTTGTTTTTTTGCTTTTTGTGTTAATTTTTCAATGAAAATGCGCAGAAACGTATTCAGTTATGCATAAATTTTTCTTGCTATTTTAATTATTTGTTTTTTTTGTTGCTGTTGTTATTGCAACAAAATTTGCAACATTTTGTATTTGGCGCATATTTCAGAGGGTGTTTACAATGGTCATTCTCTCAAACTTGCAGTGAAGCACACGCTCGCTTTAGCCTTATGCCTTAATTAGGCATACTTTTATGCCGTGTCACATTTGATTTGAAACAAAAGGGACGAAAATACGAGTATATAGTATAACAAAGAAAATTGTACTGTTTTTAATGATTATTGCTTTCGATAAAAATGTTTTAATGCAAATACTACCTACACACATACACAATACATACCTACTCGTAATAATCGCTATTGTAATGCACATTTCTGTGTTTTTAATGTTAAGGGCAATTAAAATGATGCTGGCAACAAATGCTTTCATTTGTCGTTTGAGTGGCCATACTTAACCTCTTTACAATTAAGGTTATAATTGTTACATTTTGAATTGAACGAAGTTTTCAAAAAAAGAAAAAAAATATCATAAAATATTTTTGTGAGAGTTTAATTTGTTATGGTGAAAATGGGTGGTTGCTTTTCTACTTTTGAGTCCTATACAAGCTGGTGAATGAAAAAAATTAATCGCCTGCAGTACTCATGTTTACTTATAAACATTTTTTAATAATTTTTTTATATTTAAAGATGACCAGGCATATTGCTAGAACTAAGAAAATAGGTTTTACGGAGAAGGCTAGGAAAGCATTTGATTTGAACTTTCCACATTGAAAGTAACAGGAAATACTTCTGCAAGTAGTTTATTTCACATACTATTTACTTGCCAATCAACCACAAACCGATGTGCGCTTAATAATGCAAATAAGCTGGTTCCCGGATTTCCTTAGAGCACATTCCCTTAAAATAGTGATAGAGCAATGAGGAAATGCACTTTACATTGCTCCAGTGAATTCATAGAGTTGGATACTCTTGTTACTGATGAGCTTCTTCGCCTCCTCCTGAACTTCGCATACACAAGCTGCCTTTTACCTACAGCGCAGCAAATATGTCACCGATTAGCTTCTTCGTCCTCCCCTGTATACGATCGCGCAGCCCAAAAAAAACGTTAAAGCAACTTCGTATGCATAAGCTTGCCTGTTATCTACAGTGCAATAGTGAAAAAACGATAGAGATTCAACTTTAAAAAGGTTAACACTTTGGAACTTGGTTGTGTTGTTGACGATATGAAATGTAGAACTTGCCAAGAGGTTGATAATGAAACTCTCGAACACTACTTGTGTCACTGGAAAAACCTAAGAAAGTATATCGAGAAGACTAGGTTTCTAATATGACGTAAGTTTAATAGTTTTTCATTATCAACCTAACCTAATCTACCTACAGTGCAACAGATAAATGAGCTACCTACTGCGAAGTCAAATAATACTCTTTTTCAAGAAGAAACTCCTTATTAATCCAAAACACTTAAAATAAGTAAAGTATTTTAGATCAACAATCCAGCAAAAACTTTAATGGTAAGGTAATGAATTAAATTGCTTACTTCTAATTTGGCATTTTAACTCATTATTTTAATGTGATGTCATTGGAGGTAAGTCCTTGCATTGCGATGTCATTGGAGTTAAATCATTGCAACCTTGAATTATAAGTAATAACTTCGAAACGTCAATACTTAGAAGTCATGAATACACAAGCTTAAGTTAGTTTAGGTTAGCAGGTTGCTGGTAAATAAGAATCCAGCCTAGGTGGTTCAATATAACGATCCCTTGGTGCTACCTGTGAGTAGGAAGAAAAGAAAGGTGAACTCGTAAAGGGGAAGGGAGGAAGAGTGCAAGAAGTTGTACAGATTAAATGTGGAATATATTTGCAACGTATTAAAGATGTTAGAGGAGAGAATGTGTTATTTATATAGGGTGTTTTTTTTAGAGGTATAGAACTTCGAATTGAAATAAAACACAAGAAAATCGTTTTAATGTCCATCAATTTGGCTTTATTGGAAGGATAATTTTATGCCATTAACGTTTAAATATGATTTCGGGCATGTGGCCGCCGCGGCTGGCTCGAATAAAGCCAATTCTACAGGTCCAATTTTCAACCACTTTTTCGAGCATATGGGGCCGTATGTTGGCAATAACGCCACGAATGTTGGCTTCCAAGTCCCCTAACGTTTCTGGTTTGTTGGCGTAGACGAGCGACTTCACATATCCCCAAAGAAAATAATCCAATGGTGTCAAATCACACGATCTTGGTGGCCAATTGACCGGTTAACCGAATTAATTGCTCTGATGGACGATTATGTCGACCATAAAATGGACGGAGCTTGCGGTAAACTTCGCGAACTGAACCATTATTTTCGAAATAAATTTGCACGATTTGCAAGCGTTGTTCTTTTGTCAACCTGTTCATGATGAAATGGCAAACCAAACTAAATATTAATCACTTGACAGCTGACAAAATGGCCGCCAGTTAAAAAAGTGATGCCAACTTAAAGTTCTATACCTCAATAAAAAACACCCTATATGTTCACGCTATAGGAAACCAAGCGATGCTCCTACTGTAAAAATTTGCATTAGTGTCCTTTTGTATCAGTTATTGTAGGAAAGTTCAAGTGATGAAGGCATGGACACTGGCCACTAAACTGCACCGACTTCTGCGGATATTAATCCTAATATAACATCAGAGCGCCCTCCTTCTTCGTATTGCGTAGCAGAATCACCGACGAAGTAAAATATCTAATCAAATTACCTCAATGACACCAGAGGCGCTGCAAGACTGCCTGTGTAAAAAAGCAAAGCTGTAAAAGAAAGAAGCTTTCCTCTATCTCTTTCTTCCTTCAACACCTGTCTTCCTTTTCCCTTTCCTAAACAAGGTAACCCCTAGTAATAGTAGTACGCATTCATTGCCTGCGAGTTACTTAAAATTAAAGAGAACAAAACCATACCTCCGATAAACTCAGTAGGCTGCTGAAGGATAATCCTACCAAGGAAGTGCAGTCGGCAATCCTCCAGAGCGTGACAGAGTCAGAGATATATGATGATTTTTTCCTTCTCTTCATCATTACAACTGAAGCAGTATTTGTTGTACGGGAGAACCAAACGTTTAGCATGGGTTCCAAAAGTGCAATAGCCGGTCAATGTGACCAAGAGATTCCTTAACTACTTCTTTGTGAAGTCGATGAGGTTCTGAGTTTTATAAGGATTTAGGAGAAGCCAAAGGGTTCTCGCTATTACTTAAGTGGACTCATTGTACCCATGAGTCCTGAGCTTATACGAAAAGGGCAATGTCAAAGCGTCGGCAGCAGGATGAGAGTGAGAGCCTACATAGATTATCGATATTAAAGTCCAATAGCAAGGTTCCCCTCTTCGCCAGCTCCACCGTAACTCTGTTGCCTAAAATGGTCTCAAGTCAACGCACGTGATACGTGAATGCCGCTCAAGCTTATTAAGGGTTTTACGACATTGAAGGACAAGAGAAGAAGTGGTATACACACCTGTGAGCGATCTGATTCCAAACTGACTATCAGTTATGATATGGATTATTATACTTGATATCCAATAAAACCTTAGCCAGAGTGTTGCACCTGTAATGACAGATATCTCTGTGTGTAAATGCTATTGTATCGTCTGATGTAACAGAAGGCGTGTTTTTTTTTCGTTCCGAGTTTCTGTTTCATAAGAAGAGTCATACAGAGCTTGACATAATTTACAGATCTATGGCACAAAATATCAATTAGGCGCAGCAGTGCCGGTCTTTGGACGAGAGATCTTTCGCCTATTTGATTCTGTTCTATGATACCTATAACTGGGAGTTTAAAGAATATTTCAATTCCGAATTCCGGAACATAGACGCTCCCACCAACTCTCTCTCCCGCCGTCGTGAGTCGTTCACAAACTTCTGGGGGTCTATTCTGTAATTCGGAACGGAAGAAAATGCTTTTGAATTTGCAAGCAATTAATATACAAAGTCAAAAATATTTTCTTTCGTTTCAAATTACAGAGTAGACCCCCCTGTACTGCTCCATGCAGTGGGAAAAAACATTCTATCAATGAAAATCTAAAATTCTTATGGAAGTAAGGTTTCGGAGTGCAGTAGTCAGGTATGTTCTTCCATGGTTCCATGCGCATGAAAACAAAAAACGCAATAAAAATTAAATGTCAGCTGACAGTATTAAAGGGTTTTACTTATTCGTCTATAGCATACTTACTTTTTAATGGGCTTAAACTTATTTTCTCGAACACATGCGCATTTAAAAAACCATATGCCTTAAGCAAGGTTTGGACATAGAACCATCTGCATGATAAGCACACGCTGTACTACTGCGCCGCACAGAGAATCATTTATTTTCTTTACTTACTTTGCAGTCATTACACAAATTCTGTAAAGTATTGCAGAAGGTAGGCAGTTTATGATGAGCAAGTAAGTTGTTCTTAATATAAGTCATAAAAATGTCAAGTTAAGATAAAAAATATACAAAAACATAGTATGGAATGGCTTATTGATTTTTAATCCAAATAAAATACATTAATTTCTTATGCAAATGAATAAATACCAAATGCTCAATATACTAGACACAAACGAAAATAAATATGTTGGAAGAAATATTTTATGAGGCAGTCATAAATTATCCACCAGATCACATTCAAATCTCAAGTGTTTTTACCCTCCTCTTCATGAGCTTTAATTCATTTAGAAAATAAAAGAAGAAATAAAACAAATCTCTAATAATCATAATGACGATCACATCACAATCTCGCTGAGCCCTATTAAAATCATCAACATAATGATGATGTTTATATTCACAAATATCTCAAGATCAGTGGCATACTTTATGATCACGAGCACAAAGCAACATAAGAGTTGTAATGTGCCACTGCGGCCACACATTAAAAAAAAACTAAATAAATAAAAAATGCTGGTTTGTGTGTGGCTTTAGTTTTCCATAAGTTATTACACATGTTCAGATGCCAGGCCAGGATGTGGGCATTTGTTACAATTTTTCTACCGAAACTCCATTCAATTGCTTACTTTTGTGTATGTTTGTTTAGTTGAAGGTGTTTCCCCCAAAAAGGCAACACAATCACTTTCGTTTTCTTTTATTTTTTGTTTTGTAATCCATTTCAAGCTTTTAATTTGTTTGCTTTCTGCTGTCTATTATTTGCCTAGTGACACTGTGGAAATTGTAAAACTTTTTTTCCGGGGGTTAAAAAAAATAAATAAATTTCAACTGAAAATAATACCAAAAGCGCCAAAAGACAGAAGTGCTTTTCATTTGATCGTGACACATGGCCGGCGTATGTGTCATCGTGTTTAAATGTTTTTATGTTTTTTTTTGTTGCTTTTAAACACATCAACTTTGAACTTTCGTTTTTAGATACTTAAAAGTAAAAAATACATAAAATGTTTGCTTTTTTCATTCCGTAGGTAGTTTATTTATGTGTTGCACTTTAAATCAGGCGTCATTAAAACATAAAAGTTTCTACGTAAAATTGAAAACAAGTAAAAGGGTGTGAAGTGTTTTGGAGATGACTGCTTTAAGTGCAGGTTAGTTTTGCATGAAAATCTCTTTAATATTCTGAAAATTGCAGTAAAACATTTTTAAATATTTTGGTATTTAATAAATTAAAAATTAAAAACATACTCAAAGTACAATGTAGTCTATTCAGCTAGAGTTAGAAACTTTTTGTGATAATGTTTATCCAAAAGTACAGCCAATTATATTCCTATTGCAAGACCCAGATTTGAATTACATACATGTTTGCTTTTAAAGCCTAATTTCGAATTTTCGATCTTTTTATTCAAATTTATTTTTTTGTTTATATCTATATTACACCAACTAACTTGTGTTAATATAAAAAAGAAATTAAGTTTGAAAATTTTAATTTCCTAAAGTTGCTTAATAATTGATATTGAAAACAAGTTCTAATTTTCGAAGTGAGATAATCAACCATATCGGGAATAAGAGGCGATAATTTTTGTGGACGTGAAATACTTTTCATAAACAAAATATGATGAACAAAATTGGAAAATAGTACACTGATATAGCAACAACGCAAAAATTGGTGATTGCAATTTTAAGGAAAGGGAACACATTTCACGTAAACTCTTATTTCCGCTAAGGTTGAATGATTTATGTAATTTACCACGTAAAAAAATATATCAAATATATAATTTAAAAAAAAATTTTTTTTATTTAGATTAAAAAAATAATATGTTTAAAACAGCAAACTACAAAAATCTTAACTATTTAGATACTACTATTGCTTTATATTGAAATTTAGCTTATAATAACTTGCACAAAAATGTAATTTGGGTAAATGCTTATGATTTCGCAACTTTCTCTCATGTTCGAAGTTCAATACCTGTTTATAAGAAGTAATTTAAGTTGATATATTTTATAGAGAAACTAATTTGATTTATTACCTTAATAGCTTAAACTTATATTCGAAATTGACTGCGAACTTTGGATATTAAATATTTGAATATTGAAATTATTCGAAATGAAATGACCCCTAGAGAAATCAATTTGATTATATAAGACCTTACTAGCTTAAATTTATGATCAAAATATAGTTCGAATTTTCGAAATCAAGTTTGAATTTTCGAAATCAATTTCGCATTTTCGAAATCAAGTTCGCATTTTCGAAATCAAGTTCGAATTTTCAAAATCAAGGGTAGAATTTTTTAAATTCATAAAAAAAATCAAAATACATAAATACCAAAGAGAAGTAACACTCAGAAAATAAATGACTACTACTATTACTAGGTGTTACCTTCTTTAGGAAAGTGATAGTGATACAGAAGACAGGTGGTGAAGGAAGAGATAGAGGAAAACTTCATTTCCTTACAACTCTGTTTTTTTGCACGTTCCTTTTAATAAGGCAGAGTTGCAGCGCCTCTGGTGTCAATGAAACGTATTTAATTGCCATTTAATTGTTTTTTTACTACGCCGCTGATTTTTCTACACAATCCGACGAAGGAGGATTATGATTAGTATCCGCTGACGCTGGTATAGTCTATGCCTTCATCACTTGAACTTTCCTACAACAACTGGTATCAGAGAGGTACTGATATTAATAGAGATCAACTGATATTAATAGAGGTACTAAAAATGGAAGCACGTATAATAGAGGTGGGATCATTGAGGTTCAATTGTATTTGTCAACCAGTGAATTTTACGACGTAGTAAAACGAACGAGACACTCAGTTCTAATTGAATATTGAAGTGCATCTTTGATGCCTTGAAAAAGGGCAGTTTTACATGAAAAAATTAAAGAGCTCCTAAGTGGGACATCTCGAGCAAAAGTCATGCCTTATAGAAGCGTTCTTCGTAGCAGAAGAGCAATCAACTCTCATTGGCAGATCTGCTTCGGCAAAGCAATTAACTATTGCTGGAGACTTACGCCTATACATTCAGGTAAACCTGATTTGGTTCATTACTCTACAGTTTTAACAAAATTTCAACTGTGTTAATTACTTAAGCTGTTGCACACATGAGATTATATTTTGATCACTTCTAAAAAAATTTTAATTAAGAGAAAGTATTTCAGTAGGCCTAATCTTGGATGTTAAACTTAAGATATGCTTATGTATTCATGTATTCATATGCAAGAATGCGTTTTATAAAAACACGTCAGTTTAAGCCAACAAAACTGGTTGCAACTTCTAAATGATTTTTTAAAGCATTTGGTACATTTCTCATACCGCCAGCAGTTTTATGTTAAAATTTATTTGAATTTATATAAATCTATTCTTTTAAACTAAAGAATATTTTCAATCTATTTTATTTTGGACACTTGTTTTCAAGTTTTTGTTTCTTGCAGCGGCCACTCACTTCTTATATTCAACTCCCTGCCAACTAGAGATTAAGATTAATAGTCGCAACGGGTTCTAAATGGCAACAATTTTATAAAGTTTTTTTGTTTTAGAAATAAATAAATTTTGTCTGAGCAAAAAAAAAACAGGTTAGATTTATTTCTATTTAGTTATTTAAATTTTATACATTCTAAATCTACTTGAGATAAATTTTGCTTGCTTTGTTTGGCCACAGCAAACGTAATGGAGGGTCATGATTATATTTCTCACACTTAAATGGACTTTAAGCAAATGGTTGAGGGGGAAAATAGAAGCTAACAAAGACCTGCTAAACATAATTATAATAAATTATCTAGTTTTATAAATATATTTATATTAAGCTTTTAAAGCTAAAATCGTGATAATTATCAGCAATTTATTGCCAAGTTTTGGAGATAATTTGCATCATATCAAAATTGTTTGTGCTTGTCTAGTATTTAAGGTATTTAATATCAAAACAAAATTTACAACAACAAATAAGAATTTTGTTCTCTATTTTTTATGTTTCTTCTTACTTGACATATGGATGTTTCCATGCAAATAGCACAACAATAGCAAGCTTTTAAAAACAATTAGTTTTTATCGCCATTTTAAGTTTTTATATTATGAGGCTTGTATTATATTTAAGTTGCTGTTGCCAATAAACTTATTTTTTTTTAATGGCAACATTTTTCTAAAATTTCCACTTGAAAAATATGCAAATACTCGTATGTGCTATAAAATTTATTTTTTATCGACCTTTCGAAACAATAACTCATTATTTTCAAGCAAAACTTTAAACACTTGTAAATTTCTCACGTTTTGCATAACAAAAACAAATGAGAAAAAACTATTTATTTTAAAAAATTTAAGAAAATTATGATAACAAGCAACAATGTACTAAAGAAATAAGAAAACATATAAATGCATAATATTTCAACATCAAGGTGTTTGTGTTTTATTTTCTGTCTGTCTATCTGCCTGTCTGCCTTTCGATTTTCCAAAACAACTAAACGTTTGCTTCTTTTTCCAAGAGAAAGATTGAATGAACGACTGAGTGAGTGGCATGCACCAAAAACAAGCCTTCAACCATACTAAATCCATTTGTAAGGAATGCATATTAAAAATATGCACACTTGTATAGAAAAAAAGGGAAAACAGCAGCAACATCAAAAACATACATAAACAAAAGTGTACTTTACAACATTGCAACCATTAACAACAAACATTTTTTTGTTGTATTTATTATTCTGTTATTATTGTGTCTTCATACATATATTACATGCAACCACTGTAGCACAACCATTCATTCATTTATCCATTTATTCATTCATCTATCCACTGCAAACACACACATACACACAATGAATATGAACATAA
Source organism: Nowickia ferox (assembly GCA_936439885.1). Taxonomy (NCBI): domain Eukaryota; kingdom Metazoa; phylum Arthropoda; class Insecta; order Diptera; family Tachinidae; genus Nowickia; species Nowickia ferox. The sequence goes on along the minus strand of OW387024.1, from coordinate 10,001,321 downwards.
AAATATATTTTTATGTTATTTATGCATTTACATGTGCACATCTCCTGTGTGTTCATAAAAGGCTAAAAAGAAGTTTTGTTGCAAAGCCATTTTACATTCACGCATTCCCCCTAAATAAATATACGAGTGTAGCCTTGAGACAGACTACTGCATGCTGCAACTAAAATTGTTTCTGTTCTGCAGGGCAAATTTGTTTGCCCACATCCAATATTTCTTCGCATAATACATTCTGTATTGCCAAGAAAATTCCAGAACAATCATGTTCTGTCATTGTTTTCACCATCTTTAACGCTAAATTTTGTTATAAGCTTTCCTTCTTTTTTTTTGTAATATGTGGTCCTTCGAATTGCACTGTAGTTGCGAAGATCACACAGTTTTTCTTCTCGTGGTCTGTCCCTCATAGTCATAGTCAGTATAGCAAATTTTAGTAACTAAAACTTAACTTGGGCTTCTTAGTCATTTATGGTACTTCAATTCGCTCTAAATTTTAATGTGAAGAGCTCATTTCTAAATACTCACCGGGAAGTAATTTTAAGGGAATTAATTTTTTCCCAGAATAGCCCTCCTATTCTAAGCAGATGGTGAGAAAATAAAAAAGAGGATATTAATGTTCCTCTAACTCCCACTGGAGCATAGGGAGCCATAAACAATTCGCTAGTAACATGGATTTCAGAAAAGTGGGTTGCTGGCCCTGCTTTCTTTGATTGGTAATAGGGTTGCTATCTTCGTGCTCAATGTCATGCTTCAGCAAATATTCATGTAATTTACATATCTACTTCCCTGACACGTTACGATGTACATTAACCACTCAACTAGCTAGCTTTCAGAGGAAGCTTAAAAGCCATTGCTCGGGAAATACTTAGTCTAGAACCGGAAGTAGTGAGCTGCTTGCACAGCAAAAAGGAGGAATCGCTTCTGGTCACTCCCAATTGAATGACAATCAGAAAACTTTCCTCACTAAGTGCACCTCTGTTGCAAATCCCAATTGCCAGAATTTCGAAGTCAGCTATATTGATTCAAGTTGCTATATTTAACTGAAAGTTCGTAAATTCTTTTTAAACAAAGAATAAGGAAAACAAATTCTCTATCCTGAATTGTTATTCAGAATTGAGCTGGATACCTCACTCCTCTTTTTCCTCACTTAAGATGCTTGGAGTCGCTTTATAGTTGTGAGTTCGGCAGCTTTAAAATTAAGTCTGGGCTCAAATCGTCACATTCGTGATTGTATCGACCATCGTACGAAAACACGTTAAGTTATACGTCAATCGTATAAGCTGAATGGGATTTCAGTACGTTCACGTATGATTATCCAAAAATGGTG